>CM061142.1:489357256-490680118 GCA_030789695.1 Scilla litardierei | reverse complement strand
AAACATGAATGTTCAGATGTATGTTAAAGAGTGGAGCCAGTATCAAATATTTTAAATTTTGTGAAGCTCAGTTGCATTCTTCTTACAATGCAACTTTAACCAGTTTAGAAAATTCAATTGCATTCACTTTCACATTGAATCCTTAAACTTAGGTGATAGATTTAAGGGATTCTGATCATGTAACTGACGAGTCAACTATATTATTCTCTTTTTATCCATCTACTTGTATCTATAAAAGTAAGCTTAAGTCGAAAAAAATAATTAAGGAAAATCAACTCATTGGTCTTTTCATTAATAATCTTGGTTTGGGATTCTTTGAGACAACCGATAGTAGCACTAATCCTAGAATTAGTTTTCCTATTTTTAAAAACTCTACCGTCGACATTATCTCCCTCCGACAACCTCAAAACATTAACTCATCAAAACCCATCACATTTTTTCCACCACCACACATCTTCCTGAATCCAAACTTCGCCATCGGCATCCGATCCATTGCACAAGTGCCACAGTAGCACGTAAGCACAAATCTGATAGCCTCAGTTCTCTTCGACATTGATTGAGGCTCACCAACCACCCACGACCATTGATCGGGCA
Source organism: Scilla litardierei (assembly GCA_030789695.1). Lineage (NCBI taxonomy): Eukaryota > Viridiplantae > Streptophyta > Magnoliopsida > Asparagales > Asparagaceae > Scilla > Scilla litardierei. The sequence goes on along the minus strand of CM061142.1, from coordinate 490,679,524 downwards.
TCCTTAGAGTTTTGGGTGTAAATTGAGGTGTTTCGACCACCGACCAAAGATCAAGCAATCTCCAAGATTTTTGATGTAGATTAAATCGCTCTAATGCTATTCCACATACCAAAGATGTTGATCACATTTTTTGACATCGCATAGTCCAGTTCTAGTATCAATCTGGTTGTTTTCATTAATTGATCCTATTTTTCCCAAATAGGATTAACTCAGTTTTAGTATTGATCGGGCATCTATGCCTTTTGGTGATAATCGGCCATGTTCCATTGTTGTCACCCATTGATGGTTGCTTCATCTCTCTTATTTGCTTTACTGTTGGATACTCAGTCATCCCAATATATGTTTTGATGATGAGCAAACATATTTGTTATTTTAACACTAATGAATGCAGAAACAAGGAAGAAAACAAAGCTTAAGTGAAGACGTTCAAGGTAAAAAGTCTAAAGCTACAGAAAATCAATGACTAGAGATTGAAGCTCATACATCAATAAAAAAGGCAAATTGTATTTTTGATGTATTTATTCTTTTTCTTAGATTCTATTGTTAAAGACCTGATGAAGCACCTTATACTCACTTAGGAATACTTAGAAAATATTTTGATAAAGTTTCAAAAACATCTCATATCATTTTCCTAAGTTTCAGGCCAAAACAATGCTTTTCTGACTTTATTAGTAGACCAATAATCTATTCTATCCTTAGTTGACTACTAGAATTTAAAAACTTGACGTATCCGACATGCCAGATTAGTTAACCAGTGCTCTCCAGCAAGTCGACTAATAGTATCATTTGTCGATTAATGGATGAATACCAGTCAACTAATATGAAACAGAGAATTCTATAGTTTTTTGATAGGACTAATAAGTCGACTAGAGCTATGTGATTAGTTGACTGACGACCATTAATCGACCAACAAATGTACTCTAGTCGACAAATAATTTTATCATTGCACAAAATAGGATTGGCGTAACTAGCCATTTTCTAAAGGTTTTAAGTGCTTTTAGGGATTCTCTTTTGTGGGGTTTCATTTCAATAAATAGATGAGTTCTCAGGGATATTTGGAATAAGAAAATACAAGAAAAAGAAAAAGAAAAAGAAAAACAAGAAAAAAACCCTTATTGCCCTTTGAGCTCTAGCCTTCATCTTCTATTATTTCAGCCAAGTTTCTATTCTTTATTACCAAATCCTATAGAATAGAAACATTTCGTTAGCCACATTTACACGTGAGTGATAGGAACCAAACAAGATCTGGAATTTATTAGTAACAAACTGAAAATAATAAAGATAGATGATTACAATTATAAGGGGTAATCGCCCGCTCAAGACACCAATTGTATGGGACATCCGCATCCTCCTGTAGAACGAGAATCATTCTACTCAATTTATCGAAATCACTCTTAAAAATCACCCCCGGGTCGGCCGGTCTTCTCCCTATTTATAATAATTCTCCGAATTGTACAATTACACTTAGACCCCTAAAATAATAAAATACATAAAATACACAAAATGTCCCCTAATGGGACTGATCTATCATTACTTTGCCCACGAAAAATCACCTTGTTCTTAAGGTGGTGCATGAAGTCTATGACGGTCCTACTTCAAGGGAAGGTCATCATCCCCTCCAGCTTCTTCATCCTCCACATCCTCTTCGTCATCACCTACTAGTAGTACCTGGAGCTTACGTACTCCGCAATGGTGTCCCGTGGTGAACCTCTCATCGCATCTGAAGCACAATCCCTTCTGCCTCATCTAGCGCATCTCTGCCTCCGTCATTTTCCAACTCTGTGCTCCTTGTAGTGGCACCCTGCTCTTCTGATTGGCTGAGTCTATCACTGTCGCTACCTTCTGCTGTCCTCCAATCGTGGGTTGGACGTGAGAAAATGAACCACCCCCAATCTCTCCAGATCTTTCTCCGTCAGGCGGTCCTCCACCATCTGAGCGTACTCCATGGCCTCAATTAGGTCCTGAGGTTTTTGGATGCAAACCTCTGTGCGAATAGTAGCCTTCAGACTCGTCATGAAGGTGCTCTCCATCATCTCATCGGAAACTCTCTGTGTACTCGTCCGAAAAGTGCCTCAAACCTCTCCCGGTAGTTCCTCACCGTGCCATCCTGTTCGAGGAAAATGAGCATATCCTGCAAGTTTCCTAGATGAGTGTCGCGGAATCTCTCCACCGTTCCGTCATTGATCTCCTTCCACAAGCGAAACAGCTGTCTCTTGTCCCTCCAGTAGTACCACACCAGGGCCTTCACATCTAAGCATGCCGCCGCCGTTGCCTTTAGCTTCTGATTCTCCTTCATGTGGGATATCCTAAAAAATCTCTCCGCATTGTAAATCCATGCCACTGGATCATCCCCCTCGAATCATGCATCTTCAGCTTCCGCAACCTATCCACCGCGACAGTCCCCTGGTCTTATCACCTTCTAGCGTGTCTGGGCTGATGATAATGCTTTCACCTTTCCTGCTGTCGCTCATATCCCTTCTGGGCCTCCCTCACGATCTCCATGCCCCCTGTGGGTCCTCTCCTTTTCCATGGTTCTTCCCAGTCATCTCCCCCTTCATCTTCGTGTCGTCCCCGTGATAGAACCCATCGCTATGTGCATGCCTGGAATAGTCGCGGGGTGGTTGAAAATTGTCCTCGGGGCCGTGGTGCACCTGCAGGGGTCGTCGGGATGTCGTGCGGTCTGGGTTGGTCTTAGAAAATCCCCCTGGTGGCTGCTGGGGCTGCCAGACCTTTGGCATGCCATGCATGGGCTGCCGGAGGTCCGACGGTCCCCTAGTGTGACGGGCATGGTTTGGCCGGCCCTGTCAGCTGGGTGGGGCGGGTGTTCCCGCCCCCGATCTGGGTCGGCTGGCCCCCTATTTGAGTTTGGGGGTTCGGCTGGCTACCCATGGTGCTCAGTTGATGCACTGCATTGTCCTCCACTTATGACTCGGCGTCTTCATCCTCGAAGTACTAATTGGCGTTGGAGAGTAGTCCTTCCTCGTAGATCTCCATCTTCTCCTTCCCATTCTCCAAAGGTGTCGCCTTCTTCGTCGGATTATGGTTTTCGCTCTCTTTTGTTTGATTCATCGTCGTGAGCCCCGTGATTTGTTGCAAGATCTGTGCTAGGGTCTTCTTCACGCGATCAAATCTTTGCACCGTCGTCGCTTTGTCCTTTTCCGCCGAAACCCTAAGTTCCTCCACGAACTTCTTCAATTTCTTGATCTCGCCGTCATACTTTTCCTCCAAAGTTTCGGGTTTTTCCTTGTATCTCATTGCCGCCGCCATGGATTGACGAGCACTGATACCAATTTGATAGGAACCGAACAAGATCTGAAATTTATTAGCTGCAAACTGAAAATAATAAAGATAAATGATTACAATTGTAGGGGGTAATCGCCATCCTAAGACGTCAATTGTACTGTCCGCACTCTATTGTAGAGCGAGAATCTTTCTCAATTTATCGAAATCACTCTTAAAAATCACCACCTCGGGCCGGCCGGCCTTCCCCTTATTTATAATAATTCTCCTAATTGCACAATTACACTTAGAAACCTAAAACAATAAAAAACACAAAAATACCCAAAATGCGCCCCTAATGGGCCGGATCTACAGTGAGCTTCATCTTCAAAGCTATAAGGATATTATAATCTTGCTCTACAAAGTGTATCTCAGTGTGAGCAGTTAGTATCGGCGTTGAGGTGGTGTTGCTCGCTGTATTTGAGAATGGTTGATGATCTTAGCGTTGTTGAGATCGGGTTTGCAATTGGCAATGGTTGTTTGTCAAGTTGTGAGGTTGTACTATTCTTGCGGATTTACAAATTATAATGAAAATCTCGGGCATGATGTACTTGGGGACTAGATGTAGGTCGGGTGTTGACCGAACCAGTATAATTGCTTTGTGTTTGTGATTTGTTTGAATTTCTATACTTGCAATTATTTGTGTGTTAATTCTCATATAATTTCGCTGCATCTTTTATTACGAATTACTTGTAAAATTTTCGCTAACCATAACTGTTTAGTGTTAAGTATCCCATCTATTGGCATGTCTCCTATAATTGGTATCAGAGCATCACGTGTACCAAAATTTACATCCTTTTTCTTCATTTTGCCTTTTTCTGATTCGGTTTCACTGTTTAGAAAATAGTGACAACCGTTCACTTATTTAAAAAAGGTAAGGGATCAAAGGAAAGCCTAGAAAGTGTTTGGTGGAGATGATGGCGGACTTCATATTAAGAAGGCATGGGAGACGCCGGATGTTGGGTGAAGAGCCACACAGGCTGTTTTAAGAGCCATGTGTGCTCTTTAGTTGGTAGGCCTGAGTTATTTGGGCTAATTGACGTGTAATGTTGACAAATGTTAACATCTGTGTTTGTTTGAGAAGCTTATGTTGGTTCTTTGTTAGATGGGTTATATTAAAAACTGAGTTATTTAGGGTGTTACAACGGTCAACAGTAATGAATTAGAGAGAGATTGGGATGACCAGTTACACTTGATTTCTTAGTATTTGAAAGTCAGCATCACTCTCTTTTCCTATTATTTTTGGTTTAATTTTACTATTTCAATTACTAGTAATTTTTGTCTGTAGTTTAAAAAACTAAAAATGAAACAAAAAAAACAGTGCAATATATTATTTGTACATAGTAGTATACTGTAGCAAAATACAGTTAAAAATTTATTTGTTTTACTATTTCTTATGTATTCGAGATTGTGTTTAGATGATGTTTGGAGCAAGGTTTTAGGTCTCGGTTTCGGTCTGGGTATCGTTCTTCCCAAAATTTAGGTTTCGGTATCGGTATCGTCCATTTCGGTGGGTTCGGAAGCAAGTTTCGGTTTCGTCCGTATCGCTAGTTTCGGCAGTTTCATTTCGGGTTTCGGTTTCGGTTTCGGAGATACTTTAAATATGTATATACTATATACACACAGTGATGGTTTCAGAGGTTTTTAAATCTAAACCTATCAAATACTATTAAATACTTAACAAACTAAAATATTAATCAAATACTTTCAATACTAAATACTAAATAGATAAACTAAATTTGAGTTCGTAATCATATCAAATACTAAATATCTAAAGTTTGGTACAATACTAATTATTAGATAAATGGATAGATCCTAAAGCTTGCCTTGTGCACCCATCGTTTTACCTTACGCACATACTACTTATTTACAAGATTGCCAAAAAAATCGCTGGGCGTTGCTTTGCGTTCCCACCATTTTGCTTTGCGCACATACCACTTATTTACAGGGTTGTCACAAAATATCCGATTGATATGCGCACCGACTGTTTTACTTTTCGCACATACCACTTATTTACAAATTTGTCTTTTTAAAGAACGCAACATCTCCTGAAAGGCGACTCGGTCATCTCTCTCTTTGCTCTCTCTCACTCTCACGCTAGATGGTCGAGGCGGGTTCGGCGAGGCAGGAGGCAGGTTCGACGACGCGATGAGGTGAGTTCAATTTTTTCGTCATCTTCATTTTGTCCTTTTTCTTCTTTTTTTCAGCAATTTTTTCTTGCTTTTATCTCTTCTTCGTCTAATTCTTCATCATTTTCAAGCCGATACCTTAGGGTTTTTTCCTCTCTTTTAACAAAGCTTTCTATGCAACCTATTGGTTCACGAAATTTTTTGGGTTTTTAGAGAATTTTCATTTAATTACACATTCTTTTTCTTCTGTCTTCGATTGATACTGAACGGTATCGTCAGTTTTGGTCGGTATTGGTTAGTTTCGGCAGGTATCGGCCGAAACTGACCCATACCGTTCAGTATCAGCCGATACTGAAACTAACTCTTGGTTTCGGTATCGTCAACTGCCGATACCGATACGATACGGCCGATACGTAATGGTATCGGCCGATACCTCAAACCTTGGTTTGGAGGCTTGGTCTAGTTGTTTTGCCAATGTAATTTGCTTTTAGTTGGGCTGTTGGCATTTAGCTTTGTTTGGCATTATGTATCCTTGGAAGGAGCAGGGAAGTGCTTAGCAGATTCAACATCAGAGGAAACATATATGGATGGCCATATATTTGTTGAAGAGTGGAGCAAGACCTGATATTTTAGAAGTTTCATGAAGCTCAGTTGCATTCGTCCTCCTCTAATGCCAACTTAAGCCAGTTCAGATAATTTAACTTCATGCATTTTCACATTGAGTTCTTAAACTTAGATGATAGATTTAGAGGCTACATATCACATAACTGACGAGTCGGGTATGTTATCCTCTTTTATCCATCCACTTGTAGACAAACGATAACACTAGCAGATGGCTTCACATCAAATGTTCTGGGTATTAGCTCAATTAATATCACGTCTTCCTTGTCTTTGACATCCATCTTACATCTGCTTAATTTTTCATTTAATATGCTTTCTAATAATCAACTAACACGATTTTTAAACTACAATGTAGCCTTCTTTTTTTATCTTTATGTATTTTAGGAGATGAGAATGAAGAGAACGATTGGCACAGTACGTTAGGCTAGAGGTCTTTATCACTTGGATGCAACTATTTGCTCAGTAGTTTGCTCTGGCACTACTTCCATCTTCATCAAGCATTGCAAATTAGGCCATACAGGTATTGAAAACTTAATCTTTTACAGCTTGAGTTTCATAGTTTGTTTATTCTAGAATGTGAGTTTAGATCATTAGGAAAACACAGTCATGTGTTTCACCAACCATGAGTCAATAAACGTGCTCAAAAACCTTTTGAGTGAGTCCATTCAGATGTATGAGGACCTTACCGAGTTGAGTCTAGACTTGGATTTAGATATTTTATCACATTTTAGATGATTGTTCATATTTAACCCTGATTTGCCAAATGAAAAATAAATCTGAAGTGTTTGCAATTTTTAAAAGTTTTTATGCTGAAGTAAAGAATTAATTTGGTATTTTTGTAAAAATTCTACGAAGCTACAATGTAAAGAAGTAGTTTATTAATCAGTTTATATTTTTTATGACAGAATTTAAAATTGTTCATCAATCATTATGTGTGCGCACACCTTAAGAAATGGTGTTGCAAAACGTAACAACAGATATTTATTTGAGGTTGTACTAACACTTCTGCTACACATGAATCTTCTAAAAGTTTTTTGAGCTGATGAAATCGTAACTGCTTGTTATCTTATTAATCTTAATTTTCGTATGTGCTTGATGGTAAAAGCCATTACCATTTGTTTCCTGAGGCGGAGTGGTTCTTTTATCATATATGATTTTCAGATGTGTTTTTTGTGCATAATTATGTTCCCGACGACTATAAACTTGATCATCGGTCTTACTCTAAACGGATACAAATGTTGCTGTTTTACTATCAATGTATTATATCCACTAGTGTTAAATTCTTTTGAGTCTCAATCATACTTTATCAAACCGAGAGACACTAGCCAATCATTAAACCTTAATAACAACAATGAGTTTTATTGTATCTGGTACCATTAAGGAAATCCGAGACTACATATGCATCAATAGTAACAAATGACCAGAGCTCACCTTCAAGTTTATTTCAGCTCCCAATGCTTATGCCTCCTTATCTATAGATCTTGTGCCTTTTTCATCCTTAGATCCTACCGAAAATCTACATATGTGAAGTAGAGTTGGTTCTCGATTTGGATATTCCAATTACACTGAGAAATCTACTCATTTTTACACAGCTTATGCTCTTTATACACATGTATTTTATATCCATCTTTCTCAACCATATAGCTTTTTTCTTTTTAGTAAATTCTCACCAAACTTGCAAGTTTATTTCAGAAGATTTATCAAGTCCAAGTTGATGAACCGCAATGTTAGATGAAATGAATGCACCGAGCTTAATGACACTTAAGATCTTCTGCCAGCTCAACTGAGCAAAATGGTAGTTGATTGCAAATGGGTATATATTGTGAAGTTGATCCTGATAGTTACCTTTCTTGGTTAAGGTTATGCTGGTTGCTAAAGGTTATTTATAGATATATAATATTGATTATCATGAGACATTATTTCCCGTTGTAAAGATGCACTTAGTATGTATATTGATCTCTCTGGCTACCACTCACACTCATCACTGTCTTTGCATCAGTTAGATATCAAGAATGTCTTACTTAACGGTATTCTTGAAGAGAAAGTGTACATGGAGCAACCTCAAGTTTTGTTGCGCAGAGGGAGTTAGGAAAGGTATGCAAGTTGACCATGTTACTGTAGAAGCAGTCACCAAGAGCAGTCACCAAGAGCTTGGTTTGGACACTTTACTGATTTTATAAGATGATTTAGTCTCAAACAATGTCATGTCAGATTGGTTCTTCTATCATCTATCAGATCTATCAAGAAAGTAGGATTATGCTGATGGTATATGTTGATATTATAATCAGTGTGGATGATGCTTTTGGGTTCGGGATTTGAAGCAGGTTTTACAGGAAGAGTTTTGGACAAAGGATCTAGGACCATTTGGATATTTCTTAGGATAAATATCGCATGTTTAAAGAATGGTATCTGTTTATCCTAGCAAAAATATGTTTTGGATATGCTGTCAGAGACAATGATATCAGGATAGAAGCCTATTACCTTACATATGAATCCAAACTCTTGATTTGTACTGGATCAGGGATAGCCGCACATGATCTAGGACCACACACGAGATTGATAGGAAATTTGAACTATCTCACTATAACATGTCCGGATATTACCGTTTCAGTGTGTAATGAATCAGGTTATGGCTGATCCAAGGACAGATTATGATGTTATGGTACAAATCTTAAGATTTCCGAAAAATACACCAGGTAGAATTCTCCTATACTCTGATTGTGGGCATTATAGAGTTGCGACCTTCTTCAGATACAAATTAGGAGGCTGACTCACCCTTTGATCTATGATCGACATCAACAAGCAGTTACTATGTTTTCATGGGAGAAAATTTGGTATTGAAAGAGCAATAAACAATCAGTTGTTTCTCGATCTAATGCAGAATCAGAGTACAAAGTCATAACCAACACCACGTGTGAGTTATGGACCCAACAGTTGCTTTTCGAGTTAGGACCTGCGACACCTATGCATATGATGTTGTATTGCGATATGCTCATCACTAACGATCTGATCTTTTATAAGAGAACCAAATACAGTAAGATTGATCGTCACATAATGATACATCAATGTGATAAGATTGTTGTAGAGATAGCATGGATTGATAAATAAGCTAGAGATAGCATGGATTGATAAATAAGCTCGCAGACATGCTTAAGCCTTAAGGAAAAGAGAGAGTTAACTACATCAAGCCTTTAGGAAAAGAGAGAAAGTGAACTACATCTAATAAGCTGAGTATACATGACATCTATGTTCCAGCTTGTGGGGTGGTGATAAGATGTAGTAAGTGGGAGTGGATGTGAGTGGTTGGGAATATAAGTGAGCTAAGGTCAGAACAATAAGGAAAAACAAATTTCCAATCTTTTCCCCAATAATCTTGGTCTTTGATTCTTTCATTTTGGTGCTATTGACCTGTATGCAAAAACTGAATAAGAAAAGGCCTGAAACGAAACCTTTAGGTCCATCATGGGCCTGTTTGGCGTTTAGCTTCGTTAAATTTATTTTAAGTCGCTGTTAGAGGTTTGCAAACCATGATAACAGTTTTTTCATAGTTTCATGAATGTTAGTTATATTTATAGTGGTACCCGTTTGTATACAAGATGGAGGGACGCTTTTCCCTCTTCCTTTTTGTAAACGTTTTCCTCTACTTTTTAAAATTCTAGGAAACATTAGCCTGATTGAATTTGTCCAAAATCAGGCTATAACTTTTTGGGGTAGCTAGCAAGTGACAGTTTCATAAACCACGGAAACCCGCGTTAAATTAACTCACCCAAACATGCTCTGAGAGGATGGGTGGTTTTAGGTAGGATCAAGATGTCATCTTTTTTTTCCCACGTATCCTTTTTTATGTCTCTTGCCAAGTGCCAACCTGAGTTACATGCACCCACGTAAAGGCAGAGAAGCAAGTGACCAGTTTAAGTCCGCCAGCAACACTACATACCAGAGCATCCTCTTTCTACCAATCCCCCATGCACATGGAGAGTAATGGTGTTTATCTTTTGGACACGATCATTTTAACATGCAGAAGTTTGAGTAGTTATCATATTGCACAAATGATTTTCTTGAGAGTGATTGCTTAATACGCTTGGATTGTTTTGCTATCATGTAAATTGGATATAAGCTATGTACATCTGCAGTTCTAACACCAAATAATTGCAGCCGCTATGCTTCATGCCTGGAATATCTCGGGAACCTCAAACCAAATTTGCTGCTGGATATCCACTTGCATGATCATGTTGATACCCTCTACACTCAGATTCGACACAAAGCGATTATCCAGTACACACATCCGTTCATTTCTGTTGATCTGAACACAATGGCCGATGCCTTCAAAACTACTGTTTCTGGGTTGGAGAAGGAACTCGAAGCTTTGATTACTGATGACCAGATCCAGGTAAGATGCTCCATCTTAACTTGCTTAAGAGCCAACTCGAATCATTTTCATGGTGTTTCTCTTTAATTGACTGCTGATGCTGTAGGCTCGGATAGATTCACACAACAAGATTCTTTACGCAAGGCATGCAGATCAAAGGAATGCCACCTTCCAACGTGTCCTGCAGACGGGAATGGAGTTCGATAGGGATGTCAAGTCGATGCTGCTCAGAGCTAATCTCATCAAACACGAGCACAATCTAAGGTCTGCTAGAAAATTTTGATGTGGGATGGAAATGGGAGGGTGATGGATTGCCCTGGTTTTCGTTGGGGCTCTTTGGAGGCCTGATTCTGAATTTGACCGATGAAGATTTCACCCTGCAATTAGGAAATTTAACCCTTTTTGGTGGACTGTGCCTCTATGTATATACCGAGTGAATATTCTCAAAGTTTCATCTTTATATTTTGGTGGAATGCTGTGGCCCTATTCACTGCATTGTATTGTATTGTATTAGACACGGGTTATGGCGTAGTCCTGTGTAGGATGTGGATTAGCATTGGATTCCGATTAGATCACCTCTATATAGGATGTGATCTCATCACTGCATGCTTAGGGTGTGGAGGTGATGCGATCTCATCGCCAGCAATAGCTGTCTTCTTGCAACTACTACGCATGCGGTGAGATCTCATCCTATGGCGTGGCGACCTGCCATGGTATTCTTTTTGCATCTAGTATTCATGCCACAGTTTCGGACTATTTTCTTGGATATTGATACAGTAATTGTTTAACCAGCTGTCCTTGTTCACAATGTGACAACACTTCCACGATGAGACGGGTCTCGCTCTCACTCTCAAGCGGGGGTTACTAGTTTGGATCTTCCAAGGCGTCCTAGCAAAAATGAACAATCCAAGACTGATTATGTGACGACATTCACCTTCTAAAGGGTGACAAGGGAAGCAATTGTCGATGCTTCCAGCCATGGGGCTGGGGATTGTGATATGTCCAACCCACGTTTGGTTTAGCCTGACCTGATTAAAGCACGCCTTGACCTATGTTTTAAGAATGATTTATTAATGGGCTAGGAGTACGCTTATGGTATTTGACCCAATGTGCCCGAACCAAGTGATATTTCATTGCCTTCTTTTTGTGCAACAAGTGCGAGACCTTCCTGTCATGGGTGCTGGTCTTTCTTTCCTCGTTCCTATCTTAGAATGATTTCTATGTATCCTCTTAGTAAGTGGTTTAAATTCTATGATCAAGAGCATTTTTCCATGCATAGTAATACCAATGCAGCTTGCTAACCCCTTACCTTCTTTCATACTCAATGACATGGAAATTCATCGATTGGATGAACCTGTGTCCCGAAAATGGTATGGATGAATGATCATTATGTAGTCACTGGTGCTCGTTAAGTTGGGTTCTTATGCTTGTCATCTATCTAAACCGGACTAATCTTTGACTTAAATAGGAAGAACTGGTTCTCATCGGATGTGCCTTTACCGGCAAGACCCCCTTCTTTCGCTCAGCAACACCCGTGCGCATGTGTACTGTCCCAATGTCATGGGTCATTGTCTTTCTTTCCATCCGTCTTGCCCATCTCTGTATTCAAACAGTCATATGGTCTGAATGGGACTAGTTCACCAAAAGCTTACTTAGTATAATCATTATAGGATTCCCCCCAAATGAGGCCTGTAGTTCTACATATTTGATTCTTAAATTTAAGATATTTATATGACAATATGTTTACCTAATATCTTAATGTGAATTCTAATAATATATTCATAATATGGAATGAACATTGCAATTATTGCGGCCATAAAATGCAACTAATAAACATCTCACTTCGTATTGTTTTAGAATAAAATAAAATATACATTTAATTTAGTCATAAATAATTATATATCTTGACGTAATGTATATTTTGTTACTATTGAATAAACATTGACATTTTCACTTACGTTTTGACTCCATTTCTTTACTTAGTTAATTTAAAAAATTATGCATAATTTTAAAATTCATTTACTTATTGTTTAAAAATATAGTTCCAGTTAAGGCCTGGGTCTAGCATGTCAATTTTAAAAACGAGATCATACATAGAAATTAAGCCCTATGTTGTGAGTTGAGGGAGGCTTTTGGCCTCCCTCCCCTCATCATCTCATCATTACTACCCACTAACTTAGTGGGGGTCCATTGGACTCCAAATCCCATGATAAAGTGAATATATTGAGAGCCATGGTTCATGCCATGGCTACTTTTAATGGAGATAATTTTACTCTTCCTCTAATCTTCTTCAACACGTTATCAGCACATACGCTCTTATTTTTGAGCTTTTCTTCCCTTCTCCTTCCAAAAATCAAACCCCTACGCGCGAAGGAATCTGTTGTTGCGGTAATCCGTTGCGACGATGCTTTGCGTGGATTTTTCTTTGGAGCGTATCTGGAGCGAAACGAAACTATCTACGGATTTTATTTTCACGATCTTCCCTAGATCTTTGATCTAGAGGTAATTTCTTTTCGATCACGTAGATACCTATATAATGTAGTTAGCCAAGATTTTACATAGCCAATTCTATAGGCTAGTATAAATCTGAACCATTTTGATAATCATAAAAAATCACTATATATATAATAATAATAATAATAATAATAATAATAATAATAATAATAATAATCCCAAAACATTGCCCCCCCCCCCCCAGCAGGGGGGCCTCTGCCCCTTTCGCCCCCCAACCGGCGGGGGGGGGGGGGGGGGGGGGGGGGGGGGGTTCTCTCGTCGCCGGCCCCCCCAAGCAGGGGGGCCTCTGCCCTTTCGCCCCCCCACTGGTGGGGGGGGGGGAGGGTCTCTCGTCGCCTACCCCCCAGCAGAGGGGGCCTCTGCCCTCTCGACCCCCCACCGACGGGGGGGGGGGGGGGGGGGGGGGGGGGGGGTTCTCTCGTCGCCGGCCCCCCAGCAGGAGGGCCTCTGCCCTTTCGCCGCCCCACCGGTCGGGGGGGGTCTCTGGTCGCCGCTGCCCCCCCCCCCCCCCCGGGGGGGGGGGGGGGATTTGCCTTTTCACCCCCTATGAGGGGTTCTCTGTTCGCCGGCCACTCCCACGCAGGGGGCCTCCGTTCACCGCCCCCCAACAGCGGGGAGGGGTTTTGGTCTACATCCCCCAACGGGGGCGGGGGATAATTTCTGACGCCCCCCCAGCCGGGGGGGGGGGGGGGGGGGGGGGGGGGGGGGCTCTGCGACGACAAGTGGGCTGACAAGGGACTAGGAGTAGACAATAATTGTAAAACAAGGGTTTTGTGAGATTTTTAATACTAATTGACCCTAAAATTTGTTTAAAGGCCTATATTCTATAAAATCTAATAAATAGTCTGTTTGTTGGGCCTGCAGCCCATTTGTAACAATGAACATAAGTTTTATAGGCCAGCTGCCCCATTTAGCTTAATAATTAATTTTTTACTACTAAAATTGGGCCAGAAGCCCAGTTAATACAATTGCATATTTATTGTGTTTATTAAAATTTTGCTAAAGGGCCTGAAGCCCAAATATTAATTTGGCTTATTGGGCTAGTAACCAAGGTAATTCAATTGCTATAATTAATTTGTTAATTTTTTGGCAAATGGGACTGCAGCCCAAATTTAAATAATATATTAAAATGATTAATATTTATGGGCATGCAGCCCCATTCAAAATATTAATTTATTTTAATTCTTTGTTATGAGCCTGTCGCGTCATATTGCTAAAATTATAACACTCTTACATTATTATTAATTTATGGAATATTAGGATTTTTTCAAAATATAATTATCTTAAGGATCATGCGACCACTCTGCCGTTAGTCAACTAACCTAACGGTGTATGACGTCTCCCCGTGGTCCAAAAGATTATTATATTTTATAGTCTCTTTTTCCTTATTATATATGCCTGTGTTATATAAACTGCGTGGTTGTTTCTTTTGTGCCTGTAGCATATTATAAACTGCGTGGTTGTATATATAAGCTAAAATGTGATTTTTGGGATCGGCCAGTTTGATACCTTTTAAATTCCTTGCAATTTTATTTTCTTTTTGAGAGAATTTGTAAGTGAGGATTAAATGTATTAATGCCAAAGATCGGTGTACCGAGATATGAAGACGGAGTTTATATTTTCAATTGACTGGGACCACTTCTTGGTTTCCAAATTGTATTTTTCTTTTCTTTATGGACTGTATATTCAGACTTTGGACTTTGTACATTTTTGGGTATCTGGCCGATCCCCACATTTTACTTATTTTATTTTTAATGCGTGAATTTACATTAATTCATGCTTGTTTTAAATTGCATAGATATGGAAAAATTGGCAAGCGTCGATTTCGAAGTTCTTGATGCTACAGGAGAGAATTACCTGAGTTGGCGAGTGGACCTGAAGTTCCACTTACGTTCGATGGCCCTCCTTGGCTCAATTTTAGCTCCTTCATCGGCCCCAGCAGCGGCCGATGCTTCTGCTAGTAAGGCCCCAGAAGCGGCCCAATCGTCTAGCTACACTCCTACCACTGTCTCCGATGTGGATAAGGCGAAAGCCATTATCTACATTAGGAAACATATAGATCGGAACTTAAAGGCCGAGTACCTAACGGTAGAAGACCCAATGGAGCTGTGGACAGCGCTGGAGGCACGGTATAAATATCAAATTGATGTAATATTACCGCGTGCCAGTTATGAGTGGGAAAACCTCAGACTTCAGGACTATAAGTCAGTCGCTGAGTATAATTCTGCACTTCATAATATCACCTCACGCCTGAAGTTGTGCAGTGAAGAAGTGACAGAAAACGCATGTTGGAAAAGACATTTACCTCGTTTTACGAGAAAGATGCAATCCTCATGCAGCAGTATCGTGAACGCAACTTCATGAAATTCTCTGATTTGATCTCTTGCCTCCTTAGGGCAGAGCAGAATAGAGATTTATTACTTGCTACTCATAATTTACGTCCAGCTGGTACTGCCCTTATCCCGGAAGCCCACCACATTTCTCCCCAGAAGTGGAAAAACAATAAGAAGGCTAAAAAGAACAAAGGGAAGGCAGTAATGCAGCCAGCATGAGGAGAAGCAACCCAGACCAACAACAACAGAGAAATGAGAAACCTCACATGGAATCGTAAGAACACTGACCAAGTGTCAATTCCTAAGAGGAACTGGGAGGATAAATGCCATCGTTGTGGCATGACTGGACATTGGTCCAGAAACTGCCGCACTCCTCGCCACATCCAGGAACTGTATCAGGCGAGCCAGAAGTCTCTGCCTGAAACAAACTTGGCGGCTGTTCAGCCGCCAACGAATTTCACTGCAAGAGACTTCGAGAATGACGACCTGCTCGATTGAGCCCTACCTTTATTTATGCATTTAATATTACATGTAGCTTCATCTTTAGTTTGCTTTTGTACGAACTTTTATTTATTTGAATGTCATTTTACATTTACTTAAATAAAATTTCGTTTTGCTTATAGATGAAGTATTTAATATTGTGGACAGTGCCTCGTTGCACTGGTGTAGCATTAATATTGCTCCCACATACAACGAGACAATAAGATGCAAACTTCTCCTTCTTAAACATATAGGAATTTTCCAAGTTTCAAGGATATTTCGTTTAAACGAACATAACTTGAAAACTGTGGATAATAAATATTGAATATCAATATATAACTCGTAAAGAGGATGGCCAGAAGCCCAATCTACTTACGATTTCATTGGACCCCCGTCGGGCCCCTATAATTACAGATATTCATCCTATAGAAAGCCAATTTGACTGAGCACCAGAAGTGCCTTTCATTGCCATAGTTTTTAACTCTGGTAAAATGGACTTGGTCATCCTGGATCAGCGATGATGGACGCATCATCAAATGAATCCATTGGAGAACTTGAAGATTCTTCGAAAGATTGAGTTTCCTTTGTCGAAAGGGCATACTTTTAGAGAGACATTCCCTCCTGAAAGTGGGATGAGAGTCTCCTGGCTTCATTAAGAGAATACATGGTGACCTTTTCGATACTTCATTGTACTGATTGATGCATCTACTAGATGGTCTTATGTGTGCTTTTATATTCACTCGCAACATAGCTTTCTCAAAGCTTATAATGTGGGTGAATTAACTACACTTATCTTTGAAGACTTCTGCCAAGCAACTGGCATTGAAATTGAACATCTTGTAGCATGTTCATACTCAGAATGAGTTATCAGAGTCTCTGGTAAAGAGACTCCAATGGATTTCACGTTCATTGTTAAATCCCAGTTGCCTGTTGATGTTTAGGGACCAACACACTGCATTCCGCATCGCTTATCACGATAGGCCCACTTGTGGCCATATCTTATTGCTGATGCCGCTTGCTTATGGTTTATCACCAAGTCTTGATAAATGTGAATTTGATGAGCAAAGTCTCATTGAAATAGGCACGCAGTCTGAAGAAGCCCGAAGCTTCTGAGACCATATCATAGAACACAAAAGTCCTAATCTCGTTATGATCAGCATACTTTTTCTGTGTGAAGATGAGATCCAGAAGATCCTTCACATTCAGACTAAAGTACATAAATTACCAGATAGATTTACGGACAACCAAAAGATTGTTCGTTCACACATCCCTGCCGCCGACACGCCAGCTAGGATTGACATTCCCAAAGATGGATGCAATCCACCGGCAACAGAATTGGCTGTACCTCAATTGAAAAGAGGACGCCCGCCGGGTTAAAAATATAAAAAAAATTCCTCGAAAGAGGAAGATTCCTGGATATATTAAAATGATCCATCCACAGGGTGCTGAGCTCAGACCATCAACCTCTCCCCTCCTAATTTCCCCTGCAAAGGAAATAACAGGAGAAAATAAGATAATTTATCCGGGTTTAGTCACCATGTGACCTACGTCTAGTCTCAAGTCCCACTTGGCTTAATCCACTCTCACCTTCCACAATAGAAGAACCGATTACAATAACCTCTACACCATAACTTGGTGCAAGGAACTCAACTTCTCAAAATGAGCTCTTTCCATGTATCAAACAAGAAGGATAATATACCGGTAACTTTTGCTGAATACAACTACCTATATCCTTGAGTTGAAGCTCGTGTGAAGTGATGTGGATATAAGGAGTTGATCTCAAAGGGATGGAAAATTATGACTTTGGAGATCAAGAGTTTGACCAATAAAGATATTGAAAAATCAATGTACAACTTTGGCCAAAGAAGAGAATTTTTAAGAGAATGTCTTTGAGCACAAAAATGAGATTTTCTTTTGCAAAAACAATTTTTCTCAATGATCAAATACATTGAGAAAATCTCTCAAGTTATAGAGTGAAAAATGTGTTCAGGGAGATCCCAGAAACATCCTTAAAACAGTCAAAAATGACTAGGTGCAGAAATCATGTTTTGGCCAACGGCTAGTTCCTAATCAACTAGAGTAGTCCTCCTAGTCAATTAGCCTCATCTAGTCGGCTAGGATGTGAACTCTAGTCGATTAGTACCAGTTATGTCAAAAAATTGAAGCTCTCTGTTTGTTTATATTTGACTATAGTTACCGGATAAGTTGACGAGTCCATTGCTTGGTCGACTAATCATAGTACTCTAATCAACTAAAGCTGACATTCTAACAACCATGATTTTGAAGCTTCCTAATCGACAAGGGGTCTATTTTAGTCTACTAGTCAACTTTAAAAACATAGTTTTTGACCTTTGAAAACTTAAGAAATATATTTTAAAAAAACTTTCAAAACATTTTAAAAACATTTGTTATGATATCCTAAGTGTGTGAGACCTTCAACTAGGTTTTAACATTCTAATCAAGACAATATATAAGTTACATTGAATTACATTTACTATGAGCTCCATGATGTAGAGTTAAACTTCGATCTCCTTCTCTTGATTCCCTTGATGTTGTGCTCCTTTAGGACTTAGTTGAATTCAATTGACTTTGATTTCTTAAATCATTTATACCTGCACTTCATAGATCATTAGCACAAGACATGTTTGCTCATCATCAAAACCTATATGGGGTGACTCAATACTCAACATTCTCCCTCTTTTTAAAGATGACAAACATGTAATACATATAATATAATAAACATACTTACTCCCCCATGCAATATTGCTTGTTAGTAACATATGTATCACATATATCAGAAAGTTGTGCTATGTCTTATGTCATCTAATTCTTCTCCCATTATGTCATTATAAAAAAGGGTAAAAAATAATTTTCAAGAAAATATGAGTTAAATTAATTACTCTTCTCCCCCTTTTGAAAACCTAGTTATGTAAAAAAATGAGTCAAATTCTTAATTCCTCTAAGCTTAGGTGACTCAATATCTCAATATTAAGTTAAAATAATTGACATAATCTTCCCCCTTTTATTACAAAAAGTATGATGATCACTCATATATATTCATCATTTGACCAATTCTACCAAAAACTACATGTATAAAACTAGCATGTACATAATATCAAATGAGAATACCAAATGGTAGTACCAAATATGAATGTAATATAATCAAAATCCCTTTTTATCTTATTTATGAAAGCATATATCTCATTTTTAATAAAGAATTTTCTTAATGTATTAGTTAGAGTGTATGGCACAAGTGTTTAAAATGAGCTTGAATATACTTATTGACTTTCAGCAAGTTACCCTGAATTTTCACAAACCAAATATTAAGGCAATCTCCCCCTTAATTTATGCGTATTTCTTTTCCATAATTTTTGGAGGTAGCATCAATCCACATCATATACATATACAACTACCTGAAAAATATTCAAATAACTTGGTACCCTATTTCTTTTGGGTCCATGGGATTAGTCAAGTCCCAAACTCATCCTATTGAGTTGGGTGAGATGCAAATAAAACAATAAATTGAATTAAAATGTAAAATATAAAATTTTAATGATGTCAGAATTCTGAGCAATTAATCGACTAAAGCAGTTGTATTTGTCTACTAATTGACTAGTAAGTCTATACTAGTCGACTAATTCTCAGAAAACAGAATGTATTCTCACAGGATCAGGGTTAGATGATTACAATGTATTGACTAGTCGACTAATCATGCACGAAAATTTATATTAAGCATATTTGAATTAATTTTTGAGAAATAATTGTAAGCTTAAATCATTCTTAAATAAATATGTTAACCTTATTAACACACAATTTTTTACAAGTTTTAAAATTTGTTTTTGTTGTAAATAGTTAATGATGGGATTTTATATTGGGGATTATATCTTATCCATATGATAAGACCATATCTTTGTATCTCATCCATATACGCTCACCCCTCTATTATAAATAAATGACTGGGGTCTTTCCCCAGAAATAATGCTTCACAACATGTTATCTGCACAAGCCTCCAATTTTTTTTTCCATAAACCTGTTCGTTCCAAAAGCAAGGAGAAGGCATCGATCCATCACGTGCGGCTTCGTCTTCCACGCCCAGGTTTTGTCTTCCACGTGTAGGCTTCGTCAACTGTCGCTAGATCTGGAGGACAGATTTAGAGATAAAATGGCAAAAATTGCAAGCGTTGATTTTGAAGTACTGGATGCATCAGGGAGAAATTATTTGAGCTGGCAGCTCGACATTAAATTTTACATGCGAGCTAAATCCCTCATTTCTGCTGTGACAAAAGATGGAAATACGACTGACATTGAAAAGGTGTAAGCCATTATTTATATTCGTCGCCATGTGGATAAGATCCTAAAGGTAGAATACCTTACAGTCGAAGATCCACTTGAGCTATGGATTGCCCTTGAGGAAAGATAAAACATCAGAAAGATGTTATACTTCCAAGGGCACGATATAAGTGGAAGTACATGAGACTGCGGGACTTTAAGTCCATAGCTGCATACAACACCACTCTTTTTAGTATCACATCACGCCTGAAGTTGTGTGGTGAAAAAGTTTCAGAAGATCGCATGCTGGAAAAGACGTACACGTCTTTCCATGAAAAGGTGCGATATTGATGCAACAATACCGTGAAAGAAAGTTCACTAAGTATTCTGAGCTATTGTCACGTTTACTCATGGCTGAACAAAATAGAGAGCTTCTCCTCGCCACTCATAACATGTGGCCCCTGGCACTGCCCCCTACCTGAAGCTCACAACACATCTTCTTCTCAAAAGAAGAAAGATAATAAACGAAAAGGAAATCACAAAATGGGGACCAAATAAAAAGGCCAGAGGACAAGTCCACAAGCAAAGAAATGAAGAGAGGCAGACGTTCACTTGGCGCAGAAATGACAACAACAGAAATGATGCACCCATACCTAAAAGGGAATGGGAAGACCAGTGCCATAGCTGTGGCATGAAAGGACACTGGTGTAAAGTGTGCAGAACTCTGTGTCTGCTCCAAGATTTGTACAGAGAAAAATTAAAGAAGAAAGCTGAAACAAATCTGGTGACCGCCCATGCTCCAGTCTAGTTCACTGCTGCTGACTTCGAAAAAGACGACTTGTTTGATTAGCTATTTTATCTTTGTTTTGAAAAATAATGTTATGAAAGTTATCTGAATGATTGAATGAAGTATGAATAAATATGAATTTTTTTCTGAAATCATATGTGCTTATATGATTCATCTTTTAATAGATGAAATGCTCTCACGACTGCTTAGTAGACATAAACACATACGATCCTTCAATACAAATGCTATTTTCATAGCATATGAAAGCCTATTAAAAATCAGGGCCATTAAATATAAGTGAAGGTTCTGGAAACGCAACACTATTGCCCCCAAATGACACAGAAATTAAAAATAAAGGATGCATTATTCTCTCCAAATTCAAAAAGGAACTTACTAAGTTTCAAAAAATCCGTCCTGCAAATGTAAACGAATAATAATATCTGTATGTAACATCACAAGAAAAAGGAGTAAAATCTATACTTGAACATTTCGAGAGCCTTTCACCAGGCCTCTATCATACAAAGATTCGGAGAAGATGAAGCTAATTTGACGGAGCACCTGAAGTGCTCGATATCAGCCAAGTTTTTACTTTGGCATGACAGATTTGGCCACCCCAGATCGGTTATGATGCACCACATCTTATCCCCATCCTATGGGCATGACATGAAGAACCAGAAGATTCTTCAAAAGGGAGAAATCCCTTTCATCCCTTAAGGGAAAACTAATCACAAGGCCATCTCTACTAAAAGTTGAAAAAAAATCTACATGCTTCCTTAAAAGAATACAAGGAGATATATGTGGACAAATCCACCACCCCTAGTGGGCCATTTCGGTACTTTATGGTACTGATTAATGCATCCTCAATACTATTCGTATGTGTGTCTACTATCGACCCGCACCCTAGCTTTTTCAAAGCTACTGGCACAAATAATAATGTTGCAGACGCATTTTCTAGACAATCAAATAAAGTAAATATGTCTGGTTAATGCTGGAGAATTTACCTCCTAGTCATTTCAAGAATACTGCCTAGCAACTGGGATAGAAATTGAATATCATGTGCTACATGTTCATACCCAAAATGCGTTGAAAGAGTCATTAATGAAAAGACTCCAATGGATTACACGTCCATGAAATCCCAGTTGCCGGTAAATGTATGGGACATGCTACATCGTTTATAAAAATAAGAATAAGACTCTCTGGAGGTCAGAGTTTCTCTCCAACGCAACTTGCATATGGAATACCACCAACATCTCTCACTTGATAATTTTCTGTTGCACAGTTTATATCCCCATAGCACCACCGTAGAGGACAAAAATAGGGTCCTCAACGTCGTCTAGATATCTATGTAGGGTTTGACTCACCATCAATAATATACCTAGAACCCCAAATGGGGGACGCATTTAAGGCACATCCTGAAGACTGTGAATTTGATAGGACGAATTTCCCCATATTAGGCCTAGATACTGAAAAATCTAGAGCTACACAAATAATATCGTGGGATACAGAATTATTAACCCACTATGATCCGGTAACGAAGAAATGTAAAGATGAGGTCCTGAAGATCCTACAAATAAACAGTTACCGGACTCATTTACTGATAACCAGAAGTTGTCAGACCACACATCCCTGTTGCAAATACTCTAGCTAGGATTGACATCCCGAGAATGGATGCAATCCACTAGCAGCAGAAGTAGCCATTCCTCAACAGAAAAGATGCAGACCACTAGGCTCCAAGGACAAAAAATAAAGAAAAAGAAAAACTCTGAGAGACCTTGAGGCAATACTACCACATGACAATGAGCTCATGTCCATACCCTCACCCTTCCCCACTGCAGAGGAAATGCCAGAAAAAACTGAAATGAAAGTAAATGTTGTACGTACTGGGGAGGTATCAGACAGAAAGAACACAATTGTCGTCAATATATTCATGTATCATATTGCCACATACATCGTAAAAGCGATGATAATTATATAATATCGTTCAATACTCTGTTGCTTAACTGCAAACGTAGAGATTGGTCAAATATGGAACGAGGCAATACTAGATGAGCTTGACTAGCTTATGAAACGTAAAGTGTTCGGACCTGAAGTCCAGACACTAAAAGGTGTCAAACATGTGGGCAAAAATAAGTATTGCACAAATAAGAATAAATAAGTACAAAATCATATGCTATAAGTTACAACCTATAGCTCAAGAATATTTTTGCTGAAACTGGGGAATAAAAAAATAAAAAAGAGTATGACTCATAAATGATGCATCAGATTCTCTAAGTTATACTCTACGAATACCTTACGATTTGGCAAAGGAAATTTTGGATATGTTGCTATTGGATGTTGTGACATGATACCTCTATGGAAATCTTAATAAAGATAAATTCCACATTTCCTTAAAATGTCTGAATAGACTTCGAGACATCTATTTTATTGAAGAAGAAGAAGAATAAGAATAATAAATATTGTATAACCAAGAGAATCACTTGACAAGGCACGAATTCATACTAAGAGTTGTCTTTGTATCTTTTTAAAGAGCAAATGATAGGATTTGAGATCTTAGTTGTAAAAAACTTAAATCTCATCGGATCTCCCGAAGAGAAAACCGAAATATCTGTTCAAACCTGACTATCAAACATGAAATAAAAGACCTAAGCAAAATAAAGATTATTCATGGCTCACAGATTTATCTAAAAAGATAAAATCTTGTTACATTAAAATTCAAACGATTTGAGTGCGTTAAAGAAATTACAAGGACCATTGTCCTCCAATAAGTACATCTTTGGTAGTACGCTCAATGGATGTACAAAAGACCCCTTCCGTTCGCTAGAAGATAGGAAGGATATACTTGGTCCTGAAGTGCCTTATCTAAGTGCAATCAGTGCACTCCCGGCTAACTGCACGCGTCCCGATATAGCAGTTGCAGTAAAATCACTTGCCAGTGACATGCATGCACCTAAAAAGTACAATTAGATCGGAGTTAAGCATCTTCTGTGCTTCCTCCAAGGGTCGTTAGATTTGGGCTTACATTATAAAGAATTATCCTCCATGCTTATGCAAATGCTGGTTACATGTTCGACTCCTATAATGAGAAATAACAGACTGGATACCCATATTGGGACGACCATCTACTACAGATCTGCAAAGAAAACTATGAAGGTAACATCATCCTATCATTCCGAGATTCTCACCATTCCAGAAACAAACCAATGGTGTATTGGAGTGTGCCTGGTAGTACATAACATCCCAGTGACAACTGGGATATATGCTGGTCTTTTAGAGCTGACCACATAATATGAAGACCATGTCACTTGCTTACCCCATTTTTAAGGAGACCACATCAGATGCGGCAAAACAAAGCACACCTCTACAGAGTTTTTTTTGGTTTCAGCAGCTGCTTAATGATGGTGACATTTGTAATCTGTGTATATTTTTGGAATGTTGTAAATAGGAGTGATGAAAAATGTTTAAGAGATCTGAAAGCATAAGGGCTTGTACAGATTAGGGGGAGTTAGAGGGAATTTGTTCTTTTTCCTTAGCTATGGCTTTTTCCACAAGGTTTTCCATATCCAAATGTTTTAACAAGGCAAATCCCATGAACTCATGATCCTGAAGTATCCACCCCTTTCTGAGACTCATATGATGCTCGGAATCCCGAAGCATTCATGGGCAGAGTCCACGCGTATGGCTGGATAAGGGGGAGTGTTGTAAATGTATAATGATGGGATTTTATATTGGGGATTATATCTTATCCATAGAATAAGATCATATCATTGTATCTCATCCATATACGCTCATCCTTCTACTATAAATAAAGGACTGGGGTCTTCCCCCAGAGATGATGCTTCACAACAGTTTTATCTTTTTCTATAAGGATCATTTGAATTAATCTTTGGGAGTTTATGGTACCTTAATTATGGTTTCAAATGTTTCATTATTCAATTTGAAACCAAACCCATCTTGATTTAGTTTTTCCAATGTTTACATATTTTTTAGAGTAATGTATGTTTTCCAGAAATTCATTGCCATAATTTTTTTCATTTTTATTGATCCATTTTAGGTATCCAAACTTTTATTAATTCATTAGACTTAGATTGGTCAGGATTCTTATTTGTAGTTTTCTTAGGAAATTTTGTGTGTTGGAAAGCATAATTTTGTTTAGTTTTATTTTCATAATTCTTGTTATAACCAAGGCCAATTTTTTGTTTATTAGATTTTGTATATTTAGTAAATCATTTAAATTTTCTTTTCCTTTATTACAGTTATCAACATTTTTATATAAGTCTTCATATTTTAATTTAATGTTTGAAATGTTGTTTTCTAGTTCATTTAACCTATTGTTTATGTCCTTCATTCATTTGTGAGAAGCTTATTTGCATTTTTAATTATTTTTTCAATTTCCAATTTCCAATTTTCTTCCTCTAAGTTTTTGTTCACTTGGACTATATCTTTAGGGATTGTTTCATTCTTTAATTTAATTATTTCTTCTTTTAATTCATCATTTTATTTTTCTAATTTAATTAATGTATCATTGTTATTTAACTAATATTTTTAGGAATCCTTTTATGTACTAAGTGTTCTTTTACTTACTTTTCATATTGTACATAAAGTTTTTTTTTTGAATTTTTTCTTCCCAATCACTTTCATCATTATCAGAGTTTGAGTTGGGGATTACCTCGTTATTTGCTAGTTCCATGAAGTACATGTATGATCTCTCTTCTGTTTCTTCATCTTCATCAGATGACTCATCCAAATTTTAGTCCCATGCGTCAAGGGCCTTTTTCTCTGGTCTCCTTCACTAGAGGATAATCCTTCATATAATGTCCTTGTTTGTTACATCCTAATCACATAGCAGATTCATTAGTTAATTTATGTTAGTTGGATTTGAATTTAAACCCCTTTGTTACGAGGGCAAGTTGTTCTTAAACTTAATCTTCCGATTCCTCCATCTCCTAGGTGGCTTTGAAGGCAAGAGCTTTCTTCTTGTTAGTTTGCCCTTGATTCTTCCTTTCTTGGATTTAAAGTTCATATGCCATAAGTTTCCCGATGAGACCTTCCAAGATAAACTAGGAGAGATCATTTCTTCGTATATGGCCGTCATCTTTCTTTCCCATTCTTGAGAGATCAAAGAATCTTACTTATGTTGCTCGCTTTAAGTATAGTGCTGCTTAGCCCGGTGTTGGTGATCTTCGAAAAGTGAGTGTACATCTCCGCTATCGATTCACCTTCATTCATCTTGAAAATCTCATACTTATGTGCATAATAAAGAAGTTTTAGTAGTTTTGACTCTATTATTACCTTCATGAGTTACCTCAAGAATATTTCATATTTGATGTGTCGTGGTTGCTAAGGAAGCCCGGTTGCACTCTGTGTTGTCAATCACACAATATAGCATATTCATCGCCTTGGCGTTTAAAGTATCTTTGGCTTTCTCCTAATCGGTCCATGATGTGCCAATTTTGTTGGTCCTTCGTAAGGGATCACCATAATGCTCCACAAGTCATAGGATATGACTTGAGATATATCTTTATTCTATTTTTCCAACTTCCATAGTTAGATCTGGTAAGCAAGGGTGGATGAGAAATGGATTGAACTTTAGGAAATGTGTTGTTTCTTGATGCCATCTTTCATTGCTTACTCTAATATCAAATGTTGGTATTCTGAGATGACAAGCAGAAATACTAGAGTGGGGGATGAATAATGTTTATGAAATCTAAAAAAAACTCTAAATTTTCTGCCTAAAAATTTATCTTGAGTTACTAAGATTAATCTTAATCAACAAATTAACTTGCAAATTATATAAACAATGGAAGACTAAGAGTTGTAAGAAAATAAAACAATTACAGAAAGTACAATCGTAAATAAGATAATTTATTCTAACTCAGTCACCCTATGACCAACGTCCAGTCACAAGTCCTACTTGGATTAATCCACTATCACCTTCCATAATGGAAGAACCAATTCCAATCACCACTACACCACAACCTGGTTCAAGGAACTAAACCTCCCAAAATGGGAGAAACTATTTCCATCAATCAAATAAGAAGGAAAATATACTTACAACTTTTGTTGAATACAATTACATATAACCTTGAATTGAAGCTCTTGTGAAGTGTTGAGGCTATAACAATTTGATCTCAAAGGGATGGAAAATTATGTCTTTGGATATCAAGAGTTTGGCTAACAAAGATACTGAAAATCAATGAACAACTTTGGCCAAAGAAGAGAATTTGTGAGAGAATAGCTTTGATAACAAAAAAGAGATTTCTTTTGCAAACATAATTTTTCTTGATGATAAAAAACTCTAAGAAAATCCCTCTATTTATAGAGTGAAAAACATGCTCAAGGAAATCCCAAAAACACCCTCAAAACGATCAAAAATAGCTAGGTGCGGTAATCATGTTTTGGACTAACGGCTAGTTCCTAGTTGACTAGAGTAGTCCTCCTAGTGGACTAGTCTCAGCTAGTAGACTAGGATGTGAATTTTAGTCTGTTAGGGATCCTATAGATGACAAGCAAACACTAGAGGGTGGTGAATAGTGTTATCTGAAAATATACGCTAATTAAAATTAATCACTTTATGAATGCCTAAGATTCCAACTTTTGTTACCTAACTTGGATCTTAATCAACTAATTCAAATACTTGCAATAGAGAGTAAAAGCACAGCAGAATAAAACAACACAATGCAAGTAAAGAGATATAGGGTGAGAGACAATGGATCAATTGCAAAGACAAGATATATATTGGTTCACCATCTTGTGGGCTAGTCCAATACCAAGCAAATCTTAGAGTTTCACTAATTGCCTCTCTCAAATAGAGGATTTGTACAAGCACTCTCTCAACTAGAGGGCTAATACTATCACTTTGCCTCTAGCAAGGATTTCCAACAACTTAACAACAACCTCTTAACAAGAGGACCTATAACAAGTGAGGCTTTTCCAACAATTACAATAACGAATGCAATTACTCACACTACACCCTTGTGTGAATTTCACTTACTCTTTTGAAGATGAGTACACTTGCTCATATAGCCACCAATATTGAAGCTTGAGTGAATATGTGTGTGCTAAAGAAAAAGTTCTTAAGATCTAAAAAAGAATGATGATTAAAACTCAGAGATAAAAAGAAACTTGAT
Source organism: Scilla litardierei (assembly GCA_030789695.1). Classification (NCBI taxonomy): domain Eukaryota; kingdom Viridiplantae; phylum Streptophyta; class Magnoliopsida; order Asparagales; family Asparagaceae; genus Scilla; species Scilla litardierei. Next base: position 490,651,616 of record CM061142.1, on the reverse strand, counting down.
TCAATCTCAAGAATAATAGATATAAATCTCTATGAGATTGAAATCAATTTGGCCAAGTAAAGTAATTGCTTAAAAGCTTATGAAATTCTTTGAAAACAATTTGTCCAAGAAAACTATGGAGAGCTTAGATGGAGCTTAAAATCACTTTTAAATTTTATTAAAATTGATCAATAATTGCATTATAAATCCAGCCAACATACTTCTATATATAGAAAACAAATCTGCCTAAAACAAATTCTCAATTTTGCTCTCCAATGTCTCTCTAACGGCTACTCAAAGTCCAAGTCAAATTTAACCGTTGGGGACTGGGAGTCGACTCTTGTACAATGACTAATAAAATCCTGGATTGTAAGTTGACTTCCTGCATAACAAGAGTCGACTTCATGCAGAATTTAGAAAGTCCCCAGAGCAGTTGTTTACTTAGTGGTTGGCTCCTATACAACTGGGAGTAGACTAGTTTTCTGATACGTAGTTTTCTATCAGAAACTAAGTGATATGCTATCTGGATAATTTTAAAAACTTTTCAAAATATTTTTATGAGCTAAAAATATTTTTAAGTGTTTCTAGGTGTGTGGAGCTTCAATCCAAAGGCCTTACAATGAATCTTAAGAAAAAAATTACCACTCTTTTTTAGCTTTGATGTAGCTTTAGTCTCAATCTTCATGCATTTGACTCTTGAGCTTGAGTTGCCTTGATTAAGCTTCCTCACACTTATATTGACCACATGCTTCTCCAATTTAAATATCTTCATGGATTTGAGCAAGCTTCATTGGTCTTGATGAAATTCTTTCTTTCATTGCTTTGAACTCATTCTTTTGAAATAAACTTTAATTCCTACACACTTATAATCATAATTATAATAATTTATTTGTTTAATCAAAACTACACTTGGGGTGTCTTAATATGTAACATTCTCTCCCTTTTTGATGTTGACAAACAAATGATATAAAATATGAAAAGATATGAAATTCTTAAAAAGTATACTTACTCCTCCTACACTGATGCATGATGATAGCAATAATCTTTAAATTCTCCTTGCATCTTTGCATATTAGGATAAGCTTACATAAACCACATTTTCATATTATACCATGAGTGTGTATGAGTTCAAGCAACATGTTGAAAACAATGCATAATTAACTAACCATAATCTTAATTAATCATGTCAACGCATTCATTCATCATATATGCATTCTATCTTTCTCCCCCTTTGGCATGATCAAAAATTTGGGATATAAATAAAAAGTCATGTATCACAATATATGAATCTTTTCTTTCAAATCATTCTATTTTATTCTCCTTTATCAATCATATATGTGTTACAAGATATATTGAGATATATTGATTTTTATGAAATATGAAACTTAATTTCATCAAGGGTGACTCAATATCTTAAATCTTTTGTCATGAGTCATGAAATGTAATTTCCCTTGTGAAACAAATATTCAAATTTTATAAACTTCAAATATGAATGAAATACAAGTGTCGTGTCATTGTGTATATGTCATGCAAATATTTGTGTCCAAATGCCGAGATATATGACATATGAGATAATTTGAGCCAAAAGGATAGATATCAAGAAATGTCAATCACATTAGATTGAAAGAAAAATAAGATATCTAGAATAATGCCATATGCTTAATTATCTCATTAGACATAAAAAACATCATTATTGTCCAAAATGAGCATCTCCATATGGATATTAATACCATTAAACCACATGGAGATAGAAATATATAAGCTCAATCTTAACATATCCAAATATGATACCTCATATCTCAAACACAATAATATGACAATATTGAGAGTGAAATCTTCTCATAAAAAAAGAAGTTCAAGTTTTTTGAGGAATATGACAATAGATGAACTTTCTGATGGCGATTGAGAAGAGCATGGTTAAGAAGATGTTATCTTCTTCTTAGGTGTAGGTCCTCTAGTACCTCTATGTATTTTAATTTTCAAAAAGAGTGTGTGAAAGTGATCTTAACACAACTAATATGTATGAAAACTAAGAATGATGCAATGCACACAGTAAAACTATTATGCAATAAAATGATATACGAGAATATACCTAACCAAGATGGAAACCCTACTAAAAATCCTTGTAAATCCTTCAATTTCTGAAGCTCTGGCAAGTATGATCAAGTGGAATCAGGGGATTTTTGGGTTAGGGTTCTTAAAAGAGGAAATGCGAGATTTAGGGCGAATGTTAGGGTTTTGTGATGGAGAGGAGTAATCTTGGCCATAAAATATCTATGTGTGGCTAAGATTTGTTCCCTCTACTGAGTTTAAGTCAGGAAAACCCATTAAGAAATGAATATGAATCAAAACAACACAAATCAAACCCACAAACCCAACAGAAAATCAAAACAGTTCGGGTTCTGAAAAGCTGAAGAACACATCCGCTAGTTGACTCCTATACTATAGGAAGTCGACTCGTCCACTAGTCAACTCCTGTACAGCCAGAAGTCGGCTTGTGTCCTGTAACTGGTTAGAATAATTATATCTCAATCTGAAACATGTCCAATCAACTCACATGCCAATTCTTATAATTTCTAATCTATCCTACATGCACAAACAATCCAAGCATACACATGCAATTAATTAACCCTTTAAGTGTGAGATACCAATGGTACTATGTTAGAATATCTCACTTAGGTCAAAACCTAAGCTAACATTTTAGAAATCAAATCTAATTGAGTTTGGCTTTATCATCTTTTACATATAAGTAATTAGGTGAACGATGAATATCTTGTTTAAATTTATTTACATAATCATTAAACATCTTATGATTTAAATCTTTTGGGATCCAAATTTTAATCATTTTTCCTTTATTAAAGCTAGCATTTTTAGATGTTGTTTTAGTTTGTATAGGTTGACTTTTAGGGGTCCTAGAGTTACTAGAGTTAGAGTTGGGATTGTATCATAATCCATTTTATTGTTTTTGATTATCTGAGACTCTATTAAACTAAGTGTTCTTTGCCTTTATTAAATTTTGAAACACTATTGTGTAAGTTATTATATTTAGATGTAATAGATTCTACTTCATTACCTAGGTTTTTTATCCTAGTATCCAATATTTTAGAATCATTATGAGTCTTTTATTAACCATTTTCAAATGTGTGGTTTCATCCATAAGCTTTTTGTTGTCTTATTTTAATTCTTGATTAAAGATAGTTAATTTTTCAGGTGTATCATTTAGTTTCATCATTTCTGGTTTTAACCTAATGTTTTCTTCTTCAACTGCATTTTTTAAATTAATACAATTTTTTTTGAATTTTTCTTACTTTTTATACTCACTAAGCAATTTCTCATGTTGCACACATAAATCATCAAAAACCTGCTCAACATCAAAATCTACACTATCGTTCTCATTATCATTATCACCTCAACTATCATAATAATCATATCTATGTATATGAGAAGTGGAAGTGCTTATCTTTGCAGAAGTTGATGCCATAAAGCACATATGGGCTCTCTCTTCCTTTTTATTCTTCTTTATCCGATGAGGAGGAGGATGTTGGATATTAGCCATTAAGGATATGGTTTTGATGATGATCAACACATTATGTGTTGTTAATGACTCTAATTGTTTTAGTCTCAAATTAATTACAATGTTATATCCTGATGGAGACTGTTGCGGTCAAGTCTGCCTAACAATGAAATTTGTAGTTAATGGGAATAACGGGTACAATGATTACAAGTTTTGGGTTGATGGTGAGGTTAGCGTGACTCAGAATAAGCTTCGGGAGTGAAGAATCCAGGGTCGCCTGAAGGTCACCCAAGATCGCCGTCTCCTGGTAGCTGAGGCGAGCTTCCAGTGACAATAGCAACTCGTCAGAAAGGCGGGGCTGGATGTCAGCCTGTAGCCTATTCGATGCTTAAGTCAGTGGGTGACTTGAAATAAGTGTGTCGGACACGCTTGTCGAGCTTAAGATAGATCGGCGAAGCGTGGCGAGCTTATGAGAAAGGCAGAGATATATAGGAGATATCCAACTTGAATATTGGAAAGAGGTAGAGATTTTAGCTGATTAACCCCCTCTATGGAGACATGAGGGGGTATTTATAGAGCTGAGAGTCGGTTGCTCGTTGTCCCATCAGCTATCGAGTCTGCTTAGCTGGAGGAGAAGTGATAGGTCGGCGGGGCGTGTCAGAGATATTTTATGCATTAATGGTGTCAGATGGTGTCAGATGCATTAATGAGATGCGAGGGGCGACCGTCAGTTCTTGCCTTTAACCTCTGGCATTAATGGAGGGTAGGTGGCCCTACGTCACCCTGTCAGAGATATTTATGCTGGGCCGTCCTTGGGGAGAGTCGAGCTTGGAGACCAAGCTCGGTGTCTTCAGACCGTCTTACCGTGCTTCATGTTGGAGAGTAGGCAAGCTTCTTCCTGGCATGGAGATATTGATCGGCAAGGCGAGCTTCTTCAGGTGGCCTAGGGGGCGAGCTCGTTGTACGGCGAGGCGAGCTTCTCTGGATAGAGGCGATCTTTCGTTTGGGCTAGTACCCCTTCCGGGTGGTCGGAGAGCTGTTCGCTTGGGCTTCCAATGTATGTGGGCCTCAGTTACATGGGCCGGCCATAAGGTCATAACAATTCCGAGTTGTCGGAGAGCTGTTCGCTTGGGCTTCCAGTGTATGTGGGCCTCAGTTACATTGGCCGGCCATAAGACCGTAATAATTGCCCCCGTCATTTGAGCTCGAAGCAGCAAGCCTAACTCAGCTCGAATGACGTGTCACACTCGCATTGATTAGGGGCTGGTCGGTGGCATTTAATTCGATCTGACTACCGAATCTTAAAAGTCACGATGTCGATTTGGCGACGGGGAGAATTCGAGGCGTCCATTCGCTCAAAAGGTGACGCGTGGCTGACATGATTAGGGGGAGAATTCGAGACGCCAGCCTAGTCCTGCTCAGATCTTGCCACGTGGCCCACGCCCGATGGCTAAGATCACCCGACTCTCCCTATAAATAGAGACGGAAGGGCAGCAGGTGAGTGCTTTCACTTGAATTTTCGAAACTTTGGCTTTCCCCATTCGTTACAGAGTGCAGCTGCCATCGACCGTTGTCGTCTGTTTGGAACCGTCAGAGCTCTGGCCATCTTCCCTGTTTTAGGTACTCTTTTGAACCGTCCGATGCCGTCGTCTGCTTCTTCTGCATCAAACTCTTATGTCGAACAGTACTTCGGTGAGGTTGGTGGTTGTAGCATCACCGAATCGAAGCCGGTGGCATCAGAGGCGCCGTCGATGTCTTGGCCGAAACAGCAGGAGGGAGACACGTCAGTTGAGTATGACATCTCTTTGTCGTCGGGGATCAAGAGGGACCCCAAGAAGGGAAAGGCACCTAAGTCGGTCGCCAAAGCCGCAAGCGGCGGGGTAGTCACGGTCGCTGTTCGTGCTAAAATCCTGACTCAGACATCTCAACTACTGCAATCTGCTATCTCTGAGATTCACTCCAAGTTCATCCGCCCCCTACACAGTTCGTCTCCCCGAACTCAGTGAGCAGGTCTGCTCCTCAAGGGATAACGAGGTCGGCGTATACTACCCGACCTTTGCCTTGGGTCCCCGCTTTCCGCTCCATCCCTTCCTCCTTCTCATCCTCCACTTCCTCGAACTCCCCCTCTTTCAATTGATACCGAACTCCATCAGCTCGATGGTCGGCTTTCTTGTCCTTTGCTCCACCAGCTGCATCAGCCCGACGCTGCCGCTCTTCTAATATTTCTTTGAGGCGAAGAGGAAGGGGGTGTACTACTATGTCTATGCGAGGAGACATCGGCCTCTCGTCCTCGAGCTGCCGGGCAAAGGGAGGGACTAGAAGGAGAGATTTGTCTTTATCTCTACTCTGGCAGACTTGGCTCTAAGGTCAAACTGGGGGACTCTGAATCTCTCAGTGAATGTCGAAGTGGTCTTAGAGGGGAGCGACCTTGAGAACGCCAAAATCCTGGAGGAGATCCCTAAGGAGAGCCAGGTGTTGAAGGAGCTGACCAAGGAAGAGCAGCTCACCCAACACGTCTGGCTCGAAGGTACTTCGAGCTTAGTAATCCAGTTCTGATATGCTCACCCTGATCTGTTTTTTTGCAGGTGCGACCATGAGTCTGTCAATGGAGGAGGTCATGAGAATGGCGAGGGAGGCGTCGTCGAAGTAGCCACCGACCAAGGGTAAGTGCAAGCAACCCGCACCCAGGAGCTTGACACTGGCCAGACATAAGCAGAGTCAAGAGGTGGTTGCCAGCGTTTGGGCCGAGAAGGAAGAGTGGAGTAAAAAACAGAGGAAAGAGCCCGCATCGACCGCTCACACTTCCTGCATGAGCAAGGCGGTGTCGGGGGGATTCATCAACCTCGACTCGACCGAGCCCAAGGCCTTCCTCACTACGATCGGGTCGTGGGACCCGCCAATCGCCTCCCTCCCTGTCAGTTTGGCCACCCCTCCGTGTCCTCTGGTTTTGCCGGTAATAAGCCGGGCTTCGGGTACGTGCTGGCCTTATGGGTGCACGGTGTCCGGGCTGGGGAAGTTGGCCCTTCCTAGCTATGAAGTGGCGCTCGCGATCTTAAAGTCACGGAAGGAGGAGTTCCTCACCCTCTCTCCGGAGAAGTTCGTCACACTGTGCTACCCGGTGGGTGCCCATGAGTCAGTCTTTGACGAATCTGGGGTAGCAGCCCGCCTGGCGAAGAACAGCACTTGCCGAGTGACCGAGAGTCCCTGATCAATGTAGACGCCGAACACCTTTGTGGTACAGCCATCTGGCACGACATGCAGATTTGTCGCCCCCTTTATTTGCCTTGCAGACCTTCATCTTTATTATTTGTGCTTATTCTTTTGATTCCATCTGCAGGAGATGGCTGCACTGGTGTCCCTCCAGCCACACGCGTTGGCGGCGGTCAAGGCCGAGTCCGCCCTGATGTGGAAGTTGCCCGAGCTGAAGGCGATCGAGGCGAAGCTGAAGGACGTCGTTGGGAAGCTGACGAAAGTCTGGGGGTATTATCAGACCCAGAAGGACGAGACCGCCAAGCTAGACAAGGCCATTAGGGAGATAAAGGAGAGGATCCATGACGAGAAGGCCCAGAGGGTCGCTACCGAGAAGCTCTTGGCCTCGGAGAAGGAGGCAGTCACAGTGAAGATCGCTGAGCTGGAGCAGCAGAACGCTGAGCTGGCGAAGGTCGACCTGATCAAGGTCAGGGCTCAGGCCATCCTCCAGTATCAGACCGACGAGCCCGTCCCTGCTCGGACAGCCATGAGGGCCGAGGTCTATGATGACGGTCTGGAGGCCGGCCTCAAGAGGGCCAATGCAAGGTTGGGGAGGCTCTACCCCAACCTAGAGATTGATTTCACCCTCCTGTCGGTGGCCTCTGATGATGAGGCAGAGGCTTCCCATGCTTCCGAGGTCGAGGTGATGGAGACTCCGGGTGGCAGTGACCAGGGGGCAACCAGGCGGACTCTCAGGTCACAGCAGGTGGAGGCCAAGATGGCAGAGACCGAGTTGAGGCGCTATAGGCTGGGGCACCAATGTATGGCCGGCCCCGAGGCCGAGCTTGGAGTCTTCTTTTTTTTGTTGTAAACATGTAGTGTAAATAATTAAATGAAATGAAATTGAAATTTTTGGCTTAATATCGCTGTTGTTTGTTTGCCGTGTTTATTCTGTGCCTTGTTTCTTTGTGTGTGTATGCCCCCAACATTAAGCTTGTATGAGCTTAAGGTCAAGGATAAGTGGAATATTGTAGAGTCGCATTTCCGCTTCGGATGTCTTTGAGAGGGGGTGCAGATGGGCCGAAGCCAACCCCACGGCCTCTGTTGATGGGCGAGCTGCCCCTGAGGTCTTTGAGAGGGCAGGTATTGGGCCGTCGCCGACCCCACATCCTCTGTTATCGGGCGGGTATTGGGCCGTCTCCGACCCCACATGTTCGCTCTGGTTTTGGTGGCGAGCTGCCGAGAGGGGGGGGGGGGGGGTGCAGATGGGCCGAAGCCAACACCACGGCCTCTGTTGGTGGGCGAGCAGCCCCAAAGGTCTTTGAGAAGGCGGGTATTGGGCCATCGCCTACCCTAAATCCTCTGTAATCGGGTTGGTATTGGGCCGTCGTCGACCCCACATGTCTGCTCCAATTTTGGTGGAGAGCCACCGAGAGGGGGAGGTGCATATGGACCGAAGCCATCCCCGTGGCCTCTGTTGGTGGGTGAACTACCCCAGAGGTCTTTGAGAGGGTGGGTATTAGGCCGTCGTCGACCCTGCATCCTCTGTAATCGGGTGGGTATTGGGCCATCGTCGACCCCGCATGTCCGCTTCGGTTTTGGTGGCGAGCTGCCGAGAGGGGGGTGCAGATGGGCCGAAGCCAACCCTGCGGCCTCTGTTGGTGGGTGATTTGCTCCGAAGGTCTTTGAGAGGGCAGGAATTGGGCCATCATCGACCCCGCATCCTCTGTAATCGAGCGGGTATTGGGCCGTCACCGCCTCCGCATGTCTGCTTCGGTTTTGGTGGAGAGCCGTCGAGAGGGCGGGTGTAGATGGGCCGAAGCCAACCCCGTGGCCCCTGTTGGTGGGCGAGCTGCCTCGGAGGTCTTTGAGAGGGTAGGTGTTAGGCCGTCGCTGACCCTGCATCCTTTGTAATCAGGTGGGTATTGGGTCGTCACCGACCCCGCATTTCTGCTCCGGTTTTAGTGGCGAGCTGTGAGAGGTGGAGTGCAGATGGACCGAAGCCAACCCCGCGGCCTCTGTTAGTGGGCGAGCTGCCCCAGAGGTCGTAGAGAGGGGGTACAGATGGGCCGAAGCCAACCCCGAGGGCTCTGTTGGTTCGTCTTGCAAATTCTTGGGCTCCCGAACGTGTAGCCGACCTTCATTGTGGCGCTCTTAATTTTTAGAGGAGGGCTGAAATTTAGATTCAGGCGACTCATTGAGTGTACAAATATAGAAATTTATTAAACATATTCATTGAATGTACCAGGAAGTGCATTTATTGAAAATATTTGTGCAAATGTTCGGCATTCCAAGGGTGGGCTAGCTCCTTGCCCTCCGTGGTTGCCAAAATGTAGGTCGCCGGTCCCATGACGTCTGTTATGGTGTAGGGACCTTTCCATTTTGCATAGAGCTTCCCTCGGCGGCCGATCTCAGGTCTGAAAGTCGTGTCCCTGAGGACGATGTTGCTGACTCTGAAGCTCTACTTCCTGACACAGGAATTGTAGTACCTCGCCATCCTTTGGCTGTGCTTGATCAGATTTGTTAGTGCACGATCCCTTACCTCGTCGACGAGCTCGATATTGATGTCAAGGCCTTCTTCATTTGCTTCTTTCATGAAGTATTGGAGTCGGAGGGACTCCTCGTCGACCTCCACTGGGACGACGGCCTCCACCCCATAAGCTAGCATGAAGGGGCTCTCTCCAGTTGAATCTTTGTATGTAGTGCGTTAGGACCGAAGGATGCCGGGTAGCTCATCGGGCCACGATCGGGGAGCGCTACCGACCTTCTTCTTTAAGGGCTCCAGGATGCACTTGTTCGCTGCTTCGGCCAGGCCATTACACTGTGGATGTGCCACAGAGGCGAAGTGTAGATTGGTGCCCCAGTCTGAGCAGAAGCTTCTGAAGTCCACGGAGTCAAATTGCTTCCTGTTGTCCATCAATATGGAGCGAGGTACCCCGAAGAAGCATATAATTGACTTCTAGATGAAGTTCTTCATGTCCACCCAGGTAATGCACGCCAGCAGCTCCGCCTCGATCCATTTGGTGAAGTAGTCGACGGCGACGACGAAAAAATTTCTTCCCACTGTCGCCATGGGGAACATGCCAATGATGTTGATGCCCCACTTGGCAAATGGGATCGGGCTAAGGATTGGAATCAGATCGACGGGCAGGGCAGTCGTATGTTTGAAGAATCTTTGGCACTCCTTACATCACTTGACGTAGTTAGTTACGTCCTACACCATGGTCGACCAGTAATAGCCTTACCGGATTGCCTTGTGCACCAGGGTGCGGCCTCCGTAATGATTCCCACAGAGCCCTTCATGGATATATGGACGACCTCCTCTGCCCTCCTTAGCTCAATGCACTTTTGATAGGGTAAGACGTCGTATCCGCACGACGCTTTCGATAGAGCACGCTACCGAAGATCACGAAAGTCAAGGCCCGCCTCTCGATCTTTTGCGCCTCCAGTCTGTCCTCTGGTAGGACTCCGGTCTCTAGGTAGGTGACGGTCGGGCTCATCCACGACTGCTCCAGGTCGACGCATAGTAGCTCTCCCTTTTCCAGGCTTGGTGTTAGCAGGTTCTCGATGTAGATAGCTTTCCCAATCTCGACCGGAGAAGAGGACGCCAGCTTGGAGAGGGCGTCGGCACGGAGGTTTTTCGACCTTGGGAGATGCTGGACCGTGGCCTTCCTGAACTTCAGTAGCTCGACACGGGCGCACTTCAGATACAGCTTCATTAGATCCTCCCTTGCTTCGAAGCTGCCTTCAATTTACTGGACTACGAGCCTTAAGTCGCTAATCAACATCACATTCGTTTCCCCAAGTGCTCTGCAGAGCTTCAGCCCATTGATGGCGGCCTCGTACTCCACCACATTGTTGGTCGTCGAGAAGTTGAAGCAGAGTGCGTACTCCAGTAGGCTTCCCTCTGGGTTCTCAATCACAATGCCGACTCCGCTTCCCGACCTGGTGGCCGACCCATCAACGTGGACAGTCCAGAGCTCACCTCCGGATTGTGTGGAAGTTGATGAAGGATTCTCGTCGGCGAGCTGCTGCTATTGTGTGTTCGGTCGGCCGTCGGGCGTCGCTTCACCAATTTCCTCGATGGTGCACTCAACTATGAAGTCCGCCAACGCCTGACCCTTGGTCACCGCCCTGGGCTTGTAGATGATGTCGAACTTGCTGAGCTCAATGCTCCAATTCAGCATTTGGCCTGATCTCTCCAGTCTCCTCAGGTTCTTTTTGAGCGGCGAGTTGGTGTAGACAATGATTGAGTGCGCCTGGAAGTAGGGCTGGAGCTTCCTCTCCGTTAGGGTCAGGCAATAGGTGAACTTCTCGATGGAGCTGTAGCGAGTCTCTGCCACCCAGAGCACTCAACGAGCATAATAGATTGGCATCTGGATGCCCCCGTCCTCTTTGATTAGGATCGAGCTTACTGCTTCTTCACTAGTGGCGAGGTAGAGGCCGAGCCGCTCTCCTTCCTCCGACTTTGTGAGCAACAGTGGGCTTTGCAGATAGGCTTTCAGTTTGCCAAAGGCTTGGGTGCAGGAGTCATCCCACTCGACATCATTCCAAATTCCATTCTTCTCGCTCAAGGCTTTCTGCAGGATTTTGAAGTACGGGAGGGACCTTTCGGCGGACTTCGACAAGAACCTCCCCAGTGCGGCGATCTAACTATTCAGCTTCTGCAGGTCTCTGATCATCTTTGATTAGCTCATGTTGATGAGGGCAGATATCTTGTTAGGATTGGCCTCGATCCCTCGCTTCGTGATCATGAAGCCGAGGAACTTCCCAGACCGAACGCCGAATATGCACTTCGTCAGGTTGAGCCGTAGACTGTAGCGTCACACTTTCTGGAAAGTCTCTTCAAGGTCGACAAGGTGGTCCTCGGCCCTCTTTGATTTGACCAACATATCGTCGATGTATACCTCCAGATTCCTGCTGACCTGGGGGTGAAAGATCTAGTTCACTATTCGCTAGTAGGTCGTCCCAATGTTCTTCAGTCCGAAAGGCATCTTAGTATAGTAGAACGTCCCTCGATCAGTGATGAATGACGTCTTCTCCTCGTTGTGGGGCACCATTTGAATTTGATTGTAGTCAGAGAAAGCATCCATGAAGGTCAGCAGCTCATACCCGGAGGCGTTGTCCACCAAATGGTCGATCCTCGGCAGCGGGAAGCTATCTTTTGGGCAGGCTTTGTTGAGGTCAGTGAAGTCCACACACATTCGCCATTTACCATTGGGCTTCTTCACCATTACCATATTGGCGAGCCAATCAGGGTAGCTTACTTTCCTGATGAACTTGGCCTTGAGGAGCCGCTCCACCTCCTCGCCTGCAGCCTGCATTTTCTCCCCTCCAGTGCTCGGTTTCTTCTGCCAGACTGGTCGAGATTTTGGGTCGACATGAATTTCATGGGCGATCATCGCTGGGTCGACTCTGGGCATGTCTGAGGGTGACCATGCGAAGATATCCGCATTCGCCTTAAGGAGGTCGACTAGCCCCTCTTTCAACTCTGTGGGAAGCTTCGTGCCAATGGACACAGTCTTGTCCACTTCTACCACCACTGGAACCTCCTCTACATCCTCCACTGGAGCTGGTCGTTGATGAGCGAAGTCCTCCCGACTGTCGAAGTGGTCGATCGAGAAGGCTTCCTCGGACTTTTTATGCTTCGTAGAGCCGACGTAGCAGCTTTGGGAGAGCTTCTGGGTTCTCCGCACCTGCCCAACTCTGTGTAGAGTCTGGAACTTCACCATTTGATGTAGCAACGAGGGGACAGCTTCGACGATGATCATGTAAGGCTACCCAATGATGCCATTGTACACTGAGGCGACGACGACGACGACGAACTTCGTCATTCGAGTTACGATCTTTGGCCTCTCCCCCAGGGTGATGGGCATGGTGGTTACTCCAACAATGTGCACCGAATGTCCGATGAAGCCGACAATCGGGCCCAAGCAAGGCTTCAGCTCCGCCTGGTCCAGCCCCATCTTCTGAATCGTAGATAGGAACATGATGTCACACGAGCTGCGGGTGTCGACCAGGAGCCTGCTCATGATTGCTGGCCCTATAAGAGCTTCGATGATGATGGTGTCCTCAAGCGACAGCTCGACCCTCTCCAGGTCGTTGTCGGAGAAGGAGATAGGGGGATGATCCACTCTTCTCTGCTTTGCCCTTGTGTCGACGCCCACCGTCATGACTTATCAAGCGTACGCCTTCCTTGCCGATGCTAATGTACTGCCCTGGGGTGGCCCGCCACAGATTACATCCACATACATAATCGGCTCGGGCCTATGGTGGGCCACTTGCTCGGCGTTGTGGGTCGGTTGATCAGGCCCTGCGGTCGCCCTTCTCCCGCAGTCTGGTCTCTTTGGGTCGACATATCTCTGGAGATAACCGCCCTAGATCAGTCGCTTAATGTCTTTCTTCAGGGTAAAGCAGTCGTTAGTGTCATGGCTGTTGTTGCGGTGGTATCGACAATATTTTTGCATATTCTTTCTGTTGGACCTCGTCCTCATCTCCGGGGGCGGGTCTTTAAGAAGCTCACTCGTCAGTGCCACTGCCATCACTTCGGTCAGGGGGCATTGAGTCTAGTGTAGTGTACCACCTCCTGTGCTCTTTATGGCTTGCCTCTCGGAGCGGGGTTCCTGGGCGCGAAGAACCCCCTTAGAGGTCCCGTGTGATCTTGCGCTCGAGGGCCTCCCTGGTTGCACCCTCGGGGGAGATCTTGGTCATGCCCTCTGGGGCAATCCTGGTTGCAACCTTGGGGGCGTTCATCCCATCTCGGCTGCTCACTGGGCCTTGCTTCAACATGGGTAGCTACAACTGGTGAGGTCTTCTTTACCGTCCTCAAGGCTTCCTCGCTCACCATGAACTTCTCTGCCTGAGCGAAGAGGGCATGGAGGTCGACAGGTAGATCTCGGAGCAGCGACTTGTGAAGACTTCTGTTCGTCCCTCCCTTCTTGAAGGCCGCCATGAGGAGCTCGTCTCTATAGCTCGTCACGTTGAGTCTTTCTTCGTTGAAGTGCTGCAAGAAGTTTGCAGATGGTATCCCCTCCTTCTGGACTACCGTGAACAGATAGTCTGACACTTTCTTCTTTCTCAGCTCCGCCATGAATTAATGACAACTTTCGTGAGAGGTCGTCGAACGAATTAACGGAGCTATTGGGCAAGCCATTGTACCACTCCACCGTCGCTTTCTCCAAGGTCGTCTGGAAAGCTCGACAAAGGAGGGCGTCACCTACCCCATGGATCTCCATCACTCCCAGGTATCGATGCACATGCTCCAGGGGATTGCTCGAACCGTCCTATAGTTCAATTTGAGGTAGCTTGAACCTATGAGGTACCGAGGTTGAGATCACCCTTTGGGTCAGCGGATTGGCTTCTTCGGGGTAGGGAAAGGCGTTGGCGGCCTTCGGGAAATGTTTATGTGGCTTCGATACTCCTGCCACTGGTTGGAATCGTCGGATGAGCCACTCGGTGCTCAGAGGCGTTCCTCTCTATCTCCCGAGGGGTAGGACTGCGTCGTGGCTCCGCCGCTGCCGGTCATCACGCCTAGGAGAATGGAGATCTGATCGGGTGGCTCTTGCTACAATAGGCACGCCCTTCTCACCTCGGGCTAGGCGATCTCCTGCGGTGATAGCTTTCTACAGGATGGTCCAGCATGGGGTTCCCCCGCACCATCAAGGCCAACGCCAAGGGGACTCCTCGGTTCCCCTCTGAAGCCTCTCCCTTTCAGCATCAAGGAAACGAAGCTGTCAAATGGACACTTCTTCATCTAGTCACATCTGATGAGCGGCCTCCTCCTCCTTATTGAACTCCCATTGCAGAGCGGCTACTTCTGCCTCTTCAAATTGCCTCTGCTGTGAGGCTGCTTCTTCGTCAAATTGGGGGAGGAGGTCTCTCCTTACATTGTGGCGTTCGGAGGGGCCTTCTGTCCGAGGTGGTCTCGCTTGCCTATCAACGGTCCACTCCTCCATCATCTTGGCAAAGTTCTGAAAACGCTTGTAGACACCAAGTGCCACGTCCTAAATGACCGCAGCTGACCCCTCAAGGGGTAGATTCATTGGGGGAGTCCTTCTGGGAGAACGAGGCTCTGTGGCCATGGACAGCCTCAGAGTGTCATTGATCAATGTCTCAAGTCATCCTGACCTTCTCGAAGGTGGAGGGGGTGTGACGTCGGGCGACTTGCTGTGGCAGGAATTGTGGTGAAGATGTGTGGAGCCTGACATGAGTGTAACCCTTGATTCCCACAGACGGCAATTGTTGCGGGTCAAGTCCACCTAACAATGAAATTTGTAGTTAATGGAAATCACATGTACAATGATTACAAGTTTTGGGTTGATGGCGAGGTTAGCGCAACTCAGAATAAGCTTCGGGAGTGAAGAATCCAGGGTCGCCTAAAGGTCGCCCAAGATCGCCGTCTCTTGGTAGCTAAGGCAAGCTTCCTGTGACAATAGCAACTCATCAGAAAGGCGGAGCTGGCTGTCAGCCCGTAGCCTCTTTGATGCTTAAGTCAGTGGGTGACTTGAAATAAGTGTGCCAGACACGCTTGGCGATCTTAAGATAGATCGACGAAGCGTGGCGATCTTATAAGGAAGGCACATATATATAGGAGATATCCGACCATGAATATTGGAAAGAGTTAGAGATTTTTGCTGACCAACCCCCTCTATGGAGGCAGGAGGGGGGTATTTATAGTGTTAAGAGTCGGTTGCTCGTTGTCCCATTAGCTGTCGAGTCTGCTTAGCTGGAGAAGAAGTGATAGGTCGACGATGCGTGTTAGAGATATTTTACACATTAATGGTGTCAGATGCATTAATGAGATGTGAGGCGCGACCATCAGTTCTTGCCCTTAACCTCTGGCATTAATGGAGGGAAGGTGACCCTACGTCACCCTGTGAGAGATATTTATGCTGGGCCGCCCTTAGGGAGAGTCGAGCTCAGCGACTGACGTGCGTTTATATTTCATATATTTAAGCACGTTTTCTTCCGTGTTTTTCCGTATTTTACCGCCGTCTTTTATTCGTTTTCTCGTGTTTTCTCGTGTTTTCTTGTTTTCTTTCTCTTTTCCGTATTTTCCGTGTTTTGTAGGAGTTTGCTGGCATTTGGGGTGTAAAACGATGATATCATGTGTCCCCGAAGCAACGGGAGGAGTCACGCGTGATCCAGGGGGTCAAACGACGAAGATTGCATCTTTCAGCCCCTCACCCGGTCGATTGGTCATCTCCAACCGATCGGGTGATGCACGCGTGCATCACCCGGACGCAGCTTGGAGCTCACGAGAAGTCACCCAGTCAGTTCAGTGACCGGGTCAGAAGCTCAAAGTCTCTGGAAATTTGAAGCTGATTTCCAACCGATCGGGTGACCTTCACCCGATCGGTTCACCTGTAGCCAAATTTCAACAGCCAAGACTCGAAGTTCCAACCGGTCTCCTCACCCGGTCCGCATCAAGATCCAACCGGTCGGCACCAAGATCTAACTGACCGCACCAAGTATCAACCGACCGGTTCATACTGACCGGGTGAAACCCCCGCATTGCGCTGTGATTTTGTGAAGTGGCTCACCCGACCAGTTGACTTGTCAACCGATCGGGTGATGTCGTTTTCTATAAATAGAACCCTAGGTTTCCCAGATTCGAGAGTTGGTTATTTTTTACTGTTTTCTTCATTTTGTGACGGCTGTAATTTCCCAGTTTTTGTAAGTTTTCGGATCTTTGTAAAACTTTAGTATTATCTTAATTGCTTTACTACCTTTGCATTCCTATTGTCTGATTATGATTTTGACGGTTCATTTTCATTTAGATCGCTTTTTAATGAATATTTGTGAGTAGTTCCCTAATCCGGGGTTTTGGTGGAAACCCCTTCGGGGGCTCTTCCCGATGCGTCCATAGGGTTAGGAAATCGATAGGGATTAGGAATCTAACGGTTACGCGGGGTGTTTTATTGTCATCGGCAGGAAAAAGACCGCCTTTGACCGTCGGGCCAAGGGGGAATAAACTTGGCAGTTGACCCCCTAGCCATAGCTCACGCCTTTAGCGTAGATGCCGAATCCTAGCGCACGGGAGCGACAGGATGAGACGTTGGGAGTTATCGTTGCGAGCTTAGTGCTCCCGGAGTCGATCAGTGTTAATGGACACGGGAGTGCCCACTGATCGAACCCGGGAAGTCCGGCGTATCATCCTGGGCACCGACCGGAATATCGGGCCCATGGGATGCCGGTACCACTTTTAGAGGCAACATCTCACCATTAGACCCTAATTCCGATCGCCATCCTATCCGTAGGCCGTATCGGCGAGAGTCGCTCGTTGGGGGTGGAAACCAAAATCCCGGGTTTTATTTTCATATTGTTTATACCTCGTTTCCCTTTACCGTGACAACCCATCATTCGATCTGGGCTAGCTCACCCACGGGGTGATTTTGGTCCTCTTTGACACAAGCACATCCTCGCCTCCCTGTTTTCGACCCCCAAGCCACACTACAACACCGTGCGCTTGCGGTTACAAATATTTAGATTTCCGCGCCCCCGTTCGCGCCGAGCCGGGGCGCCGGTCAAGTTTATGGCGCCGTTGCCGGGGAGGCAACGTGCTTGTTCTTTTAGGATCTCATGAACACTAGTGTCTAGCTCTTATCCCTATCTCACGATAATTTCCGCACTCTACACTTTCCAATTTTGCTTGTACATATTGTAGATAGTAATTGTATAGTGCTAACTGACTGAATCGCTGCACTACCATCGCTACATTCGGTTCCTGTTTATGAAACCCGTGCTTTTGACGTGTTTGCTTCTTGTGCAGTTCTCTCTCTCCTTTCGTATAGGTTCTTTGCCCCACGACGAGGATGTTGCATGCAGTTTCAGGAGACATCTGGGATCACTCACACCATATCCGCTGTTTGGCACGAAGCTTAGCGGAATCCCTTAATACTTCGAATATACTACCTCTCCTATCTGCCGCCGTGGAAAATCAGAGGAGATATCGAGATACGCAGGAGCACCTTGCCACGACAACTCTCTTTCCTCATGGTGAAGTGGCATATATCGACATTCCTAGTCCCGAATTTAGAGAAGAAGAGTTGTTCGCGGAGTTTCGTCAGGAGAACCATCAGGCTGAGTCTGTGGGCTACATAGGACAGGAACCGATCTATTCCTTACAGACTTCTATCGAGCATCCCGGATCTTTGGACAATGAGGAAGCTGGAAACAGTTATGGGGAACCATCGACAGTTGAAACCTGTTTTCACTTAGAAGACTTCTTCCCGGACAATTATTATGAGCTTGAAAGGGACCCAGTGCCTTCCTCAATCGTTCCCACAATACCTTGCAAAACTTTGCCATGCGGGACCGCGTCTGAGAGTGAGATTCCGGATGCTGGCTTCCAAGAAATCCACGAAGAACTCCTTTCCCTTGAGGATGCTCAGCTTGAGAAGTATGCGTCGGGCCTCATGAAGTTGAGATGAAGGAGTTACCCCCGGGGCTGAAGTATGAATATTTGGGGGTTGGCTCGACCCTTCCGGTCATAGTGAACTCTTCACTGCCTAAAGACCAAATGACCAAACTTCTTGGCGTTTTAAAAAGGTTTAAAGGAGTTTTCGGATATGCAATTGAAGATTTAAAAGGGGTTAGCTTAGGCCTCTGCTCACACAGAATTCTGCTTGAAGATGAGGAAGCCTCCTCGATTGAGCCGCAACGGAGGCTAAATCCCATAATGATGGAAGTTGTAAAAAAGGAGATTGTTAGGCTTCTACATGCCGGTATCATAAACCCTATCTCCGATAGTCGCTGGGTTAGCCCGGTGCACGTCGTACCCAAGAAAGGAGGAATGACGGTGGTTCGCAACGAGAAGAACGAGCTAATACCAACGAGGACAGTCACGAGGTACAGGATGTGCATTGACTATAGAAAGCTGAACAAGGCAACGAGGAAGGATCATTACCCTCTCCCCTTTATTGACCAGACGCTCGAGAGACTGGCGAAGCATAATTATTTCTGTTTCATGGACGGGTACTCAGGATTTCTTCAGATCCATATTCATAACGATGACCAGGAGAAGACGACTTTCACTTGCCCATTCGGGACGTATGCCTATAGAAGAATGCCGTTCGGACTTTGTAACGCCCCTGTTACATTCCAAAGACTCATGTCCGCTATCTTCTCCGACTACTCTCAGGATATCATGGAGGTTTTCATGGACGACTTCTCCGTCTATGGAACTAAGTTTGACTCGTGCCTCAGTAACCTAACTAAAGTCCTGGAGAGATGTCAAGAAAAAGGATTAGTCCTAAACTGGGAGAAGTGCCACTTCATGGTCCAAGAAGGAGTTGTGCTGGGGCACGTCATCTCTTCGAGGGGAATCGAGGTTGATAAGGCTAAAGTTGAGGTGATTGAAAAGCTTCCACCACCGCTCAAGGAGTCCGTGGTTTCTTAGGACAAGCGGGATTTTATCGCCGCTTCATAAAAGAATTTTCAAAGATTTCCAGGCCGCTAACCCAACTCCTCATGAAGGACGTGCCTTTCGTCTTCAGCGAGGAGTGTATGGAGGCCTTCCGCACTTTGAAGCAAGCTTTGATTTCCGCGCCCATAATACAGCCACCGGACTGGAATTTACCCTTTGAGCTGATGTGTGACGCTAGTGATTATGCGGTTGGTACCGTCTTGGGGCAGAGGAAGGATAAAAATCTTCATGTCATATATTATACGAGCAAAACCCTTGATGCCGCCCAAAGAAATTATACTACCACGGAAAAGGAATTGCTAGCGGTCATCTACGCCATGGATAAGTTCCGACAATATCTCGTTGGCACCAAAGTGATCGTGCACACAGATCACACGGCTCTTAAATACCTATTGAGCAAGAAAGAAGCTAAGCCGTGGCTCATTAGATGGATTCTCCTCCTCCAGGAATTCGACTTGGAAATCAGAGACACGAAGGGGCCGGAGAATGTTGTTGTCGATCACCTATCCAGGATGCCTACCCTCGATTTAAATGCTACGCCGATCGATGATTCGCTCCCTGACGAGCACCTTTTCTCTGTCTCTTCCTCCTGGACCCCCTGGTACGCCGACATTGCAAATTATCTGGCTTGTGCCATCGTCCCCCACAATGTGAGCTTTCAGCAGAAGAAGAAATTTTTCCATGAGGTCCGTAAATTTTATTGGGATGACCCCCACCTATACAAAACCTACAATGATGGGGTGATTCGAAGATGCATCACTGAGACTGAGGCGACCTCCATCATTTTCCACTGCCACGGGCAGCAATGTGGAGGGCACGTGAGCACCTACAAGACCACCGCAAAAATTCTCCAGAGTGGATTCTACTGGTCTACACTCTTCAAGGACACACATGCTTATGTCCAAGCCTGCGATAAATGCCAAAGGGCGGGAAATATCTCCAAAAGGAATGAGATGCCTCAACACTACATCCTGGAGGTAGAAATCTTCGATGTGTGGGGAGTGGACTTCATGGGACCGTTCCCTTCCTCTTCAGGGAACCAGTATATCTTGGTGGCTGTGGACTATGTGCCGAAATGGGTTGAAGCGATAGCCAGTCCAACCAATGATTCCAGAGTGGTGGCCAAGTTCTTCAAAAGCAGCATCTTCCCGCGGTTCGGTGTACCTCGTGTCCTGATCAGTGACGGAGGGAGCCACTTTATAGAGAAGAAATTCGAGGCTCTCTTAAAAAAATACGGGGTACAACACCGGGTGGGGCGTGCCTACCACCCGCAGACCAGCGGTCAGGCGGAGGTCTCTAACCGGGAGATTAAAAGCATACTAGAAAAGACGGTGGCCAATTCTAGAAAGGATTGGTCATCAAAGCTTCCTGACGCGCTTTGGGCCTATAGGACGGCATTTAAAACTCCGATCGGCACGACTCCCTACCGGCTTGTCTATGGGAAAGCTTGCCATCTTCCTGTGGAATTGGAGCATAAGGCGTTTTGGGCAATTAAGAATCTGAACTTCGACGCCAAGGAGGTGGGGGGGCACCGGCAGTTACAACTGAACGAGCTCGACGAAATCCGGCTCAACGCCTATGAGAACGCCAAGATTTATAAGGAGAAGCTGAAGCGGTGGCACGATAAGCGAATCATGAAGAGAGAATTCAAAGAAGGGGACTTAGTTCTCCTATTCAACTCAAAGCTGAAGCTCTTTCCTGGAAAACTCAAGTCAAGGTGGTCGGGACCGTTCCGCGTCACCAAGGTTTTCCCGCATGGGGCTATTAAGATAATGGGAAGGGATGAACCGTTTAAAGTCAACGGACAACGTCTGAAACACTATGCGGTTGGAGAACCAGAATTCTCTCCGGTAGGATCCCCAGCGAGTGACAACACTTCCTCTAACCCTCCGGATCCTAATTGACCACCGCTGGAAGCGTCGAGCGAACGACGTTAAACAAAAGCGCTTCATGGGAGGAAACCCATGCTCTAAAATCTCTATCTCCAATCTTTGGAATTATTTCTAACTTAATTTTATCTATTTCTGATAGATAAATCCAGCCGCATAAACTTCAGTTGAAGACTGATGCCATGTGTGCATTTTTTGCAGGAAACAAGGCCCCAACCGATCGGGTGAGTACTCACCCGATCGGTGTGGACGTATCAGCTAAAGGGCGAAATCAAATGCCTAACGAACCGACCGGGTGAAGACAGCCGAGACCGGGTTGCTGACCGTGTGAGTAGTGCTGAACTTTCAGAAAATTTGGAGATCACATCAACCGATCGGTTGAGTAATATCGCGATCGGGTGAGTGGCCGGGTGAAATATCACATGTTCTCGGGAAAGATTTGGTGAGCGGTTAACCGATCGGGTGACTATCCACCCGGTCGGTTCACCTGTAGCTTTTGGTCGACAGGAAATTTTCGAAATCCGTCCGCCCGATCGGGTGAGAACTCACCCGATCGGTTCCGTTTCGCCCCTATAAATACCCCTACTGCGCGATGTCTGCCACCCGACCCCCAACAATCCCCTTCACGCGGTTATACACCCTCCAACTGTTGAATCGACCCCCCCGTCTCCCCAACCATCCCACCATCGATTCCCCTCCATTCTCCTCGATTCCACCCGTACACAAAACCCTAACTTTCACCCGGTCTCCCCAAATTTCGAAATTTGCTGAAGAAATTACGGCGGCTTCACAACGTGCTCCTATCGAGTAGCATCGGGCCGTCTACGAGCGAAGATCTTCATCTCATTTGGGTAAACTCGCTCCTTAGCTCAATTTTAATTTTGCCCCAAATATTCCATTTGCTCGTTGGTCGTGTTTGTGCTTATGCATTGTGTTTTGCATACTCACGCACGCACACGACTCCCGCACAATGCCTCCCCACCGTGCTAAGCCCTCCGACGCCAGCTCTTCCAACCCTAGGCCCACCCGTCGTACTCGTCGCACACAACCCCCCGCTCCACCCACCACCTCCAGTCCATCTACCACCCCACGCACCGCTCCCCCGCCTTACGTTGACGATCCCGAATACGGGATGCAATTCCAAGACGACGACGTGGCCGACCGATTCACGGCCATGATCCTCCTAGCTGGACAGAGTGGTCGGGTAACCCAGGAGTCCGTCGACCGAGACCTCCCCTTCCTTCAAAGTTTCATCCGCCACATCCGTGAAGACCCACCCGATGCCTCCGAGCTCAGCATCCCACCTCCAACGACTCCTGGTCCCCAGCACAGGCCCCCATCACCACCCCCAGAGGGTGGTGCCCCCGCTTGATTTTTCCCATCCCACTTTTGTTCCCCCTATGTTCGTGCCCATCTGTCTTTGCGGGGCCCTGCTTTGTCTCTGCCAGGGGGAGGACCCATTCACATGTCGCATCACTTCTTTTTTATTTCTATTTCTTTTCACTTTGTTTGTTCTTGACATCCCCCTCACATATTTCTGCACTTCACGTTCATATTTCATTGCTAGCATTGTCATGTCTAGTTTGGGGAAAGTCTGTTTTGCTGTGTTGTCGTGTTTTATTTTCCTTTGCGTGTGCATGCCTGTTTTACCCTTTGTTGTGTCGTGTCGTGTGCTTTGCTCGTGTCGTGTCGTGTCGTCTTGTTTGTTCTTTTTCCTTCTTTCTTTTTCTATTTTTGTGTCGTGTGGTTTATTTTCGTGATTTCGTTTTTTCTTTATTTTCAGTTTCGTATCTGTGTTTTTCATTTCTTTTTATGTCGGTGCGTATTCCCCCCATTTTCATTACCCTCCCGTACTCACTCTTATTGCATTGAGGGCAATACAAGCTTCAGCTTGGGGGAGTCGCACTTTGTGCGTCGTTTGAGTCTTTCTCTTTCGTTTTTAGGTCGTTTTCATCGTGTTTTTATTTTTTCTTTTCTTCTTTTTATCTCTTTCTCCTAGAGATGAACCCTATGATGAACTGCCACAAAATCGCACACACCTAGCATGGCATCGATAATCACACTCACTAACCCTAGGATATCGAGTCCCCTGCATTTTCACGCATCGTGGGTCCACTTAGCTTTTTTGTGAGTCGTGTGTCGTGCCTAGCCGTGTGGTGTGCTTCTACTTTGTGATTCACTTTATATACCTGTCCAGGAATGACCCCTAGATTATCATGTTTCGATATGATTATGCGGTACTTATTTCTACTGTCTGCTTCTTCTGCATGCTATATATATATTGTACGCTTCATTTCGCATGTGTCGGGATTCCACAACTAAGGACTAGGATAAACCCATCTAGCCCATGCTCTAATTAGCGAGAATAGTTTCCTTTGCCCAAGTGTTTAGATTCCGATTTCTTTTTTGTTTTACTCGGTGCAAACCCCCTCGTCGTGTACCGTTCTCCCACTTGGGAGAGTACACATGTATATACCCCAATATCCAAAAATCCAAAAAAAGGAGAAAAGAAAAGAAAAACCCAAAAAGAAAGAAATGAATAAAAAAAGTGTATAGCCAAAAATCCAAAAAAAAATACAAATACCCAAAACCCAAAAAAATTCCCGTGTGAATATTTTTTTCATACTTGCCGTGAATAAAGGGAAGGCGAGAATTTGCACCGAGTGATCTACTCCACATCATCTCAACCCCCATCGTTTTCGAAAACACTTGGCTTAGGAACTTTTTAGCTATTATCTAGGCTATAGTGGTGTGATTTCCTTAACCCTAGTTGTGGAGCCCCCGACGCATGATATGTTTCTATTTCCTCTATTCTCATGCATGCTTGAACTATAAATTCACCGCTTTATTCAATTCGAATTGATATTTGGGTTGTTTCCTGGATTTGTGTATATCGAGCTTTATTGCACATCGTAGATAGTGACACCGACTGCTGGCGCACTACCACACTCACTCGCGCTTCACCGCGTGGGCCCACGGCACTTGTTTGGACTCGTATTCCTGGGTTTATTGATGTGATTTGGCGTTTGCATGCTTGGTGTGTCGATTTTGATTGTGTTGGCCCTGACGGGCGATCTAGGATATAGAGTTTTCTTTTTCTCTCTATTTTTCCTCCCCGAGCTCCTACTCTCACTCATCTTCCTCGAGGACGAGGAAGAGTTTAGCTTGGGGGATTTTGACGTGCGTTTATATTTCATATATTTACGCACGTTTTCTTCTGTGTTTTTCCGTATTTTACCGCCGTCTTTTATTCGTTTTCTCGTGTTTTCTTGTGTTTTCTTGTTTTCTTTCTCTTTTCCGTATTTTCCATGTTTTGCAGGAGTTTGCTGGCATTTGGGGGCGTAAAACGATGATATCATGTGTCCCCGGAGCAACGGGAGGAGTCACGCGTGATCCAGGGGGTCAAACGATGAAGATTGCATCTTTCAGCCCCTCACCCGGTCGGTTGGTCATCTCCAACCGATCGGGTGATGCACGCGTGCACCACCCGGACGCAGCTTGGAGCTCATGAGAAGTCACCTGGTCGGTTCAGCGACCGGGTCAGAAGCTCAAAGTCTCTTGAAATTCGAAGCTGATTTCCAACCGATCAGGTGACCTTCACCCGATCGGTTCACCTGTAGCCGAATTTCAACAGCCAAGACTCGAAGTTCCAACCGGTCTCCTCACCCGGTCCGCATCAAGATCTAACCGGTCGGCACCAAGATCCAACCGACCGCACCAAGTATCAACCGACCGGTTCATACTGACTGGGTGAAACCCCCGCATTGCGCTGTGATTTTGTGAAGCGGCTCACCCGACCGGTTGACTTGTCAACCGATCGGGTGATGTCGTTTTCTATAAATAGAACCCTAGGTTTCCCAGATTCGAGAGTTGGTTATTTTTTTACTGTTTTCTTCAGTTTGTGACGGCTGTAATTTCCCAGGTTTTGTAAGTTTTCGGATCTTTGTAAAACTTTAGTATTATCTTAATTACTTTACTACCTTTGCATTCCTATTGTCTGATTATGATTTTGACAGTTCATTTTCATTTAGATAGCTTTTTAATGAATATTTGTGAGTAGTTCCCTAATCCGGGGTTTTGGCGGAAACCCCTTCGGGGGCTCTTCCCGATGCGTCCATAGGGTTAGGAAATCGATAGGGATTAGGAATCTAACGGTTACGCAGGGTGTTTTATTGTCATCGGCGGGAAAAAGACCGCCTTTGACCTTCGGGCCAAGGGGGAATAAACTTGGCGGTTGACCCCCTAGCCATAGCTCACGCCTTTAGCGTAGACGCCGAATCCTAGCGCGCGGGAGCGGCATGATGAGACGTTGGGAGTTATCATTGCGAGCTTAGTGCTCCCGGAGTCGATCAGTGTTAATGGACACGGGAGTGCCCACTGATCGAACCCGGGAAGTCCGGCGTATCATTCTGGGCACCGACCGGAATATCGGGCCCATGGGATGCCGGTACCACTTTTAGAGGCAACGTCTCACCATTAGACCCTAATTCCGATCGCCATCCTACCCGTAGGCTGTATCGGCGAGAGTCGCTCGTTGGGGTGGAAACCAAAATCCCGCGTTTTATTTTCATATTGTTTATACCTCGCTCCCCTTTACCGTGACAACCCATCATTCGATCTGGGCTAGCTCGCCCACGGGGTGATTTTGGTCCTCTTTGACACAAGCACATCCTCGCCTCCCTGTGTTCGACCCCCAAGCCACACTACAACATCGTGCGCTTGCGGTTACAAATATTTAGATTTCCGTGCCCCCGTTCGCACCGAGCCGGGGCGCCGGTCAGCGACTAAGCTAAGCGTCTTTGTACCGTCTTACCGTGCTTCCCGTTGGAGAGTAGGCGAGCTTTTTCCTGGCATGGCGAGCATATTGATCGGTAAGGCGAGCTTCTTCAGGTGGCCTGGGGGCGAGCTTGTCGTACGGTGAGGCGAGCTTCCCTGGATAGATGCGATCTTCTGTTCAGGCTTGTACCCCTTGCGGGTGGTCAGAGAACTGTTCGCTTGGGCTTCCAGCATATGTGGGCCTCATTTACATGGGCCGGACATAAGGCCTTAACAATTCCGGGTGGTCAGAGAGCTGTTCGCTTAGGCTTCTAGTGTATGTGGGCCTCAGTTACATTGGCCAGCCATATGGCCGTAACAGAGACAAAACGTTGATATGATGGGGTGGTTGACTCAAGGCTTGAAGCATATGAGCATTGATGCCATGAAGAATCAAGATGCTTCATTGTATTTTATTTTGATTCTTTATGTATTTTGCCCCTTATTTTTTAGAATACATGTATGCCTCGATTAGATGGTCACACACACATTTATATCATTTACCATCTTAGAGAACCATAGGGGAAGTCTAGAACCCATCCCAATAGGTTCCATGGTCAAAACACTCTTATTTGTGTTTTTGGACCATGACCAGACATCTGAAGAAGCTTGTCCAGACGTCTGGTGTGTCTGTTTGTATCTGAACAAACGCAGCCTAAAATCAGCTGTCTGTAAATCATTTGTCAGACGTCTGAACAATGTCTTAGATGACTGAGTGTTGAGCTTTAGACGTTTAGATACATGGAGGTGGACTTTTCTTCTTTCTGTCCATCCTCTACCTCAGCCGTCTGATGTTGGATTCTCAGACGTTTAAACAGTCTCCCAGACAACTGAGTGTTGTGTTGTACTCCAGACATCTCAATGCTTGGAGTTGGTTCCTCTGTTTGTTCTTGACCAACTCTGATTCAGTCGTCTGATGTTGATTTTACAGACGACTGAACAGTTTATCAGCTGTCTAAATACCATTCTTCAGCCATCTGATGACTCAGAAAAACTGCCCCTTATAGCCGTTAGACTGTGTTTTGCTTGGTCTGTTTTCTTGGTTGTTCTACAGTTTTGAGAGTCTATTTAAGCCTGATTGTTAGGTATATTTGGGAACTCATTCAAACTGATATAAATCATTTTTGTCAGCCACAATCACAAGAGAAAAGTTCAATCTTTCAACTCTCTCATTTCCCCTCTTTGAGCTTCTTTGATTGTTGCATCTAACTCCAAAGTTCAAGGAAAATCTCCAAGTGCACAAAACTTGATTCCAGCACTTGGATAGCCACTCTCCATTGCCTAGCACTTCATTAGCAAGTTCATTTAATTAAGTCAATAGGTAAGTGTGTATTTGCTTATTTCATTTCATTGTGAAACCTAGCTCTTGGGTTGTGGGAGTGTCTCTCTGGAAAGAGAGGTGTGCTATCTTGGAATAAATAGTGTGAAATCTTGGAATAGATTATGTGGCTCTTGGAAAAGAGTGTGTGGCATCTCATAAGAGATTGGTGTATCTTGTTTTTGGGATTGTATTGCTTTGCCTCAGAAGTGGTTATATAGTAGAAATCCAACACTCTGGAAAGAGTATGGGACTGGAGTAGGCAGAGATGAATAGGATACATCGTGTGTTTGCATTTGTATTATTCTCTTTGTGCATTTTCTAATTGTCTTGCTTTTTATAATTCCGCATTACAAGAATTTTGTTAATTATCTTTAAATTACCATTACATTATTCACCCCCTCTAGTATGTTGCTTAGCATTGCAGGTAGATCCTATAATTGGTAACACAGCTTGGTTGAAGCATTCTAGCAACAAATGGCTTTTGCACCTCCATCTAGTTTTCATAAAGAAGGACAATCAACTTTTCGGTCACCGTTCTCAACGGTACAATCTAACCCAATTGGAAGTAAAAGATGATGATTTGGTTGAGAGGCCAAGACATTTTAAGATGTTACCGAGGAGGAGTATGAGGAGATCACATACCCTTGATATGCAAAGCTCGTGAAGGAGAGAACAAAGTAGGAGAAGGAGGCCATCAAGAGCAATGCCAAGGTGATGTCTTCTTTATAATGTGACGTGGATGCCAACGAATTCAATCACATTTCTACTTGCAAATCAACAAATGAAATTTGGCATATCCTTCAAGTCATCCACGAAGGAACTTCAAAGATAAAGAGATCAAAAATTACTATATTTAAATCTAAATATGAACTTTTTAAAATGTAGGTAGGAGAAAACATCACATGAATGTTCACCCTATTCACGGAGATTAAGATCGCGCTTGAAGCCATAGGAAAGGCATCTTGATGGAAGATATAGTGACAAATATTTTGTCTTCTCTAACACAAGAATTGGAATCAAAGGCCACCGGTATCGAAGAATCCAATGATATGTGAAAGTTCACCGTTGAGGATTGCATCAAAAATTTAATGGCTTATGAAGTGAGGCTTCAACACAAGAAGAAAAGCACACAAACTCCTTGGTACAATGAGAAGCCAAAGCAAAAGGAAAAAGGGGATTGCTTTCAAAGCTATCAAGGAAAAGGACAAGAAGAAAAAGAAGAAGCACGTCCACTCCTCTAGTGAAGATGAAGGATGTGATGATAAGAAGAGTGGTGTTGATGGAGTTGTAGCAGATCTTGCACAACATCTAATAAGATTCATGAAGAAAACTCAATATAAAAATTTGTCAAAGTTTGCCAAAAATTATAATAAATCTATCATTTGTTATAAGTGTCAGGGAATATGTCACATTTCCACTGAGTGCCCCAATAAAAGAGAGACATATAAGGGAAAAGGCAAGTAACATTGGAAGGCCAAGTAAAAGAAGAAGAACTCGGCTCTAGTTGGAACTTGTGATGATTCCTCTTCATCTGATGACTCAAGTGATGAGGAAGATGAGCGTGGATCCAAGAATGAGGGTGCTTATATGTACTTCATGGTGAAGGAAAATGGTACTTCCACCGAGCATGTGTCATTCATGACATTCGAAGATGAAGCATCTTCAAGCTCAAGCTCAAGCGATGAAGAAAGTGAAAATGAGAGCGAAGATGAAGATGAGGATGAACCCAAGCTAACATATGCGGAACTAACCTTTCGCAACGACGGCTAGCCAAAGTTATTGCAAAACTTGCCAAAGATCATTATTCATTGCAATCTAAATATGAAAATTCTATTATTAAATTGCATGAGTATGAGTCTTCTAGTGTTAATGCTTCCTCTATGCATGTTTGTGACACTAGTTTGAGAAACAAACTACTCTCTCAAGCTAAGGATTTGAACGCATTAAATGAAGATTTTAAAGTTCAAAACCTTGGCTTAGAATCTTGCATTCAGCAACTTACGTTGAAGTGCGAAGAGGAATCCCGTAAGCTCAAAATCTTCGTTAGTTCTAGGGATTACCTTCATTATTTGCTTGGAAAACAACATCTGGTAAATCATAGAATGGGTGTGGGGTATGTGCCAAATGTGGTATCCAAACCAAACTCATTTTCTTTTTGGTGCAAAAATAAAACCAATTGTACAAACACCAAAGAAGAATGATCATGCTTTCTTATATAACAATAACATTCATAAGAAGCATGTACAACACAGGGTGGTGATGAAAAATGAAAATGTTTCATTTTATGTCAAGAGGCAAGACCCTCATTTTATGCATGCCAAGAAAAAATTTTCTACACGTATGCATGCCATATCCTTCCCTCTTGCTAAGTCAAAACCTACGCCAAGGAAATCCATGAGTCTATGGATACCCATTAATGTTAGTGTGCAAGAGAGGAATGCCTACATTAACACATTGGTTATAGATGTGATCACATCATGTGATTATATTAGGAAGTCAATCTCTTATTGGGTTTGGTTCCAAAATGTTTAGGTCTCCATACATATGCTTTCTTGCATGTGTATTATGCTTAATATTTTATCCTTAGCATGCCCATCATTTGTGCGATTTTCATGGTTTTGAAAATATTTTCAAACTTTTTCATGAAAATGGGACCTTGGGGGAATTTATGTCATATATTCAATTCTTATCCATGTATATGACATATGGGGAGATTTTATACTATACGTATTTTTCAAATTATTTTGAAGCATAATTTACTCTCTTTGGTTGATTTTGAAATCCTTCCATTCATTGTTGGATATGGTTTCAATATCCAAATCTTGATGTTGCCATCTTTTGCATGATTAGTTTCATTGGAAATATCATGTATCAATGCCCTTGCTTGATGTCTTATATTAGTGCATTAATATTTTTAAGACCTATGTCTCCATTTATGTGTTGGTTCATAGAGTCAAAATTTTGATCCATTCTATGATCAAGGGAGAGATTGGCATAGTGATTGATACCCACTTTAAATTTTACATTTGGTATCATATATATATCTCAATCTCATGTCAATTGTCATGTATTTGTGGTGAGAGACTTTCTTATCCACCTTTTTGACAATGACAAGGGAGAGGGAGAGAGGTGATCATGTAAAAATTTATGTTTGCATGTATGATTTATTTCATTTTGCATTGTTTTTATATATGGCCTCTTATATGCATCATGTCTTTATTGTATTTCAATTGGTATGTAAAATGTGTCTGGAATTTTTCTGGAATTTTATTCGAAGCTCAATGGGATGTGAGTACATCTACATGACTACGTGTTACAATTCCAAACGGTCGTGTGGAGTCTAACTCTAGTGAGCCAAGCAACACATTGACACGTTCGTGTGTGTAACGCCCTGCTTCCCAAGATACGATGGAAGCGAGAATGTTACTAAGGTCTGCATGAACTGGAGCGGTGAAGCTCGAGTTCACTATGCGTCTGTGATAACAACATTATAACATGTACTTGCATGCATTCAGAACAATAAAAACATTCATAAATATAAAATCCACATCCAGAAATGTTCGTACACGAAAATAAAACGATAAGCCTCAGCAGGGCCAAAGTAACAACAAAAGGAAATAACATACCCTAAAACAAAGCACCAAAGCAAAACTAAAAGGAAGTAGCAACAGCTCTAGACTCTAGTCCTCCACAGGGAGTGACTCAACGTCAACGGCAAACTCCTGGCTCTCTAAATCAGGCATCTCAAACGGGTCCTCCTGGTACTCTGGCTCGGGATCTGACATACATTCAAAAACACGAATGTATGTCAGCAAGTGTCTGCAAGAAAAGGTGAGACGACCAAGGCAACATGTGCAAATTGCAATAAATTATGAAGCATTTAATTGTTTGCATAAGATGACATTAGCATGGTTATAAACATGGCAAATTATAAAGTAAAGTAAAATACTTCTAACATGGCAGTTCTAGAGAATTTAAAGACAAGCATTAATGACCATTTTACAGATGTTGTTAACATGGCAATTCTAGTGTTTCAACTGAGATAACACAGATGAGTTCATGTTCGGTGTCACGGTTTTCTATCTCTCATAGGGTTCATGCCTTTAAGACGTGATGAGTGGATCGTTCTTCTCACGGGGGTACTATCGTGATTGACGCTACCCACCGCATGCGGGTAGTGCTTTTGAAGAGAGGATCCCTTCATACGCTTAGTGGCTGCTCAACCCTAACCCTACCTCAGATTTGTGCTGGAACACGAGCCAGCCTAGTCGACTCACACGACATCACGAAAACAAGATTCGCCTTTTAGGCGCACGAATTCACGAATTAAGCATTTCAAGATGTTCCATTAATGTCCGTTCTGGTAAAGTGTTTATAAGCAAGATGTGCAATATATAAATCAACATTAATTCTTATCTTACAACATTTAGAGCAATTTTCACAAATGAGATTTTCGGGTTGATTAGTGAACATGCTGCAAACAATTAATTTTCATTACCAATCTTGAAACTTAAACAAGCGGAGTTATATATAAATGTGTCACATTTTCAGCCTAGAACATCATAGTATTTTTCATGCGTGTCATTTCACAGGTAATTTCACGTTATTCAACTTTAAGTGAAAAAGACAAATTTAACGCTAAACTTCAAAAATTCATTACAATTTGTACACTTGCCTGATTTCAGCATTCTTGGTGTCGTTGGGTTCGTCTTGACGATCACTATGCTACGGTACGTCGGATTTTCTGGTTCGATTAAACATGAATTCGAGTTAAATTCTTTTCAACATATCAAACGTTAAAATAATCCCTACGACATCTAATAATCTGATTTTATTAAATTCTCTAACCTAGGGTATGGGTAATAGCATGTTAAGAGATGGGTCTACTAACCGTTGGCGCAGCGGTGTAACAGAACACATGGAGGGGCAGTGGCGACGCGGACATTGGTACGTGGAGGGAGAACTGGCAGTCTGCAGGGTTCTGAAGGTGCTGGAGAGGAAAGAGGCTCTGGTGCGGCGGCCTGGAAAAGGTCGACAGGCGGTTTTGGGGTGTCACGCACCGCTTCCCTAAAATGGAGACGAGACGTGAGAAGGTCCGCTCAGACGTGGAGCTGTGAAGCTGCACGCCTGATAAGCGTCAATTTAGTATAAGCAGGTTCCTGTAAACGCAAACGGAACAACAATAATAATAATAGAAAAAGGAGACGGATATAAAATACCAATCCCAAAGTTCGTCCACAACAATTCAACATCACAGAAAAGCCACCAGGCTAACAGGAAAGAGTCTAAAGGCCCAGAACAAGGCCAAACAAAACACAAACATAACAGAGTATCAAACTAGGTGCCACGCACCGACAACCTAAGCAATCTAACAACACCAAATATAGACACTAAGACTGATCTCCAGTGTCTACAAAGTCCTCGATCAACGCGGGTTCTGACTCAGCGTCAGCGAACACTGCGTCCTCAGCAAGTATCTCAGGCTCGGGCTCTAACATGTGTCACCCAAAAGAGAAAAGGGGCACATGTCAGCAAGTCGAAAGACTTGTGCAAGGAAACTGAAAGAAAGGTAAACTAACAACCTAGCAGTTAAAGTATGGTGCATGGCAAGTAAAGTAAGGTAGTAACCAGTAAGGCAAGGTACAAGTAGCAAGTGGTAGTTGTGACATGTAATGTCAAGTAACAAGTACAAGTACAAGGGATCACCCACACATGGATGCCCTATTGCCCGCAGGCTGTAGTCATGTACAAGGGATCACTCAGAGAGTGCTCTATTGCCCGCAGGCTGTAGTGAGCTCGTCTTCTGGACCACGAGCCAGAATTGTAATTGGCCTAGGGTTGTGCCCGTAAAACGGGTGCCTAGCCGGTACAAATAGTACAAGTATGTAGCGAAGCTACGCAATCACGATGAGTGTTCAAGCATGCAATGACAAGAGCAGATATTCACGTACCATTAATTGAAATTAAACGTGACAGGCAAAATGCAATGACATGAACATATTCGCGTACCGTTAATTTAAATTAAACATGGCAGTTAAAATGCAATAGCAGTTAAGGATGCATGGATGACATGAACAGTTAATACGCGTACCGTTAAGGGAAAGTAAACGTGACATACAAGCATGATGAAGGTGACGGACCAAGCTTCGTTGTCAAGCTAGGTCAATGGCGTCTAGACGGCTATCCTTTCACCGTCTAGTCTCTTTTACGCTAAAGCAAGGTAATGGCCTAAGACATGGCCCAAATCAAGAGATGCAAGTTTCACTTGCCTGATACCGGGATTGACGAGCAATGAAGATCGTCACACAAGCTAACTACGGAATGGATCACTGTTATGGCAAAACAACTATTAGCACAATGATTCTAAATTGATTTCTTATTAGAACCCTAATCATCTAATAATCCATTTTATTAGGGTTTCACAATGTCAATGTGGGTTATGCTAAAACTAAAGGAATCGAGTATTACCGTGAAGAAGCGGAGGAACGATGCCGAGCAACCACGGCAACGGAAGAACGATCCGGCTCAGATCTGGAAATGAGGGGAAAATATGGAGAAATAGGTTTGGATGTGGATTTTGGGGGTTTGATGAAAGTTTGAGGAAGATGAGAGGTAGAATGTGTTAAGTGAGGGTTTGGATGATGGATTTTGGGCTTGGGATGAAGGTTTGAGTGTTTGAGGAAGAAGAGGGCTCAATGGGGGAGAAACTAGGGTTTTAGGTCATGAGGAAGAAGAAGAAAACGTTTGGAGGGGTATTTATAGAGTTTGGTGGCGGCTAGGGCAAAACTAGGGTTTCCTGTACTGTTTAGTCGGTCAAAAAGCAACCACTGACCGACTAGTTTGGGAACTAGTCGGTCGGTTGACCAACGCAGACCGACTAAGTGTAAACAGTAACCCCTGACGAAAACCTGAACTAAGAGTTAGTCGGTCAAAGAACAACTACTGACCGACTAGTTTGACATCTAGTCGGTCGATGAACGTTCTTAGACCGACTAAAAGTGAACAGTAACTGGTACCAAAAATAATTAATGAGTTAGTCGGTTAAAGAAGCATTGCCGACCGACTAGTTTGCAACCTAGTCGGTCATCCTACGTTCTTAGACCGACTAACGATAAACAGTAACTCCTGAACATTTATCAAAGCCCACTAGTCGGTTCAAGAAGGTTTTCCGACCGACTGGATCGTCATCTAGTCGGTCGGTGCCCCTTCTTATACCGGCTAATGTGCACTGAAAGTTCCGAAATGGAGCGCAAAGCTCCGGGATGGTTTCCTAAGTCTCCTAAGCTCGTTCTAACTCTAAGATATCGACGTTATGAAGCCCGTCACGAATGACTTACTTCAAACACGCCGACCGACGGAAGAATCTAGGAAATCACGACGAAACGAACGAAAAGAGAACTACGGAGACGGAAATGGAAATCACAATCAAGGGGAAGTAATCTAATAATATAATATATATATAATAAAATCCATGCATGAAAAACTAGTCGTTACATCCTCCCCAACTTAAGAAAAATTCCGTCCTCGGAATTCCCAACACTCATGTGTCCGGGAACAAAAGTGGGTAGCGCTCTCGCATCTCATCTTCTCTCTCCCAAGTAGACTCTCCCGGCGAACCGTGCCGCCACATCACTCTAACAAGATCGACGACCTTGTTCCGAAGTGACTTCTGACGCCTGTCCAGAATCTACACTAGATGCTGGTCATACGTCAAATCTGGGCAAACGGCAATCTCCGAGAAATCCACAGCATGAGAAGGATCACTGATGTATCGACGAAGCTGTGACACATGGAAAACATCGTGAACTCCTTCCAAAGATGGCGACAAGGCTAAGCGGTAAGCTACCTCGCCAACCCTCTCCAGAATGTCAAACGGTCCAATGTATCGCGGGCTCAACTTCCCTCGCTTCCTAAAACGAATCACTCCACGATTCGGGTAAATCCTCAGAAAAACATGATCCCCAGGCTGAAACTCCAAAGGACGACGTTTGGCATCCGCCCAATGCTTAAAACGGTCCTGAGCAATCCTCAACCTCTTCCGAATATTCCTGACAACCTCCACAGCCTCCATAATCATCTCAGGTCCCAACAGCTCCCTATCACCAACGTCATCCCAACTCAATGGCGATCGACACTTCCTCCCATACAAAGCGACGAAAGGCGCCATGCCAATAGACGCCTGGTAGCTGTTGTTGTAAGAGAACTCCACCAAGTATAGATGGTCCTTCCAAGAACCCTTGAAATCCAACATGCTCGCCCTCAGCATGTCTTCCAAAATCTGAATCGTCCTCTCGGACTGGCCATCCGTCTGTGGATGGTACGCCGTGCTGAAACTCAGACGCGTACCCAAACTCTTCTGCAAACTCTGCCAGAACTGAGATGTGAATCTCGTGTCTCTGTCCGACACGATACTCACGGGGACTCCGTGAAGTCGTACGACCTCCTGCACAATTCACGTTACATCACTATCTAAACTAGAAAAAGGAAATAGAAACGGAGAGTAAAGAAATTACCTCCATGTATCTCCTTGCTAGCGCCTCAGTGGACTGTCCCACTCGGAATGGAATAAAGTGCGCGGATTTGGTCAATTGATCTACGATCACCCAAATCGCGTCATTCTGCTTCGGACTCCGAGGTAGTCCAGTCACAAAATCCATAGTG
The DNA here is from genome assembly GCA_030789695.1 of Scilla litardierei. Taxonomy (NCBI): domain Eukaryota; kingdom Viridiplantae; phylum Streptophyta; class Magnoliopsida; order Asparagales; family Asparagaceae; genus Scilla; species Scilla litardierei. Next base: position 490,615,822 of record CM061142.1, on the reverse strand, counting down.
ATGTGCTGCCATTTCCACTCTGGAATCGGAAGCGGTTGTAGCAACCCCGCCGTACGCTGATGCTCCGCCTTCACTTGCTGGCAAACCAAACACTTGGCCACACTCCGAGCCACGCTCCTCTTCATACCATGCCACCAATAGTTCAGACGAAGATCCTTGTACATCTTGGTCCCACCAGGATGCACAGAATACGGCGAGCTATATGCCTCCACCATCAATTCCTCTCTAATATCCCCAGCTGGCACACACAACCTGGCTCCAAACCTCAGCGAGCCATCCTCATGAATCAAAAAGTCAGTCTGCAGACCGGCTTTCACCTGCTCCCGAATCTTCACCAGCTTCGGATCCTCAGCCTGGCCAGCCTTGACCCGATCCACAAGCGTTGACTGTATCTGCATACACATCAACGAGGAATCCTCCCCAGGAAGAACAATCTCCACTCTAGACTCGCAAAAATCCTGCTGCAATCTCCACTGCGAAGTCAACATCATCACCGCGGGAAGCCTACTCAAAGCATCTGGAACCACATTCACCTTGCCAGGGTGATACTGCAGATCAATCTCATAATCCACCATGAGCTCCAACCATCGACGCTGTCGCATGTTGCGCTCCTTCTGGGTAAAAATATACTTCAAGCTTTTGTGATCGGTGAAGATTTTCACTTTCTCACTCAGCAGGAAGTGTCTCCAAATCTTAAGAGCAAACACAACAGCAGCCAGCTCCAAATCATGCGTCGGGTAATTCTTCTCATGAACCTTGAGTTGACGAGAAGCGTAAGCCACCACATGTCCATGCTGATGCAAAACACAACCGAGGCCCTTACCAGAAGCATCACAAAAGATCTCAAAACCTCCACTGCGATCAGGCACTGCAAGAACAGGGGCAGTCGTCAGCCTCTCCCTCAGAACACCAAAGGCATCCTCACAATCACCCGACCAAACAAAAGCAACATCCTTCCGCGTCAACCTGGTCATCGGCTCCGCAATACGGGAAAAGTCCTTAATGAAACGCCGATAATATCCCGCCAAACCAAGGAAACTCCGAATCTCAGACGCAGACGACGGAACAGGCCACTCCCTGATGGCCCTAATCTTCTCGGGATCCACTGAAATACCATCTCCAGTCACCACATGCCCGAGAAAAGCAACTCTGTCCAACCAAAACTCGCATTTCGAAAACTTAGCATACAACCGATGCTTCCTCAAAATCTCCAACACCGTCCTCAAGTGCGAGGCATGCTCTTCCTCCGACTTCGAATAGATCAGAATGTCGTCAATAAAGATAACGACAAACTTATCCAAAAAGTCATAGAAAATTAGGTTCATCAGATTCATGAAAACTGCGGGTGCGTTAGTTACGCCGAAAGGCATAACCACAAACTCATAGTGTCCATACTTCGTCCTGAAAGCTGTCTTCGAAACATCATCCTTCTTCACCTTCAACTGATGGTAACCACTCCTCAAATCCAACTTAGAAAACACCCTCGATCCTCCCAGCTGATCGAAAGTATCATCGATGCGAGGCAACGGGTATTTATTCTTAATGGTCACCGCATTCAACTCCCGATAGTCCACACACATGCGACGCAAACCATCATTCTTATTCACCAACAACACCGGTGCTCCCCACGGAGACACACTAGGGTTGATGTAACCCTTCTGCATAAGCTCATCCAACTGCCTACACAATTCCTCCAACTTTGCTGGCGCCATACGATATGGTGCCTTCGAAATGGGATGCGCACCTGGAATAAGATCAATAGAAAACTCCAAAGCTCGATCAGGCGGCAATCAAGACATCTCCTCGGGGAAGACGTCATCAAATTCTCGCACCACAGTTGGCCTCTCCAACTCCATCTGCATAGCCACAACCTCCACCGGTCTGGTCCGAAATCTGACCGGACCCAGCGAACTGCTACCTCGATTGAACTCAAATACTGGATGTCCGGGAATCTCGAACACCACCTTCTTCCTCCGACAGTCAATCGTAGCATAGAAGCTCGCAAGCCAGTCCATCCCAAGGACCGCATCGTAGTTGATGATGTCGTGGACAATGAAATCAGCACAAAGCTCACGTCCACAAACCACCAACGGGCAAGAATTGCACCCATGATGCATCGTGACCACACCGTTCCCTGTGACGATATTCCAACTCTTAGGAAGAGAGGACGTTGACAAGGAATGCTTCTCCACGAAGCTCCGGGCCAAAATGCACATCGACGCACCTGAGTCAAAGAGGACTCGTGCAGGAAATGTGCAAACCAAAACCACACCTAGCAAACAGTCTAACAATCAAATCCTATTCTAGCAACAAACATGAGCAAGCAACCAACATAATCAACAATCAAACATAACTAAGGAAGAAACAGCTAGGAGGGAGGTTACCTGTGATAACCTCATCCATGGCCATGCTCTCCTCCTCAGTCAACAGAAAAGCCTGCCCACTCGGCGGAATGGCCCGCTGAAAGGCCTGTCTCTGTGGAACAAGAGGCGCTCCACGTCCAGCAGGCACAGGAGCTCGCTGCTGCAACGGCTGTGCTGCAATAGGATCCTGCCAAGGCTGCTTCGACTTGGGACACTCCCTGATGGTATGGACAGGATCTCCGCAGACAATACACTGCCCCAGGAACCTCCTACACTGATCTCTGAGGTGCCCGGTCTTGCCGCAGAAATGGCAAGTCTTCAGAATAGGCCCTCCTGGCCTCTTGAACTGCACCGAATGATTAGGCTTGAAACCAGGCCTAACCACCGCCCTGGCCTGCTCCATAGGCCTCTTCCCAGCTCCTGAAACATGTCCCTTCCTCTGGTTCAAATTCAACTCCTGCCGTCTCGCGGCAACCAGGACCTTCTGATATGTCTCCAGGTCAGAAGAGGTCACAAAGCTCTGAAGCTCCAAGGCAAGTCCCTGAAGGAATCGCTGAGCTTTCTCATCGGCATCTTGCACCATCTTTGGTGCAAACCGACTGAGCCTCGTGAACTCCTGGTGGTACTGATCCACCGACAAGCTCCCCTGCTTCAGATCTATGAAGCGATGCAGCATCACCTGTCTAGCAGCCTTCGGGAAGAACTCTCCATCAAATCTGTCCTTGAAGGTAGCCCAAACTATAGGCACCTCCAACATCTTCTCCTCAGCATCCCACCAGTTCCTGGCATTGTCCTTCAACTGTCTCTTGGCCAAATCAACCCATCCAGCCGGGTTAATCTTTGCCATCGCCAGGTTATCCTCAATGTTCCGAATCCACTCATCGGCAGCCAGAGGACCCTCAGACCCATCAAAATATGCGTGACCCAGCTCTCAAAATTGCTTCGCTCCCGGCTCGGAGCGAGGGGCATCCGGAAGTGCCCGACCAGCTCGAGCAAGCGGAGCATTCTGGACTTGCAGGAGCACGCCCTGCTGCACTTGCATCATCTGAAGCATCATCCGTATCATCTCTCCATTGGTGGGTTCCCGCTCAGGCTCCTCGTCATGAGGGGGCGCACCACTACCTCCACCACCGGTGATTCGCCTTCCTGCCATCTAATGACACAGAAAACGAAGCAATTAGACTCATAGCTTAGGGCTCGGATGTCGAATTTATTTGTTGGACAATCTTATATTATTATCGTTATCCCGATAATTGCAGTTACAGAGCGACCTGCATGGGCCACCACTAAAACCTGTCATGCCCCGCTTCCCTAAAATGGAGACGAGACGTGAGAAGGTCCGCTCAGACGTGGAGCTGTGAAGCTGCACGCCTGATAAGCGTCAATTTAGTATAAGCAGGTCCCTGTAAACGCAAACGGAACAACAACAATAATAATAGAAAAAGGAGACGGATATGAAATACCAATCCCAAAGTTCGTCCACAACAATTCAACATCACAGAAAAAGCCACCAGGCTAACAGGAAAGAGTCTAAAGGCCCAGAACAAGGCCAACCAAAACACAAACATAACAGAGTATCAAACTAGGTGCCATGCACAGACAACCTAAGCAATCTAACAACACCAAATATAGACACTAAGACTGATCTCCAGTGTCTACGAAGTCCTCGATCAACGCGGGTTCTGACTTAGCGTCAGCGAACACCGCGTTCTCAGCAAGTATCTCAGGCTTGGGCTCTAACATGTGTCACCCAAAAGAGAAAAGGGGCACATGTTAGCAAGTCGAAAGACTTGTGCAAGGAAACTGAAAGAAAGGTAAACTAACAACCTAGCAGTTAAAGTATGGTGCATGGCAAGTAAAGTAAGGTAGTAACCAGTAAGGCAAGGTACAAGTAGCAAGTGGTAGTTGTGACATGTAATGTCAAGTAACAAGTACAAGTACAAGGGATCACCCACACATGGATGCCCTATTGCCCGCAGGCTGTAGTCATGTACAAGGGATCACTCAGAGAGTGCTCTATTGCCTGCAGGCTGTAGTGAGCTCGTTTTCTGGACCACGAGCCAGAATTGTAATTGGCCTAGGGTTGCGCCCGTAAAACGGGTGCCTAGCCGGTACAAATAGTACAAGTATGTAGCGAAGCTACGCAATCACGATGAGTGTTCAAGCATGCAATGACATGAGCAGATATTCGCGTACCGTTAATTGAAATTAAACGTGACAGGTAAAATGCAATGACATGAACATATTCGCGTACCGTTAATTTAAATTAAACATGGCAGTTAAAATGCAATAGCAGTTAAGGATGCATGGATGACATGAACAGTTAATACGCGTACCGTTAAGGGAAAGTAAACGTGACATACAAGCATGATGAAGGTGACAGACCAAGCTTCGTTGTCAAGCTAGGTCAATGGCGTCTAGATGGCTATCCTTTCACCGTCTAGTCTCTTTTATGCTAAAGCAAGGGAAATGGCCTAAGACATGGCCCAAATCAAGAGATGCAAGTTTCACTTGCCTGATACCGGGATTGACGAGCAATGAAGATCGTCACACAAGCTAACTACGGAATAGATCACTGTTATAGCAAAACAATCATTAGAACAACGATTCTAAATCGATTTCTTAATAGAATCCTAATTGTCTAATAATCCATTTTATTAGGGTTTCACAATTGTCAATATGGGTTAAGCTAAAACTAAAGGAATCGAGTATTACCGTGAAGAAGCGGAGGAACGATGCTGAGCAACCACGGCAACGGAAGAACGATCCGGCTCAGATCTGGAAATGAGGGAAAAATATGGAGAAATAGGTTTGGATGTGGATTTTGGGGGTTTGATGAAAGTTTGAGGAAGATGAGAGGTAGAATGTGTTAAGTGAGGGTTTGGATGATGGATTTTGGGCTTGGGATGAAGGTTTGAGTGTTTGAGGAAGAAGAGGGCTCAATGGGGGAGAAACTAGGGTTTTAGGTCATGAGGAAGAAGAAGAAAAAGTTTGGAGGGGTATTTATAGAGTTTGGTGGCGGCTAGGGCAAAACTAGGGTTTCCTGTACTGTTTAGTCGGTCAAAGAGCAACCACTGACCGACTAGTTTGGGAACTAGTCGGTCGGTTGACCAACACAGACCGACTAAGTGTAAACAGTAACCCCTGACGAAAACCTGAACTAAGAGTTAGTCGGTCAAAGAACAACTACTGACCGACTAGTTTGACATCTAGTCGGTCGATGAACGTTCTTAGACCGACTAAAAGTGAACAGTAACTGGTACCAAAAATAATTAATGAGTTAGTCGGTTAAAGAAGCATTGCCGACCGACTAGTTTGCAACCTAGTCGATCAACCAACGTTCTTAGACCGACTAACGATAAACAGTAACTCCTGAACATTTATCAAAGCCCACTAGTCGGTTCAAGAAGGTTTTCCGACCGACTGGATCGTCATCTAGTCGGTCGGTGCCCCTTCTTATATCGGCTAATGTGCACTGAAAGTTCCAAAATGGAGCGCGAAGCTCCAGGATGGTTTCCTAAGTCTCCTAGGCTCGTTCTAACTCTAAGATATCGACGTTATGAAGCCCGTCACGAATGACTTACTTCAAACACGCCCACCGACGGAAGAATCTAGGAAATCACGACGAAACGAACGAAAAGAGAACTACGGAGACGGAAATGGAAATCACAATCAAGGGGAAGTAATCTAATAATATAATATATATATAATAAAATACATACATGAAAAACCAGTCGTTACATGGGGGCTGCCCACGTTCTCAGGTGAGGGGAGGTGCTGGGGCTTGGGTTTTGCACGTGGAGAACCAAAGGGGGGTGCGGCCTCCTGGGTTGCTGAACGGAGAGAGGGAGGAGATGGGGTGTGCGTAGCTGAGAGGGTAGAGGTGTCGGCGGTCTGACAGGTCGAGGGGGAGAAGATGGGAAGATGGTCTGGACGAGGGCTGGTGCTGTTTGTAGAGGGGAGAAGGGTGTGGTTCACATGGGGAAGATGATGGCCTATGCGCGAGCTTGAAAGGGAGGAGAGGGTTTTGTTTATGCGGCCTGCAATGAGAGGCCTAGGTTAGGGTTTATTATAGAGGGGGGCGGCTGCTGCTAGGTTTGGTTTATGTTTAAGATTTGAAGGCCCTAGGGTTTTTAGTATTAGGTTGGGTCCAATAGGGTGCTGGGTTCACTTTTGTAGGCTAGGGCACATGAAGACCTGGGGGTTTTAAAGTTTGTTTTTGGCATGGGTTGGGCGCGCACGTGATGCCCAGGGGAGAGAGATTTGAGTTTGAGCATATAGTGTTGGGTTTATAATAGTAGGGATATTATGTGTGAGTGATATGCACTGTGTTTCAAATGCCAGCAACGAAAATAATTTTGAAAAAGAATGGAACAAGGGTGGCGGCTGGGTGATAGGTTAGGGGTAAGCTAGGGTTTAAGTGTATAAAAGGAAGGGTTTAATACTAGGGAAAATATGGAAAGAACAATGAGATAATGGCAATTAGGGTGAGGATTAATCAACATTAAGAAAAGTCTCATCTCTAAAAAGGGAAGTAATATGAATTCAAAAATTAGATTTGAAATTTAAAATTTTAAAATGAAAATTTAATGAGAAGTATAATGGTATATTTAAAAAAATAGCTATAGTTTATACGTATATTAAGGGTACATAGTACGAATACGTAATACGTATACGCATTAATTATGGCTACAGAAAAAGTATGACAAGGATATGATAAGAATAAAATATGTATTATCAAAATACTGGTCGTTACACCCTACCCACCTTAAGAGCAATTCTGCGCTCGAAATTCCTCACAATCACTGATTAGGAAACAAATGCAGGTAGCGCTCTCTCATCTCATCTTCCCTCTCCCAGATGGACTCTCCTGGCGAGTCATGCCGCCACATTACTCTAACAAGATTGACGGTCTTGTTCATGCGTGTCTTCTGACGTATGTCAAGGATCTGCACTGACAGCTGCTTATACGTCAGATCTGGACGGACTGTAATCTCAGAGTAGTCCATAGCGTGAGAAGGGTCGCTGACGTAACGACAAAGCTGAGACACATGGAAAACATCGTGAACTCCCTCCAAGGACGGTGGCAGGGCTAAGCGATAGGCTACCTCTCCCACTCGCTCTAGCACATCGAATGGTCCAATATATCTCGGATTAAGCTTACCTCGCTTCCCAAAGTGGATCACTCCTCGATTCAGGGAGATCTTCAGGAACACATGATCTCCCGGCTAAAACTTTAGAGGACGCCGTTTAGCATCTGCCCAATGCTTGTAACGGTCCTGCGTGATTCGAAGCTTGTCCCTGATATCATGCACAACATCAACTGCTTCCACTATCATCTCGGGTCCCAATAACTCTCTATCTCGAATGTCATCCCAGCCCAGTGGCGATCGACATTTTCTCCGTAGAGAGCAGCAAATGGCGCCATACCAATGCTCGCCTGATAGCTGTTTTTGTAGGAGAACTCCACCAGATGTAGATGATCCTCCCACGAGCCCTTGAAATCCAGCATGCATGCTCTCAGCAAATCCTCCAAAATCTGAATGGTCCGCTCTGACTGGCCATCTGTCTGCGGGTGATACGCAGTGCTGAATTTTAGACTGGTACCCAGATTGGTCTGCAGACTCTTCTAGAACTGGGATGTGAACCTCGTATCTCGATCTGATATAATGCTCACGGGTACTCCATGCAAGCGTACGATCTCCTACATGACAAAATTCACATCACTATTGGTACTAGAAGGAAATTATAAAGGGATGAGTTAGGTCATTACCTCCATATACTTCCTTGCCAGTATCTCCGGGGATTGTCCCACTCAGAAAGGTATAAAGTGCACAGACTTTGTCAATCAATCAACGATGACCCAGATTACGTCGTTCTGCTTGGTGCTTCAAGGTTGGCCTGTCACAAAGTCCATCGTGATGTGCTGCCATTTCCACTCCGGAATCGACAGAGGTTGTAGCAGTCCAGCATTGCGATGATGCTCAGCCTTCACTTGCTGACATACAAGGCACTTGGCAACGCTCCATGCCATGCTTCTCTTCATTCCGTGCCACCAGAAATTCTGACGAAGATCCTTGAACATCTTCGTACCTCCAAGATGAATAGAATAAGGCGAACTGTGAGCCTCATTCATCAATTCCTCTCTGATGTCTCCTGCAGGCACGCAGATCCTACTGCCATATCTCAGGGATCCATCCATATGAATAAGGAAATCAGTCCGGAGTCCTGCTTCGACTTGCTCTCTGATCTTCGTCAACTTAACATCTCCAGCTTGAGCATCCTTGATCTGATCCTTAATCGTCGACTGAATTTGCATGTTCATCAATGATGAAGTGACCCCCGGTAAAACAGCTTTAACATCCATCTCTTGCAGATCCTGCTGCAACCTCCACTGAGCTGTATGAATCATCACGTCGGGCAGTCGACTTAAGGCATCTGGTATGCATTCACCTTTCCCGGATGATACTGAAGGTCGATGTCATAGTCTGCCATCAATTCCAACCATCTACGCTGTCTCATATTCAGCTCCTTCTGAGTGAATATATATTTCAAAATTTTGTGACCAGTGAAAATTTTCACTTTCTCACTCAGTAAGAAATGTCGCCAAATCTTCACTTCAAAGATGACAGCGGCTAATTCCAAATCGTGGGTTGGATAGTTCCTCTTATAGACCTTCAACTGTCATGAAGCATATGCGACCACATGATTGTGTTGGTGCAGAACACATCCAAGTCCCTTGCCCGATGCATCGTAGAAAATCTCGAAGCCTCCGCTTCTGTACGAAATAGCTAAGACCGGTGTAGTAGTCAGTCTCTCCTTCAAATTAGAAAAGGCCTGCTCACAAGAATCTGACCAACTGAACTTAACATCCTTCCTCGTCAATCTCGTCATAGGCTTAGCTATTCTCGAGAAGTCCTTGATGAATCTGCGATAGTATCCGGCCAATCCAAGGAAACTTCTAATGTCTGATGCTGATCGAGGTGTAGGCCATTTGCTGACTACTCTGACCTTCTCCGGATCCACTGAAATGCCAGCTCATGATACTACATGCCCAAAAATTGCAACTCTGTCCAACCAGAATTCGCATTTACTATACTTACCATATAGACTATGACGGCAAAGCGTCTCCAAGACTATCCTCAAATGCTCGGCATGCTCCTCCTCGCTCTTCGAGTACACCAGGATATCATCTATGAAAATCACCACGAACTTATCTAGGAATTCATAGAAGATAAGGTTCATGAGATTCATGAACACAGCAGGAACATTGGTCACACCAAATGGCATGATAACGAACTCATAATGCCTGTACTTGGTCCAAAAAGCTGTCTTGGGCACATCTTCCTTCTTGACTCTCACTTAATGGTATCCGCTCCGGAGGTCCAACTTCGAAAATACTCTCGATCCACCAATTTGGTCAAAGATATCGTCAATGCGGGGCAGCAGATACTTGTTCTTCACTGTGATCTGATTCAGCTCCCGGTAATCAATACACATTCTCCTCGATCCATCTTTCTTCTTCACCAGCAAGACAGGTGCACCCTAGGGAGATACAATGGGATGAATGAAACCCTTCTACAACAGCTCATCCAACTGCTTCCTCAGCTCTTCCAGCTCTGCAGGAGCCATACGGTACGGTGCCTTCAAAATCGGTTGAGCTCCTGGCATCAGATCGATGCCGAACTCCAACGCGCGATCGGGCAATAATCCAAAAATGTCTTCAGGAAAGATGTCTTCGAAATCTCTCACTACTGATGGCTTCTCCAGTTCAGCTATCATAGATGCAACCGTCAGTCTATTCGGCTGGGCCCGGAACTTGACAGGCCCAAGCGAACTACCTCCACTGATGAACTCGAACACTGGGTGGTTGGGAATTTCGAACACCACTTTCTTCCTGTGACAGTCGATCGTGGCATAGAAAGCTCCTAACCAATCAATGCCAAGAATAGCATCGAAGTTGGGTAGGTTATGGACAATGAAATCAGCATATAATTCGTGTCCACTAACCACCAACGGACATGGTCTACATCCCAATGCGATCTTCACTACTCCATTCCTCGCCGTAATATCCAACACTTGGGAAGCGTGTTAGTGGGTATTGAGTGTTCGACTATGAACTTTCAGGATAGGATGCACATGGAAGCTCCAGAATCAAACAGGGTAAAGGCCGGGTGAGATGAAACTAAGATGACACCTAAGATATAATGCAACTAGGTTAAGCATGATGATCTAACTAAGCAAACATGAAAGTATAAACAAGGAAAGACTAGTCAAGGTGTTACCTACGATCACATCATCCCTAGCTTCGGCCTCCACGGCTGTCATGGTGAATGCTTGGCGCTTCGACGGGTTGGCCTACTGAAAGGCTTGATCCTGTGGAACCAGAGACAGTCCACGCTGTCCACGTGTAGGTACTATCCACTGAGCAGGTCCAGGCGCTCTAGTAGGTAGAGGTTGAGAGCTGCAGGGGTAGTCCTTTGCAGTATGAGCAGGCGATCCACAGACCAAACACTGATTTTGTATCCTCATGCAGTCTTTCTTCACATGTCCAAGCTTGCAACAGTAATGGCAAGTCAGCTGAGGTTGATTGGGGACAGGTGCAGTCGGCCTCTTGAACTGGGTCGACTGAACTGGACAAACACCGAGCCTAGGTGCACTCCTCTGAAACTCCATCGGGTGCTTGCCTGCCTAATGCGCCTTCTTCTCATTCACGATCTGCTCGTGTTTCCTCGTAGCTACCAGGACTTGCTCATGAGTGGTAAAGGTGCTCACAGACATCGAAGCCTGTATGTCCAGATCCAAGCCTTGCTGAAAGCGATGTGCACAGTCATCTGGGTCTGCCACCAGAGTAGCGGTGAAGCGACTCAGCATGGTGAACTCGGCCTCGTACTCGTCGACAGTCATGGTGCCTTGCTCCAAATTGATGAAGCACTACTGCATCTCTCTCTTTGTAGCCTTGGGGAAATATTGGGCATCAAACCTTTGACGGAAGGTAGCCCATGGAATCGTCTTGGTCAGCCTGGTCTCTTCAGCATCCCACCAGTTGCAGGTATTATCCGTCAATTGCTTCTTGGCTAACTCCACCCAATCATTCGGAATGACTCGGGTAAGATCCAAGTCATCCGCAGTGCTACGAAGCCATTCCTCGGCCGCTAGTGGGCCCTCTCTTCCAGAGAAGCTCTTCGAACGCATCTCTCAGAACTACTTGGCTCCAAACTCATAATTGGGATGTGGTGGTGCAACTGGTGCAGTATGATGTCCCTGCTGGACCAGATGGTGTTGAACCTCTAGCATCTCTTTCATGACTCCAAGCATCTGGCGGATGTCGTCCTCTCCGCCTCCAGCAGCTCCGGGTCCATGTTGGGTGTTGCGTCTTCCTGCCATCTGAGACAAGAAAACCCCAAATTAATCTCGTGCACACGATTACTCTAGATGTTTGGCTAATGATAACATTCTTATTGTTCTAAATATTTCACAGATGCAGGACCTACATGAGCCAACACTAAAACATGTAATGCCCCGCTTTCCAAGATACGATGGAAGCGAGAACGTTACTAAGGTCCACATGAACTAGAGCGGTGAAGCTCGAGTTCACTAAGCATCTGTGATAACAACATCATAGCAGGTACTTGCATGCATTCAGAACAATCAAAACATTCATAAATATAAAAGTCACATCCAGAAATGTTCGTACATGAAAATAAAACGATAAGCCTCAGCAGGGCCAAAGTAACAACAAAAGGAAACAACATACCCTAAACAAAGCACTAAAGCAAAACTAAAAGGAAGCAACAACAGCTCTAGACTTTAGTCCTCTACAGGTAGTGACTCAGCGTCAATGGCGAACCCCTGCCTCTCTAAATCAGGCGTCTCAAACTGGTCCTCCTGGCTCGGGATCTGACATACAAGCCCAGAAATTAAGTTTTTCGCACCACATCGAAACGGTCAGGTCGAATTTGACATGACCATTTGTGTAAATCATGAGAACGACACTATCATTTTGATGTTAAACAACCGTTTCGATTAGGTCGTTTGCGACTGCTGCTGATTTAACCCGACGACGTGATGAGTTTGTTTTGATCGGACGATCCATGGAAGCAGGGGAAACACTTAATTTTTGAATCAAGGGTGGATATTGAATAGATATTTATGTTTATAAGCGAGATATCAGAATATCGTGTAATTGATTTTAGTTAAAGATTCAAATTTTTCTTTCTTCTTCCTTGATCTAGGGCACGTGTACGGTTTATTTGGCTTGGAGCAACAGAATCTCATCTTTTAGACTTTTGAAGTGTTTTGGATTCGAATTAGGGATGGCAGTAATGGCCTGGCCCGACCCGGCCCGACCCGGTTTTGACCCGGCCCACCCCGGCCCGCAGATGGGTCGGGGCAAGCTTGGGCTTCGTATGCGGCCCGGCCTGCCAAGGCCCGCCCAGGTAAACTATAGAAGTTCTAAAAAAACATTAATATTTTAATGCGGACCATTCGGCCAGTCCATAACCCATAACTCATACTATGTTCCACTGTTCTTCCAATTGAGCCAATTCCTAATTCCAAATTACCAAATATATCACAATTCTCCAAATTTTGAAATAATTTTTTTTGGATTCATAGGGATGGTAGTAATGACATGACCCGACCGGCCCGACCCAGCCCGGCCCGGTTTTGGTAAGAAGTTACTCGCCCCACCCCGGCCCGAGACCCGCCCTACCCCGACCCGTAGACGGGACGAGGCAAGCTTGGGTAGTTAAATACCCGCCCCACCCGTAATATTGCCATTCCTAATTCGAATTTGCAGTCAATTTGGTGATATAAATCCGATCTATATCTCAATTTTCTTTTCTACATTTAATTTGAGCAATTGATGATGAATTTCTTTGATGATTTTGTTGATTGTGTTATTATGAGTAGCTAAATCTATAATGTGTGGTTATGATCTGATATGGAATGTTGCAAATTGATAATTGGATCTTCTTTTACTCTTCAATTTCAGATTTATCATTCACTTAAGATTTTCATGTTGAATTGCTATAAATTTGCTTCGAGAGATGAAATTGATAGCATAATAAGTTGATTTATTTCTAAAGATAGGGAATCCAACATATTTCATAATAAAATCTATTGAATGATATTCTAATCAAATTTCAAAAATAGGTTTGTCATATGTTTGATCTGAGAGGATAAGTGAATGAACTAATCGATTTTAGGGAATTGAATAAGCAACTAAAGTGTGCAATCGTTTATTTGGGTCTGAGAGAGTGAATGAACTATTGAATGCTTTGAATGAGGTCCAAGTCTTGATTAGCAATTAATCCATTAATGTCACAACCCACACTTGCTTTCTCATTGAGTACGTGTGTTAAATTTGTTTGATTGTGCTAGTTATAATTCCTTGAAACGGCAACCCTCACCTTCATAATGTGGTTTTCATCCCAATAGATTTTACTCTCACTCTTGAAATCACATCACACATATTCTAGTAGTTGTCTCTATGGATTTGACCCCGACTCATTGGAATACATTGCATTGATGACATCCTACACTTGGGATTGATTCAAGCAGCCATTAAGGCCACTATGGTTTTGATGATGATCACTACATTATGTATTGTTAATGACTCTAATTGTTTTAGTTTCAGATTAAATACATTGTATATCCTGATGGAGACGAAACATAGATATGATGGGTTGGTTGACTCAAGGCTTGGAGCATAGGAGCATTGATGCCATAAAGAATCAAGAAGCTTCATTGTATTTTATTTTGATTCTTTATGTATTTTTCTCTTTATTTTGTAGAGTACATGTATGCCTTAATTAGATGGTCACACACACATTTATATCATTTACCATCTTAGAGAACTATAGGAAAAGTCTAGAACACATCCCAATAGGTTTCATGGCCAAAACACTCTTATTTGTGTTTTAAGACCAGGACCAGATGTCTGAAGAAGCTTGTCCAAACATCTGATGTGTCTGTTTGTATCTGAACAAACACAGCCTAAAATCAGTTGTCTAAAGCTCATTTGTCAGACATCTGAATAGTATCTTAGATGACTGAGTATTGAACTACAGATGTCTAGATTCAATAAGGTGGACTTTTCTTCTTTCTATCCATCATCTGCCACAACCTTCTGATGTAGTATTCTCAGACATCTGAACAGTGTCATAAACGACTGGGTGTTGTACGTTAGGATACCAAATCTGTTGTCAAAGATGATCCAATACCAAAACCCCAACTTAATGGACTGAGCCCAGCCTTTCTTGGGTTGCACCCAAGCCCGTGTTAGTGTGCAACTCGAGCCCATGCTTGGGTTGTAGCTCGAGCTTTGGCTCAAGCTGGCCTGAGCCATATGCCCGGGCTAACCCGAGTCCATGCCCGGGCTAAAGAAGCTGGGTCTGGACATGTTCTGGACCTTGATTTCCATTAATGGGGTTTTCTATGCTCTTTTAAATAGCTCGATTCTCGTATCACACCCTACGTGACTGAAGCCTCATTCGCAAATACTTTGCGATGATTTAGTTCTCGTGCATTATTTGCATGTACCATTTATCTCTTGATACTGGACAACGATACCAGCTTTATAGGACCCTACAATATGACCCTAATACAGGTGGGACTCATAGCCCCTGACGATATTTACCGCAAGCAACATGTATCGTCTTTGATTTGGTATCATCCTTATATGGTTTATCCCTTTAACATAAGTGTTGTCGAGACTACCCTGGCTGTGCCAGTGATGAATGTCGTAGTTTTAATCCATTCGGTATAACTGTAACGCCCCGCTCCCTAGGATTCACTGGTAGTACGAATTCGTCCCAAGTATTCCCAGAGCAGTGAGTGTTAAAAAAGAAAGAGAAGGAAGAGAGAGAGAGAGAGAGAGAGTACAAGAAGGAACTGGTAGGCTACAACACACGTGCTGTGAAGTACCCGTAATGCTCCAACACAGAAACAACTCAGAGAACAAAAACAAAAGTACAAAGTCCAACATCTTATATTATTAATACAAAAGTACATCTTTACATACCTGATCTCAGTACAGAGTACAAATATGGAAGTAACAAAAGAGATCTCCTCAAAACCCACAAAAGACAAAAGTGCCCACACATTGACATCACACTCCCTAAACTACACCTGGAAGTTCAACTGTACAAGGTCGCCTGAGGTGGGCTCATCTCTATCTCTGAACTGGGAGTAAACTCCTGAGTTAGGTCTGCTCTGGCTGTAGTAATCCTAAACTTGGAAAATATAAATGGGACGCGTCAATATGTGACCAAGTAGGAAAGTCTAACTAGGCTAGATAGGGTCCAGTCTCGGAACTGCCCTATCTTCTAAGGTCTGTCTACTAGGGTAAGACAACAGGTCTGTGCATAAGTAAAGTACAACATCACAGATATGTAATGAGCATAAAAAGAAGACACTACACTACAACAGAAACTCAGCAGGAATTAAAAGTAAGGCGATAGATAGTAACTGTGTGCGTAAAAGTAAACACGAGCAGAAACATATGTAAACAATCACAACTTGTTAACAGAGAACCACATTTTCCACCATTCACTTTATTTACACGGTCTCATAGATTCTAGAAGTGGCTCATATGGATTCAGGAGGTGGCCCCCGACATTCCGTGGCATGCTGGTCCATTTAGCACGTAGGTCCATGCCGTCTATCATCCCACACATAGATTCAAGAGGTGGCCCTCATGGACTGAGGAGGTGGCCCTCGACATTTCCATGGCACGCTGGTCCATATGGCACTTTGTTCTATGCGGTGTTAATTTCAATTGAAATTCCATTCTCCCCCCACTATACATAGTTCACATACTAAAATGGAATTAAATGTAAGAACCCTGTCTATGGGGAAAACACTAGAAGGGGGGGTTGAATAGTGTTTATGCAAATCTAAAAGGAATTTACGCCAAAAAAAATGCAATCCAACAAATAGTGCGGAATAGAAAAACGACCCAAAGAGAAACACACGCAAACGTAGATATGTTTCAAGGGTTCGGATTACCCAAGTCAACTCCCAACTTGTTCCCGGTAATCCTACGTCCCTACCACCTGGATACCATCGGATACTCAAGTTAGAACCATAACTTGAGGTTTCCTTATAGCCCACTTGTAGCAACCCTACAAGTGCAATCGAATACAATCGATGTCCTTGACTCCCACAACTTGGGAACAAGCAAAACCACTCTCACAACCGAGATCACAAATCAAATAACGAAAGTTATGAAATATGAAAGCAACACTTACAATCACCTATGCCTTGAAGTAGAACTTGAAGGAGAAGTGTGATGTGTGTTGAAGAAGTCTCTTGAAAGAGAGCTGAAAGCCCTTTCTCTTGACTGCACCAAATGCCTAGAAGATCAAACTTTGGTTCTAGGTTGGAGAGCAAGAGAAAAAGATTTGGAAATACTTAGGGCTTTGGATTTGAGAGCTTTGATCTTTGGAAATGAAAGTTTGAAGGATTTTGCAATGAATGAGTAACCTTCCAATGGAACAGTAGAAGCTCTATTTATAGCTTTCTCAAATCTACAAAACAGTTTAGGCAAAAACCCAATCGAAATCCGTGAGAAAAATCTCAACGGATATAATCTGAACTCGTGACAGTCGACTGTTGAACAATCCACAGTCGACTGTTGCACAGTTGATCGCCCCAAAATGCAACCCAAGAGCACAACCAAAAACTTGGTCAGCCCCGGATACACACCCGGAGAACGATTGTAGTTTTACCGCAAGCGCACGGCGTAGTGGCGAGCGGGTATCGAACACGAGGAGGTGGTGTTGGTTCCAATCTATCCTAGGTTGGTTTGACTACGAATGTTTTATTGGTGGAGATGGCTATGGTATGATGTAATGGCAATGGTGGTGGATGTCGGTGTCGGTGATAAAAATGTTGGTCAAGTATCGATTCAAATACAATATAATAAAAGATGTCTAGGGCTAGGGAATCCCCACTACGGACCGTCATGCATCATTGTGAATAGTGAATCGCAATATTAATAGACTTGCGTTGAGGTGAACTAGTCGTAACTGAATAGAGAACCAAGCTCACGCTCTCGCGCTATTGCCGGTCTATAGCAACCTAGGGTAGGGCCCAATCTCTTGCAAACCCTAACCTAAGACGCTAGCATTAGGATCGACATCATCGTTCAATCGCCCCTCGAGCCCACTCTCGTGCAAACTCGAGTTACGATCTAGGTTGTGATAGTTCGTATTCGTCCAATCTCTTGCAAACAAATATGGGTATAGATTTATAATAAAAATCCTAGCTTTGGTCCAATCTCTTGCAAACCAAGTCTAGAGAATCTCGATTATAAACCTAAATCGAATATCTAGGCCTTCCCATCGATTAGAATCCAATCTCTTGCAAACCCCAATCGATGGAAATCACTAGCTATCCGTAATAAATCGATCACAACCTAATCTCCTAGCAATTCTAGCAATTTAGAAATTCATTCATCACAAATCTGAAATTAGATCCATAGGGTTCATCCCCATGCCCTAGAACAATTAATTCTACTTTAGCATAGCAATAAGTATATGAGAATCAATAAAAACAATTGCTTGCATACAAAAGATAGAAAAATAAAGATTCAAATAAAAAGAACAAAATACTTAGCTTGATGAAGATCTTCAATCCAAATACAAGCTTTTTGATCCAAGAGGGGGCCTAGGGCATGGCCTAACCTCTAAAAAATCACTAAGAAAACAATGGGGGACCTTAAGAAAACATAATGGGGGATCCCTATAATGGTGGCTACAAAACCGTTATATAGTCTCCCCAAAACCCTAGCAATTAACCCTAGAAAACCCCCCAAATTCGTGCCCAAAACATCCCAAACCGCAACTTAAAATATGGGCCCGCCGCCGACTCGGCCGAGTGGAAATTCCTGCACTGCAGCGTCAACCTGCAGAAATTCTCCAGATTTCATCCGACCTCCGATTGGCACGTTCTTGGCGGTGTTGGAACCGTCATGAAGTCTACTATCCATAAAACATATGAGAAAAATACTTTGAATGCTGGAATGATAGCAGATTTCAAAAGAGTGGGAGGCTGTCTGAAAATCTGGGCGCTGCGTGTCCTCGGCATCACTCGGCCGAGCGGACTTCTCTACTCGGTCGAGTGGGCTTCTCTACTCGGCCGAGTGATAGACCCTGTAAAATTCCAGTAAGTCGGGGGTCTTGGGGGTCTGTCTTCGGAGGTGACTCGGCCGAGTGGCTTTACTCACTCGGCCGAGGGGCATTTGGTACTCGGCCGAGTCGGAACCGTCAAAAGCCTATAAATTTCCAGTAAGTTGGCCTCTTTTGATGGTGGATTTCTCATGCCACTCGGGCGATGCGATCTTCTTACTCGACCGAGTCGGATATCATCCCTCGGCCGAGTGCACGCCCAATTCCTTCAGTTGGAGCGTATCCGGTCTGGTCGGCCGAGTGGTCTTCTTGCTCGACCGAGTGAGTGCTCCACTCGGCCGAGTGGCATGCTGTAAATGCCCAATCTTCCCCGCTTCTCCTCCTCATCGCTCCTACGGAGTTTCTCCTTCTTCCACCCGTCTCCCATCGCCAAATAGCCCTCAAAAGAGACTTGGGTGACGCTCCGGAGTGGGTGCAAGTCCCTTAAGCTCATTTTTGCTCCCGATCGCTCCATATTTCCTGAAATCTGACAAAAACAAGAAATAGTCAAAAGTAACGCAATATCCTCGAATACTCGTGAAAATCGCAATATGAGCAATCGAAATGGCGTGAAAACATGCAGAAAAAAGGTGTAAAATATGGAGTGATCAAAATCCCCCAAGCTTACCTCTTACTCGTCCTCGAGGAAGATAAGTAGAGAGACGAACTCGGGATATGAAAATAAAGAAAATGAAATGAAAAAGAAAGAACACGAGGTGGAAGGGGTCGCTAGATTATTCTCTCAGATCTCAAACCATAAGCTACACATCACGATAATTTGGAAAAAAACGAATCACATGCTATAAGGATTTCATATCTTACATAAGCATGGTACTTGCAAGCTTTTAAGAACAACAAAAGGGATTCTCTAAATTCATACCATCAATTCATATCCACGTCACGCATTTCATAGGATTTAATATACAAATGATAGCGATGCACTTTTCAATCAAGAGTTATAACTGAAGAATATAAGAATCACACCAAGCATGCAATAGAGAATGGAATAAGAGACATGGCATTCACATATTTGTATCAAATCATGAAAAATCTCCATATCTAATATATTTTGCAAAGTCTAACCATTATCGAATATTCCCATTCATGCACGTCTCCACTCTAATGTCATACTCACTCATATGGTCAAATGAATTCACCCCCCCAAGCTTAGCTTGAGGCATCACATCTAAATGAATATGATAGTGGAAAATGGGATTTTTGCCTTGGTTTTCCCAAGTATTTTTTGGCTCCAATAATGAGATAGAGGAATATCCTTTTTTTTCTTTTGGACTTTGTTTCTCATTTTTCTTCTTGGATTTTTGTAGGAGCTATATGATTTTATTTTTGGTTTTGGCTCCTTTTTGGCTTTTTTGGACTTTGGAGCTAACTTTTTTTTTCTTTTGTAGGGGTTTTTGGGAAATAGATGCGATATAAGTAGCTTTAGGAGGTGAACTCAAGTGACATGTAGAGAATAAAAAGATATATGTGGAGAAGGAAATAATGTAACACTCGGTTCACTCTAAGATGTGCACGAACGGTTTAATAAAATAATACTTCAACTAAAACTCATATGTAAGCATGGATATTCTCAATCATTTCAATAAATAGTGAAGTCAAGCAGTAAAGTTTACAACCATATCAGGCATGCAACAGAAGGTGAATAAGACAATAAAACTGATGCTTCAGATATACTAATGATGCGTGAATCTTGGTGCATTTCCAACAAAAGCATACTAAACACTAATCCAAACATTCAGTTTCAATTAATATCATGCATTCATGTAGAGAAATCATTAAAAGAAATAGATTTGCAAGCATATGTGAATAGCAAGACTATGGAATACTCTAAATAGCATGGCAAGGAATAATAAGTATCGTGATGGCTACTAAAGCAATAAGAGATATCATCATAAGGAACAAATCTAGCAAAAGAAAAGAAAAGGAAAATGAAGAAAAATAAAAAAATAAAAGAGAGGAAAGAAAAGAAAAACAAGCATACAACATGATGCATGAACACACATAAAAGGAAAATAAGATGGAAAATTCAAAAAGATGATGCAAAAATTTTGAAAAATTTTAAAAACCATAAAAATAGAGTTAAAATGCAACTAATGCATCTAAATGGCATGAAAATGCACTCCCCCAAGCTTAAACTTCACATTGTCCTCAATGTGATCATAATGAAAGAATATGAGGAACAACGATAATAATATGGGGGTAAATGAAAAATGATGAAATGAATGACATGAAATCCTAATGCAACTACATGCACATACAATGATGCATGAGAGCGCCTTCCCCCAAGCTTATACTAATCAATCCTATTCAAATGACTCGATCAAAAATATCATGGCTTTGCAAAGCGTGATCAAGTCAAATGAATAGGAAAGTGAGTATTCACTTGAAAGAAATGCTCGATGGGGGTGAGCAAAAGGATGTGGCGTATCAAAATATAGAGAGGGGAATTAATATATATAATGGGTTTTGGGTGTAAAAGATTTTCTGTTGCTATCATATGAGGTGATATTTATTCAAGCAAATCTATACGGTCCTCTCGCTGTCGAGAGAATTCGCGTTTATTTAAAGCATAAAAATTTCTACACTACTGGATTGATATCACCTATAGCAAAAGGCGGATCCAGTATCTTTGCCGGTGCAGGCAACTGCTCCAACTGCTCCTTCCGTGGCTCCGCCAGACGCGTGTGTCCACGAACTTCATCAGACTCCAGCAATGCGGCTCCCAGCACCTCTCCAAGGACTCCACCTGTACCCTGCAAGAGATAAGCACCATCAATCTGATGTGAATAATTCTTCCTCAAAATAAATGTATTCCAAAGAGGGTCATCAACATAAGTATTTAAAATTAAAGACGGGTGACAACACTTCCCTGGAAATAAATCTCCACTCTCGTTTACCACGTCGATCAACTCCTCATTGTTTGCCTCAGGTTGTTCAGGTAGCTTGGGCATGTAAGCGTAGGTCTCATCAGGAAGATCCTCATCATCATCAGACTTATCCCATCGCACCTCCTGATCATATTCAATAGCGTCCATGTGTGCTAACTCCTCGCTCTCCTTCTCGTATACATCCCATTGCACCTTTTGTTCATATGTATGTGTATCCTGCAAAAGGCACGATGAGTCGTCAAAATCTGAATCACGAAAAACATCATACACGGGAGGGGAATCAAATGTAGGAGATGAGGGGGTAAAGAGATCTCCCTGAAAGGGGGCCATAAGCTCTGTGGGATAGTCCTCGGCGTCAATGGAAGGATGAGGTGGCTGGGGAAGCTCTAATGGAGGAGGGTAGTGCTCGGGATCCTCATGAATGGCTATGTCCTCGTCCCGATGCACGACCTCCTCGGTGATAAACTCTGGCTCCGTGTGTAATGCCTCCTCAAAAGCATGCTCTGGCTCGACAGTGTGCTCATTTGCCTTCTCATCAACTATCAATGTAGGCTCTCTCTGGAATGGTGATGCTGGCTGCTTAGGTATGTCAACTTGTGGGGATGTATCATGTGGAGGGGAATGCACGAAAGCAATCCGAAAATATAGTCTATCCCCCTCAAGACTGACATGGATGTCCTCCTCAATTGTTCCTGCAGCTAAAACACGGTTCATAACAAAATTTGCAAATCGTTGCTCAAATGCATCACCTGCGGTAATGCTCTCTGAACCGGTGAACCTCACTGACTCCAAGAGGCCATCCAATAATATCTGAAATGCGTCCTCCTCTGGCTGCACATATGACTCAGTTTCTGCTTCCTCCGCGGCCTCTTCGTCCATCCATTCTTTATATGCAATAGTTGTATCATAGGATGTGGGATCGATGACGGCACATTCTAGCTCCGGTAATATGATTGGAGATGACTCTTGCCCATAAGATGAAGGAACAGAACTGATATCTTTGGGAATCATCGCAGCCTTAAACATGAGCACATTCATTTCAAGTTGCCTCTTCACCCGTTCCAATAGAAGGTTACTCTTTTCAAGCCCGGCTTGCATTTCAACCTGGTGTGCATGCATCTCATCAAAAAAGATCCTTTGTTTCTCATCAAGCTCGGGCCAGTGCGTTTCCTCATAAAAGTATTCTCCCATCTGAGCACTCTGATCATAATAGTATTCTCCTATCTGAGCACTCTGATCATAATAGTATTCTCCAATCTGAGCACTCTGATCAAAATCTGTGGTCCTCGTAGTATAATACATAGCACCTGATCAACAAAGATAAATACCTGGAGAAAAATATCAGTGGCACAAAAGAAAGATAAAGATAATAATAGCAGGTGGTGGGAAAAAAATCTCTCTCAATGTTTTTTTTGATTTTTTTAATGTAATCTAATCAACCTAATTGTGACAAATTGGCACCCAACGGGAAACACCTCCCCGGCAACGGCGCCAAAAACTTGATCGCCCCAAAATGCAACCCAAGAGCACAACCAAAAACTTGGTCGGCCCCGGATACACACCCGGAGAACGATTGTAGTTTTATCGCAAGCGCACGGCGTAGTGGCGAGCAGTTATCGAACACGAGGAGGTGGTGTTGGTTCCAAGCTATCCTAGGTTGGCTTGACTACGAATGTTTTATTGGTGGAGATGGCTATGGTATGATGTAATGGCAATGGTGGTGGATGTCGGTGTCGGTGATAAAAATGTTGGTCAAGTATCGATTCAAATACAATATAATAAAAGATGTCTAGGGCTAGGGAATCCCCACTATGGACCGTCATGCATCATTGTTGTAACGGTCGCTTTCCGACCTTATGGATTTTCGGCGTGCACGTGCTTTATCGTGCACGTATTTTATTTGGCTATTTCTGAATTTCGATATATGCGATGTGATATGCCGTTGTGATCGTATGAGAGTGTAGAATTTTATAGTAATTTTTGGGAACGTCTTTTCACGGCTCGTTTACTCGCAAAACGACTTTGAATGATAGGGGCGTTTTAGTCATTTGTCTCAAAACACCGTTTCTGATTTTACGTAAATTCTTGGTAGGCATTACGTAAGATCAGGCTCCGTAGATCTGTGTGTCTCGTCTCCACGATCGCCTCGGTATTTTCGGATTATTTTTCTGACATCCGGTTTGAGAGATATCGCTTGGATAAATCTCGACCATCGATTATCCAATCAGATTCAAATTCGAATTGTTAGCCAAATCTGGCCAATTCTCTTTTTGATCTATTTTATATCCTTCCAAATCTGTTTCACTAATCTTCCCTAGACTTATCCCAGATTTCCCCCCCTCTCTCTCTATCCTCCACAATTAACCCAAATCCTCTTTGTAAATATCAAATCCTTTATTATTAATTTAAACCCCTAAGCCCTAGCAGACTTCACGTGCAAACCTAGCTATGGGTTATTTCTTTTTGAGTTGCCAGCCGCCGTAAGCCTCCCCCAACCAAACTCTAACTCTCACCCTATATCCCTTTTCCTCACTCTCAACCCTCGACGTCGGCGCCACCAAACTCCGACCGCCTGCCCCGACCCTCGGCGCCTGCCTCGTCGCCGTCGGAGGCGCGCCGGCGTTGCACTGTGGTTCCCTCGTAGCAGCAAGCACATCGACTGCTGTGCTATTTTTCCGCCGCCGCCGCCGCTGTTTTCCGACGACACCGCGACGCCGGAGCCCCCTATCACCGTCGAAGAGTCCCCCGACCGTCAGAGGCCCTGCACGCCACCGCCACAGCTGCTGGTGACCCTTTTACGTGAAGCAGCAGCCACCGCCCACGCTGCGTCGTTTCCGGCCAACGCCCGACGACCAAGCGCCGTCCGACTCCTGTGAAGCCCATCCCCTGCCGCCGTTGACGTCCCCCGTAACCACCGCGACGGCCACCTGCAAGAATGTGAACACCAAAACCCTAAGAAGTGAGTAACAAAATATTTGTTATAAGTAACTGTACACTATACTCATGTGATATTATCAGCTAATTCATTAGTTATACTTGCAGATGTTTATATATAAGTTTAGGTATATTAGATGTCATGTTAATGGGTTAATATATTAGCTTGGACCCCACCAGTTAGTTTACATTATATACATTGTTATACTAGGTTATGTAGTTAATAGGATGTTAGATGATATAATGTCTAGATGTGTATATAAACAGGGTAGTTTGAGTTAGAGTTTTAATATTATTTATTTGAGATGTTAGCTTGATATTATGATCTGATAACGCAGAAATTTTATACGCCTCTTTTCTACCATCTGGTTCCCGACGTCCTTTTTGCATGTTGCCACTCGCTGACATCCCCTAGCACGTTACCGTAGCAGCTCAGACCCGACGTCAGATCTCACTGGATCGCCATTCCAGGTTAGTCCCGTAACTTGTAGAAACTCATACCGTAGTTAATCAAACCCTAACTAAAAACCGTCAACTTGAAATTAAACCTACTTTTCCGCACCAGTAAAACGCTGTTCACCGTAGAAATCGACCATCGGACAAATTTTCTGTGCACATAGGGTAGTGGTCGATTTAGGTTGATAAAACACCAAAATGTGATGATTGACAAATAGGATAGCCCCGATAACCTAGACATGAACCCTAATAGGAATTATTGAAAATCGCGACCTGACACCGTCGCCGTGACCCCCTTGTTTCAGACGGACTACCGCAGATGAGACGACTGGACGAGACGCCCCGGACAGACGACACCCTCGCCACCGCAGGCAAGTGTATCTCACTTGCACTTTTGGCCGTGCTTAGGCCTTAGTGGTTAGAATTGATAACTGTGAACAAATAGAACCGGACGTGAAATGATAGCGTTCGGGACGACTCCTGACGGCTCAGACTTGACGACGAAGTCTGAGCCTGACAAAAACAACTTTTGATATTGTAGGGCTATCATGTGTGTGCGTGCGTGTGGACACCCTAGAATAAAAACGCCCTACATTTGTCATGTCGTGTCCTCTTACACAAAAAGCCTTCGGGCGTTTCAGATGCTTTCCTAGCGGAAGTGATCCCTGTTACCCAAAAAGCCTTCGGGCGTTTCGGATGCTTTCCTAGCGGAAGTGATCCCTGTTACACAAAAAGCCTTCGGGCGTTTCGGATGCTTTCCTAGCGGAAGTGATCCCTGTTACACAAAAAGCTTTCGGGCGTTTCGGATGCTTTCCTAGCGGAAGTGATCCCTGTTACACAAAAAGCCTTCGGGCGTTTCAGATGTTTTCCTAGCGGAAATGATCCCTGTAAATCTTGTCCTGAGTTCCTGGGTTTGGGGTTGGGTTGAGCGTGCGCACGGCCAGAGGGTCTGACACTCACGGCATGAGAAAAACCCCAGGCTAGCAACCTCTATAAAACCCTAAGCCATAACCTATCCCTTGTTAAAAAAACAAACCCTGTGGGACTAAAAGCCCCCACGTGCTGCCCTCAATCAACTTACCCCTATATAAAGAGAACCCTACACATTTTTTTTATTATAAAAACCCTACATAAAATAAACCCTAGTAGCTAACAAAACCCCACATGCTCACGTACACAACCCTGGCCGCAATCTTCTTTTATAAAAGAACCAAATCCTCACAGCTGCATTTGTGCAAACCCTATACTCTATTTCTTTCAAAAAAAACCATACAGCATCCTATAAGTATGCAACCCTAGGCCTACCATCTATTATAAAACCCTACCCTAACCAACAACTCCAGCCGCCAGCCTGCTCTTTTCCTTCCCCACGCAAACCCATCTCCAGGCCGGCCATTGCTCCTATCTCCAGCCACGCAAGTCCACACCACCCGAGCTTCCTCTTCTCCAACCTCACCCATGCACAGGCCGAGCTTCCCTCCCCTATTCCGCAAACACTCCACGGCCACAGCAAGAACCCACGCCAGCCCGAGATCCCCCACCAACGGCCTCCTCAAACCTGCAAGATCCCCAGCAGCAACACCCCAGGCCGTGGTTCCTCCTTCCTCCCTATTCCACAGGCCACGGCTCCCTCGCAGATCCGCAATAGCCCCCTCGTGGCCGCAGCGAGTCCCCACATCCACAGACCACTCGCGCACGGGCCGTGTGCGCGTCGACAGCCCCGGATCTGACGAGAACGCTCCCCGACGCTCGACGCTCGCTGTTCCGGAGTCTTCACGCATCGCCACTGCTCGTTGGCGTCACCCGATCCCACGCTTCACTCCAGGTTGGTAGATCTATCCCCTAAAACTCATAACCCCCACCGTAAAGTAGAGAAACCTAATAAAACACGTTGATTAGACGTCGTAGGAGCTTGTACGAATCTGACATGAACTGAAAAACGCTATTTCTGATTTTGTGCTCTGCCAAAACAGCGAACCAAACACTCCACGGCGTAGTACTCGTCGAGACGAATCCAACGACACCAAGAACGCCAAAAACAGGCGAGTATACAATTTGTTATGATTTTTAGAAGTTTCGGCACGTTTACGCCGCCTTCACGTATTGTTGAATAACCTGAAATTGTGACGTGAAATAATGTAGGAAAGTGACACCATAATGATTAGGACAAAAATTGGGATCCAACGGTATATCATACGGTATATCCCCAATTTAAACAACTAGAGAAAGAAATTGTTTCTGTAGCAAATTGAACGAAAAGGACGAAATCGTCATTATTGGAAATTACGGAACCGGTCGTTCGACCCGCTTCCGCTTTCCAGAATTGTCACCATAAAACACAAATTTGATAACAATGAAATTCAGTGAGTCTTGACATGTTTAACAGTTTGGACATCGTGAAATCGTGCGCCTCGAAGGCGGAATCGTGAATTCGTGATGTCGTGTGAGTCGACTAGGCCGGCTCGTGTTCCGGCAAAACTTTTGGGTGGGGTTAGGGTTGAGCGGCCACTGGGCGTATGAAAGGTACTCTCCTCAAGAGCACCACCCGACGCGGTGGGTTAGTGTCAATCACGGTAAGCCCCCGTGAGAGGAACGACCTTCTCATCACGACCTAAAGGCGAGAACCCTAGATTAGATGTGAAGTCTTGACATGGTCATTTGAACGCTAACTTGGTCATCGTGAATATTGAAATGTTGACAAACTCTGAGAATTTAACTTTAAACTTGCCATCGACTAGAACTGCATGCTAGGATTGTTTCTTTCTGCTCCGAAATATTAAATGTTAATTGCTGCAGTCGTTTCCTTTATTAAATGCTTCTAAGATTTCATATACTTGTTATATACTTCGCCTTGGGATGCTAACTCTTCTTGCAGACCCCTAGCTGACATACATTCATGTTTGTGGATGTATGTCAGGTTCAGAGCTTGAGTACCAGGAGGACCAGTACGAGACGCCTGAGTTGGAGAGTCAGGAGTTCGCACCTGACGCAGTTCCTCTCCCAGCAGAGGACTAGTGGACCCCGTCACCTTTACTGCTTTCTTAGTTCTTCTAGTCGTTGTAGTTACTTTTGAGTACGTTACCTTTCCTCGTTGCTACTTTTAGCCCAGCTGTGGCATTGTTAAACTCTGTGTACGAACTTTATTTCTGGATGTGGCTATATCTGTGCTGGTTGTGTTTTCTTATTATTTCTGAATGGTAGTTGCAAGGACCTCATCTGTGTTTTAAACACAGACCCTTATTGAACTCGAGCGTCGCCGCTCCAGTTCAAGCGGACCGCGTAACGCTCTCGCTTCCGGTGTCTTTTGGGAAGCGGGGCGTTACAGTTTCCCTAGCGGAAATGATCCCTGTAAATCTTGCCTTGAGTTCCTGGGTTTGGGTTTGGGTTGAGCGTGCGCACGGCCAGAGGGTCTGATCCCCCTCGAACTGTAAGGCGTGAACCCTTTTGTGTCTCACTAGTCCTGTCTTGTCTTGTCCCGTCACGTCCCGTCTTGTCATGGCACCTGTAGGTTAGTCCCGTAGTTCGTAGCACACACTACGACTACTACTTGTTGCACTTTACTTTCCTGCTGCGTTACTTCTGTTTGTTACTCAGTTATAACCCCAGCATGTTAATCAACCAGTAAAACGTTGTCTAAAAGTTGATACACTTGCAGTAGAGTGTAACCCTTTTTGTAGACTTTACCTGACGTACAGTTCCTTTCTTTTGGGGTGCTATACGTCAGGTGCTCAGCCAGAGTCTGTGGACGAGGCAGACTCACTGGAGTACGAGGAGCCGAGGACGTCGACCTAGAGTACGTGCCCGACGGGGACCAGACCTAGAGGTCTTTTTAGTCGCCACTTTCAGAGGTTACCGCTTTTAGGTTTGCTTTTAAATATTTTGTTGCCATGCTTAGGCTTCTTTTTAGACTTTGTACTCGTTGGATATTATATCTCTAATTTAATGAATGCAACTTCCTTTCTGTACATCCTATTGTTTCGAACTTTATTAATGCAAGAACCTGAGAAGTTTTTAAAATGGTACCCTTACAGACGCTTATTGGGTCAGAGCTTCTCAGCTCTGGCCTAAGCGGGCCTTAGTCACGCTTCGCCTCCGTCGTTTTGGGAAGCGGGGCGTGACAGGTTTTAGTGGTGGCCCATGCTGGTCTTGCAAAAGTTCGGAACAATAAAAGTACCGCATTCATTTGATATCCACGTACAAGTCTGAATTAGTTTCCAAGTCTTAGATAGTAGGAAGACTTAGGTAGACGTCCCAGGTTGATAGTCGGACTCCTTGGTTAAGATTTAGTCGCCCTCATCCTAGACTATCTTAGCATCCCCATTTGATTCTGATCGTATTAGATTTCTAGAGTCCTTATTTTAGTTTAGTCGCTCGCCAGCTCCATCGAATTTGGGCCCAGCAGAAAGTAAACTTGATTCTCTTAGTGCCCTCCCCTGATATCTCTCTATTACAGTCTAGTTTATTAGGAAGACTTAGTGCTGAGTTCTCCAGATCTTTAGATGGCCCGATAACTAGAATCCCTGACTTCTAGCGTCTTCCTGATCATTACACTTTTGGTGTTATCGACCGTAGAGTTCCATTGTAGCTTTCATGAATCATATCCTAGGTGTATCCATCATGCGATCATTTTTCCTTTCTTCCGATTCATGTGATCGTTTCCTGACGATTATCGTTGATCCCTTAAATCTTTCCCTTTGCCAATTCTGCTTTCTCTAAAAGTATTTTCGAAATTCTTTATTAAGTTCATCGCTCAACCTAATTTCTTAAAAACCCATATACTATATGTTTCAAAATTCTTGTTTTTCGGTTGAGTTGAAATTCTTTCACTAATGTTGAAACCTCCCTGGTCGTAAAATTATTTTACTATCTCTTACCTGTTTTCAAATCGGCATTTTCGTGTTTCAGTTTTAAACCTCGTTATCAATTCTTTAATCCTATATATATAAATATTACTTTTCTAAACTACAAAATTTTATTGCTAATCATTTACCGCACTTGCTTTTAGAATATTTTTTAAACCAAAGAGAACTTTAAACTCTTCTCGTATATGTATAAACAGCCTTATGTTCATTGTGCTCATACGTCAATGATCCTTGTTTAAACTTACTTTCATCTGCAAAACAATCGCTATCTCATCCTACTTTTATTTCTTTTATTTCTTGTTTTCGAAACTCATTTATTAAATTCTTCGCTCGGTTTAACTCCCTTGAAAACCCTTTATTATATATATTTAAAATTTCTTGCTTTTCGGTTGAAAGTTCCTTCTTAGATTTTGAAATCTCTTTGGTCGTCAATTTTCAAGTTACTATCTGGTAATTATTTCAAATCGGTATCTTTCATATTTTCATTTTTAAAACCGTGTTAACATTTTGATAATTCAAATTATATTTTCTGGGCTACAAGATCTATTTCTAAATCACTTACATTGCATACTTTTAAAATATTTTCTAAACTAGGGGAACTTCAATTATTTTATCATTATTATTATATCTGTTCTATGTTCCTCGTGACCACCTTCCAAAATCTTTGTGTAAACTTATTTTCATTTGCAAAACAATCGTTTTCCACCCTACCCATCCTTCCTTCGTCTTACTTTTTTCCAAAATTTTAGAAATCCTATCATCTGCTCACTTCCTCCTACATATATATATATATATATATATATATATATATATATATATATATATATATATATATATATATATATATATAAGTATATAATACCATATTTTACACGTAATTCTCCTGTCATCAATCTAATTATTTTGAGAAATATTTTCGTCACACCCAACCAACTACCTCCTTATCTCGTCTTATTTGAACTCGTTCCTTCCGATTCATTTCGTTACACTCCTGGCTTCTGTTTTCTTTAGGTTGTGTAGACATTAGTCCTTGTAGTTGTCTACGTTGTCTCTGGTTTATGAGTAGGTCCTTTGGTAGGTGATGTCATCGTGGTGGTTGAGCATAGGTAGAGTGCATAGACCTGTATGAATGTGTGTTCTTTAGGATCGTGATAATTGCCTTTTGTGTCTTGAATGTGTGCTCAGTGTTAACCATGGTATGCTGGAGGTTGTTTGAATGACGGTATTCATACTTATATGAATGGCGTCATCGCAGGCAGATCCTTAGACTTAGTTTTAGTTTTAATGAATGGTTTATCTTGGTTGTATGTGACTGTATCAAAACTTTGTTTTCTTTAAACCAAATCTTTAAAGTTTTAAAACTAGCTCACAAGACCACAAATCACTTAACCTCCCTCATCCGTTACCGCAACACCACACGTTTTTTTTCAAATGTTTTAGAATATTTCTTTGGCCTTAAGTCTCTCTTTCTCTTCTCTTCTTTCTCCCTTAAACAAAATTTTCGTGTTGTTATATTAATTGGGACTAGCTATTATCGTTATAGGATTTTGTTGCAGGTAGGCTTGGAGTGAGATGAGTTTTATTCTGTTGATGATTAATTGATTTTGGGAACACAAGGATGATGGATTAGAATATCTTTTGGATGAAAATAATGGACTGTCCGAAGACTTATTTATAAAACCGGAGTGTGGCGGACTCAAGGGGGAAATTCTGGTCGAATGAAACTATATGCGAGGAGATGATGACCCATCAGACTTGAGGCTTAGACGGGTAGTAGATAGGAGTAACTGCGGAGAATAGTATGAGTTAGGGTGATCATGAGAATGAGTAGAGCATATAAAACATCAAGACTTAATTGTTAAGTTGATGAAGACAATGAGAATAACACGATGTGTTGAGATAAGGGATGGTTAAGTAGACAGACATAATACTGGTTGAGATTAGTTGTAGTGAGTAAGGATAATATATGATTTTGATAGTTAAATTAGTTGGCGGATAAATTCATGGGAAGATACGACGGAGAATGCATTGGGGACGACGATTATCGATTTGTGAAAAGTGTTATGAGTTAGACAAAGTTTTGTTTTGGATTGATGATTGACTTGAACATCATTTGAGCGATTAAATAATATTGGGGGGGAGATCGAGAAATTTCAAGATGTTCTTGAGCAATGATGTTTAGTGGAGTGGGATGGTATGAGAAGATTATTATGATTCCTTTATGAGGACTTAGAGTTGGATGTTTGAACGGCAGTGATGGGTCTATAGTCAAGTGTTAGGATGTGAGTTTAGTCATGGCATTATTCAGTGAAAAGACGGGTGGTGGTGGATTAATTGAGGAACATCGCTTGAAGTTATAGGATTAGCGATATATATGTGTAAATATGAGAGTTTCGGGTATGAGATTAGATAGATAGT
Organism: Scilla litardierei; assembly: GCA_030789695.1. NCBI lineage: Eukaryota > Viridiplantae > Streptophyta > Magnoliopsida > Asparagales > Asparagaceae > Scilla > Scilla litardierei. Next base: position 490,583,708 of record CM061142.1, on the reverse strand, counting down.
ATTACTATTAGTAGAAGTGATTCTGAGGACGGAATCATTTCTAAGGTGGGTAGAATGTAACGGTCGCTTTCCGACCTTATGGATTTTCGGCGTGCACGTGCTTTATCGTGCACGTATTTTATTTGGCTATTTCTGAATTTCGATATATGCGATGTGATATGCCGTTATGATCGTATGAGAGTGTAGAATTTTATAGTAATTTTTGGGAACGTCTTTTCACGGCTCGTTTTCTCGCAAAACGACTTTGAATGATAGGGGCGTTTTAGTCATTTGTCTCAAAACACCGTTTCTGATTTTACGTAAATTCTTGGTAGGCATTACGCACGATCAGGCTCCGTAGATCTGTGTGTCTCGTCTCCACGATCGCCCTGGTATTTTCGGATTATTTTTCTGACATCCGGTTTGAGAGATATCGCTCGGATAAATCTCGACCATCGATTAGCCAATCAGATTCAAATTCGAATTGTTAGCCAAATCTGGCCAATTCTGTTTTTGATCTATTTTATATCCTTCCAAATCTGTTTCACTAATCTTCCCTAGACTTATACCAGATTTCACCCCCTCTCTCTCTATCCTCCACAATTAACCCAAATCCTCTTTGTAAATATCAAATCCATTATTATTAATTTAAACCCCTAAGCCCTAGCAGACTTCACGTGCAAACCTAGCTATGGTTTATTTCTTTTTGAGTTGCCAGCCGCCGCAAGCCTACCCCAACCAAACTCTAACTCTCACCCTATACCCCTCTTCCTCACTCTCAACCCCCGACGTCGGCGCCACCAAACTCCGACCGCCTGCCCCGACCCTCGGTGCCTCGCCACCGTCGGAGGCCGCGCCGGCGTTGCACTGTGGTTCCCTCGCAGCAGCAAGCACAGCGACTGCTGTGCTATTTTTCCGCCGCGGCCGTCGCTGTTTTCCGACGACACCGCGACGCCGGAGCCCCCTATCACCGTCGAAGAGTCCCCCGACCGTCGGAGGCCCTGCACGCCGCCGCCACAGCTACCGGTGACCCTTTTGTGTGAAGCAGCAGCCACCGCCCATGCTGTGTCGTTTCCGGCCAACGCCCGACGGCCAAGCGCCGTCCGACTCCTGTGAAGCCCATCCCCTGCCGCCGTTGATGTCCCCCGTAACCGCCGCGACGGCCACCTGCAAGAATGTGAACACCAAAACCCTAAGAAGTGAGTAACAAAATATTTGTTATAAGTAACTGTACACTATACTCATGTGATATTATCAGCTAATTCATTAGTTATACTTGCAGATGTTTATATATAAGTTTAGGTATATTAGATGTCATGTTAATGGGTTAATATATTAGCTTGGACCCCATCAGTTAGTTTACATTATATACATTGTTATACTAGGTTATGTAGTTAATAGGATGTTAGATGATATAATGTCTAGATGTGTATATAAACAGGGTAGTTTGAGTTAGAGTTTTAATATTATTTATTTGAGATGTTAGCTTGATATTATGATCTGATAACGCAGAAATTTTATACGCCTCTTTTCTACCATCTGGTTCCCGACGTCCTTTTTGCATGTTGCCACTCGCTGACATCCCCTAGCACGTTACCGTAGCAGCTCAGACCCGACGTCAGATCTCATTGGATCGTCATTCCAGGTTAGTCCCCTAACTTGTAGAAACTCATACCGTAGTTAATCAAACCCTAACTAAAAACCGTCAACTTGAAATTAAACCTACTTTTCCGCACCAGTAAAACGCTGCTCACCGTAGAAATCGACCATCGGACAAATTTTCTGTGCACATAGGGTAGTGGTCGATTTAGGTTGATAAAACACCAAAATGTGATGATTGACAAATAGGATAGCCCCGATAACTTAGACATGAACCCTAATAGGAATTATTGAAAATCGTGACCTGACACTGTCACCGTGACCCCCTTGTTTCAGACGGACTACCGCAGATGAGACGACTGGATGAGACGCCCCGGACAGATGACACCCTTGCAACCGCAGGCAAGTGTATCTCACTTGCACTTTTGGCCGTGCTTAGGCCTTAGTTGTTAGAATTGATAACTGTGAACAAATAGAACCGGACGTGAAATGATAGCGTCCGGGACGACTCCTGACGGCTCAGACTTGACGACGAAGTCTGAGCCTGACAACAACAACTTTTGATATTGTAGGGCTATCATGTGTGTGCGTGCGTGTGGACACCCTAGAATAAAAACTCCCTACACTTGTCATGTCGTGTCCTCTTACACAAAAAGCCTTCGGGCGTTTCGGATGCTTTCCTAGCGGAAGTGATCCCTGTTACACAAAAAGCCTTCGGGCGTTTCGGATGCTTTCCTAGCGGAAGTGATCCCTGTTACACAAAAAGCCTTCGGGCGTTTCGGATGCTTTCCTAGCGGAAGTGATCCCTGTTACACAAAAAGCCTTCGGGCGTTTCGGATGCTTTCCTAGCGGAAGTGATCCCTGTTACACAAAAAGCCTTCGGGCGTTTCGGATGCTTTCCTAGCGGAAGTGATCCCTGTTACACAAAAAGCCTTCGGGCGTTTCGGATGCTTTCCTAGCGGAAGTGATCCCTGTTACACAAAAAGCCTTCGGGCGTTTCGGATGTTTCCCTAGCGGAAATGATCCCTGTAAATCTTGTCCTGAGTTCCTGGGTTTGGGGTTGGGTTGAGCGTGCGCGCGGCCAGAGGGTCTGATCCCGCTCGAACCGTAAGGCGTGAACCCTTTCGTGTCTCACTAGTCCTGTCTTGTCTTGTCCCGTCACGTCCCGTCTTGTCATGGCACCTGTAGGTTAGTCCCGTAGTTCGTAGCACACGCTACGACTACTACTTGTTGCACTTTACTTTCCTGCTGCGTTACTTCTGTTTGTTACTCAGTTATAACCCCAGCATGTTAATCAACCAGTAAAACGTTGTCTAAAAGTTGATACACTTGCAGTAGAGTCTAACCCTTTTTGTAGACTTTACCTGACGTACAGTTCCTTTCTTTTGGGGTGCTGTACATCAGGTGCTCAGCCAGAGTCCGTGGACGAGGCAGATTCACTGGAGTACGAGGAGCCGAGGACGTCGACCCAGAGTACGTGCCCGACGGGGACCAGACCTAGAGGTCTTTTTAGTCGCCACTTTCAGAGGTTACCGCTTTTAGGCTTGCTTTTAAATATTTTGTTGCCATGCTTAGGCTTCTTTTTAGACTTTGTACTCGTTGGATATTATATCTCTAATTTAATGAATGCAACTTCCTTTCTGTACATCCTATTGTTTCGAACTTTATTAATGCAAGAACCTGAGAAGTTTTTAAAATGGTACCCTTACAGACGCTTATTGGGTCAGAGCTTCTCAGCTCTGGCCTAAGCGGGCCTTAGTCACGCTTCACCTCCGTCGTTTTGGGAAGCGGGGCGTGACAATTGTGAATAGTGAATCGCAATATTAATAGACTTGCGTTGAGGTGAACTAGTCGTAACTGAATAGAGAACCAAGCTCACGCTCTCGCGCTATTGCTGGTTTATAGCAACCTAGGGTAGGGCCCAATCTCTTGCAAACCCTAACCTAAGACGCTAGCATTAGGATAGTCATCATCGTTCAATCGCCCCTCGAGCCCACTCTCGTGTAAACTCGAGTTACGATCTAGGTTGTGATAGTTCGTATTCGTCCAATATCTTGCAAACAAATATGGGCATAGATTTATAATAAAAATCCTAGCTTTGGTCCAATCTCTTGCAAACCAAGTCTAGAGAATCTCGATTATAAACCTAAATCGAATATCTAGGCCTTCCCATCGATTAGAATCCAATCTCTTGCAAACCCCAATCGATGGAAATCACTAGCTATCCGTAATAAATCGATCACAACCTAATCTCCTAGCAATTCTAGCAATTTAGAAATTCATTCATCACAAATCTGAAATTAGATCCATATGGTTCATCCCCATGCCCTAGAACAATCAATTCTACTCTAGCATAGCAATAAGCATATGAGAATCAATAAAAACAATTGCTTGCAAACAAAAGATAGAAAAACAAAGATTCAAATAAAAAGAACAAAATACTTAGCTTGATGAAGATCTTCAATCCAAATACAAGCTTTTTGATCCAAGAGGGGGCCTAGGGCATGGCCTAACCTCTAAAAAATCACTAAGAAAACAATGGGGGACCTTTAGAAAACATAATGGGGGATCCCTCTAATGGTGGCTACAAAACCGTTATATAGTCTCCCCAAAACCCTAGCAATTAACCCTAGAAAACCCCCCAAATTCGTGCCCAAAACAGCCCAAACCGCAACTTAAAATCTGGGCCCGCCGCCGACTCGGCCGAGTGGAAATTCCTGCACTGCAGCGTCAACCTGCAGAAATTCTCCAAATTTCATCCAACCTCCGATTGGCGCGTTCTTGGCAGCGTTGGAACCGTCATGAAGTCTACTATCCATAAAAAATATGATAAAAATACTTTGATTGCTGGAATGATAGCATATTTCAAAAGAGTGTGAGGTTGTCTGAAAATCTGGGCGCTGCGTGTCCTCGGCATCACTCGACCGAGCGGACTTCTATCCTCGGTCGAGTGGGCTTCTCTACTGGGCCGAGTGATAGACCCTATAAAATTCCAGTAAGTCGGGGGTCTGTCTTCGGAGGTGACTCGGCCGAGGGGCTTTACTCACTCGGCCGAGGGGCATTTGGTACTCGGCCGAGTCAGAACCGTCAAAAGCCTGTACATTTCCAGTAAGTCGGCCACTTTTGATGGTGGATTTCTCATGCCACTCGGGCGATGCGATCTTCTTACTCGGCCGAGTCAGATATCATCCCTCGGCCGAGTGCACGCCCAATTCTTTCAGTTGGAGCGTGTCCGGTCTGGTCGGCCGAGTGGTCTTCTTGCTCGACCGAGTGAGTGCTCACTCGGCCGAGTGGCATGCTGTAAATGCCCAATCTTCATCGTTTCTCATCCTCGTCACTCCTACGGAGTTTCTCCTTCTTCCACCCGTCTCCCATCGCCGAATAGCCTTCAAAAGAGACTTGGGTGACGCTCCGGAGTGGGTGCAAGTCCCTTAAGCTCATTTTTGCTCCCGATCGCTCCATATTTCCTGAAATCCGACAAAAACAAGAAATAGTGAAAAGTAACGCAATATCGTCGAATACTCGTGAAAATCGCAATATGAGCAATCGAAATGGCGTGAAAACATGCAGAAAAAAGGTGTAAAATATGGAGTGATCAACAGTCAGCAAGGGTAGGTGAGAATTCATAACGGTAACTTACCACGTGGACAGTCGACTGATGAAGCCAAGACAGTCGTCTGTTAAACCAACAGGCGACTGTACAATCTTCGACGGGCGACTGGCCGAGAGAAGAGTAAGTTAGATAAAATACTGGAAATCTCACAAGATACAGGACAGACGACTGATGCAAGGAACACAGTCGACTGTTAATCAGAACAGGCGACTGTATATCCTTAAACAGAGGACTGTCAATGTCAGGAGAAATTTCCAGAGAGCTGAGTCAAAGAATAGATTTACAGACATGCGACTGTTGCAGCATAGACAGTCGACTGATCTAATAGACAGTCAACTGTATATACAACATAAGTCGACTGGCCGTAGAACTCAGATCAAACAGAGTTTGGGCAAGGAGAGACAGACGACTGATGAACAATTCACAGTCGACTGTCACTAGGACAGGCGCCTGTTAAACGTTCAACAGTAGCCTATGTGAGATAATCAGAGAAGGCCCAAAAACTACGTTGTAATAGTCTGTGCATAACAGGCGACTGTAGAACAAAACACAGTCGATTGTTGTTGAGACAGGTGACTGTAAACTGTTAAGCAGTCGGCTGTTATAAACAATCCTAGCACAAACACAAGAGGATTGAATTGGGATCAAAGGACAAAAGTCTAAAGATGTCCTATGACAGAATGTAGATGTGTGTGAGTGCTCCATCAAAGTTCTACTTCTAAGCTACATACTAGAAGAGATAAAAGAAAAATTACATTGACGAATAATCTCTTCTTTGCATCGTATGAGCTTGAAGTCTTCACAGAGCTTCAATCATCAATCTACGATCATCCAATTCATATCATTTTCCTTCAATGACGTTTATGAGTCATCCATTGCTAGTTGATCTTCATAATAAGCTTAGGCAATGGACTAACTGCAAAATAGGCGATTAGTCACAAGTATTTATGTTTGCTTATCATTAACACCAAGTAGGGAGAAGTCCAATACTCAACATTCTCCCCCTTTTTGATGATGACAAACAAACATAAACAAAAAGATAAATAATTATGTGCAATGAAAACTTACTCCCCCTACATAGATGCCAATCAAGTTAGTCAACACATATTAGAGCATCTACATAGCAATTGAAGCAAATGAGTGAGATATGAATGAATTCAATTCAAGAAATCTAGGAAATAAAATCCCTATTCATTGTAATCTTACTCCCCCTGAATCTAAGGCAACGAAAATCTTAGATTCAAGCGTTAGAACATACTTAGCACATCCATCACGAATCTTGTATGTTTATTTCTCTCCCCCTATGACATTATCCAAAAACGTGGGAGCAAATAACAACAACAATAATAGTGCTAAATACGAACTGACAACAATCAAGATGTATAAAGATATATCGAATCAAAAACTCATAAAATCTCATCATATACACATGTGACTAATGGAATGGAGATCCAATATCAACATTTTAGATATACGAAATGAAAATAATTTTCACACATTCATCACAACAAAGATAGAGCATGAATTAATCAATATCAAATCCATATATTGTCTCAAAAGCATATCAAGAAGAGTGAAGCATACATGGAGACAACATAACATACATCACACAGATACGATAAACAATATAGCAAAGTGTGACACTAAAGAGGGTGCAACATCATATATATATATATATATATATATATATATATATATATATATATATATATATAGTCAGAGTACATCAAAGGATGGTCATCGACATGGCCATCCAAACACGATACATCATGATAAAAAAATATCACATCATGACGACATCAAAAAGTATCACCAAACATATATGAAAGAGTCGTAGACAACATTATCCATCATACAAAGACAAGACATATATCAGAATCACTCAAAATATCATCACTCAAACATCGATCTAAGGGTGAGCGTCTCCAGGGGCAGCAGACGAGAAAGCAGGCTCTGTAGCAGCAGGAGTATCCTCTGGAGGAGGGTCAGAAGGAGCAACAGAGGCAGCTGCAGCAACATCCTGTGTAGAAGCAACACCAGGAGGCTCAACGACACTAGAAGGCTGAGGGAGATACTGTCTCAAATCCTCAGGGAAGGGAATTCCCTGATGGAGAAGTGAGAGAGACAACAATCTGTACATACCAGAGACCATCGCCAAAAGAGGATCCTGAGACGGTGGAGCAGATGATGAATGCAGATCAGCTGAAGGCACAGTGGATGAGGATGGAGCTGAAGTAGACTTCCTCTTCTTCGAGGCAGTCTGTAGAGCCGAAGAGGACTTCGACTTCGCAGAAGCGTCGATGAGAGGGCCAAAGGGCATGGGCTCGTAACGAGTCAAATCAACACCAAAATGCCGGAAGACACGAGTCAAAAGACCACCATAAGGGATGTGAGACGAGGAGGACGTGAACTCAACCTTGTCCATCCTATCAAGGAGGACACCGACCCAGTTCACGGGCAAGTCAGAAAAAATAGCATACATACACTTCAGGATATCCTGAGACGGCTGGTCAGACGATCCATATCGCGACAGAATGTTGGACTTCACCACTTGGTGAACAGTCCAACCCCGTGCAGAAAACATGGATGATCTGACACCCGAATCAAGAGCTAAAGGAACCTCTCGAAACATATCCCGGAGGACAGACAGGTCAAGATCATCAATCTCTGAAAAGCTGATATCAGTGGGGATGGAACCAACAGAGGGAATCCTAAGAATAGTCCCTAAGAGAGAGGGAGTGATCTGGATGTGGGTTCCCTGGACGACAGTATCAAGGATGCCGGTAGTCGAATACTCACCGCGAACGCGGTTCGCATAGAAGAGCTTCACCAGAAATGGATAGGCTCTAGGGGACTCGCTCTGAGAGAAGCGAAAAAGATCGGCCAGGTGAGTAGTGGAAAGAATGTCAGAGAGTCTCTCAGTAGTGAATGCGGGGAAAGTAATGTACCGCTCCCTAAGTAGGTTGATCCCAAGGAGAGAGTGAAATTTTGCCAAACAAAGATCGTCTCAGCAGATGGGAACAAAGGGATCAGAGGGGGGTACGGTAGGAGTCTCTTCAGATGAATTGGACGCAGAAGGAGATACATGAGGGTTCTCAGCAACAGGTTCACTGATGTGAACACCAGCAGGCTTGCACTGACGATGAATCAAAGGCTGAGCATCGCTAGAAGAGGCAGAAGGTGAGTAACCCAGTGAAGACGAACGCACGGGAGACCGAGCATGCTTGGTTCGAGCTTTATAGGGTTTCTTTCTCTTGGCAATGAGTTTCTTGGGAGCCCTAGGTTGTTTAGAAGCAGCGATCTTCTCTTTTCCCTTAGGTTTAGGAGCCATGGAAACAAGAGAAGGAGAAACTAAATCAACGAAAGGAAACAACGAAGAACAAGAGAGAGAAAGTAAACCAAACTGTGGAAATACAGACGATCACGAAGAAGAAGATCAAAGGAAACGGTAGAACACGAACGACGACGACGATTAGGAGTAGATTGACGGTTGAAGAAGTGAAATCGATCGTTTTTGTAGAGAAAAACGGGCGGGAAGATGAACGGTCGAAGCAGAGGAGAGAGAGAGTCGACGTGGGGATGTGATCGCATCGACTGAATATAAAATTGGGGAAATCAATCTGAGCCGTTAGATCAAGGAATCGACGGCTCGGATCAAATCACTTGAACCGACACAACATATGACAGTCGACTGGAGAACAAAAGTCAGTCGACTGGATGAAGTGATAAAATTAAAGCTCAGAAAGATGGGCAGTCAACTGGTACGTATAATGCAGTCGCCTGTCCACTGGACAGTCGACTGACATATACACAACAATCGGCTGGCCGAGAATTAATACAGTTCAAAAGGAATAACAGAGAGCACTGTAAAAATTCGACAGAGAGTACAGTCGCCTGATGACTAGAATGCAGTCGCCTGTTAGATTAATAGTCGACTGTCAAACAGTCATCAGTCGGCTGTGCGAAAGATATCAATATTCATATAGAGGATATAGAGTAGGGCAGTCGACTGTCAAAAGAAACACAGTCGTCTGTCCTGGTCCAAAAATGCACAGTGAGATAGAATTCCAGAGAATAAGAACACTCACCCTAGGACCTATACTCTAATCATAACAACATCGTAAAATCATTGTGAAAACAATAAATCCATTGAAACACAAATTACTCCAATCAAGCTTAAAACTCATGAAATCAATTAAGACACAAATGTCTTTCTTAAGCTCATAAAACATTAAAGCACATGAAGAAAGACAATCAGAAAGATATGAGCTTAATAAGGAGTTATAGCATGAAAGATTGAGCTACTAAATTTCAGATTCACCCATAATTCCCAATTCTCCACGCAACCTCACAAATGAATCTTCTTTAAGAGGTTTAGTGAAGATATCGGCAATTTGTTTTTGGGTTTCAATGTACTCTAAGATGATGTCCTTCTTAGCTACATGATCATTTATAAAATGGTGTCTCACGTCTATGTGTTTGGTACGGGAGTGGTGTACCGGATTCTTGGAAAGACAAATAGCACTTTGATTATCAACCATGATAGGGCAAATATCACAATTGACACCATAGTCACTAAGTGTGTGTCTTATCCAAAGAACTTGTGCACATGCAAGACCCGCGACAATATATTCCGCTTCAGTCGTGGACAATGACACCTAATTCTGTTTCTTAGAAAACCAAGAAACTAAGGAATTTCCTAAGAAATGGCACGTGCCACTAGTACTTTTCTTGTCGGACTTGCATCCGGCAAAGTCGGCATCACTATATGAGATTAACCATATGTGCTAGACTTAGGGTATAGTAACCCATAATCTAGGGATTGATTGAGATAACAAAATATTCGTTTAACCGCAATCAAATGTGACTCATTAGGTCTTACTTGATATCTAGCACAAAGACATACGGAAAACATGATATCGGGCCTACTAGCGGTTAAGTAAAGTAAGCTACCGATCATACCTCGATATAGACGAACGTCTACATCTTTTCCGCTTTCATCCTTGTGAAGATGAGTAGTAGTACTCATGGGAGTCCTTTTGCACGAAGACGATTCCATTCCGAATCGCTTAATAAGCTCCCCTGTGTACTTTGTCTGATGTATGAACGTGCCATTCTCCATTTGTCGAATTTGCAATCCAAGGAAGTAGGTGAGCTCTCCCATGTGGCTCATCTCAAACTCATCCTTCATAGACTTGGAAAATTCTTGACAAAGATTAAAGTTAGTAGAACTGAAAATAATATCGTCTACATAAACTTGAATCAAAAGAATGTCATTTTCATAATCTTTAATAAAGAGCGTAGAATCAACTTCTCCCATTTTAAAACCTAAATTCAAAAGAAAGGTCTTAAGACGATCATACCAAGCTCTAGGAGCTTGTCTCAATCCATACAATGCTTTCTTAAGTTTGAAAACATGGTTTGGAAATTTCTCATGAATAAAACCGGGAGGTTGAGAAACATAGACTTCTTCATTGACAAACCCATTTAAAAATGCACTTTTAACATCTATTTGAAATAATTTAAAATTCTTATGGGATGCAAAAGATAAAAGCAACCTAATAGCTTCTAATCTAGCTACGGGGGCAAAAGATTCTTCGAAATCAATACCTTCCTCTTGCTGGTAGCCTTGAGCTACTAACCTTGCTTTGTTCCGTGTGATTACCTCGTTTTCATCCGTCTTGTTCTTGAAGATCCATTTGGTCCCAATAACTTGATGACCACTTGGAAAAGGTACAAGTTCCCAAACTTCGTTTCTCTCAAATTGCATTAGTTCTTCTTCCATTGCCACTATCCAAGAGCTATCCTCACAAGCTTCTTGGATGTTCTTTGGCTCAATGGTAGAGACGAATGCGCAATGGGAGAATTCTTCAATTCTTGATCTCGTTTGAACACCCACAGTAATATCTCCAATAATTTGGTTATGGGGATGGTTGCGAACGGTCGGGTACGCTTTGGGTATACCTGGATCACTAGGAACAACTTCAACAACTTCGTTAGAAGTGTTAGTCTCAACAATATTATCATTAATCTTAACATTATTAAGAGAGTCACAAAGAATCTCTACATTATCATCATCAACATGAGGAAAATTAAAATCTTCATAAAACGATACGTGAAGTGATTCCTCAATCGTTGAAGAATTTTTGTTGTATATCCGGTAGGCTTTGCTACGTGTGGAATATCCAACAAAAATTCCTTCATCGGATCTTGGCTCGAATTTGTCTAAATTACCAAAGGTGTTCTTTATAAAACATTTCGAAGCAAAAACACGAAAATATTTCACTTGAGGCTTTTTATCATAAAACAACTCAAAACAAGTTTTGTTTGTTCGGGGTCTCACTAGAATCCTATTGAGCACATAACATGCCATGTGCACCGCTTCTGTCCAAAATTGTAGTCCTAAATGACTATCATGGAGCATAGTGCGAGCACACTCAATACGAGTTCTATTCTTTCTTTCTACAACACCATTTTGTGGTGGAGCACGAGGAAAGGAAAAGTTATGAGTTATCCCGGAGTCATCACAAAACTTAGTAAAAGACTCATTCTCAAATTCTCCTCCATGATCACCACGAATAGTGATAATGGTGGATCCTAAAAGATTCTGAATCTTCTTTGCAAATTTGGTAAACTCTTCATGAGCTTCTTTCTTATTAGTTAAGAATGAAACCCAAGTAAATCTAGAAAAGTCGTCAACGATAACTAGTCCATAATGAGCATTACCTAAAGAAGCGGTTCTAGTTGGCCCAAATAAATCTAGATGAAGAAGTTCTAGGGGCCTCTTAGAAGTAATCCCTTCTTTAAGCTTAAAAGAAGATTTACTTAGTTTACCTCTTTGACATGAATCACAAAAGTTTTTATTATTAAAAACAATCTTTGGAAAACCTTTGACTAGATCATGCTTAGCTAACTTATATAAGTGCTTGAAGTGAACATGACCAAAACGGCGATGCCATAATAGTTGTTCACTTGTGTTAGCAACTAAGCAATGTTCTACGGTTTTAGGCAAGCTCAAATAATAAATATTTTTACGCCTAATACCAGAAAATAAAACATTTGAATCACAATCAACAATAGTGCACAATCCTTCTCCCAAGTTAACCTTGTAACCTTTGTCACAAAGTTGACTAATGGAAATGAGATTGTGACATAAACCTCTAACAAGATAAACATTAGTAATTAAGGGTTTGTAAGGATTACCAACGATACCTACTCCAATGATGGTTCCCTTTTGATTACCTCCAAAAATGACCGTTGCACCATCTTTGATGCTAATCACTTCGGAGAGCAAAGAGGGATCTCCCGTCATGTGTTTGGAGAAACCGCTATCAAGAATCCATCCTTTTCCTTTAGAGCTAATAAGGCATTTATTGCTCTTCTTCTTTCTCTTGGCTACCTGTATAATATACCATAAGCTTATGGTACCCAATGTTTGTTGGGTCCAAGGGGATTAGCCCTTTGGAATCCAAGTCCAAATGGACTTCCGCTTCCCAACATAGTTACTATTTCTAATTACATCATGAAAGTAGGAATCAACATAAGCATTCCTAACATTTAGACTAGTGTTCTTAGGACCCCAAATAGTGTACATCTTGGGAGTCCTATTCCTAGTTGCATGCATATGAGTTGGATTTCTATGTGGTGCATGCTTCTTAGGAACATGATTTCTAGTATAGATATGTGGTGGAGGATATGCATTGTACATTCTAGAATGATGTGTATGCTTGGAAACATGCATATTATAAGGAACATAAGGATCATGCATGACATGTGGAGGATGAGCATACATGAAAGAATGATGTGTATGAGCATACGAGTGTGTAGGAGCACGTACATGAGTATTTCTCATATGTGGTTGTGTACGTGACCGGCGCCTCGGCTCGGCGCGAACGGGGGCGCAGAAATCTAAATATTTGTAACCGCAAGCGCATGGTGTTGTAGTGTGGCTTGTGGGTCGAACACAGGGAGGCGAGGATGTGCTTGTGTCAAAGAGGACCAAAATCATCCCGTGGGCGAGCTAGCCCAGATCGAATGATGGGTTGTCACGGTAAAGGGAAGCGAGGTATAAACAATATGAAAATAAAACCCGGGACTTTGGTTTCCACCCCAACGAGCGACTCTCGCCAATACGGCCTACGGGTAGGATGGCGATCGGAATTAGGGTCTAATGGTGAGACGTTGCCTCTAAAAGGGGTACCGGCATCCCATGGGCCCGATATTCCGGTCGGTGCCCAGGATGATACGCCGGACTTCCCAGGTTCGATCAGTGGGCACTCCCGTGTCCATTAACACTGATCGACTCCGGGAGCACTAAGCTCGCAACGATAACTCCCAACGTCTCATCCTGCCGCTCTCGCGTGCTAGGATTCGGCGTCTACGCTAAAGGCGTGAGCTATGGCTAGGGGGTCAACCGCCAAGTTTATTCCCCCTTGGCCCGACGGTCAAAGGCGGTCTTTTTCCCGCCGATGACAATAAAACACCCCACGTAACCGTTAGATTCCTAATCCCTATTGATTTCCTAACCCTATGGACGCATCGGGAAGAGCCCCCGAAGGGGTTTCCGCCAAAACCCCGGATTAGGGAACTACTCACAAATATTCATTAAAAAGCGATCTAAATGAAAATGAACCGTCAAAATCATAATCAGACAATAGGAATGCAAAGGTAGTAAAGCAATTAAGATAATACTAAAGTTTTACAAAGATCCGAAAACTTACAAAAACTGGGAAATTACAGCCGTCACAAAATGAAGAAAACAGTAAAAAATAACAAACTCCTGAATCTGGGAAACCTAGGGTTCTATTTATAGAAAACGACATCACCTGATCGATTGACAAGTCAACCGGTCGGGTGATCCGCTTCACAAAATCACAGCGCAATGCGGGGGTTTCACCTGGTCAGTATGAACCGGTCGGTTGATACTTGGTGCGGTCGGTTGGATCTTGGTGCCGACCGGTTGGATCTTGATGCGGACCGGGTGAGGAGACCGGTTGGAACTTCGAGTCTTGGCTGTTGAAATTCGGCTACAGGTGAACCGATCGGGTGAAGGTCACCCGATCGGTTGGAAATCAGCTTCGAATTTCCAGAGACTTTGAGCTTCTGACCCGGTCGCTGAACCGACCGGGTGACTTCTTGTGAGCTCCAAGCTGCATCCGGGTGGTGCACGTGTGCATCACCCGATCGGTTGGAGATGACCAACCGACCGGGTGAGGGGCTGAAAGATGAAATCTTCGTCGTTTGACCCCCTGGATCACGCGTGACTCCTCCCGTTGCTCCAGGGACACATGATATCATCGTTTTACGCCCCAAATGCCAGCAAACTCCTGCAAAACACAGAAAATACGGAAAAGAGAAAGAAAACAAGAAAACACAAGAAAACACGAGAAAACGAATAAAAGACGGCGGTAAAATACGGAAAAACACGGAAGAAAACGTGCGTAAATATATGAAATATAAACGCACGTCAGTACGTGTCCGTGGGTGCGGAGCATAAAATGTGTCATGATTATCCACTTGTGAAGTAGGATGTTTCCTACGTGGATGAGTGTTAGTGTACATAAAAGCATGGCCTTGCTTTTGGTTTCCACCCTTAGTGGGTTTCTTGCCAAAAGAAAAAGAAGGTGATGTGGTGACATTCTTGGTAGGATTGCTACCTATAGTGTCTTTAACACCACTTGTGGATGCACCGGAGGAAGGCCTCACAAAATCTATAGTGACACCACTATAGGAGGTGCGAGCATTAGATGCATTTGCTTTTACAAATCCAAGACCAACATTATGTGTGGCAGAAAATTGGTTTGCAAGCAAATCATCCAATTGTCCTTTTCCCTTATTGAATCTCATAATATGGGAGGACATGAGCTCATATTTCTCCTTTAAAGAAGAAAGGTTGGTATCCAAGGTGGACACCCGTGCTTTGAGCTCGTGCACTTGGGGTTTAAGAGAATCATTCTCTACACCCAATTGTGTGTGACGTGTAGCTAGATCACTATTATCCTTGGGATGTGTTTGATCTAGTTGAGATTTGAGGGAATTCACCTCATCTCTCAATGTGACATTTTGAGAAGCTAAGTTTGCTTTCTCAAGAGTTAAAGTATCAACAATGGTGTCATTGTTGATAATGCATGGAATGGATGACTTGCTAACATTTGATTTCTTTAAGCTAGTGTATCTAAGCATTAAAGATTGGTATTTAGCAAATAGTTCTTCATTATCAATACGAAGTTCATCCATTGTTACCTCGGTGTCATCCGTGTCGGAGTCACTCTCATCTGAGAGTGGGTCTTCAAGTGCCATGAAACACATGTGGGCGCTCTCACCCTTCTCATCATCGGAATCGCTTGATGAGTCATCACTTGAGTCATCAAAGGTACATACGAGTCCTTTCTTCTTGTTTCTCTTGTTCTTATCGGACTTGTGGTACTTTGGTGCCTTCCATTTTTCTTTGTTGTTTAGCATTGGGCAATCCCTCTTGATGTGCCCTGGCTTATTACACTTATAACAAAGAGAGGAAGTAGCATTAGTAGACTCAAGACGTTTATTAGAGGAAAATTTACCTTTGCGGAAGAAGCGTTGGAACTTCTTCGCCATTTGGGCCATTTCACCCAAATCCATCTCGTTCTCGGATTGATCACTTTCGGAGGATGACGAATTGGTGTTGAACGCCAAAGCTTTCTTCTTGGCATCAGAGGGATTCATCATGGCTTGAATCTTCAATCGGTTATCCCGTCTTACTTCATAAGACATAAGAGTCCCGATGAGATTCATCACGGTGTAATTCTTCAAATCATTGACCTCCTCAATGGCGATTGCTCTTCTTTCCCATTTGGAGGTCATCCCTATGATGATCTTCCTTACCTTTTCAGGTTCGGTGTAGATTTGGCCAAGGGCTTCCAATTCGTTTGTGATGTCGGTAAAGCGTCTGTACATCGATGCAATGCTCTCATTTTCCTGCATGTGAAACAAGTCGAAGTTTTGCACGGCAACATATAACTTTGAAAGCTTTACCTTATTCGTTCCCTTGTGGGTATCGATGAGATGGTTCAAAATTTGATATGCACTCTTACATGTGCATATCTTGTTGAACTCATTCGGGTCCAACGCACAATGAAGAGCGTTCATTGCTTTAGCGTTGTTGACTTCGGTGGACTTCTCGGAAGTCGTCCATTTCTCGAAGTTATCTTCGGTGGGCTCGACGTACTCCTTGTGGAGAGTTCTCTAAAGAGAAGCACTCCTAAGGAATGTCTCCATCCTACACTTCCAATAACCAAAGTTAGTACCATTGAAACGTGGAGGACGTACCGTAGATTGACCTTCGAAAAGTGTGGACGCTCCATCTCGGTCGTGATTGTTGTACGAAGGCGGAGGAGGAACGTTGTTGTTGTTGGATGCCATAGATGAAACCTTGCGCTCTGATACCAATTGTAAGGACACTGTCTATGGGGAAAACACTAGAAGGGGTGTTGAATAGTGTTTATGCAAATCTAAAAGGAATTTACGCCAAATAAAATGCAATCCAACAAATAGTACGGAATAGAAAAACGATCCAAAGAGAAACACACGCAAACGCAGATATGTTTCAAGTGTTCGGATTACCCAAGTCAACTCCCGACTTGTTACCGGTAATCCTACGTCCCTACCACCCGGATACCACCGGATACTCAAGTTAGAACCCTAACTTGAGGTTTCCTTATAGCCCACTTGTAGCAACCCTACAAGTGCAATCGAATACAATCGATGTCCTTGACTCCCACAACTTGGGAGCAAGCAAAACCACTCTCACAACCGAGAGCACAAATCAAATAACGAAAGTTATGAAATATGAAAGCAACACTTACAATCACATATGCCTTGAAGTAGAACTTGAAGGAGAAGTGTGATGTGTGTTGAAGAACTCTCTTGAAAGAGAGGTGAAAGCCCTTTCTCTTGACTACACCAAATGCCTAGAAGATCAAACTTTGGTTCTAGGTTGGATAGCAAGAGAAAAAGATTTGGAAATACTTAGGGCTTTGGATTGAGAGCTTTGATCTTTGGAAATGAAAGCTTGAAGGATTTTGCAATGAATGAGTAACCTTCCAATGGAACAGTAGAAGCTCTATTTATAGATTTCTCAAATCCACAAAACAGTTTAGGCAAAAACCCAATTGAAATCCGTGAGAAAAATCTCAACGGATATAATCTGAACTCGCGACAGTCGACTGTTGAACAATCCACAGTCGACTGTTGCACAGTCAGCAAGGGTAGGTGAGAATTCATAACGGTAACTTACCACGTGGACAGTCGACTGATGAAGCCAAGACAGTCGTCTGTTAAACCAACAGGCGACTGTACAATCTTCGACAGGAGACTGGCCGAAAGAAGAGTAAGTTAGATAAAATACTGGAAATCTCACAAGATACAGGACAGACGACTGATGCAAGGAACATAGTCGACTGTTAATCAGAACAGGCGACTGTATATCCTTAAATATACGACTGTCAATGTAAGGAGAAATTTCTAGAGAGCTGAGTCAAAGAATAGATTTACATACAGGCGACTGTTGCAGCATAGACAGTCGACTGATCTAATAGACAGTCAACTATATATACAACATAAGTCGACTGGCCGTAGAACTCAGATCAAACAGAGTTTGTGCAAGGAGAGTGTCACACCCCGCTTCCCTAAAATGGAGGCGAGACGTGAAAAGGTCCACACGAGAGTGGAGCTGTGAAGCCCCAAACCCGATAAGCGTCAATAAAACATAAGCAGGTCCCTGTAACCACAAACGGAACAACAATAATAACACAAGGAGAGACAAAAATAAAATCTCAACTCTCAACATTTGTCCAACATTAACATTAAGTTCAACATCCAGAAAAGCCACCAGGCTAAAAGAAAGAGTCTAACGGCCCAGAACAAGCCCACAAGGACAAACATAACAAAGTATAGGTGCCACGCACCGACAACTAAACAGCAGTCTAAAACAAAGGGGAAAGCTCAACGAAGACACTAGGACTGGTCCCCAGTGTCCACGTACTCCTCGCCAAACACAGGCTCGGGCTCGGCGTCAGCAAACACCTCGTCCTCAACAATGAACTCAGGATCAGGATCTAACATGTGTCACCCAAAAGAGTAAATGGGCACATGTCAGCAAGTCTAAAAGACTTGGGCAAGGAAACTAAAAGTAAGGCAAACTAACAACCTAGCAGTTATAGTATGCATGACATGGCAGTTATGGCATGAGTGCACAAGTAAGACATGGTGAAACAATAAGTGCAAGAGAACAATTTATCAGGGCATGACAATAGTAGCCAAGCTACTAACAATCTCAATCTTTTCACTAGTCACGTTTCACGTTGTTTGTAGATGTTTACGCCTTACAGCTGAACTGTTGGACATTCACACTGATTGATCGCTTAACACTACCCCAGAACCCAGAGTTTACGCCTTACAACTGCAGTTGCTGATCAGGCAGACTCCCAGTTGAATGGCCGCTTAACTCTTACCCCAAAACCCACGTGTAAACGAGCCAGGGTCCCTGTACACGAGCTCAGTAAATGAGCCAGGGTTGCCCCGCACAAGAGCTCGTTTCCTGGATCACAAACCAGGAGCGTATTTTATTTGGCATAGGGGTGCACCTACCCTTAATCATTTCACAAGATGTAGCGGAGCTACGCAATCACGGGAACACTTAAAGAATGCAATGACATGACAATTTATTCGCGTACCGTTAATGGAAATTAAACATGACATGGTAGTTATGCAACATGGTAAATGCCGGATCTAGCTTCGTTGTCAAGCTAGTTCCTAAAATTGTGCCTAGGCGAGTATCATTTCGTCGCCTAGTCTCTTTTACGCCTACAACAAGCAAATGGCCTAAGACATGGCCCAAAACCCTAAGTGGCAAGTTTCACTTGCCTAGCACCGAGGATGACGATCAACGAGGCCGTCACACAAATGCTAACTACGGAGATGAGATCGCTGCCATGGCAAAACAATATTAGAACAACATCCAACCTAGGTTTATTAGGGTTTCACAAAAACACAATGGGTTATGAATACATTAAGAGATCGATTTATTACCGTATCGGAGCGGAAGAATGATGCCGAACAAGCACGGCAACGAAAGAAACGATCCGGGGAACCTAGGGTTCAGATCTGGAATGGATGGGGAAAATAACGGAGAAATGGGGTTTTAGGGATTTTTGGGGGTTTTCCGGCGACCTAGAGGTGGTGGCCGGCCAAAATGGAGAGTGGGAGAGGCTCTTGATGAAGGAGGAGGGCTAGGGTTAGATGGATGATGATTTGGGGAAGAAGGAGGCTCAGGAGAAATGAATGAAGAAAGAAAACGTTTGGGGGGTTTAAATAGGCACACTGCCCAAAAATTAGGGTTTCTGGGGTCATTAGTCGGTCAAAGAAGAGTGGCTGACCGACTAGTTTAACAACTAGTCGGTCGGTCGATCAACTGTGACCGACTAACACCAAACAGTGAAAGTAGGGAAAAATCTGGGTAATGAATTAGTCGGTCTGTGAAGGCCCGTCGACCGACTAGTTTGCAACCTAGTCGGTCGGTGAGTGTTCATGGACAGACTAACGATAAACAGTAACTTAGGTGAAATTTACTGACAGAAACTAGTCGGTCTGAGAGCAAGTTCTGACCGACTAGTTGAGCATCTAGTCGGTCGGTGATTGTTCTTAGACCGACTAAAAGTAAACAGTAACTCCTGAATAATTAACAAAGCCCACTAGTCGGTCCATGAAGGTTTGCCGACCGACTAAATCGTCATCTAGTCGGTCGGTTCCCCTTCTTGTACCGGCTAACGTGCACAGAAAGTTCCGAAATGGAGCGCGAAGCTCCGGGATTGATTCCTAAGACTCCTAGGCTTGATCTAACAATAAGATATGATCGATATGAAGCCCGTCACGAATGACTTACTCCAAGACCAACGATTCTAAGGAAGAAGCTAGAAAATCACGACAAAACGATCGAAAATGAAAGCTGCGGAGATGAAAACCACACATAAGGAGAAAATCCACCAAAACATATATATATAATATAAATAGTCCAAATACATGAAAACCAGTCGTTACATCCTCCCCAACTTAAGAAAAATTCTGTCCTCGGAATTTCCCAACACTCACGTGTCCGGGAACAAAAGTGGGAAACGCTCTCGCTTCTCATCCTCATTCTCCCAAGTAGACTCTCCAGGCGAGCTGTGTCGCCACATCACCCTCACAAGATTGACAACCTTGTTCCGAAGTGACTTCTGACGCCTGTCCAGAATCTGCACTGGCTGCTGGTCATACGTCATATCAGGGCGAACGGTAATCTCCGAGAAATCCACAGCATGAGATGGATCGCTAATGTATCGACGAAGCTGCGACACATGGAAAACATTGCGAACTCCTTCCAAAGATCCCGGCAAGGCTAAGCGGTAGGCTACCTCGCCAACTTTCTCCAGAACGTCAAATGGTCCAATGTATCGCGGGCTCAACTTCCCTCGCTTCCCAAAGCGAATCACACCACGATTCGGGGAAATCTTCAAGAACACATGGTCGCCTGGCTGAAACTCCAAAGGACGATGTTTAGCATCTGCCCAATGCTTATAACGGTCCTGAGCAATCCTCAACCTCTCCCGAATGTCCCTGACAACATCCACGGCCTCCACAATCATCTCAGGTCCCAACAGCTCCCGATCACCAACGTCATCCCAACTCAATGGCGATCGACATATCCTCCCATAAAGCACGGCGAAAGGCGCCATGCCAATACTCGCCTGGAAGCTGTTGTTGTAAGAAAACTCCGCCATATGCAGATGGTCCTCCCACGAACCCTTTGAAATCCAACATGCACGCCCTCAGCATGTCTTCCAAGATCTGAATCGTTCTGTCGGACTGGCCGTCCGTCTGTGGATGGTACGCCGTGCTGAAACTCAGACGCGTACCCAAACTCTTCTGCAAACTCTGCCAGAACTGAGATGTGAACCTCGTGTCTCTATCCGACACGATACTCACAGGGACTCCATGAAGTCGTACGATCTCTTGCACGATTCACGTTACATCACCATCTATACTAGGAAAAGGAAATAAAAACGGAGAGTAAAATAATTTGCCTCCATATATCTCCTCGCTAGCGCCTCAGTGGACTGTCCCACTCGGAATGGAATAAAGTGCGCAGATTTGGTCAATCGATCTACGATCACCCAAATCGCGTCATTCTGCTTCGGACTCCGAGGTAGTCCAGTCACGAAATCCATAGTGATGTGCTGCCACTTCCACTCTGGAATCGGAAGTAGTTGTAGCAACCCGGTCGTACGCTGATGCTCCGCCTTTACCTGCTGGCAAACCAAGCACTTGGCTACACTCCGAGCCATACTCCTCTTCAACATGCCACCAATAGTTCAGACACAGATCCTTGTACATCTTGGTCCCACCAGGATGCACAGAATACGGCGAACTGTGTGCCTCCATCATCAACTCCTCTCTAATATCCCCAGCTGGCACACACAACCTAGCTCCAAACCTCAGCGAGCCATCCTCATGAATCAAAAATTCAGTCCGCAAACCGGCTTCCACCTGCTCCCGAATCTTCACCAGCTTCGGATCCTCAGCCTGGCCAGCCTTGATCCGATCCACAATCGTCGACTGAATCTGCATACACATCAACGAAGAAGCCTCCCCAGGAAGAACAATCTCCACACCAGACTCGCAAAAATCCTGCTGCAATCTCCACTGCAAGGTCAAAATCATCACCGCTGGAAGCCTACTCAGCGCATCAGGAACCACATTCACCTTGCTAGGGTGAAACTGCAATTCGATCTCATAATCCGCCATGAGCTCCAACCATCGATGCTGTTGCATGTTGAGCTCCTTCTGAGTGAAAATATACTTCAAGCGTTTGTGATCGGTGAAGATCTTCACTTTCTCACTCAGCAGGAAGTGCCTCCAAATCTTGAGCGCAAACACGACGGCAGCCAACTCCAAGTCATGCGTCGGGTAATTCTTCTCATGAGTCTTGAGCTGACGCGATGCATAAGCCACAACATGCCCGTGCTGATGCAACACACAACCGAGACCCTTGCCAGAAGCATCGCAAAAGATCTCAAATCCTCCACTGCGATCAGGCACAACAAGAATAGGGGCAGTCGTCAATCTCTCCCTCAGAACGCCAAAAGCATTCTCAAAATCGCCCGACCAAACAAAAGGTACATCCTTCCGAGTCAATCTGGTAATCGGCTCAGCAATACGGGAAAAGTCCTTAATGAAACACCGATAGTAACCGGCAAGCCCAAGGAAACTCCGGATCTCAGACGCAGACTGCGGAACAGGCCACTCTCTGATGGCCCTGATCTTCTCGGGATCCACTGAAATACCATCTCCAGTCACCACATGCCCGAGAAAAGCAACTCGGTCCAGCCAAAACTCGCACTTCGAAAACTTAGCATACAAACGATGCTTCCTCAAAATCTCCAACACCGTCCTCAAGTGCGAGACATGCTCCTCCTCTGACTTCGAATAGATCAGAATGTCGTCAATAAAGATAACGACAAACTTATCCAAAAAGTCGTAGAAGATCAGATTCATCAAATTCATGAAAACTGCGGGTGCATTGGTTACACCGAAAGGCATAACCACAAACTCGTAGTGTCCATACTTCGTCCTGAATGCTGTCTTCAGAACATCTCCCTTCTTCACCTTCAGCTGATGATAACCACTCCTCAGATCCAACTTCGAAAACACCCTCGAACCTCCAAGCTGATCAAAAATATCATCGATGCGAGGCAACGAGTATTTATTCTTGATGGTCACCGCATTCAGCTCCCGATAGTCCACACACATGCGACACGAACCATCCTTATTCTTCACCAGCAGCACCGGTGCTCCCCACGGAGACACACTAGGATTGATATAACCCTTCTGCAAAAGCTCATCCAGCTGCTTCCGCAATTCCTCCAACTCAGCGGGTGCCATATGATAAGGCGCCTTCGAAATCGGCTGCGCTCTCGGAACAAGATCAATAGAAAATTCTAAAGCTCGATCAGGTGACAAACCAGACATATCCTCGGGGAAGACATCATCAAAGTCCCGCACAATCGTTGGCCTCTCCAGCTCCATCTGCATAGTCACAATCTCCACCGACCTGGCCCGAAACTTGACAGGACCAAGCGAGCTGCTATCCCGGCAGAACTCAAACACTGGATGTCCGGGAATCTCGAACACCACCTTCTTCCTCCGACAGTCGATCGTAGCATAGAAGCTCGCAAGCCAATCCATCCCAAGGACCGCATCATAGTTGATGATGTCGTGGACAATGAAATCAGTGTAAAGCTCATGTCCACAGACCACCAACGAGCAAGAATTGCAACCAAGATGCACCGAGACCACGCCATTTCATGTGACGATATTCCAACTCTTCGGAAGAGGGGACGTCGACAAGGAATGCTTCTCCACGAAGCTCCGAGAAATAATGCACATCGATGCACCAGAGTCAAAGAGAACTCGTGCAGGAAATGTGCACATCAAAATCACACCTACAAACAGTCTAACAATCAAGCCCTAGTCTAACAACCAATCATGTTCAAGCAAACAACATAATCTAACAAACAGGGCCAAATAAGAAAGGAACGGCTAGAAGGAGAGTTACCTGTGATAACCTCATCCACAGCCTCGCTCTCCACAGCGGTCATCAGAAAAGCCTGCCTCCTCGGCAGAAAAGCCTGCTGAAAAGCCTGCCTCTGTGGACCAAGAGCTGCTCCATGTCCAGCGGGAACAGACGCTCGCTGCTGTAATGGCTGTGCTGCAACAGGTGCCCTCCGCAACTGATTTGCATGCCGACAATCCTTCGTGACATGAGAAGCATCACCACAAACCAAACACTAGCCCAGAAACTTCCTACACTGATCCTTGATGTGGCCAGGCTTGCCGCAGAAATGGCAAGTCTTCAGAATAGGCCCTCCTGGCCTCTTGAACTGAGCTGGCTGATTAGGCTTGAAACCAGGCCTAACCACCACCCTGGCCTGCTCCATAGGCCTCTTCCCAGATCCAGCAACATGTCCCCTCCTCTGGCTCAGGTTCAGCTCCTGCCTCCTCGCAGCGACCAGAACCTTCTGATAAGAGTCCAGATTAGAGGAAGACACAAAACTCTGTAGCTCCAAAGCAAGTCCCTGTAGAAACCTCTGGGCCCTCTCATCAGCATCCTGTACCATCTTCGGTGCAAACCGACTCAGCCTCATGAACTCTTGGTGGTAATGATCCACCGTCGAGCTCCCTTGCTTCAGATCAATGAAGCGCTGCAGCATCTCCTTCCTAGCAGCCTTCGGAAAGAACTCCTCATCGAAACTGGACTTAAAGGTAGCCCAAGCTATCGGCTCCGCCAGCATCTTCTCTTCCGCATCCCACCAGTTCCGAGCATTATCCTTGAGTTGCCTATTCGCCAGATCAACCCATCCAGCCGGGGTGATCTTCGCCATCTTCAAGTTATCCTCTATGTTCCGAATCCACTCATCGGCAGCTAGAGGACCCTCAGACCCATCAAAATAAGCGGGACCCAGCTCCCGAAATTGTTTCGCTCCCGGCTCGGAGCGAGGGGCCTCCGAAAGTGCCCGAGCACCCCGAACAACTGGATCATTCTGGACTTGCAGGAGCATGCCTTGCTGCACCTGCATCATCTGAAGCATCATCCGCATCATCTCCCCATTGGTGGGCTCTCACTCAGGCTCCTCGTCATGAGGGGGCCCGCTACCACCACCACGGGTAAATCGCCTTCCTGCCATCTAATGACACAGAAAACGAAACAATTAGACTCATAGCTTATGACTCGGATGTCGAACTTTAGCTTATTGGACATTCTAATATTATTATCGTTATTCCGATAATCGCAGTTACAGAAGAGGACCGGCATGGGCCACCAACAAAACCTGTCACGCCCCGCTTTCCTAAAATGGAGGCGAGACGTGAAAAGGTCCGCACGAGAGTGGAGCAGTGAAGCCCCAAACCCGATAAGCGTCAATAAAACATAAGCAGGTCCCTGTAACGACAAACGGAAAAACAATAATAACACAAGGAGAGACAGAAATAAAATCTCAACTCTCAGCATTTGTCCAACATTAACATTAAGTTCAACATCCAGAAAAGCCACCAGGCTAAAAGAAAGAGTCTAACGGCCCAGAACAATCACACAAGGACAAACATAACAAAGTATAGGTGCCACGCACCGACAACTAAACAGCAGTCTAAAACAAAGGGGAAAGCTCAACGAAGACACTAGGACTGGTCCCCAGTGTCCACGTACTCCTCGCCAAACACATGCTCGGGCTCGGCGTCAGCAAACACCTCGTCCTCAACAATGAACTCAGGATCAGGATCTAACATGTGTCACCTAAAAGAGTAAATGGGCACATGTCAGCAAGTCTAAAAGACTTGGGCAAGGAAACTGAAAGTAAGGCAAACTAACAACCTAGCAGTTATAGTATGCATGACATGGCAGTTATGGCATGAGTGCACAAGTAAGACATGGTGAAACAATAAGTGCAAGAGAACAATTTATCAGGGCATGACAATAGTAGCCAAGCTACTAACAATCTCAATCTTTTCACTAGTCACGTTTCACGTTGTTTGTAGATGTTTACGCCTTACAGCTGAACTGTTGGACATTCACACTGATTGATCGCTTAACACTACCCCAGAACCCAGAGTTTACGCCTTACAACTGCAGTTGCTGATCGGGCAGACTCCCAGTTGAATGGCCGCTTAACTCTTACCCCAAAACCCACGTGTAAACGAGCCAGGGTCCCTGTACACGAGCTCAGTAAATGAGCCAGGGTTGCCCCACACAAGAGCTCGTTTCCTGGATCACAAACAAGGAGCGTATTTCATTTGGCATAGGGGTGCACCTAGCCTCAATCATTTCACAAGATGTAGCGGAGCTACGCAATCACGGGAACACTTAAAGAATGCAATGACATGACAATTTATTCGCGTACCGTTAATGGAAATTAAACATGACATGGTAGTTATGCAACATGGTAAATGCCGGATCTAGCTTCGTTGTCAAGCTAGTTCCTAAAATTGTGCCTAGGCGAGTATCATTTCGTCGCCTAGTCTCTTTTACACCTACAACAAGCAAATGGCCTAAGACGTGGCCCAAAACCCTAAGTGGCAAGTTTCACTTGCCTAGCACCGAGGATGACGATCAACGAGGCCATCACACAAATGCTAACTATGGAGATGAGATCACTGCCATGGCAAAAGAATATTAGAACAACATCCAACCTAGTTTTATTAGGGTTTCACAAAAACACAATGGGTTATGAAAACATTAAGAGATCGATTTATTACCGTACCGGAGCGGACGAATGATGCCGAACAAGCACGACAACGGAAGAAACGATCCGGGGAACCTAGGGTTCAGATCTGGAATGGATGGGGAAAATATGTAGAAATGGGGTTTTGGGGATTTTTGGGGGTTTTCCGGCGACCTAGAGGTGGTGGCCGGCCAAAATGGAGAGGGGGAGAGGCTCTTGATGAAGGAGGAGGGCTAGGGTTAGATGGATGATGATTTGGGGAAGAAGGAGGCTCAGGATAAATGAATGAAGAAAGAAAACGTTGGGGGGTTTAAATAGGCACAGCCGGCGGCTGCCCAAAAATTAGGGTTTCTGGGGTCATTAGTCGGTCAAAGAAGAGTGGCTGACCGACTAGTTTAACAACTAGTCGGTCGGTCGATTAACTGTGACCGACTAACATCAAACAGTGAAAGTAGGGAAAAATCTGGGTAATGAATTAGTCGGTCTGTGAAGGCCCATCGACCGACTAGTTTGCAACCTAGTCGGTCGGTGAGTGTTCATGGACCGACTAACGATAAACAGTAACTTAGGTGAAATTTACTGACAGAAACTAGTCGGTCTGAGAGCAAGTTCTGACCGACTAGTTGAGCATCTAGTCGGTCGGTGATTGTTCTTAGACCGACTAAAAGTAAACAGTAACTCCTGAATAATTAACAAAGCCCACTAGTCGGTCCATGAAGGTTTGCCGACCGACTAAATCGTCATCTAGTCGGTCGGTTCCCCTTCTTGTACCGGCTAACGTGCACAGAAAGTTCCGAAATGGAGCGCGAAGCTCCGGGATCGATTCCTAAGACTCCTAGGCTTGATCTAACAATAAGATATGACCGATATGAAGCCCGTCACGAATGACTTACTCCAAGACCAACGATTCTAAGGAAGAAGCTAGAAAATCACGACGAAACGATCGAAAATGAAAGCTGCGGAGATGAAAACCACACATAAGGAGAAAATCCACCAAAACATATATATATAATATAAATAGTCCAAATACATGAAAACCAGTCATTACAGAGAGATAGGTGACTGATGAACAATTCACAGTTGACTGTCACTAGGACAGGCGCCTGTTAAACGTTCAACAGTAGCCTGTGCGAGATAATCAGAGAAGGCCCAAAAACTACGTTGTAATAGTCTGTGCATAACAGGTGACTGTAGAACAAAACACAGTCGACTGTTGTTGAGACAGGCGACTGTAAACTGTTAAGCAGTCGGCTGTTATAAACAATCCTAGCACAAACACAAGAGGATTGAATTGTGATCAAAGGACAAAAGTCTAAAGATGTCCTATGACAAAATGTAGATGTGTGTGAGTGCTCCATCAAAGTTCTACTTCTAAGCTACATACTAGAAGAGATAAAAGAAAAATTACATTGACGAATAATCTCTTCTTTCCATCGTATGAGCTTGAAGTCTTTACGGAGCTTCAATCATCAATCTACGGTCATCCAATTCATATCATTTTCCTTCAATGACGTTTGTGAGTCATCCATTGCTAGTTGATCTTCATAATAAGCTTAGGCAATGGACTAACTGCAAAATAGGGGATTAGTCATAAGTATTTATGTTTGCTCATCATTAACACCAAGTAGGGAGAAGTCCAATACTCAACATTAAACACAACCCACGGACGAATCTACACAAAATTGAACATGTGTAACATCTCAACCATCTCCAAGCATAGGTAAGCAAACATGGTGTTGACCATTTTATTTAAGTCACTAACTCATTCAAGCATGGACATATCAAACATATCATGGTATGAAATATTAACATAGCTTGAAGTATAATCTAGCATTAGCACAACCTAGTTTGAAGCATAATAAGGCATTTAGCATTGGTCTAACATGGAGCATTATCAAGTATTTAACATAATACAAACATAACACAAGGAAATGGCATGATAATATCACAATTGGAAGGAGTAATCACTTAAAACCCACCCACATGGTCGGGTGTTGCAACCCACATGACCGTGTGGAGCATATCTTACAAGAATTAGAAGAACATCAGGGCCACACGGCCATGTGGTTTCCCACCGACCGTGTGGATCACAATAGTCAAAACTTAGAAATTCTCGACCACACGGCCGTTTGATACTCCCACATGACCATGTGGAGCACAACAATTAAAGGATCAGAAAGTTCAATCACACGGTCGTTTGGTAATTCCACACGACCGTGTTGGGGAATTATACACTCGAGTCCATTAGATGAACTACACAGTCTACGACACGATCGTGTCTATGTCGACACGACTGTGTGAAATAGAGGAAACTTTGCAGTTGCTACTCGGTTACGACACGACCGTGTTTAAGTCGACACGACCGTGTTTGGATAGAAATCTTACATGGTCAGTGACACGTTCTCGACTCGACCATGTCGGCTGCTGTCAAGGGTTGACACGACCGTGTCATGTCAACTGCTACCGATTTCTACAGAACTTACGCTACTTACTACACAATTCTGAAACCAAATCCCAGATAATCTAGTTAGAATTCCTACCTTGATCAATCCTTCTAAGAGTCTTTGGCCCTTTTTCTCCTTGATGACCCTCTGATTGCTATCTCCTTCAACTTAATGGGTTCAAAATGGATTTATGGCTTGGCTTTAGTGGAAGAACGAAACAACAAGGGAAAAAAGGGGGAGATTTGCGTGATCTGTTGGAGGGAGAGAAGAGTTTTCCATTTTCTTTCTTTTTCTCTATTTTCCCTCTAATTTTTCGACCTTTTAAATCTCACTCTAATCCTTGTCATCATCTCTCTCTTATCCTAAGCTTGACATGTGGAGACTGTTAGGTTAGGAAATGATGAGACCTTAAGGAATTAGGTGTCTTCTTAGGGATTATTAGGAATTTCTATTATTTTGTAATTTAGGAATACACCACTAAATACATCATACCCCCAATTACCAGTATTTCACCCACATACTTCAACCATAATAATTCACATGTTTTTTAAAAATTATTAAAAATTATTTAGTCATTATAAAAATTAGGAAATAATTCATAAAAATAACTAATAATATTACGCATACAAATACGTTCAAATATACGTATATTATACTTGTATTCATAAACACATGGTATTACAATAATTATACAACTGTGAAGCCTAGGGTATGGTTGACTGTCAACCCCTAATAGCTCCACGATCAAGTAAGTATAGTTCAGTCTTAGCTTGTCATTATTGGATCCCATCCAACATACCTTGGCCAAGGATTTTGCTAAGGACTGTACTGACTCTGTGACACTAAACCCCAACTACAGGAGAGACGAATCCTTATATCGGCCACTACTCACCTCGTACGCTTCAAGTGCCACCCAACCAAAGACCTTTCGATAGGCCTTTCCTTGAATCTAGGTCAGAGATCTAAGTGATACTGTTCTCACACAGGCTCATACAGTGACCTTAAGTCAAAGGATCAGGTTGCCTATTATCACTGAGGGCTACCATTTACAGATCGGTATATGCCACCATGTGACAGCTCTCATTGTGTCACAGTCGCTTTTCGATCGTAAGTTTTTCGTGCGCGTATTTTTGTTCGTACGTGTATTTATTTCGACCTCTTCTTGCATCCGAACCGTACGATGTGATATGCCGTTGTGACCCTCTGGAAGAGTACTTATTTGTGCAATTATTTTTGAACGTTATTTCACGGGTCGTTCTCCCACAAAATAACTTTGTTTGAAGAGGTGTCGTAGCTTCCACCTTCGTCGTTAGACCTTTCTATTTTTAGTTCCATTTTCTGTTACCCTAGCCATGACCAACCATCTTAGTTTCGATTCTCTCGTCGACACGGTTGTACCGGTATTTTTCTTATAATTATCAGACACCGTTTGACCTACTTTTTCCCCTAATCATCTTCTAATACACCTAGCTTAATTAACTTGATTAATTAACTAACCTAATTAAACTAGGCCTAATACGCTTCATGAAAATAATTCCTAGCTATTTTCCATCACATATTAACCTAAGTCTACCCCCACCCTCTCATAACTTCTCTATCCAATCACCTAAACATACCCCCTTTCAAAACACTTTATCAAAACTATTTTCTTATACTCACCTAATTGGACTATTTAACCCACTGTTTTAACTAAACTAAACCCCCTCTATCTCACCCTCTCTCCTCCTATAATACGTAAAATACCAAAACCCTAGCCCCATATAGCAACTTCCTTCTTCTTAAATGAACACACAACTAGGTCTTCACCAAAAATCTGTGAGGCGCCTCCACTTCATTTTTACGGCCAGCCTTCATCTGACCACCGTCGGCCACCATGCCGGCGGCCTAGCTCCCCCTCGACTCCCCCCACCTTCGGCTACCTTCCTCTCGTCAACCACCACCACCACCTTGCTTTAAAATCCGTGCAAACACCAACACATTGCAAAAACTACTGTCAGCCCATCCCATTCAAAAATTCGGCCAGCCCTCTCTAGACCCCCAGCGACCACCAAACTTCCAGCTAGACACCTCTCGAAGTCCCCTATCCACAGACAGCCTCCCATCGTGCCAGTTCCTCCTCCTCCTTCCGCAAACTCCGTGCAAACACCGAAATACCCCAGAAAAACTGTCACAGCCTCATCCTTTCAAAAATTTGGACTGGGCTATTTCTGCCGCCGCCGGCCGTCCCCCTCCTCCGGTGAACTCCCCGCGACGCCCCCTATCACCTCCTATCTTCTCTCACGATAACTCTTCCTCCTCCTCACACAAACAGCGTGCAAACACCCGGATACACGCCGAAAAACTGCCATTTAACTACCAAAAACCCACGGCCTGGGCTGTCTCGTCGCCGCCGGCCACCCCGCAGCTGCCGGCTGCCCCTCAGGCCTTCCCCCTATCCGTGCAGGTCCTTCCCTAGTCGCTACAACCCTTCCCCCTGTCCATGCAGGTCCTTCCCTAGTTGCTACAACCCCCGGAGCTCCTCCCACACGCATGCAAACTTCAGATTCGTGCATAACTTCAGATCTACGCTACCCGAACCCGCGGACAGATCTGTCCGTCGTCTCTCGCACGTTCCGTACCGCTGTCCGTGCCTTCCCGATGCCGTAGGATGCTGTGCTTCTGTCCATCCCCTTCGCGTCGCTGATCAGTGATCGTACCGCTACCCGGTTGATTGTCGTTCGTCGCCGCTATCCGCCGTACCGTTCACGCTACCGGAGTCCAACCCCTAACATCGCTACCCGACGTCATAGTAGCTCTCGCATCGTGTTGAGATATACCTGAACCATAGGAACCCACACCCGCAAGTTAACAAGATAAAAACTGTGAATTTATTGTTTTGGTAACTCACTAATCAAAGATAATAATACGGCACATAGGGAGATCTGGACCATTGTTGAACTGAGACTACAGACATTGTTCAGGCAAGTGAAACTTACACCGTAATTTGTTAGGCCATGTTTTAGGCCATTTTGTACGATTGCGTAAAAGAGACTAAGCAGTGAAATGATAGTCGCCTAGACGACTATATTTGATCTAGTTTGACAATGAAACTAGATTCGACACCCTACTTGATCTAGATTGACAACGAAGCTAGATCTGACACCTTTACTATGTTACCATTCATGCTGCCTGTCACGTTTACTTTCAAATTAACTGTACACACTCTTAATTGCTTATTACCATGTCATCTCATGCATCCTGCCATGTCATTTCATGCATCTTATCATGAATGTGTAGCACACGCTACTTTAAAATGTAAGCTGCGACGAGTAGGATCTTGACTCCTACATATTGGTTGAGGCTAGGTGTACCCCTATGCCATATTGAAAAACACTTCATGGCTCGTGATCTAGAAGATATACACGTGGAGGGGTAGGGTTAAGCGACCACTCAGCGTAGCCACTTCAGCTGCAAGGCGTAAACTCTGGGATTGGGATAGGGTTAAGTGACCACTCAGTATAGAAGTATGTCAGATCAGCAACTTCAACTGTAAGGCGTAAACCCTGTGCACAATGTGAATGCATGTTTTCATCATGAAATCGTGATATATTGTTTAGTAGCTTTTTGCTACAACATGTCGTGCAAATGTTACCTTTCAAGCTCATCTTAAACTGCTACATTCATACTCATGTTTAAACTGATGTATTCATGTCATGTCATCTCCATTATTTTAGAACTGATAGTTGTACACTTTTGCTCTTATGTTTCCTTGCACAAAAGTCCTCTGTTTTCCCTTGGGAGACTTTTGCTGACATGTGCCCTTTTCTCTTTGGGTGTCACATGTCAGGTTTTGAGCCTGAATTAGTTGCTGAGGACACAGTTTGCTGACGTCCAGTTCGAGTACCCGGAGTTCTACCCTTAGTCTCAGCTGGTGACTTTCATTAGCTGTTGTTTACTTTCTTAGTAGTTGTTGTTAGGTTGTTCGGTGCGTTACACCCTTCCCTTTGTATTAGTTTCGGCCATGCTTATGCCTTCTTTTCAGACTCTGTACTTTACTTTATGACTATCTCTGTAATGTTGGGAATAAAAATCTGTGGATGTTGAATGTTGGATAATTTTATTTGTCTTTCCCTCATTATTATTATTGTTGTTTCGTCATAATACAAAGAACCTAATAATGGATTAAATTACCAGACGCTTATCAGACTGTAGCTTCACAGCTCCAAGTTTGAGCGGACCTCTTCACGTCTCGCCTTCCATACTTGGGAAGCGGGGCGTGACTGGTTTTAGAGGTGGCCCATGCATGTCCTCTTTGCATCTACGAAATATTGGAACAACAATAACGATATCAACATCCATTTAAATATTTGGAACATTCAAGTCATGAATTGAGTCTAACCTGAAGGTTTTCCTTGTCTTAGATGGTAGGAAGACTTAGATAGACGTCCAGGTTTGATAGTCAGGTGCCTTCGCTAAGATTTAGTTGTACCTGTCTTATGTTGCCTTAGTAGTCTCTCACCCAGCCCTGACTATATTTGATTTCTAGAGCTTTTCCTTTAGTCGTTCGTTGAGTTCATCAATTTCAGGCCCATCAGAACGTAATCTTGATTCTCTTTGGACCCTTCCCTGAGATTTCTAGTCCAGTATAGCTCATTAGAAAGTCATAGTGCTAAGTTCCTCCTGATCCTTAGTCGGCCCGGTAATTAGGACCCCTGATTTCTAGCATCTTCCTAATCATTACACTTCTTTGTTATCGACCGTAGAATTCCGTCGTAGCTTATCATGAATCATATCCTAGGCGTATACATCATGCGATCATATTCTTTGCCCTCGTTTCACGTGCTCGCTTTATGACGATTATCGTTACTTTTTTGAATCGTCCCCATTGGAAATCCTAATTTCTCTAAAAGTATTTTCAATATTATTTATTTTAAATTTCTTCCCAGTTTAAAGTCTCTGAAAACATTTAGCCTGAGCTTAAATTTCCTACACTTCAGTTGATTTAAATTCATCCTTTGAATTTCGAAACTTATGCCGAAATCTTTAAATTACTACCGTATAATGTTTTCTAACCTATATCTTTAATGCTCGTGTGAATGTTCTACTTCTTTCATATAATGATTTTTCAATACTCCAATAAACCATTTCTTCCTCTTATTTTATATATACGACTCATCCTTGTTTCGAACAACTCATTTTAACGACATCCAAATATTTTCCTATGCAAAAGAGAACTCCAACTTTTGAAGTATGACCGTTTTATACTCTTCATATTTTAACTTATGTCATTTACACACTATTTTTCCTATATCCTACAAGAGCATTATCACATCTTTCTTTTCCAACCTAAACATTCACGATTATATCCCTGTTTCACCTAACCAAGCTGCCTCCTTATCCTCGCCCTATTTGAACCCGTTCATCCCGATCTCGTTTCGTTATGCCTTTTGATTTCGGTCTCCTTACCATTCCTTAGTCATCCTACTAGTGCCTGTCATTGTCTATGTCAACCTTAGTCTAGTAGTGAGCCCATTGGTTTTATTGCGATGTCGTTGTGATGCATGGATATATGTAGAGTGTGTGGACCTGTGTGTGAACCCCGGCGTATCACTAATGTATGAGTGTGCTCCCCATTAGTATATTAATGATTGCCTCTTGTATTATATATGCATACTCAGTGTTATTCATGATATATATGAAGTTGTATGAATGATAGTATTTATATATGTGTGGATAGCTATACCACTTTAGGGATGTCTGGGTATATTAGAATATCTACTAGTGGTGTATGTGGTTTGAAGATACTTGTAAATACTTGAAATAATATACTAGTAAGTCATGTGTCTGATAGGTGTAATGATAATAGTGTACTTATAGTTAAATGTGCATGCCTATATATGATCTATATGTTAGTACGTGCGAGCGTGTGTTCGTACGTAGATATGTATCATGCTTAGTCGTAGATAGATATGTGTTTGCTATATGAATATGTGTGATATACGTATGGTAATAGGAATATAATTTTGTATAGTGTTGCTTGTCTTTACGGGATGTTGTGTGTGTGCGTGTATACCATGAGGTATACACGATTATTGTATGTCTTCACTATGTATGGATATGTATATGTAGTAGTATACTAGTTATATGTAAATGGCTAATGTGTGAATGTTTTATATGTATGTGGTTATACGATGAATACATATATGGGATAACGTATTTGATTATATATGTGTGCTAATGTTTGTAATATTATTATGGTATGTATGTAGTTACGTTGGTAGATATGTATATGTTGGGGTGGTGTTGGTATAGGTATAAATATCATGTTATGTATATAGAGTATTCTGATATGGGTTTTGAGTCTCACTCAAGCTTGAGTGGGTATACTCTAAGTATATTGTTACATATGTCTGTGGTTTGTGTATAATGCTATGAATATAGTAATGGATGATGTGTGTATAGTGATAGGTTTGGTTGTGCCTAGTTACGTTATGCACATGGTTATGGGTGACTATACCATTATATAGTTATAGTCGTTGGTCTTATAGTATAGTTAATTACTAAGTTTTTTCCATGTTGGATGTATATCTGTTAGCTAAACTAGGTGTGTAGTTGTGCTAAGTATATAGTGGTATGAGTGGTATGTATGAATGGTATATTAGCTTGTGTGGGTGTGCACCATGCACGGGTAAGTATGTGCTTAGTTGCAGGTATTTGTGACTATGGTATGTGTGGTGTGTCTTGAATATAGTTATAGGACTGTATGTGATGTGAATATATGGTGAAATATCTGCGTGCATTTGAATAACTATATATTTGTGAAATTATAGTAGTGGTGAATGTATATTAGGTATAGTAAACCTGATTTAATATTATGTGGTGTGATTACATGTGTTGATATGTTTGGTGTTGGATGTATACTAGGAGATATATAGAGTAGTATATCCATGTTTGTTTGTACATAGGTAGTTATCTATACGTGAATACTATGATCGTATTTGCTAATGTGAAACTATTTTGTGTATATATGTGTACATTGGTTGTGATAAATGAGTGATAGTTATATAAGGATGTACGTGACTATATGAATGATTGAAGTATGTGTATGATTTTGATTGTCTATGATAGGTATAAGTATAGAGTGTGCATATGTATACATGTTTAGAGTATTAATGTTTTACTATCTAGTGCATATATAAGCACTTGTAGTGTCTTTACCTGGTTGAATTATAGTGTGATGTGATTTGGGGTAGTTACTAGAATGGCTAGTATATATGTTATTCTTAGTTAGAAAGTCCGAGGACGGACTTTATTCTAAGGTGGGTAGGATGTCACGGTCGCTTTTCGATCGTACGTTTTTCGTGCGCGTATTTTTGTTCGTACGCGTATTTATTTCGACCTCTTCTTGCATCCGAAACCGCACGATGTGATATGCCGTTGTGACCCTCTGGAAGAGTACTTATTTGTGGAATTATTTTTGAACGTCAGTTCACGGGTCGTGCTCCCACAAAATAACTTTGTTTGAAGAGGTGTCGTAGCTTCCACCTTCGTCGTTAGACCTTTCTATTTTTAGTTCCGTTTTTCGTTACCCTAGCCGTGACCAATCTTCTTAGTCTCGATTCTCTCATCGACACGGTCGTCCCGGTATTTTTCTTATAATTATCGGACACCGTTTGACCCACTTTTTCCCCTAATCATCTTCTAATACACCTAGCTTAATTAACTTGATTAAT
Organism: Scilla litardierei; assembly: GCA_030789695.1. NCBI lineage: Eukaryota > Viridiplantae > Streptophyta > Magnoliopsida > Asparagales > Asparagaceae > Scilla > Scilla litardierei. The sequence continues at coordinate 490,547,077 of CM061142.1, read as the reverse complement.
TAACTAACCTAATTAAACTAGGCCTAATACGCTTCATGAAAATATTTCCTAGCTATTCTCCATCACATATTAACCTAAGTCTACCCCCACCCTCTCACAACTTCTCTCTCCAATCACCTAAACATACCCCCCTTTCAAAACACTTTATCAAAACTATTTTCTTATACTCACCTAATTGGGCTATTCAACCCACTGTTTTAACTAAACTAAACCCCCTCTATCGCACCCTCTCTCCTCCTATAATACGTAAAATACCAAAACCCTAGCCCCATATAGCAACTTCCTTCTTCTTAAATGAAAACGTAACTAGGTCTTCACCAAAAATCTGTCCGGCGCCTCCACTTCATTTTTTCGGCCAGCCTTCTTCTGACCACCGTCGGCCACCACGCCGGCGGCCTAGCTCCCCCTCGACTCCCCCCCAACTCCGACTACCTTCCTCTCGTCAACCACCGCCACCACCTTGCTTTAAAATCCGTGCAAACACCAACCCATTGCAAAAACTACTGTCAGCCCCTCCCATTCAAAAATTCGTCCAGCCCTCTCTAGTCCTCCTGTGACCACCAAACTTCTGGCCTAGACTCCTCTCGATGTCCCCTATCCACCGATAGCCTCCCCGCGTGCCAGTTCCTCATCCTCCTTTCGTAAACTCCGTGCAAGCACCAAAATACCCCAGAAAAACTGTCACAGCCTCCTCCTTTCAAAAATTCGGCCTGGGCTATTTCTACTACCGCCAGCCGTCCCCCTCCTCTGGTGAACTCCCCTCGACGCCCCCTATCACCTCCTATCTTCCCTCGTGATAACTCTTCCTCCTCCTCCCGAAAACAGCGCGCAAACTCCCGGATACGCGCCAAAAAACTGTTGTTTGCCTACCAAAAACCCACGGCCTGGGCTGTCTCGTCGCCGCTGGCCACCCCGCTACCACTGGCTGCCCCTCAAGCCTTCCCCCTGTCCATGCAGGTCCTTCCCTAGTCTCTACGACCCCCCAGAGCTCCTCCCACACGCGTGAAAACTCCAGATTCGCACATAACTTCAGATCGGCACTACCCGAACCCGCGGACAGATCTGTCTGCCGTCTCTCGCACATTCCATACTACTGTCCGTGCCTTCCCGACGCCGTAGGACGCTGTGCTACTGTCCATTCCCTTCGCGTCGCTGATCGGTGATTGTACTGCTACCCGGTTGATCGTCGTTCGTCGCCGCTATCCGCAGTACCGTTCATGCTACCGGAGTCCAACCCCTGACATCGCTACCCGACGTCAGAGTAGCTCTCGCGTCGTGTTGAGATATACCTGAACCGTAGGAACCCACACCTGCATGTTAACAAGATAAAAACTGTGATTTCATTGTTTTAGTAACTCACTAATCAAAGATAATAATACAAGACTGTAGGTTTTTGGAGCACATATGGAGATCTGGACCATTGTTGAACTGAGACTACGGACGAAGTTCAGGCAAGTGAAACTTGCACCGTAATTTGTTAGGCCATGTTTTAGGCCATTTTGTATGATTGCGTAAAAGAGACTAGGCGGTGAAATGATAGTCGCCTAGACGACCATATTTGATCTAGTTTGACAATGAAACTAGTCCGACACCCTACTTGATCTAGCTTGACAACGAAGCTAGATCCGACACCTTTACTATGCTACCATTTCATGATGCCTGTCACATTTACTTCCAAATTAACTGTACGCACTCTTAATTGCTTATTGCCATATCATCTCATGCATCCTGCTATGTCATTTCATGCATCTTATCATGAATGTGTAGCACACGCTACTTTAAAATGTAAGCTGCGACGAGTAGGATCTTGACTCCTACATATTGATTGATGCTAGGTGTGTTGGATCCTGTGGATGGCAAACAACACTAGAAGGGGGGTTGAATAGTGTTGTGCAAATAGTAAACTTTTTTCGTTTGTTAATATTAGCACAAATAAAATCCTTCTAATGTTGCCTAAGAAACCAAGTAGAGTGATCTACGCTTGGTTCTTAATCAACAAAGTAATCTTACAAATAATATGATAGAGATAAGATTACAATCAGATATAGATCTTTTCAAAGAGATCTTTACACAGCGGAATTAAATAAATAATCTTTGCAATAATAAATGAACAAGGAATTAAAAAGATATAAGATTAGCAAATGAAAATGCTTGTACAAGAAATATAAACAATCACAAAAAAACAAACACAGAGACAAGCAATTTTATCCTGGTTCCCCGCAACCCGGGTACGTCCAGTCCCCGACCAATCCGGTACGAGATTTCCACTATTTGCCTTGGCAAATACAAGCACCTAACTTCACTCGTTAGGATTTCCAACGACCTAGCCTTGACCAGGATTTCCAACCACCTAGTATCCCTACCAGGATTTCCAATCACCTAGACTTGTCTAGGATTTCCACTATTCCCTTATAACACGGGAATTTACAATTCAAAGTCTTCTTCAAAGACTTGCAACAAATATGAATTTAATTACAAGATTTCCTAAAGCCAAAAGAATATATTTGTGTATATGTGGCTTAAAGAAAATCGGAAAACTCTTGATCAAATTAAATGATATAGATGAACACAATTTTGATCAAAGGAGTTATATTGAAAATTGATCTTCTAAAAATATGCACTTGGGCTTTTAGAGATCAAAGATCAAGTCTTTTTAATCTTTGAAAGAATATAATTATAAAACACAAAGATTAAAAAGAAAGACTTGTATTTTGAATCTCAATATAAAAAGCTTTTAGCTTTGGAGATTAAAAACAAGTAATTCAAAAAGGTTGTCTTGAAAATGATCTTCTAAAATATGCACTTGGGCTTTAGAGATCAATGATCAAGATTTTGATCTTTGAGAGAAATATAAAAGTTAAGAACACAAAGATCAAAAAGAAAAACTTGATGTTTGAATCTCAAAAAGAAAAGCTATGAGCTTTGGAAATCAAACCAAGTTACAAAGGCTAGTAATGATCAGAGAAAATAATTGCGAAATTAAGCACAAAAGAATTAAAAACTTAGCCTTAGAAAAACTGAAGAACTTTGAGAGCTTGAGAACTTTGAGAACTTTTTGAGAGAATTATAGCTTTACTCAAGAATGAATTTCTTAGGAAAAATGTTCTCATACGGTTCTCTATTTATAGAGTTTAAGAGAGGATTTTGAAATTCAAAATGATTTGACTTCGGCCCAAAAATCAAGCAAATAATAAATGGGAGAGGCAATCAAGGAAGTCAAATCGCACAGCTGGTAGTCGACTCCCTAAGGTTGGTAGTCGACTCCCAGAGTTGTTTCCGAGAAAATCTGTTACACTGGTAGTCGACTCCCTCATATTGGTAGTCGACTCCCAGAGTATCTTTTCAGGGAGAAGGCAGAAATCATGGTAGAGAACTACTGGGTGTTTGTAGTTGACTACACGTTGAAACTTAGCTTCTATGAAAATTATGCTTTCAAATAAGTTTAAAACAAGTTTAAAAACATTTTCGAAAATCATTTTGTGTGTGTGCATGTGTATAAAATATTCATTTGGCTTTTACATTCTAAATACACAACTTACTAATACACACATCTTTAGCTCTCGTTCTTCGATCTTTGACTTGAGCCATCTTATCTTGATCTTAAGTCTTTATATGTTTCGTATTGTTGAGCCATCATATGCTTCATTTCTTGGCTCGAAAGTAGACTTCCGATCATGGCTTCTAAGTCTGCATTTGAACTTCATGGATATAGAATAACTGATCAATGCATATACACACTTTAGATGTAGTGTAGATAGTACACTAATATCATTTGGTGTGCTCATCATCAAAACCACTTAGGGGTATTTCCATCACTCTCCCCCTTTTTGATGATGACACCCAAATGAAAAATGAAGTAAGTTAAATAATAATGATACAATAGAATCACTTACTCCCCCTGCTTTGATGCAGTACTCCTCCTGCATCAAAGCCAGTTAGCATAACAAAAGTATTCAATATCATTTTTGCATTTCAGTCTTTTTCTCCCCCTTGTCATCATTCAAAAAGATGACATAAAATATTCCATCAAAGATCAACCATCAAAACCACTGACATCATTTGGTGATGACAACAAATGATATAAAATATTGAAAATATAATATGACAGCAAAAATAACTTACGCTCCCCCTGCAGAAATGCATGAGCATGATTGCTATGGAGAGGTTACTCCCCCTGCATTAAGGCTGGTTAGCAATAAGAAGAAATGTGTACATATTATAGTTCCTTTTCAAGTGTGGAACAATATCATTTTACCAGGAAACATTATTTTATATGCATTGTATTTTTATCCCCTTTGTCACATCAAAAAAAGGTGTGACATGAATATAATCCAAGTGTTAAAAATATTCGTGACACCAAGTGTGAAAGAAAAAATTACATGGAGAGAATAATATGCATACTATGTGAAAAAGATATTTAATAAATAGCATGTCTGAAACATTCATAGCATGCAACATTCAATTATTCAATGACATAAAATGTCTTAATATCCCTTTTATGCATATATTTCAATTTAACATAAATTGAAGCATGAATTAAAAGAAATCATACTTGCTTCTCATATAATAATGCATTAATCTCATGGAGGTTTTACACGTCTGGCATAAATGCTAGAAAGAAACAAGTAACAATTAAATATCGAATATATCCAACAACAATTATATTCAATAATCATATTCAATTCCAATAAAACATATTTATGATCTTAACATATGAGTAAAATCAACTATCATGCATAAAGAATGCATAACAACCAAGTATAATACAATCTTTTTCTATCCATGAACAAATGGAATATTATTCATTTAGGATGACTCAATAACAATTTTTTTAAATCTTTTGAATCATAAAAAATATATCCAAATATTCATTTATTTTAATAGAAAGTATGATACCAAGTGTTATATCAATATCTCGTATAGAAAAAAAATAATAGGCATGGATTCATTTGTTATCAATGGTCATATTTCACAAAATGAATTGCATAAGCAAGAAATGTGAACAAGTGAAACGTGAACATGTTGTATCATTAAGATAATAATTCTATCATGATTTTTTATGACATAGTATCTAACAATAAGCATTACGATAGATGTATGAGCATGTCAATCATGAATATAATCCAGTATATATGTGACTAAGATAAACTCCAAAAGAGTAATAATACAAGATGTCACAAAATAAGCTTAACTCAAAATATTTTCATGGATGTCACATATCAACATATGCATGTCTTAGCATTTTAGGAATATGTCATGATCATTTGTCTATAATTTCAATATACCATATTCCAACTTATCAAATGAATAATATATTTAAGAATGTTATCATAAATAATGTTGACATCAAATATATTGCAATGTGATGATTTCTATGAGTATGAAAAAAAAATTATCATCAAATATACATCAATTAATAATTTTATATATTAAAATGTGTGAAAAAAAATATCCAAGATATCACCAAGTATTGAAATGGATATCTAAATAATAGCATGAGCATTAAGTAAAATATTACACTTGAGAAATGATATCATACGAGTAGTTGATATTCAATAAGGAGTAGGCTCAATTATGTCAACCAACTATTTTCTTCAAATAATATATAAAATGAGGCACATGAAAATAAATCTACAAATTAATCAATTTGTGTGACATAATAGTATAGCTTGATAATTCACACACTAGAGATGATGTGCCATAAATATGTGATGACATATATCATTTGTATGATATCATGTATTGAATAAAAATTATATCATGTCATCAATTAAATTTTCATATATCAAGTGTTGAAAATATCACGTGTTAGAATAATAAACATGATGCATGTGACTACAAGTCTGATAAAATTTCATAGTTCCAACTTTTAGCCCCCTACAAATGAGCATATCAAATGTCAATCTCCTTCTTTGAGTGACATTCTTTGAAAATCAAGGCATTGAAGGGGTTGGCTCCACTTTGTAAATAATACCTGAAAAATAATACTTTTGGTACCCATAATTTTTAGGGTCCTTGGGGTTAGTCATAAATCATATTTAATTCCTTCATTAAAGAATATAACATTATATTCAATTATAATTAATTCTATTTTATTGTTTTAATATCAATAAGAAGAAATTATAGGCATGAATACATAAGCATGACAGATTCAAAAAATGTATATCATCATTTTATACAAGGGTATCAACAGAATAATCATGTAAGCACATGGATACCCAAAATTAAAGGTTCAGATAAAACTATCCATTAGGAACCCAAATTCGATTTGAATTTGATTTCCTATGCACAAATGAATCATTATAAAATCCATGCACGCTTCTAATCAAATTATGAACATAAATATTTTTATCATGCAAGCATAAGTGTTTAGGCACCCATATCATATTATTTCTAATATTGTGTACATTGTGAGGTTTGTGTACAAAATGTGATCTTTGATGTGCATTGTGTACAATATTTTTGTTTGCCGTGTTATGGGATATAACATGAGATTTATTGTGTGCATTATGTATAACATGTGGATCATGTGAAGCATGAGGTGCATTATTGTGTCTAGCATTTTTACCATACATAAAAGCATACTTTTTAACATTGGCATGCACAACATTTACATTTCTACTCATATCTTTAGATGTAGAAGCTTGAGCATGAGTAGATCTATTAACAACATTTCTAGGAGTATAAGAACAAGAAGAAATAGAATTATTCTTAATATAATCAAATTTAGCAATTAATTCTTCATGCTTTATACGGCTAGAAGCAATAATATTTTCAAGTGAATCTATCTTATCATTTAAAAAAGAAACATACAAAGCATGTTCATTTTTCAATAAATCATTATCAATCAATAATGCATCATATTTTGCCTTCAAGGAATTATGATCATGTAATGAAATATTACTACAATCATTTTTCAAAACACTATAATCATCCAATAAACTATCATGTTTCTTATATAAATCATCATGGTCATCATGCAAAGCTTTGTACTTATTATTTAAACTTTTGTATTTCTTATTTAATCTTTCGAATTCTCTATACAAATTTTCATATGCACTAGCAATGTCAAAATCATTTTCATCATCAGAACTAGATTCACATACCTGTTCCTTATTGTCTTGATAAGCCATCAAGCATATATGATTTGTGGGTTGCTCTTCCTCTTCTTCTTCACTTGAGTCATCCGACTCTGAATCGTTCTCTTCTTCGTTAAATTTGCTCTCTTCTTCGTTGGTGTTGGTTGTGTCAAAAACCCATTTGTCTTCAACAATCTCCTTTCCATACTTGGCTTTAAGCAAGCTCCATATTTGAAATGCCGTAGTGGTCTCTGAAACGTACTCAAAAATAAAATCGTCAATATTAAATAATAATAAACTCATTACCTTAGAGTGAAGAACAGCTTTGTCCACGTCTTGGTTCGTCCATTGGGATGTGGGAGTGGTAGGCTTGATGTACATGAACTCGATGAAACTCCAAGCCATATGTCAAAGGGATTCAATGTCTCGCAACATCCTCTTTCTCCAATCAGCATAATTTGTTCCATCAAATCGTTGGAGGGCAGATGCTACCATTGTTGATGCCATCTCGATACCTCGCTTTGATACCAAGTGTTGGATCCTGTGGATGGCAAACAACACTAGAAGGGGGGGTTGAATAGTGTTGTGCAAATAGTAAACTTTTTTTGTTTGTTAATATTAGCACAAATAAAATCCTTCAAATGTTGCCTAAGAAACCAAGTAGAGTGATCTACGCTTGGTTCTTAATCAACAAAGTAATCTTACAAATAATATGATAGAGATAAGATTACAATCAGATATAGATCTTTTCAAAGAGATCTTTACACAGCGGAATTAAATAAATAATCTTTGCAATAATAAATGAACAAGGAATTACAAAGATATAAGATTAGCAAATGAAAATGCTTGTACAAGAAATATAAACAATCACAAAAAACAAACGCAGAGACAATCAATTTTATCCTGGTTCCCCGCAACCCGGGTACGTCCAGTCCCCGACCAATCCGGTACGAGATTTCCACTATTTGCCTTGGCAAATACAAGCACCTAACTTCACTCGTTAGGATTTCCAACGACCTAGCCTTGACCAGGATTTCCAACCACCTAGTATCCCTACCAGGATTTCCAATCACCTAGACTTGTCTAGGATTTCCACTATTCCCTTATAACACGGGAATTTACAATTCAAAGTCTTCTTCAAAGACTTGCAACAAATATGAATTTAAGTACAAGATTTCCTAAAGCCAAAAGAATATATTTGTGTATATGTGGCTTAAAGAAAATCGGAAAACTCTTGATCAAATTAAATGATATAGATGAACACAATTTTGATCAAAGGAGTTATATTGAAAATTGATCTTCTAAAAATATGCACTTGGGCTTTTAGAGATCAAAAATCAAGTCTTTTTAATCTTTGAAAGAATATAATTATAAAACACAAAGATTAAAAAGAAAGACTTGTATTTTGAATCTCAATATAAAAAGCTTTTAGCTTTGGAGATTAAAAACAAGTAATTCAAAAAGGTTGTCTTGAAAATGATCTTCTAAAATATGCACTTGGGCTTTAGAGATCAATGATCAAGATTTTGATCTTTGAGAGAAATATAAAAGTTAAGAACACAAAGATCAAAAAGAAAAACTTGATGTTTGAATCTCAAAAAGAAAAGCTATGAGCTTTGAAAATCAAACCAAGTTACAAAGGCTAGTAATGATCAGAGAAAATAATTGCGAAATTAAGCACAAAAGAATTAAAAACTTAGCCTTAGAAAAACTGAAGAACTTTGAGAGCTTGAGAACTTTGAGAACTTTTTGAGAGAATTATAGCTTTACTCAAGAATGAATTTCTTAGGAAAAATGTTCTCATATGGTTCTCTATTTATAGAGTTTAAGAGAGGATTTTGAAATTCAAAATGATTTGACTTCGGCCCAAAAATCAAGCAAATAATAAATGGGAGATGCAATCAAGGAAGTCAAATCGCACAGCTGGTAGTCGACTCCCTAAGGTTGGTAGTCGACTCCCAGAGTAGTTTCTGAGAAAATCTGTTACACTGGTAGTCGACTCCCTCATATTGGTAGTCGACTCCCAGAGTATCTTTTCAGGAAGAAGGCAGAAATCATGGTAGAGAACTACTGGGTGTTTGTAGTTGACTACACGTTGAAACTTAGCTTCTATGAAAATTATGCTTTCAAATAAGTTTAAAACAAGTTTAAAAACATTTTCGAAAATCATTGTGTGTGTGTGCATGTGTATAGAATATTCATTTGGCTTTCACATTCTAAATACACAACTTACTAATACACACATCTTTAGCTCTCGTTCTTCGATCTTTGACTTGAGCCATCTTATCTTGATCTTAAGTCTTCATATGTTTCGTATTGTTGAGCCATCATATGCTTCATTTCTTGGCTCGAAAGTAGACTTCCGATCATGGCTTCTAAGTCTGCATTTGAACTTCATGGATATAGAATAACTGATCAATGCATATACACACTTTAGATGTAGTGTAGATAGTACACTAATATCATTTGGTGTGCTCATCATCAAAACCACTTAGGGGTATTTCCATCAAGGTGTACCCCTATACCATATTGAAAAACACTTCCTGGCTCGTGATCCATAAGATATACACGTGGAGGGGTAGGGTTAAGCGACTACTAAGCGTAGAAGTGTGCCCGTATAGCCACTTCAGCTGTAAGGCGTAAACTCTGGGGTTGGGGTAGGGTTAAGCAACCACTCAGTGTAAAAGTATGCCAGATCAGCAACTTCAGCTGTAAGGCGTAAACCCTATGCATAATGTGAATGCATGTTTTCATCGTGAAATCGTGATATCTTGTTTTGTAGCTTTTTGCAACAACGTGTCATGCAAATGTTACCTTTCAAGTTCATCTTAAACTGCTACATTCATACTCATGTTTAAACTGCTGCATTCATGTCATGTCATCTTCATTATTTTAGAACTGCTAGTTGTACACTTTTGCTCTTATGTTTCCTTGCACAAAAGTCCTCTGTTTTCCCTTGGGAGACTTTTGCTGACATGTGTCCTTTTCTCTTTGGGTGTCACATGTCAGGTTTTGAGCCTGAATTAGTTGCTGAGGACACAGTTTGCTGACGTCCAGTTCGAGGACCCGGAGTTCTACCCTTAGTCTCAGCTGGTGACTTTCATTAGCTGTTGTTTACTTTCTTAGTAGTTGTTGTTAGGTTGTTCGGTGCATTACACCCTTCCCTTTGTATTAGTTTCGGCCATGCTTATGCCTTCTTTTCAGACTCTGTACTTTACTTTATGACTATCTCTGTAATGTTGGGAATAAAAATCTGTGGATGTTGAATGTTGGATAATTTTATTTGTCTTTCCCTCATTATTATTATTGTTGTTTCGTCGTAATGCAAAGAACCTGATAATGGATTAAATTACCAGACGCTTATCAGACTATAGCTTCACAGCTCCAAGTCTGAGCGGACCTCTTCACGTCTTGCCTTCCATACTTGGGAAGCGGGGCGTGACACATTGAGTCTTCAGTGTACTCATTCTCTAATGAGCACATGTGTCTCATCTCTGATTTTTCCAAATCAGACGATCATGAAATCATTGCCACTAACACTTGGTGAAGACAGAAACACAATAGTCTATCCGATGCATCGATGTCCTATCTTGATGACTATACGACTATGAACAGTTTTTAGACGTTTGCTTTAGATGGTCAAAACAATTTTCCATGATTGTGATCTATATCTCGATATATGTTTGACCTCTCATTAAGCCTCATGGCTTTATCTAAGTATTAATGAAGACAAACATTTATATATATTCTCAGACAAAGTGTACCAAATAGCATACTATTATATTTGAACAAGATGTGACAATTACAGAACATAGATAATTGGTCTCGAGGGCATACATCTCTCAATAATTATAAGGCTCATATTACTGCTCGGTTGTTAGTTACCTAACCTAACAGGGTATGACGTTGTGCCAGGATTCAAGTAATTATTATCCAATATTGAATGTGATTAAATCTTGCCTTTTGCATTTATAAAACCTAGAATAGCTATACCTAATTAATTGGATTAATTAGAAGATGAAAAAACCCAATAAGTTTGAATTACAAAAGCCTTGTAGATATTACTGGCTTCTAAATTTTGCTTTTCATATTGGTGTCTTAGAAAGTCGTATTTTGAGAGGTTACTTAATTAAGGAACATGTTTTTTGTGTTTTAGTCACGGAAGACCTCCCTTTCATTATATCGTTGACATGACCAATTGATTATTTTTCGAGAAATTTCCAAACAATCAATTTCAATGAAATCTTTCAATTTCTTATTTTACTATTTTCTATCCAATTAGATCTCTATGATTTAGTTTTTCCAATTATATAAATTCCATTACATTTAAAATTCTTTTATGAATTATCTGTAGCTTTATATCATTTTAAAAGTGTAGAGTACTTAGTATGGTGCTATGGTTGTTAGCAGATGTCAAGTTAGTAGTATTTAACTTCTAAGTGATGCACTTTTGCTACCATGAGATGGATTTGTGGTGGAATGAATATGACTTTGTAGGCAGAGGTTAAGGGCGCATATACCTCTCCCTAACTAAATAAGAAATGTATGGGACAGACTTCAATAATACTTTATGATTTGTTATCAGAGGTCAAGGTCATAAAGGATTAGAGGCAAAAATCATAAATTGGAATTATAAGGAGTTGTAATTAACAAAGAGCATGTCTATCTTATATGGAGAAATATAACTTGTTGGCAGAGGTCAAGGTTATCAGTCTCATAAGAGTTAGATCTTAATTCTCACTGTAAAATTATATTATTATTAATTTTTGTCTATATTTTTGGGTTGAACATATTCACAAAATTAGTGAGATAAAATAATTAAATAAAAACCAATCTAATTATTTATGAACAACTTCTTTATATTAACATAATTCTTATAAAAGATATCATTTGTAACATCATGTTTGGCCTAAAACTTATTTGACTAAAACAAACCCACTGGAATTTATTATGATAATTGGTTGAGAAACATAAAAATTGCTTTGACATATAACAAATTAGCATACATAATAGATGTAACCCTATTTAACTTACCAACTGAGAAATCCAACAATGTAGATATTGAATTTTACAAGATTTAGACTAATAACTCTGCCACTACCAAATACCTTGTGTTAACCTACATAAGTAATGAGTTACAAAGGAGGCTAACGTGCGTTTATATTTTATATATTCACGCACGTTTTCTCCGCAATTTTCTGGTGTTTTCCGGTGTTTCGTATCCATTCTTTTGTGATTTTTAGTTTTCTTTCACTTTCTCTGTGTTTTTATGCCTTTGCAGGAGATTGCCAGCGCTGGGAACATATAAAGCAGATATCATGAGTCCCCGGAGCAACGAGAGGTGTCGTTCAAGAACCTAAGGGCCAAACGTCAAAGAATACCACATATCAGCCCTCAACCGATCAGGTGGACAGACCTACCCGATCGGTTCGTGCACGCGTACCCGACCCGATTTGGAGCAGCAGTGAAGAAGACCCCACCCGATCGGTTCAGTGATCGGGTAGAGCCATAGTCTTCTCTGTCTTTTGGAGCTGAATTCCAACTAATCAGGTAAAATCTCACCCGATCGGTTCATCTGTAGCCGAAGTGCCCCCAGCTCACGACCCGACGACTCACCCGATCGGTTCAGCGATCGGGTGATGTATCTCAAAAGCTGAAGACCAAGGCAACCGCCCACTCACCCGATCGGTTGATGCTTCAACCGATCAGGTGGATGTTTATTTTTAAATACAACCCTAGGTTTTTTCCAGAAACAGATCCCCTTTTCTAAAACTGTCTTTTTGGAATTTTGACGGCTGCGAATTTATTTTGTTTTGTAAGTTCTCTGATTGTCTCGATACTTTTACATTGCATTCTTAATACTATTTGCTCCATTATTCTATTGATTGATCTTGATTTTAATGGCTATAATTTGTTGTGTTGCTCTTTTTGCAATGAACTGTGAGTAGTTTCCTAATCTGGGACGTTGGTGGAAGCCCCTTCGTGGGTTCTCACTAGATCGACCATAGGATTAGGGTTTCGATAGGATATAGGAATTTAGATGGTTATGCGGGGCGTTTCATTGTCATTGGGAGGAGAAAGAATGCCTCTGACAGTCGGGCCAAGGGGAAACAAAATTGGCGTTTGATCTCCTAGCCACAGCTCACACCCCTAGCATAGACATTGAATCCTAGCGCGTGGGAACGACAGGATGAAATGTCGGGAGCAATCGTTGTGAGCTTAGTGCTCCCAGAGTCGGTTGGTGTTAATGGACATGGGAATGCCCACCGTCCGAACCCGGGTAGACCTAGCGTATCATCCTGGGGATCGACCGGAATATCAGCCCAATGTGACGCTAGATATAAGTTTTAGAGGCAACGTCTCACCACTAAACCCTAGAATCCGATCTTTCTCCTATCCGTCGGTCGTAATAGAGAGGACACATGATATGGTGGAAACCAAAATCCTAGGTTACCTTTTTATATCTTACATCTTTCGTAGTTCCATTTCGTGACAAACCACCGAGCGATAGGGCTAGCTCACCCACCGGGTGATCCGGTTCCTCTTTGACATCAAGCACACCACACGCCTCCCCGTGTTCAACCCCCAAGCCACACTACAACACCATGTGCTTGCGGTTATAAATATTTAAATCTGGTATCCCCGTTCTGACTGCACATTGCTAAATCTAGGGGACGTCAAGCTTTATGGCACCGTTGCCAGGGAGGCAACGTGCTAGTTTCATTTAGGACCCTGTGAACCCCTGAGACTAGTTCACATCCTTACCCCGTGATAATTTTCACGTTCTACTCACTTTTTAATTTTACTTGGACATATTTTACATATTCGTGTATAGGGTTGGTAGACTATGTCTCCATACCGCCATCATTATTTTTTATCTCTCCATTCATACAACTTGTGCTATTAACGCACTCTCTATCCTTGCAGTCCTCTTTCTCCCCTTTTGTTTCAGGTCTCCTGATCTACAGCAAGAATGTCGTGTGCCGTTTCAGGTGATATCTGGGCACATGCACACCACGTTAGCTGTTTGGCCCAGAGTCTGGCAGAATCTCTAAGTGCCTCGAGCATTCTATCCTTTCTGTCAGCTGCGGTAGAAAATCAAAAGAGGAACCACGATGCTTAGCAGCATCCCGCCACGACAATTTTTTTGCTCCCGATGAAGCGATGTTTATTGACATGCCCATTACCGACTTCAGTGGGGGAGAGCTATGCACCTATGGGGATGTTTGTCTGGAGGATCATCAGGCAGAGTTTATCGAGTGCAGTGAACAGGAATCTATCTTGTCCTTGCAAACCTCTACAGAGCACCCTGGATCTTGGGACCCTGAGGAAGCTGAAAGTTATAATGGAGAACTATCCAATATTGAGACCTATTTTCGCATTGAAGCCTTCCTCCCGGATGATTATCATGCACTTGAGAGGGACCCAGAAGCTTCCTACGTGATCCCCTCACTACCTTGCAAGGCTTCACCATGCGAAACCATGGTTGAAAGTGAAGTTTCAGATTCTAGCATCCAGGAGACCCAGGAAGAAGTCCTTTTATTGGAGGATGCCCAGCTTGAAAAATATGTGTCGGGACCACAGGAAGTCGAGATGAAGGAGTTGCCTCCAGGATTGAAATATGAATATTTGGGAGAGGAGTCGACACAGCCGGTCATCGTGAACTCCTCGCTACCAAATGACTAAATTACTTGATGTTCTGAAAAGATTCAAGAATGTTTTCGGGTATGCGATTGAGGACTTGAAGGGGGTAAGCTTGGGGATTTGCTCGCATAGGATATTGCTTGAAGATGAGCAAGCCTCTTCTATCGAGCCACAATGAAGATTGAACCCCATCATGATGGAAGTAGTCAAGAAGGAGATTGTTAGACTCCTCCAGGCCGGGATTATCTACCCTATTTTCGACAGTCGTTGGGTTAGCCCGGTACATGTTGTGCCCAAGAAGGGAGGAATGACGGTCATTCGTAATGAGAAAAATGAACTTATACCCACGAGGACCATTACTGGATATCGAATGTGCATCGATTACCGGAAATTGAACAAGGCCACAAGGAAAGATCACTATCCTCTCCCTTTTATTGATCAGATGATCGAAAGACTGGTAAAGCACAACTACTTCAGCTTCATGGATGGATACTCTGGCTTTTTGCAAATTCCCATCCACAATAATGACCAGGAAAAGACAACTTTTACTTGTCCATTTGGGACGTATGCTTACAGGAGGATACCGTTTGGGCTTTGCAACACTCCGGCTACATTTCAAAGATTGATGTCCGCGATTTTCTCGGATTATTCCCAGGATATAATGGAGGTCTTCATGGATGATTTTTCCGTCTATGGAACGGAGTTCGACTCGTGTCTCCGTAACCTGACTAAAGTCCAGAAAAGGTGCCAAGATAAAGGGCTAGTTCTAAATTGGGAGAAATGCCACTTTATGGTCCAAGAAGGAGTCGTATTGGGGCACATTATTTCTTCAAGAGGGATTGAGGTGGACAAGGCAAAGGTTGATGTGATCAAAAAGCTTCCACCTCCACTTAACCTTCGAGGTGTCCGTGGTTTCTTAGGACATGCGGGATTCTACCGCCGGTTCATAAAGGATTTCTCTAAAATTCTAGACCCTTGACTCAACTCCTAGTGAAGGATACACCTTTCGTCTTCGATGACGAATGTATGGAAGCCTTCTACCTTTTGAAGCAAGCCCTTATTTGAGCACCTGTGATTCAACCGCCCGACTGGAATCTACCTTTCGAGTTAATATGCGATGCTAGCAACTATGCAGTTGGGGCTGTCTTGGGGTAAAGGAAGGACAAAAATCTGCACATCATTTACTATACGAGCAAGACCCTCGACGAAGCCCAAAGGGACTATACGACAACAGAGAAAGAATTGCTAGCCGTCATCCATGCCCTGGACAAGTTTCGGTCGTATCTCGTGGGTGCCAAGGTAATCGTGCACACCGATCACGCGCCCTCAAATACCTTTTGAGCAAGAAGGAGGCTAAGCCGCGCCTCATAAGGTGGATTCTCCTCCTCTAGGAATTCGACTTAGAGATCAAGGACAAGAAAGGGGCGGAGAATGTCATCGCCGACCACCTATCCAGGTTGCCTACTCTCCATCCGGATGCCACTCCTATTGATGACTCACTCCCTAATGAGCATCTTTTCTCTATCTCTTCTGTTTGGACTCCATGGTATGCTGATATTACCAACTATCTAACATGCGCCATCGTACCCCACAATGTGAGCTATCAACAAAAGAAGAAATTCTTTCACGAAGTTCGGAAATTTTTTGGGATGACCCTTATTTGTACAAGACTTGCAATGATGGGGTGATACGAAGGTGTATCCTGAAACAGAAGCGACCTCCATAATTTCTCACTGCCACGATCAACAATGTGGAGGCCATGCGAGTGCTTATAAGACCACGACAAAGATTCTCCAGAGTAGATTCTATTGGCCGACTCTTTTCAAGGACACTTATGCTTATGTCCAGGCTTGAGACAAGTGCCAAAGGACGGGAAACATATCCAAGAGGAACGAAATGCCTCAGTATTACATCTTGGAAGTCGAGATCTTCGATGTTTGGGGATCGACTTCATGGGGCCGTTTCCCTCATCATCTGGAAATCAGTATATCTTGGTGACCGTGGATTATGTGTCTAAGTGGGTAGAGGCGATAGCTAGTCCCACCAATGATTCCCGAGTGGTAGCCAAATTCTTTAAAAAAACATCTTCCTGAGATTCGGCGTGCCTCGAGTCTTAATTAGCGACAGAGGGAGCCACTTAATAGAGAAGAAATTCGAAGCTCTTTTGAAGAAGTACAGAGTGCAGCACAGAATCGGGCGTGCCTATCAACTGCAGACAAGCGGCCATATGGAAGTTTCAAACAGAGAAATTAAGAGCATCCTTGAGAAGACTGTGGCTAGCCCTAGGAAGGATTGGTCATCAAAACTTTCAGATGCGCTCTGGGCCTACAGGACTGCATTCAAGACTCCGATCGGCACGACCCCTTACCGACTTGTCTACGGGAAGGCATGTCACCTGCCTATGGAATTGTAACACAAGGTGTTTTGGGCTGTCAAGAATCTGAATTTCGATGCCAAGGAGGTAGGAAGCCACCGACAACTACAACTAAATGAACTTGACGAGATCTGGCTCAACGCTTACGAAAATGCCCGGATCTACAAAGAGAAGTTGAAGCAGTGGCACGACAAGTGCATTTTAAGGAAAGAATTCAAGGAAGGAGACTTAGTACTCCTATTCAATTCAAGACTGAGACTCTTTCCAGGAAAGCTCAAGTCTAGATGGTCAGGACCCTACCGAGTCACCAAGGTCTTCCCGCATGGAGCAATTGAGATAATGGGAAGAGATGAACCGTTCAAAGTCAATGGGCAGCGTTTAAAACACTATGCGATCAACAAACTCGCAATATCTCCGGTCGAAGGCTCAACGACCGACAGCTCCGCTACAAATCCTTCGGATCCAAATTGATCACGAACAGAGGAGTCAAGCAAACGACTCTAAAACAACAGCGCTTCATGGGAGGCAACCCATGTTCTGAACTTTTATCGGGTTTTATTGGATTAGTTTACTAGTTTTTGTGAATAAATTCCACCATGGGGATTTTTCGTTGGGGGACTGAGAAAATTTTTTTGTATACGCGTGTTCATATTTCACCTTTTGCACACGCTCTTTATCGTGTTTTCATATGCATTTCATCTTATTCCATGTTGTATATAACACTTTTTGGTTCATATTGACTATTGGGTAGATTGTTTGTATTTCAGGCAAATGTCAGCATTTCGGTGTCTTCTCGGATCAATCTTGCATGTTGGGACCAAGGCGCGCTTATACGGTGAAGATCCGATGGCCAAAGACGAGGATTTGATGATTTGGAGCTTCAACCGATCGGGTGGACTGACCCACCCGATCGGTTCGTGCACACGTATCTGACCCGACGAGGAGCAGCAAAGGAGCTGATCCCACCCGATCGGTTCAGTGATCGGGTGGATGCCGTAGTGCTCTCTGTCTTTGAGAGAGCCTCACAACCGATCGGTTCATCCCCTCGGGTCATCTTGGTGACGAACTCACGTGACCGGTTGACATTTCAACCGATCGGGTGGTCTTTTCTTCCCCTTTCGTGTACTGCTACTCATTCATTGAATATCTTCTATCATTCTAGTGGGAGTTTGGGTGATCTCTTATTTTTCTAGTGTCGGCATCGTCGTTAGATTTCCAACGATAGGTCGCATGCCCAAATCTGATTTTTCTACATTTTTCTGGAATTTTTTGAGCGTAGCTGGGTGCTGAAATTGGGAGCTGTCTAGAATTGAACTTCAACCGATCGGTTGGGAGTCCAACCAATCGGTTCTGCTCAATTTCAGAAGTTCTGAGTTTTTGTTTGTTTCCACCTGATTGGTTGAACTTCCAACCGATCGGGTGGCCCAATTTCAGCAGTTTTAGTGGGTTTTTGGACCCGAACCGTTAGGGTTTTGGGGGAGCCTATAAGTATGAGTTTGTGCACGACTTGTAGGGATTCTCCTCTATTTTTCAGTAGCTGATTGCCCCTTTCATGGGAGCTTTAGGTTAGGTTAGATTAGGTTTTCTATTTCAATAAATCTTGTAATAGATTGATGGTTTCGAATGCAAGATAAGTATTTCTTCTCTTATTTCCATTGTTTTGTGTTATTTTCATTATGCTTGATGGTGAATGTTTGCTTGTCTTTTTTGTTTCTTGCTTTTATGTTCTTCACCATTGAGTAGTGTTTGATGAACCCTAATTTAGGTTAGAGTAGGATTGATGCTTGTGTTATATCATTTGGCTTGACTGCATGGCAAGTGTTTAATGGAATGTGTCAATGGGGATTTCTAGCAATCTGAATCCAATTCGTATTGCAACACACTAGTTGTGTTGGGGGTTGGGGTCCGGATGCTTGTACTGTCAAGATCCGCTTTGATGTATTGCTAGAAATCACATTCGACCTATTAGGCCATTAGGGTTACGCGGGGGTATTTTATTGTCATTGGTGGGAGAAAGACCGCCTCTGACCTTCGGGCCAAGGGGAAATAAAACTGGCGTTTGATTCCCTAGCCACAGCTCACACCCCTAGCATTGACATCGAGTCCTCGCGCGTGGGAACGGCTTGGACGAAATGTTGGGAGTTATCATTGTGGCCTTAATGCTCCCGGTTGCGGTCGGTGTTAATAGACATGGGAATGCCCACCGACCGAAACTGGGTAGACCTGACGTATCATCCTGGGCATCGACCGGAATATCGGGCATATGGGGCACTAGGTACCACATTTTGGGGCAATGTCTCACCCTGGGTCAAGTCGAATGCCAAGTGTCATGAGTGCTCTAGCCCGTGTTAGCGGAGATTCATTTCTTGTCTTTTTCATTTCTTTCTTTTATTTCTACACTTCCACTCATATAATCCACGTAGCTCTTACACAAGCTAGGCGATGCTAGTAGCCATTCAAGCCATCCACCTCCCTGAGTTCGATATACCCGCACCCTACACTAACCGTGCACTTACGGTAAAACGACACCGAGCCCAAACCGTAAACGGGTCACCGGTCAAGTTTTTGGTGTCATTGCCGGAGAGGCGTTCGGTTTGATATTAACTTATCTTGGGTTCGTTAGACTACGCATAAAAACAGTTTAACAAAACAAATACAATAATCAAGAAATTTTCCCCCACCATTATATTATCCTTTTGTTATTCTCTTGTACTATTGACGCTCCTCTCTAGTTTTCTTATTTTTGTTGTCCATGTATCTTTGCTATTACCATGTGGAGACCAAATTTCGATGCTCAGATATGAGGCTATGATCCTTATTCATTTGTGGTTTGTGAGATTTGTGGGATGGCAGTGCATGTGCATAATGATTGCCCATTTACGCCTGAGAGCCTCATTCTAAACCAAGGCCAAACATTTTCCCACAACCTTAGCCCAAACACCTCCCATTCATTTCCTCAACCTTATATCCCTCCACCAACACAAGAAAAATCAAGCCTTGTGTCTCTCCTTGAATGTGCCATGTTTAACCAATGCCAAATATTGCAAAACTTTATGGTACCAATCACCGAGCCTACGCCGAGTAGAGGGGATGGAGGAGAGGATATACCCACTTTCATGGTTGAGACCACCATCCCATCGGCCACTATTGACACATCTCATGCCGATGTCCCATTTTTCCAACACTACCACTTGGATGACAATGCATTTTTTGATGATGATTGGGAGGATGGGTTGATTTCTCTAGGATCTGTGGGAGAGACTTCTCATCTTGATTTGGATACCCCATACGAGTCCTACAAGAGCACCGAGAAGACTACAGAGCTTATGCATACCTGCGAGGAGGATGTGCGTGAGGACGAGGACACCACGACCACATACGAGTGGTCCACTCCACATCCACCTCCACAACCATCTCTGTCGTCGCTTCTTCCTTGGTCTGTGGTCAACCACAATGATGTCATTCAAGACATCGAGCAGATGGTGGAGCATGAGCATATCGTCAAGGAGAATGTGCACGAGGGTTTGGATACGATGGTCCACTTCATGGAGCCCGAGTCACATCTACCTCTACCGTCACTCTCCACTTCTTCTGCGGCTGAGCATCTACTTGAGCATATTGCCCCTATTCAGGGATATTTTCATACTCACTCTCACTCCACATTTGAGTCTCGCTTTTCACGTCCTATTTCTTTAGACTCATATATTTTTGACACACCATTCTCTCGCAGGACACAGGATCTACTTCCCTTGAGGTATGCTGCGGTGCGTCACCACCTGGAGAGCCACTTCTCATGGAGAACAAGGATTTGGTCGTCACTAGTACAGAGGATAGCGACCCATTCTCAGGGAGTATTCGTCACCCTTTCATTATTTTTCCATCTTATTTTGACGATTATCTCTGGGATACATTTATTTTGGGAAATGATTTCTTGCCATGGGCTAATGCACCTCATTCTTTGCAGGTTACAGGTGGACACCTACGAGGGATGCTTGGAGGTGCATTGCTTGGGTCCAATGGCACACGTGGCACAGCGCTTCTGGCGAAGCCACGGAAGGAGCAGTTAGAGCAGCTACCTGCCCCACTCCAGATTTTGGATCAGCCAATGCTCAGGTGTATCCTAATCTAGTAGTGTAAATATTTACCGCTTTCTAGTTTAGATTAGAATAATCTCGTCTCCTCTCATTAGCGAGAGGAGCGTATCTAGGGTTTGCTTTTGCATCATAATAACCCATCATGTTGTGCCCTTCTATCATTTCACCCCCATCACCCTATCCTTGTTCTTTCGGCCCTTTTTCTTGGCCCAGTTATCATTTTTCTCCATAAGACCCCTACCACCTCCGAAGGGTGGGATGCATGTTTTGCCTATTGTTCACTCTCCCCTTTTATCTTTTATGCCCCGTATCTGATTTTCATATCTTTTGGGGATAGCTTATATTAGCTTGGGGGAGAGTATCACCCATAGTCATTTTTGTTATTGTTGATGCATTTCCCCTCCCATTTTATCTTTGTCCTCTCATGAGTGATCGTATTGCATTGAGGGCAATGTAAGATTTAGCTTGGGGGAGTTGCATTTCATGCATGTTTCCTTCATTTTCTTCCATTTTTCACCTTTTTCATGCATCAAAAAATTTTCCTTTTCATTTTTATGCATCATTCCCATCATGCATTTTTCTTTCTCCATTTCATTGTTGCCTCTTTCTAGAGATGAACCCTCAATGATATTTTGCCACTCATGCTTCACTTTTCGCATTTGAGCACCTTTTTCCATCACGCTATTTCTTTGATTATTCAATGCTCATGTATGTGTTTTGCCATCTTTTGGGTTTATTTGCTATATTTCGAGATTGTTGGTTGTGATTGTGTTTAAGGCATGCTTCTAGCTTTATATCATATTTTAATATGCCACTCTATTTGAAATTCCTAGATTTTCACGCTTCATTTCCAAAAAAAATGGTTATTTTACCATCCTACCCCGTGCTTCTAACTCTTGCATGAAATACTATATGTGTACTCTTATCGCATGTGTTAGCTACCTTTCAACGGGATTAGGATAACCACACCTTTGTTCCGTGCATTAATTCATGGAGGATTTTCTTACCATGCTTGGATTTTTCAAAATTCTCTTTTGTTTTACTTTGTACACCCTCTCGTCGTGCATCGTTCTCCCATTTGGGGGAGTGCACACTTTTGTACATATTTTTGTATTGTGGTCCTTCGGGGTTCATCGTAACCCGACACCCTAAAGCCATCTGGCTTGGGATATGTAGGCCGCCCTTGCATTCCATTACGATTTCGCAAGTTTGCAAGACAAAAATATTAAAATAAAAAAAACAACAAAAACTAACCAAAACCAAAAATATGTATATATGCCACATTCTCCCCTTTTCCTTCGATCTCCAAATTTCCTATATTTAAGAGCACCAATGTATATAAGGAAGGCGAGAGTTTGTACAAAGTGATCTTTCCACATCTTCTCCGTCTCGTTTTGAAAATACAAGCAAGGCAAGAAAGTATTTCAAAAGTCAACAACGACAAGCATGTGTGGTGATTCCTTTCATCCTAGAGATTGATAGTTATTCACATGATTCATATCTATTCTTGCTTACTTCTTCATGCATGTATGGGTATCTTGTATTCACCGTTTGGAAGATTTGATACGAATTTTGAGCTTCCTTATATATTGGGCATATTATCTACTATAACATGCTATAATTGCTATGCCTTTACCAATGTCACACTTCTATCTCTTTTGTGCTCTATTGATATGAACCAATGATGCTATATTATGAGATTGAATTCTTGATTTAGGTTGTGATATGATTTTCCCCTGTGCTTGATTGTGTTGGTGATTACATTTGTGGTTTGGAGAGAGCGATCAAGTATTCTTTGCTTTCCCTTCTTGCTCTCGCACTCGAACTTCATTCCAACTCGTCTTCCTCGGGACGAGGAAGGAGTTTTGCTTGGGGGCTTGACGCGTGTTCATATTTTACCTTTTGCACACGCTCTTTATCGTGTTTTCATATGCATTTCATCTCATTCCATGTTGTATATATCACTTTTTTGGTTTATATTGACTATTGGGTGTATTGTTTGTATTTCAGGCAAATGTCAGCATTTCGGTGTCTTCTGGGATCAACCTTGCATGTCAGGACCAAGGTGCGCTTATACGGCGAAGATCCGATGGCCAAAGACGAGGATTTGATGATTTGGAGCTTCAACTGATCGGGTAGACAGACCCACCTGATCGATTCGTGCACACGTATCTGACCCGACGAGGAGCAGCAAAGGAGCAAATCCCACCCGATCGGTTCAGTGATCAGGTGGATGCCGCAGTGCTCTCTGTCTTAGAGAGAGCCTCCCAACCAATCGGTTCATCCCCTCAGGTCATCGTGGGGAAGAACTCACCCGACCGGTTGACATTTCAACCGATCGGGTGGTCTTTTCTTCCCCTTTCGTGTACTGCTGCTCATTCATTGAAGATCTGCTATCATTCCAATGGGAGTTTGGGTGATCTCTTATAATTTCTAGCATCGTCATCGTCGTTAGCATTCCAACGATAGGTCGCATGCCCAAATCCGATTAAACACCCGATCCGTTCATGCATCAACCGATCGGGTGGCAGATCGAGTGGACACGACAGAGCTCTCGGGAATTTTGGTGAAAACCCAACCGATGGGGTGATAGAAGTTACGACCGGGTGGCAGACCGGGTGGAGACGACAGAGCCCTCTGGAAATTTGTGAAGCGGTCAACCGATCGGGTGAAATCTCACCCTATCGGTTCGCCTGTACTTGCTTTCCAACAAGAAAATTTTGAAATCGACCCAACCGATCGGGTGAAACTCACCCGAACGGTTCGCCTAACCCTATAAATACCCCCTCACCCGATTTCATTTCACCCGATCTCTTACTTTCTTCCAATCGATTCATCTGCCCTTTCCCCTCAAATCGATCTACTCCATCATTCCCTCTACTACTGAAATCACCCCCCCACTTCCTCCCATACTTCCCCACCATCAAAAACCTCACATCGACCACATTCAACCGTAAAATCCCCGAACCCTAGCCCCCAATTTTCGAAGTTTCAGTTCTTGTTGGATTAGCGAGCGGCGGCTCCCCAAATCACTACATCATACAGCGTGGGATCTTTCGGGAGCTGGGACTTGCATCATTATTGGGTAACCTCTTTCCAACCTTTGTGTTTCTTTTCGTATATGCAATGTCTTGATTTTGTGTTTGCCTACTACATCTGTTTTATCATCATCGTAGACACCCTCCCCTACGTTATTGTTCTTCCCCTATGCCATCCCCATGTATAGGAAGGGAAAAGAGCCAGCATCAACATCACACAGATACCACCTGCATGGCCCTTTCCCCCTTCTTACCTTGGCATTAATCCTTCATCTGAAGAACAATCCGCACGTTTGCACACCCTCTTCATCGCCCCATGCGACCTACCCTTTTTACTGATCGCCCCACACTCGAATCTCTCGGACTTTTTAGGGGCATCGCCAAACTTTTCAAATGCATTGGGTGCGATTTCCTTCTGCGTGCTTATGCCCACACACATCGAAACCTTCCTTTCTTCTCTCGAAGTATACGATGGTGTTTGGTAGCGATTTACCCGGTATCCTACCTTTCCATCGGGGGCACTTGTCTCCTATATTATACATCCGTGTTACCGCTTCGCCCATTGCCTCATTGCCAACACCATTTTTTCCCGCGTAGATGTTTCCACTGTGTCTAGGGACGAGCTTTTCTTCCTATATGCCATGTCCTACGACAGGATACGTGGACACGACCCATTACCCATTAACACCAGCCATTGGATCATCCACGAGATTTTATCTGTTAGCCGTGCAACTTCCGGACCTATTTATTGTGGTGGGATGATCACTCTTTATTGGCTGTCTTGTTTTGAGGATGCCGTCCGACCTCCAAATTTTACAGGGTCGAACCCGTATCGATCACGACTACTTGATCGATATCGGCATGATCACTCCTTTTGGTCACGAGCGCGTAGTCTACCTTTATAGTCATGACAATACTCCTTTTTCCGTCCTCCCACCATCATCACTTGAGCGAAACCCCATTCGCACTTCTCATTTACAGTGGGAATTCTATCCGGATTCTTGGTATTCTTCACTAGTCCATTTTCCACCCTTGGATCCTCCCGATTGGCACCCTTATGTCAGGTCAACTGGAACCATCATTATCCACCACGATCCACCGATCAATTTGGATGCGCCTGTGATCCAGCCAGTTGCCCCTCCTTCTCCAGTTGGCACACCCTCTTCTTCGTCTTCACCATCTTATTTCGTCCACTATTCCCCACCCTCCTCACCATCTCCCTATAATTCTTCCGACGGCAGCTCAGATTGACTTCCCCATTGCCATTTATTCTGCATCACCATGATCACATATTTTTGCTAGCATTGTCATGATCAGCTTGGGGGAAATCAAATTTTTTGTGTGCCTGTTGTCGTGTCATGCCTTTGTAGTGTGCATGTTTATATGTGTGTGTGTGTGTGTATGTTTTTGGTATATTGGGTCTGAGTGTCTATTTTCTTTATTTTTCTATTTTCGTCTTGTGAGTCTTTCACATTTTTCATCTTTTTTTGTCGGTGCGTACTTCCCTCCCATTTTCATTGCACTCCCACATTTACTATTATTGCATTGAGGGCAATGCAAGATTCAGCTTGGGGGAGTCGCACTTTGTGCGTCAATTATGTCTTTTTCATCATTTTTGAGTCGTTTTTATCGTGCTTTTCTTTTTCTTTTTCTTATTATTCTCCCTCTCCTAGAGATGACCCCACATGATGAATTACTACTGAACCACACACACTTGGCTTAGCTACGATAATCACTTTCACTAACCCTATGAAGCCGAGTCCGACAGCGTTTCATGCTTCGTGGGTTCACTTTGCTTTTGTGTGAGTTGTTTGTTGTAACTAGCTGTTTGGTGTGCTTCTACATTGTGATTCTGATTTATACCTATCATTGGTTCACCCCTAGACTATCATGCTTCAATTTCGAATATGTGGTATTTTGCCTCCGCTGTCTGCTTCTTTATGCATGAATTATATATTTACGCTTCAATTTGCATGTGTTGGGACTCTACAAATAGGACCAGGATAACCCATTTTGCTTATGCTCTGATTCGCGAAATTTTTTTCTTTTGCCCAAGTGTTTAGAATTCGATTTCTTTTTTGTTTTACTTGGTGCAAATCCCCTCGTCGTGTACCGTTCTCTCACTTGGGAGAGTACACAAAAATACAGCCCAAATTCCAAAAATCCAAAAAAGGAGAGAGAAGAATAATTCAAAAAGAAAAAAAAGAGAAAAATATATGTTTAGCCAAAATTCAAAAAAAATACAAATACCCAAAACCCAAAAAAAATCCCGTTGTGAATATCATTCATATCCACCGTGAATAAAGGGAAGGCGAGAATTTGCACCAAGTGTTCTACTCCACACCTTCTCAACCTCCTTCGTTTTCGAACACACTTGGCCTAGGAATTTTCTAGCGATTATCTAGGTAATAGTGCGGTGATCTTCAAGTTCCTAGCAGTGGAGTCCCCGACACATGATACACTTCAATTCTTACTCTATTCTCATGCATGCTTGAGCTATTATTCACCGCTAATTCGAATTGAATCGATATTTGGGTCATGCCTTGGGTATGTGTATATGGAGCTTTATTGCACAATTTAGATAGTAACACCGTCTGCTAGCTCACGACCTCACTCACTCGCGCTTCACCGCGTGGATCCATGGCACTTGTATGGACTCATATTCCTGTGTTTAGTGATGTGTTTATCGCATGCTTGCTTAGTGTGGTGAGTTAGTTTTTGTTGGCCCTGACGGGTGATCTAGGACTTTGCTTTCTTTTTTCTGTTTCTTTCTTTCTATTTTTACCCTCCGAGCTCATACTCTTACTTGTCTTCCTCGAGGATGAGGAAGGGTTCAGCTTAGGGGATTTTGACGTGCGTTTATATTTTATATATTCACGCACGTCTTCTCCGTGATTTTCCGTTGTTTTTCGGTGTTTCGTATATATTCTTTTGTGATTTTTAATTTTCTTTCACTTTCTCTGTGTTTTTGTGCCATTGCAGGAGATTGCCAGTGCTAGGGACATATAAATCAGATATTATGAGTCCCCGGAGCAACGGGAGGCATCGCGCGAGAACCTGAGGGCCAAACGTCAAAGAATACCACATATCAGCCCTCAACCGATCGGGTGGACAGACCCATCCGATCGGTTCGTGCACGCGTATCCGACCCGATCTGGAGCAGCAGTGAAGAAGACCCCACCCGATCGGTTCAGTGATCGGGTAGAGCTGCAGTCTTCTCTGTCTTTTGGAGCTGAATTCCAACCGATCGGGTGAAATCTCACCCGATCAGTTCATCTGTAGCCGAAGTGCCCCCAGCTCACGACTCGATGACTCACCCGATCGATTCAGCGATCGGGTGATGTATCTCAAAAGCTGAAGACCAAGTCAACCGCCCACTCACCCGATCGGTTGATGCTTCAACTGATCGGGTAGATGCTTATCTATAAATACAACCCTAGGTTTTTTCCAGAAACAGATCCCCTTTTCTAAAACTGTCTTTTTGGGATTTTGACTGCTGCGAATTTATTTTGTTTTGTAAGTTCCCTGATTGTCTGATACTTTTACATTGCGGTCTTAATACTATTTACTCCATTATTTTATTGATTGATCTTGATTTTATGGCTATAATTTGTTGTGTTGCTCTTTTTGCAATGAACTGTGAGTAGTTTCCTAATCTGGGACGTTGGTGGAAGCCCCTTTGTGGGTTCTCCCTAGATCGACCATAGGATTAGGGTTTCGATAGGATATATAAATTTAGATGGTTATGCGGGGCATTTCATTGTCATTGGCGGGAGAAAGACCGCCTCTGACCGTCGGGCCAAGGGGAAATAAAATTGGCGTTTGATCCCCTAGCCACAGCTCACACCCCTAGCGTAGACATTGAATCCTAGCGCGTGGGAACATCATGATGAAATGTCGGGAGCAATCGTTGCGAGCTTAGTGCTCCCGGAGTCGGTCGGTGTTAATGGACATGGAAATGCCCACCGTCTGAACCTGGGTAGACCTAGCGTATCATCCTGGGGATCGACCAGAATATCGGCCCCATGGGACGCTAGGTATCACTTTTAGAGGCAACGTCTCACCATTAAACCCTAGAATCCGATCGTTCTCCTATCCATCGGTCGTAATAGAGAGGACACATGATAGGGTGGAAACCAAAGTCCTAAGTTACCTTTTTATATCTTACATCTTTCGTAGTTCTATTTCGTGACAAACCACCGAGCGATAGGGCTAGCTCACCCACCGGGTGATCCGGTTCTTCTTTGACATCAAGCACACCACACGCCTCTCCGTGTTCGACCCCAAGCCACACTACGATACCGTGCGCTTGCGGTTATAAATATTTAAATCTGGTATCCCTGTTTTGACTACACATTGCTAAATCTAGGGGACGTCAGAGGCATAAGAATATTGACATTCAGTCCAAATTTCTCCATATAAAAGATTTATATGGAGAGTAATATCAAATCAGAAGATTCAAAACTTCAAGGAAATTTTTCCAAATGAAAATGGCAGTTGGAATCCTAGTTCAAAGACCATATCCTTGAGATGATTGGATTCATAGATGAGTTGGAATAATTAGGGTTGGACAAGAAATTATATGTTGTTATAATTTTTTAGACTTTCCTAATATCATTTCTTAGAGCTCCTTAATATATTGAGATAGGCAGAGAATTTCATTTCGAAGAAAAGGACGCCAATTATGCTTACTAGATCTTCTTGTCCAAAGGCTATTCATAAGGGGAAAGAAGGAAATTCATAAGCCTAATAGTGGAGTCAAGTAGTTGAAAGAGACGAAAGATAAGTTTACAAAGGGTGAATGCTTCTTTTATCATTAGTCTATGCGCTGTAAGAGAGATTGAAAGGGTTGTAAGGAAAAATTGTATATTTTTAAACGATTTAGAAAACGTAGAGTACTTGAAAAATCAAAAAAATTTCTATTCTAGCATACAAGAAGTCAAGATCATGATACAAAGACTATGAATTAATACAGAAGATAAAGATTATACCCTTGGATATAATTAAGCGATACTTGCAATTTTCAAAGTCTCTTCCAATGAAGACCATGCCTCGCTCTTCCCTAAGTTACTTTAGAAGAATCATAGCGATGGTCATCCCATCACGATCCATGAGCTCTTCTTGAACCAAAACCACCTCTTAAACTAAGATCTTTGATGGGCGTTGAAAGGATGAGAAGGAAAAACTTTTTCTTATGTTCGAGAGATTCTCCCTCATAGAGGTTTGAATATATCCACACAAGAGACTAGAATGCAAGAACTTTGATCTATAAGATTTGTATATCTTGGTGTTTGTTTGTTGATGCTTATTGTTTCTTGTACACCTTATAAGGGAGGAGAGTGCCCCTTTATATAGTGCTACGGGTCATCCTAACCTCGTGGTATTCAGAGTTTGAATAGGGTCACAACTCTATCCTCAAACACACTTTCAAGAAAAAGGCTTGTCTTTTAGGATTTCTAATACGATTAGAATACAAGATTTGAGTCCTAAATCTTATCCTAAAATAATATGTGTTTATTAGAGTTAAACTTTAAGAATTTGGCTTGGATTAGAATTAACGCTTGAATCGAATCCTGCTCAAATTCAAAAACTCGAGTCTATTCTATCAGCCAACTAGTGCTAGTCAACTAGCTACCGACCATATGCAGGTCATGCACCATATACTGGCTAGTCGACTAAACAAAATAATTAGTCGACTAATTAGTGCTTTATTGGACTAATGATTCAACATTAGTCGACTAATTTATGATTAATCTGTTGTAGCCTTTCTTCTTGAGTTGAGATGTTTGTAACTCATTACGATCATTTCTCTCATGCACTTGCAACTCTTTTTGAAGTGTAATTTCCCCTCTAAGTTGATCACAACTCTTGTGATCGGTCCCACGTATATCATATATACACAAAGTAGTTTCCTTCGCTTTTTGTGAGATGTCTTCATCAGTGTGAGACTGTAATAGACCTATTCCTATTTTAACAGTGACACGATCACATCATGTCCACTATTTTGGAACAGTCATAAACTGGTTGGTTAGAGACTAGAATATCTTCCAACCAAGACTTGGGCTTGATAGTGACATCTTACTATGCATTTCAGTCCCTTCATCAAGATTATGTCACTAGGATGTTTAGGATACAGAATTAGCTAAACCCCACTACACCTTAAAAGCCACGAGTCATATGTGATCCACAGTTATCTGCATGATGACACTTGTTACCCTTAACAAGTTCATCCCTTTACACTAGCCAGGGATTTACTTTGAACCCATAGACTCTCTTACAATATTAACCTCCTATATCTGAGGAGATGAATCATGTCTATATGGCCACTTCCTTCGCATGCTTCCAATTTCACCCAGCGAGTACCACGTACCGGTCAAATTAAGCCATGTTCAGTAAAAGCCAAAGTATAGCCTTTCACATGCAAGGTATTTTAGACATCTCTGGTCATAAGGACTATGTTGCACCAACTTTCATCTGAGTATTTTCATTAATTTACAGAGCATTATATCGAAGTAGAAGCATATAAGTGAGTCATTCAACGAACTTGTTTCCCAACAAGCACATATATGTTGTCTTATGATGTCTTCACATCGAGTGGCTATGATACCAGCCACTAACATTTGATGGTAGAGATCAACGCATATTGGTCTATCCAAAATAATCGATGTCCCGTCTCGATATTCCCTTGACTAGAAACATTTTTGAGTTTTGTTCATATGAATCCATTTGGCCTCATTATTATGATCTCATCATGATCCCAAGATTTGTCATATATCTTAAAGACTTTACCTATGTGATATAAACACAACAACATACTCATCGGTGTACAAGAGAATCATATTGATAAAGAGTGCTGTTTGACGTGTCTTGAGCTTCAATATTTATAAGCCGCAAGCGCCCGGTGTTGTTGTAGTGCTATACAGATCATGCTCTAGGAGGCAGCTGTTGATACTAATTTCTGACTAAGTTAATAGCGACATGATCGAGTATGTTATCGAAGGTTATGAAAATTAACTAGAAAATATCAATAAGGGAAAGCTCTAAAGCCTGGATATCCCCACCATTGGACTAAGCTAGGATGGATTAGTATTAATCAATTGTTGAATTCATCTGGTTCGGGAGAGGTCGTCTAATCTACGGGTATTCTCTTACCCCCCTCCATTCCCGTGGAGCGCGATAAGGTATCCCCTTATATTAACCTTATCCCCTTCTTTTGTGGTGCATGATAGGACTACCTAACATGTACCGATACCAACTCCTGTCGTGCATCGCTATGCATTAGATGCATTATGGATGACAAATATCCTCAATCTTTCTCTACGCCACTCTCGTAGATTAGGATTCAGATCTACGTTGGGAGGGCTTTGATCGATGCCTGACTCCCGTCAGCCGCATCGATAGTATCGATCAACGTAATCGAAAACCCTAGATTAACCTTGGCTCCCGTCGTCGATTAATATAATTACACATGAAGGGGGAAATCGATATACATTGATAATAGCCATCCCAACATACCCATCGTCCTCAATTACTCGACAATTTATCGAAATTCACCAATCCATAGCTATATCCAATGGGGTTTAACCCATTGGCCCTAGATGAATCACTACTCACAATACATGTAATTAGAGATAATTGAAATCATTGAAATAATATTCATTGCAATAGATATGACTAGAGATTCACAATCAACCCAATCCACAATCACAGATTAAGCAAAGGGCTAATTTTCTATTCAATAACTAAACTATAATCAAAGTAAACCAAAAGGGACAATTAAAACTGACAGAGAATAAGAATATTTACACCTGAGAAATTCTCATAAAAAGCTCTGAAAACCCTACAAAAAGTGTCCTTGGGCGCAAAGCTAGGAGAAAAGTATTTATATTATCCCAAAATACCCTAAAATACCCTTGGCAATGCCCACATGGACTCAGGAAACCCTAGCCGACGCGGCCGCACCACGAATGACGCGGCCGTTTGGCCAAATTTGCATAAAAGGTGATCCAATTGCTATAGGAGACGCGACCGCATCACAAGGCGACGCGATCGTGTCGTTTGAGGGTCAGCAGCTCCAAAAGTTGATCTAAACGGTCGCGTAGAGCGGCCATTTGGCTTTAGCTTCTCTTAGGATGACATGACTACATGGATCTCCAATTACACGACCGCGTGGATGCAAACTTCTCTTCCTTCAGCGCCTTGCAATGCGGTCGTTTGGTGTGGATGACCCGACCGTGTGGGTTCAAATCTCTCTTTATTCAGCTACTGGCAATGCGGCCATTTGGCTTCTGATGACGCAACCGCGTGGCTTTGTATTAGGTTGCTTTGGTGTGTCCTGATAACACAGTCACGTGGGTTGGTCCACACGACTGCGTGTGACACTTTTGAGCTCTTTTTCCATTGTTTTGATGCCCAGTTGCTTCTCGCTTCATTTCATCTCCTTTTCTCCCATTCTTGAGCCCAAAAATCCATGATTTCTCTTGCAACACATGAGAAATACCAAAAGTGTAAAAAAGGAAACATAACGGGAAAAATAGAGTGAAGCGGGGGATGAAATGATATGAAATACACATGAAATGAGTGTAAAATATATGCATATGTGGCACACATCAAATCCCCCAAGCTAAACTCTTCCTTGTCCTCAAGGAAGACATGAAAGGGTAGAGTTTGGAGAAATGCAAGCAAGCAAGCAAATGATGGCATGAAGCGTCAGAATTTCACGATATCGAGTGTATATACGTGGTCGAATAGAAATTTCAAATTCATAGAAATAAAATA
This sequence comes from Scilla litardierei, assembly GCA_030789695.1. Classification (NCBI taxonomy): domain Eukaryota; kingdom Viridiplantae; phylum Streptophyta; class Magnoliopsida; order Asparagales; family Asparagaceae; genus Scilla; species Scilla litardierei. The sequence goes on along the minus strand of CM061142.1, from coordinate 490,514,070 downwards.
TGCCAATTCCTCTCCATTGATGAGGATAACATCTTAGGACATCTTTTCTAGCCAAAATTATCGGATGATATGCTAAAGTCACAACCACTATCAAGTCCTAGGATATTTCCTTTAACCTGTCTTTAGGTCGAAAACAAAGGAATCGAAGTTATACGATGGTCGATGGAAGGATAAGTCTAGGATAATGAGTTATTCGCCCATCGAGGAAGTTGTTCTCATGGCATATCAATGTTCCTTATTTCATGAAGTTGCTATCTCATTTATGCTTTCAAATATTTTTTTATTCTTTTCATTTTTCTATGTGTGTGTGTGTGTGTGTGTGTGTGTGTGTGTGTGTGTTGATGTTTTTCCTGTTTCTTGGGGCTTTGGTCAGATTACGAGAGTTGATAGTGGGGAGTGACGGCGCTTGTGCCCTATCCTCCCTCTATTAAACCCCGTATCTCTGCCCATCCCCACTTGTGTATTGTTCTGTCTATACATCAATAAAGATTACACTTACCTTTCAATATATATATATATATATATATATATATATATATATATATATATATATATATATATATATATTGCTTCTAGTCTGGCGTGCGAAGAGAGCCAGGCTAGACAGAAGAGCCTCAGTCGTGGCTATCCCAGGGGGACAGAAACACCAGGTTTTTCTATGCTGCGGCAAAGGAACGCGCAGCTGGCAACCGTCTTCTTCACCTAATTGGGCCGGGGGGTGACCCTGTTGGCATGCTCGACTCCCTCCGCACTGATGCGGTCGACTTCTTCACCTCTCTTTTCCACCAGGATTCGTATCCCTCCACTTTTCCCGAGATTAACCCCAAGCATATTCTTTCCCCGGGCGCTTATGATTGGATTGGTGGCCCTGTTGGGGACCAGGAAATCAAGGATGCTCTCTTCTCCTTGGATAAAGACAAATCCCCCGGTCCTGATGGATTTCCTCCCCTCTTCTTCCAAGAAACGTGGGGCATTGTTAGTAAGGATGTTCTCCTAGCCGTGCGCTCCTTCTTTTCGTCGGGTTGTATTCTAAGGCAGATTAACCATACATTCCTCACTCTAATCCCCAAGGTCCCTTCGGCTTCCTCTCTGGGGGACTACCGGCCCATATCCTGCTGCAATATGATTTACAAAATCATCTCTATGGTACTTAGTAGGAGGATGGCGGCGGTCATACCTGGCCTCATTTCTGGGAACCAGTCGGCCTTCATCAAGGGACGTCTGATCTCGGATTCCTCTCTTCTTGCCCATGAGCTTATCAGGGACTACTCTGCTTCCTTGGGTTCTAGAGCCTGTATCCAGCTGGACCTTCGCAAGGCCTTTGATAGTGTTAATCGTGAGTTCCTCTACTACTTCATGGGGCGTCTTGGTTTTCCTCCCACCTTCATTCACTGGGTCAGGGCTTGTGTGGACTCCCCCTCATTCTCTGTGCTCGTCAATGGCTCACTGGCCGGTTTCTTCGGGAGCAACAGAGGGATTCGGTAGGGCGATCCCATGTCCCCCTTCCTTTTTGTGATAGTTATGGAGGCTTTCACTATCCTCATGGACACCGCCACTTCTTCTGGCATCATTTGCCCCCCAAGAGAGGGGTGCAGGGGATTCCGTCTCACCTGCTCTTTGCTGACGACATGCTTGTCTTTTGTAAGGCGGAGGAGTTCTCTCTTATGGGCCTTAGTCATCTTCTGGCTTCTTTCCACCTCATGTCCGGCCTCGAGGTGAATAAGGGCAAGAGCAAGTTGCTTCTCAGTAAGGGGTGTAACATTGGTAGCGAGCTGTCCCTCCTTCTCGGCATCCCCCTCGAGGTTCCTCCTGTCAAGTACTTGGGGCTTCCCCTTTCCGCTACTTATCCTACTGCCAGACTCTTCTCGGGGCTCATTGACAAGTGCAGGGTCAAGGTCTCTTGCTGGTCCTCCAGACTTCTGTCTACGGCTGGGCGCATTGAGCTGGTGCGCACGGTCATCCATGGGTTTGCTTCCTATTGGCTTCAGTCTTACCGCATCCCTATTTCCGTTCTCGTTGGGATCGATCGTCTTTGTCGGGACTTCATCTAGGGGTCTAAGCTCCATCTGTGGAGGTGGGAGGACATGTGCCTTCCGCGGTCGGAAGGGGGGATTGGTCTTCACAGCCTCCGCGAGGTGGGTGTAGCCGCCGGGGCTAAGCTTCTCTGGAGGCTTCTTCACTCTCCCTCTCCTTGTGCCTCCTTCATGCACAGTGCTTATCTGAAGAGCACTCCCCTCTTCCAGTGTGTGCCCTCGGCGCTGGACTCGGGGACTTGGAAGCATATGCTTCGGTGTCGAGATTCGGCGTCTACTTGCTACCGTCGGGTTATTGGGATGGCCGCTCCACTTCCTTTTGGTATGACCTGTGGCTTCCCTGTGGCCCTTTGGCTGATCTCCACCCCCTCCTCGCCCCCTCAGATACCGCCGGGTTGCTGACTTTTGGGATGGTATCGCCTGGTCTCTTCCTGCTGAGATTGCTCACATTGCTCCCTTGCTAGTTTCGATTGCTGTTTCGGATGGCCCTGACGGCTGGGAGTGGACCGCAGCCGGGGGTTGCTCCCTTCGCTCCGCTTGGTCCTCTACGCGTCGCCGCTTCCCTGTTGACCGGCTTTCCCCTGTGGTCTGGTTTCCTGGGCACACGCCCAAGTTCTCCCTCACTCTCCTACGGGCCCTCTCCGATCGCCTGCCCACCACTCAGCAGCTGGCTAGGCGTGGTATTCAGGATCAGTCCACTTGTTCTCTTTGCGGTCGCTTCCCCGAGTCGTCTCGCCATATCTTCTTCCGCTGTGAGTATAGCGCTTCTGTTTAGGAGTCCTGCAGGCTCCGTCTTGGCCTCCCTCCTGGTTCCAACGCGCTGAAACGGTGATTTGGAGCCAAGGGGAAGACCACCCCCGGGGTAGGCTATCTTTGATGGTCTTCTCTGTGACGGTCTGGCACATTTGGAGAGAACGGAACTTCCGCATTTTCAGATCCCTCAGTTCCTCTGTGACTGCCCTCCTGGCTAGGATTTATTTGGACATCTCGGCTGCCCTGGTTGGTTGCATCCCGGATGATCTTGACCCTGTGGATACTTCCCTTTTTGAGAGTTGGGGTATCTTGTAGGCCGTGTTTTTGTGCGCCAGCCCCAGCATAGGTTTTCCCCCTTTCTTTTTGTTCTTGGCTTTCGCCTGGTAGGTCTTGCGCGAGGTGATTGCTTCCCAGCCTCTCCCTCGCCTGGCTTGCTTGTTGGCTTCGCCTTGATGTAGACCTTGTTCATATTAACACATACACACTTACTTTTCATATATATATATATATATATATATATATATATATATATATATATATATATATATATATATATATTAAAACAGGGATGTTATCATGGGTTATTGGATAAGAGTTTTTGTATAAGAGAAATTGGATAAGAGATGAGATTTTGAGGGAATGGTGACTATGACAAATTTTTGGGGGGAACTATTGAATTTTGAGTGGGAGGAAAACCAATTGGGAAAATTCAAAAAATCCACGATTGCAATTTGGGGGGAATTAAAAAACAACCAGCACACCATTCAAAAACCCCACCAGCACACCAAGCTCGGTGACAAATAAAAAAAATTGCATATGTCCTCAATTGTGTTTCTACTGAAAGCTCGGTGCAAATTTCCCCTTAAAGCTTGGTGCAGATTTCCTCGATTGTTTTTCCTCTCATCATCTATCTTCATCATCCCTGAAAGCTAGATGCAGATTTACCTGTTGATCTATCCATCCATTCGGAATTTTCTACCATTCGACAGTTTCAAAAATCCATCTATTCGGCAGTTTCAAAAAGGTTTACCCCTGAAAGCCTCCATCCATCCGTTCGGTGCAAATTTGTGTTTCCTTCAATTCTTGAATTTTCAGCCAAGTTAAGAGGAAAAGAAGCAGGTTGAGGGAATAAAAGCATGTTTAGGGGAAAATGAAGTAACTTTAGGCACCAATTATTCAAGTTTCTGTTCCTCGCTAAAGTTTCTGTTCATCACTCGCTTGCAATTGCTGGTATGGTTGGAAAAGGAGCAGATTTACTTCTTTGATTCTCAAATATTTTGTAAGATCCTAAGCACTTTGCATATTTTGTCCATTTTAATTTTATTTAATCTTATTTTTTCCTTGACTATTGGGTCCTCTGCAAGAAATCATGCCCATCTTCCAATGGCAAGATCCTCGGTAACATTGAAAAAAGGTGAGATTTTGCTATCTGGGTATTGTTATTCCAAGGGTTTAAAGCCATAAATTACAAGGAGCTCATCAGCACACTTGGATTCACACTTGGATCCTCAACTGCAAAGCCCCACCTCCCCCTCTTTCTCCTGTTTGTTTATAAATTAACTTTCTAAATCTATCTTCCCATCAATTTACTTCAGATCTTTGATCTTTGTTCTGTTTCTCTCCTGCAAGTGGTGGATGCAGCATATGGAGGGTGGAGGGAGTGTGGACCTGGAGGTGTGTCTATTACCTGAGTATATGGCTTCTGTTGAGGTTGATGAGGAGTTCATTGCTGCTGTTTCTCCTATACAGTGAGATGAAGTCTTTTGTGCCACAAGATGCTTTGGTTTGCAAGTTAAATTTGTTGTGTTCTGCTGTATTTCTTGACTTGATCACAAAGGGAGATTAGAATCATGTTTGCTATAGTATGCGGATTGCATTTGAACGAGTAGCGCATAAAGTTGATGGAAATTAGCAATTCTGGCAATTAGATGGTGAAATCTCTATACGCTGTTTGATTTAATTGGCAATTAGATGGCAATCCAATTAGCAAATTCGGCAATTAATTTGGCAGTCAAATTCTTGCCATTTATAATTTCGTTTGAATTAAGCATGTAATCAAATTGATGTAAATTAGCAAATCTAGCAATTAATTGGGCAATCAAATTCTTTCCATTTATAATGTCGGTTGAATTAAGCATGATGGAAATTAGCAAATCTGGCAATTAATTTGGCAATCAAATTCTTTCCATCTATAATGCTGTTTGAAATAAGCATGTAATCAAATTGATGGAAATTAGCAAATCTGGCAATTAAATGGAGAAATCTCTATATGCTGTTTGATTTAATTGGCAATTAAATGGCAATTAAATTAGCAAATCTGGCAATTAATCTGAGAATTAAATTATTTCCATTTATAATGCCGTTTGAATTAAGCATATAAGCAAATCTTTCCATCTATTTGAACATGACATACAAATTCTGTCCAGACAATGCATTTAATTTTATATTCCTACAATGCATTTAAGTTTATATTCCTTCTTGAGACAATGCATACAATCAAATTCATTCAAACGGCAATCAAAATCTTTCCATCAATGCTTTTTCCTGAATTTGCCAATAATTTGATTACATGAATATATACAAATAATGGGAAAGTATACACAAAGATCCTTGCATTTTCCTTTCACTACCAGATAATTTTAAAAGGAAAGAAAATGATGACTTAAATAAATGGTAAGAATTTGATTGCATGGCTCTTTGTATATAATCATGTACTTCAGTTTCCCTCAAATGAAAATGATTTCAGAATGTATCAGTTTCCCTCAATGCATGATCTGTTTTTCTAGCAGAATGTATCAGTTTCGGAAGGAAAATGCATGGTTCTTTGTATATATTCATGTGTACATGACTTTTGATTACATGGCTTATGATTTAATTCAATTGGACTGGATTGTATACTCAGGACTTACGGCCTACGTGTAAACTCTCGGCTCACGGCTTACACATATAATCATGTATACACTACTCATGTATATAATCATGTAACTGATTTCATTGCATGTACATGTCGCATGTATATAATTATATACACGGCTTATGTATATAACCATGTGTACACAGCTCACGGTTCTTTGATTTAATTGGATTACACGGCTCATGTATATAATCATGTATGCATGGCTCTTTGATTAATGGATTAGGATTTAATTAGATTGGATTGGATTGGATTGTATGTACTCACGGCTCACGTATATACTCATGGCACCAAGAAATATAATTATGTAAATTATCATGTATATAATTACGGCTCACGACTCACGGATTGGATTGGATTTTTATGATTTAAATGGGAAATAATCAATGAACTTGCTCACGGCCCAAAGATTTTATGATTTAAATGATTGGAATTTTTTTATGATCGTGTACATAAGCATGTATGTAATATTCATTAAAAAGAATCTTTTTACGGTCATGTATATAATCACAGAGATTTTCTCGAGATTTTTCACTTGATTAAAACATCTTGACATGCCTCATTTGCGATATTTTCCCTTTATTTTGTGTGCAAATTTTTTTGAGAAGACTGACGGATGTCTATAAGAGCATCTGACAGCAAACTAAAAGACTAAATGATGTGTGCATATTTTCTTATGTTGAGAGGTAAATTAACATGGATTCATTATGAAAAAATGATGAAATTTTCTTATTAGTCTTTATATAAATTTAGAAATTTTACCGGAGCTTTGTTGCAATATGGGTGGATTAATTTGTTTGAAGGTAATTTCACTCCACAAACTCATTGGTTTATTTAGATTACACTACAATCAAATTCTTTCCATTTATAATGTCGTTTGAATTAAGCATGTAATCAAATTCTTTCCATCTATCTGAAATTGACATAAACAAATTCTTTCCAGACAATGCATTTAAGTTTATATTCCCTCTTGATATAATGCATGCAATCAAATTCATTCAAAAGACAATCAAATTCTTTCAATGGCATTTTATAGTTAGAATGGCAACTATAGAAGCTTAATATGTGATTATAGAAGCTTGATATAATTATAGTTAGAATGGCAACTAGACCATGGAATTGGAGGTAATTAATGAGCACTGATTAAGTTATACTGTATGGTTTCTTTGAACTCAATGCAACTTCTTTATGAATGGAAATGAATTGCAACACTATTATAAAATTCTGTTGAATGCACAATGAGACTATTCTCAGGAAAATTTCAGGCAAGTAGATTCTGAAATTTTTCACCGTTGATCTACTTGTATGTTATAGTAAATTGGTACCAAGTTATTTTAACCGTTGAAAAATATTTCACCAATTTATTATATTCTCATTGCAGGCACCAATTGGTGAGTAGATTTTGCAAGTAGATTCTGAAAATTTCAGGTTACTTAGTAACCAATTTATTATAACAGGAAAATTTCAGGCTATGCATACTACATTTCCTAGCTCAACTAACTAAGTTATTATCTTTGTTTTAGTGCAACGGATACTATTCAAATCAAGGTTACTAAGATATCTCAAAAAAGAAATCCTCATTTCCCCCTAAAAAGATGGAGGTTTATCAACTTCTGGCAAGGCATTTGTTCTATGCAAGTTATTATCTTTACTTTTCCTTTGGCCTTTACTATATCCTGAAAATAACCTAAAGGATGTTGAAACACTTTAAAATTTGGAATAAACTTAATCAAATTTCATTAAGAGAGAGTATATTCTTTATTCAAGGTTGAGAGAAAATAACAAAATACAGGAACAATTGAATGATATTGATGCACATTAGCCTTTGATTCAAAACACTTAAAAATGTTGCAGTTTGAGAATATGTTTGTGATTTTTTTCTGAATGAGTTTTCTTACTTTTTTTTACAGTTGAAGTCTTCTCTCCAACTTCACATTGATGGAACTAGCCCTACTGCCTAGGACATTAGTCGCCAGGTAAACTAAGGCTATTGCTTCAAGGGGGTTCTAATTGAAAATTACTCACACTAACTTAATTTTGGCCTATATGTTTCTTCCTTGCGGTTTATGAATAGATTTTTGACCTCTTTGCTATAAGTTTTTGTATGTGCTATATGTGCACACTTCTCTTTAGGATTCAAACAAGCTATGAATGCACCGTTATAATTTAGTTAGATGGGTATTTAAAAGATGATAAATTTTGTTTGTGGATCCTCCTTTAGGATATCTTTTGTAGCTCAACCTTGATAATAGGATCATTTTTTTATTCTTCTCTCTACTTGGAAAAAAAGTGTACATATCCATCTTGCATTTATTTCAATTGAAATTATCGCTCATTTCATCTGTTTTATCTTTTATCCTAACTTTTCATACCTCTTTGCTGCTAAATCATTTGTTAATTGCTATCCTTTTGAGACTGGATGCACTTTTTTGCCCTGACGAAATTGATGTCTATTACATGTTATTATTTAATTTCATTGTATTTTAACTGATTTCATGATTTTGTGCGCTTCCATGATACTGATATATGTTACCAGCTTTGGAATTGATTTCATATTAATAAAAGTTTGGAAATTTATGGTAATTTTCAAAGTTCATTTTTTGGGGAATTGAGAAGTTTAGCCAAAAACCTATTTTTTGGTTTCTGTACAATTTTTTTCATGCAATTCCAATTTTGTATCACCTGTGCAACGTGTGTGCCCTGCAGTAGTATCTATATGAGAGGAACCGTAAAGGCCATAGTTATGGAACAATGCATTAGTTATGAGATTTTACAAACTATTGAACCTTTGTGTGCAAATAGTTCAAACGGCAGAAGTCTGGGTCTGAGATCACAACAGTTGATTTGTACATCAGTTTTTCTGTTCTTCTTAAGCAGTAGATTTGTTCACTGTATATATTGTTGGTAACCTATATTGGTTCATTCATTTTTCTCCATGGCATATGGTTTATCATCTATACAAATTTGTATGATTTGTACAGGGCCGTGTATGGCATCCATGTGTTGCCTCCTTTGGCCATAATTCATTGTGGCTATATTTCACCATAACTATGCCTATATTTCAGTATATGGCATTTGTTTAAGTTTACCCTTATGTTATACTGTAAAAGGTATTATTCTGATCCAAGCTATTAGCATTCTAGACATCATATTGTTTATTCAGATTTTCATACTTAACCGTTACATGCGTGTTGGACTTGAAAGCACCTTATGAATATTGGATTACTGCAGTTAATTATTATATTAAGTTAATTATTATATTAATGTAATCTCTAAATAATTTTTATTGAGGACAGAAGTATATGAATATTCAAAGTTACTTGGAAATTCCCAGTTTGTCCTACTTCCATTCCAGCCATATAAGTTAGTATATGCATATATGCTTGCTGAAGTGGGAAAGGTTTCTGATTCAATAAGGTGAGTGCATAATTTGCTTTGCTTCTTCTGCAATTACTTCCCAAATTTCTACCACATGGTTAACTCATGTATTGTCAATCATCACTGAAGTTGCTGAAAAATTCAGGCCATGCTCCTGAAGTAGAAATGTTGAAAAATTTGGAGTCATCCTTAGAGGAGAGATTGTGAACCCCCAGCAGTGGTGAGAATCTGCGATCAGATTGCCAATGGCATCTACATCGTGCAGAGGAAGCTAGGATCGGGGAATTTCTCCATCGTTTGGCTCGCATACGATAAGCAAGCTCAGTTAAGGATCCGATCCATTTTCATTGATCTAGGAATTTATGTTATCAAGGAACTTAAGCAAAACATAATGTTCTTGATATTGTAGTTACTAGTATGTTTAACTTGATTATAAGATTAACTTAGTTGATGTTCATTTAATATGGTACCCTCAATTACATGTTGTTTTCTTGCGGTCCATTTTTTGATGGGTAATTAGCACCGTGGATTTCTGTTAAGGTATTTTTTCTGATGTTTTGTTCCATTTAGCTTTGTTTTTCAAATGTCAGTTCTCAGTTTACAAACTTTGAAGATAAAGTTGGAAATGTGAAGTAGAATCCTTAAACAAACTACTCTGACTGAATGCAACATTAGCATCAAGTTAACTGATCATTCAATAGAGCTCTAATCACATGCAGAGGGAACATCTAGGGGACAAGTAGAAGATGAAGAAACCAAGAGGCCCTGTGAACACAACATTAAATAAGCAAATGTTTGGTTTTGACGCAATTTGATTTTAGGAAGTTTGTGTGTGCTTGCTTACTCATTCAGTATTTAGAGGATCAAATGGAGCATGATTTGCATTTATTTTGAAAGGCAAGGAAGTAGAAGATGGGCTAAAATGGATCATGGTTCATAAGCATCATAATATCAACTTGAGAACATGAAGTATTTAGAGGATCAAATGGAGCATTATTTGCATTTATTATGAAAGGAAAGGAAGTAGAAGATGGGTTAAAATGGATCATGGTTCTTGAGCATCATAATATCAACTTGAGAACATGAAATGGACAATAGCTGGAGTGCTTGAAATAATTATTGCTTGCGAGTTTGGTAATCATATGATTTTTATAAAGAAAACATTAAGAGTATGACAGTATGCATATAATGTTTGTCATATAATGATTAATTTGGGCTCATCAACTTCTTAAATTGGTGATAAAAGGCATATATTTTATATTTAGATTTAATATGTCGAGAAGATGAGTTTAGGTGAAAACGATGAGTGAAAAACTATAAGACATGGGATAGGAATGAGTTATTATTTGCAACATTTAGAGGAATCTATGGCGAGCTTCATTTGATGATAAGATGAGGGAGACATATTTAAGTTGGTATGTGAATGAATCTTGACAAATCAAGAGTTGAGATTAAAACTTTTGAAAAATTTCAGAGGGAAACCCTTAGAAGATCGGAATGGAATTAAACCTCGGGAAACTAAAATTTTATGGGGAAACTAAATTCTATGGTGGGAACTAAAATTTGGGAGGTGCATAACGTTTGGGGGGAACAAAATAACACTATTATGTTTTAATTATTGTTGTTCGTTTAAAATTAGGGAATCCAAGATTTTGAGGAAGAAATTTGTTAAATGAACTGTGCCATTAGGTCACATTATAAACCGGTAAGGAAAACTACATTCTTGGGGAACTAAATTTTTGTGTGGAACTGAATTCATTGTGTTGATCAAATATTTTAGGGAACTAAAAATTTTCGGTGGAATTAAATAACACTAATTTAATTATTGATTCATTTAAAATTAGGCGATCTAAGATTTTGAGGGAGGTGTATATCTTAAATGAAACGTTCCCTACGGGCACGGGTTATGACATTTGGTTGATTCGTGTCATGATATCTTGCAGTGACATTTGGAATTTTGTGAAATCTTGCAAGTAGGTGGAGCGATGTTAGAGGTCAAGCTCAGGGGCAAGCAGTAGCAAGTTTGTTTAGTACATATGAATGTGGCAAACAAATTCTAAATTTGTTTTCAAGGTTGTTTAGTAGCTTTTGGTGTATGAATTTGAATCGAACTAAATATTAGGGGGACTAAAAATTTTGGCGTGGGCTAACATTTTTATTTAGAATTAAATTAATAATGTCGGAACTAAATTCTCTGGTAGGGACCTAAAATTTGGTGAACTAAGATTTTGAGGGGGTCATAATAATTATTGCGCTTTAATTATTTCTGTTCGTTTAAAATTAGGGCGTTTAATATTTTGATGGGGTAATATTTAAATGATCCGTGCCCTTGGGCACGTGTATATACTAGTCTATATTATAAAACAGGGATGTTATCATGGGTTATTAGATAAGAGTTTTTGTATAAGAGAAATTGGATAAGAGATGAGATTTTGAGGGAATGGTGACTAGGACAAATTGGGGGGGGGACTTTTGAATTTTGAGTGGGATGAAAACCAATTGGGAAAATTCAAAAAATCCACGATTGCAATTTGGGGGGAATTAAAAAAACAACCAGCACACCATTCAAAAACCCCACCAGCACACCAAGCTCGGTGACAAATAAAAAAAATTGCAAATGTCCTCAATTGTGTTTCCTCTGAAAGCTCGGTGCAAATTTCCCCTTAAAGCTTGGTGCAGATTTCCTCGATTGTTTTTCCTCTCATCATCTATCTTCATCATCCCTGAAAGCTAGATGCAGATTTACCCATTGATCTATCCATCCATTCGAAATTTTCTGCCATTCGACAGTTTCAAAAATCCATCTATTCGGCAGTTTCAAAAAGATTTACCCCTGAAAGCTTCCATCCATCCGTTCGGTGCAAATTTGTGTTTCCTTCAATTCTTGAATTTTTCAGCCAAGTTAAGAGGAAAAGAAGCAGGTTGAGGGAATAAAAGCAGGTTTAGGGGAAAATGAAGTAGCTTTAGGCACCAATAATTCAAGTTTCTGTTCCTCGCTAAAGTTTCTATTCATCACTCGATTGCAATTACTGGTACGGTTGGAAAAGGAGCAGATTTACTTCTTTGATTCTCAAATCTTTTGTAAGATCCTAAGCACTTTGCATATTTTGTCCATTTTCAGTTTATTTAATCTTATTTTTTCATTGACTATTGGGTCCTCTGCAAGAAATCCTGCCCATCTTCCAATGGCAAGATCCTCGGCAACATCGCGAAAAGGTGAGATTTTGCTATCTGGGTATTGTTATTCCAAGGGTTTAAAGCCATAAATTACAAGGAGCTCATCAGCACACATGGATTCACACTTGGATCCTCAACTGCAAAGCCCCACCTCCCCCTCTTTCTCCTGTTTGTTTATAAATTAACTTTCTAAATCTATCTTCCCATCAATTTACTTCAGATCTTTGATCTTTGTTCTGTTTCTCTCCTGCAAGTGGTGGATGCAGCATATGGAGGGTGGAGGGAGTGTGGACCTGGAGGTGTGTCTATTACCTGAGTATATGGCTTCTGTTGAGGTTGATGAGGAGTTCATTGCTGCTGTTTCTCCTCCACAGTGAGATGAATTCTTTTGTGCCACAAGATGCGTTGGTTTGCAAGTTAAATTTGTTGTTGTTAATTTCAGTACGTAGGAATAATCAAATAAACACATAGATTAAAACAAGAACCAATCAGAGATACTCAAGACTTGGTAACGCAGTTCGGCGTGCACACCTACATATGCGGGGCCACGCCCAGAAAATCAGAATACTCCACTAAAATAATCAATGAGTACAATCACTAATTATCGCGATTCTATTAGGAGGAACAACCTCCCCCTTAATATAAACCATGATGGGTGGTCTCTACCAACCCATGGAGTATTCTCGGCAAGCTCCCCTTGCACAACCGACTAGATCAACTCCCTTGATCCTACGTGCGTAGCCGTCGGCCTCCTCCTGGAGTTCTTTAAAACTTTTTATCAAAAGTAGTTAATCCTAGCCGCCAATCTACGCAACCCTTTCAATCCCTCTTGCCCTCAATCATAGAGTGGTTAAGGAAGTTTTCTTCAATCAAATCTGAGAAGATTGGCCACCCACAAATAACTGAACCAAGATCGGAAATGGTTCAGCCAAATATTCTAAAAATGGCAACGACAATAAGTGGGCGAGATTCTCTCCAACCGATTCTATAACAAATTCCGAGAGATCGCAACATCCAATTATATCTCCAACAGATCTTCAATTGCAACAATATATACCAGAAAACTTAGAAGAATCTGAAAGGAGATCTGAGGAATCCACCTTCAATAACCGCTGAAGACCATCGTTCGATTCCAGCCTTTTGACACAGCATGTTAGACTTTATGTTGTATCATAACGTTCAACATATCATCCAACATTGTCACCAGATGAGATCTCTCATACCATACTTGCAGATTAATACCTTCAACCACATCGTCAGCAAATCTTATATGTACCAGCATCCAACAGAGTATCTGGAGAAGATCTAAACAATACTGCAAGATTTAAAACCATTCAGATAAAAAATCTTCAACCGCACATATCTTCAACCGCACATACCATTCAGTTATGAAACCAACCAGATTTTGTAACCACAATATTCGGGTAAATAACTTCCTCTTTAATGTAGAATATCCGCCAATATTTCTAGGATCACTTCGGGTAAGAAATCCCATATTCAAGGAACCACCGAATCTATTTCGGGTAAAATGATTAAAATAAATCTCATGCGGATATTTTGCCGAAAGAATAAAGATCTATTTCTGGTAAATAGAACCAATAAATCTCAGCAACTATTTCCTCCCATCAATTAAGGACCGATTCCTAAATATTCTCAGCAAGCCTCCACCAATTAAGGAACTAATTCAGGTAAGAAGGAAAATAAAAATCTCTCCAAGATATTCCATCAATCAATTCAGGAATCCCCAACATTCTAGGCAGTAAATCAGAACTGAGATCACCACAACAGATCTGTAGACCAAAGCAGCGTTTCAGCATACGAACCAGAATTCCAGATCCCGAATGTTGAACATTATGTTGAACGACATTATGTTCAACATTACTGCTTAAACTGCTCAAAAAGACTTCTGATTCCGCAGCATGAAACCTCCAGATGTAGTGCCACTAATGCCAACAGATATTAGCAGAAATTCAACCCTAACAATCTCCCCCTTTGGCATAATGTGGCACAACCCAAGCAAGCACCAACCAAGCACACATTCTCCCCCTTTGAGCCACAATAATCCAAACCACATTCTCCCCCTTACTAGAACAACCCGAGAGCAGTGATCACCTCAGAAAGGACAGCCAACTTGTTCCAGAAAGACACCACATTCTCACCCTTTCAGCTACCCTCTGACCGGCGCCCCGGCTCGACGCGAACGGGGGTGCGGAAATCTAAATATTTGTAACCGCAAGCGCACGGTGTTGTAGTGTGGCTTGGGGGTCGAACACAGGGAGGAGAGGATGTGCTTGTGTCAAAGAGGACCAAAATCACCCCGTGGGCGAGCTAGCCCAGATCGAATGATGGGTTGTCACGGTAAAGGAAAGCGAGGTATAAACAATATGAAAATAAAACCTGGGACTTTGGTTTCCTCCCCAATGAGCGACTCTCACCGATACGGCCTACGGGTAGGATGGCGATCGGAATTAGGGTCTAATGGTGAGACGTTGCCTCTAAAAGTGGTACCGGCATCCCATGGGCCCGATATTCCGGTCGGTGCCCAGGATGATACGCCGGACTTCCCGGGTTCGATCAGTGGGCACTCCAGTGTCCATTAACACTGATCGACTCCGGGAGCACTAAGCTCGCAACGATAACTCCCAACGTCTCGTCCTGCCGCTCCCGCGTGCTAGGATTTGGCGTCTACGCTAAAGGCGTGGGCTATGGCTAGGGAGTCAACCGCCAAGTTTATTCCCCCTTGGCCCGACGGTTAAAGGCGGTCTTTTTCCCACCGATGACAATAAAACACCCCGCGTAACCGTTAGATTCCTAATCCCTATCGATTTCCTAACCCTATGGACGCATCGGGAAGAGCCCCCGAAGGGGTTTTCGCCAAAACCCTGGATTAGGGAACTACTCACAAATATTCATTAAAAAGCGATCTAAATGAAAATGAACCGTCAAAATCATAATCAGACGATAGGAATGCAAAGGTAGTAAAGCAATTAAGATAATACTAAAGTTTTACAAAGATCCGAAAACTTACAAAAACTGGGAAATTACAGCCGTCACAAAATGAAGAAAACAGTAAAAAATAACCAACTCCCGAATCTGGGAAACCTAGGGTTCTATTTATAGAAAACGACATCACCCGATCGGTTGACAAGTCAACCGGTCGGGTGAGCCGCTTCACAAAATCACAGCGCAATGCGGGGGTTTCACCCGGTCAGTATGAACTGGTCAGTTGATACTTGGTGCGGTCGGTTGGATCTTGGTGCCGACCGGTTGGATCTTGGTGCCGACCGGTTGGATCTTGGTGCGGACCGGGTGAGGAGACCTGTTGGAACTTCGAGTCTTGGCTGTTGAAATTCGGCTACAGGTGAACCGATCGGGTGAAGGTCACCCGATCGGTTGGAAATCAGCTTCGAATTTCTAGAGACTTTGAGCTTCTGACCCGGTCGCTGAACCGACCGGGTGACTTCTCGTGAGCTCCAAGCTGCGTCCGGGTGGTGCACGCGTGCATCACCCGATCGGTTGGAGATGACCAACCGACCGGGTGAGGGGCTAAAAGATGCAATCTTCGTCGTTTGACCCCCTGGATCACGCGTGACTCCTCCCGTTGCTCCGGGGACACATGATATCATCATTTTACGCCCCAAATGCCAGCAAACTCCTGCAAAACACGGAAAATACAGAAAAGAGAAAGAAAATAAGAAAACACAAGAAAACACGAGAAAACGAATAAAAACGGCGGTAAAATACGGAAAAACACGGAAGAAAACGTGCATAAATATATGAAATATAAACGCACGTCAAAATCCCCCAAGCTGAACTCTTCCTCGTCCTCGAGGAAGATGAGTGAGAGTAGGAGCTCGGGGAGGAAAAATAGAGAGAAAGAGAGAAAAAGAAAACTCTATATCCTAGATCGCCCGTCAGGGCCAACAAAATCAAAATCGACACACCAAGCAAGCAAACGCCAAATCACATCACTAAACCTAGGATTACGAGTCCAAACAAGTGCCGTGGGTCCACGCGGTGAAGCGCGAGTGAGTGTGGTAGTGCGCCAGCAGTCTGTGTCACTATCTATGATGTGCAATAAAGCTCGATATACACAAATCCAGGAAACGACCCAAATATCGATTCAAATTGAATAAAGCAGTGAATTTATAGTTCAAGCATGCATGAGAATAGAGGGAATCGAAACATATCATGCGTCAGGGGCTCCATGACTAGGGTTAAGGAAATCACACCACTATAGCCTAGATAATAGCTAAAAAGTTCCCAAGCCAAGTGTTTTCGAAACCGATGGGGGTTGAGATGATGTGGAAAAGAACACTCGGTGCAAATTCTCGCCTTCCCTTTATTCATGGCAAGTAGGAAAATATTCACACGGGAATTTTTGGTTTTTGGGCATTTGTATTTTTTGGGTATACCATTTTTCTTTTCTTTTCTTTTCATTTCTCTTCTTTTTGGGTTTTTTCTTTTCTTTTCTCCTATTTTTTTGGATTTTTGGGGTTTTTTGGCTATACACATGTGTACTCTCCCAAGTGGGAGAACGGTACACGGCGATGGGATTTACACCAAGTAAAACAAAAAAGAAGTCGGAATCTAAACACTTGGGCAAGGGAAACTATTCTCGCTAATTAGAGCATGGGCTAGATGGGGTTATCCTAGTCCTTAGTTGTGGAATCCCGACACATGCGAAATGAAGCGTACAATATATATATAGCATGCAGAAGAAGCAGACAGTAGAAATAAGTACCGCATATTCATATCGAAACATGATAATCTAGGGGGTCATTCCTGGACAGGTATATAAAGTGAATCACAAAGTAGAAGCACACCACACGGCTAGGCACGACACATGACTCACAAAAAAGCTAAGTGGACCCACGATGCGTGAAAATACACGGGACTCGATATCCTAGGGTTAGTGAGTGTGATTATCGATGCCATGCTAGGTGTGTGTGATTTTGTGGCAATTCATCATAGGGTTCATCTCTAGGAGAAAGAGATAAAAAGAAGAAAAGAAAAAATAAAAACACGATGAAAACGACCTAAAAACGAAAGAGAAAGACTCAAACGACGCACAAAGTGCGACTCCCCCAAGCTGAAGCTTGCATTGCCCTCAATGCAATAAGAGTGAGTACGGGAGGGCAAATGAAAATGGGAGGGATACGCACCGACAAAAAAAAATGAAAAAACACAGATACGAAACTGAAAATAAAGAAAAAACAAAATCACGAAATTAAACCACACGACACAAAAATAGAAAAAAAGAAATAAGGAAAAATGAACAAACAAGATGACATGACACGACACGAGCAAAGCACACGACACGACACAACAAAGGGTAAAATGGGCATGCACACGCAAAGGAAAATAAAACACGACAACACAGCAAAATAAAGGAAGGGGGGAGTTACTCGGAGTCGCTGGCGGTGGAATGGTAAGGGGATGGCGAGGAGGGTGGTGAATAATGGTAGAAGGAATCCTCCGAGGAAGAAGGAGATGGTGTGCGAATAGGAGAAGGGGGAGCAACAGGCAGGACAACCGGAGGATCGGGATACATCGGTGGATCGTGGTGGATAATGGTTGGACGGGGTGGACCGACGTACGGGTGCCAATCGGGAGGATCCAAAGGCGGGAAGTGGACGAGTGAAGCGTACCAAGGATCTGGGTAGAACTCCCAGGGCAAGTGTGTAAGGCGTAGGGGGAAACGCTCCGAAGATGAGGGTGGGAGGATGGCGAAAGGAGTGCAGGCGGGACTATAGAGGTAGGCTGCACGATCCTCCCCAAAAGGAGTAAGCACGCCGATAGAGATCAAGTAGCTGCGATCGATAAGGTTACGTCCCGGGACGATAGGGAGGTCGGAGGGCATCCTCAAGACAAAGCTGACAATAAGAGTAACGATACCCCCGCAGCAGATAGACCCAGAAGCGACACGGCTGACGGATAAGAGCTCGTGGACGATCCAATGGGTGGTGTTTAAGGGGAAAGGGATTTCGCCATGAATCCGGTCATGGGACATGGCGTAGAGAAAGAGCAGCTCATCGCTAGACACCGCGGATACATCAATACGAGCGAAAATGGTGTTAGCAAGGAAGCAGTGAGCAAAACGGTAGCAAGGGTGTATGATGTAGGAGGCAAGGGCTACCGCCGGAAAGGAGGTGTATCGTGTGAATCGTTGCCAAACACCATCAGCCCAGAAGCGAGAAAAAATGTCAGATCGATCATGAGTAGGCCATTCAGTCGGGCGATTGGGGCTGGGGAAGAGTAGATTGTTGTTAAGCTCGACGAAGCTCATGGAAAAATCGCAATTGAAGGCCCGGAAAGTGAAGCCATGATCAGTCACCTCGAGAGAACTGAGGAATTCAAGCGTGAGATTTCTGTGTGTATTGGCCTGAGTTCGCAGAAGATAATCACAACCTATGAAACGAAAAAGTGCACAGACGCCTCTAAAGAGTCCAAGGGATTGTAGGGTGGGGAAGTCCGCGAAAAGAGTAGGTCGGATAGGGCGATGGAGGAGGGCTTGTAAACGATCAGACTGCTCCTCAGACGTAGGGTTTATACCAAGGAAAGAGGGTGAAAAGGGTCCGTAAAGTGGATTACGGCGCGAAGATGAGGCAATCTCTTTCCCTTTTCTAGACATGGCGACAACGTGGATGGTGAAAAGGAAAGTGGGAGCGCCAATGATGATTATAGAGCAGGTGAAGCAGGTATAACACCAATTCAGGATATTACAGATAAGGTAAGAGATGCGTAGGGTGGGAAGGTGTTACCCATCAATGTAGCAAGATCAAGCTCCCGGGGGACTCAAGTAGTAGGAGGAAGTAATTCGGGAAGCCGCCGTTCGCTGATCCGACAAGAAGTAATTCGAAAATTTTGGGGGCTAGGGTTAGGGTTTGGATGTTTTGATGATGGAATGTTGATGATGGAAAGGTGGCGAGGGTGGGGGAATATGGGAGTGAGTGGGGACGAGGGTTTAGGGGCAGTATGTTGGACGGAGGAGGTCGATTCGACAGTTGGAGGGTGTGTAACCGCGTGAAGGGGATTGTTGGGGGTCGGGTGGCGGACATCACACGGTAGGGGTATTTATAGGGGCGAAACGGAACCGATCGGGTGGTTTCTCACCCGATCGAGTGGACGGATTTCGAAAATTTCCTGTCGGCCAACAGCTACAGGTGAACCGACCGGGTGGATAGTCACCCGATCGGTTGACCGCTCCCCAAATCTTTCCCGAGAACATGTGATATTTCACCCAGCCACTCACCCTATCGCGATATTACTCGACCGATCGGTTGATGTGATCTCCAAATTTCCCGAAAGTTCAGCACTACCCACACGGTCAGCGACCCGGTCTCAGCCGTCTTCACCCGGTCGGTTCGTTAGGCAGTTGATTCGGCCCTTTAGCCGATACGTCCACACCGATCGGGTGAGTACTCACCCGATCGGTTGGGGTCTTGTTTCCTGCAAAAAATGCACACATGGGATCAGTCTTCAACTGAAGTTTATGTGGCTGGATTTATTTATCAGAAATAGATAAAATTAAGTTAGAAATAATTCCAAAGATTGGAGATAGAGATTTTAGAGCATGGGTTGCCTCCCATGAAGCGCTTTTGTTTAACGTCGTTCGCTCGACGCCTCCAGCGGTGGTCAATTAGGATCCGGAGGGTTAGAGGAAGTGTTGTCACTCGCTGGGGATCCTACCAGAGAGAATTCTGGTTCTCCAACTGCATAGTGTTTCAGACGCTGTCCGTTGACTTTAAACGGTTCATCCCTTCCCATTATCTCAATAGCCCCATGCGGGAAAACCTTGGTGACGCGGAACGGTCCCGACCACCTTGACTTGAGTTTTCCAGGAAAGAGCTTCAGCTTTGAGTTGAATAGGAGAACTAAGTCCCCTTCTTTGAATTCCCTCTTCAAGATTCGCTTATTGTGCCACCGCTTCAGCTTCTCCTTGTAAATCTTGGCGTTCTCATAGGCGTTGAGCCGGATTTCGTCGAGCTCGTTGAGTTGTAACCACCGGTGCCCCCCACCTCCTTGGCGTCGAAGTTCAGGTTCTTAATTGCCCAAAACGCCATATGCTCCAATTCCACAGGAAGATGGCAAGCTTTCCCATAGACAAGCCGGTAGGGAGTCGTGCCGATCGGAGTTTTAAATGCCGTCCTGTAGGCGCAAAGCGCGTCAGGAAGCTTTGATGACCAATCCTTTCTAGAATTGGCCACCGTCATTTCTAGTATGCTTTTAATCTCCCGGTTAGAGACCTCCGCCTGACCGCTGGTCTGCGGGTGGTAGGCACGCCCCACCCGGTGTTGTACCCCGTATTTTTTTAAGAGAGCCTCGAATTTCTTCTCTATAAAGTGGCTCCCTCCGTCACTGATCAGGACACGAGGTACACCGAACCGCGGGAAGATGTTGCTTTTGAAGAACTTGGCCACCACTCTGGAATCATTGGTTGGACTGGCTATCGCTTCAACCCATTTCGACACGTAGTCCACAGCCACCAAGATATACTGGTTCCCTAAAGAGGAAGGGAACGGTCCCATGAAGTCCACTCCCCACACATCGAAGATTTCTACCTCCAGGATGTAGTGTTGAGGCATCTCATTCCTTTTGGAGATATTTCCCGCCCTTTGGCATTTATCGCAGGCTTGGATATAAGCATGTGTGTCCTTGAAGAGTGTAGGCCAGTAGAATCCACTCTGGAGAATTTTTTCGGTGGTCTTGTAGGTGCTCGCGTGCCCTCCACATTGCTGCCTGTGGCAGTGGGAAATGATGGAGGTCGCCTCAGTCTCAGGGATGCATCTTCGAATCACCCCATCATTGCAGGTTTTGTATAGGTGGGGGTCATCCCAATAAAATTTACGGACCTCATGGAAAAATTTCTTCTTCTGCTGAAAGCTCACATTGTGGGGGACGATAGCACAAGCCAGATAATTTGCAATGTAGGCGTACCAGGGGGTCCAGGAGGAAGAGACAGAGAAAAGGTGCTCGTCAGGGAGCGAATCATCGATCGGCGTAGCATTTAAATCGAGGGTAGGCATCCTGGACAGGTGATCGGCAACAACATTCTCCGCCCCCTTCTTGTCTCTGATTTCCAAGTCGAATTCCTGGAGGAGGAGAATCCATCTAATGAGTCGCGGCTTAGCTTCTTTCTTGCTCAATAGGTATTTAAGAGCCGCGTGATCTGTGTGCACGATCACTTTGGCGCCAACGAGATATTGTCGGAACTTATCCATGGCGTAGATGACCGCTAACAATTCCTTTTCTGTGGTAGTATAATTTCTTTGAGCGGCATCGATGGTTTTGCTCGTATAATATATGACATGAAGATTTTTATCCTTCCTCTGCCCCAAGACGGCACCAACCGCATAATCACTAGCGTCACACATCAGCTCAAAGGGTAAATTCCAGTCCGGTGGCTGTATTATGGGCGCGGAGATCAAAGCTTGCTTCAAAGTGCGGAAGGCCTCCATACACTCCTCGCTGAAGACGAAAGGCACGTCCTTCACGAGGAGTTGGGTTAGCGGCCTGGAAATCTTTGAAAAGTCTTTTATGAAGCGGCGATAAAATCCCGCATGTCCTAAGAAACCACGGACTCCCCGAAGATTGAGCGGTGGTGGAAGCTTTTCAATCACCTCAACTTTAGCCTTATCAACCTCGATTCCCCTCGAAGAGATGACGTGCCCCATCACAACTCCTTCTTGGACCATGAAGTAGCACTTCTCTCAGTTTAGGAATAATCCTTTTTCTTGACATCTCTCCCGGACTTTAGTTAGGTTACTGAGGCACGAGTCAAACTTAGTTCCATAGACGGAGAAGTCATCCATGAAAACCTCCATGATATCCTGAGAGTAGTCGGAGAAGATAGCGGACATGAGTCTTTGGAATGTAGCAGGGGCGTTACAAAGTCCGAACGGCATTCTTCTATAGGCATACGTCCCGAATGGGCAAGTGAAAGTCGTCTTCTCCTGGTCATCGTTATGGATAGGGATCTGAAGAAATCCTGAGTACCCGTCCATGAAACAGAAATAATTATGCTTCCCCAGTCTCTCGAGCATCTGGTCGATAAAGGGCAGAGGGTAATGATCCTTCCTCGTTGCCTTGTTCAGCTTTCTATAGTCAATGCACATCCTGTACCTCGTGACGGTCCTCGTTGGTATTAGCTCGTTCTTCTCGTTGCGAACCACCGTCATTCCTCCTTTCTTGGGTACGACGTGCACCGGGCTAACCCAGCGACTATCGGAGATAGGGTATATGATACATGTATGTAGAAGCCTAACAATCTCCTTTTTTACAACTTCCATCATTATGGGATTTAGCCTCCGCTGCGGCTCAATCGAGGAGGCTTCCTCATCTTCAAGCAGAATTCTGTGTGAGCAGAGGCCTAAGCTAACCCCTTTTAAATCTTCAATTGTATATCCGAAAACTCCTTTAAACCTTTTTAAAACGCCAAGAAGTTTGGTCATTTGGTCTTCAGGCAGTGAAGAGTTCACTATGACCGGAAGGGTCGAGCCAACCCCCAAATATTCATACTTCAGCCCCGGCGGTAACTCCTTCATCTCAACTTCATGAGGCCCTGACACATACTTCTCAAGCTGAGCATCCTCAAGGGAAAGGAGTTCTTCGTGGATTTCTTGGAAGACATCATCCGGAATCTCACTCTCAGACACGGTCCCGCATGGCAAAGTTTTGCAAGGTATTGTGGGAACGATCGAGGAAGGCACTGGGTCTCTTTCAAGCTCATAATAATTGTCCGGGAAGAAGGCTTCTAAGTGAAAACAGGTTTCAACTGTCGAAGGTTCCCCACAACTGTTTCTAGCTTCCTCATTGTCCAAAGATCCGTGATGCTCGATAGAAGTCTGCAAGGAATAGATCGGTTCCTGTCCTATGTAGCCCACAGACTCAGCCTGATGGTTCTCCTGATGAAACTCTGCGAACAACTCTTCTTCACTAAATTCGGGACTAGGAATGTCGATATATGCCACTTCACCATGAGGAAAGAGAGTTGCCGTGGCAAGGGGCTCCTGCGTATCTCGATATGTCCTCTGATTTTCCACGGCGGCAGACAGGAGAGGTAGTATATTCGAAGTATTAAGGGATTCCGCTAAGCTTCGTGCCAAACAGCGAATATGGTGTGAGTGATCCCAGATGTCTCCTGAAACTGCATGCAACATCCTCGTCGTGGGGCAAAGAACCTATACGAAAGGAGAGAGAGAACTGCACAAGAAGCAAACACGTCAAAAGCACGGGTTGCATAAATGGGAACCGAATGTAGCGATGGTAGCGCGGCGATTCAGTCAGTTAGCACTATACAATTACTATCTACAATATGTACAAGCGAAATTGGAAAGTGTAGAGTGTGAAAATTATTGCGAGGTAGGGATAAGAGCTAGACACTAGGGTTCATGAGATCCTAAAAGAACAAGCACGTTGCCTCCTCGGCAACGGCGCCATAAACTTGACCGGCGCCCCGGCTCGACGCGAACGGGGGCGCGGAAATCTAAATATTTGTAACTGCAAGCGCACGGTGTTGTAGTGTGGCTTGGGGGTCGAACACAGGGAGGCGAGGATGTGCTTGTGTCAAAGAGGACCAAAATCACCCCGTGGGCGAGCTAGCCCAAATCGGATGATGGGTTGTCACGATAAAGGAAAGCGAGGTATAAACAATATGAAAATAAAACCCGAGACTTTGGTTTCCTCCCCCAACGAGCGACTCTCGCCGATACGGCCTACGGGTAGGATGGCGATCGGAATTAGGGTCTAATGGTGAGACGTTGCCTCTAAAAGTGGTACCGGCATCCCATGGCCCGATATTCCGGTCGGTGCCCAGGATGATACGCCGGACTTCCCGGGTTCGATCAGTGGGCACTCCCGTGTCCATTAACAATGATCGACTCCGGGAACACTAAGCTCGCAACGATAAATCCCAACGTCTCGTCCTGCCGCTCCCGCGCGCTAGGATTCGGCGTCTACGCTAAAGGCGTGGGCTATGGCTAAGGAGTCAACCGCCAAGTTTATTCCCCCTTGGCCCGACGGTCAAAGGCGGTCTTTTTCCCGCCGATGACAATAAAACACCCCGCGTAACCGTTAGATTCCTAATCCATATCGATTTCCTAACCCTATGGACGCATCGGGAAGAGCCCCCGAAGGGGTTTCCGCCAAAACCCCGGATTAGGGAACTACTCACAAATATTCATTAAAAAGCGATCTAAATGAAAATGAACCGTCAAAATCATAATCAGACGATAGGAATGCAAAGGTAGTAAAGCAATTAAGATAATACTAAAGTTTTACAAAGATCCAAAAACTTACAAAAACTGGGAAATTACAGCCGTCACAAAATGAAGAAAACAGTAAAAAATAACCAACTCCCGAATCTGGAAAACCTAGGGTTCTATTTATAGAAAACGACATCACCCGATCGGTTGACAAGTCAACCGGTCGGGTGAGCCGCTTCACAAAATCACAGCACAATGCGGGGGTTTCACCCGGTCAGTATGAACCGGTCGGTTGATACTTGGTGCGGTCGGTTGGATCTTGGTACCGACCGGTTGGATCTTGGTGCGGACCGGGTGAGGACACCGGTTGGAACTTCGAGTCTTGGCTGTTGAAATTCGGCTACAGGTGAACCGATCGGGTGAAGGTCACCCGATCGGTTGGAAATCAGCTTCGAATTTCCAGAGACTTTGAGCTTCTGACCCGATCGCTGAACCGACCGGGTGACTTCTCGTGAGCTCCAAGCTGCGTCTGGGTGGTGCACGCGTGCATCACCCGATCGGTTGGAGATGACCAACCGTCCGGGTGACGGGCTGAAAGATGCAAGCTTCGTCGTTTGACCCCCTGGATCACGCGTGACTCCTCCCGTTGCTCCGGGGACACATGATATCATCGTTTTTACGCCCCAAATGCCAGCAAACTCCTGCAAAACATGGAAAATACGGAAAAGAGAAAGAAAACAAGAAAACACAAGAAAACACGAGAAAACGAATAAAATACGGCGGTAAAATACGGAAAAACATGGAAGAAAACGTGCGTAAATATATGAAATATAAACGCACGTCACCCTCACATCTCACATCCGAGTCGAGCTCTAAGGGGCTGAAAAGTAGTTAGAGAGTAGAAAAACATCGGCGGTGTTAACAGAGGAGCTTCGATGGTCTGCATGTCAAAATTTGGAGACGTGGATGCGATGGAACCGGCTAAGAAGTGAACGAACTTTAGGGAAGACAACCGGTCTAGATGATGAGGCCGCAAAAGATGAAACAGATGTGGATTGCTGTGCAGGAGAGGGTACATGCGAAGATCCAATGGCACCGGTGGAGGAAGAGCGGTGAGCAAAGGGACGAGATAGCACTCTGATAATTCTGGAGGAATATTCATGAGACTTTGGCACAGGTTGCTCATAGTGATTGTCGAGGGGAGATGTCGAGTCTGGTGTCATAACATCTGCAGTAACATTGTTCTGTGTTGTATATAATGTTACAACATTAGTCACAACATGAAGTGTTCTCTCTGAAGCTGTAGTGTTCCTGCTGCATAATTCAGACTTCTTGACCCATTGCTTCTTTATCTTCATATCAGGATGTCTAACATTTCTTCCTTCTGACCAATGTCGCATGCGACTGTAGCAGTTTCTCTCAGTATGGCCTATGAACTTGCAGTAACTGCATACAGAACGAGCACCTTTTATACCTCTAATTTGCTCTTCTTCTGATCATGGCCCTTGTGCTGACCCATTCTTTCAAGTTCTTTGCTTACTTGACTTCTTCTTTCAGCAGACACATCATCAAAAGCTCCTCTATTGTATCCCACTCCGGTGCGATCTCCTGAAGTCTTACCCATATTCAAGATATCATCCAGCTTTATTTTTCCAGAATTCCAGTTCTCTAATATACATTCAGCTTTTTCTATCCTGAGAAGAACATTTCTGAAGTTGCTTTCCAATTCTCTACAGTTTTCCTCAGCTTTCAGACATTCGATTTTGACCTCCTCCTTCTCTTTCTTCAGTCTTTCATTCTCCTCCTTCAGGACTTTGTTGATATTGTAGATTTGCATCCACTCCTCAAACATCATCTGGTATGTTGTACGGATATCATCGTCACTCACTTTCCCATCGCTATCAGCTTCAGATTCTGATTCGATTGTAGATGTTGTACATGATGTTGTACATGATGTTGAACATAATGTTGCAACATTCTGTCTGACATTGGCTAGTTTGTTGTAATCAGGTCCCTTCTTCTGAGAGGCTGCGAGGGCAATGTAATTACTGATGATGTCCTCATTTTTAACACTCCCATCAAAATCATCTTCACTCTAGGTACTAGTCGAGGATGTCCCTTTTTGCTTCTTCAAGGTATTTGCACATTCAGCTTGTGTGTGCCCAAATCCTTCACATACTCTACACTGCATCCCTTTTCCTTTCTTTTTCCCTTTACTACTAATCTTCTTCAGCATTCTACTGATGTTTTTGGTTAACACGACAATATCCTCATCTACACCCGATTCATCATCTTCTTTAGAGACGTCTATAGCTTCTACTTTCAGGGCCATTACTTTGTCCACGTTCTTCTGCTTCAGATTCATTTCATAGGTCTGAAGT
The DNA here is from genome assembly GCA_030789695.1 of Scilla litardierei. Lineage (NCBI taxonomy): Eukaryota > Viridiplantae > Streptophyta > Magnoliopsida > Asparagales > Asparagaceae > Scilla > Scilla litardierei. Next base: position 490,487,228 of record CM061142.1, on the reverse strand, counting down.
GACCCCATAAGTTCATCCAGCCTCATGGTGGACGTATTTCTGGCATCCTCAATGGCTATAACTTTGGCCGAGAATTTGTCTGGAAGAGATCTCAAGGTTTTCTCAACTAACTTCTTTTGAGAGTATTTCTTCCCAAGCTGGAAGGCCTGATTGGCTATATCTCTCAACCTTCCATTGAATTCGGCAACAGTCTCATCGTCAATCATCCTTAGATTTTCAAACTGGGAAGCTAGCATCTGGAGTTTAGAAGCTTTTACCGTACTTGTTCCTTCATGAACATTCTGGAGAATATCCCATGCTTCTTTGGCATACTCACATGTGGAGATCAGCTTGAACCGCTCTTCATCTACAGCCGAAAAATAGCATTAGTTACTTTAGAATTGCACAAGGCCGCATGTCCTTCAATCCGACTCCAGACTCTTGCCGGCTTGAGGTGTTCTTTGCCATCTTTGTCAATTTCGATCGGTGGTGTCCATCCTTCAACGACAGTGATCCATGCCTTCTCATCAATGGACTTGATGAATACACGCATCCGAGACTTCCAGTAAGTGTAGTTTGTATCAGTGAGCAGTGGAGGACGAACAACGGAGGCACCTTCTCGTGTAGCCATGATTCAAGTACTGAAATTCAAGATCACACCTTCTTTGATAACAAAGTTATACGGGTGACCTGGCTCTGATACCAATTGTTAATTTCAGTACGTAGGAATAATCAAATAAACACAGAGATTAAAAACAAGAACCAATCAGAGACACTCAAGACTTGGTAACGCAGTTCGGTGCGCACACCTACATCTGCGGGGCCACGCCCAGAAAATCAAAATACTCCACTAAAATAATCAATGAGTACAATCACTAATTATCGCGATTCTATTAGGAGGAATAACCTCCCCCTCAATACAAACTGTGATGGGTGGTCTCTACCAACCCATGGAGTATTCTCGGCAAGCTCCCCTTGCCCGCAAGCTCCCCTTGCACAACCGACTAGATCAACTCCCTTGATCCTACGTGCGTAGCCGTCGGCCTCCTCCCAGAGTTCTTCAAAACTTTTTATCAAAAGTAGTTAATCCTAGCCGCCAATCTGCACAACCCTTTCAATCCCTCTTGCCCTCAATCATAGAGCGGTTAAGGAAGTTTTCTTCAATCAAATCTGAGAAGATCGGCCACCCACAAATAACTGAACCAAGATCGGAAATGGTTCAGCAAAATAATCTAAAAATGGCAACAAAAATAAGTGGGCGAGATTCTCTCCAACCGATTCTATAACAAATTCCGAGAGATAGCAACTTCCAATTATATCTCCAACAGATCTTCAATTGCAACAATATATACCAGAAAACTTAGAAGAATCTGAGAGGAGATCCGAGGAATCCACCTTCAATAATCGTTGAAGACCATCATTCGATTCCAGCCTTTTGACACAACATGTTGGACTTTATGTCGTATCATAACGTTTAACATATCATCCAACATTGTCACCAGATGAGATCTCTAATACCATATTTGCAGATTAATACCTTCAACCACATCGTCAGCAAATCTTATGTGTACCAGCATCCAACAGAGTATCTGGAGAAGATCTAAACAATACTGCAAGATCTGAAACCATTCAGATAAAAAATCTTCAACCGCACATATCTTCAACCGCACATACCATTCAGTTATGAAACCAACCAGATTTTGTAACCACAATATCCGGGTAAATAACTTCCTCTTTAATGCAGAATATCTGCCAATATTTCTAGGATCACTTCGGGTAAGAAATCCCATATTCAAGGAACCACCGAATCTATTTCAGGTAAAATGATTAAAATAAATCTCATGCGGATATTTTGCCCAAAGAATAAAGATCTATTTCTGGTAAATAGAACCAATAAATCTCAGCAACTATTTCCTCCCATCAATTAAGGAACTAACCCGATTCCTAAATATTCTCAGCAAACCTCCACCAATTAAGGAACTAATTCGTATAAGAAGGAATATAAAAATCTCTCCAAGATATTCCATCAATCAATTCAGGAATCCACAACATTCTAGGCAGTAAATCTGAACTGAGATCGCCACAACAGATCTGTAGACCAAAGCAGCGTTTCAGCATACGAACCAGAATTCCAGATCCCGAATGTTGAACATTATGTTGAACGACATTATGTTCCACATTACTGCTTAAACTGCTCAAAAGACTTCTGATTCCGTAGCCTGAAACCTCCAGATATAGTGCCACTAATGCCAACAGATATTAGCAGAAATTCAACCCTAACAGTTGTGTTCTGCTGTATTCCTTGACTTGATCACAAAGGGAGATTAGAATCATGTTTGCTATAGTATGCAGATTGCATTTGAACGAGTAGCGCATAAAGTTGATGGAAATTAGCAATTCTGGCAATTAGATGGTGAAATCTCTATACGCTGTTTGATTTAATTGGCAATTAGATGGCAATCCAATTAGCAAATTCGGCAATTAATTTGGCAGTCAAATTCTTGCCATTTATAATTTCGTGTGAATTAAGCATGTAATCAAATTGATGTAAATTAGCAAATCTAGCAATTAATTGGGCAATCAAATTCTTTCCATTTATAATGTCGGTTGAATTAAGCATGATGGAAATTAGCAAATCTGGCAATTAATTTGGCAATCAAATTCTTTCCATCTATAATGCTGTTTGAAATAAGCATGTAATCAAATTGATGGAAATTAGCAAATCTGGCAATTAAATGGAGAAATCTCTATATGCTGTTTGATTTAATTGGCAATTAAATGGCAATTAAATTAGCAAATCTGGCAATTAATCTGAGAATTAAATTATTTCCATTTATAATGCCGTTTGAATTAAGCATATAAGCAAATCTTTCCATCTATTTGAACATGACATACAAATTCTGTCCAGACAATGCATTTAATTTTATATTCCTACAATGCATTTAAGTTTATATTCCTTCTTGAGACAATGCATACAATCAAATTCATTCAAACGGCAATCAAAATCTTTCCATCAATGCTTTTTCCTGAATTTGCCAATAATTTGATTACATGAATATATACAAATAATGGGAAAGTATACACAAAGATCCTTGCATTTTCCTTTCACTACCAGATAATTTTAAAAGGAAAGAAAATGATGACTTAAATAAATGGTAAGAATTTGATTGCATGGCTCTTTGTATATAATCATGTAATTCAGTTTCCCTCAAATGAAAATGATTTCAGAATGTATCAGTTTCCCTCAATGCATGATCTGTTTTTCTAGCAGAATGTATCAGTTTCGGAAGGAAAATGCATGGTTCTTTGTATATATTCATGTGTACATGACTTTTGATTACATGGCTTATGATTTAATTCAATTGGACTGGATTGTATACTCAGGACTTACGGCCTACGTGTAAACTCTCGGCTCACGGCTTACACATATAATCATGTATACACTACGCATGTATATAATCATGTAACTGATTTCATTGCATGTACATGTCGCATGTATATAATTATATACACGGCTTATGTATATAACCATGTGTACACAGCTCACGGTTCTTTGATTTAATTGGATTACACGGCTCATGTATATAATCATGTATGCATGGCTCTTTGATTAATGGATTAGGATTTAATTAGATTGGATTGGATTGGATTGTATGTACTCACGGCTCACGTATATACTCATGGCACCAAGAAATATAATTATGTAAATTATCATGTATATAATTACGGCTCACGACTCACGGATTGGATTGGATTTTTATGATTTAAATGGGAAATAATCAATGAACTTGCTCACGGCCCAAAGATTTTATGATTTAAATGATTGGAATTTTTTTATGATCGTGTACATAAGCATGTATGTAATATTCATTAAAAAGAATCTTTTTACGGTCATGTATATAATCACAGAGATTTTCTCGAGATTTTTCACTTGATTAAAACATCTTGACATGCCTCATTTGCGATATTTTCCCTTTATTTTGTGTGCAAATTTTTTTGAGAAGACTGACGGATGTCTATAAGAGCATCTAGTAGCAAACTAAAAGACTAAAGGATGTGTGCATATTTTGTTATGTTGAGAGGTAAATTAACATGGATTCATTATGAAAAAAGGATGAAATTTTCTTATTAGTCTTTATATAAATTTAGAAATTATACCGGAGCTTTGTTGCAATATGGGTGGATTAATTTGTTTGAAGGTAATTTCACTCCACAAACTCATTGGTTTATTTAGATTACACTACAATCAAATTGTTTCCATTTATAATGCCGTTTGAATTAAGCATGTAATCAAATTCTTTCCATCTATCTGAAACTGACATAAACAAATTCTTTCCAGACAATGCATTTAAGTTTATATTCCCTCTTGATATAATGCATGCAATCAAATTCATTCAAAAGACAATCAAATTCTTTCAATGGCATTTTATAGTTAGAATGGCAACTATAGAAGCTTAATAGGTGATTATAGAAGCTTGATATAATTATAGTTAGAATGGCAACTAGACCATGGAATTGGAGGTAATTAATGAGCACTGATTAAGTTATAATGTATGCTTTCTTTGAACTCAATGCAACTTCTTTATGAATGGAAGTGAATTGCAACACTATTATAAAATTCTGTTGAATGCACAATGAGAATATTCTCAGGAAAATTTCAGGCAAGTAGATTCTGATATTTTTCACCGTTGATCTACTTGCATGTTATAGTAAATTGGTACCAAGTTATTTTAACCATTGAAAAATATTTCACCAATTTATTATATTCTCATTGCAGGCACCAATTGGTGAGTAGATTTTGCAAGTAGATTCTGAAAATTTCAGGTTACTTAGTAACCAATTTATTATAACAGGAAAATTTCAGGCAAGTAGATTCTGCACTATGCATACTACATTTCCTAGCTCAACTAACCAATTTATTATCTTTGTTTTGGTGCAACGGATACTATTCAAATCAAGGTTACTAAGATATATCAAAAAAGAAATCCTCATTTCCCCCCTAAAAAGATGGAGGTTTATCAACTTCTGGCAAGGCATTTGTTCTCTACAAGTTATTATCTTTACTTTTCCTTTGGCCTTTACTATATCCTGAAAATAACCTGAAGGATGTTGAAACACTTTAAACCTTGGAATAAACTTAATCAAATTTCATTGAGAGATAGTATATTCTTTATTCAAGGTTGAGAGAAAATAACAAAACACAAGAACAATTGAATGATATTGATGCACATTAGCCTTTGATTCAAAACACTTAAAAATGTTGCAGTTCGAGAATATGTTTGTGATTTTTTTCTGAATGGGTTTTCTTACTTTTTTTTACAGTTGAAGTCTTCTCTCCAACTTCACATTGATGGAACTAGCCCTACTGCCTACGACATTGGTCGCCAAGTAAACTAAGGATATTGCTTCAAGGGGGTTCTATTTGAAAATTACTCACACTAACTTAATTTTGGCCTATATGTTTCTTCCTTGCGGTTTATGCATAGATTTTTGACCTCTTTGCTATAAGTTTTTGTGTGTGCTATATGTGCACACTTCTCTTTAGGATTCAAACAAGCTATGAATGCACCGTTATAATTTAGTTAGATGCGTATTTGAAAGATGATAAATTTTGTTTGTGGATCCTCCTTTAGGATATCTTTTGTAGCTCAACCTTGATAATAGGATCATTTTTTTATTCTTCTCTCTACTTGGAAAAAAAGTGTACATATCCATCTTGCATTTATTTCAATTGAAATTATCGCTCATTTCATCTGTTTTATCTTTTATCCTAACTTTTCATACCTCTTTGCTGCTAAATCATTTGTTAATTGCTATCCTTTTGAGACTGGATGCACTTTTTTGCCCTGACGAAATTGATGTCTATTACATGTTATTGTTTAATTTCATTGTATTTTAACTGACTTCATGATTTTGTGCGCTTCCATGATACTGCTATATGTTACCAGCATTGGAATTGATTTCATAATAATAAAAGTTTGGAAGTTTATGGTAATTTTCAAATTTCAATTTTTGGGGAATTGATAAGTTTATCAAAAACCCTATTTTTTGGTTTCTGTACAATTTTTTTCATGTAATTCCAATTTTGTATCACCTGTGCAACGTGTGTGCCCTGCAGTAGTATCTATATGAGAGGAACCGTAAAGGCCATAGTTATGGAACAATGCATTAGTTATGAGATTTTATAAACTATTGAACCTTTGTGTGCAAATAGTTTAAACGGCAGAAGTCTGGGTCTGAGATCACAACAGTTGATTTGTACATCAGTTTTTCTGTTCTTCTTAAGCAGTAGATTTGTTCACTGTATATATTGTTGGTAACCTATATTGGTTCATTCATTTTTCTCCATGGCATATGGTTTATCATCTATACAAATTTGTATGATTTGTACAGGGCCGTGTATGGCATCCATGTGTTGCCTCCTTTGGCCATAATTCATTGTGGCTATATTTCACCATAACTATGGCTATATTTCAGTATATGGCATTTGTTTAAGTTTACCCTTATGTTATACTGTAAAAGGTATCATTCTGATCCAAGCTATCAGCATTCTAGACATCATATTGTTTATTCAGATTTTCATACTTAACCGTTACATGCGTGTTGGACTTGAAAGCTCCTTATGAATATTGGATTACTGCAGTTAATTATTATATTAAGTTAATTATTATATTAATGTAATCTCTAAATAATTTTTACTGAGGACAGAAGTATATGAATATTCAAAGTTACTTGGAAATTCCCAGTTTGTCCTGCTTCCATTCCAGCCATATAAGTTAGTATATGCATATATGCTTGCTGAAGTGGGAAAGGTTTCTGATTCAATAAGGTGAGTGCATAATTTGCTTTGCTTCTTCTGCAATTACTTCCCAAATTTCTACCACATGGTTAACTCATGTATTGTCAATCATCACTGAAGTTGCTGAAAAATTCAGGCCATGCTCCTGAAGTAGAAATGTTGAAAAATTTGGAGTCATCCTTAGAGGAGAGATTGTGAACCCCCCAGCAGTGGTGAGAATCTGCGATCAGATTGCCAATGGCATCTACATCGTGCAGAGGAAGCTAGGATCGGGGAATTTCTCCATCGTTTGGCTCGCATACGATAAGCAAGCTCAGTTAAGGATCCGATCCATTTTCATTGATCTAGGAATTTATGTTATCAAGGAACTTAAGCAAAACATAATGTTCTTGATATTGTAGTTACTAGTATGTGTTACCTTGATTATAAGATTAACTTAGTTGCCGTTCATTTAATATGGTACCCTCCATTACATGTTGTTTTCTTGCGGTCCATTTTTGATGGGTAATTAGCACCGTGGATTTTTGTTATGGTATTTTTCTGATGTTTTGTTCCATTTAGCTTTGTTTTTTCAAATGTCAATTCTCGGTTTACAAACTTTGAAGATAAAGTTGGAAATGTGAAGTAGAATCCTTAAACAAACTACTCTGACTGAATGCAACATTAGCATCAAGTTAACTGATCATTCAACAGAGCTCTAATCACATGCAGAGTGAACATCTAGGGGACAAGTAGAAGCTGAAGAAACCAAGTGGCCCCGTGAACACAACATTAAATAAGCAAATTTTTGGTTTTGAAGCAATTTGATTTTAGGAAGTTTGTGTGTGCTTGCTTACTCATTCATTATTTAGAGGATCAAATGGAGCATGATTTGCATTTATTTTGAAAGGCAAGGAAGTAGAAGATGGGCTAAAATGGATCATGGTTCATAAGCATCATAATATCAACTTAAGAACATGAAGTATTTAGAGGATCAAATGGAGCATTATTTGCATTTATTATGAAAGGAAAGGAAGTAGAAGATGGGTTAAAATGGATCATGGTTCATGAGCATCATAATATCAACTTGAGAACATGAAATGGACAATAGCTGGAGTGCTTGAAATAATTATTGCTTGCGAGTTTGGTCATCATATGATTTTTATAAAGAAAACGTTAAGAGTATGACAGTATGCATATAATGTTTGTCGTATAATGATTAATTTGGGCTCATCAACTTCTTAAATTGGTGATAAAAGGCATATATTTTATATTTAGATTCAAAATGTCGAGAAGATGAGTTTAGGTGAAAACGATGAGTGAAAAACTATAAGACATGGGATAGGAATGAGTTATTATTTGCAACATTTAGAGGAATCTATGGCGAGCTTCATTTGATGATAAGATGAGGGAGACATATTTAAGTTGGTATGTGATTGAATCTTGACAAATCAAGAGTTGAGATTAAAACTTTTGAAAAATTTCAGAGGGAAACCCCTAGAAGATCGGAATGGAATTAAACCTCGGGAAACTAAAATTTTAGGGGGAAACTAAATTCTATGGTGGGAACTAAAATTTGGGAGGTGCATAACGTTTGGGGGGAACAAAATAACACTATTATTTTTTAATTATTGTTGTTCGTTTAAAATTAGGGAATCCAAGATTTTGAGGAAGAAATTTGTTAAATGAACTGTGCCATTAGGTCACATTATAAACCGGTAAGGAAAACTACATTCTTGGGGAACTAAATTTTTGTGGGGAACTGAATTCATTGTGTTGAACAAATATTTTAGGGAACTAAAAATTTTCGGTGGAATTAAATAACACTAATTTAATTATTAATCATTTAAAATTAGGCGATCTAAGATTTTTGAGGGAGGTGAATATCTTAAATGAACTGTTCCTTACGGGCACGGGTTATGACATTTGGTTGATTCGTGTCATGATATCTTGCAGTGACATTTGGAATTTTGTGAAATCTTGCAAGTAGGTGGAGCGATGTTAGAGGTCAAGCTCAGGGGCAAGCAGTAGGAATTTTGTTTAGTACATATGAATGTGGCAAACAAATTCTAAATTTGTTTTCAAGGTTGTTTAGTAGCTTTTGGTGTGTGAATTTGAATCGAACTAAATATTAGGGGGACTAAAAATTTTGGCGTGGGCTAACATTTTTATTTAGAATTAAATAAACAATGTCGGAACTAAATTCTCTGGTGGGGACCTAAAATTTGGTGAACTAAGATTTTGAGGGGGTCATAATAATTATTGCGCTTTAATTATTTCTGTTCGCTTAAAATTAGGGCGTCTAATATTTTGATGGGGTGATATTTAAATGATCTGTGCCCTTGGGCATAGGTATATATATATATATATATATATATATATATATATATATATATATATATATATATATATAGGATTGCAATTGGTTCGTGTAAGGAGAATTGGGTCGATGACTCCCAGGTCAGATGACCTTAGGAAATCAGGCCAAGAAGGACCCCTCGGGCTTACTAGCTCAAACCAATATAATCCTTATTCGAATGTGCTCCCCCAAGCTAAACCTTTCAGTGCAAGGCCCCGATGCTTCCTGAGGCATGGGGATCCGGCTACTTAGTGTCGCCGGGGGAACGGTGCAGTTATATTTTTTTATATACAAACATAAGCAAATATTTTTTTCGAAAGCATGGGTAGATCAAGAGACAATGATCCTTAGTACTAAGCGATACATCGCTATCCAAGTCTCGAAGGGTTATAAAATGTTATACTAAACTATCAATCCATCGCTCGATGTATAAAGTGGACTCCTAAGGGAAATTCAACTTAGCATTGGTTTCGATTACTTTTATCCTAGAGGCTATGAAAATAGTCATGACACGCATATTTAGTGGGATTCGAAGCTAAAAGCTTAAAATAATCAAATATCCTAAGCAGCATCGAGAAATCGAGCGTAAAAGTGGAAAGGGAAATTCAAATCGATATATCATTCACATAAAGTCTCGATTTCGAAGAATTCTTAAGGCGAATGCAAGTATATACAAATGGAGGTAGGATGATGTGAGATATATGATGCAAATGCAAATATTTTTGTTGGTTTTGATTTTTCAAATTTTTATGGGGTTTTGAATGTATAAAGTAGCTAAAATGAGTATGATGCATGGTAAAAATAAAAAGGGGAAAAAGAGAGAAAAAGGGAAACAAAAATATGTATAAGAGGAATAAGGACATATGGATGATAAAGAAAAGAAAAATGTGCATGGAAATGCTCCTCCCCCAAGCTGAATCAAGCATTGTACTCAATGTGATAAAATCGTGAATGTGTGAGGATGAAAAGTGTGAGGGGGAAGCGATTGGTAATCTCATCATGTGGTGCCAACGTCAGGTGGTGGTAATGTGGGTGATGTGGGTGGAGGGTGTTCGTCCGAGGGTGGTGGGTCTGTGACATCTGTGGGTGATGTAATGGATGGAGCAACGGTGGAGGGTGTAGGTGAAGGTATACATGTGGATGGTGGAGGAGATAATGGTGCTTCAGATGAGGGTGGTGGTGGTGGTGGTGGTGTGGGAATATAAAGTATGGATGAGGATGGCTGTGTAGACGATGATGGCTGAGGTGGGGGTGGCATGAGTTAGAGAGTGGGTACATCGGCAGGATAGTATCCCTAAGTGTAGTGCCAATGGTAGACGCATAGAAATGCGACTGTAGAGTCATAACAATCGAGGACCAGAGTGCAGTCAGGGAACTAATCATGGTGGTCTTGAAGTCCTGGAATGCCTCCTCCAATCGTGTGAGTATCTCGTGTGAGGATAAGGGTGAAGAATGAGTATCGCTGGTACCTGTAAGGATCGTCTTACCCTTGCAATACTAACAACAACACACTAGAGTGGGTGAATAGTGTAATGGCATAAATTGCGTATTTAAAAATTAAACTTGCAAAAGTGGAATTATAAATGCAAGAGGAATTTAAACACCACAAAAAATCCAAACGCAAACACAAGATGTAACCCTGGTTCCCCAAACTTGGGTACGTCCAACCACACCAAATGTCCACTATACTTCTCACACAGAGAAGCGAATACAATCTCACACATAGATACCTTATACATAGGATTTTGGATTCTCACACAAAGAAATTCTTGCTTTCACTCAGAAAGACTTTTGCTCTCATCTAGAGAGACTCAAACTCTCACACAGAGAGATATCTACCAACCCTCACACAGAAGGTTATACTCTCACACAGAGAGTAACTAGCTCTCACACAGAAGGCTAGGGTTTCACTAAAAACAGAAAGTAAAACAAATACTCTTACCTATGCCTTGATGATGAACTTACTCATTAATGAATGCAATGCATGGAAGAGGATATTCAAGTGATGAGATTAGCTTGATATCACTTGGATGATTTCCCTTGAGCTTGACTTCAATGCATGAAGGAGATTAAGAGCTCTAAGAGGAAAATGAGAGAGTTTGAAAGTGGCTTAATTAAACTCTAATGATTTTTAATAGCATCAAGAAGTTCTAATAAACTCAGCCCTCTCCTATATATAGGAAGCCTAAAGGAACCCTCAAACCCAAAGAAAAACCCAAAAAAAATAAATCTGCAACGGCTAGATTTTGGCAGTTTACGGCACAGACAGTCGACTGGTCAACTGCTATAATCTGAGCCAGGACAGGCGACTGTTGAAGACTACACATGTACCTGTAAATGAGCAGGCGCCTATATATCCTTCAGCAGGCGACTGTCACTTGGGATGGAAACGGAGCTAGAAAAATGCAACTTTTACACTAGCGCCTTCAGTCGATAAATGACCATTTCACAGGCGCCTAAAATTTGACAGGTGACTGTAAATACTTTATCAGTCGAATGACTTGTAAAGTGGGATGAAACCCAGAAAATGCAAGTTACGCACTTTGGCACACAGACGACTGTAGAACAATTCCTAGGCGCCTGATGGAAGACAAGCACCTGTAAAATGAACGTCAGTCATCTGTCTCCAATAGCCCAAGATAGAGTCAACAAAAAGTTTCTTGAGCTAGTGCATAACAGCCGACTGTAGAAGGCTGGCCAGGCACCTGGAATCACCCAGTCACATGTCCTTCCTTCATCAGTCGCATGTTGGAGAGCCAGAGACTCCAATTGAGTCATTTGGCATGATGAATCTATTAGGTTGGATCCTATGATAATCCTAAGGCTCACTAAGATGGTTGTATGCATATGCATGAATGAGTATACCATCTATCAAGGCATTACAATCAAACCAAGACTCAAAAAGAGAAGCAATTAAATGAAATTACATGGATTACATTGCTTCTCTTAGAGTCTATGATTCAATCCTTGATGCTCTCCATCTTCTCTAAGCTTTGGCACCCCTTGAGTCCAAGCTTTGGCATAGCTCCTTTTGATGTACATCCTTGCACCAAGCATTTAATCTCCAAGAATGATATTATCTAAATGATAACTATGAGACTAAAACATGAGAGACATTAGCAACAACATAAAGTTAGGATCATCATCAAAATAACATTGGTATGAAATACCAATATTGAACAATCCTCGCCATGTGGGCGAGCTCTGCGTGAAAACTGACAAACGGATGTGTGGGGCTGTATGTGGTGCAGCAGAAGGATCAAGAATGACTGGGATTTGAATGGGATCAGGATGATATGGGGCCTGTGCAGGCTGGGCTGGGTAGGAAGATCTAGATCTTGTGGAAATACCCACTGCACAGCTCTCGCTATTCTGAAGCAATTAGGATTGGGGAACGTGGTATAAGGTGTGTGAAGAGGCCCGTGAAGCCAATAAAATCTCTCGTCCCCGATCTCTCTAGTCATGTGCATATTTGTGAGGACGGAGAGATCTAGTAAGGTGGGGCTAAGAACAGACATCCAATTCTTGAGGATTTGGAATGATATGGGAGGGAGGTTAGCAATGACAATGATTAGCCCTCCGCAGCAAATCTTGGCGTGTGGGTTACTAGCAGTGTGGAAGAACCTATGCCCCAAGTATGAATCGACATGAATGAGAATTTTAAGTGAATTGTTGCAGTTATCATGGATGCACCGGGGTTGGGTCATCTCCCATAGAAAGAAAAGCTCACTATGAGAGACTTGGCCAGTCTCTTCCCGACATAAGATAGGATTCACAATGATGCGAAGGGATACGCGAAGGCATATGTGAATGATAGAGGATGCCTTAGCCCTAATGACGGGGAAGGATGACTGGCCAGTGATCTGTTTCTAGAAATCGTCTGAATCGTAGGCTTGTGGGACTCCACCATTGTGCCTAAATGCATCAGAAGTGATAGCCATAGGCCATTTGAAAATGTTGTTCAAAAAATCATAGACCATGTCATAGTCCTTGTTCATCAAGCAAAATGAAAACCATTTGGTTTGTCACGACCCGCTTCACAGGATACCCGATAAGTACGAATCTGTATTAGGTATTCCCGAAACTACGGGTGTGAAGAAAAATGAGGAGAGAGAAGAGAAGTACTGCTACTGTGCACGTGCTGGGAAGTACAAATAAAGCTCCATTATAGAAATAACACAGAGCACTAAACAAAAGTACATTCATTTTATTAATACAATGATACATCTTTTACATACACCATATGTACAAGGGGGTACAAAAGTGGGGATACAAATGAAGAGAAACCCCAACCCAAAAAGTATAAAAAGGTGTCCACACCCAGTACAACACACCCACTAATCTACCCCAGGAAAGTCCAACTAGGCGAAGTTGCCCACAGGCTCTACCTCTGAACTGGGAACAACCTCTGGTGTCGGAACCCGCACAGGCTGCTCTGGTCTTACTCATGGAAACCACAAGTTGGGACACGTCAACGTGTGACCCAGTAGAAACTCCTAACACTCTAGTAGGATCCAGTTTTAGAACTGGTCTCCCTAATTAACCGACTGACTACAGGTGTCGCATCAATCACAGGATTTATACAGAAATTAAAGAACAGAACATAAGTGCTAAAAATAAACAACAGAAAGCAGAACTGAAGTAAAATTACTGATTAAATTAATTAAAATTAAACATTGTTTCTGATTTTGAACCCGAGTAAACCGTAGGACGCTAAGGAAGTGGACTTCACCCAGGGTGGGTGAAAAGGTGGTACCGCAACCAACGACACGAGCATCGGAGGGGCCTCTCGTAACTCCGTAGCCGAACAGGGCAAGGTACAGGAGCGAGACTCATCTCGATTTTTCTTGGGACAAACGGAGAAAACCATCATTTACCGACATGGTGTGACACGAGCATACCAGCGGCCTCTCTAGCCCTCTCAAACTCCCCTTCCGGGGGCGACACATCGGGCGAGATATGCTACTACTGTCCGCTCCTTAACACCTAAAATTTAGCCGTGTTCCCCCAAACCCACATCCAGAGTCTTACCCATTTCAGAATGGATTGAGCGCTCCCGATGTCATTTCTCTGCCTCACTCTCAGTTTCATTCTTTATTCAATTCAGTGGTCTCAATGCCGCATTCATATCTTTCCATTTCTTTCATAATTTCACCGATGTCGTGATTCAACAACGACCATCGCATTTCCAATCAACGCAACAAACATTAAGATGCTCAATTACATCGTGACATTAACAATAATCAACATATGAAACTTAACACCCAATCATGGCAACTAACATTGATTTTTACCACTATGAGCTTAATTACGGCATGGAGTATAGTAACATAAACTCATCTTACACAATGTAGCATGCTTCTAAAATCATGGCAACCCACATAATCATGGGATATGAATAAAAGCTAGCTCAAGATGTGAAATAATGACATGAACATGATTTTTACTAACATATACATAAGCATGAACACAATTAAGCACGGAAGAGGACATGGATATAAAATAGCTTGACATGTGACATATTGAGAAAAGCATAATTCTTCGTACATATAACTAACATATGGTAGGCTACTAACATTTTCCATGCTAACACATTTGCATACTATCATCTGGAAAATTACTAACATATGTATAACACATGGCAAATCTGGAAAATTGCTAACATATTGTAGGCTACTAATGTAACGACCGCTTTCCGATCGTACCTTGTTCGTGCACGTGCTTTTGACCGTGCACGTATTTATTTTAGACTCTGTTTGTTTGTGAACACTTTGGTGTGATATGTCGTTGTGAACGTCTCTGAGAGTGTTGAATTGTGGCGCTAATTTGGAACGTCATTTCACGGGTCGTTCCCCCACGATTTGGCTTTGTTGGAAGTGACATCACGATTTTCACTTCTGTCGTGAGACCTTTTTATTTTTAAATTTGTTTCTCGTCATCGAAATTATGATCCGCCTTTTCCGTCCTCTTTCTCTCATCGACCCGGTCACCCCAGTATTTATCTTACAATTTTTGGGCTTCGTTTGACCTACTTTCGCTTTTTGACCCAACCCATTGTATTGTTAGCCCTAAGTTTCACCTAGAATAATCCCCCTAATAATTCTTACTAATAATGATAATCTCCTTGGAGTTGACTCAGCTTTTTTTTTTGTCTTGGCCGCAATCATTCCACGCATGAGGGAGAGAGTTGGGAGAATTTGATTTTAATATTTTTATAATGACAATTCCTATTCAAATAACTCTAAACTTGAACTAGTCCTAACCTACCCTAGTCCTTTCCCCAACATTTTAGCCATCTTTTATAAACTGATGACCTAGGCCCATATCCACACACAGCAGGCTTAATAATAATAAAAATGATACACTAAGCTAGGAGGCCTGAAGTGCTCATGTGGGCCTAGCTTCCTATATGAACCCTAGCTAATAATATAACCCAGATCATTTTTCCTCACCCTTCAAAAATCACAGCCGCCTCTAATTCCCACACGCAACCAAAGCTCCGGCGCCGCGACTTTATTCTTCGAAGCCCCCGATCCTCGACTTCGTCCTCCCCTCCTCCGGCGTTGGCCCCGGCGATCTGCCCCCCCTCGTCGACCTTTCCTCGCCGTTTCCTCGTAGCAAATCCCGCAGCAGCTTTTTCGACGCCGCCCGCAGCCTCCGACCGGTGCCCCGACCCCCCGTCAGCTGCTCTCCGGCCTGCTCCCGCCATCTAGCCTCTCCCCCTCCGATCTCTGCGCCGTGCTCTGGTGATCGCAGCCGCTCTCAGAGCTCGCCGCGGCCATCTTCAGGAGCAGCAGCTGCACCACCGTGAGCCGCTCCTCCGACGTGCCACCGTTCCCGCGACCTCCCCCGTCAACCCACGCAGCGTTTCCGCCGTCAAAGCCGCCGGAACCCTCGCCCCATCGTCTACCTGCGGGCTCTGTGAGAGCCCTTCCATCTATGGGTTAGAACTAAAACTTGTAGAATATTATATCACTATGTTAATATTGATGTGTAACTTGCCTTCCAGGATTTTAACAGTAGGTTTTATACCCAAATACCTTTAGAGCTTTTATATACATTATTATGTGGTTAGGAAACGTAGGCCTTAACAAATATTAGTGTTATCTCATATATATATGGAAGCAAGGTATATTTTGTTATAACCATTAATAAACTTCATATAATTTCTGTACTTTAGGTATGTTATTAGGATATTTCAGACGTGGAAGTTAAACATTTGGTATTTTGAATTAGTTAACATGTTGGATCCTTAATATTGATGTGTAACCCAGTTCCAGGATAGAAACCTAATTAAATTGACCCAGATTCATTAGTAATCCCGTTATATTAATGTTAATGATGATGGTGGGGTTAATAACTAGTCTAGATGATTTTTAGTTAACTTGAAATCTAGGTTGCCTTAATATATTCTTGTTAAGTTGTCGTGCTAGAAATGCGTGGTAATTATTGTGTTAATTACTTCATGATCGTTATATTGACGTGTCACCCATCTTGGAATAGAAACCCCAATTAAAATTGACTTATTAGACGTCCCAGGTTGTCTAATAATTTCTTGTTCCTTCGTAACGAACTCATTCATGCTCTGGATTTTATCACAGAGTATCCGTCTTCCCATACCGTATGCGCTACAGGAATCCAACCCCTGACGTCGCTACCTGACGTCAGAGTAGCTCTCGCGTCGTGTTGAGGTAAGTCTCTCTCCGTAGAAACCCACACCGCATGTTAACAAGATAAAAACTGTAATTTTATTGTGCTGGTTAATTCACTAATTGAAGATAATGAATACGGGACTGTAGGTTGGTGTGATGATTGGTGTTTGGGCACGTAGGCAGAAATGGACTCCTTGATCTTGTGACTATCAGCACGTCCTTTTCAGGCAAGTGAAACTTGCCAACCTTGTTTTAGGCCATGCTTTAGGCCATTTCCTTGCTCTTAGCATAAAAGAGACTAGATCGTGAAATGATAGCGGTCTAGGCGTAATTTCAATTTCTAGCTTGACAACGAAGCTAGAACTGCCTTTGTCAGGTCATATCATGCAAATTCCTGTCACGTTTAATTTCTCTAACGGTACGCATTTTTATTTGAATATCTACCATGAATTTGCATTCTTTACATGTCATCTGATTCACATATTGCATCATAGCACACGCTACAAAATACTTGTACAATCCGTGTTCCCGTGTTTCCGGCTAGGCACCTGCTATGTGGGCATAACCATATGTCATACTTGTTAAAAACACTTCCTGGCTCGTGATCCAGAAGCGAGCATTCCGTGTTCGGGGGTAAGGCCCTGGCTCGATACACGTGGAGGGGTAGGGATAAACGGTCACTTGAGCGTAAGAGTTGGCCCGATCAGCCACTCGAGCCAAAGGGCGGAATCTCTGTGCACGACGTTCTTACTAGACTTGTCTCTGTACTTGTACTTGTTCATGTAAAAACTTGACATCCATGCCATGTTTCAAATGCCATGCTCGTACTTTACTTTACCTTACCTTACATGTCATATCAATGATATAACTGCCATGTCATTGCATCATGCTAGAATTGCTAGGTTGTTTACCTGTACTTTCAGTTTCCTTGCACAAGTCTCTTGTAGACTTGCTGACATGTGCCCCTTGCTCTTTTGGGTGTCACATGTTAGACCCTGAGCCAGAGACCGTAGCTGAGTACGTGGTTTTGCTGACGCTGAGTCTGAGTCCATGTTTGCCCAGGAGGAGTTTTGCGGACACCGGTGACCATTCTTAGCGACCCCTGCTGAGCTTCCTTTTGTTTTAGATTTTCTGTTAGTTGTCGGTGCGTGGCACCTTTACTTTGTTTTTGTACCTTGTACTTTTGTTGGCCATGCTGGGGCCCTTTAGATTCTTTTCTTTTAGCGTGGTGGCTTTTCTGCCATGTTGGAGTTTATTAATATGGATATTCTGAGATTTCGCTTTCGTCTCATTTTCTTATTATTATCTTTGTTTCGTTTCTTGCAAGGACCTGCTATTTAATGTTTGTTGACGCTTATCGGACTTGCAGCTTCGTAGCTTCAAGTCTGAGCGGACCTTCTCACGCTTCGCCTCCATATTTTTGGGAAGCGGGGCGTGACAACTAACATTTTCCATGCTAACACATTTGCATACTATCATCTGGAAAATTACTAACATATGTATAACACATGGCAAATCTTGGAGCTTACTCATAAAAACACAAACATGGAATCTGCCTAAAACTGCTACATCAGAAATATTAGCACTTTTAGCCTATCTACAGTTAGAATTAGCCTCTGGTCTCTTCACGAAAGTTGTAGATCTATGGGTTCTACACAAGCACACCAAAGTTTAGAGAAAAATTCAAAGTATATGAATTATAGTGATTTTTCTCATAACAGGCACAATTTCAGTCTGCAGAATCAGAAACTGAGGCATTTTCACGTCCAAATTACTACTAATTAAAAGTTAAATTTAAAATTTTGAAAAGTTACAAGTTGTAGAGCTTGAAGCCAGCTTTCCAACGGCACCAACATTACAATATTTTATTAAGTGTGCATGGATTTATGCTCATTTTACTGAAAGGTGTCCAGACTGTCTAAAAATAGACCAGTTTTAGAAACTGAATTTTTACCCTATTTTTCAGTTCGAATTTGCAGAATGTAAACATGAAAGTTATTAAGGGCTTCAATATGTACAACATATATTTTTTTCATGCATTTCTATGTAGCCAGTTAGGTGCAGCAAGCTACCAAAGTCTCAGCCAGTTCTGAGCAAATTTCAGCATGTTGTTCATCGAGCTAATTACATGTTTAACATCTAATTTACAGAATTATAGCTAACCTAATTAAGACCATAATTCCAAAATTAAGTCCTACTAAAGGATTAGAAATTTCTACCTCAAAAAGTCATTCTCAGAGTTCCTTGGCCCTTCTTCTCCTTGAAGAACTTGAAGCTTTTCTTCTCCAACTACTTCTCCTTCAAAATTTATAGATTGATGATGGAGATAGTTTGGCCTTGATGGTGGTGGAGGTTGTGGTGGTGGAGTTGGTGGTGGAAGAGGAGGAGGGATGTGGTATAGTAGGTGGTAGCCATGGTGGAAGAGAACGGGATGAGAGAAAGAAAGGAAGAGGGTTCTCATTTTGTTTTCTTTTTTCCTCTTTTCTCTAAAATTTTCCCCTTTTAAATCTCATCCCATGGATGAGTCATTCCTTAATCTCCTCTCCTAATGCCACCTAGTTAGGAGTTAGGTGAGAATCATTCTCCTAATGCTAGGGGTGGCAATTCGGGCCGGCCCGGTCTTATCGGGCCGTGCCGGCCCGGTCCGGTTTTCTTAAAGGACTGGGCCGGCCCGGCCCGATAAGACTTCGGGCCATTTCGGAGAGGCCCGGGCACGGTCCGATAAAAATTCGGGCCGCCCGGCCCGGTCTGATAGGGTTGAATAAATTATGTATTGTGACAATATTTTATCATATTTTTAAACACAAACTTGTCTCATATGCTTAAAGATGCATCAAAATGGAGCACGAAAGAAGAGGATTGAGTGGGTTGCATAAGGTGATGTGTCCTACATTGTTTTCATTTATTTGGCAAGATGAAGTAACATGTTTGGTGGTTCTTTGTCTCTTCTCGGAAACTAAGATCGACCCCCAAGATCCCAAAACATCAAAGTTGGCGCTGACGGGAAGTTGTTAAAATTTATGATATTTGGACCTTGATCTAATAAAATTCATGACATTGGACTCAAAACTATAAATGAATGCACATTACTGAAATCTGCTTCAGATTGGTGTGTGGTCAAAATTGAAGTGGGGCGATCAAATGCTTTTCGTGCCGTGCCGTGCCGCCCATGGGCTGAAAAGCTTGGCCCGGGTCCGGTCCGAAAATGAACTGGGCCGGGTCGGCCCGGTCCGATAAGGATTTCGGGCCAAAATTGTTGGCCCAAGCACGGTCTTATCGGGCCGGGCCCGTGCCGGGCTATCGTGCCGGGTCGAAAATTGCCACCCCTACCTAATGCCACCTGAGTAGGGGTTAGGTGAGAGTTAATCTTCATATGACACCTAGTATGAAGAGGTGGCATGTCATGACAAATTAGGATTTTAAATTTTTAATAAATAGGAATACATGCATTAATACTAGGTACCATCCATTATACATGTATTTAATCATGTATACTTCATTTAATAATTCCAAATTGTGAGTTGAAATCATTTAAAAATATTCCTTCACTATAAAAATTAAAGAAAAATATGTTAGGATCCCCAAAAATTATACGTACACATATACACCCAAAAATACTTACATATACACGTATATATGGATACTTGGTATTACATGGTTGGTGCTTGAGTCAACTAAGAAACTCTAGAGTAAGTCTCTTATAGGTGTGTGCCTCACACACTAAAAAGTCACTCCAACCTATATTGTGCAGGGGAGTCTGGACACCCTCGTAAGACCTAGAGAGTTTAGATCGGAGATGCTTGAACACTTAGTGGGAATGATTGTTCGTCGAGAAAGGGTGATGAAAGTGTTGTGCTGCTGTTCATCAGCAAATATGATACCTAAGGTGTCTATTTGTGGAGGTGGAAAGGCCGATGGTTCAGGTGGGACAGTAGACGTGGACGTAACAGCTGTGGACGTGCATGCTCGTGTCCTTCTCCCTTGTGTTGGCCAAGAATCATTATGCTTACCATGCCGTGGGGGCATTGTGTTTGCAGAGTTGGGTGTGAAGTAGGGGGGTGTGTAAGTGAATGCAACACAACGACTTTACGTAATTTACGGATTTTTAGCGAGCAAATTAAAGAACTTAGGCAAAAAATTGAAATGGAGAGTAAGGAACGAGTGTACCCAAGTAATCGAAGCTCTTCGATGAGATGATGTTGCTCCCAAGACTTAGTCGGAATCACCCAAGCTTGCTATTGGCTCATCGGTCGTGTTAGGATTTCTTGTTGGTCATTTCAATGGAGATGAGGACGTGTGAAGAGGATCTAGAGGATGGGAAGGATGTAGGGGGTCGATTTTGGAAGAGGGTGACGATTTGAGATGGTTTGATCCGTCGGAGAAGAAGAAGAATGGAGGAGAAGTAGAAACGATTTGAAATTTTCGAGTGGAACTCGGTCGTTTTGAGTTCTAGGGTTTAAATAAATGAGCAACATGGTTAGGAAAAACAGTCACGTCGGTTGGTGATCAGCGACGTTGCTTCAAAAGAATGGAACCTTAGGGTTTATAGATGATGCATGTGCTACGACGCGGTCGCGTTGATGACATATCGACCGCGTCACTAGGGATTTTGAGTGGCCAAAAATTAGGTCCATGCGGTCGTGTCGAAGGAATGATGTGACTGTTTCATCAGAAGATAATTGGGGGCCAAGAATCCAAAGAAAATGGCTCTTTATGTGGTCGCTTCGCTTGGACGAAACGACCACATCATTTGGATGTGATTTTGGCCTTGGAGAAGTTTGACGAAACGGTCGATTCGTTTAGAAAAAATGACCATGTGGATGGGAAATTTAATTGGGAAATTTGGCTTTGAAAGTGGACTAACGTAGTCATGTCGCTTGGTCGACGCGATCGTGTTGTCAGATGGGAATTCTGACAAATATTTCCAAAGAAATGGCCTCCTTACGCGGCCACATGATCGATTTGAAGCGGCCGCATAATCCTTGACTTCCCAGCTTCAAATTTCGTCTCCTTTGGCTTCAATTGACATGGTCATGACACATTACCCGACCGCGTCAACCAGGATTTGCTGCTTCAATTTTTCTTTGAATTACTCTCCTCCATGCGGCCACGTAGGGTATCCCACGCGGTCACGTTTTCTCTCTTCAATGAAAAATAAATTGAATCAAATTGGTTTTTGAGGGTTAGTTTATTCACTCAAAATCAAACTATTCTATCTAAAAATAAATAAATTTGAAAACTAGGAAGAGTTAAGAACTTGGGGTTCCTCCCAAGAAGTGCTTGTTTTAAGTTTTTAGCTCGACTCCCTTTTGATTTTTTATGGCAGCACTGGGGTGGAGAGTATTAAAATCGTTTCTTCTTCGATGGGTTCGCCGGCAATGTAGTACTTTATTCTTTGGCCGTTAACCTTGAAGGGCTCATCTCTTCCTACTATCTCGACTACTCTGAATGGGTATACACGCGTAACTTTGAAAGGTCTGAACCATCTTGAACGTAGCTTCCCTGGAAATAGCATGATCCTTGAATTAAAAAGGAGCACTATGTCACCTTCCTTAAACTCCCTCCTTATGATGTGTTTGTAGTGTAGCCGCTTCGTCTTCTCCTTGTAGATGCAGGATTTCTCATAGGTGTCAGATCTGAATTCGTCCAATTTGTTCAGCTGCAAGAGATGGCACTCTTGCACATTTTTGTTGTCGTAATTCAAATGTCTGATAGCTCAGTAAGCCTTATGCTAGAGCTCCACTGGAAGGTGGCATGCTTTCCCGTAGACTAAGTGATACGGTGAGGTCCCGATTGGAGTTTTGTAGGCAGTTCGGTAGGCCCATAGTGCATCATCCAATTTCAATGCCCAAACTTTTCTCGAATTTGCTACCATTTTCTGTAGGATACTCTTGATTCCCTGGTTTGATATTTCCACTTGTCCACTCGTCTGAGGGTGGTAGGCAAGTCCAATGCGGTGACGCACTCCATATTTCTTCAATAGGGCTTCGAACTTGTTTTCGATAAAATGTTTTCCTCCGTCGCTAATTACCACCCCTGGGACTCCAAATCTGGGGAATATATTCCGTTTGAAAAACTTGGCGACCACTCGTGCATCGTTGTTGGCGAAGATATTGCCTCGACCCATTTAGAAACGTAGTCCATCGCAACCAATATATATTGGATGCCGAGGCTAAACGGGAACAGGCCCATAAAGTCAACTCCCCAAATGTCGAATATTTCCGCCTCCAAGATGTTGTTTAGTGGCATTTCATTCCTTTTTGAGAAGTTCCCTGCTCTTTGACATCGATCACACCCCTTGACGAAAACCTTCACATCTTTGAATAGAGTCAGCCAATAGAACCCACATTGGAGGATTTTTGATGTCGTCTTTGTTGTACTTGCATGTCCTCCACATTGAAGGGTGTGGCCGTGTGATATAACGGAAACTAATTCGCTCTCTGGGAAACACCTTCTAATGATTCCATCACTGCATGTTTGTATAGAAGTGAATTGTCCCAAAAGTAACTCATGACATTGTGTAGGAACCTCTTATGCTGATGGGAGGTTATGTCATATGGCATGACTCCGCAAGTAAGGAAGTTCACAATATCTGCAAACCATGGGGTTTCGGTTGAGGCGGTGGTGAATAATTGATTGTCGGGGAAGGAATCATCTATTGGAAGGGATGCGCTTGAGTCCTCATGAATAAGGTGTGATAGGTGGTCCGCAACTACGTTCTTGGTGCCTCTCTTGTATTTAATCTCCAGGTCGAACTCTTGTAGCAAAAGTATCCATCATATCAACAGTGGCTTAGCATATTTTTTGAGCAAATACCGGAGTGCGGCATGATCCATATGGACGATGACCTTTGATCCAACAAGGTATGATCTGAACTTTTCTATGGCAAAGATCATCGTAAGTAGCTCTTTCTCTATAGTGGTGTAGTTTCTTTGAGCCTCGTCTAGCGTCTTGCTAATGTAGTATATGTCGTGAAGCTTGCCATCTTTTCTTTGGCTCAGAACTGCTCCAACAATGTAATCACTAGCGTCATACATCAGCTCAAAAGGGAGGTTCAAATCGGGGGGTTGAATGATAGGTGCAGAGTTGAGCTCTTTTTCAACCTGTTAAAGGCTGTAAAACAGTCGTCAGTGAAAACAAAAGGGACACCCTTAGCCAATAATTACGTAAGAGGTCGTTCGATCTTAGGAAAGTCCTTGATGAAACGACAATAAAATCCTGCATGATCAAGGAAACTCCTGATCCCTTTCACGTTCGTGGGGGGGACCCCTCAATGACCTCTATCTTGGATTTATCGACCTCAATCACCCGTGAAGAAATAATATGTCCTAGCACTACCCCCTCTTGCACCATAAAGTAGCATTTTCCCCAATTCAAGACTAGGCTCACCTTTTCGCATCTTTGCAATACCCTATTTAGATTCTTTAAACAAGTGTTGAAGCATATGCCATTGACAGAAAAATTGTCCATAAACTTCTCCATAATGTCCTCCACAAAATCAGAGAATATGGCAGTCATACACCATTGAAACATGGCGGGCACATTACACAATCCAAACGGCATTCTTCGGTAGGCGAAGGTGCCATAGGGACGTGTAAAGGTGGTTTTCTCCTGGTCATCGGGATGGATGGGTATTTGGAAGAATCCAAAATACACATCTAGGAAGAAAAAAATGTGAATGCTTAGCTAGGTGCTTAAGCATCTGATCAATAAATGTGAGGGGGAAGTGATCCTTATGGGTGGCCTTGCTGAGCTTCCTATAATTGATACACATTCGCCACCCGGTGACGGTCCTAGTGGGTATGAGTTTATTTTTCTCATTTTTCACTACCGTCATACCCCCTTCTTTGGAACCACTTGCATCGGGCTAACCCACTTACTATTAGATATAGGGTAGATTATTCTCACTTCAAGCAGCTTCAAAACTTTCTTCTTTACTACCTCTTTCATGTTAGGGTTGAGTCGCCTTTGAGGCTCAATAGAGGTAGCGTTGTCATCCTCAAGATGGATCCTATGCGTTCATTGGCCAAGTCTAAGTCCATTTATATTATCTATAGTTTAGCCTAGGATACTTCTGTGTCATCTAAGGATGGTCAGGAGGCTTTCGAGGTCAATGTCGGTTAAGGAGGCATTTAAGATAACTGGGTAAGTGGAGCCTCTCCCTAAAAATGCATACTTCAAATTAGGAGGAAGTGGTTTGAGTTCTACCTCTGGAGTTTGATGCCATCATTCTCCATTACTTCTTATTGTCATTTTCCCAAGGAATTATTGTCATGGGATGCCGAGATCTCGCAAGCTGCTTCCAATGATCTGATGTCGTCATTGTGATCCCGCTGAATTAATTTATCACGAGGATGGGTCCAGAGTTATTATCCAGCTGAAATCTCTGAAGTGGAAGCTTCCTCAAATAATGGCGTAAATGTGCCTATATTGTAGCATGTCTCCATGATTAGTGGTGCCTCTATTTGGCTTGTAGTTGATTCATGTACGATGATGGATTGTTCAGAAGAGGTGGATGACCCATCAATGTTGAAGACTTCTATAGACAAACTACTTACCAAGAGCATCTCAAGTGGTGACATCTGTGGAGGCATGGAGGTTGTGTATGCCTGAGAATCTTGGTAAGAGGGGATGCGATGGTAAGTATGAGGGTGTGGACTGCAAGGGTAATTGTTGAATTGATGTTGGCCGAATGATTGTCCTTGCACGTTGCAAATTTCATTATTTACTGATGCTAATGGAGTGAATGAGTCTGCCCCATCCCCAGTCGGCCTATCTGTTGCGTCCAACCATCTATCTTACTTGCAAGAACTGCGGCAGCACTAGTGGTTGCCAACATCATCGTAAAAGCTCGTGTTCACCTGCAATATAAGAAAAATAGAAAAGTGAATATGTGCAAGGAAGTGCGGTAATCTATTAACAAAGTTTGAAACTAATAACAAGCCATGCCTCCCTAGCAACGGTACCAAAAGCTTGTTCGACGTGTCGTGAGCTTCAATATTTATAAGCCGCAAGCACATTGCATTGTTGTAGCGTTATACGGGCCATCCTTTGGGAGGCAGCTGTTGATACTACTTTCTTACTAGGTTAATGGCTACGTGATCGAGCATGGTATCGAAGATTATCAAAATTAACTAGAAAATATTAATAAGGAAAAGCTCTAGAACCTGGATACCCCCACCATTGGACTAAGCTAGGATTGATTGGTATTAATCAATTGTCGAATTCATGAGGTTTAGGATAGGTCGTCTAATACAATGGTATTCTCTTCCCCCTAATCCCGTGGCGCATGATAAGATATCTCCTTATATTAACCATATTACCCACTCCTGTGGTGCATGATAGGACTACCTAACCCGTACCGATACCGACTCCCGTCGTGCATCGATGCATATTAGATGCATTACGTCCGACGAATATCCTCAATATTCCTCCACCCACTCCCGTGGATTAGGATTCAGATCTATGTTGGGAGGGCTCTGATCGATGCCTGACTCCCGTCAGCCACATCGATTGTATCGATCAACGTAATCGAAAACCTTAGATTAACGTGGCTCCTGCCGTCGATTAATTTAATTACCCACGAAGGGGAAAATCGATCTACATTGATAATAATCATCCCAACATATCCATCATCCTCAATTACTCAACAATTAATCACCAATTCACCTATCCATAGCTATATTCAATGGGGTTCAACCCATTGGGCCTAGATGAATCACTACTCATAATCCATGCAATTAAAGATAATTGGAGTCATTGAAATAGCATTCATTGCAATAGATATGAACATAGATTCATAATCAACCCAATATTGAATCAAAGATTAAGCAAAGGGCTAATTTTCTATTCAATAACTAAACTAAAATCAAAGTAAAAAACAAAAGGGACAATTAAAACTAACAGCAAATAAGAATGTTTACACCTGAGAAATTCTCCTAAAAAGCTCTGAAAACCTGTTAAAAGCATCCTTGGGCACAGAGCTAGGAGAAAAGTATTTATACTATCCCAAAATACCCAAAAGACCCTAAAATGTCCTTGGCGGTGCCCACTTGGACTCGGGAAACCCTAGCAGACACGGTCGCGTTGAGGCAAACATGGCCGCGTTGAGAATGACGTGGCCGTTTGGCCAAATTTGCATAAAAGGGGATCCAATTGCTACAGTCGACGTGACTGCATCATTGGGCGACGCGACTGCGTCATTTGAGGGTTAGCAGCTCCAAAAGTTGTTCTAAACGGCCGCGTAGAGCGGTTGTTTGGCTTCAGCTTCTCTTGGGATGACTCGTCACGTGGATGCAAACTTCTCTTCCTTCATATCCTTGCAACGTGGTCGTTTGGCATGGATGACCTGACCGCGTGTCTTCAGATATCTCTTTCTTTAGCTACTGGCAATGCGACCGTTTGGCTTCTGATGACGCGACCGCTGGCTTTGTATTGGGCTGCTTTGGTGTGTCCTGGCAAAGCAGTCGCGTGGGTTGGTCCACGGGACCACATGTGACACTTCTGAGCTCTTTTTCCATTGCTTTGATGTCCAAGCATTTTTCGCTTCATTTCATCTCCTTTTCTCCCATTTTTGAGCCCAAAAATCCATGATTTCTCCTGCAACACATGAGAAATACCAAAAGCGTAAAAAAGGAAATAAAAACAGGGAAAATAGCATGAAGCGGTGGATGAAATGATATGAAATACACATGAAAAGAGTGTAAAATATATGCTTATGTGGCACACATCAAGTACCAAATAACATACTAGTATTTTGAAAAAAAAATGTCTTTATACAATTACAATAATATCTGAAGGGCACATTCTCCAACATCTCCCACTTGCACTAAAAGCCAATTATTGTAGTATCTCATTTTGTTTTATTCACTAAACATTCTAATCTATTTGTGAAAAGGCCTTCGTGAGTGGATCAGTTACATTATGTTCTGTGTTAGCTCTTTATATCTCAATGGCATGGCATCCTTGAATTTCACATATCATGTTGTTAAGTCATCGGGTCGGTACTCGAGGGGGGATCGACCGACGAGCAACTAAGGCCCACAAAGCCCACGAAAGAAGTCTAAAGCTAACTCCATCAAAGCCCACATACCATTTTCTCGTTGCAGTCCCACCAATTAAACGTGGGATTGAAGGTCAGCTCATAAATTGCAGGGACGTGTGTCGACGGTTACCCCTATTAAGCGATAAAGATCATGGCACTATAATTGGTGACAGTTATCCTCCTAACATCACTAAAGAGGCCTCGAAGGTCTATAAATACACTGGATATGGATAGTATAAGGAGGTATGAGATCTGATACTCTGACAATACATACTCCAACTTATATTTCTTTCTCAAAAGAGCTTGCTATGCTAGACTTGGGACGAGCCTTCATAGGTCGATCTCAGTAGCTCCAAGCTCCCTCCCTTAAGTCCCATTTTAACTTAAGCATCGGAGGGGATTTGGGTCAGGACCCAGATCCGATCCCCCTGATGCTTCCTTGTGGTGCAAATCATCGAGGACCGATCCAACAAGAAGAAAGTACCGATGCTTCTCAACATCGAGCGACCGAGGCTCGATCCATTCGAGGGTCGAACAAGCATCATAAGTCGACTACCAACTATCAACGACCCTAGTTCTTCTAACCTGGGGTCCCATTCAACCGGTTGACGAGGCTCCAACCTAACAAGAAAGGGTCCACGTCAGCATCATTATTGTTTCGGTCATTTTTGGCCTTAACACACATGAAACTTCCTTAGGATATATCTGGATTTCTTATGAGACCTTGGTTCCTTAGTAAGAACAAGTGTTGTATTGTTGTCACGATACAAAGTATTGGATCAACAACTGATGATACCACTCCAAGTTTGGTAACAAACGTCTTTATCCAGACAGCCTCATTTACTGCATCATATGCTACAATGTACTCACCATCCATTATTGAGTCTGCTATAGTTTCCTATTTAGAAATTTTCCAACTCACTGCCCCTCCATTGAGGGTATAGATTTATGCAGACACTGATTTGTTGTTACGTATGTCACTTTAAAAAATGAAGTCAGTATATCCTTCCATTGAAAGATTACTACTCCCACGGTATACCAAGAACATATCTTTAGTCCTTTTCAAGTACTTAAGTATTCTTTTTATGGTAATCCAATGCTTCTCCACTAGATTTGATTAATATCAACTAATAATTCCAAGGGCGTAAGTGACATCGGGTCAAGTATATATCATGGAATACATGATGGATCCAATGATGGAAGCATAAGGAATCACACGCTACAAACTTTCTACTCTTCTGTTTTGGGAGACGTGTCCTTGTAGAGAGTTGATCCATGATTATCTGGTACATTACCTTGCTTAAAATTTTCCATGTTAAACCTATTTAATATGGTATTTATGTACCAAAACTGGGACAATCCAAACATCCTTTTATATCCATATTTAAATATTTTTATACTAAGTATATAGGATGCATCACCCAAATCCTTTGTCACGCCCCGCTTCCTAAAAATACGGAGGCGAAGCGTGACTAAGGCCCGCTTAGGCCGGGGCTGAGAGCCCAGACCCAATAAGCGTCTGTGGTATTCCAAAACGAATGAACAGGTCCCTGCATGTTAGTACGGAACAACAAAGTACTGAAAAGAGATATCATTTCATTTTATTCCAAATATAACATCCAAAGTACGGAAAGTCTAAAACACCGAAAACAGCTACAACTGCAGAAAGAAATCTACTGGTGCAAGCACCCAACCTAGTCAAGAAAACAAAAGGTGCTACCCACCCAAACTAAACTGGAACAGAAACTCTGGAACGGCAATGAGATGGCCTCTAACTCTGGTCCTCCTCTGGATCGTACTCCGGATCAAAGTCCTCCGGCTCCCCGTCTGCAGGCAAGTCCGCCTCGTCGACGTACTCTGGCTCAACACCTGACGTACAACACCAAAGAAGGAAACTGTACGTCAGGTAAAGTCTACAAAAGAGGTCAGACTCTACTGCAAGTGTATCATCTTTTAAACAAACGATTTACTGGTTGATTAGCATGCTGGGGTTATAACTGAGTAACAAAATAAGTAACGCAGCAGGAAAGTAAAGCGTAACAAGTAGTAGTCGTAGCGGGTGCTACCAACTACGGGACTAGCCTACCGGTGTCAAGACAAGTCGGGACGGGATGAGACAAGACATGTTAAGACAAGACAAGTGAGACACGAAAGGGTTCACGCCTTACGGTTCGAGGGGGATCAGACCCTCTTGCCGTGCGCACGCTCAACCCAACCCCAAACCCCAAGTATGACAAGACAAGACAAGCACGACAAGGGATCACTCGCTCTAGCTTGGCGAGTGCCCTATTTCCCTCTGGGCTGTGTATCACGACAAGGGATCACACACTCTAGCTTGGTGAGTGCCCTATTACCCTCTGGGCTGTGTATCAGTACAAGGGATCACTCGCTCTAGCTTGGCGAGTGCCCTATTGCCCACAGTCTGTGCAAGACGGGACATGACGTGACAAGACGGGAAAGGTTATTCTAGGGTATCCACACATACACACTCACATGATAGCCCTACGATGTCAAAGTTGTTGTCAGGCTCAGACTTTGTCATCAAGTCTGAGCCGTCAGGGGTCGTCCCGGACGCTATCATTTCATGTCCGGTTCTTATTTGTTCACAGTTATCAGTTCTAACCAACTAAGGCCTAAGCACAGCCGAAAGTGCAAGTGGGATACACTTGCCTGCGATGGCGAGTGCGTTGTCCTCCTGAAGCGTCTCGTCCAAGCGTCTCGTCCGCGGAAGTCCATCTGAAACAGTGCCACGGCGACGGTGTCAGGTCTCAATTTCGTCAAATCCTATTAGGGTTCGTTTCTAGGTTATCGGGACTATCCTATTCATCAAAAGTCACATTTTTGATGTTTCAGCCTAATCGACGATCTATCCTATGTGCACAGTCAAAAAGTCCGTTCGTCGATTTTCTATGTTTGTACAATGTTTTACTGGTGCTGGAATTAAATTTTAGTTCAAATTGTCGATTTTTAGTTTAGGGTTCAATCAGTTATTGTGGGGGTTTCTACGAGTTTGGGGGACCAACCTTTACCAGAGTTCGTCGTAGGATGGAAGTCGAGTCTGAACGGAGAACTCCTCAGCGTCAAATCTGGTCCACACACGATTTTCCAAAAGCTGAAACTTGCGACGAAGGCCTACGACGTGTCGTAACATCGTAGACGGCAATCCCACAAAGTAGAACACCCAAGTGGGGCCCACAACAGTGCTAGGGGTCAATGGGGGACCCACAACACTTCTGGAGAACTTGGGGGGGCCCACAACAGGAGTTGGTGCAGAAGAATCGATGTTGCGACGATCGGCCGTCGGTCAGACACAGCCGGTGCGGGGGTTTCTCTCGGTCAGACCGAGAGGGGCTCTCGGTCGGGTGAGTTGCAGCACAGCGGAGGCGGGGCTTGGTGCGGAGCGGGGGGTTCCCTCGGTCAGACCGAGCGGATCTCTCGGTCGGACACAACGGGTGCGGGCGTGCAGCGCTTGGGGGCGATGCGGAGTGGGCTCTCGGTCGGTGCGGGCGAAGTCTCCGGTCGGGCGCTTGGACGGGGGTTGCAACGAAGCGGGGTGCGGGCGTTGCCTTCGGTCGTAGCGGGCGGATGAGAGCGGTCTCTTCGGTCGCAGCGGGGCGCTGCGGGTTGCAACGTTGCAACGTTGCAACGGTGCGGAGCGGGGGCGGATGCGTGGGCGGGCGTCGGTCGTGCACGGGAAATGCGGGGGCGGCTGTCGGTCGTGCACGGCAGCGGCTGCTGCAACGTTGCGACGAACTTTTGGAGAGTGTTATGACGGCTAGGGTTTGGGTGGCTGCGAAAATAACTTAGCCTAGGGTTTATTTAAATAGAAATGAGCTAGAGTTAGGTCTAGGGTTTAAGAAAAATAATTAAACTAATTTAAAAATTAAAATAACTAAAATTAACTCTCTCTCACCCTCTCGCATGGATGTGTGCGTCCAAAAAATATGAGACTTGGTCAAAAAATTATTTAGAGCGTTATTATAATATAGGAATTTTATTAGAAATAAAATACTTATAAAAGTATGTTTTAAAATTATTTAAAATTTACTCAAATACTTATAAGTATGTTTTAAAATTATTTAAAATTATTTAGAGCGTTATTATAATATAGGAATTTTATTAGAAATAAAATACTTATAAAAGTATGTTTTAAAATTATTTAAAATTTACTCAAAATGGAAAATAGGTCAAATTAAGTCTAAAAATTGTAAAATAATTATGGGGTGATCAGGTCGACGAAAGAAAGAGAACGAAGAAGACGGATCTAAATTTCGACGTCGAGAGACGAAACAAAAAATAGAAACGTCTCGCGTCAAAACAGAAAGTCGTGACGTCACATCAAATAAGATAGAATCACGGAAGAACGACTCGCGAAATGTCGTTCCAAAATAGTTCCACAATCTAATACCCTCAGAGATGATCACAACGATATATCACACATAAATGTTCAAAAAAACAAATAGAGTCTAAAATAAACACGTGCACGATCAAGAGCACGTGCACAAAGAAAGTACGATCGGAAACCGACCGTTACATCCTCCCCAACTTAGAAATGATTCCGTCCTCGGAATCAACATCAAGCACTGCTGGGAAAAAGATGCGGGAAACGCTCTCTCATATCATCTTCACGCTCCCAGGTGGACTCTCCAGGTGATCCATGATGCCACATCACTCTCACCAGGTCGACTATCTTATTCCTCAATTGCTTCTGTCGACGGTCCAAAATCTGCACAGGCTGCTGGTCATATGTCAGGTCCGGACGAACCGTAATCTCTGAGAAATCCACTGTGTGCGACAGATCACTGACGTACCGACGTAACTGAGATACGTGGAATACGTCGTGAACTCCCACCAAAGATGGTGGCAAAGCAAGGCGGTAGGCCACGGCTCCCACACGCTCCAGCACTTCAAAAGGCCCAATATACCTCGGGCTCAGCTTTCCCTTCTTCCCGAAACGAATAACTCCGCGGTTCGGAGAAATCTTCAAGAAGACGTGATCTCCTGGCTGAAACTCCAAGGGTCTCCTCTTGGCATCTGCCAAATGCATGAAGCGATCCTGTGCAACTCTAAGCTTCTCCCTGATGTCTCTCACGACATCCACAGCTTCCACTATCATCTCTGGACCTAACAGCTCCCGATCTCCGATGTCATTCCAGCTCAGTGGCGATCGACATTTCCTTCCATCTAAGGCAGCAAACGGCGCCATGCCAATGCTCGCCTGATAGCTGTTGTTATATGAAAACTCCACCAAGTGGAGATGGTCCTCCCATGATCCCTTCAAATCGAGCGTACAAGCTCATAGCATATCCTCCAGAATCTGAATAGTCCTCTCGGACTGGCCATTAGTCTACGGGTGGTACCCCGTGCTGAAACTCAGACTCGTACCCAAATTCTCCTGCAGACTTCTCCAGAACTAAGATGTGAACCTCGTGTCTCTGTCAGACACAATGCTCACGGGGACTCCATGTAAGCGTACAATCTCCTGTACGTACACGGTCTACGTCACAACCAACTCAAAGAGGAAATTAAAAGAGAAGTAAAAAGAAATTTTACCTCCAAATATTTCCTCGCCAAAGCTTCCATAGACTAGCCCACTTGGAATGGGATAAAGTGCGCAGACTTGGTCAATCGATCTACGATCACCCAAACTACGTCGTTCTGCCTCGGGGTCCGAGGTAAACCAGTCATGAATTCCATCGTAATATGTTGCCACTTCCACTCTGGAATAGGAAGTGGTTGCAGCAACCCAGCAGCACGATGGTGCTCAGCCTTCACCTGTTGGCATATCAAACACTTGGCAACGCTCCGTGACACACTCCTCTTCATGCCAATCCACCAATAGTTCAGACGGAGATCCTTATACATCTTGGTGCCACCAGGATGTATAGAATATGGAGAACTATGAGCCTCGCTCAACAGCTCCTCCCGTACATCACCTGCAGGTACGTAGAGTCTACTACCGTACCGTAGCGAACCATCCTCATGAATCACGAACTCCGTCCGTAGTCCAGCTTCAACCTGCCTCCTGATCCTCTGCAGTTTTGGATCTCCTGCCTGTGCTGCCTTGATCCGATCCACGATCGTGGGCTGAATCTGTAAATTCATGAATGAATGAACTACACCAGGTAGGACGACCTCCAAACCCATCTCTCTCAGCTCCTGCTGAATCCTCCAGTCAGTAGTATGCATCATAGCAGCGGGAAGTCTACTCAAAGCATCCGGCACCACGTTCACCTTCCCCGGATGATACTGTAAATCAATCTCATAGTCAGCCATGAGCTCTAACCATCGCCTCTGCCGCATGTTGAGCTCCTTCTTCGTAAAGATGTACTTCAAGCTCTTGTGATCGGTGAAGATCTTCACGCTCTCACCTAGCAAAAAGTGCCTCCAAATCTTCAGTGCAAAAATCACCGCTGCCAACTCCAGATCATGCGTCGGGTAATTCTTCTCATGAGTCCTCAACTGACAAGAAGCATACGCGACTACGTGGCCATGCTGATGCAAGACGCATCCTAAGCCCTTCCCTGATGCATCACAATATACTTCGAAGCCTCCGCTTCGATCCAGTACTGCCAATAGCGGTGCTGTGGTCAATCTCGCCTTCAAGATACTGAAGGCCTCCTCACAAGCATCTGACCAAAGAAACTCCATGTCCTTCCTCGTCAGCTTCATCATCGGCTCCGCAATCTTCGAGAAATCCTTGATAAATCGCCGATAATAGTCTGCCAAGTCCAGAAAACTCCTGATATCAGACGCTGACTGCGGAGTCGGCCAATCTCGAACTACTCTGACCTTCTCCGGATCTACAGATATGCCATCACCGGACACCATGTGTCCCAGGAATGCGACTCTGTCCAGCCAGAACTCGCACGTGCTATACTTGGCATAAAGCTTGTGTCGCCTCAGCGTCTCCAGCACTGTCCTCAGATGACAGCTGTGCTCCTCCTCAGACTTCGAATAAATAAGAATGTCATCAATGAAGATAACGACAAACTTATCCAGGAAGTCGTAGAAAATCAAGTTCATCAAATTCATGAACACAGCTGGAGCATTGGTCACACCGAAAGGCATGACCACGAACTCATAATGCCCATACTTCGTTCGGAATGCTGTCTTCGGAACATCATCCTTCTTCACCTTCAACTGATGGTATCCACTCCTCAAGTCCAACTTTGAGAAGACTCTCGAACCTCCCAGCTGATCAAAAATATCATCGATGCGCGGCAGCGGATACTTATTCTTCACTGTGACAGCATTCAGCCCTCGATAGTCTACGCACATCCTGCGGGACCCATCCTTCTTCTTCACGAGCAAAACTGGTGCACCCCATGGTGACACACTAGGGTGGATGAAACCCTTCTGCAGCAACTCATCCAACTGCTTCCGCAGCTCCTCGAGCTCATCGGGAGCCATACGGTACGGCGCCTTCGATATCGGTTGCGCTCCCGGCATAAGATCAATACTAAATTCTAGAGCTCGGTCGGGTGGTAGACCCGAGATATCCTCCGGGAAGACGTCGTCGAAGTCTCTGACGACTGTTGGTCGCTCGATCTCCATCTCCATCTGCATGGCTGCATCAATCGGCACCTCCGGCGTAGCCCGATATCTGATGGGCCCAAGCGACTCATCTCTGCTGCGGAACTCGAACTCCGGATGGCCTGGAATCCAGAACACCACCCTCTTGTTATGACAGTCGATCGAGGCGTGGAAATCTCCCAACCAATCGATGCCAAGTACGACATCGAAATGTGGCAGATCGTGGACAATGAAATCTGCAAAGAGCTCGTGTCCACTGACCACCAAAGAAATCGATCGACATCCCAAGTTCACTGTCACCACTCCGTTCCCTGTGGTGATGTCCCAACACTTAGGAAGTGTATGGGTGGGAATGGAGTGCTTTGTTACAAACCTCCGGGATATGATGCACATAGATGCACCGGAGTCGAACAAAGCCAAGGCCGGGTGAGAGGACACTAGAATGGTGCCTAAGATACAAACAACTACGGTCAAACCAAGCTACTCTAACAAGCAAGTCAAACAAGAAACACTACAATAAGATCTAACTATGAAAAGAAAGACTAGAATTAAAAGTTACCTGCAATAACTCCATCCAGCTCCTCAGTCTCAACAGCTGTCATGGTGTAAGCCGGCCTCTGGGGCTGCGCTGCTCTCTGAAACATCTGCCTCTGTGACGCCAAGGGTGGTCCACGAACAACATGTCATCTCTGAACTGGAGCAGGCGCTCTCATCTGCAGCGGGGCTGGCGCTCCAACTACAGCATGACGAGCTCTCGGACACTCCTTCGAAGCATGCGAGGCATCTCCACAAACTAAGCATAGCCCCATCTTCTTCCTACAGTTGGCTTGAACATGTCCAGGCTTCCCGCAGAAGTGGTACAGGCCCTTGCCCTGAATCTGAACTGGTGCTCCTGGCCTCTTGAATGGTATCGTCCGAACTAGCCTCATCGTCGGCCTAGCAGGCGGCCCATACTGCTCCATCGGATGCTTCCCTTTATCAGCTGAAGGGTCAGGCAGAAGAGCTATGATCTCATGATTCTTCGTAGCATCTAGCACCTCCCTCATAGTCGTGAAACCTGCCGAAGACATAGAAGCCTGGATCTTCGGACGCAGTCCCTGACGAAAGCGATCAGCTCGCTTCTCCTCCTTCCTTACCATATGCGGGGCAAAACGACTCAGCATCTCGAACTCAGCTTCATACTCCTCGACAGTCATATCCCCCTGCTTCAGATATATAAACTTGCTCAACAGCTCCCTCCTAGCAGACTTGGTGAAATACTTGTCCTTGAACATAGACCTGGAGGTCTTCCACTCCACTGGCTTCTCCAGATGCCTCTCCTCGATGCGCCACCAGTTCCTAGCATTCTCCATCAGCTGCATCTTCGTTATCTCCACTCGGGTATCGTCAGGAATCTTCGTAGCAACTAACTTCTCCTCCGTGCTCTGGATCCACTCGTCAGCAGCTAGGGGTCCCTCCTTCCCCGAACATGTCCTCGGCTGGAGCTCATTGAACTGCTTCACTCCTGGAGCAGCTCGAGGGGCAGGCGGAGGTGATGGTGGTGCAACTGAAACAGCATGGGCAGCACGCTGGGACTGCTGAACCAACTGATGCTGAACATCCAGTATCTCCCTCATCACGCCCAGAAACTGACGGAACTCTCCGCCCTGGTCTTCCTGAATTCCATCTCCTGAGCTCCCCGATCGGGTAGTACGTCGTCCTGCCATCCTATTGACAGAAAGACATAAATTAGACTCGTACAATTACTGGATGATAATAAAATGAAGTTCAATACTTTGATTGTTCCATATTCGTAGAAGGATGGGACCTGCATGGGCCACCACTAAAACCTGTCACGCACCGCTTCCCAAATATACGGAGGCGAAGCGTGACTAAGGCCCGCTTAGGCCGGGGCTGAGAGCCCAGACCCAATAAGCGTCTGTGGTATTCCAAAACGAAGGAACAGGTCCCTGCATGTTAGTATGGAACAACAAAGTACTGAAAAGAGATATCATTTCATTTTATTCCAAATATAGCATCCAAAGTACGAAAATTCTAAAACGCCGAAAACGGCTACAACTGCAGAAAGAAATCTACTGGTGCAAGCACCCAACCTAGTCAAGAAAACAAAAGGTGCTACCCACCCAAACTAAACTGGAACAGAAACTCTGGAACAGCAACGATAGGGCCTCTAACTCTGGTCCTCCTCTGGATCGTACTCCGGATCAACGTCCTCCGGCTCCCCGTCTGCAGGAAAGTCCGCCTCGTCGACGTACTCTGGCTCAACACCTGACGTACAGCACCAAAGAAGGAAACTGTACGTCAGGTAAAGTCTACAAAAGAGGTCAGAATCTACTGCAAGTGTATCAACTTTTAAACAAACGATTTACTGGTTGATTAGCATGCTGGGGTTATAACTGAGTAACAAAAGAAGTAACGCAGCAGGAAAGTAAAGCGTAACAAGTAGTAGTCGTAGCGGGTGCTACCAACTACGGGACTAGCCTACAGGTGTCAAGACAAGTCGGGACGTGACGGGACAAGACAGTACAAGACAAGACAAGTGAGACACGAAAGGGTTCACGCCTTACGGTTCGAGGGGGATCAGACCCTCTTGCCGTGCACACGCTCAACCCAACCCCAAACCCCAAGTATGACAAGACAAGACAAGCACGACAAGGGATCACTCGCTCTAGCTTGGCGAGTGCCCTATTGCCCTTTAGGCTGTGTATCACGACAAGGGATCACCCACTCTAGCTTGGTGAGTGCCCTATTGCCCTCTGGGCTGTGTATCAGTACAAGGGATCACTCGCTCTAGCTTGGCGAGTGCCCTATTGCCCGCAGGCTGTGCAAGACGGGACGGGACGTGACAAGACAGGAAGGGTTATTCTATGGTGTCCACAAACACGCACACACATGATAGCCCTACGATGTCAAAGTTGTTGTTGTCAGGCGCAGACTTCGTCGTCAAGTCTGAGCCATCAGGGGTCGTCCCGGACGCTATCATTTCACGTCCGGTTCTTATTTGTTCACAGTTATCAGTTCTAACCAACTAAGTCCTAAGCACGGTCGAAACTACAAGTGGGATACACTTGCCTGTGATGGTGAGTGCGTCGTCCTCCCGAAGCGTCTCGTCCAAGCGTCTCGTCCACGGAAGTCCATCTGAAACAGTGCCACGGCGACGGTGTCAGGTCTCAATTTCGTCAAATCCTATTAGGGTTCGTTTCTAGGTTATCGGGACTATCCTATTCGTCAAAAGTCACATTTTTGATGTTTCAGCCTAATCGACGATCTATCCTATGTGCACAGTCAAAAAGTCCGTTCGTCGAGTTTCTATGTTTGTACAATGTTTTACTGGTGCTGGAATTAAATTTTAGTTCAAATTGTCGATTTTTAGTTTAGGGTTCAATCAGCTATTGTGGGGGTTTCAACGAGTTCGGGGGACCAACCTTTACCGGATTTCATCGTAGGATGGAAGTCGAGTCTGAACGGAGAACTCCACGGCGTCAAATCTGGTCCACGCACGATTTCCCAAAAGCTGAAACTTGGGACGAAGGCTACGACGTGTCGTAACGTCGTAGACGGCAATCCCACGAAGTAGAACACCCAAGTGGGGCCCACAGCAGTGCTAGGGGTCAATAGGGGACCCACAACACTTCTGGAGAACTTGGGGGGTCCCACAACAGGAGTTGGTGCGGAAGAATCGATGTTGCGACGATCGGCCGTCGGTCAGACACAGCCGGTGCGGGGGTTTCTCTCGGTCAGACCGAGAGGGGCTCTCGGTCGGGCGAGTTGCAGTGCAGTGGAGGCAGGGCTTAGTGCGGAGAGGGTGGTTCCCTCGGTCAGACCGAGCGGATCTCTCGGTCGGACACAACGGGTGCGGGCGTGTATCGCTTGGGGGCGATGCGGAGCGGGCTCTCGGTCGGTGCGGGCTGTTGGATATGGACGACATGAATACACCCATGAGAGGATGTATGAGGGTATACGGACCTCAGATGTCGCGTGCACGAAAGCGTGCACGAAGGAAACCTTTTCTCGTGTGAAAAGGACCACTCGATAAGTGAAAAAAGCCACTCGATAAGTGAAAAAAGTCACTTTATAAGTGCATAAAGGCACTTGATAAGTGAAAGAAGAAGAGGATAAATGAATGTGCTAATATAGGCTAATAAGCTTATAATTGGTTATTTCCTACAATAACCACCCCTAAAGCCTATAAATAGGACCCAAGGGTAAGGCATTCATTCCACACTTTCCATGCCATAGGTTTGCAAAAGGCATCTTATGTTCTTCTTCTCCCTTCCATTAAAATCCTCTTCTAAATAGAGATTTAGGCGGTGAAACTCTGCTTCGATCCTCCGTGACGAAGTATCGA
The DNA here is from genome assembly GCA_030789695.1 of Scilla litardierei. NCBI lineage: Eukaryota > Viridiplantae > Streptophyta > Magnoliopsida > Asparagales > Asparagaceae > Scilla > Scilla litardierei. The sequence goes on along the minus strand of CM061142.1, from coordinate 490,447,532 downwards.
CCGTTGTGGCGAATCCGAGGGCAAAGTTCAGAGATTACGGTACCGCATACGTGAACGTAAGTCTCTACTTTATTATTCGATCCTAACGTCGCTGTTTTGACAGGATCCTACATTTGTATCTGAGCCATACGGGTTCGCCCCAGTCAAACCGCCGTCCCGTCGAACCGATGAACGAGGCGTTGTCTTTTTCACGAATGGGTATCATACCATTATGGATATGGTAGGAACGCTTCGTGATGGAGAGAACGCAGCGGTTGTTCTTTTCACGTTAGGGTCTTCTGTCATTATGGATATGGCAGGAACTCTCCGTGACGGGAAGAACCGACCGTTCATATCGTCAAGCTCGCACTCTTCATGGATGCTGAGTCTCCATTCATAGGGAATGTGAACTCTCTTCATGTGGAGCGTGTAGTTTGCGAACTTTAAAGTATGTTATTTTTCCATTTTGGCACACGGCCATTAGAGAATAACTACTTTCTCGACGAACGGGTGCTTCATCGACGAACGGGTGCTTCATCGAGGAAGATGATGGTAGTTATCCCCATCGGAGAAGATGACCTTTGGTGCATGATCACCATGGCCAAATGGGCTATGGAGGCAATGTATCCCCCCTCCCTATGTGGAGGGGGTTGGGTACAGCCAAATGACAACGAAAACCACACCGCCGGGGGGAAAGTGTGTGCGGCAACCCCATACAAGGGGGTGGCCGGCCATGGCCATATGGGCCATGGCCGGCCAAGGCCAAAGGGCCATGGCCGGCCCTGGTCGGCCTTGGCCAGGGCCAGAGAGCCCTGGCCGTGGCCAGGCCAGGGCCTGGCCAGCCCTGGCCGGAAGCCAGGGCCCTGCCGGCCCTGGCAGAGGCCAGGGCCGGCGCCCTGGCCTCAGGCCAGGGCCTGGCCGGCCCTGGCCAGGGGCCAGGGCACTGTTGGCCCTCGCAGAGGCCAGGGCAGAGCCTAGCCGCCCTGGCCTCTACCAGGGCCATGGCCGGCCCTGGCCGGCCTCGGCCAGGGCAGAGGCCCTGGCCGAGGGGCCAGGGCCCCTGGCTGGCCAAGGGCAGAGGCCCTTGGCCGGCCCATGGCCAGCCTCGGCCAGGGCAGAGGCCCTGGCCGTCGGGGGGTGCCAGATCCTTGGTCGGTATTGGTCGACCAATCCGGGATTTTTGGTCGACCAATTCAGCCAGCGGCCTTGTCAATGGTTTCGGCCCCGGCAACCTGCAAGGCTAGCCCATACGGGGCCGACGGCAGTCGTCTGCGGCAAAATTCTCCCATAAAGGGGAAGCGCCTGGATCCATACGGGAGCCGGCGACGATAGCTTGCAGAAAAATCCCCAAAGGGGGGATCCGACCTTGGCAAGGCTACGACTCATCCCGGCAAATGGCCAGGAAGTGCCGAATATTTCACTAGTATCATAAGGGTACTAAGCTGAAATATACATTTTTTGAAAAATACGTTTTCATACGTTTTGAAAAATACGTTTTCAAAAACGCTTTTCCGCTGCGAAGTACTATAAGAGTACTTTTATTTGATAAAGTGATGGGGAAATATTGAAAGTTACTCTAGATGGTGATTGGAAACGTAGTGACCTTTCCGATTCTAGAGTAACATCTTCAATATTTTTCGAAAGTAACTTATCAAATTATAAATATCATTCCAAGTGGGAGTTGAAATTAGAACTATCCAAATGGGATATTCTATTATCATTTCAAATGGGAATTATATTTTAAGAATTTTCAATGCAATGTTTTTGATCAAACCTTCGGTTTTGTGTCTTTTGCAGCATTTTAAAAGTAAAATGTCTTCCGCTTCAAAGAATATCGTCGCTGAGTTAAACAGAGGTGAAAAACTCAACGGCGATAATTACAAACTATGGTCCATCAAGATACAATACGTTCTAGAGGAGCAAGAAGTGCTCGAAACTCTAAAGAACATAATGATTGAACCCGAGTTGGGCACTACGCCCCAATACAGACGAGACAAGGAAGCTTTTGATGCTTGGTCTCGGAAGAATAAGATAGCTCGCATTATGTTATTGAGCAGTATGGCCGATGACATAATGCGCATCTTCCGAGAACATGACCTAGCCATGGACATATGGTCCAAGCTAGAGGAGAAGTTTGGTGTCACATCGGTGTCCAAACTTCGCGCCTTAACTATAAGATTTGATTCATACAAGAAACGTCCAGATCATTCCATGGGGAAACATCTACGACATATGGCGTATCTTATCTCAGAGTTAAAGGATGCAGGTCATGTGCTCACAGATAAGCAACAAATCCAAGCAGTCATACGTTCCCTACCAAATGGGTGGGACCAGATGAAGATGCATCTCACTCAAAATGAGAGCATCAAGAACTTCAGCGACGTTTCTAAGCACCTCGAATTAGAGGAAGAGCGGCTTGCGGCCGCCAAGCCAAATGCAGAAGTGCATATGGTTGCTAGTTCCTCACACGGGGGAAAGAAACGGAAAGATCGTTTGAAGTTTAAAAATGAACGTAATAAGCAACCGGAGTCTACCAAGAAACCCAAACATAAGGGTGGGCACAAGGAATGGCACAAGAAGAAAGACTTGAAGAAGATCAAGTGCTTCAAGTGCAACAAGCTCGGTCACTATACTCGTTCGTGTACGAGTGGAAGCGACGAGGTAACTTGTAATTATGCTAGTTACATATGTGTTTCTAGTTCAATATTTCTTGTGGAATCTAATCCATTTTGGATAATTGATTCAGGTGCCACCGACCACATAGCAAGGGACAGACGGTCCTTCGTGGAGTATCACCGGATACCCCAAGGAACGAAGTGGATCTATGTAGGAAACAACACACGTGTTGAAGTGAAAGGCGTTGGGACTTGCAAGCTAGTCTTGGACAACGGCCGCACTCTCCTACTTCATGATGTTCTCTTCGCTCCAGATATTCGAAGGAATATAGTACCTGTGGTCGTGTTAATGGGTCTTGGTTATAGCTGGTTTTTTCATGATTGTAAAGTGGACTTGTGTTGTAATAATTCCTTAATTGGTACTGGGTATGTATTTAAAGGATTTATTGTATTAAATACAATGTATGATTCCTCTGATTGTAATGAAAATTTCCTTGTTGCAAATTCTTCGACTAATGAGTCTGATATAATTTGTTGGCACGCAAGGCTTGGTCATATTGGACCGACACATATGCATAGACTTGCCAAACGTGGCTTTCTATCCAATGTTTCAAAGGTCGATATGTCGACCTGCGAACATTGCCTTGTAGGGAAATCTTGTTGCAAGCCGTTTGGAACCGGCACAAGGGCCGAGGTTCCATTACAGCTCATCCATTCGGACATATGTGGTCCGATGAATGTCAAGACAAGGCGCGGGAAGTCTTATTTCATCACTTTTATTGATGATTTCACCCGATTCGGACATATCTATTTGATATCCCACAAAAGTGAAGCATTAACATGCTTTAAAAACTATATGAGTTTAGTGGAGAATCAATTAGATCGCAAGATTAAGGTCTTGCGAACCGATAGGGGCAGTGAATATCAATCAACAAGTTTTAAGGAACTTTGTGATGAAAAGGGCATAATACATCAGGTAACTATGCCTTATACTCCTCAACAAAATGGTGTTGCTGAAAGGAGGAATAGGACTTTAATGGAAATGGTCTGTTTAATGATGACGCAAGCTAACTTGCCAATTACCTTTTGGGGTGATGCATTATTAACGGCCACTTTCATTTTGAACCGCGTACCCTCGAAATCAGTTAGCTCCACTCCTTATGAGTTGCGGAACCAAAGGTCTCCTGACTTAAACATTTTAAAACCTTGAGGATGTGCATCCTACGCACATATTTCCTCCTATAAGTATGGCAAACTTGGGCCAAGGGGAAGGAAATGTATCTTTATACGATACGCTGAAAACTCCAAAGGTTATGTTTTCGTTAGTCAGGAAGACAATGGTGGTCTAATTGAATTTGAGTCGAGGGATGTCACTTTCTTGGAAAACGAGTTTCCAAGACAGGGCGAGATAAGTTAGGACTTATCTCTATTTGAGATTAATGATCAAGAAGGATTACCTCATTCGAGTGGGAGAATTCTTGGTGAAGAAGAAAATACGTTTCAAACTTCACCAATGGATGATACGAATGACACTAATCCTATTCCATACGAGAATAATGATCCAAGTGGGAGCATTTCTAACGACATTCCAAGTGGGAGTGATATTAGAATTGATCTAAATTCGAGTCAACAAGGACTTGAAGAATATCAAATACGACGTAGTATTCGTACAAGGTTGGCTCCTCTAAGATTTGAGGATGAATTTCTGCAAACCTTTATGACTTTACTACAAGATGATGACGAGCCTGCTACTTTCAAACAGGCCGTATCATGCCCTGCGAAAGACAAATGGATGGAAGCGATGAAGGAAGAGTTGGAATCCATGAAAGTTAACCAAGTCTGGGACTTAGTTGACTTACCCAGAGGACGTAGAGCTATTGGGAACAAATGGGTTCTCAAGATCAAGCATAAGGCTGATGGCTCTATAGACAGATATAAAGCTCGCCTTGTCGCCAAAGGTTTTACACAACAGGAAGGGATAGACTACGAAGAGACCTTCTCACCTGTTGTCCGTTTTACCTCGATTCGCCTGATTCTGGCAATGGTAGCTTGCTTAGACCTCGAATTACATCAGATGGATGTAAAGACTGCCTTTCTCAATGGAGAATTGGATGAGGAGATCTATATGGAACAACCAACAGGGTTTGTAAAAGAAGGAAACGAACATAAGGTTTGTAAACTTCGTAAATCCATATATGGTCTTAAACAATCCTCGAGGCAATGGTATATACGATTTCAAGAAGTTGTCTTATCAAATGGTTTTTCCATGCTTGATGAAGATAACTATGTATATATCAAGAGGATTTAGAGCAAGTACGTTATTATGTCTCTATATGTAGATGACATTTTAATAGCCGGAAATGACAAGGGCTTTGTGATGGATATCAAGGCTTGGCTTTCATCAGTTTTTGAGATGAAAGACATGGGAGAAGCCGCATATATCCTTGGAGTTAAGATTTCAAGGAATTGTTCGAAGAAACTTCTTTCTCTTTCACGGGAGACTTATATAAAGAAGGTTTTAGAACATTTTAATATGCAGGACTGCAAGTCCATTGATACTCCTATAAGCAAGTGCGACAATTTATGTCTGAAATCATGTCCAAAGAACCAAAAGGAAAAGGAAATTATGGAAAAAGTTCCATATTCCAATGCAGTTGGTAGTCTTATGTACGCTATGATGTGTACAAGACCGGACATCTGTTTTGCTGTTGGAATGGTAAGTCGTTACCAATCCAACCCAGGGCAAGGACACTGGAAAGCGGTTAAGAGGATAATACGGTATCTCAAAGGAACTGCAGACTATGCTTTATGCTATCAAGGAGATGCCTTGAGGCTCGAAGGCTACACTGATGCTGATTGGGCGGGTGATCTCGATGAGCGACGATCGACCTCAGGATATGTTTTTCTACTCGGATCCGGTGCAATATCCTGGAGTAGCAAGAAACAATCCTGCATCGCACTTTCAACTATGGAAGCCGAGTTTGTAGCATTTAGCATGGCAGTCCAAGAGGCTGTTTGGCTTAGGAAGTTCTTAGACAGGCTTATTGATGCAAATGACTCAGGTGTTGTACCAATACACAGCGACAGTCAAGCATCTATAGCCTATGTCAAAGATCCTAAATTCCATTGTAAGACCAAACACATAGATATCCGCTACAAATTTACAAAAGACTATTACAAGACCAAGAAGGTAGACATAAGGTACATATCTATGCATGAGATGATAGCGGATCCGCTTACGAAGGCGATCCCCAGAGATGTGTTTTACAAACACTTATCATCTCAAGGATTGCGTAAGAGCTAAGTTGTACCAATGTAAATTCCCATGTCTGTAAATGATCAAATTTAATAAAAGAATAAGTTCTTTTCAACATTGCATATGAATTTCTTTAGAAATGTTTGTGTACATTTTTTTGAAATCTCAGCTGAATTCTAGTATGTCGGACAGATTAAGGTTGGCTCTCTCACATGAGCAACCGCCTTTATTTTATCAGACGGGTAAAATAAAGATGAGACCTGTTTAAAGTCAAAATCGTCAGACGGACGATTTAGAGTCATGACTTAAACAAAATGGTCGTATGAAAGATCTGCATCATATGGATGCTTTCAAAAGATCTAAGAGGATTTTTGAAATTCTATCTGTCTTATGCGGGATGTGAGTCCAGAAGATTATTTGAGTAGTAAAAGGGACTCAAAGTCAGACATTGTGGTGTCTGGTTATCATCCTTACAACATCATTAAGACATACGCTCCCTGGGAAAGGAGTGATGTTGTAATACGTATTCATACTACGTATGCATTTTGACCATTGGGTTAGAATAGTAATTGTGTTTACTATTATGTGAGACCCAAAGACCACATGGGTCTTAACTCGTTACCCTTATGGACTCTAAATTGGTTCCTTAAGATTTGACTGGGTGATTGATATCTTAGCATGTTGCTTATGGACTATGGTTAATTCGGTCCGGCGGGGCATGTTAGAAAAGCGAGTCAAGTCAAGATCAAAAGGATCGCAAGAAGAGTAAGATTAATTTCATATTCACATTTGGACTTTAGAGATTCAAAGCTGGCCAGCCAATTGTAATCCAGATGAGATTCAATTGTTGAATATAAAGTATAAGAAATGTGAAGAAATAATCTAGGGTAAAGCATGCGTTGATCTACTCAACTTTGCACCTCGAGGGTTGTTGTGTATCTCTAACAAGTGCACAACAGCGGACTCTATGCGCATGACAGTCACACGGCCTATTTCTCAGTATGATAAACAGAAGAGTTGAAGGAAAGATGTTTCCTTACAATCCCCTCAAGTGTGAGTGGGAGATGGTGGATATGGACGACATGAATACACCCATGAGGGGATGTATGAGGGTATACGGACCTCAGATGTCGCGTGCACGAAAGCGTGCACGAAGGGAACCTTTTCTCGTGTGAAAAGGACCACTCGATAAGTGAAAAAAGCCACTCGATAAGTGGAAAAAGTCACTTTATAAGTGCATAAAGGCACTTGATAAGTGAAACAAGAAGAGGATAAATGAATGTGCTAATATAGGCTAATAAGCTTATAATTGGTTATTTCCTACAATAACCACCCCTAAAGCCTATAAATAGGACCCAAGGGTAAGGCATTCATTCCACACTTTCCATGCCATAAGTTTGCAAAAGGCATCTTATGTTCTTCTTCTCCCTTCCATTAAAATCCTCTTCTAAATAGAGATTTAGGCGGTGAAACTCTGCTTCGATCCTCCGTGACGAAGTATCGACCGTTGTGGCGAATCCGAGGGCAAAGTTCATAGATTACGGTGACGCATACGCAAACGTAAGTCTCTACTTTATTATTCGATCCTAACGTCGCTGTTTTGACAGGATCCTACACGGGCGAAGTCTCCGGTCGGGCGCTTGGACGGGGGTTGCAACGGATCAGGGTGCGGAGCGGAGCGGGGTGCAGGCGTTGCCTTCGGTCGTAGCGGGCGGATGCGGGCGGTCTCTTCGGTCGCAGCGGGGCGCTGCGGGTTGCAACGTTGCAACGTTGCGGAGCGGGGGCGGATGCGGGAGCGGGAGTCGGTCGTGCACGGGAAATGTGGGGGCGGCTGTCGGTCGTGCACGGCAGCGGCTGCTGCAACGTTGCGACGAACTTTTGGAGAGTGTTTTGATGGCTAGGGTTTTGGTGGCTGCGAAAATAACTTAGCCTAGGGTTTATTTAAATAGAAATGAGCTAGGGTTAGGTCTAGGGTTTAAGAAAAATAATTAAACTAATTTAAAAATTAAAATAACTAAAATTAACTCTCTCTCACCCTCTCGCATGGATGTGTGCGGCCAAAAAATATGAGACTTGGTCAAAAAATTATTTAGAGAGTTATTATAATATAGGAATTTTATTAGAAATAAAATACTTATAAAAGTATGTTTTAAAATTATTTAAAATTTACTCAAAAATGGAAAATAGGTCAAATTAATTCTAAAAATTGTAAAATAATTATGGGGTGATCGAGTCGACGAAAGAAAGAGAACGAAGAAGACGGATCTAAATTTCAACGTCGAGAGACGAAACAAAAAATAGAAACATCTCGCGTCAAAACAGAAAGTCGTGACGTCACATCAAATAAGATAGAATCGCGGAAGAACGACTCGCAAAATATCGTTCCAAAATAGTTCCACAATCTAATACCCTCAGAGACGATCACAACGATATATCACACAGAAATGTTCAAAAAACAAATAGAGTCTAAAATAAACACGTGCACGATCAAGAGCACGTGCACAAAGAAAGTACGATCGGAAAGCGACCGTTACATCCTTCATAGAGAAATTTTGTGACAACCATACCTTAACTAATTACAAAATCTCTACGTTGTTACTAATTAAAAGTATATTATCCATGTACGATGTGAGAAATGAGATACTGCTTCCACTGACCTTCTTATATACGCATGGTTCATCCTCATTTTGATGAAGTCAAACCTTTTATTATCTCATCAAATCGGATGTTCTAGCGTATTAATGCTTGCTTCAATCCATAAATGGATTTAAGCAGTCTGCCTGCTTTTCTGCTGCTCCCACTAATTCGAAGCCTTCTAGCTAGGTTATGTAAACACACTCTTTTAAATCCACATTTAGAAAACTTAACTTTACATCCATTTGCCAGATCTCGTAGTCATGGTAAGCTACTACAGTAAGCAGTATTCGAATGGACTTATTCATGGCCACGGGTGAAAAGGTCTCGTTATAGTCTATTCTTAACCTTTGAAGCTATCTATTAAGTCATCGGGCCGGCACTTGAGGGGGCTAATTCGGCGAGCGACGAAGGCCTACAAAGCCCACGAAAGTGGCCTGAAGCTAACTCAGTCAAATCCCATGTACCATTCGCCCGTTGCATTCCCACCAATTAAACGTGTGATTGAAGGTAAGCTCATAAATAGCGGAGACATGGGTGACGGTTGCCCCTATTAAGGGAGAAGATCGTAGCACCATAATTGGTGACAGTTATCCTCCCAACGTCACTGAAGAGATCTCGAAGGGCTATAAATACATGGGAGACGGACAGAATAAAGGAGGTACAAGATCTGATACTCTGGGATTACATACTCCAACTTATATTTCTTCTTCGAAAGAGCTTGCTACACTAGACCTGAGACGAGCATCCATGGGTTGATCTTAGCATCTCCAAGCTCCCTCCCTCTCTTAAGTTCCATCCTAACTTAAGCATCGGAGGGGATTTGGGTTGGGACCCAGATCCGACCCCCCTGACAATTCCTAGTGGTGCAGATCATCGAGCCCTGATCCAGTGGGAAAGTCGTACTGTGCTTCTCAATATCAACCAACCGAAGCGTGATCCATTTTGAGGATCGAACAAGCATCGCAAGTCGACTATCAACTATCAACGACCCCAGTTTTACCAACCTAGGGTCCTATCCAACCGACTGACGAGGCTCCAACTAAGCAGGAAAGGGTCCATGCCAGCATCGTGATTGTTTCGGTCATTTTTGGCCTTAACAATATCCTTTTACAATTAACCTTGCCTTAAAGGTCTCTACATTTCCATCTGCACCAATCTTCTTCTTGAAGATGCACTTGTACCCTATGGGTTTTACCGTTTCGGGAACAACCTCCAAAATACATACCTTGTTGGTGTGCATGGATTCCATTTCAGATTTCATTGTGACAAACAATCTTGTAGAGTCCCCACTCTACATGGCTTCCTAGAAACTAATATGGTCATCATCCATCATGATACAATCCTCTACTCCACCATCAACGAGAAACATGTATTATCTCGTATGTGGATGTGATTCCCTACTAGATTTTCTAATTGGCTTAGGGTCAGTAGGAGTAACATTGGTATCTGGTTCTGTCTCTTGATCCATTGAAATTTGTGTCTCTGAAACTTCTTTTAGTTCTATTGTTTGGCAAATGATGTCTTCAACAAGAGACTCCTCTAAGAAGGTGGCATGTTGAGAAACTAACACCTTTTTTTTTCTCATGGTGATAGAAATAATATCCTTTGAATCCTTAGGATATCACACAAACTTACATATCATGGATCTAGCATCCGGCTTATCTGGATTGTGCCTTATTACGTATGTTGTACAACACCATATCTTAACAAACTTAATATTAGGTTTCTTTCTAATCTATATCTTATATAAAACGATATGAATGGCTTTAGACAAAACCCTATTCAGTATGTGTACCGCCATTTCTAGGGCATAGCCCTAGAAAGAAAGAGGTAACTGAACGTTACTCATCAAGGACCAGATCATATCTAATATCTAATATGGTATGATTCTTTCTCTCTAATGCACCATTGTGATGTGCGATGTAAGGAGTAACATTGGAGAGAATCACATTCTCTTTTAAGTATGCAAGGAATTCCAACCTTAAGTATTCTCTGCCTTGATCCGATTGAAGAATTTTAATACTTCTCCCTGCTTGGTCCTCTACTTCATTCTAATACTCTTTGAACTTTTCAAAGGTATATTTCTTTAAGAGCATATATTCATATCTAGAGATGTCATCAGTAATAGTAATGAAGTATGAAAATCTATATTTTGCTTGTGCAGTCATTGGACCACGTAAATCAGTATGTATAAGTCCCAAGAGTTCACCAACTCTTTTCCATTATCCTACCAAGGGTACTTTGGCCATTTTGCATTTAAGGCAAGACTAACAAATTACAAACGATTCAAAATCAGAAGTACCGCAGAGTCCTTTTTTATGTTACTTCATAAGTCTTTTCTTACTAATATGGCCTAGTCTACAATGTGACAATTAGGATGCATTTTTACTTGAGACTTTCGTTTATTCACATTATGAATATTCAATATGGTTCTTACATTCAAAATATATATATCATTGCTCAGTGTACCAAAGCCAAGAAATATGTCTTTATTGAAAATTTTATGACATTTTCTTTCAATACAAAATTGTAATCCTCTTTATCTTATAAGGAAATAGATATAATGTTACATATCATGCTTAGTACTTAAAAGCAATTATGCAATATCAAAACTCTGAAATGCAACAGTCCAAGGTAGAATTCTTCTATGGCAACAACATCAACTCTTGCTCCAGTTCCAACTTGTAGTGTCATTTCACCTTCTCTCAGCTTCCTACTTTTTCTCAACCCCTATAGGCAATTATAGATGTGAGAAATAGCTTCAGTATCTAATACCAAGTGGTAAGAAAAACGGAGAGTATGTTTTGAATGACATACACACCTGAAGATGAGGCATTGACTCCAAGTAGTCCCTGCAATTCCTCTTCCAGTGGCCATGCTTATGGCAATGATAGCATTAAACAGATGCAACCGCCTATCTCTTGCTTCCAGCTTCTTAATGACATTCTTAGACTTAACATGCTTCTTCTTTTGTACTACCCTTATGTCTGAACTACTATATTTATGTGTATTATTATACTGGTATGAGTATGGATAGTAATACTTGAGTACATATATGTATGTATTCAGTGTAGGAAATTTCCTACACCGATGGTAATGTTCGGAGAGGAGGCGATTGGGGCGACCCAGGCGGTGGTAATGTTCGGAGCTTTGTTGAGGAGAGCAGGCTTAACGATCTGGCAAGGGAACTGGCTAAGAAACTTGATGATACGAATGAAGAAGGTTGGCAAGTGGTTTCGCGTAAAGATAGAGGCAAATCGAATTTGGGTGGGGGCAACGACTCTGATCAATACCAAGGAGGCGGCAAAGGGTTCTCCGGCAGAGGCAGATTCAGAGGCTCAGGGCAGTGGCCAGAATATAGAGGGGGACGACCACATCAGCTAACCCCAATTCTCAGAGAAATGATCAGATAGATGGTGCAAGTAAGGTGTTTGATAGAATGCCTGTGAGGCCTAAAGTGGCGATCAAGATTGATACCTCTGGATGTAAGCTATCTTGGTCTGATGTATGTGCAAATAGGAGATCGTATGAAGAATCTATGGCTATGACCTTCATCCCTCCGTTGACCAAAGATGATGGGTCAACTATTGGGAGAGTATCGAGATCTCTTATAGCTCGGGGGGGCTGAAAGATGGAAAACCACACTAGTTGGGTATGTTCTCGAGGATGTCCTTTACAATGGGCAACTACGAGCATGGGTTGACCGACTTTGGAAGCTGTAGAAGGGTGTCTATATCTATAGCCGAGACAATGGATTTTTCTACTTCAGATTTGAATATGAAGAGGAGTGTGAGTGAATATTGGATGGAGGGCCATGGCTCTTTGATGGTAGATTGACGGTGCATCAGCGCTGGAGCCCAACCCTCCGACATGACAGAGACATATTGTCCTCCGTCTCAGTCTGGGTACAGTTCTATGGCTTGCCACTAAGCATGTGGACACTTGATATTCTAAATATAGTAGTCTCGGTAGTGGGTACCCCTTTGTGCCTTGATTGAGCAACTGCGAAGTTGGAGAGATTGACTTACGCTAGATGTTTGGTGGAGGTGGATGACAAGCAATCGCTTCCAAAGACCGTGGGTATAGAACTGGATGGCGTAATCATTATCACCATTGAGACCAAGTTTGAAGGTAAGCCCCCCCCCCTCCCCCCCTCCCGTGCAGTCATCAGTCATTGCGTGTGTTTTGGGCATTTAGATCAACAATGCCCCGATCTGAAGAATCTCTCTTCAATCCAAATTAAAGAGAACGCGACTATGAATCCTGAAGTGCAGCTAGATGATCCAAAAGTGACCAGTGCCTTTTCAAATCCAGAGGATGCTACTATTAATGAAACAGGGCTATCTATGACTCCTAAGAAAAATAAAGAAGTGGTGATGGAGTTTCCAGCAGGAACAGAAACTAAGGTACCTAACAATCCCATACTAAATGCATACGAGAGAAAGGGGGCTGATTGGGGAAAAGTGAATGGAGTAGAGATGACAGGAAATCCTAAAGGGAGTAATATAGATTATACTCATGAAAATAATGAGAATCCTACTAATGTTGCCGCAGACACTGAAATTACAAATCCAATCAACAATGAGAGTTATACTGATACTACAAATGCAAATGGAGATACTACTGATACTTCAAATGCAAATGGAGATACTACTGATACTTCAAAGGCAAATGGAAATATCCCAGGAAATGATAGACCATCTTCCTCTTTCATTTGATGATGCCACAGACACAGATATTGATCGGATCCCTGATGTTCTAACCTACGCAAATGCAGATTGGGAGCTGGAGCAATCAACATTGAAAGCGAGCTCGGATGTGGGAAGAATTACGGCAAAGAAAAATCATATTCAAGCTGCTACTGGAGGGGGCATTGGGAAAAGCTCCAAAATTAAAGAAGGAGCCTCAGGGAGGCAGCACCAACCCCTCAACTAATGTCTATGTTCATTTGGAACACGCGATGTCTTAACAACTCTGTTAGGCGTAGGGACCTCCGAGATAGATTAAGATTGTTGAAGCCATCTTTGGTGATTTTGTTAGAGACTAAACTGAAGTCTGACAAAGGAAATTGGAGAAGATGCTTCCCAACAAACTGGGTAACAATAGACAACTTCGCACTGGATACTGGGGGGTGAATTCTTATTGGATTTCATGCTTATGCTTGGGATTGTACTGTACAATCATGCTACTCCCAGTACATTACAGTTAAATGCAAAAATGGAGGGGGGGCTTCAGATGTTCCTAACCGATGTCTATGCTTCCAATTTAAGCTCGGAACGCAAACAACTTTGGCGACAACTACTGGTTGATGCTGGAATGCTTTTTGGAGACTCTTGGCTGCTAGGGGGATTTTAATTACGTTTGATACTCAAACGAGAAGGTAAGGGGCGCAGAATAGATACTAGCATTATGGATGAATTTAACGCCTGCATTAGTCAATGATCGCTAATTAAGCTCAAAAACGTTGGAAAATCACTGAGCTGGTGCAATAAAAGGCTTGGGACTGGGTGTATTGCTGCTCGGTTGGACTGTGTTTTTTGCAACCCAAAGTGGATATGCACACTTCCAGAGTCCTTCGTTGAATACTTGGATCAGCAAACCAGTGATCACTCCCCCATGCAAATTAAGCTGCACACAAAGGTACAATCATACCCGAAGCCATTTAAATTCTTTAATTTCTGGGTTCGATGGCCAGATTTTAGCAAGCTTGTTGAGACTAGCTGGGTGCAATACACCCAAGGGTCCCTTATGCAATGCGCAGTCACCATGCTCCACAGACTCAAGCAGGTTTAAGGGAGTGGTCTTGCAAGCATGTGGAAATAAACAACATTCAAAACTGCCGGAAAGAACTTGAAGAAGTCCGACATTTTCCCACTATTCATACTGATATTAATCTACAGAAGAGAGAACAAGAACTGTCAAATAAATTAATCAACCTTATGAGGATGGAGGAGGAAATGATTCGCCAGAAAGTATTCAAGATTGGCTCAGCTTGGGAGATAAAAACACCAAATTCTTCTACACCTCTATGAAGGCCAAACAGGGACACAATAATCTGGGTCACCTGGTAGATGCTAATGGGAATCAAAACATTTCTTATGAAGACCTGCTGAGCAATGCACCAAATTTATACGAGACATTATATTTTCAATCCGATTATTGGAGGGTGTTTCCAAACCTCATCCCAAAGTGCAAATTGACCACTGAGGTGGCATCTTGGTTGGAGAGACGGGTCTCTAAAGAAGAAGTTAAAGAACCTGTCTTCCAAATATGAGTGGATAAATCTCCTGGTCCAGATGGCTACAATGGATTTTTCTACCAGCACACTTGGAGTACTATTGGGAACGTTACTAAAGTCGTCCAGTCATAATTCCGTTCAGGTTCTATTCTCCATCCTATTAACCTTACATTGCTCACATTAGTTCCTAAGAATGCCAATTCTACTGGGCTTGGAGACTACAGATCAATTGCATGCTGCAATGTTCTATATAAGGTTATCAATAAGGTCTTATGCAACAGACTTAAGGTAGTAATACACGAGCTCATCTCCCCAAACCAAGCGGAATTTCTTAAAAGGAGACTCCTCTCGGACTGTGCCCTTCTAGCCCATGAGCAAATACGTGATTTCAGTAACCCCATGGCGGCCAGAGCTTGTCTCAAATTGGATTTGTAGAAAGCATTTGATAATGTGAACCAAGATTTTATTTACTTTATCATGTATCAGTTTGGCTTCAGCAGAACATTTTGCAACTGGATTAGGGAGTGCATCTCAACCCCTACCTTCTCTGTTTTGTACATTTTCCACATTTTTAATAAAGATACACACTAACCTTCCAAAAAAATGTATAAGTGACCGGTGCCTCGTTTACGGTTTGGGCACGGTGTCGTTTTACCGCAAGTGCAATGTTAGTGTAGGGTGCGGGTATATCGAACTCAGGGAGGTGGATGGCTTGAACGGCTACTAGCCTCGCCTAGGTTATATGAGAGCTACGCGGATGATATGGGTGAGTAGTGAAGAAATAAAAGAAATAAATAAAAAATACAAGAAAAGAATCCCCGCTAACACGGGCAAGAGCACTCATGACACTTGGCATTTGACTTGACCCAGGGTGAGACATTTCCCCTAAAGGTGGTACCTAGCATCACATGGGCCCGATATTCCGGTCGATGCCCAGTACGCTAGGTCTTCCCGGTTCCAGACGATGGGCATTCCCATGTCCATTAACACCTTCCGCAACCGGGAGCATTAAGGCCACAATGATAACTCCCAATATTTCATCCAAGCCGTTCTGACGCACGAGGACTCGATGTTAACGCTAGGGGTGTGAGCTGTGTCTAGGGGATCAAACGTCAGTTTTATTTCCCCTTGGCCCGACGCTCAAAGGTGGTCTTTCTCCCGCCAGTGACAATAAAATGCCCCCGCATAACCCTAATGGCCAAATAGGTCGAATGTGATTTCTAGCAATACATCAAAGCGGATCTTGACTGGACAAGACACCAGACCCCAACCCCCAACACATCTAGTGTGTTGCCGTACGAATTGGACTCAGATTGCTAGAAATCCCCATTGACACATTCCATCGAACACATACCATGCAATCAAGTCAAATGTAAATCCCAAGCATCAATCCTACTCTAACCCATATTAGGGTTCATCAAGAACTACTCAATGATGAAGAACATGATAGCAATCAATAAATCCAAACAAACATTCATCATCAAGCAAAATGAAAATAACACAAAACAATGAAAATGAGAGAAAAGATACTTATCTTGCAATTGAACCACCAATCCTTTACAAGATTTATTGAAGTAGAAACCTAATCTAACCTAACCTAAATCTCCCAAGAAAGGGGAAGAAAACTGCTGAAAAAATGGGGGAGGAACTCCACAAGTCGTGCACAATCTCCTATAAATAAGCCCCCACAAACCCTTAACAGTTCGGGTCTGAAAACCCACTAAAACTGCTAAAACTGGCCCACCCGATTGGTTGAACTATCAACCGATCAGGTGGAAATAAATAGAGAATCAACTGCTGAAAATGGGCTCAACCGATCGGCCACCCGGACACCCAACCGATCGGGTGAAATTCAATTCCAGACAGCTCCAAATTTCAGCACCCAGTGCGCTCAGAAAATTCCAGAAAAATGTAGAAAAATCGGATTTGGGCATGCGACCTATCGTTGGAAAGCTAACGACGATGCCGACACTAGAAAAATAATAGATCGCCCAAACTCCCACTGGAATGATAGCAGATATTCAATGAATGAGCAGCGGTGCACGAAAGCGGAAGAAAAGGCCACCCGATCGGTTGATCGGGTGGGTTCTTCCCCAAAATGACCCGTGGAGATGACCCGATCGGTTGAGAAATCAACTGATTGGGTGGCTTTGGCTCAAAAAGACAGAGAGCTCTGCGGGTTCACCCGATCGCTGAACCGATTGGGTGAGCTGCTCTTCACTTTAGCTTCTGTCCGGGTCGGATATATGTGCACGAACCGATCGGGTGGGTCTGTCCACCCGATCGGTTGAAGCTCCAAATCTTCAAATCCTTCTTTTTGGCCATCGGATCTTTTCCGTATACGCACACTTTGGTCCCGACATGCAAGGTTGACTCCAGAAGACGCCGAAATACCGATATTTACTTGAAATACAAGCAATACACCCAATAGTCAATATGAACCAAAATGTGATATATACATCATGGAATGAGATGAAATGCATGTGAAAGCATGGTAAAGAGCGTGTGCAAAAGGTGAAATATGAACACGCGTCAAAATCCCCCAAGCTAAACTCTTCCTCGTCCTGAGGAAGACGCGTTGGAATGAAGTTCGGGCACGAGAACAAGAAAGGAAAGCAAAGAATCCTAGATCACCCTCTCTAAACCACAAATGTAATCACCAACACAATTAAGCACAAGAGTAAAGCATATCACGATCTAAATCAAGAATTCAATCTCATAATATAGCATCATGGGTTCATATCAATAGAGCTCAAAAGAGATAGAGGCGTAACATTGGCAAAAGCATAGCTATCATAGCATGTTATAGCAAATAATATGCCCAAATATGAGGAAGCTCAAAATTCATATCAAATCCTCCAAACAGTGAATACGAGATATCCATACATGCATGAAGAAGTAAGAAAGAATAGATATGAATCATGGGAATAACTATCGATCTCTAGGATGTAAGAAATCACCACACACACTTGTCGTTTTCGATTTTCGAAACACTTTCTTGCCTTGCTTGTATTTTCAAAAGGAGATGGAGAAGATGTGGAAAGATCACTTTGTACAAACTCTCGCCTTTCCTATATACAATGGTGCTCTCAAATATAGAAAATGTGGAGAGCGAGGAAAAAGGGGAGAATGTGGCATAAATACATATTTTTGTTTTTTGGGTAGTTTTTGTTGTTTTTGATTTTAATATTTTTGTCTTGCAAACTTGCAGAATCGCAATGGAATGCAAGGGCGGCCTACGCATCCCAAGCCAGATGGCTTTAGGGCGTCGGGTTACGAAGAACCCCGAAGGACCATTATACAAAAATATGTACAAAAATGTGCACTCCCCCAAATGGGAGAACGATGCACGACGAGGGGGAATGTACAAAGTAAAAAAAAGAGAATTTTTGAGAAATCCAAGCACAGCAAGAAAATCCTCATGAATTAAAGCACGGAACAAAGGTGTGGTTATCCTAATCCCGTTGAAAGGTAGCTAACACATGCGATAAGAGTACACATATAGTATTTCATGCAAGAGTTAGAAGCACGGGGGTAGGATGGTAAAATAACCGTTTTTTGGAAATGAAGCGTGAAAATCAAGGAACTTCAAATAGAGGGGCATATTAAAATACGATATATAGCCGGAAGCATGCCTTAACACAATCACAACCAACAATCTCAAAATATAGCGAATAAACCCAAAAGATGGCAAAACACATATATGAGCATTGAATAATCAAAGAAATAGCGTGATGGAAAAAGGTGCTCAAATGCAAAAAGTGAAGCATGAGTGGAAAGATATCATTGAGGGTTCATCTCTAGAAAGAGGCAAGAATGAAATGGAGAAAGAAAAATGCATGATGGGAATGATGCATAAAAATGAAAAGAAAAATTTTTGATGCATGAAAAAGGTGAAAAATGGAAGAAAATAAAGGAAACATGCATGAAATGCAACACCCCAAAGCTAAAGCTTGCATTGCCCTCAATGCAATAAGATCACACATGAGAGGGCAAAGATAAAATGTGAGGGAAAATGCATCAAAAATAACAAAAATGTCTATGGGTGATACTCTCCCCCAAGCTAATATAAGCTATCCACAAAAGATATGAAAATCCGATACGGGGCATAAAAGATAAAGGGGAGAGTGAACAATAGGCAAAACAGGCATCGCCATCCTTTGGAGGTGGTAGGGGTCTCATGGAGAAAAATGATAACGGGGCCAAGAAAAATACCAAAAGAGCAAGGATAGGGTGATGGGGGTGAAATGATAGAAGGGCACAACATGATGGGTTATTATAATGCAAAACCAAACCCTAGATACGCTCCCCTCGCTAATTAGAGGAGACGAGATTATTCTAATCTAAACTAGAAAGCGGTAAATTTTTACACTACTGGATTAGGATACACCTGAGCATAGGCGGATCCAGAATTTAGAGTGGGGCAGGTAGCTGCTCTAACTGCTCCTTCTGTGGCTCCGCCAGAAGAGCTGTGCCATGTGTGCCAATGGACTCAATCAATGCACCTCCAAGCATCCTTAGTAGGTGTCCACCTGTGACCTGCAAAGGACGAGGTGCATTAGTCCATGGCAAGAAATTATTTTCCAAAATAAATGTATCCCAGAGATAATCATCAACATAAGATGAAAAAATAATAAAGGGGTGACGAATACTCCCTAAAAATGGGTCACTATCCTCTGTAGTAGTGACGACCAAATCCTCGCTCTCCAAGAGAAGTGGCTCTCCAGGTGGTGACACACCGCAGCTTACCTCGAGGGAAGTTGATCATGTGTCCTGCGAGAGATATGGTGTGTCAAAAACATATAAGTCTAAAGAAATAGAACGTGAAAAGCGAGACTTAAATGTGGAGTGAGAGTGAGTATGAAAATCTCCCTGAATGGGGGCAATATGCTCAAGTAGATGCTCAGCTGCAGAAGAAGTGGAGAGTGACGGTAGAGGTAGATGTGACTCGGGCTCCATGAAATGGACCATCGTATCCAAACCCTCATGCACATTCTCCTCGATGATATGCTCATGCTCCACCGTCTGCCCGATGTCCTGAATGACATCATCGTGGTTGACCACAGACCAAGGAAGAAGCAGCAACAGAGATGACAGTGGAGGTTGATGTGGAGCGGACCACTCGTATGTGGTCGTGGTGTCTGCGTCCTCACGCACATCCTCCTCGCCGATATGCATAAGCTCTGTAGTCTCCTCGGTGCTCTTGTAGGACTCATGTGGGGTATCCAAATCAAGATGAGAATCCTCTCCCACAAATCTTAGAGAAATCACCCCATCCTCGCTATCATCATCAAAAAATGCTTCGTCATCCAAGTGGTAGTATGGAAAAACTGGGGCATCGGCATGAGATGTGTCTATGGTGGCCGATGGGACGGTGGGTATCAACCATGAGAGTGGGCACTCTCTGGAATGGTGATGCTGGTGGCTCATGTGTGTCAACTTGTGAGGATGTAGTGCGTGGTGGAGAATGCCTGCAAGCAACCCGGAAATATAGTCTACTCCTCAAAAAATCAAGTCTGACATGGATGCCGTCCCCAATTTTTCTTGCAGCTGAGATATGGTTCACGACAAAACTTGCAAAGCGTATCTTAAATGCATCGTCTATCGTAACGCTAGCAGAACCCGTGAACCTCACTGACTCTAAGATGCCCTCCAACAAGTTCTGAAATGTGTCCTCCTCTGGCGACGCATATGATTCAATTTCTGCTTCCCTCACTGCCTCTTCGTCCATCCACCCTTCATATGCGATAGCTGTAGCGTAGGGTGTGGGATCGACGACGACACATTCTGGCTCTGGCAATATGACTAGCAATGATTCTTGCCCATAAGATGAAGAAGTAGAAACGAAATCTCTGGGTATTATTGCGGCCTGAGCCATAAGCACATCAATTTTAGGGTCTCTCTTCACCAATTCCAATTGAAAATCACCCCTTTCAATTCTAGCTTGCATTTCAATCTGATGTACAAGCATCTCCTCGATCGTCTGAGCACTCTCATCAAGATAGTATTGTTCCATCTAAGCACTCTGATCAAAATAGTATTCTCCCATCTGAGCATCGAAATTGGGTCCCCACATGGTAATATCAAGGATTCCTGGACAACAAAAATAAGAAAACTAGAGAGGAGCGTCAATAGTACAAGAGAATAACAAAAAGATAATATAATGGTGGGGAAAATTTTTTCAGTTATTGTATTTGTTTTTTTATGCTTTTATGTGTAGTCTAACGAACCCAAGCTAAGTTAATATCAAACCGAACGCCTCCCCAGCAACGACACCAAAAACTTGACCGGTGCCCCGTTTACGGTTTGGGCGTGGTGTCGTTTTACCGCAAGTGCACGGTTAGTGTAGGGTGCTGGTATATCGAACTCAGGGAGGTGGATGGCTTGAATGGCTACTAGCCTTGCCTAGGTTATGTGAGAGCTACGCAGATGATATGGGTGAGTAGTGAAGAAATAAAAGAAAGAAATAAAAAAGACAAGAAAAGAATCCCCGCTAACACGGGCTAGAGCACTCATGACACTTGGCATTTGACTTGACCCAGGGTGAGACATTGCCCCCAAAGATGGTACCTAGTGTCCCATGGGCCCGATATTCCGATCGATGCCCAGTACGCTAGGTCTACCCAGTTTCGGACTGTGTGCATTCCCATGTCCATTAACACCTTTCGCAACCGGGAGCATTAAGGCCACAATGATAACTCCCAACATTTCATCCAAGCCGTTCCGACGCGCGAGGACTCGATGTCAACGCTAGTGGTGTGAGCTGTGTCTAGGGGATCAAACGCCAGTTTTATTTCCCCTTGGCCCGATGCTCAAAGGCGGTCTTTCTCCCGCCAGTGACAATAAAACGCCCCCGCGTAACCCTAATGGCCAAATAGGTCGAATGTAATTTCTACAATACATCAAAGCGAATCTTGACTGGACAAGACACTGGACCCCAACCCCCAACACATCTAGTGTGTTGCCGTACGAATTGGACTCAGATTGCTAGAAATCCCCATTGACACATTCCATCGAACACATACCATGCAATCAAGTCAAATGTAAATCCCAAGCATAAATCCTACTTTGACCATATTAGGGTTCATCAAGACCTACTCAATGATGAAGAACATGATAGCAATCAATAAATCCAAACAAACATTCACCATCAAGCAAAATGAAAATAACACAAAACAATGAAAATGAGAGAAAAGATACTTATCTTGCAATTGAATCACTAATCCTTTACAAGATTTATTGAAGTAGAAAACCTAATCTAACCTAACCTAAAGCTAACAAGAAAGGGGAAGAAAACTGCTGAAAAAATGGGGGAGGAACTTCACAAGTCGTGCACAATCTCCTATAAATAAGCCCCCACAAACCCTTAACAGTTTGGGTCTGAAAACCCACTAAAACTGCTAAAACAGGCCCACCCGATCGGTTGAACTATCAACCGATCGGGTGGAAATAAACAGAGACTCAACTGCTGAAAATGGGCTCAACCGATCAGCCACCCGGACACCCAACCGATCGGGTAAAATTCAATTCCAGACATCTCCCAATTTCAGCACCTAGCTACACTCAGAAAATTCCAGAAAAATGTAGAAAAATCGGATTTTGGCATGCGACCTATCATTGGAAAGATAACGACGATGCCGACGTAGAAAAATAAGAGATCGCCCAAACTCCCATTGGAATTATAGCAGATCTTCAATGAATGAGCAGTGATGCACGAAAGGGGAAGAGAGGGCCATCTGATCGGTTGAAGTGTCAACCAATCGGGTGGGTTCTTCCCCAAAATGACCCGGGGAGATGACCCGATCGGTTGAGAAGTCAAAGGATCGGGTGGCTTTGGCTCAAAAAGACATAGAGCTCTGCGAGTTCACTCGATCACTGAACCGATCGGGTGAGCTGCTCTTCACTTTAGCTTCTGTCCGGGTCGGATATATGTGCACGAACCGATCGGGTGGGTCTGTGCACCCGATCGGTTGAAGCTCCAAATCTTCACATCCTTCTTTTTGGCCATCGGATCTTTGTCGTATACGCGCACTTTGGTCCTGACATGTAAGGTTGACTCCAGAAGACGCCGAAATGCCGATATTTACCTGAAATACAAGCAATACACCCAATAGTCAATATGAACCAAAATGTGATATATACAACATGGAATGAGATGAAATGCATGTGAAAGCATGGTAAAGAGCGTGTGCAAAAGGTGAAATATGAACACGCGTTAATAAGTTTGTGTGTATTGTGTATCTATGTATTGTGTATCTGTATATTGATATGTGAATATATATAATAATAGGAAAAGTGATGTCTTATATGTATATTATACTATATGGATGATGAATATGGATATATAGATAGATAAATATAATTAAGAGTCTATATGAAGGTGTGTTGATGACTATAGAAATATTTGGATGTATTTTGGAATGTAGTGTATATATATTAAATAATTGAGTGTATAATTATGAATATTAATACGTGTTAATACTTTGGATGTATATAGGATGTATAAAAGATATGTATGTATACTTTTGATGTATAAATAATAAAAAATTATGTTTTGTCTCTTGTTTGTCTTTCTGTGCTGTGTTGTCTGAGTTAGTTTGAGTTGGAGCATTGTCCGTACTCCTCAGCACGTTTGCAGTGGCATGCGAAGTTTTCTGTTCCAAGCAGTACTTCACTTATCTCTCTTCAACTTTTTTCTTCACACTTGCTGTTCTGGGAATACCTGATACAGATTCGTACATATCGAATATCTTGGGAATCAGTGTGTGACAATTTGGTGACCCATGTAGGTAACCACACTGCGGCGTGTGTAAGGATAGTGTGGGTAATGCTCGATAGGATAGCGGTGTCCTAAGGTGGGTAGAAGATTATAAAGTCTAGATGCAGCCATCCCTAACCTAGATCCTTAGCTTTAGAAAGTCCAAGGACGGACTTTGTTTTTAAGGTGGGTAGATTGTAATACCCCTATGTTTGAACTACGATATTTATGTGTATTATTATACTGGTATGAGTATGGATAGTAATACTTGAGTACATATATGTAAGTATAATATGTAAGTGTGTGTATTAATATGTATAAGTTGGCGTGTATTGTGTATCTGTATATTGATATGTTGATATATATAATAATAGGAAAAGTGATGTCTTGTATGTATATTATACTATATGGATGATGAATATGGATATAGAGATAAATAAATATAATTAAGAGTATATATGTAGGTGTGTTGATGACTATAGGAATATTTGGATGTATTTTGGAATGTAGTGTATATAGATATTAAATAATTGAGTGTATAATTATGATTATTGATATGTGTTAATACTTTGGATGTATATAGGATGTATAAAAGATATGTATGTATATTTTTGATGTATAAATAATAAAAAATTCTGTTTTTATCTCTTGTTTGTCTTTCTGTGGTGTGTTGTCTGAGTTGGTTTGAGTTGGAGCATTGTCCGTACTTCCCAACACGTACGCAGTGGCCTGTGAAGTTTTCTGTTCCAAGCAGTACTTCGTTTATCTCTCTTCGTCTTTCTTCTTCACACCCGCTGCTCTAGGAATACCTGATACAGATTCGTACATATCCGGTATCCTGGGGATCGGGGCGTGACATTTTTTCCATGGCCGAAGATTTAGAATGAAAAGAAGGTTTAGCAAGCATAACTGGTATTTTCTCCTTAGAAAATGAATTCTTAGCTTTCGTCAACGTTTTGGGAGATCTAGACGTGTAGGTTCCAATTTGTTCATATTTAAATTCAATGTGAACTAAAAGAAGGTATTGTGCAGAGACTGGAGAATTAAATCTGTATATAATTCATTGTCCATGACAATCCCCAAGTCTTCAGTTCATTAATATGACTATCATATTAAGGACATGGTCTTAGACTGATATGCGAGCTGCCATCTTCAAATGAAACAATTTCTTCGAAGTCTCGAATCTAGGAATTCAAGATTGCTCTCTTTATAACTCTTACTTGGAGAAATATAGCGTAACCATCCATATTCTCATGTCTCCTTTGCAACTCATTGCTCATGGAAGCTAGCACGATGCATTTAGCAGTGGCACAGTCCTATGTCCAGGATTTAAAGAACTCTATCTCATCATTACTGGGCTTAGCAGTTGGGACTTCAAGAGGGGTTGCATCAAGAATGTATGCTATCTTGACATAAGTGAATGCAATTCTTACATTTCTTAATCAATCCATATAATTGGGTCCAATGAGTATTCTGTTCAATGATACGTTTTAATTCAGACATGATGCTATAAAAATTGACATTTACAGAGTTATTACAATAATGAAAACAGATATTCATAAATAATTAGATTGGTTTTTATCTAATTAGTTCTCTTACTAATTTTATTAATATCTTTACCCCAAAAGATAGACGAAAATTAATGTCATAATTTTATAGTGGAAATTGGGATCCAACTATCATGAGTTTGATAATCTTGATCTTCATCAACAAGTTATCTTACTCTATAGAAGGTATACAAATTCTTTATCGATTACAACCCTTGTAATTCCCAATATGGCTTTTGCCCGTAACTCTTTATAACTTTGACCTTCGTCAACAAGTCATAAAATTTAGTCCAGTTCTTCCAATACATTTCTTATTCAATGGGGGTGAGATATATGTGCCCTTGATCTTTGTCAAAAAGCCCATATTTTGACACATTGAATCTATCGCATGGTATCAAAGATGCATCACCTAGTATTGATATGCTAGAGCTCGATTTTCATCGACAACCATAACATTGATACTAAGTAATCTACAACTTTGAAATGATGAAGGGCTATGGATAATTCTTAAGAGAATTTTAAATGTAATGGACTTGATATAGTTAGAAAAATAAAATCATCCAAATTTGATTAGATAAGAAATTCAATGATAATCAATTGGCCAGTCCAACTATATCATGAAAGGGAGGTTTTCCATGGCTGAAACACTAAAACCATGTTTCTTAATTAAAGAACCACTCAAGACATGCCTTTCTTAGACACCAATATGCAAAACAAAATTTCAAACCCAATATAATAGACAATTTTTATAATTTCAACTTAGATTAGGTTTACATCTACTAATTAATCCAATTAATTATATTCTTTAACAAAGCAATAAGTTTAAGCAATTTGTAAGCAACAAGCGATTTTTATTTTGCAAGTGAACTTGTAAGCAATTATACAAACTAAAAATCGCTTAATAGTTACTTAGACCACATGTTGATGTCATAAACTGTTTGGTTAGGTTACTAATGATAGAAGAAACATAGAATCTTCATAATTATTTAGCCGAATAATCACAATAAAAGGCAACACATGATAACACATATCAACACATGATCAAATCATCAAAAGAATTTTAAAACTCCTTTTTAAAATTCCTTTTTAAATATTTTATCTCATCATAAAAATTCCCAAAGATTTATTTTCATGAAAGCAAGGTTGTTATCTTATAACGAAACATGAAAACAAAATCTTTAAAACCATAACGGAGTTTTATTATATCACAAAGTTTTGACAATTTCACAAATCAGAAAATCCAACCTTTTAGTTGACTGGTTATCTCCACAAGTCATCGAATTGGAGTATTAGTCGACTAGTCATCTAACGTCAGTCGACTAATCTAGAAACAGAGAGTTCCGTTAATTTCCTGCAGTGTGTGTTAGTCGACTAGAAATCTCCTGCTAGTTAACTAATCATTCTATTAGTCCACCAGTGGTTACTCACTGGTCGACTAATCAGGCTGCCAGGAAATTTACACACTTAGGCTTTGTGATGCATAAAAATATGATTTTTACATAATCAAAATTCTTTAAATTCTATATAAAATATAGTTTTGTAGTGTGACTCTGATACCACTGTAAGAAAACATGATAAATTTTCTAAAAGATTTAGAAAACAGCGGAAGATTTGAAAAAGAAAAATATATTCTAGCATGCAACAAACCAAGTTCATGTGAAAAATACTATGAATTAATCCAAAAAAAGTCATACCCTTGCGCAAGCATACTTAAGAGATACCCACAATTTCCAAAGTCTCTTTCGGTGAAAACCTCGTCTCGCTTTCCGCCAAGGCACTTTAGAAGACTCACATCAATGACCACCCATCACAATCCACGAGCTCTTCTCAAACTTGAACCACCTCCTAAACTAAGCTCTTCGAGTGGCTTTGAAAGAATGAGAAGAAAAAATTTCTTGGGTGCGAGAGATTCTCCCTCGTAGAGGTTTAAATATCTCTGCATAAGAGAGCTAGGATGCAAGAACTTTGATCTCTAAGATTAGGATCTCTTGGTATTTCTTTGTTATTGCTTGTTATTTCTTGTACATCTAAGAGGGGAAGAAAGGACCCCTATATATAGTGTGAGGGGTCATCCTAACATATGTCATATTTAGAGTTTGAGTTGGGTCATGACTCTATCCTCAAATGCGCTTTCAAGAAGAAGGCTTGTCTTTTAGAATTTTTAATCCAATTAGAATACAAGATTTGAGTCACAAATATTATCCTAAAATGAGATAGGTATATAAGAATTAAACTTTAAGAATTTGGTTCGGATTAGAATCAACGTCTTAATCGATTCTTGCTAAAATTCCAAAACCCGAGTCTGTTCAGACGGCCTTTAGTCGACTAGCCAACCCGTGCTAGTTGACTAGCTATTGACCAGAAGCAGGTCATGTAAATTGCACTGGTTAATCGACTACCAGAATGATTGTTGACTAATAAATGGTTTAGTCGACTAATGATTTAACATTAGTCAACTAATTTGTGATGAATCTATTTTAGCCTTTCTTCTTGCATTGAGATATTCATAACTCCTTGTGATCATTTCTCTTAAGCACTCGTAACTCTTTACCATGTGTAATTTTCTCTCTTTGTGATAATAACCCTTGTGATCGATCCTATGTATGTCATATTTACACAAAGTTGTTCTCTTTACTTTTCGTGAGAGATCATCATCTATGTGAGACTCTAATAGCCAGTTAGCAATGACAAGATCACATCATGTTTTCTATTTTGGAATAGTCATAAACTGGTTTGTTAGAGACTAGAATATCTTCCAACAAAGACGTGTGCCTGATAGTGATAACTAACCGTTCAGTCTGGTCCCTTCATTAAGACTATGTCGCTAAGGTGTCTATGGTATGGAATCAGCCAAACCCTACTACACATTAGAAGCCTCTAGTCCCATGTAATCTATAGTTATATGTGAAATGATACTTGTTACCCCTAATAAGTTCATCCCTCTACCCTAGTCAGATATTTACTATGAACTTTTAGACTCTTTTGCGACACTAACATCCTATACTGAAGAAGACAAATCCCATTTAGATGGTCACTCTCTTCACATGCTTCCAACTATACACAGTGAGTACTTATATACCAGTCACATTAGTTGACCTTCGGTAAAAGCCAAAGTACAGCCTTTTATATGCAAGTTCCTTTAGCCATCTGTAGTCGTAAGGACTATGTTGCACCAACTATCACGTGAGTGCTTCCATTGACATGTAGAGTATGATATCCGTGTGGAGGCATCTCAGTGAGTCATTCTATGAACTTGTTTCCCAACAAGCACATGTGCATTGTCTCATAATGTCTTCACATCGAGTGACTACGAGACCAGCCACTACCATCTGATAGTATGGATCAATGCAAACTAGTATATCTGTAATAATCGATGTCCCATCTCGATATTCCCTCGACTAGAAACATTAAGGATTTGTGGTCGTGTGAATCCATTGGGCCTCATTATCATGATCTCAAGGTTCGTCACACATCTCCAAGGACGTTACTAATATGATATAAACACGAAAAGCATACTCAGCAATGTATAAGAGAATCACATAGATAAGTAGTACTAATAGCATATTATTATTTTAAACAAGATGACTTTATACAATCATAACAATTGTCTGAAGGGTACATCTTCCAATATTGATAAATTGGTGTCCTTTGATGAAGGAAAGGGCATGATAATGCCCCTACTTCAATTGGGTTTGCCATTCAAAATTAACTCCTGGTTTCATCTACAAATTGGTATTATATACCAAAGTTAGTTCTCAAAAATATAATTGTTTGCATGGATTAAGAATAAGTAGAAGATAGAGGGTTGATGAGATACATCTACAAGTTAAGCCTGGATCAAGTGTTGCAGCTGTCGTCGTAAGGTAATTTCAACAATGATTGCCAAGTGGCAATGCTTTGACTTTTACACAATTAATTTTATGTATCAAATATCTTATTTTATATATTTCTTTATTAGATAAAGAAAGATACAAATTTATTGAACAAATGTTACAAAAAATCTTAATAAACTAATCTTGATAGGATTTGATACATTAAATAATGGCATTTATAATTTGAGTGCAAACAACATACTTAGTATTAAAATTTTGAATAAAATAAAGAATCCAAGTATAAATAAAACTTTTTGTGATATTACAGACTAAGCCATATTAGTGAAGAAGACTTAGTAAGTTGCATTAGGAAGGATTCTCCAATCCTTTTGATTTTGAATCATATGCAACTTGAAAATCTTGTCTCAAAGGTAAAATGGCTAAAACACCCTTTGTATGACAAATGAAAAAGAGTTAGTGAACTCTTAGGACTCATACATAGTGATGTATGTGGCCCAATGTCGACATATGCAAGAGGCAAACAATTCTACTTTATGAAGTAGAATACCAAAAAGTGTTAAAAATTCTTCGATGTGATTGAAGAAGGGAATGTTGAGAGATGTATGCCCTCGAGGCCAATTATTTGTAATTGGAATATCTTGTTCAAATATAATAGTATGCTATTTGGTGCCATTTTTTGAGTATATTTAAATAAATGTGTGTCTACATTAATACTTAGATAAAGTCACGAGGCTTCGTATAAGGTCAAGAATATTTCGAGATGTAGATCACGATCATATGAAATGTTTTGACTACCTGAAGCATAAGCCTAAAAATGTTCATAGTTGTAGATGCATCGAGATAAGACATCGATGTATCAGATAGACTATTGTGTTTATGTCTTCACTAAGTGTTGGTGGCAATGATCTCATGATCGTTCGATTTGGAAAAAAATCGGATATCAGATACAAGTACTCATTTGAGAATGCGTTCACTAAATGCCCCAATGAGAGCTGCCACATAGTGGAAAATGCCGATCTGTCAATGGTATCTCTCAGCGATGACAGGAAGCTGATCATCTAACTTGATGTCACTTTACAAGCCTGTGCGTGAACAGTATCACTTAGCTCTCTGACCTAGCTTCGAGGAAAGGCCTGTCGAAATTTCTTTCGTTGGATGGTATTCAAAGCGTACAAGTGGAGTAGTGACCGAGATAAGGATTCGCCTCTCCCATTATGGGGGGTTTAGTGTCACAGAGTCAGTACTGTCCTTAGCGAAATCCTTGGCCAAGGTATGTTGGATGGGATACAACAATGACAAGCTAAGACCAAAAGATACTGACCTGATCACGGAGCTATTAGGGTTTGAGATTGATGTGTCCATATTTTACATCATTTTCATATCATATTTCCATCGCATTACATGTCATCTCCGCGTCCAAATCCCAATTTTTACTGCGATTTTGGTATTTCTGACGATATTTTGAATTTCGTAGTATATTTTGAGTTTTCAGGGATTTTGGAGCGATTTGGACCTCCGCATGGGTTTGGACACATCCGACGTGCTCATGAGCTTGTTGGCAGGGCTCTGGAGGAGTTCGCCGCGTTCTCAGATCTGTTGGAGGAGAGGAGGAGGAGAAGAAGGAGAAAGAGAGCAGACAGAGAGAGAGGCAGCTGCAGCATCAGTGTTTTCCCAGAAAATGCTCGGGCCGAGCAGCTTGATGCTCGGGCCGAGCCATGACATGTTGGAGAAGCTGCAGATACGGCTGACTCGGGCTGAGCAGCTCATCTGCTCGGCCAAGAAGCCGCAGATAGCACGCCCCGAGTATGACCCCGAGCACACCCCGAGCAGCCGACCGAGTCATCCATTCTGAGCCTGAGCAGCATACGACCCGGGCCGAACCACTGGCCGAGCAGCTCCGACTCGGGCCAAGTCACCACTTGACCGGCACTTCCTGGGGCATTTTTGGAAGATTTTGTTTGAACACGCGATGTGCGCGATTTGGCCAGCTGAAGCTCGCGACTGCGGGCTCAGCGTTGGAGAGTTCTATTCTGAGTTTTGTTTTAGGAAATTTTAGAGAGCGCAGGTGATCGATTTTTGTACGGATTTTTGGGATTAATTTCTGTAGTAGACTTCTGGATCTATTTTGAAGATTTGTGCTTTTTTTTCTTCTTTGGATTCGTTCTTCGTTCGTTCTCGTTGTAAGTAATCTTTAGCCCTAATTTCTTTTATTGCAAGAAATGTCTTCCTACGCGAAATTGATATTTTTGTGCGCTCCGATCATCATGAGTGAGTAGATCTTTTCTAGGGCTGATAGGTGAACCCTAGGATTTTAGGGGGAAAATGTAGATCTGGATCCCAATGTTGAATTGGAGATTTAGGGTTGTATTCCGGTAGATCCTGCCGAATCCGTAGATAACCCGTACTGAGATCGTGCCCACGATCTATGGAATCGATGTGCTTAAGCGGTATCTAGGGATTCGAATAGGGAAATCAACGGATCCAATCAAGGCACGTGACCATGCCCGGCTCGTGCCCTGAAGGGATCCGTCGACGAACTATAATGCTACGTTGACGGCTACCGCCATTGCGTCAACGAGAGCCACCGGAATACCCCGCAATTCTAACCCACGAGAGTGGTACGAATTGGGGGAATTAATTCCCTAACCTCAATGCAATGAGGGGATCCTATCTAACATCAACCTCCAACGATCCTAGCGGCGATCCCTAAAGCCCTAGTTCCTTTTATTATATTACACTACAACAACTATCAATCCAATTCATTCTCATTCCGACCGCTATATTACTTCTAGATTTAGAAATAGACTGAGATTACCACGAACACTATCACCGTCCCTGTGGGATTCGACTATCTTTTATACTATAACTCGACACCGTCCACTTGTGGATTGAACCCGAAGTCGTAGCCTAGGAGCCATATCACGCCTGGCGATCGTGACGCCGCCAGGTGGGTCCTAGGTGTAGATTGCGGGCTCGTCAAGTTTTTGGCACCGTTGCCGGGGAAGGCAATAGTGATTTATCTCAGTTTATTTTTATATTGAGAAGTTTGCTAGCATCCTTACCATCACTCACCTCTCCGCTATTTTCATTCTTTTTCTGCTTTATCTGTCGTGCTGCTAACATCCTCCTCTAGCTAGCTATTGCCTCCTGACCAATCAGGCACAATGGAGATGGTAATGCAAGTGCAGTGGACGTGCGACTCTGATAGCGACTCAGAGGAATTTAGTTTCTCTCCTTATCATTTACATGGCTTCCAAGACTCGCACATGGACGAGTTCATGGTTGAGTGCACAGTGAGAGAGCTGATCGATGCAGTTCGATTTATTGGTTCGGGAACCTATGTTGCAGGTAACACAAATCAGCAACTAGTCATGGATTATTTGATGAATCAGGTTTCTGATGCAGGTATAATTGAGGATGATATTCAAGTAAGCTTGTAAGAGGACGTGATGTACCTTCATACCATTGAGGCTCCATCTATTGATGCTTACAGGGGAGAAGCTCATCAATTGGAATCGCTACACAATTCTTAGATGCTTGAGATATTAGAGAGCGTGGTGGCTGACGTATGGGCCCATGGCCCAGTTGAATTCCCTACAGACGACCCATCCACGCAAGAACTCTCAGTTTTCATCGCAACCGCTTTCCATAATGCAGACACCCTGGATGGTGTTGCCATAGCTGATGGAACTTATGTGCGGCACGAGGGAGACACATTACGTTTCTATTCCGATATCCCCCTATAGATCTCGGCAAGCGAGGAATACGCCTGTGAAGAGTCCCCAATCCTACCTCTATCTCAAAACCACATCAATCAAGTGAGTACTTCGAACTTTATATCTGACAGTGAACACATGCCTGAAAGCCTTGCTTCTTTTGACAGGTGCGCTACGGGAATGGATATTACAGACATGTGCCTCGACGCGCCATCATCTCCCTGTTCCTCCTATGATTCTGCGAATGAAGAGTTTCCACCTTCCGAACCCGAGATCCAAGATGCGTCATTCTCACAAGCAAGAGACGCCAGGGGTACAGCGCCCCCTCAGGTAGAATTGAAACCCCTCCCCGCTAATCTGAAATATGCCTTTCTGGGGGAAGATTCCACTTATCCTGCCATTGTAAATGCGGCCCTCACAGAACCCCAATTAGAGAGTCTCCTAAGAATCCTCAGATCTTACAGAAAGGTGATAGGGTATAACATCTCTGACCTGAAGGGTATTAGAGAGACCATTTGTATGCATAGAATTCACCTTGAGGACAAGGATGCCACCTCCATTGAGCCTTAACGTCACGCGGGTGATGCCCCCGCTTCGCTTGGCCGCAAATGGCCAGGGGAACCGCGTGGGGGTTTAGATATTTGTAACCGCAAGCTCACGGTGTTGTAGTGTGGCTTGGGGGTCGAACACAGGGAGGCTAGGATGTGCTTGTGTCAAGGAGGACCAAAATCACCCCGTGGGCGAGCTAGCCCGAATCGGTTGATGGGTTGTCACGGAAAGGAATGCAAGGTATGAACAATAAGAAAATAAACCCGGGACTTGGGTTTTCACTCCAACGAGCGACTCTCACCGATATGGCCTACGGGTAGGATAGCGATCAGAATTGGGGTCTAATGGTGAGACGTTGCCTCTGAAAGTGGTACCGGCATCCCATGGGCCCGATATTCCGGTCGGTGCCCAGGATGATACACCGGACTTCCCGGATTCGATCAGTGGGCACTCCCGTGTCCATTAACACTGATCGATTCCGGGAGCACTAAGCTCGCAACGATAACTCCCAACGTCTCATCCTGCCGCTCCCGCACGCTAGGATTCGGCGTCTACGCTAAGGGCGTGAGCTATGGCTAGGGAGTCAACCGCCAAGTTTATTCCCCCTTGGCCCAACGGTCAAAGGCGGTCTTTTTCCCGCCGATGACAATGAAACACCCCGCGTAACCGTTAGATTCCTAATCCCTATTGATTTCCTAACCCTATGGATGCATCGGGAAGAGCCCCCGAAGGGGTTTCCGTCAAAATCCCAGATTTGGGAACTACTCACAAATATTCATTAAAAAGCGATCTAAACAAAAATGAACCGTTGAAATCATAATCAGACGATTGGAATGCGAAGGAAATAGAGCAATTAAGATAATACTAAAGTTTTAGAAAGATCTGAAAACTTACAATAGAAGAGTAATTACAGCCGTCACAATAGGAGAAAACAGTAAAAACTAACAGCTCTCCCCTTTCTGGAACCCTAGGGGTCCTATTTATAGGATCTCGTATCACTCGATCGGTTGACAAGTCAACCGATCGGGTGATCCATTACGGATAATAAACAGAAAACGGCGGACTTTCACCCGGTCATATGAACCGGTCGGTTGAGTTCTTGGAGTGACCGGTTGGATCTTGGCGCCATCGGGTGAAGGGATCGGTTGGGTGCCCGTGTCTCGGCTCCTCAGCATCAGCTACAGATGAACCGATCGGGTGAGAGTCACCCGATCGGTTGGAATTTGGCTCGAGAAGACAGAGAGTGGGCCCCCGTTGAACCGGCCTGTGAACCGGTCGGGTGACTTCCACTTGAGCTCCGGCTGAGACCGGGTGGTGCACGCGTGCATCACCCGATCGGTTGGAGATGACCAACCGACCGGGTGAGGGGCTGAAAGATGTAATCTTCGCTGTTTGACCCTCTAGATCACGCGTGACTCCTCCCGTTGCTCCGGGGACTTGAGATATCGTCGTTAAACGTCCCCTACGCGAGAAATCTCCTGCAAACATGGAGAAACAAAGAAAAGTGAAAGAAAACGAGAAAATACGAGAGAACGAATAAAATACGGCGGAAAATACGGAGAAACACAAAAGAAAACGTGCGTGAATATATGAAATATAAACGCACGTCAAAATCCCACAAGCTGAACTCTTCCTCGTCCTCGAGGAAGATGAGTGAGAGTAGGAGCTCGGAGGGGAAAAATAGAGAGAAGGAGAGAAAAAGAGAACTCTATATCCTAGATCGCCCGTAAGGGCCAACAAAATCAAACACGTCACACGAATCCAGCATACGACAAAACACAACACTAAACCAAGGAAGGTGAGTCCAAACAAGTGTCGTGGGCCCACGCAATGAAGCGCGAGTGAGTGTGGTCGTGTGCTAGCAGATGGTGTCACTATCTACGATGTGCAATAAAGCTCCATATACACATACCCAAAGAAAGACCCAAATATCGATTCAATTTGAAATTGCGGTGAATATTAGCTCAAGCATGCATGAGAAGAGTATAAGAATAGAAGCATATCATGCATCGGGGACTCCACAGCTAGGGACTAGGAAATCACCACACTATAGCCTAGGTAATCGCTAGAAGGTCCCTATGCCAAGTGTTTTCGAAAACGATGGAGGTTGAGAAGATGTGGAGTAGAACACTCGGTGCAAATTCTCGCCTTCCACTTATTCACGGCAAGTAGGAAAATATTCACACTGGAATTTTTTCTGGTTTTGGGTATTTGTATATATATATTTTTTTCTTTTTCATTTCTCATCTTTTTGGGTTTTTCTTTTCTTTTCTCCTTTTTTGGATTTTTGGGAATTGGGATATTTACATGTGTACTCTCCCAAGTGGGAGAACGGTACACGACGAGGGGATTTGCACCAAGTAAAATAAAAATGAAATCGGATTCTAAACACTTGGACAAAGGAGATATTTCTCGCTAATCAGAGCATAGGCTAAATGGGTTATCCTAGTCCTTGTTTGTGGAATCCTGACACATGCGAATTGAAATATACGATATAAATATAGCATGCATATAGAAGCAGATAGTAGAAGCAAATACCGCATATTCAAATCGAAGCATGATAATCTAGGGGTCAACCAAGGATAAGTATATAAAACATAATCACAAGGTAGAAGCACACCAAACAGCTAGGCACGACGCATGACTCACAAAAAGCTAAGTGGACCCGCGATGCATGAAATGCAAGACGGCTCGATATCCTAGGGTTAGAGAATGTGATTATCGAAGCTGTGCAAGGTGCGCGTGTGATTTTTGTGGCAATTCATCATAGGGTTCATCTCTAGGAGAAAGAGATAAAAAGAAGAAAAGAAAAGGAAAAAGAAAAACACGGAGAAAAACGACTCAAATAACGAAGAAAAAGAGACAAATGACGCACGAAGTGCGACTCCCCCAAGCTGAAACTTGCATTGTCCTCAATGCAATAGTAGTGAATACGGGAGGGCAATGAAAATGGGGGGAGTTACGCACCGACACAAAAAATGAAAAACACGAAAAATACACGAACGAAACAGGAAAATAAAGAAAAAGAAACATACAGAATAAAAGATATAAAACGCAACGAAGGACTCAAAGACACAAACACACGACAACGACACACGAAAACATGCACACAAAAGTCGATTTCCCCCAAGCTGAACATGACAATGCTAGCAAAATGATATGATCAATGGGGATGTAGAGATATGCTAGGGGGAAAATCGGAAAAGAAAGAAATCAGAATGCAGGAGAGACAGTGCTCGTTCTCCTCGGAAGAGGATGTGGGGTGAAATGATAGAAGGGCACGACATGAAGGGTTATTAAGATGCAAAAGCAAATCCTAGATACGCTACCCTCGCTAATGAGAGGAGACGAGATTATTCAAATCAAAACTAGAAAGCGGTAAATTTTTACACTACTGGATTAGGATACACCTGAGCATAGGTGGATCCAAGATCTGGAGCGGGGCAGGTAGCAACTCTAACTGCTCCTTCTGTGGCTCCGCCAGAAGCGCTGTGCCACGTGTGCCAATGGACCCAAGCAATGCACCTCCAAGCATCCCTCGTAGGTGTCCACCTGTGACCTGCAAAGGACGAGGTGCATTAGTCCATGGCAAGAAATTATTTCCCAAAATAAATGTATCCCAGAGATAGTCGCTGGTAAAGGATGGTAAAATATATGAAATGTGGCAAACACTCCCTGGAAATGGTATGCTATCATCTGTGCTAGCGACGATCAAATCCCCGCTCTCCATGTGGAGTTGCTCTCCAGGTGGTGACACACCGCAGCATACCTCAAGGGAAGTCGATCCTGTGTCCTGTGAGAGATATGTTGTGTCAAATATATATGAGTCTAAAGAAATAGGACATGAAAAGAGAGACTCAAATGTGGAGTGAGAGTGAGTATGAAAATCTCCCTGAATAGGGGCAATATGCTCAAGTAGATGCTCAGCCGCAGAAGAAGTGGAGCGTGACGGTAGAGGTAGATGTGGGAAAATTGGGACATCGGCATGAGATGTGTCTATGGTGGCAGATGGCATGGTGGTCTCAACCATGAAGGTGGGTATATCCTCTCCTTCATCCCCTCTCCTCGGTGTCGGCTCGGTGATTGGTACCATCAAGTTTTGTAATATTTGGCCTTGGTTAAACATGGCACTTTCAAGGAGAGACACGAGGCTTGATTCTTCTTGTGTTTGTGGAGGGGTATAAGGTTGAGGAAATGGATGGGAGGTGTTTGGGCTAAGGTTGTGGGAAAATGTTTGGCCTTGGAGCGGGGGGAGGCTCTCAAGCGTAAATGGGCAATCATAATACACGTGCCCCACCATCCCACAAGTCTCACAAACCACAACTGGAAAAGGATCGTATCCTCCCATCTGAGCATCGAAATTTGATCTCCACATGGTAATATAAAAGATACCTGGACAATAAAAATAAGAAAACTAGAGAGGAGCGTCAATAGTACAAGAGAATAACAAAAAGATAATATAATGGTGGGGGGAAATTTTCTTGGTTATTGAATATATTTTTTTAAAAAAATAATAATAAAAAGGAAAAAGAAATTTTTTTGTGTTTTTATGCGTAGTCTAACGAACTCAACCTAAGCTAATATCAAACCGAACGCCTCCCCGGTAACGGCGCCATAAACTTGACGTCACGCGGGTGATGCCCCCGCATCGCTTGGCCGCAAATGGCCAGAGGAACCGCGTGGGGGTTTAGATATTTGTAACCGCAAGCGCACGGTGTTGTAGTGTGGCTTGGGGGTCGAACACAGGGAGGCTAGGATGTGCTTGTGTCAAGGAGGACCAAAATCACCCCGTGGGTGAGCTAGCCCGAATCGGTTGATGGGTTGTCACGGAAAGGAATGCAAGGTATGAACAATAAGAAAATAAACCCGGGACTTTGGTTTCCACTCCAACGAGTGGCTCTCGCCGATACGGCCTACGGGTAGGATAGCGATCAGAATTGGGGTCTAATGGTGAGACGTTACCTCTGAAAGTGGTACTGGCATCCCATGGGCCCGATATTCCGGTCGGTGCCCAAGATGATACACCGGACTTCCCGGATTCGATCAGTGGGCACTCCCGTGTCCATTAACACTGATCGATTCCAGGAGCACTAAGCTCGCAACGATAACTCCCAACGTCTCATCCTGCCGCTCCCGCGCGCTAGGATTCGGCGTCTACGCTAAGGGCGTGAGCTATGGCTAGGGAGTCAACCGCCAAGTTTATTCCCCCTTGGCCCAACGGTCAAATGCGGTCTTTTTCCCGCCGATGACAATGAAACACCCTGCGTAACCGTTAGATTCCTAATCCCTATCGATTTCCTAACCCTATGGATGCATCGGGAAGAGCCCCCGAAGGGGTTTCCGCCAAAATCCCAGATTTGGGAACTACTCACAAATATTCATTAAAAAGAGATCTAAACAAAAATGAACCGTTGAAATCATAATCAGACGATTGGAATGCGAAGGAAATAGAGCAATTAAGATAATACTAAAGTTTTAGAAAGATATGAAAACTTACAATAGAAGAGTAATTACAGCCGTCACAATAGGAGAAAACAGTAAAAACTAACAGCTCTCCCCTTTCTGGAACCCTAGGGGTCCTATTTATAGGATCTCGTATCACCCGATCAGTTGACAAGTCAACCGATCGGGTGGTCTGTTACAGATAATAAACAGAAAATGGCGGAATTTCACCCGGTCATATGAACCGGTCGGTTGAGTTCTTGGAGTGACCGGTTGGATCTTGGCGCCATCGGGTGAAGGGATCGGTTGGGTGCCCGTGTCTCGGCTCCTCAGCATCAGCTACAGATGAACCAATCGGGTGAGAGTCACCCGATCGGTTGGAATTTGGCTCGAGAAGACAGAGAGTTGGCCCCCGTTGAACCGGCCTGTGAACCGGTCGGGTGACTTCCACTTGAGCTCCGGTTGAGACCGGGTGGTGCACGCGTGCATCACCCGATCGGTTGGAGATGACCAACCGACCGGGTGAGGGGCTGAAAGATGTAATCTTCGCCGTTTGACCCCCTGGATCACTCGTGACTCCTCCCGTTGCTCCGGGGACTTGAGATATCGTCCTTAAACGTCCCCTACGCGGGCAATCTCCTACAAACATGGAGAAACAAAGAAAAGTGAAAGAAAACGAGAAAATACGAGAGAACGAATAAAAGACGGTGGAAAATACGGAGAAACACCAAAGAAAACGTGCGTGAATATATGAAATATAAACGCACGTCAAGCCTCAAAGGCGGTTGAACCCTAACATGAAGGAGGTGGTGAAAAAGGAGGTTCTGAAAGTTTTAGATACTGACATTATTTACCCCATTTCTGATAGTAAGTGGGTCAGCCCCATTCAGGTTGCCCCTAAAGGGGGGCATGACAGTCGTAAAAAACGAAAAAGACGAATTAATCTCCACTAGGACTGTCACTGGGTGGTGCATGTGTATCGATTACAGAAAACTGAACAAAGCCACCAGGAAAGACCACTACCCTCTATCCTTCATAGACCAGATGCTCGAGCGCTTAGCTAAGTATAAATACTTTTGCTACTTAGACGTATACTCTTGATTTTTCCAAATCCTGTTGAATCAGGAAGGCCAAGAGAAAACGACATTCACATGTCCTTACGGCACCTTTGCTTATCGAAGAATGCTGTTTGGACTATGTAACGCACCCGCCACATTTCAAGGGTGCATGACATCTATTTTCTCTAATTTCATCGAGAATATCATGGAGGTCTTTATGGACGACTTTTCCGTCTACGGCACCGAGTTTGATAGCTGCTTAGCTAATTTGTCCAAAGTCTTGGAACGATGCCAAGACAAAAATCTCACGTTGAATTGGGAGAAGTGTCACTTTATGGTGACAGAAGGAGTGGTTCTTGAGTATGTCATTACCTCTAAAGGGATCGAGGTTGATAAGGCCAAAGTGGATGTTATCAAAAGTTTACCACCCCCCACTAACCTCAAAGGTATCGTGGCTTTCTAGGGCATGCCGGTTTTTACCGATGCTTTATAAAAGATTTTTCCAATATTGCTCGCCCTCTCACGGAGCTCCTAGCTAAGGATGCCCCTTTTGTGTTTACTGACGCTTGTCTGCTAACTTTCAACAGGTTGAAGGAAGCACTCATCTCGGCGCCGATCATACAACCTCCAGACTGGACTCTGCCGTTTGAGCTTATGTGCGATGCTAGTGACCAAGCAGTGGGAGTTGTGCTTGGACAAAGGAAGGAGGGGAAGCTCCATGCCATATACTACGCTAGCAAAACCCTGGACGACGCCCAAAATAACTACACTACCACGGAGAAAGAGCTGATAGCCGTAGTCTACTCTATAGAGAAGTTTAGATCCTACCTTCTGGGGTCCAACGTGATCATCCACACGGACCACGCGACATTGAAATACCTGTTAAGCAAGAAGGATGCTAAGCCACGTCTGATACGTTGGATCCTTCTGCTCCAAGAATTCGACATTGAGATCAAGGATAAGAAGGGAGCAGAAAATGTGTAGCAGACCACTTGTCACGGCTTATTCAGAGGCATGGGGATGACAGCTTACCGATTGACGATTCGTTCACCGGTGAACAACTATTCGTCGTAGGTACCTCTGAAGCTCCCTGGTACGCCGATATAGTGAATTATTTGGTGAGTGGGATAGTTCTGCATGGATTAGCAACTTATTCAAGGAGGAAGTTCCTACATGATGCCAAGAGTTACTTTTGGGACGACCCATATTTGTTCAGAGCATGCACCGATGGGATCATCAGACGATGTATACCAAAAGAAGAAGCAACTTCTATCATGTCCCATTGCCATGATCAACCATGTGGTGGGCACGCTGCGGTGACCAAAACCACGACAAAAATTCTTCAAAGTGGATTCTACTGGCCCACCATATTCAGGGATGCCAATGAGTACATAAGGAAGTGCGACAGATGCCAGAGGACGGGAAATATCACGAAGAATAATGAAACACCTCTCCACGGCATCCTGGAGATAGAACTATTTGACTGCTGGGGCGTCGATTTCATGGGGCCTTTCCCATCGAGTAACGGCAACAAGTATATCTTAGTTGATGTTGATTACGTCTCAAAATGGGTGGAAGCCATAGCCACCCCGACAAACGACGCAAGGATAGTAGCCAAGTTTTTCAAGATCACCATCTTCCCCCGCTTCGGAGTCCCCCGTACGATTATAAGTGATGGAGGGAGTCATTTCATCGAAAGAAAATTCGAGGCGATGTTGAAAAAGTATGGGATTCATCACAAGGTCACCCTCGCTTACCATCCTCAAACCAACGGCTAAGTGGAAGTTTCTAATAGAGAAATAAAAAGCATTCTGGAAAAAACGGTCCGCACCTCAAGGAAGGATTGGTCACACAAGCTGGGCGACGCACTTTGGGCTTACCGCACTACGTTTAAAACCCACATCGGTACAACTCCATACATGTTGGTTTATGGAAAAGCTTGCCATCTCCCGGTGGAATTGGAGCATAGTGCATACTGGGCGATAAAGAAAATGAATTTTAACTACCAAAGCGCCGCTACCCGACGAGCCCTTCATTGCAATGAGTTGGACGAAATTCGGCGTCATGCCTACGAAAATGCGAAGATATACAAGGAAAGAACCAAGGCATACCATGATAGAAACATCACGGTTGTTCACCATGATGTCGGCGACCAGGTACTTCTATACAACTCGAGACTACGCCTTTTCCCCGGAAAGCTAAAATCGAGGTGGTCCGGTCCCTACAAGATAGTGAGCTTATCTCCAGGAGGCGCCGTCGAGCTCGAGGGAAAGAACGGAAATTTCAAGGTCAACGGTCAAAGAATTAAACCCTACAGTGCCGGAGAACCTATGGGAATGGAGGAGACATACTTCCTCGAGGGATTCCTCGACGACAACTGATAAATTAAGGGGAGTCGAGCTCATGACTGAAAACGAGCGCTTATTGAAAGGCAACCCAATTTCTTGGTTTTTTGATCTTCTTTTTCAAATTCTTACTCTTGTTACATATTTTAGAAATAAAATTTTGAAAACCATCCTAGGATTGATGAACTCAGAGTCTGTACAGGTTGGATACAAAGACAAGTCAGTAGGAGGAAGGTGGGATACATCAGGAGGCATCCCAGGAAGATTGGCAAAAGAGGCACAGGTGACTCGACCGAGCAGTTATCTGCTCGGTCAAGCGAAACAGATACGAAAACTCAGAAGGTATAGTGCAATGTCAGCTCGACCCGAGTATATTTGTGCTCGGCCTGAACTGAAATCGACTCGGTCTGAGCCGCAACGTACTCGGTCGAGTTTCTCATGCTGAGGAAACTAAGGAGAAAACGTCACTCTGCCAACCCGGGCAGAGTAATTTTAACTCGACCCGAGCAGGACTTGACTCGGCCCGAGCAACATCTTGCTCGGTCGAGTTTTACAGTGGCCTAAAATTGAGAAGAAATTGTCACTCTGTTGACCCGGGCAAGGTAATTGCGACTCGGCCCGAGCAAGTTCTGACTCAGACCGATTCATTCCCCCCGCCAACTCACCCGACCGAGCGACCTATTGACTCGGTCCGAGTCGCTCCTCGCTGCGGAGCAGGCCGCTGCTCCTTACGATCGGCCCATCTACGCCTATTTAAGCGCCATTTCCGATTCGGAGACGTCTTCTTTGCTCGGCAAAATCCTCACGCCCTCCTTGCAGCCGTCACCCCTCTCTTGGAGCCGTTCCTTCTCTCCATGAGGCCGCCTCCCATCGTTCAACATTCAATCCGAGCATTTGTTCTTTACAATTTGAATCCGTTGTTCCTCTTTTTTGAAAATACTGACCCCCCCGTTTCTCTTTCAGGTTTGAATTGCTTAACAACAAGGATACATCTTTGAAGAGCCTGGGGATAAACCGGATCGGCGGCAACCACGACATCGAAACAAAGCGCCATCTTTTTCGAGTCGGTAAACTCGTTCCCCATCTTATTTACATATTACATATTTATTCTCTTCCCCCTACACAATGCCTCCGCGCCGTGCTAGACCCGCCAACGCCGGCACATCCAACCCTAGACCTACCCGGCGCACTAGTCGCACGCAATCCCCCACCCGAGCCACCACCGCCACCGATTCATCCACCGCCACCCCTGCACCACCTTCCCCTCCCCGTCCCTCCGGGCCCCTTTACATAGGAGACACAGAATTCGAGATTTCA
Source organism: Scilla litardierei (assembly GCA_030789695.1). Taxonomy (NCBI): domain Eukaryota; kingdom Viridiplantae; phylum Streptophyta; class Magnoliopsida; order Asparagales; family Asparagaceae; genus Scilla; species Scilla litardierei. The sequence continues at coordinate 490,404,242 of CM061142.1, read as the reverse complement.
TTTCGTGACAATGATCAAGAAGACCGCTTTGGCGCCATGGTCCTACTAGCGGGATATTATGGTGGTCCGGTAACTCAAGAGGTGGTCGATCGTGGCCTTCCTTTCCTTCAGAGCCTCATATGTCACTTTCGTACCGACCCCCGCACAAGTTCTGACCATCCCAGACGCCACCCACCAGCCCGGGTCCACAGCAGAGGGACCCATCACCACCCCCAGAGGGTGGTGCCTCTGCTTGATATAGTCCTATCCAGTTTTTCCCTCCCCCTTATTTTTAGTGCCCATCTGTCTTTGTGGGGCCCTGCTTTACCACAGCTTGGGGGAGGACCCACTCATGCATTATTCCACATTGCATTGCATCATGACACATTTTTGTTTTTATTTCCTTTTTCCTTTATTCACATAATTTTTATCTTATTTTCCCGCCCATCCCACCCCTTTAGCCTCACCTCCCGCTCACGAGCGATTACTTAGCAGTGAGGACACTGCTAGGTTTAGCTTAGGGATGAGCGCTACCGCTTTATTTTTATTTTTATTTTTATTTTTTACATTTTCTTCTCTTATTTTCAGTTTTTATTTCACTTTTTCGCCACTTTACCGCCCCATTTTATTTTTTCTCAATTTGCATCATATCTTCTGCTTTTCCCCATGCATGCATCTCCTTTTTATCTATTTCCACGTTTTCTCTGTTCCTTTTTATTTCTGCTGAGGATGGTCTAGATGATTTCTCTCTAGGCTTTATTAGTCTTTAGCGATGCTTATCTCTTTGGCATGCTATTAGGATTTATTTCAGCTTTATTGTCTATATGCATGTATTTCTTTTGATGATCTGTCTGATTTAATACCTGATATGAATTGAAATCAATTGCATGAATTAGTATCTTGTATGATTTATGTTTGGAAACACACCTAGGTTCACGCATCACTGAACACTTGGAGCACATGTTTTTATTATCCTATTCACTTCTGTTTGCATGCCTGTTGACATTATGATTATTATCGCATGCTATTTTTAGTATTCATTTTAGAGAAGTGAAATACCCATGCTATATATGAGTTTAGTTAGAGTTTTATTTTATCGAACTGATGTGCACCCTCTTATGAGTGAACCGAGTGTCCTATTACCTTCCTTCTCCACATATCTATTTTTTTCTCTACATATCAGTTGGTTACACCCCTATAGCTGCTTTACCGCATCTCACTTCCCATGTATAAAAATAAAAAGTATAGCTTCTTATTCAAAAAAAGAAGAAAAAAGAAATGAAAAAAGAAAATGAAAAAAAAGAAGAGAAAAAAATGAATAAATACCATTTTGTGCTATTTCATTAAGAAGCTAAATCTCGTTCTGGGAAGAAAAATTAAATTCCATATCATTTTCATTGATGCGACGCCTCAAGCTAAGCTTGGGGGGTAAACCAACTGATCATATGAGTGAGGATGACAATAGAGTGGAGACGGTGCACGTCGGGGAGATTTAATAAAACCCAAACTTTACGAATTACTTTAGTTTTGGGGATCTTTCACGTATCGATTTGAATATCTGAATGGCATGATCTTTCTATTCTCTATTGCATGTTGCATGAATCTTTTGTGCTCCTTGTGTATCTATGATTGAAAGGGCGTTATCAACTATTTTATACTAGACTCTAGGGATTGCATAAAATTAATAGGACTTGACGGTGTTATTTCAGTAGATCCCTATTCTTTGCCTGCATTACATGACATATGATATATAAAGCTTGAAATTACCAATAGCATGCATGTTTAGCACTCGGAACATCGAGATAGACTTTTTAGGCCTGAGATCTGACCGATCATCCTTAGCACTTTTCTCGTATTTCTCTCTTTTTATTTTTTCACTTCTTTTTGTTTTCATTTTCTTATTTTCATTTTGTTTTCCTCCCGGCGTACCGATTATTCGTCTTCCTCGAGGATGAGTAAGAGGTAAGCTTGGGGGATTTTGATGTGTCCATATTTTACATCATTTTCATATCATATTTCCATCGCATTGCATGTCATCCCGCGTCCAAATCCCACTTTTTACTGCAATTTTGGTATTTCTGATGATATTTCGAGTTTCGTAGTATATTTTGAGTTTTCAGGGATTTTGGAGCGATTTGGACCCCCGCCTGGGTTTCGACACATCCGATGTGCTCATGAGCTTGTTGGCAAGGCTCTGGAGGAGTTCGCCGCATTCTCGGAGCTGTCAGAGGAGAGGAGGAGGAGAAGAAGGAGAAAGAGAGCAGACAGAGAGAGAGGCAGCTGCAGCATCAGTGTTTTCCCAGAAAATGCTCGGGCCGAGCAGCTTGCTGCTCGGGCCGAGCCATGACATGTTGGAGAAGCTGCAGATACGGCTGACTCGGGCTGAGCAGCTCATCTGCTCGGCCAAGAAGCCGCAGATAGCACGCCCTGAGTATGACCCCGAGCACACCCCGAGCAGCCGACCGAGTCATCCATTCTGAGCCTGAGCAGCATACGACCCGGGCCGAACCACTGGCCGAGCAGCTCCGACTCGGGCCGAGTCACCACTTGACCGGCACTTCCTGGGGCATTTTTGGAAGATTTTGTTTAAACACGCGATGTGCGCGATTTGGCCAGCTGAAGCTCGCGACTGCGGGCTCAGCGTTGGAGAGTTCTATTCTGAGTTTTGTTTTAGGAAATTTTAGAGAGCGCAGGTGATCGATTTTTGTACGGATTTTTGGGATTAATTTCTGTAGTAGACTTCTGGATCTATTTTGAAGATTTGTGCTTTTTGTTCTTCTTTGGATTCGTTCTTCATTCGTTCTCGTTGTAAGTAATCTTTAGCCCTAATTTCTTTTATTGCAAGAAATGTCTTCCTATGCGAAATTAATATTTTTGTGCGCTCTGATCATCATGAGTGAGTAGATATTTTCTAGGGCCGATGGGTGAACCCTAGGATTTTAGGGGGAAAATGTAGATCTGGATCCCAATGTTGAATTGGAGATTTAGGGTTGTATTCCGGTAGATCCTACCGAATCCATAGATAACCCGTACTGAGATCGTGCCCACGGTCTGTGGAATCGATGTGCTTAAGGGGTATCTAAGGATTCGAATAAGGAAATCAACAGATCCAATCAAGGCACGTGACCATGCCCGGCTCGTGCCCTGAAGGGATCCGTCGACGAACTATAATGCTACGTTGACGGCTACCGCCATTGCGTCAACGAGAGCCGTCGGAATACCCCACAATTCTAACCCACGAGAGTGGTACGAATTGGGGGAATTAATTCCCTAACCTCAATGCAATGAGGGGATCCTATCTAACATCAACCCCTAACGATCCTAGCGGCGATCCCTAAAGCCCTAGTTCCTTTTATTATATTACACTACAACAACTATCAACCTAATTCATTCTCACTCCGACCGCTACATTAATTCTAGATTTAGAAATAGACTGAGATTACCATGAACACTATCATCGTCCCTGTGGTATTCGACTATCTTTTATACTATAACTCAACACCGTCCGCTTGCGGATTGAACCCGAAGTCGTAGCCTAGGAGCCATATCACGCCTGGCGATCGTGACACCGCCAGGTGGGTCCTAGGTGTAGATTGCGGGCGCATCAGAGAGTCAACCATACCCTAGGCTTTGCAATGACATAGTCATGACGAAGGTGTAAGGACCATCTACCTTGCAATACTAAACAACAAACACTCTAGAGGGGGTGAATAGAGTAATGGCAATAATTGTGCAATTAAAAATTAAACTTGCAAATGCAGAATTATAAATGCAAGAGGAGGATAATACACACAATTAAGCAAACACAAACACAGAGAATTTTATCCTGGCTTCCCAACTTAGGTACATCCCGCCACACCAATATTCACTATGATCCTACACAAGGTAGTGAATACAATCCCTGCACAAAGGATACCCTACACAAGGGATTTGTCCTACACAAGGACTCAACCAACCCTACACAAGGGTTAAACTCCCACACAGAGAGTAACTAACTCCCACAAAGAGAATTAGTGTTACAACTCAACCAACCCTACACAAGGGTTAAACTCCCACAAAGAGAGTAATTAACTCCCACAAAGAGAGTTAGGGTTACACTTCACAAAGATGAAATAAATAGACTCTTGCATATGCCTTGATGAGATGAACTTACTCAATGTTGTATGCAAGGCATGAAAGAGGATTTTCAAGTGTTGAGATGAGCTTGATTGCACTTGGAGGATTTTCCTTGAGCTAGCTTCAATGCACGAAGAGGAATGTGCTCATGAGAGGGAAATGAGAAATAGGGGTGGTTAATAGATTCTCAATGATATTCAATATGTGTCAAGTGTGGTCAAGAGTTCTAATAGAACTAAGGCCTCTCCTATATATAGGAAGCCAATGTTGGATATTGGACTCCCGGATTTGGTTTTGGATGATGAACAAACATAAATATATCGTGAACTAACACTTTGTGAGCGCAGTTATGGAGATCGTCGCCAAATTCATATGAATATCAATTACGACGTCTCAAGACTTCTCAAAGCACGTGATCGTATGCCTAAAGCTTCGTTGAAGCTTATGGACCAATTTAGAAGTCATGAAGATTCTATTGAAGCTATTGAAGACGGTATCGTCAAGTTTTATTTATAGTCTTTAAGCTTCTTTCGTAGAATGTTAAGCCTTGAGTAGGTCTTACGGTTTAAATCTTCATAACGCTCATATCTTAGCTCTAGGATCTTAGTTGAAGTCCATACAATCTTCCCCGAAGCATCGCGCTTCGATTCGGGACTTCTTGTGCATGTTAGTTGGTTCAAGAAGAAGAACTGACCGACTAGATGGTGATCTAGTCGGTCGGCAAAGCTTCTTGGACCGACTAGTTTCAGTCAGTAATTTCCAAGCTCTTTACTGTTTACAGTTAGTCGGTCTAAGTTGACTCACCGATCGACTAGTTTGTGAACTAGTCGGTCAGTGATGCTTCTGTGACCGACTAGTTGAGCTTTCCCTGTACATGCACATTTGAGCCTGAGCTACTGGTTATCATTAGTCGGTCTGTGTTCATTGATCGACCGATTAGTTGATGAACTAGTCGGTCAACTTTCCTTCTTGGACCGACTAGTTGAGTTTTACTGTACATGCCAATTTTCACTTGACTTACTGTTTATCGTTAGTCGGTCTATGCTCATTTGGCGACCGACTAGTTGATGAACTAGTCGGTCAACATTTGTTCTTGGACCGACTAAGTCAATTAGTGCTTAGACTTCAGTTTTATCTGTTAGTCGGTCTCAGTTGAGTAACCGACCGACTAGGTGTGAAACTAGTCGGTCAGCTACTCTTCTTGGACCGACTAGTTCCTTTTGTCTGTGCTTTGACCTTTTCTCTGTTTTTCCATTAGTCGGTATACGTTAATTGACCGACCGACTAGTTGATGAACTAGTCGGTCGGTAGTTGTTCTTTGACCGACTAGTTGGGTTCAGAAAAGAGCCGTTGGAGCATTAATTGAAACGTTTTTCTTTCTCTCTCTCCTCTAACCTATAAATACTTGATGGGTTGCATTCATTGCAGTCAAGGCTGATATTATTGCAAGTTTAGAGATCAAGAGAAATCATTCCAAGCTCATTCAAAGCTCTTTCATTCCATTCAATAATCTCTCCCCACTCTTACTTCCAAAGAGAGATTCATTGAGTGTGAAGCCTTCCAAGCCAAGTGCTTGATTCTAGGTCACCAACATCCCCATAGCTCTCCATCGCTGATCTACATCTTGGAGCTAGGGTTTGGTGCCACTTCTTCTTCCTCAAAATCATCCTTGCCCTAATTCGTAAGCATTACTCAAGGCATAGGTATTTTGTCGGTAAGAAGTTCTATTTCATTTCAATTTCAATTGTAAGTTTCACTCTCGGTTGTGAGAGTGTGGTTGTGATCCCGGGTTGTGGGAGTCACAAATTACTTTGTGTATGATTTGACTTGTGGAGGTTTTTCACAAGTATTTCATAGTGGAAATCTTGAGTTAGGGTTTCTAACTCAAGTATCCGGAGGGGATCCGGGTGGTTGGGACGTAGGATCACCGGGAACAAGTCGGGGAGACTTGGGTGGATCCGAACCCAGTAATATCGTTGTTTGCGATTGTTTCTTTGTTGTCTAACATTTACATTTCCGCATTTTCCGCATTGTTTGGTAGAGTTTGCAAGTAATTAGGAATTAGCCTCTTAATTATTTTAAAGTACTATTCACCCCCCTCTAGTACTTGTGCAGTAGCTTAGCAGGGCATTACATTTGGTATCAGAGCCAAGTCTATAGCTATGTCTACCAACGACAACAAGACCGTGCGTCCACCTTCCGACTATGGCACCTTCAGGAACCGTGAAGGAGCATCTTCGGTGATGGAAGGACATTCCTCAACGAGGCCTCCATTCTTCAACGGTACCAACTACGGGTACTGGAAATGCTGGATGGAAACTTTCCTCCGGAGTGCATCTCTATGGAGGACCACGATGAAGGAATACATCGAGCCCGCCGAAGAAGACTTTGAGAAATGGACAACCGTGGAGGTCGCCGCGGAGGTAAGCAATGCCAAGGCAATGAACGCCTTGCAATGCGCATTGGAGCCCGAGGACTTCAATAAGATATGCACATGTAAGAGTGCATATCAAATTTGGAACTCCCTCCTCATACTACATGAAGGGACGAGTAGGGTAAGAGACTCTAAACTCGTTGTTGTTAACAAAGATTACGAAATGTTTCATATGCAACAGGGTGAGAAGATGAAGGAGTATTATGCTCGCTTCGTCGACATCATAAACGAGTTGGAGGCTCTCGGTAAAACCTACACCCAAAAGGAGAAGTGTTCGAAGCTTATCGAAGGACTTCCTTCTTCTTGGGAAAAGCATACCTTCGCCATCGAGGAAGGTAATGATATGAATAAGTACACCGTAGTTCAACTAATGGGTACTTTAATGTCATACGAGGTACGCAAGGATAGCAAGTTAAAATTGCAGGAAAAGATGAAGTCCTACCTAAAGCAAGACGAGCCAAAGAAGAAGGCTATTGATTTCAAGGCCGCTCCATCCACATCCACATCAACCGATGATGAAGACTCGGAAAACGAGTTGGACTTGGAGTCCATGGCACTCATGGCCAAGAAGTTCAACCGTTTCTTCCGAAAAGGTAACTATAAGAACAAAGCTAAATTTGGTTCTTCTAACGCCTCCTCCTCTCCTTTGTGTTTCAAGTGCAATAAGCCAGGACACATGAAAGCGGAGTGTCCTCTAAAAAAGCAAAAGGAGAAGTGGAAGGCGCCGAAATTCGATAAGTCCAAGAAGTACAAAAAGGGGTACAAAAAGGGCCAAAGATAGTGTCAAGACGATCCTCATGAGCAAGTCATTGGCAATATCCATGATAGTGTCAAGACGAGATCACAAGTGAACTACTTCGCTCATTGTGCCTTTGCCTCCTCGATAGAGCCAAAGAATGTTAATGAAGCATGCGAAGATAGCGCTTGGATCTTAGCCATGGAGGAGGAACTCATTCAATTTGAGAGGAATGAGGTTTGGGAGCTTGTTCCATTGCCATCAAAGAACCACACCGTCATAGGGACAAAGTGGATTTTCAAGAACAAAATCGACGACAACCAAGTCGTCGTCTGGAACAAAGCTCGGTTAGTTGCTCAAGGCTACCGTCAAGAGGAAGGTATTGATTTCGAAGAATCCTTCGCTTCGGTAGCTAGATTAGAATCAATTAGATTATTATTGTCTTTTGCATGCCATAAGGATTTTAAATTATTTCAAATGGATGTTAAAAGTGTATTTTTAAATGGAGATGTTGTTGAGGAAGTTTACGTTTCTCAACCTTCGGGTTTTATTAATGAAAAATTTCCAAATCATGTTTTTAAATTAAAGAAAGCGCTTTACGGTTTGAGACAAGCTCCTCGAGCTTGGTATGATCGTTTAAAGAATTTTCTTTTGGATTTGGGTTTTAAAATGGGAGAAGTTGATTCCACATTATTTTTTAAGTATTCGAATAATGATATAATTTTAGTTCAAATATATGTTGATGATATCATTTTCGGTGCTACTAACTTTGCTCTTTGCGAAGAGTTTTCTAATGTGATGAAGGATCAATTTGAGATGAGCCACATGGGTGAGCTCAAATATTTCTTAGGTCTCCAAATTCGCCAAATGGACGATGCAATCTTCATCCACCAAACGAAGTACACGGTGGAGTTGCTAAAGCGATTTGGAATGGAGAATGCCTCCGGGAAAAAGACTCCAATGAGCACGACTACGCATCTTGATAAGGATACGGGCGATAAGGATGTAGACATTCGTCTATATCGAGGTATGATAGGTAGTTTACTTTATCTTACCGCAAGTAGGCCCGATATTATGTTTGTCGTATGCGTATGTGCTCGTTATCAGTCTCAACCTAAGGAGTCTCACTTAGTAGCGGTAAAACGTATTTTCCGTTATCTAAGTTATACACTTGATTTTGGATTACTTTATCCAAAATCTAGCACGTATGAGTTAATCTCATATAGTGATGCCGATTATGCGGGATGCAAATCCAACAGGAAAAGTACTAGTGGCACTTGCCATTTTATAGAAAATTCCCTTGTCTCTTGGTTTTCCAAGAAGCAAAATTCCGTATCACTTTCAACCACCGAGGCGGAATACATTGCCGCCGGTGCCGCGTGTGCTCAAGTTCTTTGGATGAGACACACACTTAAAGACTTTGGTATAAACTGTGATACTTGCCCTATCATGGTGGACAACCAAAGTGCAATGTGTCTTTCCAAGAACCCGGTACACCATTCCCGTTCGAAACACATAGATGTCCGACACCATTTCTTAGATGATCATGTTGCTAAAAAGGACATCATATTAGTGTACGTTGAAACCCAGAAGCAAATCGCCGATATTTTCACAAAACCCCTAAAGGAGGACTCCTTTGTGCGGTTGCGTCGAGAATTGGGGATTATGGGCGAATCCGGGATATAGGATTCATTTTTATTCAATATTCTTGCATGCTATTCTATTCGTTATATTTGCTCATGCTTGAAGTATTGAAATTTTCTGGATTTTTGTTGAATTTTCGGAACTTTCGCTCGATTTGTGCGTAATCGTCAAATTTCAGATTTTCGATGTTTAATGGGGTAGTATAATGATTAATGAGAGTATTTTGATGTTTCATCCAAGTGTGATTAGGAGAGAAATCAAAGTTCATAGATTTTCAATTTTTGGACCTCTTTAGTCGGTTCATGTTCAGTGACCGACCGACTAGATTGAGATCTAGTCGGTCAGTAAATGAACACAGACCGACTAATTCTTGTCTGTTAACTTGGGTTCTGTCACTGTTTACAACTAGTCGGTTCAAGCTCATTGACCGACCGACAAGATCGTGATCTAGTCGGTCAGTGCTTGAACTGAGACCGACTAGTTGTGACGGGGGCAATTGCGTCTTTTGGCTTCTAATCGACTTATTTAGTCATCTCGACCGACTATTATCTCTTTTAGTCGATCGAAAACCCCTTCTCTGCTCAAAACCCCCCCGACCCTTCGTCTTCCTCCCTCTCCCGTCGCCGTTTTCCGACCACATCTCCGGCCGTTTTCCGTCGACCTCCTCCTAGGGTAAACCCCCCCTCTCTCCCATCTCCTGTCTAGGGTTAGTTTCCTGTTCCTAGGGTTAGGGTTAGATCATTTCAGTTAGGGTTTCTATTGATTTCGATCCCTAGGGTTTGCTAGGGTTCCGGCTATCTAGGGTTTTTCTGATCTCTTGCGTCGTGTCGTGCCGTGAATATGGCTCATACATGTATCCTGATCACTCCCTCTGGCCCTTCGCCCATGACCGTCGATTCGCCACCCTCGGTCCCTCCTCCTCCGAAACGCCGTTCGAAGCCTATCGAACCTTCGTCGTCTTCGCCTCCTCTCAAGAAGAAGAGGACGACGACCGCCAAGCCTAAGCCCAAGCCCAAGCAACTTGCATCTCTCTCTTCTTTCCATACTCCTACCAATTCCGATTCCGAGTATAGACCCGAGCCTGAGACTCAAAGGGAACCCACTCCTCCTACCCATCCTGAGTCTAGCTCCCGACCACGTACGTCTACCCGTAAGCCTAAGGGAAAGGCTCCGATGCCGGTAGGCGGTGTCGATATCTCGTTGTGTCGCGACGACCCTATGTGTCTCACGGCTTACAACCGTATCGAACATTGCCCGCTGCTTCTGGAGCATTTCGTCCAGATTAGTGACTTCATAGGGCTAGCTGATCTTCTGTCGTCTTCGGGTCTTATCGATTACCTTCGATATGATCCTAAGGCGAATTGTAACGACCCGATTCACGGGCCTGTTACTTTTTGGTATTTGCGCAGGTCCTGCAGTTAACCAGTGAAAATAAAATAGCCACGATGCAGAGATGTACAAAATACCCAAATAGTGTCCAATTATTACAATCCATACTGTACAAAAATTGTCCAACAATCGTACATGAAGGAAAGTAAATACAACTGGAACAACTCTGAAAGCTGCAGACTCATGGTCAAATTCTGGCGCTATTAACTCTAGAGCATCTGCCTCCATATGTACGTCGTCTGCGGTGCCACAGAGATGGAACCGTAGGTAAGTCACAACAATTCTAGCAATAGAAATAAAGTGGTGCAAAAGTATGGAACAGACTATAGTAAACAAAAGATGGTCATACTGGTGCAAAAAGTAAAGTAAGGGTAGACAGGTATGTAAGAGAATAAGTAAAGTACCGGTAACTGTACGTAAAGGTGAATGTGTAAGTGTAAGAGTGATAACTGTGACATGGCATATGGTAGCACCAATATTTCGACCACAGACAATGTGATGACGATAGTTAGATGTCCAGGTGGTTGTAGCAACACTTAGGGAGGTGAGCATCGTTTGGCTATCTAATAGTGTAGGCGGGCCTAATAATAAGAAGTCTAACTTAACTTCCAAATCAGCCAGTCAGTCAAGGCTTAAAGGCACAGGTCACTTCAAAGACCGCAGGAAAAAGTCCCTTGGGTGACCAACCCCCTTCCCATTTCCTTTCTAGGCACTGATTCAGTCGTAGTTCAAGACCGCTCATTATTAAACCGTTCTATCACGTTCGAGTAGTCTCGACTTAGTCCGTAGAATAGTAGTAGTCGTGACTGAAGCAATGGTATCAATCAATTATCAATTAGTGCAACATCAATCAAACTAGTGCATCAGTCTTAAATGCCGCAAGGGCCCAATAGTGTGCTCCGTAAATGCCCGAGGGCCCAATAATGTTTTCCGTAATGTGCTCCGTAAATGCCCGAGGGCCCAATAGTGTTTTTCGTAAATGTGCTCCATAAATGCCCGAGGGCCCAATAGTGTTTTCTGACAATACAAACAACCATGAGTACAATACAGCAATCAAACTAGTGCATCAGCCTTGGCTCGAGTGTACGATATGCAACCAGAAGTGCACCCATCCCACGGAGCAACTCGTGGAATATCTACCTACCATTCCTGCAGGGTGATGGTACAGCTTAACTAATAAGGGTGGACCCGGTCACTCCCGCACACTTCGTAGCTCAAGACTACCCCGTATCCCGTGTATTATCATAGTCCAATGTTCATATCAGTGTTCGTATCAATATGGCCTCATGGGCCCTGTGTCAATCATCTAGTGCAACAGTCTTAGCTCGAGTGTACGATATACAACCAGAAGTGCACCCATCCCACGGAGCAACTCGTGGAATATCTACCTACCATCCCCTTTAGGGTGATGGTACAGCTTACCAAATACGGGTGGACCCAGTCACTCCCGCACACTACGTAGCTCAAGACTACCCCATAACCCATGTTGTATCACATTTCACATTTATAACTGTATCAGTATCCGTGTCCGTATCCATATCCGTGTCCGTATCAATGTCCGTATCCGTATCTGTATGGCCTCATAGGCCCATCATTTTGTACATCCAACAATGTGTACAACAATACATCCATCAATGAGTACAACAAATCACATATATGGTATTTACTTGCTGAAAAGTCAAGGCAGGAGCCTCAACAGAGAATATCAGTCCCGAGCAATGCTTTGAAGTCCAACAACTATGATATCAAATTTCATAAAATTTTACTATCTCAATTTAGTCCGAGCAATGATTTGAAGTCCAACAACTATGATATCAAATTTCATGAAAGTTTACTATCTCAATTTAGTCCGAGCAATGATTTGAAGTCCAACAACTATGATATCTAATTCCATAAAAGCGCACTATCTCAATTTAGTCCTTTGATCATTTCATTATTGATTAATTCTCTAGTTAGTTAGGTCTCTAATCATTGGTTCAAGTCAAAAGCTGTTCTGAGACTAGATGTCATGTCCTAAGTTCATACAAGTACACTATCCAGATTTCCAAAGTTAGAATTAGAGTGACTTACACTTTTTGAGATTGTCGTGGCAAGACGAGGTTGGAGTTAGAGCTTATAAAGATGCTGGTGCACGAGAATTGGTACCTGCAAATACAAGAAAACATCAGTTACTGGTTACCCTATTTTCTACCTATTTAATCTGATCGTTTCGATTTTTATAATATATTGAAACGTCGTTAAAAAGTGTTCTAAATTTTTCTATAGCCTAGATATAATGAAAATAATTTTATCGTAGGAGGAAATATTTTTCTGAAGTTTATACTAATTTTTATAATTTTTAAAAGCTTAAAATCAATTTAAAAACTAATTTTTAATTAAGTACGTAATTATCCAATAATTTATTCCGGATGCATTCTGCATCGGAAAGTTGCAAATGAACTGTCAAAATGGCCGTCTCGGAGAGTATTTTAACATATATTTTTATCGCATATTAGTTTACGTGAAAATAGCGAGTTACTGATTTTTGAATGAAAATAACCTATTTAAATTTTAGGCTTAAAAATTAATTCTGGAAAATCTAAGCGTCCGATTGAGACGAAACTAGTGCCATTGGGTCCAGAATGTCATTTCTGATTTTTCAGAGGTGGTCTCACATTTTTCTGGTCCCTATATTATTTAATATTAATTTAAAACCAATAAACCCATTATAAAATATATTTATCTTTATATATATACGTATTTTTCGTATTCGTATACTATACCCATTATTCCCCTTCCCCCTTACTTACGCATGCAGCGTCGGACGTCGCTCTTCGACGGCGGGGGCTCGGGGCAACTGCAGCGGCGTTCGTCGGACACGGCGGCAGGCGGAGGCGGAGCAGCGTGGATGCGGTGGTGGCGGCACAAGCAGCAGCTGCTGCGTTTGGTTCGACGGCGAGGATAGCGTGGGGAGAGGAGGCACGACGTCATGGCAGCGGGGCGGTGACCTTCTCGGTGGCGGGGGAGCGAGCTCCGCTGGGGCTGACGACGGCAAGCACGAGAGGGGGCGGAGCATGGGGCTGCAGTCGAAGGTGGGGGCGGAGGAGGCTGCTTCGGTGTGACGGCGACGAGCTCGGAATGCGACGGGGGCGGGTTCGTCGTGGTGGTGCAAGGCGAAAACAGGGGAGAGGAGGCGGGAACAGGGGAGCACGGCCTGCGGTGGAGCAGCGGCGACGGATGGATGGCGTCATCTCCGGTGGGTTCGTGGGCTTCTTCGGCGACTGCAGCGGAGCAGTGGCGGAGCGAGCTTATGGACGGTCGGAGGAAGCGGCGGGGACCTTCGGTGTCCGACAGGCGGAGCTTCGAGCTGGAGCGGCCTTCGCTGAGGGAGGCGGAGCAGTCGGAGGCGGACGGTGATGGCTCCGGCGAGGGCTCTTGTCGGCGTGGGGGCTTCGTCGTCGTAGCGGGGGTCGCCGGGGTTGCGGCGTTGGTCACGGGGAGCAGTTCGTGGCGATGGTCGACCGTGGCGGCGCGGTGGTCGTCCTCCGGCGACGAAGGTAGGGAGAGAGAGTGAGAAGAGAGATTAGAGAGAGGGAGAGCGGTTATGGCCTTGGTTTTAAATGAAATGGAGAGAGAGAGAGAGACTGTGTGAGTAGGTAAAAAATGAAGAGGGGTGGGGGTTTTCGAACGGTAAACACAAAGGAGAGGGGAAAGAGATAGAGAACAGTGTGTGTGCTACGGGGTTAATGAGTTAAAGCCTGGGGGGTTTGTATAGGTATTTATAGAGCTAATGGGTTCATGAACCCACTATTAGCATTAATTAAACCTTTAGTTAGTCAATTAGTATTAATTAGGGTAGGTTAGCTTTAGGACTAAGTTGACGTTGTCCCCCCATGTGTTAGTCATATTAGGTTAATCTAATAGTTAATTAGGTTAAGGTAGTTAGTAATTTAGCTAGGGTAATTAGTGGCGGGGTAGCAGTAAAAATTGTAACGAAATTACGATTTTGCCCTTACTAGTAAACGTGTCAGAAAAATTACGAAAACATACCCACGGGATCGTATCGTCGCGAGGATCGCGAATACGAAGTCCGTTTCAGGGTTTGAGCTACGGAAATACTAGTTTTAAGGCAAAACGTTTAGGAAGCGGGTTTGCGGGTTCTCTATTGGTTTGACTTCAGAAAGATACGAAATTAATGTGGGAAGCCCTAAACGATCATAGAATGTTACTGTAAAAGTCTGAAATCGTTTTGATGATGTTTGTATAGAAAATAAATTCATTAAGCCAAAACGGTAATAACTGAAAATGAATTTTATCAGAAATGTTTTGAGTATTTGATGAAATCCGATCTTACTAAAATACTCCATAACTAGTCTGGTACTTCAAAATATTTTTATAAGGAATTTTTGAAATCAGTAAAACTCCTGACAAACCATTATAAAATAGTTTTTAAAAAAATGAAAAATTGGTCAAATACGTAAATAGTTTGTCTTGATGAAAACAGGCCGTTACACGAATCCTCACCCCTACCCTCGTTTAGTAAAACTATTCTATGCCAATAGGATCCGGGGTCAGTACGATGCGACCCACTCGATTGAGACGACTGTTTTGGGGACTCCAATAGTCCTCACGGCAGAAATCTTAGGAGAGATTTTGGGTATCTCCTCGTCTGGCCTCCTCCCCTCTGACATGTCTGTAGATGATATTTCTTCCCTTGATCAGACCATCCTTTCTGAGATTTTCCATCAGATTCCTCCCGCCATGATTGGCGTACCCTCCAAATCCTTCAAGCTTAACGCCTGGGTCCTCAATTTGATTCTGAAGTCGTGCTTGCTTCCCAAGTACGGCTCCTCATCTCTACCGTCCCAGCCTTTTCTGAAGTTGATCTATGCTATTTTCATGGGGAGCTCGATTAACTGGGCTCGCATTATACTCGATAAGATGGACTCTTTCGAGTGTATTCGCAAGACCACGAAGTCGGCTCACATCCCCTTCCCGTGCTTGTTGACCCTTGTTTTTCGCCACTTCCGTGTCACACTTCCTCGTGACGATGAGCGTCCACTTGGTCCTCCCCTGAACGCGACGGCCGTCAAGAAGTCTCTTGCGGCGCTCCGTCACATTCAGAGGGCGACACCTTCAGCGTCTGCCTCTGCCTCTGCCTCAGCTGCTCCCTCTACCACTCTTGCCGATGTCGTTCGTTCGATCCGTCGTTTGGAGTCTCGTCAGGCTCGTTCTGAAGAGATTCTCTGCCATATCGCTCGACGCCTTGATATTGAGATCCCTCCGTCTTTTTCTGACGAGGATGAGTTGGATGAGGAGGACATTGAGGAGCTTTGTCGTGCTTCTACTCGTGCCCCCGAGGGCACTTCTGGTGATGCTGCTGCTGCTTCGTCTGCTGGTGCCCCCGAGATCACACCTGTTGCCGCCGCTCCTGCGGTGGATGCTCCGACTGGTGATCCCGAGGCCACTACTGTTGCTGATCCAGAGATTGCCACTTCTGTCGTCGCTCCCGTTGACATTCCAGATGTTCCTGTGACCACCACTTCTCCTGCAGAGCATGCTGCTGCTGCAGATCCTGCCGCTTCCTCTTGAGCTTCTTTGAGGACTCTCCCTATACTCATTGGATGACATATCTAGTTGTGAGAGATGTTTGGGTAGGATAGTGTGGGTGGCTATGATTTTTGGATCATTTTGATGATGTATTTTGGTGTACTTTGATGATGTTGTATGTTATGTGACACTCTGATATCTCTTTGATATGATGATGTATTTTGTGCCCCGATCGTTGGATCGATGTTTTGTATGTCAGTGATGTATATTTTTGATGTACTCTGGTTCATATTTTATATATATATACATCGACGTTGACATTTCATTCTATTGTGCACATTATATTTTTATGTCTCTGATGTTTGATTTCGTCGCTCGACGATATTAACTTTGTTTAATAGAAATTTTTTTTATGGAAACATAGAATTGTTTTCCATGCCCTAAATTAACCAAGAATGTTGATATTGGAGAGTATATGTAACGATCAGTTTTCATTGTACGCTGTGACGTGCACGTAGTCTTGTTCGTGCACGTGTTTATTTTTGACGTTGTCTGTATCCGAACCCTATCGTGTGATATGTCGTTGTGTCCCTCTCTGAGAGTATTAGAATTTTGTGTTGTTTTGCAACGTCTTTTCACGGGTCGTTCTTCCGCGAATCGACCTTGGTTGGAGAGACGTCGCGATTATCACTTTTGGCAAGAGACGTTTTTATTTTTAATTTCACTTCTCGTCATCGAAATTGTGATCCGTCTCTTCCATCTCCTTTCTCTCGTCGCCCCGGTCACCCCAGTATTTTTCTTACGATTTTTGGACTCCGTTTGATCTATGTACACTTTTTGGCCCAACTTATTGTATTTTAAGCCCTATGTTTCATGGTGTTATATCCCCTAATAATAATATTATTATAATTACATCTGACTTGTGAGTTGGCCCACTTCTAAACTCTTGGCACACAGTTCCACGCAGGGAGAGAGAGTGAGGGTTTAAAACTTTGGGCTTTTAACTATTTGTAAATAACATTTCCCTTAACTCTTAAACCCAAACTGTGAAGCCCTCATCCCAACCTTACACCCTACATCACGTGCACCCTCCCCTATTAATACTAAACCTAAGACCTAGGTTTCACAGCAACCAAAAGATAAAACCCCCATGCGCCGGCCCTAGCCATTTTCCTCACTCACGCAACCACCGCAAGACCCGCCGTTCTTGCCTTTCTCCGGCCAAACCCCGACGCCGACGAGCCCCTGACCATCCCCCGACCTTCCTCCCTCCGTTGCTCCGCCGTAAGTCACCGGAAACCGCCGCTAGAACGCCCCGACCCGCTGTAAACGCAGCAGCAGCTGCAGCAGGCCGCCGCCGCCGCTGCCGCCGCCGCCGCTGCCACCCATCGCCACAGTGAGTTCCTGTGGATCGCCGGAGCACACCCCAAGCCCCGCAGCCACCCTCGAGCCCACCTGCACCAGCAACCTTGAGTAGAGGTTAGTGATGAATATTGTTTTGTTAGGGTTAAGTTTGTATATATTTGTGTTAGGTAATTTTGTATTAGGGCGGTGATGTGTTAATTGTTATTGTGATGAAGTTTGCTGTTAGTCTCTTACTGTGATGATCTTAAAGAATATTAGAAGATTACTAGATGATGAAGATGTTTAACCTAAGTTTGGGTTAATATGTATATTAGGGTGTATATTCATTCACATGTATGACTGAAAACATATTCTGTGAGTTCATGGGTTTCTTTTTGGGTATGTATGTTATTATACATGTCATCTACATTATTATTATTGGGTTATTGTAGCCCTAGGCCATAACACAGGGAACAGGAGGTATTTTCTGGGTATGTGAGTCTCTATGCTTGCTTCCATGCATACTTCAGTGTATTATTGGTTTACATGCTTATGAAAAAAAATGCAGTACGTTTTATAATCATTAAATGATAATTGTACCTCTGTAGCTGTTAGTATGTTACAAGTGCCAAGGTTTAGCCTATAACTGTGAGGGGTCAGTTTCCCTAATTGGTTGGTTAAATAAATCCTATAGCTTGTACAGTATGTAAATAGAATGAAGAGATAATATTACTCATAATATTATAAATGGGTATGCCCAAAACCTTAGGTTTAATCAAGTTGCATTACCGAAGCCAAAAAGATTTATTCCATGTTCACATTCTCAACAGATTTATGGAAACCATCAAGTACTCATTTGTATAGCATTATTTCATGCATCATTTCCCCAATTAGAAAAAAAAAAGCATATGTTTGTGATCAGAGAAACAATGGGTAGGCATGCAACTCTAGGCCTAACTTTGATGTGCTAAAAAAAGGGGGGGCCAAGTCATAATCACGTGTAGTCATTCCCCTGTGCTGGACATGCAGAATGTTAGATTAATAAGGATCGGTAAGGTAACCTATTATAATAGGGTGTGTAGTCTTTAGCAGAAGCTACATTAGTAAATGTGTTAGTAGATTGCCCTAAAATGTTAGTGCATAAAGAGTAACGGTAGTTGAATATATGATTTGAACACCCTAGGGTAGAGGACCTAATAATGAGAATGAATTACTGTTTAATTATTTTAGGACGTATCTGATTCAAACATGTGTTTTAATCAACAGAGCACCAGTCGTCCCATAACGTATCGTTTGTCGAGACGAATCCACGTCATCCGACATCACCGAAATCAGGCAAGTGAAACTTGCCAACTTTTCTTTAGGCCATGTCTTTAGGCCAATTTCTCGTACTAGCGTGAAAGACTAGATCGTGAAATGATAGCGATCTAGGCGCAACTTTGTGATCTAGCTTGACAACGAAGCTAGATCCGACACCTTGCCAGATCAGTTATGTAATGATATCTGCCATGTTTAAATTTCTTAACTGTACGCATTTGAATTGTTAACTGCCATGCATTGCATCGTACATGTCATCATAGTTGAACTTGCATCGTAGCACACGCTACACTACTTACACAATCCATGTTTCCATGTTACCGGCTAGGCACCCGTTATGCGGGCATAACCCTACGCAATCCGTGTTAAAAACACTTCCTGGCTCGTGATCCAGAAGCGAGCATTCCGTGTTCGGGGGTAATGCCCTGGCTCGACACACGTGGAGGGGTAGGGATAAACGGTCACTTGAGTGTAAGAGTTGGCCCGTACAGCCACTCTAGCCAAAAGACGGAATCTCTGTGCACGACGTGATTACAATTCCAGTACTTGTCTTTTACTTGTATAATTGCCATGCCATGTCATTTGTCACTTTATATCCATGTCATACTTTACTTTAGAACTGTTAGGTTGTTTTACCTTTCTTTTATAGTTCCTTGCACTAGTCTTTTTAGATTTGCTGACATGTGCCCCTTCTCTTAGGGTGACGCATGTTAGTTGCTGAGCCAGAGACAGTTGCGGAGGGTGACGAGTTCGTGGAGTTCGTGCCCGAACCTGTTGGTGACGTGGAGTATGAAGATACCGGTGATCAATCTTAGATATCTTCCGTACTTTTCTTTGTTAGCTGTGGTTGTCGGTGAGTAGCACCGTTTTGTTAGTTTCTTTTGGCCATGCTGGGCCTTGTACTTTTGACTCTTTTGTTGCCTGGTGGCATTTTTGGTTGTCGACTTTTGTTGGACTATGAGCTGGAATAATGTTTTATTATTTGTCTCTCTTTTCCTATTATTGTTATTGTTGTTCTGAGTCACATTACAGGGACCTGCTACTTCGTTTTATTTGACGCTTAACGGACTTGCGGCTTTGCAGCTTCAAGTCCGTGCGGACCTTCTCACGCTTCGCCTCCATGTTTTTGGGAAGCGGGGCGTGACAGGTTTCTTTGGTGGCCCATGCAGGTCCTTCCAATTTTCTGTAACTGTGACTTAATCAGAATAACAATAAGAATTATAGAATGTCCAATAAACAAAATTCAACACCGTGCCTTAGGCAGAGAGTCTGATTTGTTTCGTTTTCCTGTGTCAATAGATGGCTGGGAGACGGAATACCCGTGGTGGTGGTGGTGTGCCCCCTCGTGACCAGGAGCCGGATCGGGAGCCCACCAATGGAGAGATCATGCGAATGATGCACCAGATGATGCAGGTGCAGCAGGGCATGCTCCAGAATGCCCAGAATGTTCCGCCTGCTCGAGTAGCGCAGCCTGTCCAGAATGTCCCTCGCTTCGAGCCCGGAGCGAAGCAATTTCGGGAGCTGGGTCCCGCTTACTTCAATGGGACCGAGGGACCCCTGGCTGCAGATGAGTGGACCAGGAACATGGAAGATAATCTGAAGATGTCAAAGGTCGACCCGACTGGATGGGTTGATCTGGCAAAGCGGCAGCTGAAGGACAACGCGCGGAACTGGTGGGATGCCGAGGAGGAGTTGCTGGAGGAGCCGATTTCTTGGACTACCTTCAAGTCCAGGTTTGATGAGGAATATTTTCCTAAGGCCGCCAGGAGGGAGATGGCTCAGCGCTTCATTGACTTGAAGCAGGGGAATTTGACGGTGGACCAGTACCACTAGGAATTTACGAGGCTGAGTCGTTTTGCACCGAAGATGGTGCAGGATGCTGAGGAGAGAGCCCAGAGGTTTCTGCAGGGGCTTTCGTTGGATCTGCAGAGCTATGTCACTTCTTCTGATGCGGAGACTTACCAGAAGGTTCTGATTGCGGCGAAGAGACAGGAGAGGATTGTGAATCAGAAGAGGGGACATATTTCTGGCACTGGGAAGAGGCCTATGGAGCAGGCCAGAGCAGTGGTGAGACCGGGGCACGGGCCCAACCAGCCTGTGCAGTTCAAGAGGCCCGGAGGACCTTCTACTTTGAAGACTTGCAATTTTTGTGGCAAGACAGGGCATATCAAGGATCAGTGCCGGAAGATGCTGGGGCAGTGTTTAGTTTGTGGTGATCCTGCGCACACCATGAAGGATTGCCCGAGGTCGAAGCAGCCGTGGAGAGCACCTGTTGCAGCTCAGCCGTTGCAGCAGAGGGCACCTGTTCCTGCTGGTCGTGGAGCACCTCTCGTTCCGCAGAGGCAGGCGTTTCAGCAGGCTGTCCGGCCGAGACGACAGGCGTTTTTGATGACTGCTGCTGAGACCGAGACACTGGATGAGGTTATCGCAGGTAACTTTCATTCTAGTTGTTCCTCCTTTTAGTTAGTTTGGTTATTAGATACGCTTAGTTGTTTGATTATGATTGTCTGCTAGAATAGAATTTGATTGTTAGACTGTCTGTTAGGTGTGATTTTGGTTTGCGCTTTTCCTGCACGAGTTCTCTTTGACTCTGGTGCATCCATGTGCATCATTTCTCGGAGCTTCGTGGAGAGGCATTCCTTGTCGACTTCCTCTCTTCCCCAGAGTTGGAACATCGTCACAGGGAATGGTGTGATTTCGGTGCATCGTGGGTGCAATTCTTGCCCGTTGGTGGTCTGTGGACACGAGCTGTATGCTGACTTTATTGTCCACGACATCATCAATTACGATGCAGTGCTTGGGATGGATTGGCTTGCGAGCTTCTACGCTACGATCGACTGTCAGAGGAAGAAGGTGGTGTTCGAGATTCCCGGACATCCAGTGTTTGAGTTCAGCCGTGGTAGCAGTTCGCTTGGTCCGGTCAGGTTTCGGGCCAAGCCGGTGGAGGCTGTGGCTATGCTGATGGAGCAGGGTAGGCCTGCTGTGGTG
Source organism: Scilla litardierei (assembly GCA_030789695.1). Classification (NCBI taxonomy): domain Eukaryota; kingdom Viridiplantae; phylum Streptophyta; class Magnoliopsida; order Asparagales; family Asparagaceae; genus Scilla; species Scilla litardierei. Next base: position 490,382,766 of record CM061142.1, on the reverse strand, counting down.
CGTGAATTTGATGACGTCTTCCCCGAGGAGATGTCTGGACTGCCGCCCGATCGAGCTCTAGAGTTTTCGATTGACCTGATTCCGGGAGCGCAGCCCATTTCGAAGGCACCTTATCGTATGGCTCCAGCGGAATTGGAGGAGTTACGGAAGCAACTGGACGAGCTTTTGCAGAAGGGTTACATTAATCCCAGTGTGTCTCCGTGGGGAGCACCGGTCCTGCTGGTAAAGAAGAAGGACGGTTCGCGTCGCATGTGCGTGGATTATCGAGGACTGAATGCTGTGACTGTAAAGAATAAGTACCCTTTGCCGCGGATTGATGATATCTTTGATCAGCTGGGAGGATCGAGGGTATTCTCCAAATTGGACCTGAGGAGTGGATATCACCAGCTGAAGGTGAGGAAGGAGGACATTCCGAAGACGGCTTTCAGGACGAAGTATGGTCACTACGAGTTTGTGGTTATGCCTTTTGGTGTGACCAACGCGCCCGCAGTATTTATGAACCTGATGAATCTGATCTTCTATGACTATCTAGATAAGTTTGTCGTTATTTTCATTGACGACATTCTGATCTATTCTAAGTCAGAGGAGGAGCATGCGTCGCACTTGAGGACGGTATTGGAAATTCTGAGGAGGCATCAGTTGTGTGCCAAGTATTCGAAGTGCGAGTTCTGGCTGGATAGAGTGGCTTTTCTGGGGCATGTGGTGACTGGTGATGGGATTTCAGTGGATCCCGAGAAGATCAAGGCCATCAGAGAGTGGCCGGTTCCACAGTCAGCGACTGAGATCAGGAGTTTTCTTGGGCTAGCAGGATATTATCGGCGTTTCATTAAGGATTTCTCCCGGATTGCAGAACCGATGACTAAACTGACAAGGAAGGATATACCGTATGTTTGGTCCGATGCTTGTGAGGAGGCTTTTTCTGTTCTGAAGGAGAGATTGACGACTGCACCGGTTCTAGCAGTGCATGATCGTAGTGGAGGATTCGAGATCTATTGTGATACTTCTGGCAAGGGTCTCGGTTGTGTGTTGCACCAGCATGGGCATGTGGTTGCGTATGCTTCTCGTCAGCTCAAGACTCATGAGAAGAATTACCCGACGCACGACCTGGAGCTAGCAGCAGTCGTGTTTGCACTCAAGATTTGGAGGCATTTCCTGCTGAGTGAGAAGGTGAAAATCTTCACCGATCACAAAAGCTTGAAATACATTTTTACACAGAAGGAGCTCAACATGCGACAGCGTCGATGGTTGGAGCTCATGGCAGATTACGAGATCGAGTTGCAGTATCACCCGGGAAAAGTGAATGTGGTTCCTGATTCGTTGAGTAGGCTTCCAGCGGTGATGATGTTGACTGCACAGTGGAGGTTGTAGCAGGATTTCTGTGAGTCTGGAATCGAGATTATACTTCCTGGAGAAGCTTCGTCGTTGATGTGTATGCAGATACAGTCGACGATCGTGGATCGGATCAAGGCAGGTCAGGCTGGAGATTTGAAGCTGAGGAGGATCCGTGAGCAGGTAGAAGCCGGTCTGCGGACCGACTTTCGGATTCATGAGGATGGCTCGCTGAGGTATGGAGCCAGAGTTTGTGTGCTAGCTGGAGATATCCGAGAGGAGTTATTAGTTGAGGCACATAGCTCGCCGTATTCTGTGCATCCTGGTGGCACCAAGATGTATCAGGATCTTCGTCTGAACTATTGGTGGCACGGCATGAAGCGAAGTGTGGCACGGAGCGTTGCCAAGTGTTTGGTCTGTCAGCAGGTTAAGGCGGAGCATCAACGTACGGCAGGGTTGCTACAACCGCTTCCGATTCCGGAGTGGAAGTGGCAACACATCACTATGGACTTCGTGACTGGACTACCTCGGAGTCCGAAACAGAATGACGCGATTTGGGTGATCGTAGACCGATTGACCAAATCCGCGCACTTTATTCCGTTCCGAGTAGGACAGTCTACTGAGGCACTGGCGAGGAGATATATGGAGGTAAATCCTTTTACTTTCCATTTCTATTCCCTTTTCCTAGAATAGTTAGTGATGTAACGTGTTCGTGCAGGAGATCGTTCGACTGCATGGAGTCCCTGTGAGTATCGTGTCGGACAGAGACACGAGATTCACATCTCAGTTCTGGCAGAGTCTACAGAAGAGCTTGGGTACGAGTCTGAGTTTCAGCACGGCGTACCATCCGCAGACAGATGGCCAGTCCGAGAGGACGATTCAGATCTTGGAGGACATGCTGAGGGCGTGCATGTTAGACTTCAAGGGATCTTGGGAGGATCATCTCCATCATGTGGAGTTTGCCTACAATAACAGCTACCAGGCGAGTATTGGCATGGCGCCATTCGCCGCGCTATACGGGAAGAAATGTCGATCGCCACTGAGCTGGGATGACATTGGAGACAGGGAGCTGTTAGGACCAGAGATGATCGTGGAGGCTGTGGATGTGGTGAGGAACATCCGGGAGAAGCTGAGGATTGCCCAGGACCGTTTCAAGCATTGGGCCGATGCTAAACGGAGGCCTTTGGAGTTTCAGCCTGGGGATCACGTTTTCCTGAAGATTTCTCCGAACCGCGGAGTTATCCGTTTTGGGAGGCGAGGCAAGCTGAGTCCAAGGTACATTGGGCCGTTTGACATCCTGGAGAGAGTTGGAGCTGTGGCTTATCGTTTGGCGTTGCCACCGTCACTGGAGGGAGTTCACGACGTGTTTCATGTATCTCAGTTACGTCGATACGTCAGTGATCCGTCACATGCTGTGGATTTCTCGGAGATCACGGTTCGTCCGGATCTTACCTATGACCAGCAGCCAGTTGAGATTTTGGATCGACGTCAGAAGCAGCTGAGGAATAAGACTGTCGACTTGGTTCGAGTGCAGTGGCGTCATGGTTCCCCTGGGGAGTCTACCTGGGAGCGTGAGGATGACATGAGAGAGCGCTTCCCGCATCTCTTTCCGAGCAGTGTTTGATGTTGATTCCGAGGACGGAATCATTCCTAAGGTGGGGAGGATGTAACGATCAGTTTTCATTGTACGCTGTGACGTGCACGTAGTCTTGTTCGTGCACGTGTTTATTTTTGACGTTGTCTGTATCCGAACCCTATCGTGTGATATGTCGTTGTGTCCCTCTCTGAGAGTATTAGAATTTTGTGTTGTTTTGCAACGTCTTTTCACGGGTCGTTCTTCCGCGAATCGACCTTGGTTGGAGAGACGTCGCGATTATCACTTTTGGCAAGAGACGTTTTTATTTTTAATTTCACTTCTCATCATCGAAATTGTGATCCGTCTCTTCCATCTCCTTTCTCTCGTCGCCCCGGTCACCCCAGTATTTTCCTTACGATTTTTGGACTCCGTTTGATCTATGTACACTTTTTGGCCCAACTTATTGTATTTTAAGCCCTAGGTTTCATGGTGTTATATCCCCTAATAATAATATTATTATAATTACATCTGACTTGTGAGTTGGCCCACTTCTAAACTCTTGGCACACAGTTCCACGCAGGGAGAGAGAGTGAGGGTTTAAAACTTTGGGCTTTTAACTATTTGTAAATAACATTTCCCTTAACTCTTAAACCCAAACTGTGAAGCCCTCATCCCAACCTTACACCCTACATCACGTGCACCCTCCCCTATTAATACTAAACCTAAGACCTAGGTTTCACAGCAACCAAAAGATAAAACCCCCATGCGCCGGCCCTAGCCATTTTCCTCACTCACGCAACCACCGCAAGACCCGCCGTTCTTGCCTTTCTCCGACCAAACCCCGACGCCGACGAGCCCCTGACCATCCCCTGACCTTCCTCCCTCCGTTGCTCCGCCGTAAGTCGCCGGAAACCGCCTCTAGAACGCCCCGACCCGCTGTAAACGCAGCAGCAGCTGCAGCAGGCCGCCGCCGCCGCTGCCGCCGCCGCCGCTGCCACCCATCGCCACCGTGAGTTCCTGTGGATCGCCGGAGCACACCCCAAGCCCCGCAGCCACCCTCGAGCCCACCTGCACCCGCAACCTTGAGTAGAGGTTAGTGATGAATATTGTTTTGTTAGGGTTAAGTTTGTATATATTTGTGTTAGGTAATTTTGTATTAGGGTGGTGATGTGTTAATTGTTATTGTGATGAAGTTTGCTGTTAGTCTCTTACTGTGATGATCTTAAAGAATATTAGAAGATTACTAGATGATGAAGATGTTTAACCTAAGTTTGGGTTAATATGTATATTAGGGTGTATATTCATTCACATGTATGACTGAAAACATATTCTGTGAGTTCATGGGTTTCTTTTTGGGTATGTATGTTATTATACATGTCATCTACATTATTATTATTGGGTTATTGTAGCCCTAGGCCATAACACAGGGAACAGGAGGTATTTTCTGGGTATGTGAGTCTCTATGCTTGCTTCCATGCATACTTCAGTGTATTATTGGTTTACATGCTTATGAAAAAAAAATGCAGTAAGTTTTATAATCATTAAATGATAATTGTACCTCTGTAGCTGTTAGTATGTTACAAGTGCCAAGGTTTAGCCTATAACTGTGAGGGGTCAGTTTCCCTAATTGGTTGGTTAAATAAATCCTATAGCTTGTACAGGTTGTAAATAGAATGAAGAGATAATATTACTCATAATATTATAAATGGGTATGCCCAAAACCTTAGGTTTAATCAAGTTGCATTACCGAAGCCAAAAAGATTTATTCCATGTTCACATTCTCAACAGATTTATGGAAACCATCAAGTACTCATTTGTATAGCATTATTTCATGCATCATTTCCCCAATTAGAAAAAAAAAGCATATGTTTGTGATCAGAGAAACAATGGGTAGGCATGCAACTCTAGGCCTAACTTTGATGTGCTAAAAAGGGGGGGCCAAGTCATTATCACGTGTAGTCATTCCCCTGTGCTAGACATGCAGAATGTTAGATTAATAAGGATCGGTAGGGTAACCTATTATAATAGGGTGTGTAGTCTTTAGCAGAAGCTACATTAGTAAATGTGTTAGTAGATTGCCCTAAAATGTTAGTCCATAAAGAGTAACGGTAGTTGAATATATGATTTGAACACCCTAGGGTAGAGGACCTAATAATGAGAATGAATTACTGTTAAATTATTTTAGGACGTATCTGATTCAAACATGTGTTTTAATCAACAGAGCACCAGTCGTCCCATAACGTATCGTTTGTCGAGACGAATCCACGTCATCCGACATCACCGAAATCAGGCAAGTGAAACTTGCCAACTTTTCTTTAGGCCATGTCTTTAGGCCAATTCCTCGTACTAGCGTGAAAGAGACTAGATCGTGAAATGATAGCGATCTAGGCGCAACTTTGTGATCTAGCTTGACAACGAAGCTAGATCCGACACCTTGCCAGATCAGTTATGTAATGATATCTGCCATGTTTAAATTTCTTAACTGTACGCATTTGAATTGTTAACTGCCATGCATTGCATCGTACATGTCATCCTAGTTGAACTTGCATCGTAGCACACGCTACACTACTTACACAATCCATGTTTCCATGTTACCGGCTAGGCACCCGTTATGCGGGCATAACCCTACGCAATCCGTGTTAAAAACACTTCCTGGCTCGTGATCCAGAAGCGAGCATTCCGTGTTCGGGGGTAATGCCCTGGCTCGACACACGTGGAGGGGTAGGGATAAACGGTCACTTGAGTGTAAGAGTTGGCCCGTACAGCCACTCTAGCCAAAAGACGGAATCTCTATGCACGACGTGATTACAATTCCAGTACTTGTCTTTTACTTGTATAATTGCCATGCCATGTCATTTGTCACTTTATATACATGTCATACTTTACTTTAGAACTGTTAGGTTGTTTTACCTTTCTTTTATAGTTCCTTGCACAAGTCTTTTTAGATTTGCTGACATGTGCACCTTCTCTTTGGGTGACGCATGTTAGTTGCTGAGCCAGAGACAGTTGCGGAGGGTGACGAGTTCGTGGAGTTCGTGCCCGAACCTGTTGGTGACGTGGAGTACGAAGATACCGGTGATCAATCTTAGATATCTTCCGTACTTTTCTTTGTTAGCTGTGGTTGTCGGTGAGTAGCACCGTTTTGTTAGTTTCTTTTGGCCATGCTGGGCCTTGTACTTTTGACTCTTTTGTTGCCTGGTGGCATTTTTGGTTGTGGACTTTTGTTGGACTATGAGCTGGAATAATGTTTTATTATTTGTCTCTCTTTTCCTATTATTGTTATTGTTGTTCTGAGTCACATTACAGGGACCTGCTACTTCGTTTTATTTGACGCTTAACGGACTTGCGGCTTTGCAGCTTCAAGTCCGTGCGGACCTTCTCACGCTTCGCCTCCATGTTTTTGGGAAGCGGGGCGTGACAGTATATTCCATAACTCAATCTGTAAAATTGATTTGAGTTTTGATGATTTCGTTTTACGATTTTCGACTATGGTTTCATTGACACGCCTTGATTTTATTCGTATTTTTCTTTGGTGTCACTTAAACCGTCGTCGTTTTCTACGACTCCCGTGCTTTTATTTGCAGCCATTGTTGTTGTCGTTGATCTCCTCCCGCTCTTTTTGCTAATGCCAAAGGGGGAGAGATATAATAATAACGATGTGCTAAATGATAATTTAAAGCATTATTCCAAGAATCTAATTTGATATGTTAGATTCAGGGGGAGTTAAGATATATAAATGGATTTTCAAATCCGATATTTCAATTACCAACATTTGTTATTCGATATTTCAATAATCGATTCTCATTTATATACTTTACTCGTCTGCTTGATGCGTATTATTATTGTTTAATTTGGAATTAACGTGTCATCAATGCAGGGGGAGTAAGTAAATTTCATTTGAATTATTATTTTTGATTATTATTTATGTTGGTTTGTCATCACCAAAAAGGGGGAGAATATTGGATATTGGAGTCCCCGGATTTGGTTTTGGATGATGAACAAACATAAATATATCGTGAACTAACACTTTGTGAGCGCAGTTATGGAGATCGTCGCCAAATTCATATGAATATCAATTACGACGTCTCAAGACTTCTCAAAGCACGTGATCGTATGCCTAAAGCTTCGTTGAAGCTTATGGACCAATTTAGAAGTCATGAAGATTCTATTGAAGCTATTGAAGACGGTATCGTCAAGTTTTATTTATAGTCTTTAAGCTTCTTTCGTAGAATGTTAAGCCTTGAGTAGGTCTTACGGTTTAAATCTTCATAACGCTCATATCTTAGCTCTAGGATCTTAGTTGAAGTCTATACAATCTTCCCCGAAGCATCGCGCTTCGATTCGGGACTTCTTGTGCATGTTAGTTGGTTCAAGAAGAAGAACTGACCGACTAGATGGTGATCTAGTCGGTCAGCAAAGATTCTTGGACCAACTAGTTTCAGTCAGTCATTTCCAAGATCTTTACTGTTTACAGTTAGTCGGTCTAAGTTGACTCACCGACCGACTAGTTTGTGAACTAGTCGGTCAGTGATGCTTCTGTGACCGACTAGTTGAGCTTTCCCTGTACATGCACATTTGAGCCTGAGCTACTGTTTATCATTAGTCGGTCTGTGTTCATTGATCGACCGACTAGTTGATGAACTAGTCGGTCAACTTTCCTTCTTGGACCGACTAGTTGAGTTTTACTGTACATGCCAATTTTCACTTGACTTAATGTTTATCGTTAGTCGGTCTATGCTCATTTGGCGACTGACTAGTTGATGAACTAGTCGGTCAACATTTGTTCTTGGACCGACTAAGTCAATTTGTACTCAGACTTCAGTTTTATCTGTTAGTCGGTCTCAGTTGAGTAACCGACCGACTAGGTGTGAAACTAGTCGGTCAGCTACTCTTCTTGGACCGACTAGTTCCTTTTGTCTGTGCTTTGACCTTTTCTCTGTTCTTCCATTAGTCGGTATACGTTAATTGACCGACCGACTAGTTGATGAACTAGTCGGTCGGTAGTTGTTCTTTGACCGACTAGTTGGGTTCAGAAAAGAGCCGTTGGAGCATTAATTGAAACGTTTTTCTTTCTCTCTCTCCTCTAACCTATAAATACTTGATGGGCTGCATTCATTGCAGTCAAGGCTGATATTATTGCAAGTTTAGAGATCAAGAGAAATCATTCCAAGCTCATTCAAAGCTCTTTCATTCCATTCAATAATCTCTCCCCACTCTTACTTCCAAAGAGAGATTCATTGAGTGTGAAGCCTTCCAAGCCAAGTGCTTGATTCTAGGTCACCAACATCCCCATAGCTCTCCATCGCTGATCTACATCTTGGAGCTAGGGTTTGGTGCCACTTCTTCTTCCTCAAAATCATCCTTGCCCTAATTCGTAAGCATTACTCAAGGCATAGGTATTTTGTCGGTAAGAAGTTCTATTTCATTTCAATTTCAATTGTAAGTTTCACTCTCGGTTGTGAGAGTGTGGTTGTGATCCCGGGTTGTGGGAGTCACAAATTACTTTGTGTATGATTTGACTTGTGGAGGTTTTTCACAAGTATTTCATAGTGGAAATCTTGAGTTAGGGTTTCTAACTCAAGTATCCGGAGGGGATCCGGGTGGTTGGGACGTAGGATCACCGGGAACAAGTCGGGGATACTTGGGTGGATCCAAACCCAGTAATATCGTTGGTTGCGATTGTTTCTTTGTTGTCTAACATTTACATTTCCGCATTTTCCGCATTGTTTGGTAGAGTTTGCAAGCAATTAGGAATTAGCCTCTTAATTATTTTAAAGTTCTATTCACCACCCCTCTTGTACTTGTGCAGTAGCTTAGCAGGGCATTACAGCCAATAAAACCCAATAAATCCTAAGCAAAGAGCCAAAAAGATAAATCTGCAACGGCTAGATTTTAGCAAAAAACGGCTTGGACAGGCGCCTGTAGAACCAGAGTCAGGCACCTGATCAACGGCTATAATAATCCCAACAGCTATAATCTGAGCCAGGACAGGCGACTGTAGAAGACTACACAGGTGCATGTACAACTGTGCAGGTGCCTGTAAAGACTTCGTCAAGCGACTATCACATGAGATGGAATGGAGCTGAGAAATGTCAACTTATGCACGTGTGCATTCTGGCAACTGATGAACAAAGTCCAGGAGCCTGAGGATTGACAGGCGACTGTAAACTCTACATCAGTCGGCCGACACACAACATGGAGTGATGCACAAAATTGACAAGTTACGTACTTTGGCATATATGCGACTGATGAACAATGTCCAGGTGCATGTCTTTTGTACTTCAGTCGCCTGCACCAAAAGCTCAAGTGAGAGTCAAGAAAATATTGACTTGAGCTGTACAGATCAGCTGCCTGTAGAAGGTTGGCCAGGCGCCTGGTGAACCACCAGTCGCCTGTCATGCCTTCAGCTGGCACCTGAAGGAAGGCCAGAGACTTCAATAAGAGTTCATTGCATGGGGGACCTATTGGGTTGATTCTATGATGATCCTAAGGTTCTCTAAGATGGTTGATGCATATGCATGAATTAATGAGACCATCTAATCAAGGCATTACAAATTCCCAAACTTAAAAAGAGAAAAGCAAGTAATAAAAATTACATGGATTACAATTTGCTTCTCCTCGAGTCTAAGTCCTCAAGCAAGAGTAGCCTTGATCTCCCCATCATCTTCCAAGATTTGGCACCACTTGATGAGCTTCCTTTCATCAAGTTCTAAGCTTTGGCAATGCTCCACTTGATGTCCATCATAGCACCAAGCTTTTAGTCTCCAAAATGATGTTCTTCAATTATGTAAACATGTGACTAAAACATTGAGAGTCATTAACAACAACATAATGTTGTGATCATCATCAAAACAATATTGGTATAAAATACCAATAATTAACATTCTTCCCGTTTTTGATGATGACACACATTATGTAAAACATAAACAAATAAATCACAATGCTAATGAGCTCCACCTACTTACATGCACCAATTAAAAATAAATATACCAATAAAGCTTCAAATCAATTGTGACGTATAATAAGGATTATATAAACCATATCTCTCTCATATTTTTCTCCCCATATAAGTATATCTCTCTCCCCATATATGTATATGAATGATTTACATAATCCATATCTCTCTCCCCCTTGTCATTGTCAAAAAGGTGGACACAATACACAAGAAATAATTCTTGTCATTGATTTCCTTTAAAAATGTGACAAAAATCAAGAGATTAAGAGATGTTTGATACCTAATTTTAAACTTAAGTGGGTATCAATCACTATCCCATGCTCCCACTAGATCATAGAAAGGGTCAAAATGTTGACTCCTAAGATCTAAAACAAATTGTAAAAATTCTTTACCAATTGAAAGTAATAATTGGAGCCATGGGCCAACATTGTATCAATGCATGAATATAGAAGGATCAAGCATCATTAATACAAATGATATTGTCAAGAGAAAAAATAGCATGAAAAATGTTGGCAACATCAATGGGTTGAGTTTGAGGCCACAATAACCAATTATAAATAATGTAAGAATGATCTCAAAAATAACCCAAAATGATAGTTAAAATATGTTTTAAAATACTTTTAAACATACATAACATACTAACTCATCCATTGTTATACACATGAATCAACAAATGCATGTATGACAATGAAATCCCCATAGTCCCATTTTCATGAAAAATAATTTCAAAATAATTTCAAAATCATGAAACATCACACACTATCAATGGGTATGCTAAGTTATAGAAATGAAAACAAAATACACAAGCAATATGCATATGTATGAGAGACCTAAACATTAGGAAACCAAATCCAAGAAGATTTTGATTTCTTAATGTAACCACCTCATATGCACAGACATGTTCAATGTGAATGGAAAAACTAATGCTAGCCAGCAAAAATTTCATACTCCCCCATAATCATACAAAACATGCAAAATTGGGAGTAAGGAACACACTCACATAAATATGGGTACAAAATGAAAACATACAAGCATGATACCCAAGAAATGAAAAACAATGTGAGTAAGCAATCAAGGTGGAAACCAAACAAAAGTGGAGTTTGGTTTCTGTATATAGTCATATGAAAATATAACATTTCGAACATATGAATCTATAAACGAATTCATATCAAGCCTAGAAACATTCTTAGGAATCCACAAAGAAAGTGATTTGGGATTCTTAAGAAGCGGTTTAGTTAAGGCATGAGTAGGAGGTGAGGGTGCATGCTTATGAGGTGGAACATAAACATTGGCGTGCCCCGTGTGTTAAACATGCAATTTAGCATTAGAAGTATTCACACAAGCGTTTCTACCATGCAAAGGAACACGTGAAGTGTGCAAAGGATTGTCATTAATTCTAGCACGCAAGCAATGTAAATCATTCCCATGAGTAGAATTATCATGCATAATGGTTTTTGAGTAGGCTTGTTATGCAATGAAGTGTACATATATGCATGATTCTTCTGTGGGCTACTAGTCGAAGTTGATGTTTGGCCAAATGAAGACTTGATTGTGACACACCTTTTAGAAAGCTCCCATACAAATTTGTTTTGGGTGCTTCTAGAGGTAGAGCTTGGTTTGGTTACCTTCAAAGATGAAGTTGCCAAAGCCTTATCCTTACTCAAGTTGAGACTCTCAAGATGAGTGGACAATAACTCACATTTCTTCAAAAGAGAAGAAATGTCGTCATCCCTAATGGAAAGACATGAGCTAAGCTCAAGACATTGAGATTTGAGAGCCATTGTCTCATTTCTCACAGCATCACAATTGAAATTGTGAGTACATTTAAATGAAGCATTTTCCTCACGTAACTCACGAATTTGAGAAAGAAAAACTTCTTTCTCGGCATGCAAAGATTCAATCATAGCAATATGAGAAGCATGCAAAGAAGTGCAATCATAAGAGACATCATGAAAAGAATGTGCACTACACTTATGAGCAATCAAAGAATTTTTATCACTAATAACATAAAGCGCATAAGTAGATTGAGTTTGAGATACCTCATTATCTCTTGACTCAATATTATCACCTCGATGGCCTCAAGGTAACTCCACATTTCATGTTCCATCTCTAAGCCTCCAATATCATCATTCTCATGATCCCAAGTGGAGATGCTCAAAGCCCTTTTGGCATGGACGTCCATCACAAAATTTGAATCTGAGACATCTGAAGTCAGCGCATCCAAGAGATTGTTCTTCTTGAGGTGATTGATCATCTTGGTCCTCCATTTTGGATAGTTTGTTTCGTTGACGAGCAGAGGACGAACGGTTGATAGACCTTATCATGAGACGTAGACGAAGCATTGAATACCATAGTTGTTTGAATGCATCAACATCACTCTGATACCAATTGTAAGGTCCGTCTATCTTGCAATACTAAACAACAAACACTCTGGAGTGGGGTGAATAGAGTAATGGTAATAATTGTGCAATTAAAAATTAAACTTGCAAATGCAGAATTATAAATGCAAGTGAATGATAATACACACAATTAAGCAAACACAAACAAAGAGAATTTTACCATGGTTTCCCAACTTGGGTACATCCAGCCACACCAATGTTCACTATGATCCTACACAATGTAGTGAATACAATCCATACACAAGGGAAACCCTACACAAGGAATGTGTCCTACACAAGAACTCAACCAACCCTAACAAGGGTTAAACTCCCACACAGAGAGTAACTAACTCCTACAAAGAGAATTAGGGTTACAATTCAACCAACCCTACACAGGGGTTAAACTCCCACAAAGAGAGTAACTAATTCCCACAAAGAGAGTTAGGGTTACACTTAACAAAGATGAAATAAATAGAATCTTAACTATGCATTGATGAGATGAACTTACTCAATGTTGTATGCAAGGCATGGAAGAGGATCTCCAAGTGCTAAGATGAGCTTGATTTCACTTGGAGGATTTCCCTTGAGCTAGCTTCAATGCATGAAGATGAATGTGCTCATAAGAGGGAAATGAGAAATATGGGTGGCTAATAGATTCTCAATGATATATGTCTCAAGTATGTTCATGAGTTCTAATAGAATTAAGGCCTCCCCTATATATAGGAAGCCAAGAAAACCCAATACAACCCAAACAAAGAGCCAAAAAAATAAATCTGCAACGGCTAGATTTTGGCAGAAAACGACTTGGACATGTGCCTGTAAAACAAGAGTCAGGCACCTGATCGACGGCTATAATAATCCCAACGGCTATAATCTGAGCCAGGACAAGCGACTGTAGAAGACTACACAGGCACCTATACAACTATGCATGTGCCTGTAAAGAATTCGTTAGGCGACTGTCACATGGGATGGAATGGAGCTAAGAAATGTCAAATTACGCACTTGTGCATTCAGGCGACCGATGAACAAAGTCCAGGCGCCTGAGGATTGAGAAGCGATTGTAAACTCTACATCAGTCGAATGACACACAAGATGGAGTGATGCATAAAATTGATAGGTTAAGCACTTTGTCATATAGGCGACTAATGAACAATGTCCAGGCGCTTGATGGTAGGTAGGCACATGTCTTTTGTAATTCAGTTGCATGCACCAAAAGCTCAAGTGAGAGTCACGAAAATATTGACTTGCTGTACAAATCAGCCGCCTGTAGAAGGCTGGCCAGGTGCCTGGTGAACCACCAGTCGCCTGTTATACCTTCAACAGGCGCATGAAGTAAGGCTAGAGACTCCAATAAGAGTTCATGGCATGGGGAACCTATTGGGTTGGACTCTATGATGATCCTAAGTTTCTCTAAGATGGTTGATGCATATGCATGAATAAATGAGACTATCTAATCAAGGCATTACAAATTCCTAGACTCAAAAAGAGAAAAGCAAGTAATAAATATTACATGGATTACAATTTGCTTCTCCTCGAGTCTAAGTCCTCAAGAAATAGTAGCCTTGATCTCCCGATCATCTTTTAAGCTTTGGTACCACTTGATGAGCTTCCTTTCATCAAGTTCGAAGCCTTGGTAATGCTCCACTTGATGTCCATCCTAGCACCAAGCTTTTAGTCTCCAAAATGCTATTCTTCACTTGTTAAACATGAGACTAAAACATTGAGAGTCATTAGCAACAACATAATGTTGTGATCATCATCAAAACAATATTGGTGTAAAACACCAATAATTAACAGAAGGGATTAAAACTGTTACATTCATCACTGGCATAGCCAAGATAGTCTCGACAATGCTCAAGTCAAAGCGACAGACCACATAATTATGACAACGAATCAGGGATGGCATATGCTGCTCACGGTCACTATCGTTAGGGGCTATGAGTCCCACCTATAATAGGGTCATTGTGTAGGGTCTCACAAAGTCTAAGATCATCGTCCAGTTATGAAGAGATAAAAGGTATATGCATATGATGCATGCGAACTAAAATGTCATAAATCGGTCGCGAAGTCGATTTCGGTCACATAGGATGTGACATTAAAATCGAGCCATTCTAAAGAGCATAGAAAAACCCAAACCGGGGTTCGACTATGCCCGGACCCAGATACTTTAGCCCACGAACGGACCCGGGCTAGCTCAGGCTTATAGCTCAGGCTAGCCCGAGCATCACTCGGGTTGCCAGCCTGAGCTTCCACTCGAGGTGCTGTTGAGTATTGGACTTCTCACTACTTGGTTTTGATGATGAGCAAACATAAATACTTGTGAATAATCCCCTACTTGTAGTTAATCCATTGCCTAAGCATATCCTGAAGATCAATTAGAAATGGATGTCACTCAAAGATCAATCAAAGCATGTACAGTGAATTCGATGATCAAAAATGATGATTGAAGCTCCTAGAAGACTTCAAGCTCACTCATCAGAAAGAAGAGAGGCAAATACAAGATGTAATCTTTTTAATCTCTTCTAGTATGTAACTTAGAAGTAGAATTATGTTGGAGCACACACATCTTTCTTTGTCCTAGGAAATCATTAGATCTCATTTCCTTGGTCTTCAATTCATTATTCTCTAGCATGTGCATTTTGGACTTTCAACAGGCGACTGCTGAACTTTTTACAGGCGCCTGTCTCCAAATAGTCGCCTAAGATTTGTTCTACAGTCGTTTGTTTTGCACATATTTTGTCACTTGTTTTTTGGGCGTTCTGCTATAACTTTCATCAGGCGACTGCTGTATAAAGTATAGACACATGTCCAGTTACAGGCGCCTGTGACTTGTTAGTCAGTCGCCTATCTCTCTCTTACCCAAATATCTCTAACTTGTCATCTTTCGGTCAGACGATTGATGTTACTTTCACAGTCGTCTGCCCATGGCACAGGCGCATGTGAATGCTTTTACAGTCGCCTGTCAATCATTGTCTTGACACTTTGTGTTTGGCAAGTTACGCAAGTTTCGGCCAGACGACTGTTGTTGCTTTCACAGTCGCCTCCCCATGGCACAGGCGCCTGTGAATGCTTCTACAGTCGCATGTCGATCCTTGCCCTAACACTTGGTGTTTGGAAAGATTTGCAAGTTTCGGCCAGATGACTGATGTTGGTTTCACAGTCACCTGCACATAGCATAGGCGCATGTGGATACCACATCAGTCGTATGTCCTGTCTTCCCAAAACTTCTTGAGTTTTTATAACTTACTCATGTTTCACTCGAGCGCCTGTAGAAGGTTTCTTAGTCGCATGTTGGTTTACAGGCTCCTGACTGACCTTCATCAGTCGACTACCCAACGTGGTAAGTTACCGTTTGAATTCTCACCTACCCTCTAACACAGTGCAGCAGGCGACTGTAAGTTCTTCATCAGTCTCCTGTCCTGGTTGTAAAATTAATCAGTTGGGATTTTTCTTATGGATTTCAAAGGGGGTTTTGGGTATTTTTCTTGAGGCTTTGAGAGAACCTATAAGAGGGGCTTCTACTGTTTCATTAAGGACTTCTTGATCAACTCTTGAAAACCCTAAGCTCTCATCTTCAAGTTCTTAAGCTCTCAAATCTTTCAAGCCCTAAACCTCAATCTCATCTTGTCTTCCAACTAGAACCAATTTCTTATCCTCTAGTTTTGGTGAAGACAAGTACAAGGGCTTTCTCTCTTCATGGAAGGGACATCAACATACAACACACTTGCTCCTTCAAGTTCTACTTCAAGGCATATGTGATTGTAAGTGTTGCAATTTCATTTCGAATTTCATAACTTTCGTAATTAGTTTTACTCTCGGTTTGTGAGAGTGGTTTGCTTGTTCCCAAGTTGTGGGAGTCAAGGACAACGATTGTGTTTCGATTACACTTGTAGGGTTGCTACAAGTTGGTTTAAAGGAAACCTCAAGTTAGGGTTCTAACTTGAGTATCCGGAGGTATCCGGGTGGAAGGGACGTAGGATTACCAGGAACAAGTCGGGATTGGACTTGGGTAATCCGAACCCTTGAAACATACTTGGTGTTAGCTTATTTCTATTTGGGTTAATTTATAATTCTGCATTTACTATTGGTTAGGAATTTAAATTGGTATAACTATCCTTTAAATTTTATAAAGACTATTCAACCCTCCTTCTAGTGTTTTCCTCATAGCAAGTGTCCTTACAGGTGCCAGCTGTAGTAGCTCGGGTGCCCCCGATCTGCTACAGCTCATGCACGCCCGAGCAGTAGCTCAAGCTACTGCTGCAGTTCCTAAGTGACAGCTCGGGCTGCACTCAAGCATGACTCGAGTATAAGTCGAGTGCAGGCTCGGGTGCAAACTGAGGTTGGGCTTAGCCCCTTTGGGGCATAGTTTTGGGGCAACTTTAAACAACAGATTTGAGGGGTCAAATGATCTCAAAGATGAGTGATGTCAATTTCTATGTGCTCTCTGTACGAAGCTCTTCGACATAATATCTTATTTGTCTTTTGGGGTTTACCATAGAGGGAGAAAAATTGGTCAAAGTTCATCATTAGCAAGGGGAAAAACTTGAGTCAAAAGGATTTCTCTGAATAGTACCACATTGGATGTAACATTGATTTAAATGCTTAGCTCACCCTGTAAATAGAATCAATCCACTTCAGCTAAAAGTACACAAAAACGTTGATTAAAGAAGCTCCTCATAATTAAGAGAGCAAACCTAGATCTAAAGGCGACAAATTTTAGTTCTTTCTCTTTTTCGATTTACTTACTTTTCAGGTTCTAGAAAAACTTAGATGGAGATCGGATCTGATCCGAATACATGGCAGGGATTCCTGTCATGGTGAAACTTTCTGGGACAAGTGGTCGCTCGGTGACGAGGTGTTGGATCGGTTCAGGGCCATCGCCTTAAAGGAATTGTTTTTGTGACTACAAAAACAAGGGCATGTTCTTTAGCTTTATTTTAATAAATTTTATAAATCTATTGATAAGATATAATTTGGCATGTTTTAACCCCCATGCATGGGTATTTTGCACATATTATTCGCTTAATTTGACTCTAATCCATGCATTTTTTCAATATCATTCGATATTAGAGCTTACCATCTCTTTATATGCAAAATATGATTCTTATGACCTAATTTTGTCTTCTCTCTTATTTTTCAGTCAAAGATGGCTTTCTCCCTATTCCAACGGATATTTTTGCGGATTTCTCTGAGCTCGAGGCTATTTTCTATATTTTCTGAAAAAAGTGTAGCAGAGCTGGAATATCTGCACGGTCGTGCCATATTTGCACGACCATGCAAAGTCAATAGAACGTACAGATTTCTATATAGTTACAATGCACAGCCATGACAGGTCTTGCACGGCCGTGCCAAACTCGCAGAATAGGGGGTTGACATGATTTTTGAAACCGAATTTGATGAGAATTGGTAGGGGTATAAATGTAACTTTTGAAGGGGGGTTTGAGGACATTATTTCCTAGGGCTAATTCTATGTATTTTGATGTCTACTTCATTTACTTTTGAAAACTCTTTGTTTGATTTCTTTGGTGCTCAAGGATTGAAGCTTGTGGATTTTATTGTGTTCTTCAATTGAGCAACTATTTATTTCTCTCTTTCTTCCAAGTTTATGATCTTTATCCATACATATAACTATTTATTTCTTTCTATTTTATTTGTTTCATTGTTATTACTATGTTTAGTGAGTAATTCTCTTTGCTTAGGGTTGAGTTGAACCCTATTATTGATTAATTATATGTATGGATCGCCCTCATATCAATTTATTGAATTGACTGTCTAGGGTGTAGTCTTCGATGCACATCATATTAGTTTATCCATTAATTTTCTATACAACCATAATCACCGACTAGAAATCATGGTTTGGGTTTGATGCACTTAAATCGATAGATTAATTTTCTATTGATTTAGGGTTACAACGAGAAA
Source organism: Scilla litardierei (assembly GCA_030789695.1). Lineage (NCBI taxonomy): Eukaryota > Viridiplantae > Streptophyta > Magnoliopsida > Asparagales > Asparagaceae > Scilla > Scilla litardierei. The sequence goes on along the minus strand of CM061142.1, from coordinate 490,364,609 downwards.
TTATACCCGAATTAATTAGAGCAACTTAATTAGGGTTACCAATGAAAAAAATGGAGCCCTAGATTAGATATCCTTAACTTTGATCCACGTTCTTTCACGAAAAATGGCAAGAACGAGGGTTGGGAATGGGTGTGAAAATATCACCCAAGACATTAATTCGATATGAGACTAGAGATCAATCCTATAATTAATTCATGATAGTGGGGATACTTAGCCCTATCATTTCCTCATCCTGATAAATCTCTAGCATAAATTCTCATCGTTTGATAAAAAATCGCGTAACTAATTATAATCCTTAATTGACTGGTACTTAATCCATCGCCTCCCTGAGTTCGATCCATTTGCTAAGACTACCCATATGCTTGCGCTTATATTTAAAACATCACATCAAGTTTTTGGCGTCGTTGTCGGGGAGGCAATCAGATTAATATTAGTCTAATTTTGGATTTATTAGACTACGATAATATTTTTTTCATTCTGTAATTCTCCTTCTTCTACTGCCAGCTCTCTCCTTGTTTCTCTTTTTCTTGCATATTCGGGCAAGACCGAATTCTGAGATAAGAAGGAAGTTGAAACAAGAAAGGACGATAGAAGAAGGTGAAGCTACTAATGATATGCCAATGCTGCTCGCCAGTAAGATGGATGCCATATCACATCAAATTGCTTAGATAGGAATTGAAAAGTGTGTTTCTAGTCCATCGGTTGTTTCGAGTCGTGGAGTTTATGGCATGCAGAGTCACCTATCCAGTGAGTGTCAGTTTGATACTCCACATACGCAGGGGTTAAGTATCGCACACATTAGTGCTTTGTACAACAACTAGTGGTAGGTACAGCGGCAGCAATTATTTGAGCAACATATGGCAAACTTTGTGGAGAGTATCCCCGAGGAGCTGCATCACCACCTCCCAAGAAAATAAAGCCGCATCAACCTGATGTAATTTGGAGGTTTAGGGTACATAAGTGATCAGTGCTGGAGGTTTCCTCCCATAAACCACTTCTTAAGTAGTCATTCGTGTGGAACTACACCATGTGGTGTTATACCAATATTCAGCCAAGGAGATCCACCTTGACCATTCCTTAAGCTCATGACTACAGAATCAACGCAAGTAACACTCCAAATTCTTGTTGATAATTTTAGTCTGCCCGTTAGACTATGGGTGATACATGGAGCTTTGGGACAGTGTTGACCCATATAGTCTGAAAGTTTTCCTCTAGAATGCCCTTGTGAATATAGCATCTCGGTTGTTAACCATAGATTTAGGAAGATCATGAAGCTTATAGACTCAGTCTTTCGACCCCATGCCCCCCAGAGGGTGCCCTTTGGTAAAGAACACTTATGCAACTATCTTGGTTGTATACAGAGGCTTGATATGGAAAAAAATGGGCATATTTCGATAGCCAATCCACGACAACATAGATAAAACTGATATATTTGCAGTGGGGAAGTCCCGATATGAAATCCATAGAAATTTCATCCCAAATTTGTCCTGGCACTGGGAATGGCTGTAACAACCCCGGGGTTGCCACACTCTCCTATTTTCTTTGCTAACATACATCGCACCCCCTCACAAACTTATTTACCACTGACTTCATTCCCACCCAGTAAAATGAACGTTTCTGCTTGTGCATGGTTCGGTATACATCAGAATGACCCCCGAGGGGTTAAATATGGTGCTCCTCCATGATTTTTGTGATGGTGTCTTCACTAGTTGGGCTTACCAAAATTCGTCCCTTGTAAAAGTACAATCTCTCCATCTTCTCATATCTGTTAGTCTCCACTTTGTCTTCCTGAATTTTCTTATCGATGTCTCTATAATAAGGATCCCCTCTAGCCAACTTCTTTAGCCATGTTATCCAATCTTACTGGATAGTCAATATAGGGCAAAGTGAGAAATAATCTTCTTCCAACTCACTGCTCGCTTCAGCTTCCCTCAACAAACTGTCAGCAGCTTTGTTGACTATGCCCAGCTTATACTCAACTCGATAATCAAATTGCTGAAGTTTCATCAACCGCTTGCTTTGAATTCTGTGATGTAGCTTCTGTTCCAACAATTATCGCAAGCTCTAGTGGTTTGTTTGAATCACAAATTTTCTTCCCATTATATATAAGTGCAAGTAATTCCTTCTCGTAAGTGGAGAGAAGTAGGTTCCATCCCTTGAGTTTGGAGCTTAAGTATGCAATGGGCCTTCCTGACTTCTTTAGAACTGCACCAATTCCCTTCTTTGATGCATCGTCACATTCCAAAATAAATTCCCGGTTGAAATCCGACAATGCCAACATCGGAGTTGATGTCAAAGCCTTCTTTAATTGTTCGAACGCCCAGCTAGCCTTCTCATTCTAATTGAACTCTCCCTTCTTCAATAAATCAGTTAGGGGTGCTGTGATGGCCCCAAATCCCTTTATGAACTTGTGATAATACCCGGCAAGCCCGAGAAATCCCCGCAAGGGCTTTGGAGTTATTGGAACACTATAATTGGTGATTGCTTCTATTTTCTTAGGGTCCACTGAGACACCCTGCCCTGATATAATGTGACTCAAATACTCCATCGAACTCTGACCAAACTGACTCTTGGTGAGCTTGACGTATAGTTGCTGGTGATCATTAAGGACTTGGAACACAACCTTCAAGTGCTCTTTATGGAAGTAATGATACTGGTTGTAAACCAAGATATTGGCAAAGAATACAAGCACAATTTGGTGGAGGTAGGGCGTGAATATGTCATTCATAAGGGATTGAAAGGTAGAAGGAGCTTTTGCCAAAACCGAATGGCATTACCACAAACTCGAAGTGGCCATTGTGGGTACAAAAAGCAGTCTTATATATGTCTGGTGGGAAGACTCTTAATTGATGATATCCTAATCATAAATCAAGCTTGGAGAACACCACAGTCCCATGCAACTCATCCAACAATTCGTCAATAATTGGTATGTGAAATTTGTTTTTGATTGTTTATTGGTTAAGTGTGAGATAGTCAATGCATAACCTCCATCTGCCGTCGGCTTTCTTAACCATCACAATTGGAAAGCCATAAGGACTAGTACTCGGTCAGATCACTCTATCCTTAGTCATGTCATTCACTTGCTTTTTTATCTCACTTTTCAGGAAATGTGCATGTCGATATGATCGAGTACACACATGCTTTGCTCCTTCCTCCATATGGATACAACGATCATAACTTCTTTGTTGCGAAAACTCTTGAGGTTCCTAGAAAAGGGAAGCATATTGCTCCAGCAGACGCTGAATATCCTATCGTGGCACTTGATGTCAGCTATAAAACACTGCATTACTTCCTCGGCGAAGACCAATGACTTTAATTGTATAAGAAACCCTTCCTCTTGCTGTTGAATAACCTTACAAATCTATTTCTCCCTTGTAATTTGTATAGATCATCTAATTCCCTGTTAGAAAGATTTTATACCTTGGTACTAGAACCTCATTTGCAATTTTCTAAAATTTCGCATTATGTCGTTAAGCTGCTCAATCCATTGGGTGCCCAAAACTATTTGGTTACCCCCAATAGTAAGACTTGAAGGGTTTTGGCGGACCCTTAGGGCTCTAATCTGTGCCCGTCCTAAGTCAGACGGACTACTGAAGCATAACAAAAATAGTGGAAATAAAAATAAAACGCTAAACAATTTAGCGAAGCCCTAAGGAAGCCAGACCCTTAGCCATGATCTATGCCGACATGAGGTGGATCTGACCACCCCAAGAGGGATCTAAGCTACTGTGACATAATTAAAAAAACTAGAAAGCTACTAAATTACATACCCGAAATCTTGCCTTGGTGCAAGCAAGATGTACCAAACCACATTCTTTCGCTCCACGAAGCTGAGCCACCTTGTGCCCTCGAACCGATCCACCCAAATCGAGCCGACACCCGCCTCCGAGTCAACCACTTGCCGAAGAAGATTTCACTTGAGCAGATCCACGTCAGAGACTTCTGGATCAGATCCAACCCTCCTCACCGTCTTGCTAGGACTCGATTGGAGGATAGAAAGAAAGAGGGGGAATAATTAAGTCGTCGATCGAGCGTGCTCAAAAATCAGGAGCTTCTCGAATCAGAGACTTGATGCAATTTTTTTCAAGGGGTGTGTACCCCTATTTATATAGGGAGCCGGACCCCCTTGCTCGTCGCACGAGAAATGTGGGACTAATTAGTGAAAGAGGAATTTAATTAAGTTAGTAAGCCTTTCTCAAAGGCCTAACTTCAACTAGTTAAATCTTCCTCATTATTGAGCTTCAGAGACGATACAACTTATCATTTCGAAGAGCGTCAAATCGTTAACACGTAGGAACAAACAGCAACGAATTCCTACTTCGTTTGACCCCTCAAACAATTGCTCAAAGTTGAGCAAAAATCGTAGTCGTAGCCGTCGTCAAGGGTTTCAAAAAAACCCTAAGAAAACAACCCTTAAGTCGCGGGCGCGTCCGCTAAGGCTTGTGGGCGCGCCTGCCCCCATTGAGGGCAGGCGCCGCAATTGGGCGCACCTGCCTGCTTAGTGGACAGGTCCCGCTGTAGGCCACAGCAGGCGCCCGGCCCGCTCAGTGGGCCGGCCCCCGCTGGGCCGTGTGGGCGCGCCAGCCCGCCAGCGGGCTGCCCCCGCTGCGTCAGCGGGCACGCCCGCCCGCCTTAGAGGGCGGGCCTCGCTTCTGAAACGAGCGCACCCGCCTGCCTTCGCGGGTAGGACCCGCTTTCCCTTGCTGGTGGGCCTGCCTTCCAAAGTGGGTCTGACCCACTTTGGCCCCTTTCTGCTGTTTTCGTGTTTCTGGGCACGTTTGAGCTCCGATTCCAACGCTGTTTCTTCCCGTGGATTCTTCAGGAAGTCCTCTTCAATCCCAAATGCTAAACTCCTTTATATTTAATCTCACAACTGACGTGTGAACTAAATTATTCCATTGCATCGAATGCATTCCTCTTTAAAGTTCTTCCTATTACTAAGACGTGAATACTACTCGGTGTGAGACCATACAGCCTGACCCTACTACAGGTTGGGACTCGAAGTCCCTAGATGACAGTAACCACAAGCAGTAGGTGTCGTCCCTATTTTAGAATCATACTTACGTGATTGACCCATCGACAAAAGTGTCGTCGGGATCACTCTGACTGTGTCAGTGATGAATACCGCAGTTTTAGTCCGTTTGTCATAACTGTGTCGCTGCATGGCCTAGGGTATGGTTAACCATCAACCCCACTAGCTAGTATTGGTCAGTATACAGTGGTCTTTGTTATAAACACAGTGTACATCCTACAACGTACCCCGACCAAGGTTTGGCACAAAGAACCGTACTGAGCCTGTGACACTAACTTCCCTTTAACGGAAGAGATGAATCCCATCTAAGTGTAACGACCACTTTTCGTTGTACGTTTTTCATGCACGTGCTTTAGGCCGTGCACGTGTTAATTTTAAACTTTATTTGGTTGTGAACACTTTTGTCTGATATGCCGTTGTGAACGTCTCTGAGAGTATTAAATAGTGGCACTAAATTGGAACGACGTTTCTCGAGTCGTTTTCCCACAATTTAAACTTATTCGATGAGACGTGGCGATTTTCACTTTTGACGGGAGACGTTTCTATTTTTAGTTTCGTCGTCCGATGTCAAAACTGAGATCCGTCTTCTTCGTTAGCTCACTTCCGTCACCACGATCACCACGATATTTATTTTATAATTTGTGGAGTTCATTTGACCACTTTTACATTTTTAACAAGTTTTATATTATTTTTAATAATTAATTTTTAAATTAATTTCGGCCAAATAAAATTTATTTGAGTTTTAAACGTTTTAAGGAATTTTTGAGCCAATTTCCAACTCATTTGGACCAGGTCAAACCCTTGGATGAGTTGGAGTAGTTGGATTTCAAATTTTAAATTATTTTAAACTTCTAATCCTATTAGATTTAGCCCTAGACCAAGTCAACCCATCTATACTATATAAGCAACCCCTAGGAAGACCTATTTTCGCAAGAAATTAGCCCTAGCCTCTTCTAAACTCGAAATTGGACGTTGCGACGATTCGTCGCAACGTTGCGACGTTCAGCCCCCGACCTGACCGAGAAAACCAAGCAGATCCGCCCGCCCCGACCGATAGCCAACCCCGCATCCATCGCCGCTCGCATCGCACCTCTTGGGCCGCTCTGTTCCCTCGGTCTGACCGACCGCTTGGCCCGCATCCGCTCCGCATCAGCCCCGCACAGCGCTCCGCACCGTGCCCGCTTCGTTCCCCCGCTCCGCTCCGTGCCCGACCGAAGGCCACGACCGCAGCGACCGACGCTTGCAACGTTGCAACGTTGCAACGTCGCAGCCCCACTCTCCAAGCGCACGACCGACCGCTCCCATCGATCTGACCGAAGGAAGCGCCCACACCCGAGCTGCTGCACACCCCCAACGCTGCACAGCGCTGTCCCAACGTGTCTGACCGACCAAATCCCCCGCATTGGCTGAGTACGACCGAGAGCCACTCGTCGCAACCCCGCATCCGTCGCATCGCTTGCCACCGTGGGCCCCCAAGTTCTCCAGAGTTATTGTGGGTCCCCCAAAGGCCCCTAGGACTACTGTGGGCCCCACCTAGGTGCTTGCTCTTCGAGGATTTGCCGCGTACGACGTCGTCGCACGTCGTAGCCCGTCGTCGCACGTGCGAGCTTTGGAATCTGGAATCGTCGCCCCGGTTGCTTGCTCTGAAATTTCCAGCGAGGAATCTAATTGGAAACTGGACTTGGAGCGCGATCTTATTATTCCAACCCCCGGCGTCGCTGCTCGACGCCGGTGTAGCTTTCGCGTCGTGTTGAGGTAACGTTTTGCACCCCTAGGACCCCCAACCCAATGCATGCTAATCAAGACTAAAATCAGTATTTTTAAAGTATTTCAAATGTTTTAAATTCACTAATCAAGATTAATAATATGGACTTTAGGCCGGTGGACTTGTGCACGTAGGATAATTGTGATTTTTGGACTCATTGGACGGTGTGCTCAGACGTCGTACTTACAGGCAAGTGAAACTTGCCAACTCTTGTGTAGGGCCATGCTTTTAGGCCACTTCCTTGTTCCTAGCGTAAAAGAGACTAGTCAGTGAAATGATAGCTGGCTAGACGCCTACTTGATCTAGTTTGACAACGAAACTAGATCCGTCACCTAATTGATCTAGCTTGACAACGAAGCTAGATCCAACCCTTTAAACTTGTTGTTCATGCATACTAAACTGTCACGTCTACTTTCCTTACCTGTACGCACTTTTAACTTCCATGCATTGCATCTTACATGTCATCCATGCATTGAATATTGCATTCGTAGCACACGCTACATACTTGTACTTGCTTGTCCAGGGCTAGGTGCACCCCTATGCCAACATGAAAAACACTTCCTGGCTCGTGATCCAGAAGCGAGCATTACCGTTCGGGGGTAAGGCCCTGGCTCGATACACGTGGGATGGGGTAAGAGTTAAGCGGCCAATCAGCTGGGAGTCTGCCTGATCAGCAACTGCAGCTGTAGGGCATAAACTCTGGGTGGGGCGGAGTTAAGCGACCAATCAGTGTGAAAGAAAGTCATTTCAGCTGTAAGGCGTAAACTTTGCACATGACATGAAAACATGACTAGAGAAATCCTTGTAAATGTTATTAGTCTTGCCACACTTGCCATGCCATGCTAGTTTACTTGTTGTTTTCTTTACCTGCTGCACTCTTACTTAAACTGCCATGTCATTGCATCATGCTAGAACTGCTAGGTTGCTTTACTTTCACTTTTAGTTTCCTTGCACAAGTCTCTTGTAGACTTGCTGACATGTGCACCTTGCTCTTTTGGGTGTCACATGTTAGACCCTGAGCCAGAGACCGTTGCTGAGTACGTGATGTGTTGCTGACGCTGAGACTGAGTCCATGATTGCACAGGAGGATTTTGTGGACACCGGTGACTATTCTTTGAGTCTTTGTTGAGCTTCTTTCGTTTTAGGCCTTTTGTTAGTTGTCGGTGCGTGTCACCTTGTTTTGTACGATGTACTTTTGTTGGCCATGTTTGGGCCTTTAGTCTCTCTTTTATTTCAGCCTGGTGGCTTTTCTGCGATGTTGGAATTTATATTTATGGATATTCTGAGATTATTCTTTGTCTCATTTCATTATTATTATCTTTGTTCCGTTCGCGTTTCAGGGACCTGCAGTTTTAAATTTGATTGACGCTTATCGGACTTGCAGCTTTGTAGCTTCAAGTCTGAGCGGACCTTCTCACGCTTCGCCTCCATATTTTTGGGAAGCGGGGCATGACAGGTTTTGTTGGTGGCCCATGCAGGTCCGGTCTTGCAATTGCGAATTAACGGAACAACGATAATAACGGAATATCCGTTAAATAAATTGCAACATCCGAGTAATAAGCCCTGAGTCTAGTCGTTTTCTTATGACACTAGGTGGTAAGAAGACTCAGTTAGACATCTGTGCTTGCTATTTAGAGGCCCCTGATTGTGGTTAGACTCCCTTTTAGCAATTGATTTGATCGCCATAGGAGTTACCTTAGTGGTCCCTGTCTACCCCTGACCATATTAGACTTCTAGAATTCCCTTTAGTCGTTCACTTGGGTTCATCGATTTCGGACCAAGCTGAACGCATTTCGTTTCCGTCTAGCCCCTTAGAAAGTCTTAGCGCTTAGTTCTTAATCTCTAGTTGGTCGACCGTAGGAGTTTCCCCGTAGATCTTTCTTGATCCATATCCTAGGCGCATGAATGTTTTAATCATCCGACCAATTTCCTTGCCTCGATTCACGAGATCGCCCCGTGACGATCATCGTCAATTTTCAAGCATCGCCATTGCAAAACTTGAACCTTCTGAAGGAATTTTTCAATCTTCTCTTCCACTAAGTTAAATTTTGTTCAAAATTTTAATATACCTATACTTCATACTCCTTCATTGATTTAAATTTTTAAAAAAAAACGTTTGTCGGAATTTTTGAACACTAGTTTACAATATTTTTCCCAGCCTATGTTTTTCGTACTTATGCAAATGCGTTGCCCTTCATATATCAATTTTATTCTGGACCGTACTCTTGCTTTGCCCAATGCGATTTATAATTTTCCCTCCTGATTTATGCCATTCATATACTTTTCAAGACACACAGAATTTCAGCTTTCAGCAAGTTGGTTTTTGCTCGTCGTTTCCGCTATTTCAGATTTTTGTAAAATTACTATTTCATAACCATTTCCTAATCTGGACCCTCCATGACTAGATTTTAAAGACTTGCTATTCGATCTTGATAATACTTATACTAAGTCGTTAATATTATTATTTTTCCGTGCACCATACCTACTTTCAATTATTTTTATATCCGTACTAGACTTGTTGTGCTCGTATATTAAGAACCTTGTGTAAATCGGTTTTTCATTTTTGGCAAACCCTGGTTCTCTAAAAGTAGTTTCAAATCGATCATTTTAAATTTTCCATAGCCTAGAGTTTTGAAGGCATTCAACATGAGTTTAAATTCTTCCGTTACTTGATTTCATTCTTTGACTTTCAAAAACTTTTGACAACAATATCTTAAATTACTGACGGATAGAATTTTCTAAACCACATCCTTAATATTCGTGTAAATGATTTTACTTCCTTTTATAATGAATTTTTAAAACCAATAGATTTTACATCCTTAATATCTTAAATTTTTGGCAAACCCTTTTTATTCTCTTTTTATTGCTACCTCTCTACTAACATCTCCCTCCAGTTAGTGATCATACTTAAGAAATCGGACGCGATGGAGATGGTGATGCAAGTACAATGGACCAGTGATTCTGACAGTGACTCAGATGAGGTTAGCTTTTCTCCGTATCATCTATATGGTCTCCAGGACTCGCGCATGGATGAAGCCATGATCGAATGTGCAGCTAGAGAATTGATTGATGCAGTTCGGTTTATCGGATCAGGAACCTATGTGGCAGGTAATGTAAATCAGCAAATGGTCATGGATCATATAACGAACAAGGTTTCTGATGTAGGTACCATTGAGGGCGACATTCACATAAGCTTCGAAGGGGACGTGATGTTCCTCCAGACTATTGAAGCCCTACATGTTGGCACCAGCTGGAGAGAGAATCGTCAATTGGAGCAATTGAGCGATTCCCAGCTATTGAGTATAATGGAAAGTGTAGTGGCTGGTGTATGGGCCCATGGTCCAGTGGAGTTCCCTACAGATGACCCGGTTATACAAGAACTCTCAGTTTTTATCACGAACGCCTTCCACATTGCAGGTACCTTGGATGGCGTCCCCATCGCTGACGGAGTCTATGTGAGATACGAGGGAGACACCCTACGCTTATACAATGATAGCATCCCACAGACTGCGACATGTGAAGAACACGTCTGCAAGGGATACACGGATTCTGAACCAGTACAGAACGACATCGACCAGGGAAGTTCTCCTAACTCTATGCTCGATAGCGAATGCGTACTTGAGTACTTTACCCCGGTTGACAGGTGCGCTATAGAAACAGAATCTGCAGACGTCTGCCACGACGTACCATCGTCTCCCTGCTCATCCTATAATTTTGCCAACGAAGAGTTTCCAGCTTCTGGACCGACAATTGAAGACGCATCCTTCTCACGGGTAAGCGATGATGGGGGTACATCACCCCCTCAGGTAGAACTAAAACCTCTTCATGCTAATTTGAAATATGCTTTCTTGGGAGACAATTCCACATACCCCGTCATCGTCAATGCAGCCCTCACCGAGCCGCAATTAGAAAGCCTCCTAAAAATCCTTAGATTCCATAGAAAGGTAATAGCGTATAGCATTTGCTGACCTAAAAGGCATCAGTGAAACCATATGCACCTATAGGATTCACCTTGAGGATAGAAACGCATCTTCTATTGAGCCTCAAAGGCGATTAAATCCACATGAAGGAGGTAGTGAAGAAGAAGGTTTTGAAGCAATTAGAGGCCGACATTATCTATCCCATTTCCGACAGTAAATGGGTTAGCCCTGTGCAGGTAGTCCCCAAGAAAGGGGGCATGACCGTCGTTAGATACGATAAAGATGAGCTAATATCCACTAGAACTGTCACTGGTTGGCGTATGTGTATCGACTATAGGAAACTCAATAAAGCCACCAGAAAAGACCATTATCCTCACCCTTCATTGACCAAATGCTTGAGCGTTTAGTCAAACACAAATATTTTTGTTACCTAGATGTATTCTCCGGGTTCTTCCAAATCCCATTGCATCGGGAAGAACAAGAAAAGACAACGTTCACATGTCCATATGGCACATTCGCCTACCGAAGAATGTTGTTTGGGCTATGTAATGCACCTGCCACATTTCAAAGGTGCATGATGTCTATTTTCTCGAATTTCATCGAAAACATTATGGAAGTCTTCATGGACGATTTCTCTGTTTATGGCACCGAGTTCGATGATTGTCTAGCCAATTTGTCCAAAGTTTTAGAATTGTGTCATGACAATAAGCTAATGCTAAATTGGGAAAAAGTGTCATTTCATGGTGACAGAAGGGGTTGTGCTTGGCCATGTCATCACCTCTAAGGGAATCGAGGTTGATAAAGCCAAGGTCGAAGTCATCAAGAGTTTACCGCCTCCTACTAACCTTAAGGGTCTCCGTGGTTTCCTCGGGCATGCGGGTTTTTACCGCCGCTTCATAAAGGATTTCTCTAACAATGCTCGCCCTCTTACGGAGCTCCTGGCCAAGGACGCTCCTTTTGTGTTTACTGACGCCTTCTTGCTAGCTTTTAACAGGTTAAAGGAAGCTCTCATCTCAGCCCCAATTATACAACCCCAGATTTGAATCTACCATTTGAGCTGATGTACGACGCTAGTGACCAAGCAGTGGGGGTCGTCCTTGGCCAAAGAAAAGAAGGAAAGCTTCATGCTATATATTACGGTAGTAAGACCATGGATGATGCTCAAAAGAACTACACCACTACGGAGAAGGAGCTGCTAGCCGTGGTTTATTCTATCGAGAAGTTCAGATCGTACCTCTTGAGGTCTAAAGTGATTATACACACGGACCACGCAACACTGAAATACTTATTGAGCAAGAAGGATGCAAAACCGCGCTTGATACGGTGGATCCTCCTCCTCCAAGAATTTGATATTGAGATCAAGGACAAGAAAGGAGTGGAGAATGTAGTGGCAGACCACCTGTCACAGTTAATTCAAAAGCACGGGGATGACAGTTTGCCAATTGATGATTCTTTCACTTGCGAACAGTTATTTGCAATGAACTCCTTTGAATCCTCTTGGTACACAGATATAGTGAACTACCTGGTAAGCGGCATAGTCCCGTAAGGGTTGGCGACTTACTCGATGAGGAATTTCTTACATGAAGCCAAGAGCTACTTTTGGGATGACCCATACCTATTCAGAACATGCGTCGATGGGATCATCAGACGATGTATCCCAAAGGAAGAGGCGACCTCCATCATATCGCATTGCCATAATGAACCATGCGGGGGACACGCAGCTGTCACCAAAACCACAGCAAAAATCCTCCAAAGTGGTTTCTATTGGCCCACCATATTTAGAGATGCGAATGAATACATCAGAAAATGCGATAGATGCCAAAGGACGGGAAACATCACGAAAAAGAATGAAACACCCCTTCAGGGCATCTTGGAGATAGAACTATTCGACTGTTGGGGCATTTACTTCATGGGACCCTTTCCATCTAGTAATGACAATAAGTACATCTTGGTTGCCTTTGATTATGTCTCGAAGTGGGTGGAGGCCATAGCCACCCCGACGAACGACACAAGGGTAGTAGCCAAATTCTTCAAGAATACAATCTTTCCCCGTTTTGGAGTCCCCAGAACAATCATAAGTGATGGAGGGAGCCATTTCATCGAGAAGAAGTTCGAGACGATGCTCAAGAAATATGGAGTTCATCACAAGGTCGACATAGCTTATCACCCTCAAACAAGTGGCCAAATGGAGGTGTCCAACAGGGAAATCAAAGGCATCCTAGAGAAGACGGTGGGCACCTCGAGGAAAGATTGGTCACACAAGTTGGGCGACGCTCTTTGGGCATATTGCACAGCATTCAAAACTCCCATCGAAACAACCCCCTACAGACTGGTGTATGGAAAAGCTTGCCACCTTCCGGTAGAATTGGAACACATAGCGTATTGGGCAGTAAAGAAAATGAACTTTGACTACCAGAGTTCCGCCACGAGACTAGCCTTGCATAGCAACAAGCAAGAGTGAGTATAACATTAGAGTGGAGACGGTGCACAACGGGGAGATTCGATAATGCTTGAACTTTACAAAATATTTTAGTTTTGGAGATTTTTCATGATTCGAAGTGAATATTTGAATAACATGATTCCTTCCATTCTTTATTTCATGTTGGTGTGATTTCTCTATGCTCCACTTGTATCTATTGATTGAAAAGTGCATTGCTAACTCTTTTTATACTAGACTCTATTGATTGCATGAGATTGATACGAGTTGATGACATGATTTTAGAAGATCCTTATTTTTGTCTTTATTGCATGCTAGCCACATGATTAGTAAGACTTGAAAATACCATTAGCATGTGTTTTTACCATTCGAAGCATCGTGATATACTACCGAGGCTTGAGATCTGATTGAACGCTTTAGCACCCCCTTCCATCTCTATTCTCTTTTATTTCCTTTTGTTTATCGCCCGGCATACCTAGTATTCGTCTTCCTCGAGGAGAGTAAGAGGTAAGCTTGGGGGATTTTGATGTGTCCATATTTTCTATCTTTTCATAGCATCATTCCATAGCATTTCATGCTGTATCCGCATCCAAATCCTGCATTTTCTTACGATACTGCAATTCTAACGCCATATTCGAGTTTCGTAGAGTTTTGTGGATTTTCAGGGATTTTGGAGCGGTTCGGGACCACTTTTGGATATGGACACATCCAGAATGCACGTGAGCCCGTTGGCGAAGCTCTACAGGAGTTCGCCGAGTTTTGGAAGCTTATGGGAAGAGTGGAGGAGGATCTAGCAGGATAAACGAGCTTTTCTGGATTTTTCCCAGGCGACTCAACTGAGCAGCGTAGGCCGATCAGTCGACCTGATACACGAGGCGCGGCTGATACGCACCCTGCTCGACCGAGCAGTGTGGTGACTCGGTCGAGCCACTTCTACTTTCGAAGCTCCACCCATCAACATCCTGCTCGACCGAGCAGGACTTGCTCGACCGAGCCAGATGGCGACTAGACCGAGCAAGGCCTACTCTGGTCGAGTAGACAGAACGACATTTTTGAAGAAGCTCGATCCACTGACAGACTCGACCGAGCAAGTGGGCTGCTCGACCGAGCAACCCGGATCCTTTCGATCGAGCAAGCTTCTGCTCGATCGAGTCACTGACTCGGTCGACGACAATGCGGGCTAATTTCGGAATTTCTTTCGTGGGCCCCAGACGGATGCGCGGAGCGAGAGTGAAGAGCGGATCTGGGAGACGAAATTAAAGAGCTCAATTTTTGTATTTTTTTGAATTACGGTTGAGGGGGGAGAGGGAGACTAAAAATTGTTGGTAGATCTAGATCTAGTTTTTGGATAATTGAATTATTTTTTGGGAGAAAGTTCGCGTTCTATTTTCTTTGCATTTTGGAATCTGTGGAATCTCTTGGGATTGCTATTGGTTATTGTTCCTTCTCGTCTTCGGTAAGTAAGTTATTCATTTCTCGCTCGATCCAATTGCTACAATGTTTTCTCTGATAAAAATCGTATTTTTATTCGTCATAATCACTATGTGTGAGTAGTCTCCTCTAGGGTTGATGGGTTAGCCCTAAGACACTAGGAAAGAGATGTAGATCTGGATCTCTAGGTTGTATTGAGAATAAAGGGGAGTATTTCGGTCGATCCATCCGAATCCCTAGGATAACTCGTACTGAGAACATGCCCACGGTCGGTAGAATTGATGAGCTTAAGGAGTATCCTTGGGATTTAAATAGGGAAATTAGTGGATCCAACCAAGGCTTGTGACCATGCCCGGCTCGTGCCTTGAGGGGATCCACCGACGAACTATATCGCTACATTGATGGCTACCGCCATTACGTCAATGAGAGCTACCGAAATACCTCGAAATTCTAACCCATAAGAGTGGTATGAATTGGGAGATCAATCCACTAAACCTAATGCAATGTAAGGATCCCATTCTAACAACAACCTCCAACGGTCTTAGCGGTGATCCATAAGACCCTAGTTTCCTTTATTATCGAGCCAACAACATCATCACAACCAATCTTTCCAAACCGACTGATATCTCACTCTGAGATCCAAAAATAATCTGAGACCTCAAATACACTGTCACTGTCCCTGTGGGGTTCGACAATCTTTTATACAACAATTTAACACCGTCCGCTTGCGGATAGAGCCCAAAGCTAACACCTAGGAGCCATACTACGCCTAGCGACTGTGACACCGCTAGGTGGGATTTAGGTGTAAGTTCGGGGCGCGTCAATGTCCACGCTCATTTCGTTCTCTAGGACAAATCCTACCTGGGCCGCATCCTCTATGTAGCCGATCATTTTAATAACATGATCATGCACAGGGCCCGTCGTCATCTTAGTGCCCAAAAGGTTGCATGTGGCCTCAAACCTGGCAGCTCTGGAACACTTGCCATACAACTCATCAGCATTCAGAAGCATGCTACGAACATCCATATGTTCGTGCTTCCTTTGCATGTCATTGGTCATAGAGGCCAGATTAAGGCACCTTGCCTTCTCTGCATCCCTTTGGTACTGCTTGTAGGCATTCTTATCCTCGTTGGTGGCATCCTCGTCAGGGCTTTTCGAAGCGTCTTCAGTCAGTATGTATCCAATCCTGGCTAGCGAGAGGACCAACTTTATGTTCCTAAGCCAATCCGTATAATTTGTCCCATCTAGCACGTTCTTCTCGATAATGAATTTTAGACCCGACTCCATACTACATTATTAATAGAAATAAATTATAGGGATCGTCTAACCCTTGCAATACTAACAACACACACTAGAGGGGGGGTGAATAGTGTAATGGCAATAAAATTGTCCAAATAAAATTTAACTTGCAAATGCGGAATTATAAATGCAAGAGGAATTAAATGGCACAATCAATGCAAATGCAAACACAAAGTTTTACCCTGGTTCCTCAAACTTGGGTACATCCAGCCACACCAATATTCACTATATTCCCACACAGAGAAGTGAATACAAACCTCACAAGGAGATACCCCACAAAGAGGATTTATGCCCTACACAAGGACCCAACCAATCCTACACAAGGATCAAGGCTCCCACACAGAGAATCACTAACTCCCACTCAGAGAATTAGGGTTAGCCCTACACTAGGACACTCGAACTACGACAAAGAGAGTTAATTCCCACAAAGAGAATTCTAGTCCCACAAAGAGACAACCTCTTACAAAGAGAGAAACTCCCACAAAGAGAGTATCCTAATCCCACAAAGAGAAATAGGAAAACAAATTACACACTGTAAAGTAAATACTCTTACCTATGCCTTGAGATGCTTACTCATGAATGAATGCAAGGCATGGAAGAGGATCTCCAAGTGTTGGAATATGCTTGAGAGCACTTGGATGATTTCTCTTGAGCTGGACTTCAATGCATGAAGGAAGATGAATGCTCAATAGAGGGAAATGAGGGAGCTTGAGAGTGGCTTAAAGATCTCTTGAGATTTTCAATAGAATCAAGAGTAATCAAGAATCAATCAATAAGTTTAAGCATAGGCAGCACACTCATATATATAGGAATCCTATATCAAGCCCAAAAACCCAAAGAAACAGCCAAATAAGCAAATCTGCAACAGCTAGAAACTGGGTGAAAACGACAGGAACAGTCGACTGATGATCATAAGACACTCGACTGATCAACGGCTAGAAAATATCCAACGGCTATAATCTGAGCCAGGACAGTCGACTGACGAAGTCAATACAGTCGATTGACAAACAGGATAGGCGCCTGTTAATCCTTCAGCAGACGACTGCTGCAGGGGATGGATCGAAACAGAGAGCTGCACTCTTTCTCCAATTCTTCGCACAGGCGACTGATGATAATAATACAGTCGACTATCAAATAGTCAGGCGACTGTACATTATTCATTAGTCGACTACTGTAAAGTATGGAGAGAAGACAGACAGATGTAGAGATTGCACTTACGCTAGACAGGCGACTGTTGGCCAATTTCCAGGTGACTGTAACTATACAGGCGACTGAAAACTGATCATCAGATGACTGTGAGTAAAGCTCAAGTTTGAGTCAATAGAAATGTTGACTTGAGCAGTGCATATCAGGCGACTGTAGAAGAATATACAGGCGACTGAAAATCACCCAGTCGGCTGTGTTTTCCTCATCAGGCGACTGACGGAAAGAGTGAACCTATTGGGTTGGATTCTATGATAATCCTAAGGTTCACTAAGATGGTTAAATGCATGTGCATGAATGAGCAAACCATCTAGCAAGGCATTACTTCAACCCTAGACTCAAAAGAGAGAGAAAGCAATAAAGTAAATTACATGGATTATAATGCTTTCATAAGAGTCTAAGTCTTCAATCTAGATGCCTTGATAGCCTCCATCATCTCCAAGCTTTGGCACTCCTTGAGTCCAAACTTTGGCCCTTCTTCACATGATGTCCATCCTTACACCAAGTGATTAGTCTCCAAGAAATATATCCTTGAAATAAACTGAGAGACTAAGACATGAGATTCATTAGCAACAACATAATGTTGTGATCATCATCAAAATAAGACTGGTATGAAACACTAATACTCAACAATCTCCCCATTTTTGATGATGACACACATTATGTAAATCATAAGGAATTAAAGCATAATGCTAATGATCTCCCCCTACTTATATGCACCAATTATATAATGAGCTACTCAAAGGTAAATACTCATAATACCAATAACAACATGGTGACATATAATAGGCATGGATTACATAAACCAATTGCAATGTATAAAGGCATGCAACATGAATAGATAATTTATCTAATCCCATATATCTCTCCCTATAAAGATATCTCTCCCCATATGCATATGTATATATCTCTCCCCCTATAGATATGATCACATAATGCATATATCTCTCCCCCTTGACATCGTCAAAAAGGTGGACATCAAAAATATCCCCCTTTGTCATCTTAGTCAAGATGTGACAATTTGCAAGAAAAGAAAGATATGCATGATACCAAATTTAAAATTTTAGTGGGTATCAATTCACTATCACATGCTCCCCCTAGATCATAGAAATGGTCAACTTTTGACTTCTAGGATCTAATACCAATTAATTAATGGAGCCATGGGCCTTAAAAAGTGTATCAAAGCAATAGATATGGAAAAATCAAGCTTCAAAGATACACAAGGATATTGCCAAAAACAATGAGACATGAAACAAGTTGGCAATATACAAGAGGTTTGGTTTAAGACCCAAAATAACCAAATGTAAATAATGATCTCAAATAACCTCCGAAATGAGAGTTAAAATATGTCTTAAAATAATTTAAACATATAATATAGTAACTCCCCCATTGACATATACATGGATCAAAAATGCATGTATGTCAATAAACCCCAAGGTCCCAATTTTCATGAAAAGAAATAGTTTGAAAATTATTTTCAAAATCATGAAACACACACAATCAATGGGTATGCTAAAAATAAACATAGAAGCACAATACCCATGCAATATGCAAATGTGAGAGGAACCTAAACATTAGGTAACCTAACCCAAGAGGAGTTTGATTTCCTAACGTATTCACACGAGGTGATCACATCCCTAACTAGAGAGTTGATGTAACTATCTCTCTCTTGCACACTATCCTTAGTGGGAATCCACAATCTCAAGGACTTCCTAGGCAATGGTTTTGCCTTTGCAAGAAGGAAGGATGTGGCATGCTTAGGTGTAGAAACAAGTTTCTTAGCATGCAAAGAATGAGGATTTTACTTCTTAGCAAAAAATGAAGATTCTTCATTCTTCCTCATCACCTTGTGATCTACATGCTTCTTGTGGGTGTTATTGTTGTACAAGAGAGCATTGTGATTCTTCTTAGATGCTTTAGCAATATTTCTTGAATTTGCACCAAAAGAAGAATTAGAGGTGGGTTTGGGAACCACATTTTGAATATAACCCAAACCTCCTCTATGATTTACCGGACGTTGTTTTTCCAACAAATCGTGGAGTGAATCCCTAGAATACATAAAGCTTATGAGCTTCCGGGATTCCTCTTCACATTTCAACGTAAGTTGTTGAATGTGAGCATCTAAGCTAAGGTTTTGAGCAATGAGATTTTCATTAGAAATACTCAATTCCTTAACTTGAGAGAGAAGTGTGTCTCTCTCACAAGTGTCATACACATGATTTTCATCATGAATATTTACACTAGATGATTCTAACTCATGCACCCTACTCATAGCATTATCAAGTTTAGCTTTCATTTTATCATATGAATCGATGCACTTACTTGCCAAATTGGAGGCCACACTAAGGCGGTATTCAAGCTCCTCATAGGATGGCTTTTCCTCATTGATTTCTTCATCACTTTCCTCCTCGCTTGAGCTTGACGAAGACTCTTCCCCATTAGCCATAAAGCAACATTCTTCGTTGGAGTTGAGCCATGTCTTTATCTCTTCATCGCTAGAGTTAGAAGAAATTGATGAAGAGTCATCATAGGCAACGAAACACCTTTGATCGTGCTCCTCGTCATCTTCTCCTTCATCATTAGAAGTGTCCTCATTGGAATCATCAAATGTGCCGATAAGTCCCTTCTTTTGGTTCTTGACCTCGGACTTGGCTTTCCAACGTTTCTTCCCTTTACCCTTATAGGTGTCTATGTTGGGTTTGGAAGGGCATTCGGTAGCCACATGACCTATTCCACTGCAGTTGAAACAAACCAACTTATTAGACTATGAGGCAAACTTTGATGAAGACATACCTTGATTATCCTTGAGGAATGCCTTGAAATTCTTGAATTTCTTGGCAAGCTCGATGTAGTCGTCGTCGCTAAGATCTTCTTTATCTTCACTTGGAGCTTCTTGTTGGAACTGCTTTTTCCATTTGAAAGACTCCTTCTCTTCATGAAGAGCAACACTCTTTTTCTTCTCAAGCTTCTCGGGCTTGGTTGACTGGATCTCTTTCTTATGTTGAAGTAGCACTTCAAGAGAGATCTCCAATGTATGCCAAATACTATTGGCCGATTTGCACAAGGAGATGCGATCGAACTCATCCGGAGTGAGGGCGCAATGGAGAACACGCATAGCCCTAGCATTGACTTTGATCAAGTCCTTCTCCGCTTTAGTTCTCAAGGCCGCGGGTGAAGTAGGCTCCTCGAAAGGTGACTCCGTTATGTCCCAAAGGTCATGACTCTTCAAGTAGACCATCATCCTGATCTTCCAACTCGGGTAGTTGGTTCCGTTGAAGAGCGGGGGTCGGACGGTAGAAAACCCTTCTTCATGAGGCGCGGAAGTAGCGTTGAATGCCATCGTTGCAGTATGCTTTAACCTCGCTCTGATACCAATTGTAGGGAACGTCTAACCCTTGCAATACTAACAACACACACTAGGGGGGTGAATAGTGACGTGTGCCCCGGCTTGCTATCCGCAAATGGCCGGGGGACCCGCGTGGGGGTTTAGAAATTTGTAACCGCAAGCGCACGGTGTTGTAGTGTGGCTTGGGGGTCGAACACAGGGAGGCGAGGTTGTGCTTGAGTCAAGTAGGACCAAAATCACCCCGAGGGCGAGCTAGCCCGAATCGGTGGATGGTTGTCACGAAAAGGAATAAAGGGTATGAACAATAAGAAAATAAACCCGGGACTTTGGTTTCCACTCCAACGAGAGACTCTCGTCGATACGGCCTACGGGTATGGATAGCGGTCGGAATTAGGGTCTAATGGTGAGACGTTGCATCTGAAAGTGGTACCGGCGTCCCATGGGCCCGATATTCCGGTCGGTGCCCAGGATGATACACCGGACTTCCCGGATTCGATCAGTGGGCACTCCTGTGTCCATTAACACTGATCGATCCCGGGAGCACTAAGCTCACAACGATAACTCCCAACGTCTCATCCTGCCGCTCCCGCGTGCTAGGATTCGACGTCTACGCTATGGGCGTGAGCTACGGCTAGGGAGTCAACCGCCAAGTTTATTCCCCCTTGGCCCAACGGTCAAAGGCGGTCTTTTTCTCGTCGATGACAATGAAACACCCCGCGTAACCGTTAGATTCCTAATCCCTATCGATTTCCTAACCCTATGGACGCATCGGGAAGAGCCCCCGAAGGGGTTTCCACCAAAATCCCAGATTTGGGAACTACTCACAAAAATCCATTAAAAAGCGATCTAAATAAAAATTAACCGTTGGAATCATAATCAGACAATTGGAATGCGGAAGTAATAGAGTAGATAAGACAATACTAAAATTTGAGAAAGATCTGAAAACTTACAAAAGAGTAACAATTACAGCCGTCACAATAGGAGAAAACAGTAAAAAACTAGCAGCTCCCGTTTCTGGAACCCTAGGGGTTCTATTTATAGACTCTCGCATCACCCGATCGGTTGACAAGTCAACCGATCGGTTGATCCGTTACAAAATAATAACAGAAAATGGCGAGCTTTCACCCGGTCATATGAATCGGTCGGGTGAGTTCTTGAGTGACCGGTTGGATCTTAGCGCCGTCGGGTGAAACGATCGGTTTGGTGCCCGTGTCTTCAGCTCCTCATCTTCAGCTACAGATGAACTGATCGGGTTAGAGTCACCCGATCGGTTGGCATTTTGCTCGAAAAGACAGAGAACAGGCCCCCGCTGAACCGGTCTGTGAACCGGTCGGGTGACTTCCATGTGAGCTCCGGCTGAGACCGGGTGGTGCACTCGTGCATCACCCGATCGGTTGGAGATGACCAACCGACCGGGTGAGGGGCTGAAAGATGTATTCTTTGGCGTATGACCCCCTGGATCACGCGTGACTCCTCCCGTTGCTCCGGGGACTTGAGATATCGTCGTTAAATGTCCCCTACACGGTCAATCTCCTGCAGACATGGATAAACAAAGAAAAGTGAAAGAAAACGAGAAAATACAAGAAAACGAATAAAAGACGGCTGAAAAACACGGAGAAACACAAAAGAAAACGTGCGTGAATATACGAAATATAAACGCACGTCAAAATCCCCCAAGCTGAACTCTTCCTTGTCCTCGAGGAAGACGAGTGAGAGTAGGAGCTCGGAGGGAGAAAATAGAGAGGAAGAAAGAAAAAGAAAACTCCATATCCTAGATCGTCCGTCAGAGCCAACAAAATCAAAAACGACACACCAAGCAAGCAAACGTCAAATCACACCACTAAACCTAGGAAGACGAGTCCAAATAAGTGTCGTGGGTCCACGCGGTGAAGCGCGAGTGAGTGCGGTCGTGTGCTAGCAAATGGTGTCGCTTTCTACAATGTGTTATGAGCTCATATACGCAAATCCATGAAATGACCCAAATACCGATTCGAATTTGAAATTTGCGGTGAATATTAGTTCAAGCATGCATGAGAAGAGTAGGAATAGAAGCGTATCATGCATCGGGGACTCCACAACTAGGGTTAAGGAAATCACGCCACTATAGCCTAGATACTAGCTAAAAAGTTCCTAAGCCAAGTGTTTTCGATAACGATGGGGGTTGAGATGATGTGGAGTAGAACACTCGGTGCAAATTCTCGCCTTCCCTTTATTCTCGGTAAGTAGGAAAAAATATTCACACTGGAATTTTTTGGGTTTTGGGCATTTGTATTTTTTTTTGGTTTTTTGGCTATACAAAATTTTTCTTTTCTTCTCTTTTTGGGTTTTTCTTTTCCTTTTTTCTATTTTTTTTGGATTTTTGGGTTTTTGGCTATACACATGTGCACTCTCCCAAGTGGGAGTACGGTACACGACGAGGGGATTTGCACCAAGTAAAACAAAAAAGAAGTCGTAATCTAAACACTCGGGCAAAGGAAACTATTCTCGCTAAATAAAGCATAGGCTAAATGGGTTATCCTAGTCCTTAATTGTGGAATCCCGACGCATGCGAATTGAAATATACGATAAAAATATAGCATGCATATAGTAGAAACATATACCGCATATTCAAATCGAAGCATGATAATCTAGGGGTCATTCCTGGACAGGTATATAAAATAAAACCACCAAGTAGAAGCACATCGAATAGCTAGTCACGACGCACGACTCACAAAAAAACTAAGTGGACCCACGATGCGTGAAATGCAAGAGGGCTCGAAATCCTAGGGTTAGTGAGTGTGATTATCGATGCAATGCTAGGTGTGTGTGATTTTGTGGCGATTCATCATAGGATTCATCTCTAGGAGAAAGAGCTAAAAAGAAGAAAAGAAAAAAAATAAAAACACGATGAAAACGACACAAAAAACGAAAAAGAAGGACTCAAACGACGCACACAGTGCGACTCCCCCAAGCTGAAGTTTGCATTGCCCTCAATGCAATATGAGTGAGTACGGGAGGGCAATGAAGATGGGGGGGAATACGCATCGACACAAAAAGAAATGAAAAAGAGGAAAACACAGAGATGATACTTAAAATAAAGAAAGATCAAAATCGAAAATCAAACAACACGAAAAGAAAAATAAAACCACACGACACGACACTCAAAAAGTGAAAAACAAGCACACACACACACACAAAAATGAGAAAAGCAACAAAACACGACAGCACACAAAACTAGACGTCCCCCAAGCTAGACCTGACAGTACTAGCGAAATGATATGATCAATGAAATGCAGAGATACGCAAGGGGGAGTCAAAAACAGATAAAGAGATGAAATCAGTAAGCAGGAGAAGGTGAGTCCTCGTCCTCCTCGGAAGAGGGTGGGATTGGGTGGTCGGGGGAGGCTGGGGGTGTGCGGAGAAGTGGGGAATGAGGTGGAGGAATGGGTGCAGCGGTGGTGTGAACAATGGGAGGAGTGTCGGTGGAGGTGGAGGTGGTCCGTGGATATGAGTCAGAAGGCGAAGAATGGCGGCCACGTTCCTCTCAAGTGCGAGGAAACGTGGGTGAGTAAGAAAAGAGGACGGTGATGGGTCCGAGGAGGCAGAGGACATGGCGAGCTCACGAAGGGCAGCGACCTCCCTCTCAAGACCCAGACGGGCAGAGACCTGACGGCGACCAAAAGATGTGGACTGACGTGAGGCAGAAGTGGTGCCGGCAGGTTAGGTCGAAGTGGTGCCGGTGGCAGTGGTCATGCCGGCACAGGAGACAAGGCCAGAAATGGCCGCAAAGAGGTGCTCAGACGTAATGGGTCCCGGAGCAGAAACAGGACGACTCGGGCCAGCCCCTAAATCTCCCCGAGACGCAGGGATATCCTGCTCGCCTAAGTGGGCGGCAGGGGACGGTGGTCTGCGTGCGTCTGCGGGAAGGAAATGAAGGTTCAACCCCGCTAGGAAGTTGGGATCAGGTGGGAAGGTCCAATCTCCCACGAGAGCAATAGTCATGCGAGCGGGGTTGGGGAGAATGGTGTAAGGGGCTAGGGGTGGCCATAATTGAAGATGAAGCGGCCATAAGAGCGGGGTCTAATCATGTGGATGTGCCGCAGGACATCAATATCAAGCTGTGAGGGTCCTGCGGCAGCGGGAAGATTATAGGGGATGGGAATATTAAAATGGGGGTAAGAGCAGATGATAGTTATGATGCCCCCACAACAAAACTTCCCCTTACCGGCCCGGCTGATCTCGAGTAGCTTGTAAACAAGCCAATCGCCGCCATGGATGGGGACGGTAGGGGCCCTGAAGCTAATTCCATCATCGTCCCGGACAAAACGGAAAGTCATGGCCCAAAGGATAAAAAGGTCAGGGATAGTCACGGTGCCGGACTCGTCCCTAGGAAAGAATGCAGATGAAATGATCTTGTGGGCCAAATGAAACACGGGATGAATGATGGAGGAGGACTTGGCCCTTCCTCGGGGATAGTCATGGAACATTGTGAGGCGGAACCAGAATTGATCGACATCAAACTCGGGCGTGTACCCATAGTGTCGGATGGAATCATCCCCAAGATTGGGGAAACCAAATATATCGTTAATCGTGTTCAGATTTGTGGTGACACTCCTGTTACGCACCCTGAATTTAATGATCGACCCGGACTCCCAAACAAGTGTAGAGAGGAATTCGAGGGTGAGTGCCGGGTAGGATATGGCAGAAGCATTAAGGAAGGCCAACCATCCTAAGTTAGCGAAAAGAGATTCGACCTCGGTGTAGACACCGAGATCGACAAGTGTTTGTGTGTGCAGGAACTTAGTAGATAGATGCCCCCGAGCATCGAGCCTACGGTAAAAATCCTTGTGCTCCTGGTTCCTAAAGATATACCCATGCGGGCCCAACATTGGGTCCACAGGGGGGATAACAGGCGGGGGAGGGCCAAGTGTAAGTGCTCGTGTACGAGAAGGGGGACGTGTTTGTTTTCGTCTCTTTCGAGACGGTTCCTCCTCCCGCATAATTCCCTTCCCCTTGTCCTTATCCTTAGCCATGCGTGAGTGTGCGTGTATGAATGAGTGCAAAAAGCAATGGATGCACACTAACACAAGCAAAACGAGCAAGCACAATTTATAGGGCAAATATAGAAATATGAGCTTAAGAGCGAGTGTACCCAAGCGAAATGGCGAAGCTTGCTCGTAGATGTCCCCACACTGTGCAACGAGAGTAGCGTGGAGCCGCGGTGATCACTTTCAGCAAGAATTTTTGAAATGGGGTTGTTTGGGGGGGATTAGGTCAGAAAATCGAAGTGAAAGGTGGGAGAGGGTGAAGATGATGGAGGGATTGATGGAGGAGGTGGAGGGAAGGAGTAATGGAGGAGTGGAGGACGTGGGGGAGTGAAAATCGACCGTTGGGGAAGAGAGGCAGGCGAAACGATGGCGATTTTGGCGATCGGGCGAAGATGAAAACGAACGGGTGGTCGGGGGGTTTATATAGGGTTTTAAGTCGAACCGATCGGGTGACTTGTCACCCGATCGGTTGACGATTAGGTCAAGAATTCTTGCCGAAGAAATGCTACAGGCGAACCGGTCGGTTGACTTGTCAACCGATCGGTTGGCCGCTCCACTCATTTTCCCGAGAATTGTGGGCTGCTCACCCGGTCGCGTCAACCGATCGCGCTAGAACTCAACCGATCGGTTGATATTCCCCAAAATTTCCCGAGAGTTCTCCCCAGCTCACCCGGTCTGTCACCCGGTCTCCTCATTCTTCAACCGATCGGTTCATCTGGGGACAGATCCCGGCTTGTATCTGATACATCCCAACCGATCGGGTGAGCTATCACCCGATCGGTTGGGGCTTTGTTTCCTGCAAAAACCAACAGATTGTCTAAGTCCCTGAACGGATGTTCTCGCGGCTGATTTTATTTATAAAAGTAGATAAAATAAAGTCAAAAATAACGCTAAAAATGGGGAAAAAGTTTAGAACATGGGTTTCCTCCCATGAAGCGCACTTGTTTAACGTCGTTGGCTCGACGCCCGCAAGAGATGTTCACGGTGGTTGATACGGGTGATGCCCGAAGTTCGGCATCTCTTCTTCATTGGAGCTGAAGGCCTTTGGAGTAGTCAGCGGCTGGAGAAATATTTGCTCGACTACCCCCTCCTTGTTCTTGGGATCCGGGGGCTTCTCTTTCGTATTGGCGCTTCCCGCCATCTTCTTTAGGATCCGGACCTCGTCTTTAGTGAGGCCCATGGGTTCTTTCCCCGTTCTCCTCACATGAGGAGCCTTGGGGAACCCGGGAGGGGTCGTTCTTGCTGCACTCGCTTTCCCAGCAGCTTCTTTGTTCTTGGGTCCGTCTCCATCCTCTGAATCCCCCAAGTCATCGGGGGGGTTTCTTAAGAGAATCTCCCAGGAGCTCTCTTCAACAGCTTTTTCATCTTCACCTCAAGCAAATTACACCGAGGGTCATCTGGGGGATCGGGATACTTCATGGACAACCCCAGATCAAATTCAACTTTTTCTCCGCTTACGTTTAGAGAAAGTTTTCCGTTCTTCACATCAATCAAAACGCCAGCAGTGGCCATGAAGGGTCGTCCCAGGATGATGGGGGTGTGTGCGTCTTCAAGCATGTCCATGACTACAAAGTCCACTGGCACATGCACCCCTCTTACATTAACGGGGAGGTCATCCACAATTCCCACCGGATATTTGACCGACCGGTCGGCTAGTTGTAGGGTCATACCGGTGGGTTCCAAATCACCCATTCCTATCCTTTTATACATCGACAAGGGCATCAAACTTACACTCGCTCCGAGATCGACGAGTGCACGATGAATCTTCACTGCCCCGATCGTGCAAGGAATTGAGAAGCTCTCCGGGTCCTTGAGTTTCGGCGGATTTGCCCTCTGGATAAGAGCGCTACACTCTGCCGTCAACACTACTTTCTCCTTTCTAGACCCTCTAGTCACCAAATCTTTCAGGAATTTCGCATAGGAGGGGATTGTTTCGATTGCTTCTAGGAAGGGGATTTGCAGGCTCAGGTCCTTTACCATGGCGAAGAACTTGCCATATTTTTCATCAATTTTGGCCTGAGCTAACCGTTGTGGAAATGGCACAACGGGTTTGAACACTTTCGGGCTCCCTTCCTCCTTCTTCTTCTTCTCTTCTTCAGAGACTCCCTCCGGAGTCATAGGATTTGATGACGAGGCACCGGCGTCGTTTGATTATTCGATCGGTCGCTCAACGACCAATGGTGTTTCCGGTTTGCTAGGGGGCACTCTAGTAGGGATTTGTGTCCCGCTTCTCAAAACGATAGCAGACACATTTGCGTGCTCGTGAACGAGTGCCGACATTTGGGTTGCTCCCCTCGGGTTCACCTCCGGTTGTGGCGGCAATTGGTTTTGTGACCTTGCAAGGTTCGCCACTTGTAACCCCAACTGGGTTACTTGGTCCGTGAGGGCCCGCTGACCCATTTCCAGCTTTTGATTGATCTTCTCCTGGTTGGTTATATATTGAGTCAAGAGAGACTCAACCGGAGAGACGGCCCTCTGTTGGCCATACTGCTGCTGCTGCTGGATTGGCTGCTGATTCCTGGGGGCGTAAAATTGTTGCTGAGGTTGCTGCTGAAATGGTTGCTGCTGAAATGGTTGCTGCTGAACCTGACTCTGCTGTGGCCTAGCCGGCTGATATGTTTGTTGCTGCGGCTGCTGAGGCGGCGAGGGTTGAAATGGTGGTCGGTAACTGAAGTTTGGGTGGTTCCGGTTGTTTGGAGACTAGGCCTGGTTGGAATTGGTCCTTGGCGGATACGGCGCATTTCCCGTGGGGTTGTAAAATAGTGCGCTCGCCTGATCCAACGGTGGTGAGATGTCACCACCGTCGAATTCCCCAAAGAATTCGGATTCTACCGCTGAAATTTGCTGTGTACCGGCCCCACCGGCTCCTACCATTAGTGCGGAGATCTGGGTCGAAAGCAAGTCGAACTTGCTTGAAAGTTTATCGACGTCCTCGACTCTGTGTATACCCCCAGATCTTGGTGTGGCTCTCTCGTCACACCACCGCTCATTGTTGGATGCCATATTTTCCAGAATATGTCCGGCATCTTCCTCGCTCCTAGACATGAAGGAACCCCCAGCCGCGGCGGTGTCCATAGAAGATTTCAAGTCATCCCTCAGCCCATTGTAGAACAGATTAATAATCTGCCACTTCGGAAGCTCGTGGTGAGGGCATCTTCTTTGCATCTCCTTGTATCTCGTCCAAGCTTCATGCAATGACTCGTGGCTGGCCTGGGAGAAGGAGGAGATCTCACTCCTCAACTTCATGGTCTTCCCGGAGGAAAGAACTTTGTCAGAAAAGCGTTGGAGAGCTTCTCCCAGGTATTGAAGGTGTTGGGGTCCTTCCCCCTTAGCCATTGCTTGGCTTTGTCTCGCAAAGAGAAGGGGAACAGCTTCAGACGGATCGCCTCAGTCGTGACACCATTAATCCGGAAGGTGTCACATTTCTCCAAGAAGGAGTCTAGATGCTCGATCGGGCTCTCCATGGGTGCACCCGCAAACTGATACTGCTGGATCCACGTCACCAAAGACGGCTTTAGCTCAAAGCTTTGGGCCGCAATAGCTGGAGAACGGATGGCGGAAGTCGACTCGATGGATGGCATCGAGTACTCCAACAGGGACTTGTGCGGCAGGGTGTTCTCCTCCATGGATTCGGGATCCTCTCTTCTTCGCTTCTCGGCGGCCAAACGCCTAAGGGTGGCGTTAATCTCTGGATCGAGGGGAATCAAGTCGTCGAGACTTCTTGAACTCCTGCGCATGAAAAACAACAAACACCCGTGAAGCGACAAGTGGGAAAGAAACAGATAAAATAAGAAATAAAAATAAGAAAAATAAAAAGGAAAAAGGAGAATGCGAAAATTATCGCGAGGTAGGGATGAGATCTAGACACGAGGGTTCAAGAGATCCTAAAATAACAAACACGTTGCCTCCCCAGCAACGGCGCCATAAACTTGACGTGTGCCCCGGCTTGCTATCCGCAAATGGCCGGGGGACCCGCGTGGGGGTTTAGAAATTTGTAACCGCAAGCGCACGGTGTTGTAGTGTGGCTTGGGGGTCGAACACAGGGAGGCGAGGTTGTGCTTGAGTCAAGTAGGACCAAAATCACCCCGAGGGCGAGCTAGCCCGAATCGGTGGATGGTTGTCACGGAAAGGAATAAAGGGTATGAACAATAAGAAAATAAACCCGGGACTTTGGTTTCCACTCCAACGAGAGACTCTCGCCGATACGGCCTACGGGTATGAATAGCGGTCGGAATTAGGGTCTAATGGTGAGACGTTGCATCTGAAAGTGGTACCGGCATCCCATGGGCCCGATATTCCGGTCGGTGCCCAGGATGATACACCGAACTTCCCGGATTCGATCAGTGGGCACTCCCGTGTCCATTAACACTGATCGATCCCGGGAGCACTAAGCTCGCAACGATAACTCCCAACGTCTCATCCTGCCGCTCTCGCGTGCTAGGATTCGACGTCTACGCTATGGGCGTGAGCTACGGCTAGGGAGTCAACCGCCAAGTTTATTCCCCCTTGGCCCAACGGTCAAAGGCGGTCTTTTTCCCGCCGATGACAATGAAACACCCCGCGTAACCGTTAGATTCCTAATCCCTATCGATTTCCTAACCCTATGGACGCATCGGGAAGAGCCCCCGAAGGGGTTTCCACCAAAATCCCAGATTTGGGAACTACTCACAAAAATCCATTAAAAAGCGATCTAAATAAAAATTAACCGTTGGAATCATAATCAGACAATTGGAATGCGGAAGTAATAGAGTAGATAAGACAATACTAAAATTTGAGAAAGATCTGAAAACTTACAAAAGAGTAACAATTACAGCCGTCACAATAGGAGAAAACAGTAAAAAACTAGCAGCTCCCGTTTCTGGAACCCTAGGGGTTCTATTTATAGACTCTCGCATCACCCGATCGGTTGACAAGTCAACCGATCGGTTGATCCGTTACAAAATAATAACAGAAAACGGTGAGCTTTCACCCGGTCATATGAACCGGTCGGGTGAGTTCTTGAGTGACCGGTTGGATCTTAGCGCCGTCGGGTGAAACGATCGGTTTGGTGCCCGTGTCTTCAGCTCCTCATCTTCAGCTACAGATGAACTGATCGGGTTAGAGTCACCCGATCGGTTGGCATTTTGCTCGAAAAGACAGAGAACAGGCCCCCGCTGAACCGGTCTGTGAACCGGTCGGGTGACTTCCATGTGAGCTCCGGCTGAGACCGGGTGGTGCACTCGTGCATCACCCGATCGGTTGGAGATGACCAACCGACCGGGTGAGGGGCTGAAAGATGTATTCTTTGGCGTATGACCCCCTGGATCACGCGTGACTCCTCCCGTTGCTCCGGGGACTTGAGATATCGTTGTTAAACGTCCCCTACACGGTCAATCTCCTGCAGACATGGATAAACAAAGAAAAGTGAAAGAAAACGAGAAAATACAAGAAAACGAATAAAAGACGGTGGAAAAACATGGAGAAACATAAAAGAAAACGTGCGTGAATATACGAAATATAAACGCACGTCAAATAGTGCAATGGCAATAAAATTGTCCAAATAAAATTTAACTTGCAAATGTGGAATTATAAATGCAAGAGGAATTAAATGGCACAATCAATGCAAATGCAAACACAAAGTTTTACCCTGGTTCCCCAAACTTGGGTACATCCAGCCACACCAATATTCACTATATTCCCACACAGAGAAGTGAATACAAATCTCACAAGGAGATACCCCACAAAGAGGATTTATTCCCTACACAAGGACCCAACCAATCCTACACAAGGATCAAGACTCCCACATAGAGAATCACTAACTCCCACTCAGAGAATAGGGTTAGCTCTACACTAGGACACTCGAACTCCCACAAAGAGAGTTAATTCCCACAAAGAGAATTCCCTAGTCCCACAAAGAGACAACCTCTCACAAAGAGAGAAACTCCCACAAAGAGAGTATCCTAATCCCACAAAGAGAAATAGGAAAACAAATTACACCCTGTAAAGTAAATACTCTTACCTATGCCTTGAAATACTCTCACCCTTGTAATGAATGAATGCAAGGCATGGAAGAGGATCTCCAAGTGTTGGAATATGCTTGAGAGCACTTGGATGATTTCCCTTGAGCTGGACTTCAATGCATGAAGGAAGATGAATGCTCAATAGAGGGAAATGATGTAGCTTGAGAGTGGCTTAAAGATCTCTTGAGATTTTCAATAGAATCAAGAGTAATCAAGAATCAATCAAGAAGTTTAAGCATAGGCAGCACACTCATATATATAGGAATCCTATATCAAGCCCAAAAACCCAAAGAAACAGCCAAATAAGCAAATCTGCAACGGCTAGAAACTGGGTGAAAACGACATGAACAGTCGACTGATAATCATAAGACAGTCGACTGATCAACGGCTAGAAAATATCCAACGGCTATAATCTGAGCCAGGACAGTCGACTGACGAAGGCAATACAGTCGACTGACAAACAGGACAGGCGCCTGTTAATCCTTCAACAGACGACTGCTGCAGGGGATGGATCGAAACAGAGAGCTGCACCCTTTCTCCAATTCTTCGCACAGGCGACTGATGATAATAATACAGTCGACTATCAAATAGTCAGGCGACTGTACATTCTGATGGAAATTGAATTCCACCCCAAGTGATTTTGATGATGAGCACACCAAATGAACGCTTGATGTACTAACTACACTACCTTCAAGTGCGCAGAATTTGCGAAGCTCTACTCATACTCAAAGAAGCACACTTCAACGCTCAAAGACAAAGACGAACATGACTAAACTCAAGTGATGAAGCTCAAGCTCAAACAGAACAAGAAGCACAAAGATAGGCTCGCTTGCACTTCATCAAGTTGACCAAACTTCCGAAGACATGTTCTGAGTCCATAGTGAGTGTGTTGTGTCTTTTAGGGTATTTGTCAAAGCCATATCAAATAGACAAAACACACACACACAACAATTTCGAAAATATTTTAATTATCTTCAAAATAGTTTTCGAGAGCTTTTTCTAGTCACTTCATAATTTTCGTAGTGAAACTCCACGCACCCTGGAGCTAACTACTTGTCTGACTAGAAGAGCAGCAGGAAAAACTCCTCTGGGAGTCGACTACCAAAAGTAGGGAGTCGACTACTTGTCAGAGATCAAAAACTCCTGGAGTTCTCTGGGAGTCGACTACCTATATGAGGGAGTCGACTACCAGTTGTAAATTTCAGACGTTTTTGAATTTGAATTTTGAAATCCTTTGCGCAATTTACTCCGTAATTTTTGGGACAAAAGTCAAACGAAATTTGAAATTCAAATCTCAGTTTTTCCATATATATAGAGCCAAATTCTTTTGTGAAAAACACAACATTGAAAATCAAATCTATTGTGAAAACTCTCTTGAATTCAAAGCTCTCAATTTTCTTTCTAGCCAATTTAATTTTTATTTGATCTTGCAATACTTTCTTATTCATTTTTGAAGATCATACTCTTACCTTTTTATTGGCTAAATCGTTTTCAAAATCCTTACTATTATTCTCTTTAATTTTATTTAAAAGGATTTTTGAAAAGTTCTAGATCACAAAGAACTTCTCTCGTATCTTTGTGTGATCTAGACTAGCATTCTATCAAGCCACTACACAAATTTGTCTAAACTTTGATTGGCTATAGAATCGGGTGTGTAAACCAATCTCCATCATTTATTGTGGTGTATTGGATAAATTCTCATTGTGTTGATTGTTGGAACACTAGACAAGTCTAGTTTTTGCCAGTTGGAAAGTCCTCGGTTTGTGAGGCAATGGTAAACCCTAGACAAGTCTAGGTGTTGTGGTTGGAAATCCTGGTCAAGGCTAGGTCGTTGGAAATCCTAACGAGTGAAGTTAGGTGCTTGTATTTGCCAAGGCAGATAGTGGAAATCTCGTACCGGATTGGTCGGGGACTGGACGTACCCGGGTTGCGGGGAACCAGGATAAAAATCCTTTTGTCTGCGTTTGTTTTCTGTGATTTGTTATCTTTCTTGTACAAGCATTCTTTACTTATTAATTCTTCATCTTTGTAATTCATTGTTAACTTATTGAAAAGATTGTATCTTTAATTTCCGCTGTGTATAAATCTATTTGCAAAGATCTATTTGTCAAAATTATATTTATCTGATCTTAATCCAATCTCTTTCATATTCTTGTTAAGATTGTTTTGTTGATTAAGAACCAAGCGTAGATCACTCTACTTGGTTTCTTAGGCAACATTAGAAGGAATTTATTTGTGTTAATATCGTCGAGCAAAAAAGTTTACTATATACACAACACTATTCAACCCCCCCTTCTAGTGTTGTTTGCCATCCACAGGATCCAACACTTGGTATCAGAGCGAGGCTACAAAAGTGATGGCGTCAACATCTTTTCACTCTGAAGGACTGAATACCATGCGACCACCTCTATTCAACGGAACCAACTACGCTAGCTGGAAGATCCGAATGAAGACTCACCTAGAGTCATTGGACATTGAAGCTTGGACTATTACCAAAGTCCCGTACATCGCACCCACCGACGTTGAGTTTGGAAAATGGTCTGTCGACGACAAAAAGAGAGCTAATCTCAATGCAAAAGCTATGAATGCTCTGTTTTGCGCTGTTACAGGAAATGAGTTCAATCGAGTCTCCCAATGTGAGACAGCACATCAAATATGGCATACTCTTCAGGTAAGCCACGAATGTACTGAAAAGGTAAAAGAATCTCGCATAAACGTTTTACATTCAAATTTCGAATCTTTTAAAATGGAAGAAGGAGAGAGTATCACCGATGTGAATACTCGTTTTACTAATATTACAAATGAGCTTGCAGGACTAGGAAAGAAACTTTCCGAGTATGAACAGGTAATGAAGATACTAAGATCCCTCCGACCCGAGTGGAAGGGAAAGACTACGGCCATTCGAGAAGCCTATAATGTGAAAGACCTCACCATCGAAGAACTAATAGGAAATCTCATGGCATATGAAATTGAGCTTGAAGAAGACAAGAAAATCGAAGAAAAGCCAAAGAAGAAGAATCTTACGTCCAAAGCACAAGAGGAAGATTCCGACTACACGGACAAAGAAGACCATATCGCATTCATCTCAAAGAACTTTAAAGAGGTCATCACTAGTAAGTATGGAAAACGATCTTTTAGACCCACTAACGGTATTATTTGTTTTGGTTGCAATAAACCAGGGCATGTCAAGAGAGACTGTCCATTGGAGAGAAACAACCGTGATTCAAGAGATCGTGGGAAGAACAAAGACAATAATGAAAGGCGAAACAATACAAGAAACAAGTTTCGACGACCAAAGAAAGAAGCTTATGCAGCCTTCGACCAGAGTGACGACTCTTCATCCGATGAATCCTCAGAAGAAGATAATGATGAAAGAAGAGAGACGGCACACATGTGCTTCATGGCATCTACATCCTCCAAGGTAAGCTCGCATCATGATTCATCTAGCGACAATGAGTCATCGTCAAGCGATGATGAAGACTTGGATTATAGGGGAGCATATAAGGAGCTATGCAAAATGCATGAAAAGCTCATTAAAGAACATAGAAAAACACTTAGAAATATTAAAAGAGAGACTAAAGAAAAAGAAGAAGTCATTAAAGAAAATAGTCTTCTTAAAGAAAAGAATGATCTCCTACAAAAAGATATTTTGCTAGTAAATGAAAAAGTTGAAAATCTAAATAATCTTCTCGTATCTGTCAAAGATAAATACGACGCTACGATGAAAATTATTGAGAATTTAAACAAAGGAAAAGGGAAGCTAGATAGTATAATAGATAATCAAAAAGCTTCATCTAGCAAAACCGGACTCGGCTATGATTCACATCATACCAAGAAACGGGTTAAGCATACTAGGATGCATCATGCTAACGATAATGTTTTGAGCATCTGGGTACCAAAGAGATTATCTGATCAGCGAAAAGAAAGGTACGCTACTAACTTTGTTCAACAAATTCATTTTAACAAAAATTATAAATATGTTGTTCATAAAGGAACTAAACCGTATTGGGTTTGGCTTCCTAAAGACTAACTCATCGGACTCAAAATCAAAGAGTACCATAAAACGCTTGTTTATTTTCAGGTACTCTAAAAGGAGGAAAACAATGAAGAAATTTCAAGAAGTCAAAACGGCTGAATCAGAACAAAAGTTTTTAAAAAAAAATTATTTTATATATATATATATATTTTAAATGTGTTGTAATGAGTTAATACGTGTATATGATTGTGCTTTATTCTTAAAATATTTTTTTGTTCAGAAAGCACACTCAACCTGGATCAAAATCTCCCCGGGATGAGAAAACGACTCAACCCAGCAGGGAGTCAACTACCTACATGAGGGAGTCGACTACTAGTGCGTAAATTTCTGGGTTGTTCTTTTTTTTACTAACTCCTAATGGGTTCTATTGAGTGGATGGGTCAAGATCCGTTAAGACAACTTACCCAATAAGCCTAAAACTCATCCTAGCCATCCAAATCTTGATCTAAAGGCTCTCTCTTCTCCCCATCTCTTCATCCAAACAACAAAACCCCAAGAAAAACCCTAGAGGTAGCCGACTACCCCTCTTCCTCCTCCTCTTCTCTTGATTTTTCACCTTGGTGCTTGGACTTTTTGGAGCTATTTCTCATCTTCCTCCAAAGTTACTCAAGGTAAAAAAATTTTACCCCATGATCTTTTACTATTTCATCTCTCTTGGTTATCTAGTAGTGTAAAAATGTTATTTTTCTTCTTTTACTCTATCTAGATGCCTATCAAGGGGATGTTCTCCAAGAAGAGGAAAACTACCACAGAAATTGATTCTGAAAAAGGAGATTATCTTACCCTATCTTTTCAAAACTACTACCTATGAGAAATTTGTTAAGATCTCAAAGAAACCAATCTTGCATGAACGATTTGTCAAACTTCATGATGTCATCAATTATGGTATTGACAGTCTGTTAGATTTTCAAAACTTAGCAAACTTGTTCTCTTCTGAAAATGTGTATCTTTGTTATCCTAGGCTTATTCATCTTTTCTATGCAAACATGGACTATGATCTTGTGAAAAGTCGTTTCATAACAAAAGTTCTTGATACTAAACTTGCTATAACTGTCAAATCCCTAGGAGAAGCCCTAGGTATCCCATACTCCGGTATGATTCTTGACAAAATCGAAATGACTGATGAGAACATTCTAGAAAGAATGTATTTGCCCGGTAGACACTTTCAAACCAAACTTCTATGTAGCAATCTTCGCTATCCGGCGAGGATCTTGGCTAATATTTTGTCCTATAACATAACTCAAAAATCTGGAAGCAATGCTATTCTTTCTGAGAAACAAGCTAAGTGCATTTATGCCATCCTAGGTAACATTCGTGTTAATTGGGCTAAAGTGATTATGGATTCTATCCTAGCCTCAGCTTCTTCTGATAGACCCTCCTCCAACCTTTCTCATGGACACTATCTTACTATACTATTCATTAGCTACAATGTGCCACTGGATCATGAAACATCCATTCTAGAACCTGCTCGTGTCTTTGATGTACATGCTCTTGGGAGAATGAATCTCCATCATGACCTTGATGAAAATGTCCCTGAAGAACAAATTGCTGCCGAAGGAGGATCATCATCCTCAAGGCGAGGTAAGAAAGTTGTCATTTCAGATTCAGAAGAAGAAGAAGAAGAAGAAAAAGGAAGCGGCGAAGAAGAAGAAGAAGAAGAAGTTCCAGCATACATCGTTGAACTTCAGGAAATGCTCCTGAAAAAGATTGGAAGGTTGAAGATTACACAAAAGCAAGGATTTGAAGACATCAATCGTAAAGTGGACGATTTGAAAGAGCTTGTTGTGAACAGCAACAAGATGACTGAGTACACACTTGCCATGATCCTTGATGAGATCAAGGAACTAAAGAAAGGTGGCGGTCACTCTTAGCTCTTTCTTTCTCTAAAAACAATGGTTCTCTAAAACAATGGTTCTTAAAACTATGACATTTGAGACGATGGTCTGTAATAACTCTATGTGTGGTGTTTGGTACAATATCTATATGCTATATATCAACTGCCAGTATGAACTAACACATCTCTTGCAGGCACAAGAAATTGAATTTCCCTCCTAAACATATCTATTTGTTTATTTTTTTTGTTGATGACAAGGGGGAGAAAATTCATGTGACATGAGATACAAAATAAAATCATATGTATACTGTTTTGTGTATTGCTTCAATGTAGGGGGAGAACCGCATCAAAGCAGGGGGAGTAAGTATACCATATATTTTATCTTTTATTTACTTCATATATGAGCACACCAAATGAACGCTTGATGTACTAACTACACTACACTCAAGTGCGTAGAATTTGCGAAGCTCTACTCATACTCAAAGAAGCACACTTCAACGCTCAAAGACAAAGACGAACATGACTAAACTCAAGTGATGAAGCTCAAGCTCAAACAGAACAAGAAGCACAAAGAGAAGCTCGCTTGCACTTCATCAAGTTGACCAAACTTCCGAAGACATGTTCTGAGTCCATAGTGAGTGTGTCGTGTCTTTTAGGGTATTTGTCAAAGCCATATCAAATAGACAAAACACACACACACAACAATTTCGAAAATATTTTAATTATCTTCAAAATAGTTTTCGAGAGCTTTTTCTAGTCACTTCATAATTTTCGTAGTGAAACTCCACGCACCCTGGAGCTAACTACTTGTCTGACTAGAAGAGCAGCAGGAAAAACTCCTCTGGGAGTCGACTACCAAAAGTAGGGAGTCGACTACTTGTCAGAGATCAAAAACTCCTGGAGTTCTCTGGGAGTCGACTACCTATATGAGGGAGTCGACTACCAGTTGTAAATTTCAGACGTTTTTGAATTTGAATTTTGAAATCCTTTGCGCAATTTACTCCGTAATTTTTGGGACAAAAGTCAAACAAAATTTGAAATTCAAATCTCAGTTTTTCCCTATAAATAGAGCCAAATTCTTTTATGAAAAACACAACATTGAAAATCAAATCTATTGTGAAAACTCTCTTGAATTCAAAGCTCTCAATTTTCTTTCTAGCCAATTTAATTTTTATTTGATCTTGCAATACTTTCTTATTCATTTTTGAAGATCATACTCTTACCTTTTTATTGGCTAAATCGTTTTCAAAATCCTTACTATTATTCTCTTTAATTTTATTTGAAAGGATTTTTGAAAAGTTCTAGATCACAAAGAACTTCTCTCGTATCTTTGTGTGATCTAGACTAGCATTCTATCAAGCCACTACACAAATTTGTCTAAACTTTGATTGGTTATAGAATCGGGTGTGTAAACCAATCTCCATCATTTATTGTGGTGTATTGGATAATTTCTCATTGTGTTGATTGTTGGAACACTAGACAAGTCTAGTTGTTGCCAGTTGGAAAGTCCTCGGTTTGTGAGGCAATGGTAAACCCTAGACAAGTCTAGGTGTTGTGGTTGGAAATCCTGGTCAAGGCTAGGTCGTTGGAAATCCTAACGAGTGAAGTTAGGTGCTTGTATTTGCCAAGGCAGATAGTGGAAATCTCGTACCGGATTGGTCGGGGACTGGACGTACCCGGGTTGCGGGGAACCAGGATAAAAATCCTTTTGTCTGCGTTTGTTTTCTGTGATTTGTTATCTTTCTTGTACAAGCATTCTTTACTTATTAATTCTTCATCTTTGTAATTCATTGTTAACTTATTGAAAAGATTGTATCTTTAATTTCCGCTGTGTATAAATCTATTTGCAAAGATCTATTTGTCAAAGTTATATTTATCTGATCTTAATCCAATCTCTTTCATATTCTTGTTAAGATTGTTTTGTTGATTAAGAACCAAGCGTAGATCACTCTACTTGGTTTCTTAGGCAACATTAGAAGGAATTTATTTGTGTTAATATCGTCGAGCGAAAAAGTTTACTATATACACAACACTATTCAACCCCCCCTTCTAGTGTTGTTTGCCATCCACAGGATCCAACACATTCTTCATCAGTCGACTACTGTAAAGTATGGAGAGAATACAGAGAGATGCAGAGATTACACTTACGCTAGACAGACGACTGTTGGCCAATTTCCAGGTGACTGTAAATATACATGCGACTGAAAACTGATCGTCAGACGACTGTGCGTAAAGCTCAAGTATGAGTCAATAGAAATGTTGACTTGAGCAGTGCATATCAGGCGACTGTAGAAGAATATACAGTCGACTGGAAATCACCCAGTCGGCTGTGTTTTCCTCATCAGGCGACTGACGGAAAGAGTGAACCTATTGGGTTGGATTCTATGATAATCCTAAGGTTCACTAAGATGGTTAAATGCATGTGCATGAATGAGCAAACCATCTAGCAAGGCATTACATCAACCCTAGACTCAAAAGAGAAAGAAAGCAATAAAGTAAATTACATGGATTACAATGCTTTCATAAGAGTCTAAGTCTTCAATCTAGATACCTTGATAGCCCTCCATCATCTCCAAGCTTTGGCACTCCTTGAGTCCAAACTTTGGCCCTTCTTCACATGATGTCCATCCTTACACCAAGTGATTAGTCTCCAAGAAAGATATCCTTGAAATAAACTGAGAGACTAAGACATGAGATTCATTAGCAACAACATAATATTGTGATCATCATCAAAATAAGATTGGTATGAAACACCAATACTCAACATAAATTAGCATATGTTCTGGTATAGTTTAAGATGTTTTTCTTAAACTATATTCTCCCACTATTTTTAAAGAATTTTAAGCCATAATAATAAACAATTTATTATAATAAAATATTTGTGGGAGATGGATCCGACTACTTTGAGTCTGACAACCTTGAGTGTAGCTCATCAAGTTACTAGACTCTGTAGTCGGCACATGGACTCTTTATGAATCATATCACATATAACTCCCTATAGATTTTACCCTAGCCATTTATGATCATGAGTGTCACTCATCCAAATCATAATGTCTAGCCTAGTCGGACCCTTGTTTTCACGTCTAGCTTAACTTACGCCGGCTCTCGGTGTATTCACGACACGACGGTTTGGGTCAAGTCTAGACTACATCATTAGATTAACTTACGCCGGTGCTTGGTGTTTTCACGACACAACGGTTTGGGTCAAGTCAAGATTACATCATACATATTTAAGAAGTTGGTTTCTACAAGGTTGTCATGTCACAGCTTGAGTGTAGCTCAACAACTGGAACACGGGTCCTATAGTTGCCAACCCCTAAAACAAGGAGGGCTACGTTTTATCTTGAAAAAGATTATTAACGTATTAGACTTAGGTATAGTTCAAGGTGTCATATAATCTTGATTTGTGTCATTTCGGTCCAGCGGACACGGCCAGGGAATTGACTAAGCCAAGATCACTTACCCCCAGTCTAGCTAGGGTGACCCAACAAACTCAGCCAAGCACATTGACCGGTATCATGATCCATTGAATGACACTTATCATTTATATATGCGTGCCGTAAACTAAAAGGATTTTATTAACACTAATTAATCCTATCAACTAGTGGAATCCTTAAAATTCAAAATTCATTAGGATTCGTTAATAACTTTTATTAAGTCCTTATCAGCTATAAGGTTCATTTGTTCAACGTGCTACCCTAATCATCATTAGGATTTTAATAAATTAATTTCAACACTTTTAAAGTGTAGTCATTTAATGAAAATTATTATTGAAACGATTAAAATAATAATCGTCGTTAAAGGACTACCCTGATCGGGAATTAGGTTTAAAGGTTGTAAAGATTCATTAATACATAGCATGTCTCAATTTTTAAAAATTCATCTTATAAATTTTTAAAGTGATTAATGGCTAACCTAAAAGGTTCATGAATAATCAAATTATAAATCATTGG
This sequence comes from Scilla litardierei, assembly GCA_030789695.1. NCBI lineage: Eukaryota > Viridiplantae > Streptophyta > Magnoliopsida > Asparagales > Asparagaceae > Scilla > Scilla litardierei. The sequence goes on along the minus strand of CM061142.1, from coordinate 490,323,327 downwards.
CATTAAACATAAACTACGCTAATCATTATCGCATAATATTAGGGTTCAACTATTTAACAATTAAATAGAACAACATGTTAGCACATTTGTCAAATAAATAATTAACATGCACTCTTTAAAATTTAACATTTAAATTAAAAGATATGATTTTAAAACTTAAAACATTTTATCTAATACAATAATAGTTTCATAAAAATTATCAAATAATTTTTATTACAACCCTTTGTATTTAAAATCATTACAAAACATTAGAATGCTTGCTAAGAGGATTTTATCACATTAAATAATCAATAAAAGCATCTAACCATAAGAAGTCTTATTTTAACATTATAACATAAAGTTAAAATATTTCTTAAAAATTTCATGCTTTTAAAAACAATTAACATTTTAAAAGAAGGGGTTCATTCTAATGATATCGCATTAAGTTAAAATCTTTATATGCATTTACTAAGCATTCATAATTTTTTTTAAAAAAATACATCGCAGTCTAAGATAATCATGCAAACCTAGAGCTCTGATACCACTGAAGGGTTTTGGCAGACCCTTAGGGCTCTAATCTGTACATGTCCTAAGTCGGACGGACTACATATGCATAATAAAAACAGCGGAAATAAAAATAAAATGCTAAACAATTTAGCGAAGCCCTAAGGAAGCCAGACCCTTAGCTAGGAACTATGCCGACTTGTGGTGGATCTGACCACACCAAGAGGGATCTAAGCTACTACGACATAATTAAAAAAACTAGAAAGCTACTAAATTACATACCCAGAATCTTGCCTTGGTGCAAGCAAGATGTACCGAACCACCTTCATTCGCTCCCCGAAGCTGAGCCGCCTTGCGCCCTCGAACCGATCCATCCAAAGCGAGCCGACACCCGCCTCCGAGTCAACCACTTGCCGAAGGAAGATTTCACTTGAGCAAATCCACGTCAGAGACTTCTGGATCAGATCCAAACCTCGGCGCTGTCTTGCTAGGACTCGATTGGAGGATAGGAAGAAAGAGGATGAATAATTAAGCCGTCGATCGAGCGTGCTCAAAAATCAGGAGCTTCTCGAATCGGAGACTTGGTGTAATTTTTTCAAGGGGTGTGCACTCCTATTTATATAGGGAGCCGGACCCCCTTGCTCATCACACGAGCAATGTGGGAGTAATTAGTGAAAGAGAGATTTAATTAAGTTAGTAAGCCTTTCTCAAAGGCCTAACTTCAACTAATTAAATCTCCCTCATCATTGAGCTTCAGAGACGATACAACTTATCATTTCGAAGAGCTTCAAATGGTGAACGTGTAGGAACAAACGGTAAGGAATTCCGACTTCATTTGGCCCCTCAAACAATTGCTCAAAGTTGAGCAAAAATCGTAGTTCGTAGCCATCGTCAAGGGTTTCAAAAAAACCCTAAGAAAACAACCCTTAAGTCACGGACGCATCCGCTCAGGCTTGCGGGCACGCCCGCCCCCATTGCGGGCGGGCGCTCGTAATCAGGCGCAGTGAGCGCGCCTGCCCGCTTAGCAGACAGGTCTCGCTGTGGGCCACAGCGGGCCGGCCCCCGCTAGGCCGTGTGGGCGCGCCAGCCCGCCAAGTAGGATGGGCCCATTGCGGCAGCGGGCGGGCCCCGCTTCTGAAGTGAGTGCGCCCGCCCGCCTTAGCGGGTGCGCTCCGCTTTCCCTTACGGGTGGGCCTGCCTTCCAAAGTGGGTCTGACCCACTTTGGCCACTTTCTGCTGTTTTCATGTTTCTGGGCTCGTTTGAGCTCCAATTCCAACGCGGTTTCTTCCTGTGGATTCCTCAGGAAGTCCTCTTCAATCCAAAATGATAAACTCCTTTAGCTTTAATCTCATAACTGACTTGTGAACTAAATTATTTCATTGCATCGAATGCATTCATCTTTAAAGTTCTTCTTATTACTAAGACGTGAATACTACTCGGTGTGAGACCCTACAGCCTGACCCTACTATAGGTTGGGACTCGAAGTTCCTAGACGATAGTAACCATGAGTAGCAGGTGTCGTCCATGTTTCAGAATCATACTTACGTGATTGACCCATCAACAAAAGTGTCGTCGAGATCACTTTGACTGTGTCGGTGATGAATACCGCAGTTTTAGTCCCTTCGTCATAACTGTGTCGTATCATGGCCTAGGGTATAGTTAACCGTCAACCCCACTAGCCAGTATTGGTCAGTATATATCGGTCTTTGTTATATACACGTTATACATCTTACAATGTACCTCGGCCGAGGTTTAGTACAAAGAACCGTACTGAGCCTGTGATACTAACTTCCCTTTAATAGAAGAGCTGAATCCCATCTAAGTCTTTCACTTACCTCGTATGCTTCAGGTGTCACCTAACGTAAGACCTTTTGTAACGGCCGGTATTTTTAGGTATGTGTGTACTAGTAATTTTACTTCCGATCGGTTGAGTGTTTTTATCCGTAGAGTCGACGCGAGCGCGTCTAAATTTTTCACCGTAGTTAAATAGTTACTATAGTTATTACATTAGCTAATTTATTTTACTAATTACGAATTACGATTACTAATTTATTTTATTAATTACCAATAATTTTTAATATACCATTAATTACTTTGGATTAATTTTTTAGTTACTTAATTAGTTACTTAATTAGCTAATTAATTGGTTAATTACACACCCACGTTTTTCTCATTCCGAGCCGGTACCTTCCTCAAAACAGGTTCGATTCATTCCCCTAAAAATTTTTAGTCTTCCATCATTAATACTAGGTTTGAATTTTAGACGTTTCGTTTAACACGTCTCTTCCTTCTTAATTGAAACCTAACCCGTGACTAAATTTTCCCCCGATTAATGAACCCTGTCTCCCATCCATCTTCAAGTATAACCTGGAAGATGCTCCCCTGCAACGATCGTCAGTCCCCCACACAATACAATCCCCCCGTTCTTCATCTTTCCGCATCTTCATCAATTCTTCATCCCAAAAATCAGCCAAGCACAAACAAAATCCACAACCAAATCAAAGAAAACCCAAAATCCAAAATCCCAAAATTAGTTTCAGATCAAAAAACAAATTGAGAGGGAGAAACAGAAATCAAAACCCCCAATTTTCATATCACCCTCCTTCCCTTGGCCAAGCCCTCCCTCGCGCCACCCCGGCCTCCCCTTGCGTCGCCCGGAGCCCTAGGTCGTACGCCGTCGCCGCACCACCGAGCCGTGCGCCACCACCGAGCCGCGCGCGCAGCCGCTAGCGCCGACCCCCGCTGACCCCCGCCGGAAGCCGCCCGCGCCGCCCCCAGGCCGGCCTTCCCCGCCCCCTCGCGCCTCCGTCCAAGCCGCCCCGCCCCCGGCCTTGCGCCGCCGCCCCCGACCTTGCGCCGCCCGAGCCCCCTCCTCGCGCCGCCCGAGCCCCGCGCCGCGCCGCCCGTTGGCCGCCGCCCCTGCTGCAAACGAAAAAAAAAAAGAAGAAGAAGAAGAAGAAGGGAACGAAGAGAGTGAGGGAAGAGAAAAATAAAGGTAAGGGGTATTAATTTGTTGCATAAGTTTTGGTGCCTACTTCACCTAACATTAATAAGATAATATATTAGTTATATATTAGTTATAATTAGATTAGTTTAAATTATGTTAAGTTAATTTATTATAAGTTATATAAGTTAACAGGTTAAGTTATTAGTTTTATTATTATTATTATTTTGAAGTTAAGTTAATTTTTCTAATAAGTTAAGTTGTAAAGGTAAGATATATTTTATAAGTTAGTTAAATATATATTTTTATAAGTTAGTTATTAACTAAGTTAACATCACTTAATAAATAAGTTGGATATTTTATTAATAGTTTCGTGTAACTAACTCGTTTGTAACACGTGTGAACCAGGTACATCGACCGCCTTTCAAAACGCGCCTTTCACGACAAGGCAATTCGGTAACTCATCATACCCTAGCTATGGGGTTTAAAAGCAATAATGATGCATGCCAAAATTAGTTTCTTTTATTGACAAAGTGTTTCTCTTGAACAGTTAGCTATACTTGATAAATTGCACCGTACCGTAAATTGAATTGGACTCTGTGACATGCTTAACCGTTAACCGAAAGATGTAATTGGAAAAGTGAGAATGGTGATTGACTCGTAAATTGTAAGTACAGTAACCTGCACACACACACACACTGGGTTTTTGGGGTAACTTATAATAGCGAGGGTACGGGAGCGACTAGTCCAGACTTTGTTGTCACCGTGCGGGTTTTAGCAACCCATAACAGTGCCGGTGACAACCATCACAGATCACAGATTATTGCACAGTACTCAGAGAATTGGTTCGCCCGGGTAGCACCCGCGGCAAGAGTTGGCCTCTTGGTTGCTTATTGTACCCCGCATTATAAGTCACGTAGGCTCAGGCACAACTAAAAGTCTCGTAACTGGTCATTTTAGATATTGTTATTGCTGATAGAAGTAGACAGCTATGTTACTTTTCTGCTCTATTGCTCGCACTTTACTTTTTAGTTTGCCATGTTAGTTTTGCCATGCTCATTTATTGTTTTAAATAACATGCTAAAGATACTTTGAGTTACGTCTGATCCTGGCGACCCTTCTTTTTGTGGTGGTCTCGCCAGATACAGCACAGGTTGAAGAAGTTGCACCAGGGAATGCAGACGCTGAGTTTGCTGTAGAATTTGACCAGGAGGACGCTGGTTACTAAGTGTGAGTGTGAGTGTGTTTGTTTTTATTATATGTATCAGAGTGGCTTGTTTGGTGTGTATTTGTATTCTCGAGTTGTATTTCTTTTCATGTACGCTGCTGGTTTGTAATAAGGTTTACACCACTTTCATGTATGAGTATTTTGGCGCATTTCTGCAACAGAGCCTGTATTGATCTCATCGGTGCCTAGCAGGACTTGTGCATTTCCAAACAGTAATGGGCCCGAAAGCGGGTCATTACAGGTTTGGTGGCCCATGCAGGTCCGCGCTAAATACCACATGAGCAGTACAGGAAGTTCAGAATGTGCTGTATAAAATACTCAATGAAACTGATCAAACCTTATGAAAACGCAGGAAAGCAATGGAAAGGAACACTTCTGGAAGCGAGGACAGTGCATTTGGATCCGGGATCAATCACCTGAATGGGGGTCCCAACCAAAATGATGCTGGCAATGGAGCTAACACCGGTCCGAACACGACAGCATTTCCAACCGCACCATTGTCTGCAGAAGATTGCATGCGGGGCATGTATGCCCTTCATCAGCAGCTTGGACAGGCTTTGGAGCAGGCTTTGCGCAGAGAGCAGAAAGCTGACCCGAGTGCTTATCACTTTCGAGGGATGAACCCGAAGACTTTCGCTGGGACCGAGAATTATCTCCAAGCAGAGGAATGGCTCAAGAGAATCACTGATGATCTGAGAGCATCTCAGATTCGAGAAGAAGCATGGGTGGCTACCGCCAAAAGGCAACTAACTGATGGTGCTCGAGACTGGTGGCAGGCGGTAGAAGACCGCTTGGGATTGCCTATTTCATGGGATGTCTTCACCAAAACATTCAATGCTCAGTACTTTCCCCCACAGGCAAAGATCCTGATGAGGAAGAAGTTCATTAACCTAAAGCAGGGTTCGATGACCGTGGATCAGTATGACACTGAGTTCTCCAGGCTCAGTAGGTTTGCCCCGGAGATGGTTGTAGATCCATTGACTCGAGCCCAGCAGTTCCAGCAGGGGCTCAAAATTGAGATTCGGAGGATGATGGTCGGTGCTAGTCCGACCACACATGCTGAAGTTTTAGCCATTGCTCGGAACCATGAGATGGTTGAATTAGAAGCAAAGGAAGAGCAAAGGCTGACAGCACCTGTAAGGCCCCCACCGACCCAAGCTGGGCCAAGCAGACGGCCACAGATACACCGCCCTATTCAGCAGGTTCAGTTTAAGAAACCAGGACCACAGCAGCAGGCACTCCCGGTCTGCCACTTTTGCGGAAAATCTGGACACATCAAATCTGAGTGTCGAGGATTTTTAGGCCTTTGTTTGGTTTGTGGAGACCTTGGACACGTGGCTAGGAATTGCCCACATCATAAACCACGTGCTCCAGCTCCGGTTCCAGTTCCAGCTCCAGCTCCTCGTGCTGACCCGACTGGGAACGCCCCACAGCGTCCACCTCTACCTCCACAGCAGAGGGTGTTCCAGCAGGCGAGGCAGCAGCCACCACCGAGACGCCAGGCTTACACCATGACTGTCGAAGAGGCCGAGGCCACCGGTGAAGTGATCACAGGTATATTTCTTGCATAGTTCGTAACTCATTTCTTTCATTAGCATTGGTTGCTTAGATTAGTGTTTGAACCTAGGTGTCGTGCTAGTAGCTGGGCAACCCGCCCTCTCCTTGTTCGACTCAGGAGCATCACACTGCTTTCTGGCGAGTCGATTCGTTCGCACCCACACTATTCCTGTCAAACCTTTAGCATCCGGTTGGAACGTCAATACGGGTGGCGGAGTGATAAAGACGACCCGTGGGTATCCACAATGCCCAGTGGTTATTTGTGGGCGAGCGTTATGTGCTGACTTTATTATGATAGACATACCGAAATTTGATGCTGTATTTGGGATGGACTGGTTGGGGACTTTCCATGCCACCATCGACTGTAATCGAAGGAGGGTAGTCTTCGAGATTCCTGATCATCCAAAGTTCGAGTTCATTAGTGGAAGCAGATCGGTAGGCCCTGTGGAGTTCAGAGCCAAATCGACCGAAGCAATGGCAGATGCTATGGAAGCTGAGCCTGAGATACCAGAAGTGGTTCGAGAGTTCTTGGATGTGTTTCCAGACGACCTTACAGGTTTGCCTCCGGATCGCACTCTCAAATTTGCCATAGAACTAATGCCAAAAGCTCAACCAATATCTAAGGCACCGTATCGTCTAGCACCATCTGAGCTAGAAGAATTGCGGGTCCAACTAGATGAGCTTCTAAAGAAGGGATGGATATGACCCAGTGTATCTCCCTGGGGATCTCCTATATTGCTGGTAAAGAAGAAAGATGGATCACTTCGTATGTGTGTTGACTACCGTGAGCTGAACAAAGTCACTGTGAAGAACAAGTACCCTCTACCGCGCATCGACGATCTTTTCGACCAGCTCGGTGGGTCAAGCATCTATTCGAAGCTGGATCTGAGGACGGGATACCATCAAGTGAAGGTGAAAGACGAAGATATTCCCAAGACTGCATTCAGGACCAGATACGGACATTATGAATACTTAGTAATGCCGTTTGGTGTAACCAATGCACCCGCGGTATTTATGAGCCTCATGAACCAAGTATTGTATGAATACTTGGATAAGTTTGTGGTAGTCTACATCGACGACATTCTCATCTACTCGAAGAATGCAGTGGAGCATGCTGAGCATCTCAGGAAGGTTCTCGAGACCCTGAGAAGACACCAGCTTTATGCCAAACTTAGTAAGTGCGAGTTTTGGCTGAACAGGGTGGCGTTTCTAGGCCACATAGTGTCCGGAGAAGGAATTGCTGTCGATCCTGAAAAAGTAGCTGATGTTCAAAACTGGCCAGTCCCCCGAACGGTGACTGAGATTCGAAGTTTCTTGGGACTTGCTGGCTACTACCGGAGGTTTATCAAAGACTTCTCAAAGATTGCAGGAGCCTTGACGCGATTGACAAGAAAGGATGTGGTGTTTGTTTGGTCGAAAGCATGTGAGGATGCTTTCCAGGAGCTGAAGAAGAGGTTGACGACTGCACCCATCTTGATCATTCCAGACCGATCAGGAGGATTTGAAGTCTTCTGTGATGCATCTGGTAAAGGACTTGGATACGTGTTACATCAGCACGGTCGAGTCATAGCATATGCATCCAGGCAGTTGAAGATCCATGAGAAGAACTACCCCACCCATGATCTTGAGTTGGCGGCAGTAATTTTTGCATTGAAGATTTGGAGGCACTTCCTTTTGGGAGAGCATGTGAAGGTGTTCTCGGATCATAAGAGTCTGAAGTATCTCTTCACTCAGAAGGAGCTCAACATGCGTCAAAGACGATGGATAGAGCTCATGGCGGATTATGACATTGACCTTCAGTACCATCCTGGGAAAGTCAATGTCGTACCTGATGCATTGAGTCGTCTACCAGCGGTGATGACCCTTACGACTCAGTGGAGATTACAACAAGAGATGCGGGACATGGGTATAGAAGTGATTCTCCCAGGGATGTCTGCATCTTTGATGGGCATGCATATCCAATCAACCTTGGTAGAGAGAATCAAGAATGCTCAGATGGATGATGAGAAACTGAGAAAGATCAAAGATTTGGTGATAGCAGGCCAGAGGACAGAGTTTAAGATTCATGCAGATGGATCCTTAAGGTTTGAAGACAGGATCTGTGTACCGTCTGGTGCCATCAGAGAAGAGCTATTGGAGGAAGCTCACAGTTCTCCATACTCCATACATCCTGGAGGTACCAAGATGTACCAGGATCTGCGACAGCATTACTGGTGGCATGGCATGAAGAGAAGCGTCGCGCGGAGTGTAGCGAAATGTATTGTGTGCCAACAGGTGAAGGCTGAACATCAGAGGATTGCCGGCTTATTACAGCCCTTGCCTATTCTGGAGTGGAAGTGGCAGCACATTACGATGGACTTTGTGACTGGACTACCCAAGAGTACAAAGCAGAATGACGCTGTCTGGGTGATCGTAGACCGATTGACGAAGACAGCGCACTTCATTCCTTTCCGAGTGGGCCAGTCTACAGAAGTTTTGGCCAAGAAGTACATGAGTGAGATTGTGATGCTGCATGGAGTTCCTATCAGCATTGTCTCAGACAGAGACACCAGATTCACTTCTCATTTCTGGAGGAGCCTACAGGAAAGCTTGGGGACTCACTTGAGTTTTAGTACGGCTTACCATCCGCAGACAGATGGCCAGTCAGAGCGTACTATTCAGATACTTGAAGACATGCTGCGGGCATGTATGCTGGACTTCAAAGGATCATGGGAAGATCATCTCCATATGGTGGAGTTTGCATACAACAACAGCTATCAGTCTAGCATCGGTATGGCGCCTTTTGCGGCACTGTATGGGAGGAAGTGCCGATCCCCCTTGAGCTGGGATGATGTAGGAGATCGAGAGTTGGTTGGTCCTGAGCTAATCACAGAAGCCGTGGATGTGGTTCGAACCATCAGAGAGAAGCTGCAATTGGCTCAGGATAGGTACAAGCATTGGGCGGCTGCGAAACGTCGACATCTAGAGTTTCAGCCCGGAGATCATGTTTTTCTGAAGATCTCGCCTAACCGAGGAATGATTCGTTTTGGGCGGAGAGGAAAGCTTAGTCCTCGATTCATTGGACCATTCGATATTTTGGAGCGAGTAGGAGAAGTGGCCTACAAGCTTGCATTGCCTCCTGCCTTGGAGGGAGTGCACAATGTGTTCCACATCTCGCAGCTGCGTCGATATGTGAGCGACCCTAGTCATGTCGTAGACTACTCGGAGATCGCAGTTCGTCCAGACTTGACATATGAGCAGCAACCAGTGGAGATCTTAGATCGACGTCAGAAGGTCTTCAGGAACAGGACTATTGATCTAGTCAGGGTGATGTGGCGTCGCGATTCACCTGGTGAATCTACCTGGGAGCGAGAGGACGAGATGCGAGAACGTGACCCCTATCTTTTCCATGCCCTGTAGAGAATTCCGAGGACGGAATTATTCTAAGGAGGGTAGGATGTAACGGCCGGTATTTTTAGGTATGTGTGTACTAGTAATTTTACTTCCGATCGTCCGAGTGTTTTTATCCGTAGAGTCGACGCGAGCGCGTCTAAATTTTTCACCGTAGTTAAATAGTTACTATAGTTATTACCTTAGCTAATTTATTTTACTAATTACGAATTACGATTACTAATTTATTTTATTAATTACCAATAATTTTTAATATACCATTAATTACTTTGGATTAATTTTTTTAGTTACTTAATTAGTTACTTAATTAGCTAATTAATTGGTTAATTACGCACCCACGTTTTTCTCATTCCGAGCCGGTACCTTCCTCAAAACAGGTTCGATTCATTCCCCTAAAAATTTTTAGTCTTCCATCATTAATACTAGGTTTGAATTTTAGACGTTTCGTTTAACACGTCTCTTCCTTCTTAATTGAAACCTAACCCGTGACTAAATTTTCCCCCGATTAATGAACCCTGTCTCCCATCCATCTTCAAGTATAACCCGGAAGATGCTCCCCTGCAACGATCGTCAGTCCCCCACACAATACAATCCCCCCGTTCTTCATCTTTCCGCATCTTCATCAATTCTTCATCCCAAAAATCAGCCAAGCACAAACAAAATCCACAACCAAATCAAAGAAAACCCAAAATCCAAAATCCCAAAATCAGTTTCAGATCAGAAAACAAATTGAGAGGGAGAAACAGAAATCAAAACCCCCAATTTTCATATCACCCTCCTTCCCTTGGCCAAGCCCTCCCTCGCGCCACCCCGGCCTCCCCTTGCGTCGCCCGGAGCCCTAGGTCGTACGCCGTCGCCGCACCACCGAGCCGCGCGCGCAGCCGCTAGCGCCGACCCCCGCTGACCCCCGCCGGAAGCCGCCCACGCCGCCCCCAGGCCGGCCTTCCCCGCCCCCTCGCGCCTCCGTCCAAGCCGCCCCGCCCCCGGCCTTGCGCCGCCGCCCCCGACCTTGCGCCGCCCGAGCCCCCTCCTCGCGCCACCCGAGCCCCGCGCCGCGCCGCCCGTTGGCCGCCGCCCCTGCTGCAAACGAAAAAAAAAAGAAGAAGAAGAAGAAGAAGAAGGGAACGAAGACAGAGATAGAGTGAGGGAAGAGAAAAATAAAGGTAAGGGGTATTAATTTGTTGCATAAGTTTTGGTGCCTACTTCACCTTACATTAATAAGATAAGATATTAGTTATATATTAGTTATAATTAGATTAGTTTAAATTATGTTAAGTTAATTTATTATAAGTTATATAAGTTAACAGGTTAAGTTATTAGTTTTATTATTATTATTATTTTGAAGTTAAGTTAATTTTTCTAATAAGTTAAGTTGTAAAGGTAAGATATATTTTATAAGTTAGTCAAAAATATATTTTTATAAGTTAGTTATTAACTAAGTTAACATCACTTAATAAATAAGTTGGATATTTTATTAATAGTTTCGTGTAACTAACTCGTTTGTAACACGTGTGAACCAGGTACATCGACCGCCTTTCAAAACGCGCCTTTCACGACAAGGCAATTCGGTAACTCATCGTACCCTAGCTATGGGGTTTAAAAGCAATAATGATGCATGCCAAAATTAGTTTCTTTTATTGACAAAGTGTTTCTCTTGAACAGTTAGCTATACTTGATAAATTGCACCGTACCGTAAATTGAATTGGACTCTGTGACATGCTTAACCGTTAACCGAAAGATGTAATTGGAAAAGTGAGAATGGTGATTGACACGTAAATTGTAAGTACAGTAACCTGCACACACACACACACACTGGGTTTTTGGGGTAACTTATAATAGCGAGGGTACGGGAGCGACTAGTCCAGACTTTGTTGTCACCGTGCGGGTTTTAGCAACCCATAACAGTGACGGTGACAACCATCACAGATCACAGATCACAGATTATTGCACAGTACTCAGAGAATTGGTTCGCCCGGGTAGCACCCGCGGCAAGAGTTGGCCTCTTGGTTGCTTATTGTATCCCGCATTATAAGTCACGTAGGCTCAGGCACAACTAAAAGTCTCGTAACTGGTCATTTTAGATATTGTTATTGCTGATAGAAGTAGACAGCTATGTTACTTTTCTGCTCTATTGCTCGCACTTTACTTTTTAGTTTGCCATGTTAGTTTTGCCATGCTCATTTATTGTTTTAAATAACATGCTAAAGATACTTTGAGTTACGTCTGATCCTGGTGACCCTTCTTTTTGTGGTGGTCTCGCCAGATACAGCACAGGTTGAAGAAGTTGTACCAAGGACTGCAGACGCTGAGTTTGCTGTAGAATTTGACCAGGAGGACGCTGGTTACTGGTCGCTCCGGGATGTGACCCAAAGAACGGTTGTAGTTTTACCGCAAGTGCACGGTGTAGCAGCGAGCGGGATATCGAACACAGGGAGGACGAATGACCGTGCTTGTTCCAATCAACCTGGCTATTTAAGAGAGAAATTTGCCTTTGGCGATCCTGTCACAATCGTCAGACAAAAATGCGGAAATATCAAATCAAATAAAGAACGTCTAGGGAATAGGGAATCCCCGCTACTCACCGTATTTCATATATGCGGTTTATCGGTATCAAAAATTGCTTGAATGAGAATTTGGATGAACTAGTTGCAACTGAATGTAGAACCAAGCTCACGCTCTCGCGCTGTTGTCGGTCTATAGCTATCCTAGGTTTGGGTCCAATCTCTTGCAAACCCTAGCCTAGGAAGCTAGCATTAGGGTCAACATCATCGTCCAATCGCGCACCGAGCCCAATCTCTTGCAAACTCGGTCCACGACCCAGATTGGGATAGTTCCTACCCGTCCAATCTCTTGCAAATGGGTATCGGCATGGAATTGCAACCGGAAATCCTAGTATCGGTCCAATCTCTTGCAAACCGATACTTCGAAAATCCGACTCCAACCCGATTCGGATTTCTAGGGTTTCCTATCAAATTGGGATCCAATCTCTTGCAAATCCTAATTGATATGAATACCTAGCCATCCGTAGTAAATTGATCCCAATCTAATCCCTAATAACAATTCTAGCACAATTTCTACCAATTTATCACAAATATGAAAATGGGCTTGTAGGGTTCATCCCCACGCCCCAAGACGTGGAGACTACTCACAAATCATAGCAAGATCACAAAAATAATCGTTGAAATAAGCAATGGAATTCATCACAATATTGAGATAAACAATAAAAATAGAATTTTTAAGGAAAAGAGATGCAAACCAATGGAGTTCTTCAATTAATCCAACAAAATTCCAATCTTTGTCTCCTCTCCAATCACAAGAATAAAGCTAAAAACTAATCTAAAAAGCTGCAAAAATCTAAGAGAGAGGCTCTCTAAACTAGGGTAAAACAGGGTTTAAATAGCCCTCAAAATCGTCCAAAAACTGTGACCAAAATACCCCTGCACAGCCTGTTTTCCGCAGTTTTCGCTACAGGCAGCGCATCGCACTCGGCCGAGTGACAAAAGTCGCTCGGCCGAGTGAAAACCCTGTAATTTTCCAGTAAGTCGGGGCTTTCAGGGGTCTCTACTTCGGGGGCGGCTCGGCCGAGTGAGTTGTAGTCACTCGGCCGATGGCTTCATAGTACGCGGGCGGACGGGATTAACCACTCGGCCGAGTGGGTCTTCTGAAGTTCAGGCAGCCGAAAAACAGTAACTTGGATGTTTTGGAAAGGCTTCGTCTGGGCGCCACTCGGGCGGACGGGGTCTCGTCACTCGGCCGATGTGGTCTTCAGTGCTCGGCCGAGTGCACACATAAATCGTGTCTGTTCTGGTCGGCCGAGCAGTGTCTCGCTGGTCGGCCGAGTGGCTCCTCCACTCGGCCGAGTGGGACACAAAAATGCCCAATCTGCTTGTTTTGACCTCCTCGTCGCTCCTGTGACGTCCGTTCTTCTTCCGCTCCTCTCCAACAGTAAAATACCCCTCGGGGAGGTCGTTGGTGACCGTCTAGAGTAAGCGCATCTCGAGATCACTCCAAATCGCGCCAAATCACATGAAATGCGACAAAAACAACAAATCGTGAAAAGCATCGCAATATCGTCGATATATCGTGAAAAACATGATTTGGGCGATCTAAATGGCATGCAAACATGCGGAAAAAAGGTGTAAAATAAGGAGTGATCAAAATCCCCCAAGCTAGCCTCTTACTCGTCCTCGAGGAAGATAAGTAAAAGGCGAACCCGGTGGATTCGGAAAACGAAAATGGCGAAAAAAAATGAAAAATGAAAAACGAAGAAGAGTGAAATCGAAATAAAATAAAGAAGAAAGAAAGAAGCGAAGAGGTAGGATACTAGATCATTTTCTCAGGACATGGGTGCCACTTACTCGTATAGCATGCACTGAATGAAAAATACATGTCAAAAGATTTTATTTTGATATCATAGTATAATAGTGCAAATAGAAATAGAAAACCCACGAACAACGATATAATCATGAAAAACGGAATAATTTTAAAATTAACATCGTCTGAACCATTTAAAGCGGTATACAAATCACAGATCACACACTTTTCAATTGAATGCTTTCTATCAGGAGTATAAGAGCATCACACTATAGAATAGAGAGAATAGAAAAGTATGGATTTCATGAAATGAACGCTAGGCTTAGATCTCTGGATTTCGTAGAGCTAGAAATAATCTCGCCGAGTATAGAATATTACTTAGCCTAGGTTGTCGTGCAACGTCAAGTAGTCACTCTCTCACACATCAATGGATCCCCTCCCCCAAGCTTATCTATAAGCGTGGTGGCATAAAAAATATTCACATCCCCATTTTTATATAGCTCCAAATGTAATAAGAAGAAAGAAGAAAGAAAGTAAGTGAGATGGGATCTTTTATTGAGGATTTTTCCTCTTCTTTTTTTTTGCATAGCATATGTACACAACGATCCCAACTCAAAGAGAGATAATGATATACAAGAATATTCTTTTCTCTTTCTCTCTTTTTTTATTACTCTCTCCTTTTTTTTTGAATAAGAAAATTGGAGCTAGGAGTTAATAGCGGGGGAAATGCCATATAATGGAATCGCTAAGGGGAGATTCACCAATGATTTTAAAAGTAGAGAAATGATGTTCAAGATTTGTGGAGAAAGAAATAGATATAACTCTCGGTTCACTCTATAAGACATGCACGACAACTTCAGCAGGGTAATCTAATCTACTCAGTTTCGATCATAAAAAAGCTAACTAATCCAGATTTATCATAGCTAACATCATTCAATCATCCTGAAGTGAAGTGTACAATTCATGCATATAGAAGTGATATAGGAAAAAGAAATCAATACTCCCGATATAAGCATTCAATGCGTGAATCTTGGTGTGTTTTCTGTGATAGCATACATATGAATATTCAGACTCGGCTAATAATAAAATTTCATCCATTTTCATGTGGAAAATAAAGTGTGGGTTGCTATCTCTAGATGCAAGGCAAGTCATAGCATATGATATCAGGAATAAAACCTAAGACATGACAAATAAAGCATGCATATAGAGTAAGCTAAATCCAACGTCATCATCATCACAGAAAAGTCATCTCTAGCATGAGATGAAAAAGAAATAAAGATAAAGGGAAAATAGAACTATTTATAATGCGGCACACAGGAAAAAAAAGAAAAACGTGATGCATGGCAAAATAAAAGAAAAATAATGAAAAATAAGTGCAAATGCGAAAAATGGTGTGAAAAACTAAAAATAAAGGTGGCAAATCGAAAAAGAACGTGAGAACTCACTCCCCCAAGCTAAATGGCACAGTGTCCTCAATGTGCAAAGTGTGGCACACCGAAAGACAAGAAATGTGAGGGGCAGGTGAGGATGCATGCATGATGAAAATAAAAAGAAAAATAAAGAAATGAAAATAAGATGCCGACATGATGCATGCACAGATAGGAGTGAGACAGATATATAAGTGGCACCAAAAACTCTCCCTCTCTCCCAAAAAAGATATATAAAGATATGATCAAAAAGTGAATCCCAAAATAAGTGAGGGGAGGGGAGTGGAAAAAAATGCATCAGGACCCAGCAGAAACGGGCAGCACAACGGCAAGGATAATCGATGGCATCAAGGGTGCCTAAGAAGGTGGCGCTGCGCCGTCTCCGTCCTGAGGCGGAGGTCGTGTGGGTGGTGCTGGCTGGACAGGCTGCTGAGCGGGGGTGGGTGTGGGAGTGGCAGCAGGTCGGGTGTGTGTGGAAGTGTGGGCGGGAACCTGCTGGGTGGGTGGGGGTACGCGCGGGAGACGCTCCAGAACCTGGGTGAGACAGTAATGGATCTGCGGTATCAGCTCGAAGCGGCCAGCCATCGCAGAGACGGTGGAGGACAGGGTCCTAAGGTCGCCTCTGAGGCCACTCACCGCTCCCTCTAGAGCACGAATGCTCTGAAGTACAGTGTCGGGGGGCGGTGGTGCAGAGGGACGCACCGGGCGGGGCTGTGCAGGGCATGGCTGGCGAACTCAGGTCGCGTATGTGACTGGATCAGCGGGGAAGGGAACAAAAGGTGCTGCGCCTGCGAATGTGGGCATGGCCTCAGTGTGAGGCCGGGGCACCGGCTGGTGGGAAGTGGAGGCAGCAGCAGCAAAAGAAGAGTGCAAAAATGGCAGCGAGGTGGCCGGAGAGGTCAGTGGCACAGAAGTGTGGACAGACGCCACGACGCTCTCGGAAAATACAGCATGGGTGGAGACAGAGGTGACTACCGCTGGGGTGGAAGTGTGTGGACCAAAAGGCGCAACCCCAGCGGAGATCATGCTAGCCATGGTCTCCACGACCGCGGAAAACGAGGGCTCTCCACTCTCAACAAAGGTCGACGGGCGCTCGGGGAGTGCGGAGCAAAGAGGCTCGACGGACAGAGGGCCAGTGGTGGTGGTGGGAGTGGTGGTGACAGCCTCGGAAGTGGTGGAGGTGGTGGAAGTGGGCTCAGCTGAGGTACTCGTGACACTGACAGAAGTGGGGACAGAAGTGTCAGGAACAGCGGAAACATCAGGTATGGGCTGAGGGGCCACTGGGTCAACAGGCTCGGCAACAGGCTCGGCAGGGTGTGCAACAGGGTCTACAGGGGCAGCGTGGGCCTGCTCGGCCTCCTCGGCCTCGAGCACGTAGGCAGCGGGGATGAGAACATCCATCGCAGGGAGCCAGTCAACGTGGGCTGGTGCAATCTGAGTCCGAGCAGGGCTCGGGAGAATCATGTAATCGGCCCCGTAAGGGCCGTGCAACCAGACCCAGTGACGCTCACCGTGCGGACGAAGCATCTTCATCCGGGCCATAACATCTATCGACAGAGAAGTGGGGCCCGGGACGCGTCGCAAGTCGTCGGGGAAGTCATCGCCGGTCATAAGAGCAAGCAAGGTGATCAGGCCGCCGCAGCATATCGGTGAGCGAGCGCCCACCGATACGATGATGCGGTCCAAAAACCAAGCCGCGACATCAATCACGACGGCGGGGACCAGCTCATCGCCATCCCTAGATAGAGCTCTGGGACGTGTCATCGCGTAGAGCATGTAGAGCTCTGGCGTAGACATCGTGCCCGGCTCATATCTGGCCAAGAAGGTCGTCGCCATAAGGCGCTGAGCAATGCGGAGGCAGGGGTGGACAATGGCCGAGGCCTTGGCCCTACTAGGGTCAAAGGCAGCGTGGAGACCCGTAATCCGGGCCCAGAAGGCACCGGCGTCGAAGGAAGGTGGGGGGATATGGGTGGGGCCGTAACCGCGATCGGCACCGGGGACAGTGGGCCACGAGAAGAACGCTCTCATCATATCGAGAGTGACCTGGCACTCTCGATCCATGAACCGAAACGAGCATCCCTCGTCGGTCCGGGCGATCGAACTCAGAACCTCAAGTGTCGGGCGGGTGAACGTGTCCGCCGACACCTGTAGAAAATCTCGCCAGCCCACGTTGTCGTACAACGTGAGCATCCCCTCTAGTACCCCCAGGCGTCCTAGGTCAGCGAGGTGTGCAAACCTGGAGGGTACGATCGAGCGCTGGGAGATACGGTCGAAGACGGCGCGGTGTGCGTCGTCTCGGAACGTGATCCCGAGCGGCCCGACCAGTGGAGCCGGAGGTGGTGGCTGTGCAGCGGCAGGGAGAGGCTGTGCGGGCTGTGGGTGCACTGCAGGCTGTGCGGGGTGTGCGGGGCCTGCAGGCTGTGCTGGGTGAACGGCGTGTGTGGGAGACGGTGGAGGAGAGTCCTCCAACTCGTGGGAGGGGCCGGCATCATCCGACCGCTTCCGCTTGGCGGAAGCTCTCTTCGACCGCGGCCGTGTCCGGGGCGGCATATCGGCCCCGAGCGCGCCGAAAAAGTGTAAAAAGTGCGGTGTGTGAAAAAGAGTGGAAGGAGTATACCCAGACACGCCGCGAGTGCTCAGCAACGGAAGCGTGCGAAGTCAGCGCCTCCACGAAGCTCAAATCAGTCCCGAGAAGCTCCCCTGGGCTCCCCTAAGCTCCCAAAAACAACTTGCGCGTGAAATGGAGATATCAGCGGGTAATAATCAAAACGTATGGGGCATTAGGGGTATAACAGATAGATATAGAAATTGATTTGGGTTTGGGGGTCGTTTAACACATGGATCCTCAAAATATACTCAAAAAGAGGAGAAAAAGGCAATAAAGGCGATACCGGAGGTGGTCGGAGCGGCGGCCGTCGGCGGCGACTCGGGCGAGTCACGGCGGGTGGTCGGCCGGCGGTGGCAGGCCGAGCGGCGGCGCGGCGACGGCGGTCGGGCGAGTAGGGGGTGCGAGCGGGCGAGGGGAGCTGAAAGGTCGGGGGGCGCGATCGGTTTCAGCGTTTCGAAAAACGTGTCCCCCTCGACCCCTTTATAGCAGAAGTTACGACTCGGCCGAGTGACTAGGTCACTCGGTCAAGTGGAATCAATGGAAATTCCTCCCCGCTTACGCATCGGCCGAGTGGCCTTGCCAGCCTCGGCCGAGTGGAGTAAGTCCATTCGGCCGAGTGACTCAGGCTACTCGGCAAGACTCGCCCTAGGAGGGTATCCGTTTTACTCGGCCGAGTGAATATATATACTCGGCCGAGTAGCAGTTATATTGGAATCAGGAAAATAAACAGAGAGTTGGGTACAGCAGACTTCCCTCGTTCGTGAGCGGCTCGGCCGGACGAACTTGTGTACTCGGCCGAGTGACTAGTATGCTCGGCCGAGTGAGCCTTGTGTTCTGCTGTTTGTCTTCGTTTGGGCTCTAAACTCCGTCTTTCTTCCTCCAGTCGATTCCATCTTCCTCCTAAGCGTCGAGCGCCTTCTTGGGGCGCTCCTCGTCGTCTCGTTCATCCTCCTCATGATGGATCTACCTATCTCCTCTCCTGTCAAGAAAAATAGGACCCGTTATCACAAAATTTTTGGGCGAACGACTCAAAACACTAAAAATTTCTAAAACGAAAATAAAGAAAAAGTGAAAATAAAGCGAAAACCGTCGGGTTGCCTCCCGACAAGCGCTCGTTTAAGGTCGTGAGCTCGACCCCCTATAATTTTCAATCAATGCGGGATGTTTGGTGCATATGAGATGCACCCGTCAAACTTTCCGGGGAGCGCGCTTGGATTTGGACGTGGCGGCGTGTTCTCCCGTGGTGGTCTCCCGTCTCAAATAGTGTTGGGGGGAGGCTCCCCCAAGCTAGCATTTGCTCCGGTCAACGGCTTTACCGGTGACGCCGATCTCCGTGTCGGCGGAGCTTTCTTCGGAGACTCCAATTTCGAGAGCTTGCAGAGCTCTCGAATCCTTGCGACATCAGCGTCGCCTTCATCATTTTCAGCGGAGAGGTCGGGGGAATCATCTTTCTTCTCATCTTGGCCTAAATCCGGGCCTTACTCTAAATCTTCATCGAAAAGAGCGCCAATTGAGTGGGGGATCGCCTCCTCTATCACCTCATCAAGGAGGTCCATGTAGTCAAGTTCCTCGTGGTAAGGCATGTGCTTCATAGCCTTAGGAATGTGGAGCTCCACCTCGATGTTGCCAACGTTTAAAGTTAGGGTACCTTCGCGCACGTCAACAATTACTCCGGCGGTGGCGAGGAACAGACGTCCAAGTATCAATGACGTATCTCCCTCCTCCTTAACGTCCATGATCACGAAGTCACATGGCAAGCATATTCCACCCGGGACTTGTAGCGGGATGTCTTCGGCGATCCCCACCAGCCTTGTTATCCGTCCATCGGCTAATTGAATGCGCATGTCGGTGGGTTTCAACTTTGTCCCGGTGTTTAGCCTTAAGAACATGGAGAGAGGCATGAGGCTCACACTAGCCCCCAGATCAACCAACGCCTTTTGAAGAGGGACGCCGCCCAAGGTGCAAGGAATCCGAAAACTCCCCGGATCTTTAAATTTGGCCGGCTCCTTTTCTCTCTTGGTAAACCAAGAGCCCTCCTCGGCTAGCATGATCTTCTCCTTCCTCTTTCTCCCCGAAATCAAGTCCTTCAAGAATTTAGCATATGTGGGGATCTCCACGATGGCGTCGAGGAAGGGAATATTGAGGCTAACTCCTCTTAGATACTCGAGAAACTTCGCTAGCCTTTTCTCCATTTTCGCTCTCGCTAGTCTTTGGGGGAATGGGACCGGCGGCATGAAGCGCCTCTCCTCGATCAATTGCTCCGCTCTAGATTTCTCCTTTTCTTGTGGCTCCTTCTCCTTATCAACTTCAACTACCGGCTCAATTGGGTCCAAGCTTTCCTCCACGGGCTCCTCGGTAGGAATCATGGCAGGGGTGGTATCCTTTCCGCCTCTAGTGGTAACGGCAACTACGGCATTGATGTGGCCGGTGTTGCCCCGTGGGTTTTGTTCGGGTTGCGCCGGCAATCGTTGAGTGTTCCGATTGAGCAACGCCAATTGCTCCGATATTTGAGCCACAACGGTATTAAGGGAGTCTTGCCCCGCCTTCAAGGTTGCATTTACCTTATTTTGCTCGACCATGAACGCCTCTACTCTAGCTTCGAAGTCAGATCGTTGTTGAGCTTGTGGAGGGTTTTGATTTTGATTCCTCCACCCTTGATTGTATCCGGGCGGCCTATATGGTGGAACTTGTTGCTTCGGTTGAAAATTTTGTTGAATAGGCCCCCGCGGTTAGGGCTGTTGACGAACAAAACGTTCGACAAACTACTCGTGAACAAGCTCGGTACATGTTCGTTTACGTTTGTTTAGGAAGCTTAATGAACAAGCTTGAACAGATTATTAGAGCTCGGTTAGTAAACGAACAGAGCTTGAACATAACCGTGTTTGTTCATTTATGTTCATGAACAAGCTCGTTAAGTGTTCGTGAACAAGCTCATTAAGTGATGTTTGTGAACAAGCTCATTAAGTGTTCGTGAATGAACAAGTACCAAAAATAGTAAATTTAGACAAATACTATATTTTTTACCATGCTTGAAATGGATGTTTGTAATGAGATCTATGGAGCTATTATGCTGGATTTATTTGTTTTTTCAGGCAAATATTTAATCCTTTTATTTAATTGATTTAGTCATTTGCAATTATGTTTAAATATGATTATTCCTAATTAAAAAATTGACGTGCGTTTGTTTGATTGAAAATCTGTTCATGAACAAAATTGATTGTGTGTTCACGAACATGTTCCTGAACATGTTCACGAACAAGCGCAATAAGTCTTGTTAACGAACAGAACGTTAGATTAACTACTCGTGAACAAGCTCGGTAAATGTTCGTTTACGTTCATTTACGTTCGTTCGGTAAGCTTATCAAACAAGCTTGAACAGGTTTTTAGAGCTCGGTTAGTAAACGAACAGAGCTTGAACATGGATTTTGTTCATGAACAAAACCAAGCTCTTTGTTCAAGCTCGTTCAAACTCGTTCGTCAACAGCCCTACCCGCGGTGGATAGTTTTGTTGTTGGGGTGGTGGTGGTCGAGCTTGTTGAGGTGGTGGTTGTGGCGGGTTCAAAGCTCCTTCATTGTTGGCGTAGGAGAATCCGGGATGATTTCTTGCGGCCGGATTGGCCCAATATCCTTGGTTCCCCGCGACATATTGTACTTGCTCCAAGGATCCTTCTCCTTGCTCTCCTCCCACGTACATGGCTTGAGATTGGTCTTGCCAATCACACATTTGGTTAGTCGGTGCGGAGGTGGATGGGGCTCCTTGGGGCTCCATGATAAACTTCTCCAATCTCTCCACTACCTTGTGGAGAGAATCAAACTTGCTCGTAAGCTCCGCTACGGCCTTCGCCTCGTAGATGCTAGTTGGCTTTAAGGAAGACGTGGAGTGTCCTCGCTCATCGCCCCATTGTTGATTATTTGAGGCCATCTCCTCAATTAGGGCCGTAGCTTCCTCGGGAGTCTTTGACAAGATAGCACCATTCGCCGCGGCATCAATTATTTGTTTGGTCCCCGGTTGGAGACCGTTGTCGAAGCTATGAACTAGCTCCCAATCTTCTATGCTGTGGTGCGGGCATTGATGCTGCAAATCCTTAAAACGCTCCCAAGCCTCATAGAGCGTCTCCTGTGGTCCTTGCTTGAAGGACATGAGAGCGCTCCGGATCTTCACCGTCTTGGATGGCGGATAGAACTTGTCAATAAATGCACTCGCCAACTCGTCCCAAGAGGTGAAAACTCCGTCAGCCTGCGTCCTCAACCAATAGAGTGCCGTGTCCTTTAGCGTGAAGGGGAAGAGACGCAGTCTGATGGCATCGATGGAGACCCCCGGCATCTGAAATGTGGCGCACTTCGACAAGAATAATTGGATGTGGTAGTGGGGGTTCTCATGGGCGTTCCCATGAAATGGGTCTTGTTGCATCAAAACCACCAATCCAGTCTTTAGCTCGAAGTTCTTGTCAGCCGCCAACTCCGGCATGGCAATGGATGAGGTAGTAGAAGAAGTCTTAGGCCGAAGCCTATCTCGAATAGAAATTAGCCTAGCCATCCTTGCCGCCAATTGTTCAGGAGTTTCCGGGTTGGTCATAAACCGCCCTTCCGGATTTTGTCTCCTTTCTGCTCTAAGTCTCCGCGCGGTACGTTCGATCTCGGGATCAAATAAGATAGCTGCAGGGTCCGCCGTAGATCTCGTGTACATGCACCGGGAAAACAGAGTTTCAAAGAAATGATTAGTACCGTGGAAGGGTTAGGTAAGAAATAAGAAATAAAAATAATGATAATAATAAATAAAAAAAGAAAAGAAATAGCTAGGGTGAGACAGAATCAAACGCAATCGCCTCCCTGGCAACGGCGCCAAAAACTTGGTCGCTCCGGGATGTGACCCAAAGAACGGTTGTAGTTTTACCGCAAGTGCACGGTGTAGCAGCGAGCGGGATATCGAACACAGGGAGGACGAATGACCGTGCTTGTTCCAATCAACCTGGCTATTTAAGAGAGAAATTTGCCTTTGGCGATCCTGTCACAATCGTCAGACAAAAATGCGGAAATATCAAATCAAATAAAGAACGTCTAGGGAATGGGGAATCCCCGCTACTCACCGTATTTCATAAATGCGGTTTATCGGTATCAAAAATTGCTTGAATGAGAATTTGGATGAACTAGTTGCAACTGAATGTAGAACCAAGCTCACGCTCTCGCGCTGTTGCCGGTCTATAGCTATCCTAGGTTTGGGTCCAATATCTTGCAAACCCTAGCCTAGGAAAGCTAGCATTAGGGTCAACATCATCGTCCAATCGCGCACCGAGCCCAATCTCTTGCAAACTCGGTCCACGACCCAGATTGGGATAGTTCCTACCCGTCCAATCTCTTGCAAACGGGTATCGGCACGGAATTGCAACCGGAAATCCTAGTATCGGTCCAATCTCTTGCAAACCGATACTTCGAAAATCCGACTCCAACCCGATTCGGATTTCTAGGGTTTCCTATCAAATTGGGATCCAATCTCTTGCAAATCCCAATTGATATGAATACCTAGCCATCCGTAGTAAATTGATCCCAATCTAATCCCTAATAACAATTCTAGCACAATTTCTACCAATTTATCACAAATATGAAAATGGGCTTGTAGGGTTCATCCCCACGCCCCAAGACGTGGAGACTACTCACAAATCATAGCAAGATCACAAAAATAATCGTTGAAATAAGCAATGGAATTCATCACAATATTGAGATAAACAATAAAAATAGAATTTTTAAGGAAAAGAGATGCAAACCAATGGAGTTCTTCAATTAATCCAACAAAATTCCAATCTTTGTCTCCTCTCCAATCACAAGAATAAAGCTAAAAACTAATCTAAAAAGCTGCAAAAATCTAAGAGAGAGGCTCTCTAAACTAGGGTAAAAACAGGGTTTAAATAGCCCTCAAAATCGTCCAAAAACTGTGACCAAAATACCCCTGCACAGCCTGTTTTCCGCAGTTTTCGCTACAGGCAGCGCATCGCACTCGGCCGAGTGACAAAAGTCGCTCGGCCGAGTGAAAACCCTGTAATTTTCCAGTAAGTCGGGGCTTTCAGGGGTCTCTACTTCGGGGGCGGCTCGGCCAAGTGAGTTGTAGTCACTCGGCCGATGGCTTCATAAGACTCGGGCGGACGGGATTAACCACTCGGCCGAGTGGGTCTTCTGAAGTTCAGGCAGCCGAAAAACAGTAACTTGGATGTTTTGGAAAGGCTTCGTCTGGGCGCCACTCGGGCGGACGGGGTCTCGTCACTCGGCCGATGTGGTCTTCAGTGCTCGGCCGAGTGCACACATAAATCGTGTCTGTTCTGGTCGGCCGAGCAGTGTCTCGCTGGTTGGCCGAGTGGCTCCTCCACTCGGCCGAGTGGGACACAAAAAATGCCCAATCTGCTTGTTTTGACCTCCTCGTCGCTCCTGCGACGTCCGTTCTTCTTCCGCTCCTCTCCAACAGTAAAATACCCCTCGGGGAGGTCGTTGGTGACCGTCTAGAGTAAGCGCATCTCGAGATCACTCCAAATCACGCCAAATCACCTGAAATGCGACAAAAACAACAAATCGTGAAAAGCATCGCAATATCGTCGATATATCGTGAAAAACATGATTTGGGCGATCTAAATGGCATGCAAACATGCGGAAAAAAGGTGTAAAATAAGGAGTGATCAGTTACTAAGTGTGAGTGTGAGTGTGTTTGTTTTTATTATATGTATCAGAGTGGCTTGTTTGGTGTGTATTTGTATTCTTGAGTTGTATTTCTTTTCATGTACGCTGCTGGTTTGTAATAAGGTTTACACCACTTTCATGTATGAGTATTTTGGCGCATTTCTGCAACAGAGCCTGTATTGATCTCATCGGTGCCTAGCAGGACTTGTGCATTTCCAAACAGTAACGGGCCCGAAAGCGGGTCGTTACACCTTTCAGCAAGCCGAGCCTCGAAGCTAGGTCATAGATCTAAGTGACACCATTCACAGACATGTTTGTACAAAGACTTCAGGCTTTAAGGACCAACTTGCCTATCATCACTATCGAGTTATTAAAGATGGTTTAGTTAAAGTTTATCCATGTAATAACTCTTAATTGGGTCGTTCAGTGAACTCATTCTCTAATGAGCACCTGTATCTTGTCTCCGACTTCGCCAGGTCGAATGACGATGATATCATCATTACCCTACATGGTAAGACAAAGACACAATGGTTTGTCTGATGTACCGATATCCTATTCTCGACACATTTAGGACCACGAACGCTTTAAGACTTAAGTTCTAAACGGTTATTTACTTCTCACAATCAAGATCTCTATCTAGATACGTAATGACCCCACTTTTAGTCTAAGAAAATCATCCAAGTAATTGATTCATAGAATTTGTACTATGACAATTATTACCTTTTGTATTTACGAACAAGATGTCTTATTAGGATAAATTACCTCAATGGCACATATCTACCTACAAGACTAGCATATCCAATGGAATAGTAAATCCTTGACAGAGTTATTGGACAACACTGCAAATTCCAGATCCTACTATCTTCTCACCATTAACCACCTAAATGTCGAATGACCTTGACTCCAATATAGCTAGAATCAAGGAATTAGCTAATCGAGGATTTATAAAACATGCGTAGATCCCGAGTCTACGAGAATGCTGACATTCTGGTCCTTGATGTTCCCCTCCAATATTAGGGTATGAGCTGCTTGAATGCCGCACATGGCTTGTAAGGAAATAGAGGTTGGCTCCATGAATGCTTCTAAAGGATCTTATGATCAGGTTTCTTTTATTTCTTACTCTGTATCACACTCTCTAAGATCATAATAATCTCTGTTCCATATTCCTTCTAGGACGAACAGATCTCTCTCCTTACACTTTTGCTCCTTGCTCCATTTTTCATTACATCAAAAACATAAACTGCTTTGCCTTTGGTATTGGATTTCCTCTGGGGTTAACCTTTTAGCTTGTGTCAGGTTAGAGGGTGTTGAAGTTCACTGAGATGCTATCGTGGAACTGCTAGAGGATGGACTCATGACTCCTCTTCCTCATGCATGTGGTGATAGGCAATTGACTTCTGCCAGTCCTCTTTATCTGTGTGACTTTCTTCCCAAAATTCCTGGCCAAGAACAATGTGTCCTTGAAAGATTGGCGTCGGGTCGCAAGAACTTCAAATTTGATAGCATCCCGTAACAAACTTGTCCAATATGTATTCGTGAGGAAGCTTCTCTAACAATCCCATGAGCTGCTCAAACTTCTTCAAATATTCTCTTACAGTTTCTAGTTGCTTGAGATTAGAAAATGACGTAAAATGTTACTTAAGTTCGGTGGGACCAAACTTCATCAAAATCTCTTTCTTGAATACATTCCACTGTAGGAAACCCTCTAAATTCATCTTGCCCCACTCATACCACTGGAGCGCCTCTTCTTTGAAGTAAAATTCACAAACCTTAACCCAATTCTCCGGAGCTACATTATAGTACTCAAAAATTTTGAGGACCTGATTGATCCAAGGGATTACTTCCTCGGATCATTTAAACACTAGAAAATCAGGTTTCAAAGTCTTGGCTTGAAATCTAGTGTGTCCATTGGACTCATCTCCTCCCCCCTTCCTTACCAGAACTGCCACTAATTTCGAGCTCAGGAGGTGGGTTGAGATTAGAGTTACTTTGGCCATGCGAATATCACAAGATCTCCTCTGCTCGAGTTCCAACTATAGATGTGTTCTTCGATGGTTGAATCCAATTGATTTGGACTGGGAGATACTGGAATTGGGCTATGAAAAGTTCAAATTGCGCATTGAACTCTGCATGATCTGTAGCCATTCTGCTGTTGGCAGCAGCTTGAGACTCAATTACCGCTTCAATGCGCCTCAAGCTCTCTTCCAACCGATCTATAACACTCACAGCTTCATCTGATAGGATCTCCTCCCCATGGCTCGTTACAGTGCTCTGATACCAAATGTTGAGATCTCACCTCCTGCTTACGGCGATTCCTTGCCATTACCAAGGATCAAAGCTCTTCCTCCCAAATCCAAGGAAAAATAGAGAGAATTTCCAGAACAATTTGAAAAGAAAACAAGAAAAAATTTAAAAGAGGAAAATTCTTATTAAATATGAGAGTTTCATTGATTTTCGAGGGATCTCCTCTCTTACAATTCTTACTAATTCTGTTACAAATGCTAACTAACTTCCCGTGCCAGCATGTCCTTCTCCGAGCTCCATGAGCAACGGTTGGGTAGTTAGTAGCGGTCGGCGGTTGGAGACGTCGCCAACGGTCGCCGGAAGATTGTGGCAGTCGGTGGAAGTCGGTGGAGGTCGGAAGTCTATGCTCTGTTCACTCAGGGTTCACTCTGTTATGAAACCAACTATCCGGGTCCCACACCTTAAGCTGACGTGGAAATGCGACTTATCCAAGATC
The DNA here is from genome assembly GCA_030789695.1 of Scilla litardierei. NCBI lineage: Eukaryota > Viridiplantae > Streptophyta > Magnoliopsida > Asparagales > Asparagaceae > Scilla > Scilla litardierei. The sequence continues at coordinate 490,295,972 of CM061142.1, read as the reverse complement.
AACGGCAACGGATTGGTCCATCCAGCCAAATGAACCGCTCTCTCTTCCTATTTGCCAGGCCCCACCGGTCCCAAAGTGTTAGAGCTGATACTTGGATACTCCCATTTAGCTCCCTTCCGCGTCGCTGCTCCCCTGTCGCCGGCGATGAAATCCGTTGCCGACGCCCTGGTTCTCCGACAGATAACCAATTTAGCATAGTTCAAGTAATTTAAGAGATTTGATACAAAAATACATAGATATGAACGACCTATATCGAAACACGAAAGAAATGGAGGAGGAGTAAAAAGAAGAAACAAGAGAGAGAGAGAGAGGGGAGCTGCAGCCTGCAAGCGTTGATTGCTAATTGGACTGGCTAACAACCTAACGAAGCGTAAAAGACGTTTCAACCTTCAACACCTCAAGCAACCGAACGCGTGTTAGTGGAGAATTGATTCGTCCACTGACAGCCCAAAAAATGGACGTTGACCCATGAACCTTTTTAGATTATAATCATCTCCCACTATTACTTATCCACGCGAACCCATTCATATTGAAGAGAACTCTTCCAAATATACTCAGAAATTATGGGGGCCACAACCTAAAACTCACACCACAGTTCCTAGTCACAATATTTTAGCATCTAACACCTTAACAATAATAATACTAATAATGAGTCCTTGTTCAACTCCAGGCTTTTTTGCTTCAGGTCAAACTTCAAAAGAGAAAATTAATAAAATTAATAATGATAATAAAAGCCATAAATGTAGAGCCACAATTTGATTAAAGGCTCCCTCCCCTTGCTCCAAAAGCTATGCTCCTTATTGATTACTCTGTTAAGACCATTAACAACGATAGAAAGGTTAAAAAAGCACGGGAGCGATGACCTCTGTGTCTTTCAAACTTAAATTGGGACACCCAACCTCCCCCTATTCAGCCCAAAACACGGCCGCACTTGAACCCCACACAAATGCCCAAGTCTTATGGGCCCAGCCGCAGCCCAGCATTTCTATTCGCTCAAACCCCTGCACGCTGTTTGGCACCAACCGACGGATCGAGGCCGAGGGAGCGGTCGCTCTCGTTGGGACGCGTGGGTTGGGCATTGTTGCAACATCCATAAAATACGAGGGGGGACCACGTAAAACATGACGCCCTCCGCCGCGTGCGTTGCCGCCGTTGCTTCCTCCCCTCATCCGCTGGCGTCGGCCAACCCGTCACGCTCTCAGGGGCCCAACTGCCACGTGGCAGTAACTCCCGTGGGACAGCACATGCCACCGGTCAGATCGGTGTCTCCGATACAGATACCGTATCACTTCACCGTTAGAACGCCAGCCACGTATAAACCATTGGAAAAATTGATGGTGGATTAGAATTTATGGGCAGCCCCCTTAAAACTAATTAGTTCAACGCATCCATCTGTTGCTATTTTGAGACACGTACCAAAAAAGGTTGCGTATGGGGCCTTTTAATCCAGCTGGACCGCTGGAAGGTATCTGTACGGGAGGTCACCAGATCTCAATGCTCTGACATTCGTAAGGACCGCTGTACTAAAGTGGCATTATTATTATTATTATCAGCATTATGGCTGCAATCTTGAGGCTTGGAGATGGGTGAAAAGAGTTGAGATTGTTAGCACAGTGATTTTATTTGGCCCTACTCCAAAAAGAGAGGGTTGGAAAGAGATGGAAGAGGGATTGCTGAAGAGGTTCAGGGACTTGGAGGTGAGCCAAGAGAAGCTGAGAGAACAGCTGGGATTGGTATTAAGGGAAGGGTCAGTAGAGTTGGGATCAATAGGAAGGGATGAGGGGGAGAGAGGAGAAAATTTCACCGAGAGTAATAATAATAACAATAACAACAATAATAATAGCTGTAATAGGAGGAGGAAGAGAGATCATCATCATCATCGTGAGTATGGTGTGGTGATTATACCGGGGTGTTTCTCACAGAATCCGTATCAGAGCGTCCTGCAGCACATCGGCCATGCCGTCCACGTCTGCCGGCCGGTCACCGGCGAGATCATCTACTGGTAAATAAGCTGAATGGAAAAAAAAGTGTTTACTTGCTTGATTGCTGCGTGATAATTTTTGTTTCCGTTTCTATTTTTAGCATCCAGCCTTGATTTTTTTTCTTCTTCTTTTAGTATAAAAGATTTGCTTTTGCTAAATATAGTAGGTGACTGAATAGAGTTGAGTGAAAGAACATGAACAGAGAAATGGTTGGTTGGTTGGTTGACCCCAAAATCAACACTCGTGTCTCCTTGAACTTTGCCCCATAATTTTGGATCCGATCGAAGAGGAAGAGGTGATTGTCTTTTGTTGTTGATGATGATTTCTCCCGTCTGCCTATGTAATTTCACCAAATTTGGTTGATTTTTGATCCGAAAAGGATGTGTCACTGATATCTTTGATGAATAATCAGTATGTTAATATGTTGCATGTGAAGTCAGTACAAGAAACTTCATGATAGCTACTGGGCACCTCTGGCAATTCCAAATTCATATGCAACCTTATAATGAGAACCAGTCTGTAATCTAGTAACAAAGAATATCTGAAACTTTATGGTATCCTTAGGATCAGCTGTTAGATTTTTTCAAATGTCCATGTCTAAATTTCCATTCACAATGTCCGCAATTTACAATGCTAGTTTTTCTAATGTGATGGCTAAAAATCCCAACTTGCCCTCTCTGATATTGTAAGCTAAGCACTGATATGTGGAAATTACATGTATTGATTTTTCTTGCATCTGACATTATAAAAGATGATACATGTTTGAAAGGTAATAGAAGTCGTCTATGGAACAGACTGTGTCATATTAGTTAGGGCATTTAAATTTGATCTTCTTCGTCAGGAATCAATCAGCAGAAATCCTCTACGGATGGAGGGACTATGAAGCACTTGGCCAGAACATTGCCAATCTGCTAGTTGATGATGAAAGCCATTCATTCCATGAAAAGATCATGGAGAGGCTGGACAGCGGGCAAAAATGGTCCGGCCAGTTACCATTTAGGAAAAGGTCGGGAGAGATGTTTATGGCAATTGTAACAATGAGCCCATTATATGAGAATAATGAGCTTATTGGTGTTATTACCGTCTCAAGTGATAGTGCCATACTTGATGACATGAACAAAGAAAAATCAAATGCATATTGGAATGAAGCACATGCCCGGCAAAGGGAAAGCAGGCTGAATTTTGGAAGATTGCGTCCACAACCAAACATTGCTTCATCTGTATCCAATCTGGTATGAATTTTGTATTAACCAATCCCTGTTTTTATCGACATCAAAAGTGGCAAGCACTTCAGATGATATTTTCAACTGAACAGGCTTCAAAACTTTTACCTCGTATTCATGCATATAGTAATGATGAGGGTGAGAACTCCCAGGAAAGATGTGGATGTATTTTAGAGACGGAAAATATACTCTCACAGAGACCGGGTCCATCAGTAAGCTGCCAACCCTTTTTGTGTAGGATGTCGTCTAAAGGAAGATTACATTTATCTTTTAGCAGTCGATAAGCAGATGCTTTGAATCCTTCCAGGCATCAAAGACAATCTTCAGATTTCATTCTGGGTTGAAGGCCATAGAGGAAAAAGTCCATAAGTACGAGGAAACTATAGCAAAATTTAATCAACAGTCTAAAATTGTATGTAGTGTTTCCCGTGACAAATTGTTCATGTTGGTTTTCAGGCAGATAAGTACCATTTGCAATAGATATTAGCCATATTCATTCTCCTCACATATATTTATCATAAAGAGTTTCCGTTGCTTATGTATCTGGCCACTAATTTATATTGTCTTTTGTGAGAATGACAGGCTGCAAAAGTTTTCTCCAAGTTGAATATTCGAGCAACTTCTCCCAACTTCCAAGAATCAGATAAACGCATTCGGACTAATTCAGCTGAGATTTCAGTACGTAGTTCAACATAATGTATTTTAGTTTTCAGGGTCTGTGGTTATAGCCTGAATTGGTAAAATATGTAGTTATATAAAGGGCTATTTTTAAACCTATCCAGTGCACCCTACACATATCAGAATTCACACGCACACATGTGCGCAGTCGCACACACACACACACCCTTTACTAATGAAGAAGTGAAGTAATAATAAATGATATATTTGTATATTTGTATATTTCTAAGCATATCATAACCGCCCACCCCCACACCCGTACCAATGAAGAAGTGAAGTAATAACAAAGGATATATGTTGAGTATTGAACTTCTCCCTACTTGGTGTTAATGATGAGCAGACATAAATACTTGTGACTAATTCCCTATTTGTAGTTAATTCATTGCCTAAGCACGTCATGAAGATCATTTAGCAATGGATGTCACTCAAAAATCAATGAAAGCAAGAATAGTGGATTGGATGATCAAATATGGTGATTGAAGCTCTTAGAAGACTTCAAGCTCATATGTTGGATTGAAGAGAGAGAGTTCTACAAATGTAATCTTCTTTTTCTCTTCTAGTATGTAGCTTAGAAGTAGAACTATGTTGGAGCACACACACACATCTTCATTTCAGTCTTAAGAAATCATTAGATCAACTTTCCTTGGACTTCAATTCATTACTATCAAGAATGTGCATGTCATGATTTCAACAGTCGTCTGTTGAACGATTTACAGTCGTCTGTTGAACGATTTACAGTCGTCTGTCTTAAAACAGTCGACCGTGTTTTGTTCTACAGTCGCCTGATATGCACATACTTAATCAGTTGATTTTGGGCCATCTAAGCTTTAACTCTATCAGGCAACTGCTGTACGTTTCACAGGCGTCTGTTTGAGAGACAGTCAACTGTGATTTGTTAATCAGTCGCTTATCTATCTTCAGCCCAAGATCATTCTCAGTTTGATCTGGCCATTCGATTAATGTTGTATTTACAGTCGCCTGTCCAAGGACCAGTCGACTGTAAATGCTTCAACAGTCGCATGTCCATGATTCATCTGCAGGACTTGCTCTCTGGAACATTTCCTATTATAGTGTCAGTCGACTGATGTTGAATTTACAGTCGACTGCCCAATGGCACAGTCGACTGTCTATGCTTCAACAGTCGTCTGTCTTTGAGCTTCCATGTAGACTCTACTCTGGAAAATGTCAGGGTTTGTGACAGTTGCCTGTAGAAGGAATTGCAGTCGCCTGTTGGATTTACAGTCGACTGTCTTCTCTTCATCAGTCGCTTGTCTTGTATTTCCAGACTTTTCTGAGACTTTCTCCACTTACTTAGATTACGGCCAGTTGCCTGTAGAAGGATTTACAGTCGCCTGTTGGTTTAACAGTCGACTGTCTACTCCTAATCAGTCGACTGTCCACGTGGTAAGTTATCGTTTGAATTCTCACCTACCCCTGACACAGTGCAGCAGTCGACTGCGTTTTGTCCAACAGTCGATTGTCGCGTGTGCAGATTCTATCCGTTGGCTGTTTCTCAATGGATTTCAAAGGGGCTTTTGGGGATTTTGTTTGAGGACTTTAGGAAAACTATAAAGGCAGCCTCTACTGTTCCATTGGGAGGTTACTCATTTGATTACTCACTTGCTCAAACATTCAAGCTTTCAATCTTCCAAGGCCAAAGCTCCCAAAATCCTAAAGCCCTAGAATTCCTATCTTTAATTTCTTGCTCTCCAACCTAGAACCAAAGAGAAATTTTTTAGGCATTTGGTGCAGTCAAGAGAAAGGGCTTTCCTCTCTTCCAAGAGAGTCATTCAATACACAACACACTCTCCTTCAAGTTCTACTTCAAGACATATGTGATTGTATGTGTTGTTTATTTCATATTTTATAACTTTTGTTATTTGATTTACTCTCGTGTTGTGAGAGTGTTTTGCTTGCCCCCAAGTTGTGGGAGTCAAGGACAATTGAGTGTACTTCGATTTCACTTGTAGGGTTGCTACAAGTGGGTTTTTAAGGAAACCTCAAGTTAGAGTTCTAACTTGAGTATACGGTGGTATCCGGGTGGAAGTGACGTAGGATTATCGGGAACAAGTCCGGATTTGACTTGGGTAATCCTAACCCTTGAAACATTTCTACGTTTGCATTGTTTCATCTTAGGGTTAATTTTCATTCCGCACTTTATTGTTGGTTAGGAATTTAATTTGGTGTAATTATCATTTTAAATTGTATAAACACTATTCAACCACCCTTCTAGTATTTTTCTCATAGCCAGGGACCCTACAATATATGCATATATTTGTATACATGCATATAACAAAGGATATATGCATACACGTGTCAGACATTTTTGTCATGTCTATCTTTAATAGGAACCGGATTTGAATTTCGGATAAAATTGGATTTTATTGATAATTTGGTAAATAGAAAGGATAGTTGGCCTCAATTCCAGATGAGGACCGCTCTCGCTTTTGATTCGAGAGAAAAGCTTAACCCTCACAGAATCTAGTTTAATTTACTCCGAATCTCTTCTCTTCTCAATATTTTTCTCCAAATTCAACCTCACCTCTATTATTCTAGACATCCCCTTTATAAAAACTACTAATTTCCTGAAATTAAAGAAATACACTTGCTACCCAAAATTACAAAAATGACACTAGTAGTGGTCGCACCTCTAGTCGCATCATTACTCCGTCTTCAAAGAACTGCCTTGTCCTCAAGGTGGTGTCATGAAACTAATGGGCACGTTACTCCAAATGAGGGTGCTCGTCCCATCCTAGCTTTTCCTTTTCAACTGTTGCACCTTCTTCAACCTCGACGACCAAAACTTGGAGAGCACGTTTCCAGCAATGAAGTCCTGGTTCGAATCACTCACCATATCGAAAGCATAACCTTTGATACGCATGTCCTTGATCTCCATCTGCGTGAGACGCTTCCTGTTGTTTGTTTGAGACTCGTCACTCTTCTCTTGAACTGTCTGACCCATTGCTAGCTGGGATTTTTTGATCTTCACGACAGCATGAGTGCAGGATGTGGCACCGCTCATCGCTCCCTTGGCAGCCCCTTTTATAGTATTCTGGTCTTCCATCAGCTGAGTCAGCTCCATTGCCTCTCCAAGCCACTTCGGTCTTAGTTTGCGAAGCTCTGCTCTGGTGCTTGCCTTAAGGCCCTTTATGAAACGCCCCTCTAGCATCTCTTCAGGAATCCCCCTGACGCGGTCTGAGAGCATCTTGAACCTCTCCTGGTAGCTCTCTGAGTACATAAAGCTGCTCGTGTAAATATCCTTCCCGCGTGTCTCGAAACTGATCCAGTAAGCGGTCTTTGAATTCATTCTAAGAACTGATAGGCCGTCTCTGATCCCGTCACTGAAACTAGGTCAGAGCCTATTCCTCCAAACAGATACCGGCCGCTATCGGTTTTTCTTTTTCCGTCAAATGGTTCATCGCAAAATATCTCTCTCTACGATAAATCCACGCATACAGATCCTTTTTCTCAAAGACAGACATCTTTAGCTTTCTGACCCTACTTTCGATACTTAAACCACGCTATCATGCCCTCCATCTAGGCTGTCCGAAGTGACGCTACTGATAGGCGTTCTGTGGTGCACTTAGATCTCTAAACTGGACTCCTTCTATCATACAATCATTCCCCCAATCTTCCTCAAATTGGTCGGGGTGTACGTCATCCTTATCGAAGCCCTGGTAGATGTCCCAATGCTCACCATGCCTCCCCTCGAGACGTCGTCCTCAGGAGGATGTCATGATCCTCCTTCAGGTCTCCATCTGTTGTATCATGGGCTGTCGCCTCCATGTGGGCCTCCTGTGGTCCAATTGAAGCCTTGTGGGTCCCTTCCAAGGTCATCGGGCTACTCCAATCCTCTCTCGCTTTCCTTGAAGCATGTAAAGAAGTCATGATGATTGTTATGCCTTCTAAAAGGGTTGCCGCCCAATGGATGCTGCCGCCGAGCCCCTGGGGGGCCTCTCACTCGAAAACCAGGGGCCGTGGGCCCCTGGAAGCTGTTGTTTGGCCCAAGGGCCCGCGAGGCCAGCTCTGGCGCTGCCCACACTGTTCGCACCCCCATTTATTTTGGGGGATGATTTTTGCCCCTGCGCACTGTTCATCGTCGCTTGGTGGAAGATCTGCCTCAAAGTTGATGACTTTTCAACTTTCGTGTCTCAAAGATGGCCCTTTTTGCTCTAGATCTGATTCGTTGTCATCGATCAGATCTGGTGTCAGAACCTCATTTGGATGGATCTTTCTCGTTGTCAACTAAAATTTTTGCCTTTCGCTTCAGCTCCATATCATACATGGTTGTTCTTCCCTAAAGTCACCGACTTTCTCATTCCCCTTCCTCAAAGATCGTGCCTTTCATTCGAGATTTGAGTTATCTTTGTGTTGCGCAAATATTACTTCTTCACCCCTTTAAAGTCAGAGAATCATTGCGAGAAGTATTGCGTTTGGTTTTGCATGAAGGTATCCATTGAAGCGTTCAACCTTCGCTTCTGATGCCTTCATCCAGGATTACATTGTCGCTTTCATTCTGGATTCGATTGAGGCTATTGACGCTTTCATCTCCTCTATCGTTTTCTTCGATCCTTCCATGTCGGCATCGAATGTTTTCTCCAAAGCTTCTACCTTTCTTATCATCGCCATTGGGATTTTTTCTCTGATACCAATTTGATAGGAATCAGATCGGGTTTTGGGATAAAAATTTGGTTTTTATTGATACTTTGGTTAATACAAAGAACAGTTGGCCTCAATTCGAGAGGAGAACCGCTCTCCTAGCTTTTGATTCGAGAGAAAAGCTTAATTCTCCTATGTTCTAGTCTAATTTAGTCATAATCTCTTCTCTTCTTAATATTTTTCTCCAAATTCAACCTCCCCTATATTATTCTAGCCATCTCATAAAATCTACTGTTTTTCTGAAATTACAGAAATACCCTCTGAAATTACAGAAATACCCACTGCTGCCTAAAATTACAAAAATAACACTACTTGTAGACGCACCCCTAGTCGCATCAATCTTGGCTCAGTCATGTCAGTGCAACATTGTGTAATTTTCCTTGATTCGTATGAAAATAAAATGGAAATTTATCTCTTCTGCAGTTTTGCTTTAATTGACATGTAGACCTCAACACTACAAGGAGGTGCCTTCTTCTTTTTTTGTAATTATTTAGTAAATTGATTCTATGATCCTTAAAACTTATAAGTGTATCAAAGTTGTTATAAATTGTATTATCAGGGGATTGAAGTGTTGATGTTTAAGCTTCAAACTTCACCCTAGAAATTATGCATCCATCAGAAGTCTGGTGATATAGCATTAGACATCTGGTTTTGGCCGCTCCAAAGCATGTATCAGCAGAGACATACCAGATGTCTGATGCTATGTGATCAGACGTCTGGCTGAAGGATTAGCCGTCTGACAACATACATTCAAACAACTAAGGGCATGAAGCATATTCTTTCAACTATTTGGAATCTGCAGTCGAACAACACTGCATCAGACGTCTGATATTGCAAGTGTATTCGAAGCTGCGGATTTCATTAGTTGCCTGACGGCATTGGGTCAGACGTCTGACGGTTCTCTGTGAAGTTGATGCGGGTTTGAATCTGGACCGTTCGATTGATTATTAATCAAATCGGATGGCCATAGTTTGCTACGGCTCCACAACCCTAGTTATTGATATAAAAGGCTAGTTTGTAGCCGTTTGGAGGTGCGCGCGTGTATACGAAGAGAAGAAGTTATTGCGAGCCATTATTGCAGAGCTTCTTCCTCACGCGTCTTGGAGATTGAACGTATACTTTGGTGAGTGAATTTTTTTGTAATCTTCCTATTTCTCTTTTCGGGTTGAGGGATTATTTGTGAGAGCTTTTTGGGTTTCTTCTCGTTTGGTGAGGTTTGAGATCTCTTTTGTTATTGATGAGAAGAGTTTGAATTCCAACTTTGGAGTTATTGGTTCTTTTTTGTTGAAGAAGATTGAAGGAGTCGAGTAAATTCTCTCTGATCATATTAGCGGAAATCATCTCAGAAAGCTGGACGTAGACGTCGTTAACGGGCCAAACCAGGGTAAACTCTGGGTCGATTGATTTGTTGCTTTTTTGATTTTGTTACTTTTATCTTACTAGGTTGGTTGGATTTTGTTATTGTAGATTTTCTATGTAAGATCGCGGCATAACGATTGTTGGGTAGCTATTCGCTGAGGGATTCTGTTGTGTGCTACAGACATTCTCGTAAACCCCAACAAGTAGTATTAGAGCATTCAGGTTGTCGAAGATTACACAATGGCAGAGACATTTAACAGCTGGGTAGAAGATCGAAAAATTTACAGGAAATAATAGCTTCACCCTCTGATGCATGAGGGTGAAGGCTATGATCAAGAACGAGGAGTTATGCAGGATAGTTTTTGACAATAAATCGATTCCAGATATTGTCACAGTCTATGCGAGATCAGAGCTAGAGATGAAAGCCCACAGTGCTATTCATATAGCTTTATTAGACAAAGTCTTTTGCAAGGTTAGTAAAGAGGAAACTGCAGAGCCGCTATAGAAATGACTCGAATCCCTGTTCTTGACGAAATCACTCACATGAAAACTGTATTTACTACGGAAATTGTTTATGCTCAGGATGAAAGATGTGATATCGTTATAGGATCATCTTGATTAACTAAATCAGTTGGTGTTGGATTGGTAAGTCGTGGAAGAGAATGTAAGTGATGAGTACCAAGCAATTGCATTGCTATGTTCACTACTTGAGGAGTATTCTCACTTTGTCGAGACCATGACACAAGAGATGTACAAAATCTCTTTGGCAGAGGTCGAGACAGCTCTACGCTTGCATAAGCTCAGTAAGAATGTGTCGAGAGGCGACACAAGTGCTGGTGATCAAGATGTAGCTCTCTGCCAGGGTAGGAAATCCAAACCAAGATCCAAGATTGGGTGGCCTAAGTTCAAGGGCCAAGGATGTGACTACCAGTTATACCATTACTGCAAGATAACTTGAAATTGAAAGAGCATGTGTTCACAGTTAAAGGCTAAAGGTAAAAAGGTTGCTCAACCTGTAGCAGCGTTTGGTGGTGCATACATAGATGCCGATAATGATGAGATATTGACTGTTTTCTTTGGAAGACAATCCAGCTTCATGGATTCTTGATTCAGGGTGTGATTCCCATACGACTCCATTGCGGAGTCACTTTGTGACATACTGATCGACCCGGAATTAACTCCGAAACGATGTCGTTTATCGCAAGCGCACGGTATAGTGGCAAGCGGGTATCGAACACGGGGAAGCGGTGCTATACTATCTATCTACTCCTAGATTGAATTAGAGTTGCGGGTATATTGGTCGATGTAGAGTATGGAGGGTCGTAATGGTGATGGATGCGAAGGTTGTGTCACTCACCGTCGCAAATAGGGGATTCCACACAAAGAAAGAAAAATAAAATATAAAAGATTAGGGATTTAGGACTCGCCGCTAGGACCGTTGGACGTCGATGCTCGGTTGAGACTTCTACGTTGCATTGGTTTAATTGGGGGTTGTAGCATCTAGGAAGTGAATTCATGTGTCTAGGCATCATGAATTTAACATACTGTATTCACCCGCTCGCGCGATAGATGCATACGGTACATGCATCAGGGATCTACAATAATCTCGCCACTCTCGTGGTTCGAATGCATCCCCTTTTATTCCCAACGCATCATATAAATCCTACATTCGCATCTAGATCCTAAAATCATAGGGCTAATCCCTTAGCCCTAGATGGGATTACCCAAGCATAGCAAGCATTATGAAAACAATAAACATTATTGCTAGCATCATAGAAAAACAATAAGAAGAACTAAAATGTAATTCAAAAGAATAGAAGTACTTAGCTTAATACATGGGAGGGGCCTATGGCATGGCCTCAATCCTGAAAGACCGTCTCCAAAGAAACTCTAAAAACTCCACTCGATCCCCCCAAAAATGACGGCTACAAAAAAATATCTATCCCTCTCTAAATCCTAGAAAATAACCCAAAAAACCCTCTCAAATTCGGCCCAAATCTGTTTCTGGCCGCAACTTATTGGTGGACCACATCGGACCGAGTAAAAACAGCACTTGGTCGAGTGCAGATTTAATCACTGCAGCACCATCTTGCAGAAATTCCCCAGAGCTCATCCGACCTTCGATTGGCGCGTTCATGGTGGCGTTGGAACCGCATTGAAGTCTACTATTTGGAAAAAAATATCAGAAAAATACTGAAAAATCTCATGTGATAGCAGATTTGAAAAGAATAAACGGCTGTCTGAAAATCTGGGCTTTCACCTTACTCGACCGAGTAGCCTTCATGCTCGGTCGAGTCGTCCCCTTGCTCGGTCGAGTAACCCCCTACTCGATCGAGTCTGTCAGTGGATCGGGCTCCTTCAAATGTGTCGCTCTGCCTACTTGGCCCGAGTAAGCCTTGCTCGATCGAGTCGCCTGCTGGCTCGGTCGTGTAAGTCCTGCTCGGTCGAGCAGGATGTTGAACTGGATGGAGCTTCGAAAAATAGAAATGACTCGACCGAGTCACAACGCTGCTCGGTCGAGTAGGATGCACATTCTCTTTTTTGCTGGGCTCGTGAATCAGCTCGACCGAGCAGCATGTGCTGCTCGGTCGAGTCACCTGGGAAAGCGAAGCTGATTGCTTCTTAGCTTCTCATTTCCTTTCTCTTTCTCTAGTCTGCTTCTTTGGCACCTCAAGCATGTCATCATGAGTATTCTTGGTGCTCTCATGTCATCGATCGTCTTATTGACTCTAAATTGCTCTAATATCGCTCCAAATATCTGAAATGGACATAAACGCTCCGAAAGTCATATTGTTCCAAATAATAGCGTAAAAGCGTATGAAATATGTAAATGAGCAATCATTTTGACGTGTAATCATATAGATAAAATGTGGAATATAATGACACATCAAAATTCCACAAAGCTTACCTCTTACTTGTCCTCGAGGAAGACTAGTACGGGAGAGGGATACAATGGAGATGCGAGGCCGTGGCGTGTAATGAAGACAAGGGGTTCGATTTAAATTCAGAAAATATAAGAACCAAAGGTATGCAAGATCTCGTGAACACAAGTCAATATGAAATTAGAACACATATACACAACAAATACTTAAATCTCGCTCAAATTAAAATAACGTGGATTTCAATAAATGTAATGAACTTGATAAGTGATAAAATGAGAGTAGAGTTATATCATATCATAGTTTATCATGCAATATACTAAGTTCACAGAAATGAAACCAATGTCCACAACTCATTCTCTAAATAGTATAATATGTCATGATCAAACGTTTTGAAGCATGCGTGGTATTTTGTTATACTCCATGGAAGGAATTTAGCAAATTCAATCAAAGTAAGGCATCACCACACTACGACCATTTCACGACTCCTAGAACCCATCAACTTTGCCATGTCTTTGTTCTATATAGAAATGGAGATAAGGATATGTGATTTTTGTACTTTTATATTTTTTTGACTATATGAATATTTCATATGCACTTTTCTTTCTTTATATACACGAGATAATTCAATATATATATATAAAGCGGCCTATGCATCCCAGACCAGACGGTCTTATGGCATTGTGTTACGAAGAACCCCTAGGGCCTTTTATTCAGGATATTTGTTCGATTTTTGCATTTTTGGGATTTTTGCAAACTCACGTAAACGCGATGGAATGCAAAGCATGATCAAAGATCATTTATTGGCTTTTCACAAAAGAAAAAGAAAAAGCATAGAATCTAGGCATGGCTCGGTTTCAGGAATCCTAATCGTCACTACGTTGGTTGTCGTGGTGTTATCCTATCTCTTTTGAATCACTAAACATCTATGAAGCAATAGAATTATCAAGCAAATCACGCAGGAGTCAAATGATTTTCAGATTTGATTCATTCATTTTTAGCTTAACTGTTTCGAGAATATGGTTGTGAAACTATGGATTCTACTATGAAAAAGCATATTAACAAAGATACACTAATCAAGGAATTGAACTCTAATCTAACAGATATCAAAGTTCATAAAAAATAAATTCACGACATTTCAAAGAAAATGAAGCATATGAGACATAAATATAGAGGTGAACATGGTTCAGATGGAAATTTCGAAGTGTGTTTCACGATGAAGCAAAGTGCGTGCACTATGCACTTCCCCAAGCTTAAACATCACATTGTCCTCAATGTGTTTATGATATAAATAGAGGACAACGACAAGATGGGGGGCCACTCAACAAAATAGTTTCTCTCCCCCAAGCTTAAACATCACATAAAAATTGGGGGGAGAGACGAAATAAGCGCCAAATATAAGGGTGTGCATGGATGATAAATAGTGGTTGAGTGCAAAAGATAATTGAGCCATCATATGGGGTGAATTTATTAAACTAAGAAAGCATATAAATCTTATACGGTCCTCTCGCTGTCGAGAGGATTCGTGTTTATTGAAAGTATTAAATACTACACTATTAGATTGGTACCACCTGTAGCAAAAGGCGGGTCCAATATCTTTGCCGGTGCAGGCAACTGCTCTATCTGCACTTTCCGTGGCTTTGTCAGGTGCGTATCTCCACGGGCTTCATCAGATTCTAGCAATGCGGCTTCTAGCATCTCTCCAAGGACTCCACATGTACCATGAAAGAGATAAGCCACATCAATCTGATGTGGAAAATTTTTCCCCAAAATAAAATTTTCTAAAGAAGATCGTCAAAAGAAATATGTAAAGTAAAAATAGGTAGACGATACTTCCCTAAAAATATATCTCTGCTCTCATGTACCACAACAGGAAGCTCCTAGTTGTTCGTCTCAGGCTTTTCAGGCAGCTCTGGCATATGAGTATGGGTCTCATCAGGCAACTCCTTCTCAGCCTCAGATCCTTCAAGCACGGTCACGTCCAAGCATACCTCCGGTCTAAAATTGTAAGTGTCCTGCAACAGGTACGACATATCAAAAAGATCTGAATCAGAATAAATTTCAAATGGGATGCATGATTCAGAAATGGAGTGTGTAAAAAGATCTCCCTGAGTGGGAGCAGTAAGCTCTGGTGGGTGGTCCTCGGCATCAGTGGAAGGATGAGGTGGCTCTATGTGCTCAGGCATCTCCTCCACAGGCTCAAGAGATGAAAGATACTCATTGATTTCGTCCTTATCTTTCTGCATCGATCTTGTGACTCATTTTGTATAGCACTGACTGCCGCGATCTCCTCTACCGATGCCGTGAATGCATTGAGTGTCAAATTGATAGGATCGTCAGGACTCAAGAGATAGACGCGGCTTTCGTAGGGCATGTGTCCCTCCATGTCACAATACTCGCAGTAGGCACAAAACTCTAGTGGTCATATCCTTCCATCTGATAGTACGGTCATGTGGATGATATTTTTAGTTTTCCATAGGAATCTCATACTGCTTTGAAAAAACATAGCCTGAATAATCCTAAGATTGCTCCATTGTACCTGAATAGTCAAAAACAGACAACTTGGAAAAGATATCAATGGTACAAGAAGATAGAGATAAAGATAAAGCAGGTGGTGGGAAAAATTTCTCTGTTTTATTCGTTTTTTTGTTTTGTTTTTGTTTGTTTGTTTGTTTGTTTTTTAACGCAATCTAATCAACCTAATTGTGGTAAATAGATAATATGGCGGAACACTTCCCTGGCAACGGCGCCATAAACTTGATCGACCCGGAATTAACTCCGAAACGATGTCGTTTACCGCAAGCGCACGGTAAAGTGGCAAGCGGGTATCGAACACTGGGAAGCGGTGCTATACTACCTATCTACTCCTAGATTGAGTTAGAATTGCGGCTTTATTGGTAGATGTGGAGTATGGAGGGTCGTAATGGTGATGAATGCGAAGGTTGGGTCACTCAATGTCGCAAATAGGGGATTCCACACAAAGAAAGAAAGAAATAAAATATAAAAGATTAGGGCTTTAGGACTCGCCGCTAGGACCGTCGGACGTCGATGCTCGGTTGAGACTTCTAGGTTGCATTGGTTTAATTGGGGGTTGTAGCATCTATGAAGTGAATTGATGTGTCTAGGCATCATGAATCTAACATATCGTATTCACCCCGCTTGCGCGATAGATGCATACGGTACGTGCATTAGGGATCTACAATAATCTCACCACTCTCGCTGTTCGAATGCATCCCCTTTTATTCCCAACGCATCATAAAAATCCTACCTTCACATCTAGATCCTAAAATCCTAGGGCTAATCCCTTAGCCCTAGATGGGATTACCCAAGCATATCAAGCATTATGAAAACAATAAACATTATTGCTATCATCATAGAAAAACAATAAGAAGAACTAAAATGTAATTCAAAAGAATAGAAGTACTTAGCTTGATACATGGGAGGGGCCTATGGCATGGCCTCAATCTCGAAAGATCGTCTCCAAAGAAACTCTAAAAACTCTCTAAAAACTCCCCTCGATCCCCCCAAAAATGACGGCTACAAAACAATATATATCCCACTCTAAACCCAAGAAAATAACCCAAAAACCCCTCTCAAATTCGGCCCAAATCTGTTTCTGGCCGCAACTTATTGATGGACCACATCGGACCGAGTAGAAACAGCACTCGGTCGAGTGCAGATTTCAGCACAGCAGCACCATCTTGCAGAAATTTCCCAGAGCCCATCCGACATTCGATTGGCGCGTTCATGGTGGCGTTGGAACCGTATTGAAGTCTACTATCTGGGAAAAATATCAGAAAAATATGGAAAAATCCCAGGTGATACCAGATTTGAAAAGAGTGCACGGCTGTCTGAAAATATGGGTTTTCGCCTACTCGACCGAGTAGCCTTCGTGCTCGGTCGAGTCGCTCCCTTGCTAGGTCGAGTTACCCCTACTCGGTCGAGTCTGTCAGTGGATCGGGCTCCTTCAAAAGTGTCACTCTGCCTGTTCGGCTCGAGTAGGCCTGGCTCGGTCGAGTCGCCTGCTGGCTCGATCGAGTAAGTCCTACTCGGTCGAGCAGGATGTTGAACTGGATGGAGCTTCGAAAAATAGAAATGACTCGACCGAGTCACCACGATACTCGGTCGAGTAGGATGCACATTCTCTTTTTTACTGGGCTCGTGTATTAGCTCGACCGAACAGCATGTGCTAGTCGGTCGAGTCACCTGGAAAAGCGAAGCTGATTGCTTCTTGGCTTCTTCTTTCTCTTTCTCTTTCTCTAGTCTTCTTCTTTGACACCTCAAACATGTCATCATGAGTATTCTTGGTGCTCTCATGTCGCCGATCGTCTTATTGACTCCAAATTGCTCTAATATCGCTCCAAATCCCTGAAATGGACATAAACGCTCCGAAAGTCATATTGTTCCAAATAATAGCGTAAAAGCGTATGAAATATGTAAATGAGCAATCATTTTGACGTGTAATCATATAGATAAAATGTGGAATACAATAACACATCACATACACTTCTAGAGCCAGACCAAAAATGTATACATGCAGAACAGAGCTATGTTTAGAGTAGCGGTGGTCAACACAATGCGGTTCAAGATGCAAGATGGATCTATTAAGACACTCACATGTGTTAGACATGTACCGGATTGGTAGCAAAATCTTATTTCGCTCAGAGCCGTGACTGATGTGGGTGTAGCGTGGTGCTCAAGGGAGAGCGACTAGGGGTGTCCATGAGAGGTCGTTTTGTGATGACGGCAAAGAAGGTTTGCAACCTTTATAGGCTTCAGGGTCAAGCGATGATGATTCAGAGGTGTGGTGCACCACAGAGCTGTAGTGAAGGTGTGGTTAGGACTTATAGCGACGGCGTGACATGGAAGCGAGCTTGGTTGCAAGTTGGGATATCTACGATGTACAGTGGGGGATTATTAGGTGACAGAGTCTAGGTTACATCCCATTGTGATACAACTCTATGTGCAGCCCAGATTGTCTACAATGAAGCAGATGGCTTCAGAGTAGAGTTGAAGTCCTCAGCAGGACCAGTAGTTGAGCACAAGGAGTTCAGAATTCGGGTAGAGCGGTTACATCACATTGATGAGCACCCACATAGATGTCGAGTGTGGCATGGCTCAAGGTGGACGAGAGGCAGTTCGTCCAAGGGATCATCTAGAGATCGCAGAACTGTTGAGAGATGATCAAGAGCAGAGGATCTCATAGGGATTGTGATAGTGGTGTTATGGTGAAGTCCTATTAGAGAGTTAAATCCAAATTCTATGAGTTGAGGACGTCGAAGCCGGATCAAGATGTTGCTCTCATTTCATGTTTGGGAAAGACTGTGCTCAGTGCTTCCTCAGAGGGTAGAGACGGATCAACTCAGGCGGCTATTGTGGAATGTGACCATGGATCGACTTCGAGTACTTCGGGAGACAGAAGTTTGATGTCAGTTCAGTCAATGATTGAGCTTAAAGTTGTGGTGTCAACATCAAAAATAGAGATCGCCACAAGTAGGGTGGCGAGGATGGTGCAGCTCTTCGATCTCAAGAGATGCTTGAGCTTGGAGAATCACATTGAGCATTGATGCACTAAGGGCGCGGTTCCTGATGACATGTAGATGGTTTTATGATCAGAGATGGTTGGAATTAGGATAGATCCATTGTGGAGAGTTTGGATGTGTTCAGGTGATGATTGGAGGACGGCCTATGTGGTGGAGAAAGTTTGAAGTAGTGTAGTGTTGAAGTTTATGTTTCAAACTTCTCCCTGGTAATTCTACAACCATCAGACGTCTGGTGGTTGTAGCACCTGGTTTTGCTCGCTCCAAAGCATGTATCAGCAGAGACACGCCAGACGTCTGATGCTATGTGATCAGACGTCTGGCTGAAGGATCAGAAACATGCCTTCATACGGCTGAAGGGCATGTAGCGTATTCTTTCAACTCTATCGAATCTATAGTCGAATTTACTTGACAATACTACATAAAACATCTGATATTGCAAGTGTTTTCGAAGCTGCAAATTTCATCAGACGCCTGATAGCATTGGGTCAGACGTTTGACGAAGCTATGTGCAGTGGATGCGGGTTTGAATATGGACCATTCTATTGATTATTAATCAAATTGAACGGCCATAAATTGTTGCGGCTCCACAACCCTAGTTATTGATATAAAAGGCCAGTCTGTAGCCTTTTGGAGGTGCGCGTGTATACGAAGAGAAGAAGTTATTGCGAGGCGTCATCAAGAAGCTTCTTCCTCACGCGTCTTGGAGATTGAGCGTATTCTTTGGTGAGAGAAATTCGTTGTAATCTTTTTCTTGCGATTCGTCTTTTCGGGTTGAATGATTATTTGTGAGAGCCTTTTGGGTTTCTTCTTTTTTGGTGAGATTTGAGATCTCTTTTGTTATTGGTGAGAAGAGTTTGAACTCCAACTCTGGAGTTATTGGTGCCCTCATTTGTTAAAAAAGATTGAAGGAGCCTGGTGTATTCTCTAATCATATTAGTGGAAACCATCATCAGAAAGCTGGACATAGACGGTAAACTCTGTGTCGCTTGATTTGTTGTTTTTGTTTCTTTTATCTTGCTAGATCGTTTGGATTTTTCTATTGTGGATTATCTCCGTAAGATCGCGGCATAGCGATTGTTGGATAGCTATTAGCTGAGGGCTTCCGCTGTATGCTATTGGAATTCTCGTAAACCCCAACATGAAGAACCAATGTGCAATAATTCTGCAAAAGTTTGTATTGTGTTTTCAACATTAGCATCAGGATTCTACTTGTTAATTAAATATATAACAAAAGCATGAATTATTCCCATTAGCCCTTAACAAAGAACTCAATGTATGAACATGTATGAATATTGTCCATTAAAGATGTTTGGGTTACTCTGGAAAAATATTATACAAAATATTATACGAGCCAACCTTTCCGCCCCCCTGAACTCTCACTCACTCACACAAACTCTCTCACTCTCTCAAGTCCCGAGTCAACTAGCTTAGGTTGTTGGTGCAATACACTTTTCAAGATTTGGGCTATTCTCACTTTAGCTGCTGATATAAATTTTTTTCATCTCCTATTTATTTCTTTGCCTTTTTGTTTTGTTTTAAAGGTAACTAGGAATGTGGAAGAGAATCTGTCTCTGAGTATGAGAACTGAAGAATGTTGTGCTTCAGACTTGCCTAATGTAAGCAAACATACAGTTGATGATGAGTTTAAAAAGACTTCCATCAAATGCACTCACTCTGAAAGCAGCAGCAGTTCTGAGCAAATTCAGATTGGGTTGTCTAATCTAACACAGAATCGCAGCATCAGTAAGCTGAGGGAGTGTGGTGGTATTAATTGTTGCATGAAATTACATGTTACCTGTAATGAACAGATTCATTGACTGTGTAGGTCTTGAACAAAATGGGAAGGATTATGCACAAAATGGATCAGGAAATTTGGTAGAACGTTTATCAGCAGAAGCTATATTACAAAAGGAACAAATATTACATAAGAGAGTTGAAGGTTGCCAATCCGTATCAGGAAATTCACCAGAAACGGATGGTCGCAATCAAACAAGTTCTTCACATGTTGAAAAAAAGGACATGAACTTGCTTTCTGAATGTGACATTCGTTGGGAAGACCTGCGTTTCGGGGAGGAAGTCGGTCAAGGTAATGAATCTATCAACTCTCAAGTTGTGCCAATGATTGGTGTAAAATTGAAGCCGAATATATTAGTTACAATTTATCTATCTGAAGAGAATGCTTGAGTTAATGAGGAGAAGAAGGTTTTCCATGATCTTGCTTGGTTTCCCGCAAACACACTCCACACACACACACACACACACACACACCCCCCCCCCCCAAAAAAAAAAAAAAAAAACCCAAATCAAGCGCATGACACGCGCAACAGAAACAACAACAGCAAGTTGAGATACTTGTACTTTGATATCTTGGAGTGCAAAATTTAGGAAACCTATCTTTCATATTTATCTTTTTCACTAGAAATTAAATACAGTAGATAAAGTACTCATGAACCAGTGTTGTTTTAAAAAATTACTCATGAATCGTACCCCTTAACAATGTAAGCTATTAAGCACACCAGTTGAAGGGTAATCTAGCACCTAAAAGATATGGATCTCCTCTATCACCGATCCGTTGGGGACACCATAGGAATGCTCTTTTTTTGTAATGTTGGACTTAATAGGTAATAGTGTCGGATCCGGACCCCTTAGTGGGGATCTAAACCGAAACCACACCCTTATTGGGGTGGTCTGGAAACAAACCGGCGAAGAATTCAGATTTGGGGCCAAATAAGTGACTTGGTCTATAAGTCATGTATTTGTCCCTAATTAAGTCCATATCAGTTATTCTAATATGAGTATGATAATAAGACATCCTTGTGGGCCTTTGAATCTTATCCTACAAGATGTAGAATCCTCTAGAGTGTAGGACTCTAAGGTTGAAAACCTATATAAAGAGTTCTCATCTTTCTCCCCACTAAGCACACCAGTTGAAGGGTAATCTAGCACCTAAAAGATATGGATCTCCCCTATCACCGATCCGTTGGGGGCACCATAGCAATGCTATGTTCTTCATGGTGTTGTCATTCATCGGGAGGAAGATTACCATCAAAAGTTACTTTAGTCAAAAGCCAAAATCATAGGTAAAAGGTAACGCTTCCGCTTGTCTTTAGTATTCCTATCGAATATGAATTTGCAAGTTATATCATGAAAGGATTAGATAAACCCGAATAGGTAGTATTTCCATATCAGCATTTTGTTTACACAATATGAGAAAATAATAAGAAACACAAAATACAAGTTTTACTTTTAAGAGTGTTAAGATGATGAAGATGAAATATGATTTGTATTACTTGATTTTGGTTACAAGAGAAAGTCCCATATTTATAATACACAACACATCATTGTGCACAAGAGACGAATAGCAACTACACTAGAACCAATGAGTTACACAAGCACTCAAGGGACACATTACTAGAACCAAAGAGATATTTGACTATTTCCTAGATATATTCATATGATAACACCCCCCTCAAAATCAATGTGTGAGAAATTGCAGTGAGAAGAGGTGCAGTAACTTGGAAGAAATATTGAGAGAGAGCGAGGATGGTGGCAGCGGATGTCCGCGAAGTGGAAGACGCATGGGTTGGAGAGTGCAGGGCGTGATGGCCGCATAGTTGGAGTGGCTGTAGGGGGCGAGGAGGTGCCGCATAGGACAGAGAGCCGGGGGCAAAGTCCGTTGGGGGCCGATGAGGTGTCACAGGGAACCGAGGCTATTGGGGGCCGCTCCATTAGGGGCCGATGAGATGTCGCATGGGGCATAGGCTGTTGGGGGCCGAGGAGGTGCCGTAGATGGCATAGGCTGAATGGAGCTGAGAAGGTTGCTTTTGTTGCAACGTTGTTGATTGATTGAGAAGGATGTTGTGCTGTGACTTCAGTGATTTGGGAGGCTGTACTTCGGTGATTGAGGAGGCTGTGCTTCGATGATGGAAGAGACGAGATTGCGACGATATTGTAAAAGAGGGTGTCGATCCCATCTGATGAGTGAGGACACCGATCTGATGTATTACATAGGGCTGGAGTGGTTGTCCTTCTGGGGGAGTGAGAGTTGCAGTGGAAGACTTAGAGACTAGATCATAATGACTCTGATACCATGTTAAGATAGATGAAAGATGAAATATAATTTGTATTACTTGATTTTGGTTGCAATAGAAAGCCACATATTTATAATACACAACACACCATTGTGCACAAAAGCCCAAAAGACACTACACTAGAACCAAGGAGTTACACTAGAACCCAAGGGTCATATTGCTAGAACCAAAGAAACATTTGATTATTTCCTAGATATACTGATAATTATCTTAACAGATAGGATATCATCCTCAAAAGAAATATGTACTGGTTTGACACTGGAAAAGAAATTATCAAGTCCTCAATATCACTTGGTTTTGTTATAAAGTTCTCTAAGTACAAGATAACACAGATACTTCAGATCGGACCTGGATCAATCAAATTATAACTGTTTGAAGTCATTTAAGTCTTCACTGTCTGTCCTTACTTTTTCAGGTTCTTATGCCGTCGTGTACCGTGGAGTTTGGAATGGTTCGGTATATATCTTTTACCTGGAACATCCCTTTAGATTTCAAGAATCATCCTGCGGTCAGGAAAAGTGGATAAAAGTTACTTTCTTTTCTGTTTTTATTCTTTTGGTTCATCAGGACGTTGCAATTAAAGTGTATCTTGGAAAAGACTACCAAGAGGGACTTATATTGGATTACAAGACGGAGGTATGTAACATGTAAAACCTCAACTCCTGAAGATACTGTAGGTTGATACTGCATAATTTGGGTATTTCAGATTGCTATAATGAAAAGACTGAGACATCCAAATGTGTTGTTGTTTATGGGAGCAGTATATTCACCTGATCGCCTTGCCATTGTCACAGAATTTTTACCAAGGTATTAAATGGTCACATCATAATACTTAGAATGTATAAAATTAGTACTCATTTTGTTATTCATTCTTGTTAAGCAGGGGCAGTCTTTTCAGAACACTGCACAGGAACAACCAGAAATTGGATCTAAAACGCCGGTTAAGGATGGCACTTGATGTTGTAGGTCTCTTCAGTAAATATCTCAAATGTCACTCTGACATTAAATATTTATCTGATGCTAGGACTTCCAATATGGTCTGAGGACACCGATCTTGTTTCAGGTTAGAGGTATGAACTACTTGCATCGAAGGAATCCGCCAATAATACATAGGGACCTAAAATCGTCAAATTTACTGGTTGACAAAAATTGGACAGTTAAGGTATGTCAAATTCATATTAGTGTGTTTGCACTATAAAATGCAGATATGTATAATGATAAGAAAAACCATGGAATTGTACAGGTTGGTGACTTTGGCTTGTCATGTTTTAAGATCTCAACTGCCTTGACGGCATCATCTGGAAGAGGAACAGTAAGTCTCTTTTCCTGCATTTGAAAGGACTACTGATGCAAGTTCTTTGGCAATTAATTAGTTAATTTTTATAGACATTTACTGGAACATTTGTTACTAGCCAACTGTCCTTTGTGATTTTTTTTGCATATATTCATCTAGCTGTTATTGGGAAGATGAGAAAGATGTGCGATTGAGTCCGTAAAATCTCCTAATTGTTTTCTTGATTATAGTCAAAGCCATCAAATAACGATGTGTTGGCAAGAGGGAACGGACACAAAGGGAATGGAATTGTTGATTAGTGCTTCAAACTTGGAATCTGGGAGGTGACACGGCGGTGCGGGTTTTAGCTGTCACAGCAATGTATCAGCTGACTTACACAGATTTTGACACAGCCGTGCTATATCCAACATGACTGTGCGGGTCCAGTAGCACTGACACGAAACTCTCACGAAACTCGCTGTTTTATTTCGACAAGGTCGTGCAGTATGGCATTGTCGATTGTTCTGGAGCTACAGCCAGATTATGCAGTTCTGCGCACGGCCATGCCAATATCCAGAAGCCCTAATACGCCCAGATTTCAACGTCTAATCTGTACTGTTGATTTCTATTACAATTAAATCGGATGGACATGATCAAAAGCGTAATCCTAGGAAGGTTTCGTATGATATAAATACCAAGAGATACACTTTTGACGACTACGCGACAGAGAATTGAGAAGATTTCCTTGAGTCTTCAAGAGGGAAGCAGATCTTTTACCGGCGATAGGTGACAAAAGAACTTCGAGGTGACTACGAGCTTTGGGATGTGAGGTATTCCTTGTTCTATAGTTTCTGATAAGATCTCTCCATTGGTTGTGTGCATACGACATTGTAATTGCTAAAGTGCAAGCGTTATTTCTGTCGAGATGTCACATATTGTATTGAAGGGAATTTGTTGTCAGTGTATTCTCTGAATTATCATTTCTGATCTAGTGAAAACCGTGACAACGGAAGACTGGACGTAGGCCTTAGGTTGGGCCGAACCAGTATAAATCCTTGCCTCTAGGTGTGATTGCTTGGTCTCGATTTATGGTGGTTTCTTGTGCTTTTTATGGTTCATCCAAGATCCTAACTCTGCATTGATTAGTTGGTGACACTTTATTTTTCATATTTCTGTAGTTCAAATTTAAGTGTTGTTTGATATTGTGTTAGATTTCCAACAAGTGGTATCAGATCTATTGATGGGGAAGAAGTAATGAGTCAAGATGCCGTCTACCACATCATCCAAGATGGACAAGTTCAATTGGAGAAACAACTTCAATCTTTGGATGCTAAAGATGAAGGCTTTTCTTATGAGAGATAATTGTTCACAAATTGTCTTTGAGAAAAACAATTTGCACAAGGATGTCACGGAGGCACAGAAGGTTGAGATAGAGCGAAAGGCATTGAGCGCACTGCAGCTATCACTTTCAGATGAGGTGTTCAGAAAGGTGTCTGATGAGGCTCTTGCGAAGAAGCTTTGGAAGAAGCTTGAGGCACTCTACGCAAAGAAGAATCTGATGAGCAGGCTGTATTTGATGCAACAGTTATATGTACTGAAGATGAGAGAGGGAGCCCACGTCAAGGATCACATTGACGCTTTCACGAAGATTGTGTCTGATTTGCAAAGTATATGGGTAAATATCGAGGATGAACAATTGTCGATGATATTACTATATTCTTTGATGGATGATTTTGACCCATTGGTCAGGTCCATAGTATATGGACGTGAATCTTTATCTCTGGAGGAGGTAGAGTCCGCACTACACTCTGAGGTTCTTCGTATCAAAGTGACTAGACGAGTAAGTGGTGATCAAGGGGATGTACTCTTCATCAAGGGACATCAGGTTCAGAGGCGGCCATGGTTCTAGGAAGGACAAGGGTCGCTCAAGATTTAAATCATGAGGTCGCAGGGACATGTGTCACTTATGCAAGGAGACATGACATTAGAAACAAGACTGTCCTAAGCTAAAGAAGAATGGAAAAAGGCAAGGATAAAGATTGTTCTACCCAGTGGGAATCTGTGGCAAAAGAAGTGATGATGGTGAGATACTGATGGCGATTGCATCGGGATATCTAGGGGTCTCATGGCTTTTGGATTCAGGTTGCTCCTTCCATATGACTCCACATAGGAGTTGGTTTAGCTCATATTGCTCCAGAGAAGGCGACAACGTTTTGATGGGGAATAATATGGCTTACGAGACAGTGGGAGTTGGAGAGGTGCAGATCAAAATGTATGATGGGGTCATCAGGACACTTACATATGTGCGTCATGTACCAGACTTGAAAAAGAGCCTTATTTCTATTGGAGCTTTAGCAGGACTTGGGTACAGGACGGTAATAGACGGTGATCTATTGAGACTTGAGAGTATCCAAGGGTTCTCTTATCGTGATGAAAGTAAATAGAGTACATAACCTATATGCGCTACAGGGGCACACCGTTGAGGGTGATGCTAGCATCTCTCAGGGCATAGATGGTAAAGAATCGGCAAAGCTATGGCATTTTTGCCTTGGACATCTAAGTCAGAAGTCATTGGATGTGCTTCGCAAAAGGTAGCTGATACATGCCAGAGAGGAGAGATTGGAGTTCTGCGAGAAGTGTATAGAAGGAAAGCTGACAAAGACACGTGCAAAACATAGTAGCAAATTGCCACGTGACCATGTATATTCAGATGTATGTGGCTAACTTCTTTGCCTACCATTGGAGGAGCGAAGTATTTCGTGTCCTTCATTGATGATTTCTCAAGGAATGTGTGGATCTATATGATGTAATCAAAAAATCAAGTCTTTGAGAAGTTTAAGGTTTGTAGAGCCTTTATTGAAAAGCAGACAAGAAGAGCCGTCAAGATTTTATGATCAGACAACGGTGGTGAGACACGTTCATCCGAGTGTTGTTGGCCTTAGTAGCATCTCAGGACCTATAGATGGAGTAAATGGATGTTAAGACTACGTTCATACATGGAGAGCTTGAGGAAGAAATCTATATGCATCAGCCTGAAGGCTTCGTGATGGAGGGACAAGAGAAGAAGGTATGCAAGCTGAAGAAATCCTTATACGGTTTAAAAAAGTACAGGGCAATGGTATAATAGATTTGACTCCTTTATGATGAGCATTGGTTTCGAGTAGAGTATAAAGGACCAATGTGTTTATGTTCGCACACATGATGATGTGTCAAGGATATACGTGCTCTTGTATGTTGACGATATGCTGATTGCGTCACGGGATAAGGAGGGAATCAATAGGTTTAAGGGGAAGCTTGCAAAAAAGTTTGATATGAAGGATCTGTGGCCGGCAAAGAAGATCCTTGGTATGGAAATTAGCAGGGATTGAAAGAAAGGGAAGTTGAGACTGAGCCAGGAGGGCTACATCAAGAAAGTTCTAGCACACTATGGAATAGAGAAGGCGAAGCCTGTCACCATACTGCTAGGAGCTCACTTCCAGCTTTCTGCGAGACTGTCACCTATCATAGACGAGGAGGCACGCTACTTGTTTACAGTCCCATATGCTAGCACTGTGGGAAGTCTGATGTATGTCATGGTTTGTATACGTCCAGACTTAGCTCAGGTAGTTGGAGTCGTCAGCAGATACATGGTGAATCCAGGAAAGGAATACTAGCTGGCTGTGAAATGGATACTGAAATATTTGAAGGAAACTGCCAGCATTGGTTTGTGTTATGGCAAGGAAGAATGGTTGGTGATATCTGGATTTTGTGATTTAGATTATGAAGGTGACATAGACAGAAGGAAATCTACGACTCGGTATGAGTTCGCATTGGGCACTGTCGCGATATCATGGAGATCGGTCCTTCTGTCCATTGTAGCACTATCAACCACGAAAGCAGAACTGATAGCTGCAGTTGAGTTGATCAAGGAAGGCAAGTGATCGGCCTGGAACTAACTCTGAAACGATGTCGTTTACCGCAAGCGCACGGTATAGTGGCAAGCTGGTATCGAACACGGGGAAGCGGTGCTATACTACCTATCTACTCCTAGGTTGAGTTAGAATTGGGGGTTTATTGGTGGATGTGGAGTATGGAGTGTTGTAATGGTGATGGATGCGAAGGTCGTGTCACTCGATATCGCAAACAAGTGGGTCCACACAAAGAAAGAAAGAAAAGAATAGGGCTTTAGGACTCACCACTAGGACCGTTGGACGTCGACGCTAGGCTAGGACTCTTACGTTGCATTGGTTTAATTGGGGATTGTATCATCTAGGAAGTGAATTCATGTGTATGAGCATCATGAATCTAACGTATCGCATTAACCCCGCTTGCGCGACAGGTGCATACGGTACGTGCATTAAAGATCTACAAAGTTCTAACCACTCTCGTGGTTCGAACGCTCTCGACTCGTATCACTCTCGTGGGTTAGAGCGTCGAGGTATTTTGGTGGCTCTTATTGACGCAATGGCGGTAGCCGTCAATTAGTTATATAGTTCGTCGGTGGATCCCCTCAAGGCACGAGCTGGGCATGGTCACGTGCCTCGGTTGAATCCACTAACTCCCTAATTAAATCCGTAGGATACTCCTTAAGCTAATCGATTCCACCGACCGTGGGTACGATCTCAGTACGAGTTCTCCTAGGGATTTTGCCAGATCAACTAAAATACAACCCCTTTTATATCCAACGCACCGTAAAAATCCCAACTTTGAGTCTAAATCCAAAGATCCATGGGCTAATCCCTTAGCCCTAGAAAAAACTACTCAAGCATAGCAATAGCAATAGATAATAGAACGCACAAAGATTTCATTGCATGCATCAAAAAAGGGATAAACAATAAGAAATCACAAAGAAATAATAATAGATTCAAAAAGGGCAAAAGTACTTATCTTGATACAAGAGAGTGGCCTAGGGCATAGCCAAACTCCCAAAAGACCGTCTCCAAAAAAGCCTAAAAATATCTCTAAAAGTCTCTCTAAAAAACTATACAAAAGTTCTCTAAAATCTATCTAAAAATCTCTCCGAAAAGATCTGCCAAAAAGTTCCCTCGGCGGCTGCTCAAATCCTCTCCAAAACCCTCGCGAAATAACCCCCTCAAAATCGCGACTTACGCCCGGGCCCACAGCGACTCGGTCTGAGCAAAAAACTGCTCGGTCGAGTCTGTCAGTAGGTTGGAGCGCTCCCTAAAATCATGCTCTGCCTGCGCGGACCGAGTAGATTCCGCTCGGTCCGAGTAGGTAGCTGCTCGGTCGAGTCTGTCAGTAGATTGCAGCTCCGAAATATGTTGCTCTGCCTACACGGCCCAAGCAGGCACTGCTCGGTCGAGTAGGAGGTTGCTCGGACCGAGTAAGTGGTTGATCGGTCGAGTAGTGGTCGAACGACAGTAATTTCAGCCCAAAAACACATTTTTCAGCACTCTGCTCGGTCGAGCAGTCAACTGCTCGACCGAGCAGTGGTCAGACAGCAAGTTCTGGGAGATTTCAGCTGATTTTTCACCCTGCTCGGTCGAGTAGAGTGCTCTGCTCGGTCGAGTAGGTGTCAAACAGATTTCAGCAGAATTTCAGTACTGTAGCATTATCTTACAGAAATTCTCCAGGGCTCATCCGACCTCCGATTGGCGCGTTCTTGGTGGCGTTGGAACCGTCTTGAAGTCTACTATCGGGGAAAAATATCAGAAAATAGTGAAAAATCCCAGGTAATAGCAGATTTAGAAAAAGTGCATGACTGTCCTGTTTCCAGCCCTTCGGGCCGCTCGATTTCTTCGCCCCATCATATCTCGATCGTGCGACCTCTCTCTTGCCCCTTCCTTGCTCCAGTATTCTTCTTTGGCACCTCGAGCATGTTATCATGAGTCTCATTGGTGCTCTCACGTCGTCGATTGTTTTATTGACTCCAAATTGCTCCAATATCGCCCCAAATCCCTGAAATGGACATAAACGCTCTGAAAGTCATATTATTCCAAATAATAGCGTAAAAGCATATGAAATATGTAAATGAGAAATCATTTGACGTGTAATCATTTAGATAAAATGTGGAATATAATGACACATCAAAACCCCCCTAAACTTACCTCTTACTCGTCCTCGAGGAAGACTAGTAAGAAGCTAACACGAGAGAGGAATACAATGGAGATGTGAGGTGGTGATGTGTAAATGGAGACAAGGGGTTCAATCTTAAATTTAGAAAATATAAGAACCCAAGATGCAAGATCTCGTGAACACACATCAACATGAAACTAGAACACATATACACAATAGATATTTAAGTCTCGCTCAAATTAAAATAACGTGGATTTCAATAAATAAAATGAACTTGATAAGCAATAAAAAGAGATTAGAGTTATATCATATCATAGTTTATCATGCAATATACTAAGTTCACAGAAATGAATCCAATATCCACAACTCATTCTCTAAGCAGTATAATATGTCATGATCAAACTTTTTTAAGCATGCGTGGTATTTTGTTATACTTCATGGAATGAATTTAGTAAATCCAATCAAGGTAAGGCATCACCACACTACGACCATTTCAAGACTCCTAGAACCCATCAACTTTGCCATGTCTTAGTTTCATATAGAAATGGAGATAAGGATATGGGATTTTTGTAGTTTTATATTGTTTTTGGCTATATGAATATTTCATATGCATTTTTTTCTTTATATACACGAGATAACTCAATATATACAAAAAGCGGCCTATGCATCCCAGACCAGACGGTCTTAGGGCATTGGGTTACGAAGAACCTTAGGGCCTTTTATTCATGATATTTGTTTGATTTTTTGCATTTTGGGATTTTTGTAAACTCACGTAAACGCGATGGAATGCAAAACATGATCAAAGATCATTTATTGGCTATTCACAAAAGAAAAAGAAAAATCATAGAATTTAGACATGGCTCAGTTTCAAGAATCCTAATCATCACTACTTTGGTTGTCGTGTGGTTATCCTATCTCTTTTGAATCACTAAACATCCATGAAGCAATAGAATTATCAATCAAATCATGCAGGAGTCGAATAATTTTCAGATTTTGATTCATTCATTTTTAGCTTAACTGTTTCGAGAATGTGGTTGTGAAACTATGGATTCTACTATGAAAAAGTATATTAACAAAGATAGACTAATCAATGAATCGAACTCTAAGCTAACAGATATCAAAGTTTATAAAAAAATATAAATCCACGATATTTCATAGAAAATAAAGCATATGAGATATAAATATAGAAGTGGACATGGTTCAAATGGAAACTTCAAAGTGTGTTTCACAATGAAGCAAAGTGCGTGCACTATGCACTCCCACAAGCTTAAACATCACATTGTCCTCAATGTGTGTATGATGTGAATAGAGGACAACGAGAAGATAAGGGGGCAACTCAACAAAATAGCTTCTCTCCCCGAAGCTTAAACATCACATAAAAATTGGGGAGAGATGCGAAATAAGTCATATTCAATAGCATCCATGTGTGCTAACTCCTCGCTCTCCTCTTCGTATACGTCCCATTGTACCTCTTTACTATTTGTATGTGTATCCTGCAAAAGGCACAATGAGTCATCTAAATATGAATCATAATAAACATCGTACACGGGAGGGGAATCAAATTTAGGAGAGGAGGGGGTGAAGATATCTCCCTGAATGGGAGCAGTAAGCTCTGGTGGGTGGTCCTCTGAGGGATGCTCAGCCTTTGTAGAAAGTGGAGGTGGCTGCAGTAGCTCGAAAGGAGGGGCACAATTCGGGCTCCATCTGTGTGCACATCTCATCGTCCCAAGTCACATCATCCTCGATGGTCTGCTCTGCTACTATAGGCACAACGTCCTCAATAATATCCTCTGATGGTATAGGCTGCTCTGACTCATGTAGGTGGCAAGGGGAGGTGACGACTGCATGAGCTGGCTCTGCAGTGCTAGGTGCCGATGCCTCGTCTGCAGTGGGAATATCAAAGCGCATAATACCTCCCCAAAGCTAAACGTGAATATCATCCTCGATGGTACCTGCAGCAGACACACGACTCATAATAAAATTGACGAGCTCACAATCTTCTGGATCACTTGCCTCGACGGCTAATGAGCCAGAAGATCGAGCTACGTCCAATAAGCTCTCTAAAGCTGCTGCATATCTCAGTTCCTCGAAGTTTCTCAGATGCATCCTCCTCAAGAATTCCAATGAGGATCCCTACAGTTCTCTATTAACGAGGAAGTAGCTGGGAACCATTCCACACATGATTTGACTCCGTTTGGAACATTCCTAACGCTTCGTCGAACCTGTAAAAGGCTTCCCTGAAAGCTTCTCCATCAGCTTGTTTGAATGTGGCAGCGAGATGTATGAAGGATTGAATAGAACCCAGTCGCATCATCTTCGGAAGCACCAACGCTGCATCAACTGTACCTGAATCAAGCAAAGTAGACAACCTGGAAAAGACGTCAGCGGTACAAAGAGAGATAATAATAATAATAATAGCATGTGGTGGGGAAAAATCTCTCTGTTTTATTTATTTATTTGTTTTGTTAAAGTTTTTTTTGTGTTTTTTACGCAATCTAATCAACCTAATTATGGTAAATAGATAATATGGCGGAACGCCTCTCCTGCAACGGCGCCATAAACTTGATGCGTTCGGAATATAACCCTGGAGTGACCTAGTAAGAAGATCGAACTGCGTCCAATAAGCTCTCTAAAGCTACTGCATATCTCAGTTCCTCGAAGTTTCTCAGATGCATCCTCCTGAAGAATTCCAATGAGGATCCCTGCCGTCCTCTGTAAAGAGAGGAAGTAGCTAGGAACCATTCCACACATGATTTGACTCCGTTTGAAACATTCCTAACGCTTCGTCGAACCTGTAAAAGGCTTCCCTGAAAGATTCTCCATCAGCTTGTTTGAATGTAGCAGCGAGATGTATGAAGGATTGAATAGAACACAGTCGCATCATCTTCAGAAGCACCATCGCTGCATCAACTCTACCTGAATCAAGCAAAGTAGACAACCTGAAAAAGATATCAGTGGTACAAAGAGAGATAAAGATAATAATAATAGCAGGTGGTGGGGAAAAATCTCTCTGTTTTATTTATTTATTTATTTGTTTTGTTAAAGTTTTTTGTGTTTTTTACGCAATCTAATCAACCTAATTATGGTAAATAGATAATATGGCGTAACGCCTCCCCGACAACGGCGCCATAAACTTGATGCGTTCGGAATATAACCCTGGAGCGACCTAGTAATGGCGCAAATTACACGGAGATAAATCCCCGGCAACGGTACCATAAACTTGATCGGCCCGGAACTAACTTCGAAACGATGTCGTTTATCGCAAGCACACGGTATATTAGCAAGCGGGTATCGAACACGGGGAAGCGGTGCTATACTACATATCTACTCCTAGGTTGAGTTAGAATTGCGGGTTTATTGGTGGATGTGGAGTATGGAGTGTTGTAATGGTGATGGATGCGAAGGTCGTGTCACTCGATATCGCAAACAAGTGGGTCCACACAATGAAAGAAAGAAAAGACTAGAGCTTTAGGACTCACCACTAGGACTTACGGACGTCGATGCTAGGCTAGGACTCTTACGTTGCATTGGTTTAATTGGGGATTGTAGAATCTAGGAAGTGAATTCATGTGTATGAGCATCATGAATCTAACGTATCACATTAACACCGCTTGCGCGACAGGGGCATACGGTACGTGCATTAAGGATCTACAAAGTTCTCACCACTCTCGTGGTTTGAAGCTCTCAACTCGTACCACTCTTGTGGGTTAGAGCGTCGAGGTATTTTGATGGCTCTTATTGACGCAATGGCGGTGGCCGTCAATTAGTTATATAGTTCGTCGGTGGATCCCCTCAAGGCACGAGCCGGGCATGGTCACGTGCCTCGGTTGAATCCACTAACTCCCTAATTAAATCCGTAAGATACTCCTTAAGCTAATCGATTCCACCAACCGTGGGCACGATCTCATTACGAGTTCTCCTAGGGATTTTACCAGATCAACTAAAATACAACCCCTTTTATATCCAACGCACCATAAAAATTCCAACTTTGAGTCTAAATCCTAAGATCCATGGGCTAATCTCTTAGCCCTAGAAAAAATTACTCAAGCATAGCTATAGCAATAGATAATAGAACGCATAAAGATTTCATTGCATGCATCAAAAAAGGGATAAACAATAAGATATCACAAAGAAATAATAATAGAATCAAAAAGGGCAAAAGTACTTACCTTGATACAAGAGAGGGGCCTAGGGCATAGCCAAACTCCCAAAAGATCGTTTCCAAAAAAGCCTAATAAGATCTCTAAAAAGTCTCTAAAAAAGTATACAAAAGTTGTCTAAAATCTATCTAAAAATCTCTCCAAAAAGATCTGCCAAAAAGTCCCCTCGGCGACTGTTCAAATCCTCTCCAAAACCCTCGCGAAACAACCCCTTCAAAATCGCGACTTACGCCCGGGCCCACGACGACTCGGTCCGAGCAGAAAACTGCTCGGTCGAGTCTGTCAGTAGGTTGGAGTGCTCCCCAAAATCATGCTCTGCCTACGCGGACCGAGTAGATTCCGCTCGGTCCGAGTAGGTAGCTGCTCGGTCGAGTCTGTCAGTAGATTGCAACTCTCCGAAATATGTTGCTCTGCCTACACGGCCCGAGCAGGCACTGCTCGGTCGAGTAGGAGGTTGCTCGGACTGAGTAAGTGGTTGCTCGGTCGAGTAGTGGTCAAACGGCAATAATTTCAGCCCAAAAACACATTTTCAGTACTATGCTTGGTCGAGCTGTCAACTTCTCGACCGAGCAGTGGTCGGACAGCAAGTTCTGGGAGATTTCAGCTGATTTTTCACCCTGTTCGGTCGAGTAGAGTGCTCTGCTCGGTCGAGTAGGTGTTAAACAGATTTCAGCAGAATTTCAGCATCATCTTGCAGAAATTCCCCAGGGCTCATCCGGCCTCCGATTGGCGCGTTCTTGGTGGCGTTGGAACCTTCTTGAAGTCTACTATCTAGGAAAAATATCAGAAAAATAGTGAAAAATCACAAGTGATAGAAGATTTAGAAAAAGTGCACGGCTGTCCTGTTTCTAGCACTTCGGGTCGCTCGATTCCTTCGCCGCATCATATCTCGATCGAGCAACCTTCTCTCTTGCCCCTTCCTTGCTCAAGTATTCTTCTTTGGCACCTCGAGCATGTCATCATGAGTCTCATTTGTGCTCTCACGTCGCCGATTGTCTTATTGGCTCCAAATTGCTCTAATATCGCCCCAAATCCCTGAAATGGACATAAACACTTTGAAAGTCATATTATTCCAAATAATAGCGTAAAAGCGTATGAAATATGTAAATGAGCAATCATTTTGACGTGTAATCATTTAGATAAAATGTGGAACATAATGACACATCAGCAAGTACCTGAGAAGTCTACTGAGAGACGTGGGTATACTGCAAGAAGTGACGAAGGTCTATCGCGACAGTTAGAGCACAATTCACTTGGCAGAGCATCAGGCATATAGTTCGAGTACCAAGCATATAGAAGTGCGGGACTTCTTCCTTCAAGAAGAGAAGAAGGTGATAGCACTGGAAAAGGTCTAGACGGATCACAATCCTACAGATATGCTCACGAAGATCGCTCCCGCATCCAAGCTCAGGTATTGCTTGAGCTTGATATATACATGGTGAGTGGTTGATGATTTTTCGTTGTCATTAGAGTTTCGTAAATTCTAGATCTGGGTAGAGATGTTTGATATTTGGGTAGAGTTGCTAGAATATGACATGGTTGTTTAAGAGGTTTGAAGCAGGGTAGAGTTTGTTGATTAGTGCTTCAAACTTGGAATCTAGGAGGTTACACGGTCGTGTGGGTTTAAGCACGGCCGTGCATATCACAACAATGTATCAACTTACTTACGTAGATTTTGACACTGTCGTACTATACCTAACACGGTCGTGCAGGTCCAGCAACGCTGATAGGAAACTCTCTGTTTTATTTCGACACGGTCGTGCCGATTGTTCTGGAGCTACATGCAGATTATGCAGTTCTGCTCACGGCCGTGCCGATACCCAGAAGCCATAATACACTCAGATTTTAGCTTCTAATCTGGACCGTTGATTTCTTTTAGGGTTAAATCAAATGGACATAATCAGAAACGTTCCCTAAGACTGGTCCTCGTCCGGATCGTAGTCCTAAACAGCGTCCTCCTGCTCCAAGTCCGCAGGTACTGTGTCCTCATCTACGTACTCTGTCTCAGTACCTGGCGTACAAACGCCCAAGAGAAGAGGAGTTGTACACGTCAGGCAGAGTCTACAAATGAAATGTAAGGATTCTACTGCAAGGTATATGGAATTTAAAGACAGTTATTAAATGTTGTTAGCATGGCAGGTTATGAGATGCGACAACATGGCAGTTTATGTAAACATGGCAGGAAAGTAAAAGACGGTGCAAGAAAGTAAACGTGGCATGGTAATGGGCGTAGCGTGTGCTACCGGCTACAAGACAAGACAAGACTACGTGTGTTTCTAGGATTCACGCCTTAAGGTTAGAGGGGGATCAAACCCTCTAAACCTTGCGACTGCTCAACCCAACTTTACCCTAAGTGCACAAGACAATTCCGTACAAAGAATCACTCTCTCTGCTAGGAGAGTGCCTTATTCTTCGCAGGTTATCCGTACAAAAGATCACTCTCTCTGCTAGGAGAGTACCTTATTCCCCGCAGGTTATCCGTACAAAGGATCAATCTCTCTATCTTGGAGAGTGCCTTATTCCCCGCAGGTTGTTCAATACAATACAATTCATGCATACAATTACATGGTAAAGAAAAAATGATGCATGTCTGTTTTGATATATTTAATAACATTGCAGTTTTAATATATTGGGCCTAGACTTCGTCATCAAGTCTGGGCTGTCGGGAGGGTGTCCTAGACGCTATCATTTCATGTCTAGGTCTCTTATTCATGTTTTTTACAAACTAAAGAAAGTAATGGCCTAAACGTATCAACGCAAGTGAGAACACTTGCCTGAAGTGGCGAGAAGTGCGTCCGTATGAGCGTCTTATCACGGCAGTGCTTCGGTTATGGTTTGCTGTAACAGGTTAAATGGGACGATGTCAGGACTGGTTTTAAAATACCTATTATGGCATGTCTCTAGGTTGATCGTGGCTACCCTAGCAATTCCAAATCACGTTGTTCACACGTTCAGACCTATTCTACAGTTCTCTACGTCGATTCTATCCTATGTGCCCAGTCAAAAAATAGTCCAATCGACGGCCTAGGTTGTCACAGCAGTTTAAACAAGCACAAAATAACTTTAGTGATTATATTGCCGGTTTTAATTAAGTTTTCAGTGGTGTAACGTTTGGGTTATTACGAATAGGGGATAGCAACCTAGTACGATGATCGTGCGTAGATCTGGCGCCGGTTCTGGAAGCAGTAACGGATCACGTCACGGCTTTGGTTCCTCGACTACAGATAGCGTAGTGAGAAGAGGTCGTCAGGGTCGCTTCGGCTATGGGTAGCGCAGCGCAGCAGCTTGCGGCAACAGCAGCTTGCTGCAGCAGCAAGGGGGCAGTTTGGCAGCCTGGAGGGAGGCGCACGGCAGCAAGGGGACGACGCAGCGTGGTCTGAGGCGGCTGCGGCCTGAGATGGTTAAGGGCAAAGTGGGCTGGAAGTCGAACGCGTGGAGGAAAATGGCCTGGGCACTGATGCTTGGAGTTGTGGTGTTCGTGCGACAATGAGAAAGAGCCCAGTTCTAGGTCTCTTAGGTTTAGCGAGGGGAAGAGCTGTGAGTTATATTTTTGTAGTGGCAGGCTCTCAAGGTGGCGGCCTAGGTGTTAGAGGGGGCTGGCAGCTGAGAGGGGAAAGGAGGTGTCGGCTACTTGGGGGTTTGCGTGGCTGGCGGTCAGGTGAGGGGATGAGAGCTAGAGAGGGGAGAGTTGTTAGAGGCTCGGATGAGAGGGGAAGAGGCTGCGGCCTGGAGTTCAGGTGGGTCGGGAGTTTGGAAGGGAGCAAGGTGGCCGGACCAGGGAGTTGCAGGTCGAAGGGAGCTTGGGTGGTCGCGCAGAGGAGATGGACGGCGGATTGGTGGGTTGCGTGGCCTGGAGATGGGAGCTGGGGCTGTGCGGGTCGCCGGAGAGAAAATCGCTGGCGTAGGCTTTTGGCGGCTGGGAGGGGAGATGAAGAGGGCTAGGTCGGGCGCCTGGAGTTTGATGCAGGTTGAAGGGGAAGAGAAAAAGAGCCCTGGGTGTTTTGTGCGGCTGAAAGTTGGAGAGATAGATAGCTTAGGTTTCTTTTTTATTGTAGGGCTCCTAGGGGTTTTATAGGCTCTTGTAGAATTTGTTAGGGGAGAGATTCACGTGGGGAGATGGGCTGGCAGTAGGGATTTAAAGGAATATGTTTAGATTTAATAGGTTAGTTTTTAAAGGAGTTGATTTTTATTTAACAGATTTGTTTTAAAAAAAATATAAAGATTTGATTTCCTTTAGAAACGATCAGATTCGAAATTCGAAATTTTAATTAAAAAATATTTTAATTATTAATACATAGGTTAAAGCAGATCGGTCTCTCGACATCCAAAAATTACAAGGAAAATACCGGAGCGATCGCGCCTTCGAGAGGGTTGTGAATACAGGGTCCGGTTGTGCGTCTGAGCTACGGAGAACAAAAATAAAAATAAAAAACGGAAAGACGCACACGAAACAACACACGCTAAAAAAACTCACGACCGGAAGTGGCCGTTACATCCTACCCACTTTACAGAAAATTCCGTCCTCGGAATTTCTAACACCTACTGATCAGAAAACAAATGAGGGTAGCGCTCGCTCATATCTTCTTCCGCTTCCAGGTGGACTCTCCAGGTGATCCGTGACGCCACATCACTCTCACCAGGTCGATTACCTTGTTCCTCAACTGCTTCTGTCGATGGTTCAAAATCTGCACTGGCTGCTGCTCATATGACAAGTCCGGTCGGACCGTGATCTCAAAAAAAATCCATAGCGTGCGATAGGTCACTAACGTATCGATGTAGCTGAGATACGTGAAAAACGTTGTGAATTTCCTCCAAAGGTGGTGGTAGAGCAGGCGATATGCCACTGCTCTCACACGCTCCAGCACGTCAAATGGTCCAATATACCTCGGACTCAGCTTTCCCTTCTTCCCGAAACGAATGACTCTGCGGTAGGCCAGTCACGAAATCCATCGTGATGTGATACCACTTCCACTCCGGGATATGAAGTGGTTGTAGCAATCCTGATGTTCGATGGTGCTTCGCCTTCACTTGCTGGCATACAAGACACTTGACAATGCTCTGTGCCACACTCCTCTTCATGCCAATCCACCAATAGTTCAAACAGAGGTCCTTGTACATCTTCGTGCCTCCAGGATGTTTGGAATAAGGCGAGCTATGTGCCTTATTCAACAGCTCATCTCTAATGTCTTCTGCAGAGGGATCCATCCTCATGAATGATAAACTCCTTCTGAAGTCCAGCTTCGACCTGTCTTCTGATCCTCTGCAGATTCAGATCTCCCGCCTGAGTTGCCTTGATACGATCCACAATCGTTGACTGAATCTGCATGTTCATCAACGAAGCGATCACTCTAGGTATGACAACCTCGATGTCCATCCCTCTCAGTTCCTGCTATAATCTCCAGTGGGCAGTATGCATCATCACTGTGGTGAGTCTGCTCAAAGCATCTGATACTACATTCACTTTTTCTGGTGATACTGCAGATATATCTCATAATCCGTCATCAGCTCCAATCATCGTCTCTGACGCATGTTGAGCTCCGATCCGGTACAGCCAAAACCGGTGATGTGGTTAATCTCGCCTTCAAAATACTGAAAGCCTCATCACAATCCTCCGACCAACAGAACTCCATATCCTTCCTTGTCACCTTCGTCATTGGCTCTGCAATCTTCGAAAAATCCTTGATGAACCGACGGTAGTAGCCAGCTAATCCAAGAAAGCTCCTGATGTCCGATGCTGACTGCAGGGTCGGCTACTTGCTGACTGCTTTGACCTTCTCCGGATCTACTGATATACCATCACCAGACACCACGTGTCCCAGAAATGCAACTATGTTCAACCAGAACTCGCACTTACAATACTTGGCATAAAATTGATGACGCCTCAGTGTCTCCAACATTTTCCTCAGATGTCGGCTATGCCACTCTTCCGACTTTGAGTAAATAAGAATGTTGTCGATGAAGATGACGACAAACTTATCCAGAAAGTCATAGAAGATCAAATTCATTAAGTTCATGAACGCTGCGGGAGCGTTGGTACACCCAAAGGCATGACTACGAACTCGTAGTGTCCGTACTTTGTCCTGAACGTCGTTTTCAGAATGTCATCCTTCTTCACCTTTAGCTGATGGTACATGCCCCTCAAATCGAGCTTCGAGAAAGCTCTCGAACCTCCGAGTTGATCGAATATGTCATCAATTCGGGGCAGCGGATACTTCTTCTTCACTGTTATTGCATTCAGCCCTCTGTAATCCACGCACATCCTGCGGGATTCATCCTTCTTCTTCACCAATAGGACTGGTGTTCCCCAAGGTGACACACTAGGATGTATGAATCCCATCTGCAACAGTTCATCCAATTGTTTCCTCAGCTCCTCAAGCTCTGCAGGAGCTATACGATACGGTGCCTTCGAAATAGGTTGTGCTCCCGGCATAAGGTCTATGCTGAACTCCACAGCTCTGTCAGGTGGCAACCCCGAAATATCATCCAGAAAGACGTCATCGAAGTCTCCGACGACTGTTGGTCTCCTGATCTCCATCTGCATGGCGGCAACGATCGACTCCTCAGGCTTGGCCCGAAATCTGATGGACTCAAGCGATTCGTTCTCTGATGTGAAACTCAAACCTCGGGTGGCTTGGTATCCTGAACACCACCTTCTAACTGTGGCATTCGATCGATGCATGTAAATCTCCTAGCCAATCGATGCCAAGGACAGCATCGAAATGCGGTAGATCATGAACAATGAAGTCGGTTTAATGCTTGTGTCCACTGATCACCACCAGGATCGATCGACATCCCAAATTAACCGTCACCACTCCGTTCCCTGTAGTAATATCCCCATACTTTGGAAGTGGGTGGGTGGGAATGGAGTGCTCTGTTACGAATCTCCGGGTTATGATGCACATAGATACACCGGAGTCGAACAAGATTAATGCAGGATAAGATGACACTAAGATGGTACATAGGATATAAAAGATAATAACTAAGGTCAAACAAGGTTACTAATCTAACTAGTACGGTTATACAATCACATGCAACCAATGTGAGCTACACTATACTATGAAAGACTAGTTCCAAATTAGACTTTGCACATGTTAAACTGGATATTAAATGAATGCGAGTACTTTTATCGTTCCGAACTTTTCGCATGACCTGCATGGGCCACCACAAAAACCTGTCACGCTCCGCTTCCCATAATACAGAAGCGAGAACGAGACGAAGGTCCGCATGGGCTGGAGCTGTGAAGCTCGAGCCCACTAAACGTCTGTAGGGATACACCAAACGAAGAACATATTTTTACATTAAAGTCCAGAATAATAAGAGTACTAAAAAAGAACAACATCATTCATTCATCAAAATAATAACCTAGCAGTACAAAAGAAGTCTTATAAAAGAAAGCCTCGGGCATGGCTACAACTGAAAAGGAAACTACTGGTGCTACGCACCCAATCTAGAGAAAAATCTAAATGGTGCTACGCACCCAAACTAGATACCTGGAAACTCCAAGTCAGCAATAGGCAGGGAACTCTAAGACTGGTCCTCGTCCGGATCATATTCCTGAACAACGTCCTCTTGCTCTAAGTCCGCAGATACTGTCTCCTCGTCTACGTACTCCGTCTCAGTACCTGACGTACAAACACCCAAGAGAAGAGAAGTTGTACG
The DNA here is from genome assembly GCA_030789695.1 of Scilla litardierei. NCBI lineage: Eukaryota > Viridiplantae > Streptophyta > Magnoliopsida > Asparagales > Asparagaceae > Scilla > Scilla litardierei. Next base: position 490,254,451 of record CM061142.1, on the reverse strand, counting down.
TCAGGCAGAGTCTACAAATGAAATGTAAGGAGGACTTCACTGCAAGGTATATGGAATTTAAAGACAACTAGTTAATGTTGTTAACATGGGAGGTTATAAAATGCGACATCATGGCAGTTTATGTAAACATGGCAGGAAAGTAAAAGACGGTGCAAGAAAGTAAACGTGGCATGACAATGGCCGTAGCGTGTGCTACCGGCTACAAGACAAGACAAGACAAGACAGGACTATGTGGGTGTCCATGGTTCACGCCTTAAGGTTAGATGGGGATACCCTCTAAACCTTGCGACCGCGCAACCCAACCCCACCACAAGTGCACAAAACAATTCCGTAAAGGATCACTCTCTCTGTTAGGAGAGTGCGTTATTACCCGCATATCCGTACAAAGGATTACTCTCTCTGTTAGGAGAGTGCCTTATTCCCCGCAGGTTATCAGTACAAAGGATCAATCTCTCTATCTTGGAGAGTGCCTTATTCCCCACATGTTGTTCAATACAAGACAATTCATGCATACAATTACATGGCAAAGCAAAAATGATGCACGTCCGTTTTGAGATATTTAACAACATGGCAGTTTTAACATATTAGGTCTAGACTTCGTCATCAAGTCTAGACTGTCAGGAGGGTGTCCTAGACGCTATCATTTCACGTGTAGGTCTCTTATTCATGTTTTTTACAAACTAAAGAAAGTAATGGCCTAAACGTGGACGTATCAATGCAAGTGAGCATACTTTCCTGAAGTGGCGAGAAGTGCGTCCGTAGGGGCGTTTCGTCACGGCAGTGCGTCGGTTATGGTTCGCTGTAACAGGTTAAACGTGACGATGTCAGGACTGGTTTTAGAATACCTATTATGGCATGTCTCTAGGTTGATCGTGGCTACCCTAGCAGTTCCAAATCACGTTGTTCACACGTTCAGACCTATTCTACAGTTCTCTACGTCGATTCTACCATATGTGCACAGTCAAAAATAGTCCAATCGACGGCCTAGGTTGTCACATCAGTTTAAAAAAGCACAAAATAACTTTAGTGATTATGGTGCTGGTTTTAATTAAGTTTCCAGTGGCGTAACGTCTGGGTTACTACGAGTAAGGGATACCAATCTAGTACGACGATCGCGCGTAGATCTGGCGTCGATTCTAGAAGCAGTAACGGATCGCGTCACGGATCCAGTTCCTCGACTGCGGGTAGCACAGTGAGAAGAGGTCGTCGGGGTCGCCTCGGCTACGGGTAGCGCAACACAGCGGCTTGCATCAACAGTGTCTTGCAGCAGCAGCAAGGGGGCGGTCTGGCGGCCTGGAGGGAGACGCACGGCAGCAAGGGGACGGCACAGCGTGGTCTGAAGCGGCTGCAGCCTAAGATGGGGGCGGTCTGGCGGCCTGGAGGGAGACACACGTCAGCAAGGGGACGACGCAGCGTGGTCTGAGGCGGCTGCGGCCTAAGATGGTTGATGGCGAAGTGGGCTGGAAGTTGGACGCGTGGAGGATGAAAATGGCCTGGGCGCTGATGCTCGGGGTTGTGGTCGTGCGGCAATGAGAAAGAGCCCAGGTCTTGGGCTCTTAGGTTTAGAGAGGGGAAGAGCTGTGAGTTATATTTTTGTAGGGGTAGGCTCTCAAGGTGGCGGCCTAGGTGTTAGAGGGGGTTGGCGGCTGAGAGGGGAGAGGAGGTGTCGGCGACTGGGGGGTTTGCGTGGCTGGCGGTCAGGTGAGGGGAGGAGAGCTAGAGAGGGGAGAGTTGTTAAAGGCTCGGATGAGAGGGGAAGAGGCTGCGGCCTGGAGTTCAGGTGGGTCAGGGCTTTGGAAGGGAGCAAGGTGGTCGGACTAGGGAGTTGTGGGTCGAAGGGAGGCTGGGTAGTCGCGCAGAGGAGATGGGCGGCGGACTGGAGGGTTGCGCGGCATGTGGATGGGAGCTGGGACTGTGCGGGTCGCCGGAGAGAAAATCGCCGGTGTGGGCTCTTGGCGGCTGGGAGGGGAGATGAAGAGGGCTAGGTCGAGTGCCTGGAGTTTGATGCAGGTTGAAGGGGAAGAGAAAAAGGGACATGGGTGTTTTGTGCGGCTGAAAGTTGGAGAGATAGATCGTTTTGGTTTCTTTTATTATTATTATTATTATTATAGGGCTCATAGGGTTTTTGTAGGCTCCTGTAGAATTTGTTAGGGTAGAGATTCACGTGGGGAGATGGGCTGGCAGTTGGGATTTAAAGGAATAGGTTTAGATTTAATATGTTAGTTTTAAAAGGAGTTGATTTTTATTTAACAGATTTGTTTTTAAAAAATATAAAGATTTGATTTACTTTAGAAACGATCAGATTCGAAATTCGAAACTTTAGTCAATTTTTTTAATTATTAATAATGAGGTTAAAGCAGATCGGTCCCTCGACATCCAAAAATTACAAGGAAATACTGGAGCGATCACGCCTTCATGAGGGTTGTGAATATGGGGTCCGGTCGCGGGTCTGAGCTACGGAGAACAAAAATAAAAATAAAAAAAATGAAAAGACGCACACGAAACAAAAACACACGCTAAAAAACTCACGACTGGAAGTGGCCGTTACAAGATCAGACAACGGTGGTGAGTACACCACGAGGGTGTTCATAGACTTCTGCAGATCTCAGGGTATTTACGGCATTACACTATGCTTGGAGAACCACCGTCAAATGGTGTTGCAGAGAGGTTAAACCTTGCACTGATGGAGAAGTGTCGATACTTGAGGCTTACTGTTGGACTACATAAGGAATATTAGGGTGAAGCTGTGTTTACCGCCGTGCATCTCGTGAACAAACTGCCATCGTCGGTGATTGATTCGGGGTGAATATTGCATAATTCACCCCTTATCTAGCAATATTTTATGTATATATGATGTTTAATTGGTCTCTAATACGTTCGTATTTCGTATATCATCATTTATTAGAGCAAACCATTGATTTGTGCACAAAATATGAATTTAATTGAGTATTTCTGTTTTTTTATATTTTTCATGGCTAGATCTCGATCTCATGATTCCAACGACTATTTATTTGTATTTTTCTGAGATCTGTGTTAATTACTATGATTTTTTGAATGCAGAATACCATTTAATTGGAGAAATACGGCTGAAATACTCTCGAAATACGGAGTATGTACGCCGCCCGCTCCCGCAGCGCAACGTGGCCAGATCGTAGCCATCAAATCCTGATTCGACGGTCCACATGCGCGTCGAAAAAAGCGGGCGACGCGGCTGTCCTCTAGCCGTTCGATCTCTATCTAACGGCCCACAATGATCGATCAGCGGCTCGCGGAATCGAGACACGCGGAAGTATCTCGAGCTTTCCCGCTCGAATCGGACGGCGTCGAATCGGGCGACGCGGCATTTTTTTGAGCATTCGATTTCGTTCGAACGGTTTGAAGCGAATCCGAATGGAACTCGGAAGCCGATGCGGGTGCACGGATCTTAAAGCACACGTGGCAAGCCCACGTCAGATCCCGCCTGAGATGGACGGCTGATGTTTGCGGCGGTTGATGGATCGGGTTTTAAGCTTATTGGGTGCGGATTCGAACCCGCTAAGGCCCCCAAACCCGCAATGCTATTATATAAGCGTATTCTAGGGTTTTGGCCGTATTTTGGCGTATTTGGGGCTCTAGGAGCCGTATTTGGCCATGAAATTTGGAGGCCCTGGAGACAGGCTAGTTCTATTATCTGAAGGAGTTGGGGGTTCAATTGTAGAAATTTGGTGATAAAATTCTAAACTTTACCCTTGTATTTTGTGTATTTAGCTCGTATTTTGAGTATTGATGATGTATTTGGCTATATATATATATTGATTCTCCTCTCTATGCGTGGCTAATACCCTCATGTATTGGTTGTGATGTAGTTAGATCTCTGAAATCTCTGATTTTAATATCTTTTCGCCCTAATTTGCACGTTATCACGTATTTTGCTAGTTTCTACATGTATTATTCAAGTATTTTCGTTGTTGGTGTACTTGGATCGAATATGATCTTTGCGGACTTATTCGTGGCGTGATCCTTGCGGACATCGATGTAACCCTTGCGGGCACATAAGCTTATTTTCCTCATGAAACTAGTATTGTATTCGATACTTAAGGCACTTTTCGATGTTTGTTTATCGTTATATTTTCCGATGTTCTTATACCCATGCGGGGTGAAACGTTGAGTTATAGAAAAGATATTAATAATCATTGATTGCATATACCCTAACGAAATCATAACCAACACATACTCTCCATATTAGTATCCCAATATCGAATTCACCTTAACTATCCTAGGATTTTCTTTTTTATTTGAAACTCTTGACACCATATATTTATACTTGATAGGTGGTTGGTTATTATCGTTTTTAGTACTTTTTATAGACTGAGTTCGTGGTTTTGCAGGTCAGTTGTCCCGTGGATACGATACCTGGACTCACCAGGATTATTATTTGTTCGATCTACTACACTTGGGAGTAGCGCTTACACATTTTGAGACAAGTCAAGTTTTTGGCGCCGTTGCCGGAGATTACGGTACTTAAATGCTACAATTTCAGTTTATTCAGAGGAATATTCGGTGAGATCCTTCCACCTTATAGTTTAGAATTTTTTTATTTTATTATCGTTGTTTTCTTTTGAAAGAAAAAAATCAATCAAATATATATATATATATATATATATATATGGTGATGCATACTTTTTAAAATTTATTTCTGAGTTGACCCGAATCCTACCAGTCTTACATGGTAAAGAAGAGGAGAATCCATATTTACACGTGCAAGAGTTTGAAAAGATCTGCCACCAATTGTTTCAAGGGAAAAAGCTTGAGCACATTGAAAGACTATGTATTAAATATTTCATGTATTCTTTAAGAGACAATGTTATATCTTGGTTTAATACTTTCATGTGGCAAGCACAGAGGCAACAAACTATGAGACAACATATTGTGAACTTTATCCAAGCTGATGGGGAGGCCTACCATCACGCTTTGAAGAGGTTCAACGAGTTAATGCTTGCGTGCCCCAACCATAGCCTCCACGATGATCATCTCCTGCAGATCTTCTACACAGGATTACTGCCTCCTACGCGGGATTTCGTTCAGATGAGCTGCAATGGAGAATTCTTTTCATATACGATAGAGGATGCATGGTGGTACTTGCCGGACCTTGCAGTGCATGAGAGAGCTACGCCATCTGAAGATCAATCACCTAGATACGAAGATGATGGCCAGAGCATTCCTTTCGAGGATACATTTCAGCAGGTCCAGGGACAGCCCGAGGAGTTACCTTAGAGTTATTACCGATGCGATCCTATGGAGTGCCAAGAGAAAACATATGAGATGGAGCATCAGAACTACTTAGGTGAGCATGAGGAGATGTGTGATGGGGTGCAGGTGGATTATAAGGGTGACACGATGCATTTCCATTTTGACGATGATGAAGATGGGGTGGAGACAAGTGATGGCGAGAGTAAAATCATTGAACCTGAACCATGTCTTCCTTCAGAGTCATCTCCCCTACCTGAGGAGCACGAGTACATCGGATGGATTGCTTCAGGTTATCACTGCCATGAAGAGGAAGATATGAGCGAGGGAGAGAGCTTACAGACTACGTTGGAGCCCGAGCCATACGCCCATACAGATTTGTTTCAGCAGCCATTATTTCTTCCACCTCAGGATGTGCACCTAGCCATCATCCATGAAGACCTCAGGAAGAACCACAAAGTTTCGAGATGCCTGCAGAACTTACGATTACTGATAAAGAGGGTGGAGCGAACAAAGGTGACTACGAAATGACCTACAGTGAGCCTGAGTTGTCTTGCCCTCCAGACCTATTTCTGCAGCCACCTCCACTTCCTCCTGAGGCAGAGTACCAAATCGAGTATAGCGATCCTTTTCAGGGAAGTTCTCATGAAACTATACACTCTAGTTCTGAATCTCAAATTTTAATTCCAAATATTTTAGATTCAGATGGTCGTCAATTAGCTTTAAAATCTTTTATCGTTTACAACGACCCATTATGGCTAGCCTTCATGGATAATCAATTTCGTCCATCTTTATTTGACACAACGTATCTCATGCATGAAAAACATACACACATGGAGGAGATATGATGGGTTGTGTCGATGCTTGACCATAAGGAAGCGAGTGGAGGAAGAATACTCGTCAAGGAGCACAAGGAGCAAATAGAACAACTTCATCCACCATTAAAGAATTGTGATCCGCCATTTGACCACGGTGTGTTCTTTCCATTAGCGTAGATTTTATATGCTTTTTAGGATGCTTGCTTTTGAACAAACTCGTACCCTTTTCGACATTGAGGACAATGTCCATCTTTAATTGGGGGGAGTGTGAGATATTATGATTTTTTTTTAAAAAATAAGGCAAAAGAAAAGAATAAACCACCATTCTCATCATTTAAAACTCCTTCACATACCACAAATGCGGATGATTATGCATTGATTGAGTTCTAAAAATCATTTATGACGTGAATTAATTTTTATTCCTTCATAGAATTACTCATTAATATATTTATGAAAACTTTCAATTACCATGATTAATATCTCGAAATAGTTTGAATTTATTTCATGCATGCTACTGTGATGCAAAAGCTTAAGTATACACGATTTATTAGAGCAGTCTTCAAGTTGAAAAGGAATTTGGCCTTTGTTATTAAAGTTTATGTTCATATTTATGGGTGTTGAGTTGCTTACAAAAAAATGCAAAGGAAAAAAAAGAAAAAAAAGTGAAAAAGAAAAAATGCATCGTTCCCTTGAGTTCATTGATTAGCCGGGTCTTCGTGCCTCAGGAAGCATTGGAGATTCGCGTCGAAAGATGAATGAATGGAGAGTGCATTCAAAAAAATAGAAAATAAAACTTAGATGATTCGATTATTAAGTTCGAGGGGCTCTTCTAAGCCTAATATCCGAAGGTCGTCTGGTGTAGGAATCATTAACTGAAAGCTCGCTACATGGATCATTCTAAGTCGTCAAAAGAAAAGAAAAAAAGAGAAAGAAATGTTGAATAAACTAAGCAACTTCAATACCCATGATTTGAATGATCTTTTTGAAATGCCAGTTTCTTGGAAATGAGAAAACTAGAACATAACGACGTGTTATACTTTCGCTTGCGCAAAACGATGCTTGCATGTTATTTATTCGAATTAAATTAGAGAAAAATATCATATGATTGATCATATTCATGGATTGTGTATATTGATGGTCTAAATCATATTGGAAAGCGTATTATTGAGCCATGCCATAAGCGATTGATAGAATTTATTGTTTAGTAATCATTCGACTTCATCGCTCTTTTTGCTAGGGACTAGCAAATTTCTAGTTGGTGGGTGTGATTAGTGGTGAATATTGCATAATTAACCACTTATCTAGCAATATTTTATATGTATATGATGCTTAATTGGTCTCTAATACGTTCGTAATTCGTATTTCATCATTGTTTAGAGCAAACCAATGATTTGTGCACAAAATATGAATTTTATTGAGTATTTCTGCCATTTTATATTTTTGATTGCTAGATCTCGATCTCACGATTCCAACGACTATTTATTTGTATTTTTTTGAGATCTGTGCTAATTACTATGAATTTTTGAATTGAGAATACCATTTAATTGGAGAAATATGACCGAAATACGCTCGAGATACGGCGTATATACGCCGCCCGCTCCCGCATCGCAACATGGCCAGATTGTAGCCGTCGGATCCTGATCCGACAGTCCACGCGCGCGTCGAAAAAAGGGCGACGCGGCTGTCCTTTAGCTGTTCGATCTCTATATAACGGCCCACAACGATCGATCAGCGGCTTGCAGATCGGGACACATGGCAGCATCTCGAGCTTTCCTACTCGAATCGGACGGCATTGAATCGGGCGACGCGTCATTGTTTTGAGCGTTCGATTTCGATCGTACGGTGAGAAGCGAATCCGAAGGGAACTCAGAAGCAGATGCGGGTTCGCGGATCTTAAAGCACACGTGGCAAGCCCACGTCAGATCCCGCCTGAGATGGACGGCTTATGTTTGCGGCGGTTGATGGATCGGGTTTTTAAGCTTATTGGGTGCGGTTTCGAACCCGCTAAGGCCCCAAACCCGCAATGCTATTATATAAGCGTATTATATGGTTTTGGCCATATTTTGGCGTATTTGGGGCTCTAGGAGCCGTATTTGGCCATGAAATTTGGAGGCCCTGGAGACAGATGCTAGTTCTATTATCTGAAGGAGTTTGGGGTTTAAATGAAGAGATTTGGTGATAAAATTCTAAACTTTACCCTTGTATTTTGCGTATTTATCTCGTATTTTAAGTATTGATGATGTATTTGGCTATAAATATTGATTCTCTTCTCTCCATGCGTGGCTAATACCCTCATGTGTTGGTTGTGATGTCGTTAGATCTCTGATATCTCTGATTTTAATATCTTTTCACCCTAATTTGCACGTTATATCGCGTATTTTGCTAGTTTCTACATGTATTATTCAAGTATTTTCGTTGTTGGTGTACTTGGATCGAATATGATCTTTGCGGACTTATTCGTGGCGTGATCCTTGCGGACATCGCCGTGACCCTTGCGGGCACATAAGCTTATTTTCCTCATGAAACTAGTATTGTATTTGATACTTAAGGCACTTTTCGATGTTCGTTTATCGTTATATTTTCCGACGTTCTCATACCCATGCGGGGTGAAACGTTGAGTTATAGAAAAGATATTAATAATCATTGATTGCATATACCCTAACGAAATCATAACCAACAAATACTCTCCATATTAGTACCCCAATATCGAATTCACCGAACTATCATAGGATCTTCTTTTATTATTTGAAACTCTTGACACCATATATTTATACTTGATAGGTGGTTGTTTATTATCGTTTTAATACTCTTTACAAACTGAAGTTCATGGTTTTGCAGGTCGGTTGTCCCGTGGATACGATACCTGGACTCACCAGGATTATTACTTGTTCGACCTACTACACTTGGGAGTAGCGCTCACACATTTTGAGACGAGTCAAGTTTCAAAATTTCCAAGGAGGTATGGACAGGTAAGACTGGTGATTACTCGTACTTGAGAATATTTGGTTGCTCTGCATATGCTTTGCAGAAGGAGGACAAGCTAGATTCGAGGGCCAAGAAGGTTATCTTGCTTGGATATCAAGAGGGAGTAAAGGGATACATGTTGCTTGATCATGAGTCTAAGAAGACATTCACAAGTAGGCATGTCACATTTGATGAGTCGTCGATGGTCAGGCCGGAGATAACTCATTCAGATGGTGGACATAAGCCTGAGGAGGACGATGTTGAGGTCGAGCCACCTACCCTGGAGATAGAGACACGAGATGAGGAGACATGCCATGACCTGACTGCTGAGAGAGAGAGAGAATAGATACTGACAGATCATGTTCAGACTCATGGTGAAGTTCTTGCCCAGAGTCAGCCAGAGGTGCGGAGGTCATTGATGACTAAAGAGCACCAGAGAGATTGGGGGAATGGAACTATTCTTCTAGTTTTGCATTTGATTATATGCAGGCATACGCCCTGAACATAGAGCACGAGGAGCCCTTGACGTTTGATGAAGCCCAGACTTCGAGCACAGTTACAGAGTGGAAGCTGGCGATGGTAGAGGCAATGGAATCTCTCTACAAGAATGACACTTGGAAATTAGTTGAATTTCTCAAGAACAGAAAGGCCATTATTTGCAAGTGGGTGTATAAGGTCAAGGAAGGAGATGTTGGCGATGTGCGGTACAAAGCTCGATTGGTGGCCAATGGATTCACGCAGAGGAAAGGAGAAGACTATAATGAGATCTTCTCGCCTGTGGTGAGACACGTCGATCTGTGTGTTGTTGTCCTTAGTAGCGGCTCAGAACTTAGAGTTGGAGCAGCTGGATGTTAAGCAGGTGTTCTTACATGGAGAGCTTGAGGAAGAAACCTACATGCGCCAGCCTGAAGGCTTCGTGATGGAGGGGCAAGAGCAAAAGATATGCAAGCCAAAGAAATCCTTATACGGTTTGAAACAGAGTCCAAGGCAGTGGTATAAGAGATTTGCACCTTCATGATGAGCATTGGTTTCGAGCAGAGTATAAAAGGACCAGTGTGTTTATATTTGCACACTTGATGGTGGGTTAAGGATATACTTGCTTCTGTATGTTGACGATATGCTGATTGCAACACGGGACATGAAGGAAATCAATAGGTTGAAGGGGAAGCTTTTAAAAGAGTTTGACATGAAGGATTTGGGGCTTGCAAAGAAGATCCTTGGCATGAAAATCAGCAGAGACAGAAAGAAGGGGGGAGTTGAGGTTGAGCTAGGAGGGCTATATCAAGAAAGTCCTAGCACGCTATTGAATGGAGAATGCGAAGCCTGTCCCACACCGCTAGGAGCTCACTTCCAGCTTTCTGCGAGACTGTCACCTATCACCGACGAGGAGGCACGCTACTTGTCTATAGTCCCCTATGCTAGCGTCGTGGGAAGTCTTATGTATGCTATGGTTTGTACACATCCATACTTAGCCCAGACAGTTGGAGTCGTCAGCAGATACATGGCGAATCCAGGAAAGGAACACTGGCAGGCTGTGAAATGAATACTAAGATATCTAAAGGGAACTATCGGCGTTGGTTTGTGTTTAGGCAAGGGAGACGTGTTGGTGATATCTGGATTCTGTGATTCAGATTATGCAGGTGACAGACAGAAGGAGATCTACGACTAAGTATGTGTTCACTTTAGTCACTGTCGCGATATAATTGAGATCGGTTTTTCAGTCCATTGTAGCGTTGTCAACCACGGAGGCGGAACTGATAGCTGTAGTTGAGATGATCAAGGAAGGCAAGTACTTGAGGAGTCTACTAAGAGACTTGGGTATACCGCAAGAAGTGACGAATGTCTATTGCGATAATCAGAGCGCAATTCACTTGGTGGAGCATCAGGCCTACAGTTCGAGGACCTAGCATATAGAAGTGTGATACTTCTTCCTTCAAGAAGAGAAGGTAATAGTATTGAAGAAGGTCTCGACGGATCACAAATCTACAGATATGCTCATAAAAGTCGTTCCCACAGTCAAGCTCAGGCATTACGTGAGCTTGATCTACACATAGTACGTGGTTGATGTGTTCCAGTTGTCATGAGGTTTCATAAATCCTAAATCGGTGTAGAGATGTTTGGTATTTGGGTAGAGTTGTGAAGAGCTTGAGTATGTCATAGTTGTCGAAGAAGAATGAAGCAGTGTAGACTTTGTTGGTTTATGCTTCAATCTTAGAATTTGGGAGGTGATACGACTGTGCGTGTCTTTGCACGACCATGCATGTCATAATATGCACCTGGCAGCTCTGTTTATTTTGCACAACCGTGCAAACGTACGTGCAACTCAGCAGCTTTCTGTTTATTTTTGCACGGCCGTGCACACTGCCTGTGCAACTTAGCAGCGCTCTGGTTTACCGTCACACATTGGCACACGGCCTTGCGGATTTGCGGCACGGCCGTGCAGATGCCCAGAAACCCTAGAACGGCCAGATCTGAGCTTCTAATCTCGACCGTTGATTTCCAAAAGGGTTTAATCAGATGGACATGATTGAAAACACCCTCTTCTACCCTAGGGATGATTTCTATCATATAAATACCAAGAGATACACACGCGACAGCTATGCATCGAAAAAGGAAGAACACGAATGCTACGCGACAGAGAATAGCAGAGATTTTCTTGCGTCTTCACGAAGAAGATGACTACGCGCATTAGAATGGGAGTATTCCTTATTCTAGAGACTCTGGTAAGATCTCTCATTTGGGTGTGTGTATGAGACATTGTAATTGCTAGAGTGCTAGAGTTATCTTGTCGAGAGGGCATACATATTGTAATGGAGGAGATTGGTTGTCGGTGTATTCTCTGTATTGATATCTCTGATCTAGTGGAAGTCGTGACAACGGAAGACTGGACGTAGGCCATATGTTGAGCCGAACTAGTATAAATCTTGTGCCTTTGTGTGATTGCTTGGCTTGATTGTGTAGTAGTTTTTCTTGTGCTTCTTATGATTCATCCAAAATCCGAACTCTGCATTGGTTTTTGTTGGTGACACATTATTCCGTATAGTACACTGTGCACACTTAGGTGTTATTTGATATTGTGTCAGATTTTTCCCAACAGCTATGACACCGTCTTGCATGACCTTTTTTCCCATTCAATTAAGTTCTTTTGGACCTTGTTTTTTTATTCATTCACCTTAGTGCTTTCTTTAACGTGATCTTCTATTTTTCATGTTTGGGGATTTCTAGTACTTTCGTTCCCCTCATAATTACTAATTAAGTGATGATCACTATTCTAAGGAACAATTCACACATATTCTAGCACAAAAATTTGCAGGCCAGAGATATTCCAAATAAAATATTGAATTGAAATTATAATGAATATTGGATATGATTCCCCATGAGAATTAAGATATGTTAAGATATTGTGTGGAGATCTGATCCCTATTTCATGTGAAGTCAATTAATATGTGATGATCTAATATGCAAATATTGTATGCCATTCTATTACTAGAAATGCATTTTTGCATTTTCATTCCACTTGTCTATGTATGTGTGTATTATGGACTCTGTCATATATTTATACATAAGAATAATATGTATCATATGACATATGAGCTAAGACCTTATATGCGACCTCGAAATTTTCACCCTCCTATTTTTTGACGATCGAAATATTCATATTTTAAAACCTCAAAATATCAAATATCAGGTGAATCGTAAGAGTTTTGCTTGTTCATTTACCCGTCGTAAAAAGTTATATTCTTATGGAACCGTTAAATTTGCAATGGGTGGATGAATGGTCAAAACCCTTGGGTTACTCGAGATTTGATGATTTTGAGAATATGAAAATCAAAATGAATTATGCTGATCGTTCAAAAAATATGGGAGGGTGTAGTTTTTGAGACTGTATATGAGGCTTAACCACATATGTCATATGATACCCATTATTCTCTACATACATATTCATAGATAACAATAATATATATATATATATGATTGTTTTCATATCGTTCCATCTTTGTGTCTGTTTTGATGGAGTCTGTATCTCATGTTTGTGTCCATACAATTTTGGGGACAACTTTTCTTTTGAATATATTATTTTTCATATATGTATTTATGTATGCGTTCATACCTGCATACGTGACAGAACAAATTTTAAAATGAGACAATATTTAGATATAATTTTAAAACCCAATCAATGTTAAATTTAATTACAAAACTGATCAACTTTTTGTCATGTAAACTTTTCACTTGCAATATGACGTTGAAAACCGACTGTGGTTGACAACTCCGGTCAATTTTAAATGATTGTGATTGACAATCCCGATCAAATTGTGCACCATCAAAATGGCCAGGGTTGCCAATCTTGACCATTTTATTATAGTATGTATTGAGAAAATCTAAAATGTCCGAGGTTGGCAATACTGGTTATTTTGATCTCAAAATGGAAGGCACGATCAATTTCGGTTGTTTTGTAACGTCCTCTTAGCTGACGATGTAGGAAGTTGGTCGGTATTTGTAGTTAACTTTAAATTTGATCGATTTTTAAAATTATTTTTAATTTTTAGCTGATTTTGCAATTTGCCTTATAGGAATTGCAGGTGATACTGCTCCTTGAACTTTTGACACTGCCATGGACCCAATTACCGTTTTGAGAGCCAAACAGATTCTATTTAGAAGATTTGAGCCTTCTTAACACCTTGCTTCTTAACTTGCGCAAGAAAATTGTAACGACCCAGATCTGATGCCCAATAAAACATGGGATCACAACTCACTTATATGAAAACGTCAAGTCTCCAACAAAATATAACAAGCACAATCACCATCAAGGTTTAAAATACTAAATATATCAATCTAAACAATTACAAACATTACCCAACCGTCCTTTCTCATATTCTTACTTGTAATATACATAAAAATTTTCCAACTAATCACATTGTATTAAATGAACATATACCCTTAAATCGTGTTTGTAAGCAAATGCACCAACTGATTATTGTCTTCATTCACCTTATGAAAACCGATCCCAATGTCACCTGTGAATCACTGAAAAGCATGGTTGAGCACACTGTATTACATATATCGGAATCAAACCTAATAGTGTGCATAACAAAATGCATATACAATATATATAGAAATAATAAACTTTTTAATAAATCAACATCGATACAAATTTTGATTAAATAATCAAGTACAATAAATATGAATTATGTTTAGGATGTATTTTCATCCATGAAACATAAGCAGGTCACATTTCAATATGATCAACACTTCTCATCTATGTAGACTTTGTTATACCGCACAATCACCTGCTGGGGAGTCGAGATCCACCAATAGTGGCTCATAAGTCTTAGCACTATATTAGCCCTTATGGAGGGAAAAAATTGAGCCTAGTGTTATTAACTTATTTTTTAACATATACATGTATATTAACACAAGATGCATACGACAAAAACTAGGTTAAAATAAGATTAAAACATATTTTATTGTATGTCATACATCGATGATATATTGACCAATAAACTTTGTCGGAATCACATACTATTCCTTATTAAAATCATTATATATTTTAAATAAATAAAGTCGCATGCTTTATAAATAATCCGATGGCATGAGGATTGCATAAGAATATACCGTAACTTTTCAATTTGAAATAAAGTGATGACATCATGATGCTACAATATGCATAAAACAGAAAAAGAATATCAAACGTATGATAATGAAAATGACTTGCACTCTTCTATCATTAACATGTATTTCAATGTATAGCATAAACACACTATAGCAAACCATATGGAATAAACCATTACTTGTAGTTGCTATACAACAAATAATATGCTTATGCTTATGCTTTCAGTAACATTCTCGTCTAACAATTAAATTTTTGATATTAAATAATAAAATCTCTTTGATAACATGAATCATAGAAAATTTATCCATCACTAATTCCAAATTAGCATATCAGATTTAAATATCTGTCCGTAAACCAATGAACTAACCATAAATTGTATCCGAATATCATTATACATTTTATAAAAGTTATTGGCCTCTTAGTTATTATTCAAATAAAAAATAAATTTTCTTTAAAACTCTTTAGAATAATAGTTTCACATTGGAAAATTGAAAGGTGATGTCCATAAATTGGGGGATGGACCTCCACCCATTAGCTTAAGATTTGGGGTTAAATTTGGGTTTGATTGTCAGTTTATATCTTTACCAATATTATTAGTTGAAATATGTGATAATACACACAAATTTACTTAAGATTAATCTAGAATTTATCAGTATTTTTGGAGCCCAAATCATCGAGTTTCAGAAGCCCAGAAACTGAATTGTACTTAGTCCAATCAGAAGAATAGTGTTGCTCCAATACTATGCAAAATCACTGATTTTTTCTCAGCATATACAAGAAACAATGCTAGTCACATGGCCCACGCACGCGTGTTGCATGGTGTGCACATGGTGTGGGCCATGCGACAGGCCAAGAACCGATATTATGCACGAGGCGTTGACACCTGACATCACAGAAGACAATTGTGCCTATGATCTAACTGACGGCAGCACTTTGGGTTTTAAGCGGTAGTGCATGCATAGCATAAGAAAATTCTGAATCCGATAAGGATTTAACCTGACATTGTTTTGCATGTTTTTGGTAAGATAAGAAGTCTATTTATTGGTGTTTCGGTTAGGATTTCTTTAAGATGTTTCATTGGAGGTTATTTTACGGATCATATGCCATCCATATAAGTAAAAATAGCGAAGTTTGAGGGTTATTTGAGAGCCGAAGTAAATTTTCTTCTCTAGATGTTCTTTAAATTCATATCGGGCTTGGTTTTCCTTTGAAACCAGGTAAAATACTTTGTAAACCAATATTATTGAAATATAAGTGATCATACAAAGAATTGAATGAAATCAGTATAAATCTTGGTGTCAGATATGTTTTTTCTTTTGTTTTTCATTTACTTTTCATATATTGCTTATGTTGTGGGTTGTGTAGAGATAGTCATTAGCTTTTTTGGAATTTCGCATGATGATTTTCTACTTAATAATAATATCAAGTGCACATAGGAACCTAACATATGGTATCAAAATCCATCAATTGGTATCAGAGCAAGATTTATGAAACAAATTCAAGGTAACAATGAAGAGTTTTACAGAGAGCAATGTAACTGGAGTTGCAATTAGTTTGAGTTCGAATACAAGCGATTCATATGTGTTAGGTTTTTTGTTCATGACTTTGTTGTTAATAGTGGCATGATGATACTTGCTGTCTGTTCTTAATTATCTTGAAGAAGAAAGACGGCTTTCCTTGAAAATGTTGGAAGAATTGTTGAACATTATGTTCTATCATAATGTTCAACACGCTGTGTCTGTTTGCGGCGATGATTGTACGCTGCATATGGGATCCCGTTCTGGTATCTCGTGATCCTAGCTTTCTATCTTTAACGGTATCATGTATTTATGTTGATTGAATACTGTTAAAGATTTATTTGGATGTCTATATCTCTCGGTTATTCTGTTAAAGACGGTTGGAGAGATTTTTGCTCACATTATCTTCTGCAACGGGCTCTTGAAGATTTGCGGGATCTCATGCTGTTGGTGGTTGCGGATTTTGTGGGTTGCCTAGCTGGAGCTGCTTTGATTGGAGATTTGCCGTTTGACCCGCGGGATTCAGGTGGAGCGTGGGTTTTAGGGTTTGACAGCGGCGACGGCTAGGTTACGACTTTTGAAAAAGTTCTGAGATACTCTAGGAGGGAGGCCGACGGCTACGCACGTAGGATCAAGGGAGTTGATCTAGTCGGTTGTGCAAGGGGAGCTTGCAGGCAAGGGGAGCTTGCCAAGAATACTCTACGGGGTTGATGGTCATCACCTTTCACGGTTTGTATTAAGGGGGAGCGTGTTTCTCCTAGTAGAAACGTGATATTAGAGTTTGTACTCTTTGATTATTTTAGTGGAGTATTCTATTTTTCTTGGCGTGGCCCCGCAGATGTAGGTGTGCGCACCGAACTGCGTTACCAAGTCTTGTGTGTCTCTGATTGGCTTGTGTTGCTTCCTTGGATTTGTGGTTTATTACTGCGTACTGAATTTCAATTGGTATCAGAGCAGGTCATCCGTGTAACTTTGTCTTGTCAAAGTGGGTGTGATCTTGTGTGTCAGTATGCAAATCATGAATACGAAAGAATGCACCTCTGTTACTCGTCCTCCATTACTTACCGGAACGAATTACACATACTGGAAGTCCCGTATGCGAGCTTTTATCAAGTCTCTAGATGAGAAGGCATGAGTCGCCACGGTTGAAGGATGGAGTCCTCCGACTGAAGTTGACAAGGAAGGCAAGGAATACCTCAAACCAGCGAGAGATTGGGATCCAGAAGAAGATCGTGCGGCATTAGGAAACTCGAAGGAGGTGAATGCCATCTTCACTGCAGTTGATGAAGATCAGTTCAAGCTAATATCCACATGTGAGTACGCTAAAGAAGCTTGGGACATTCTTCAAAACGTTCATGAAGGAACAAGTACAGTTAAGGCTTCTAAACTTCAAATGCTCGCGTCGCAGTTTGAAAATTTTAGAATAAATGAAAATGAGACTGTGGCTGAATTTAATGGTAGACTAAAGGATATAGCCAACCAGGCCTTTCAACTGGACAAGAAATACTCTCAAAAGAAGTTGGTAGAGAAGACGCTGAGGTCTCTTCCCGAAAGTTTTCTGCTAAAATTGCGGCTATTGAAGAAGCAAGAAATACTTCCACCATGAGACTGGATGAACTCATGGGTTTTCTACAAACATATGAGATGAATCTCAAGCAGAACAGAAGGGAGAAGGGTGTGGCATTAAAGGCAGAGGCAAGTGAAACTTCTAAATCGGATAATGAGTCAGAGCTTGATGACGACATTGTGTTACTAACCAAGAATTTTAGTAGGATGATGAGGAAGATTAGTAACAGAGGTCAGAATTTCAAACCTGCAAATAGGATGTTGCGTTCAGGTCCTCCCGCTGTTGAAAAGACTACTAGCTGCCCTATCCAGAGGTATGATTCAAAAACCAAAAGAAAGGAAATACAATGCAGAGAGTGTGAAGGATTTGGTCATATACAAGCTGAGTGTGCCAATACCCTTAAGAAGCAAAAAGGGAAATCTCTAGTCAGTATTTGGAGTGATGAAGATTCTGAAGGAAGTGCAGAAGATGAAGACATAACCAGCAATTATGTTGCCTTCACTGCAACTCTGAAAAGTAAGTCTGAATATGACACACCTAGAAATGTTGAACACAATGTTGCAACATCTGCCACAGCATCGGGTACCAGACGAGGAAATGTGATACATGATGTTGAAACAGATAGTACAACATTTAGCACTGAGGTCGACTCTGAAGGTGATAGTGAGGAAGATGTTGGTGAAGAAGATATTCGGTCAGCATATCAGATTATGTTCAACAAATGGATGGATATTTGCAAAGTGAACAAGAATTTGAAGGATGAATGTTCCAGACTGAGAAGCGAGAAGGATGAGACCTGGGCTAAACTGTTGAAGACGGAGCTTAGTCTCAGAAATCTTGAGAATAGTCTCAAGAGAACACTGCTTAGAGCTGAGAAAGCGGAAAGCACTCTCAACAGATGGAACTCCGGGAAGTCTAAACTTGATGATATTCTCAACATGGGAAAGGTGTCTGGAGACCGAACAGGAGTCGGATACAACAGAGGGTGCCACTTACATACATCCAAGACAAGGCACGTTCTCATTACTAAAGAGCATGAAAAACGGAGTCAGCACAACGGGTATGAGCCAAATGGGAAGAAAAGAAAAGGTTCAACATCCAGGCGTCCTGTATGTGATTACTGTAGGCAAGTAGGACATAATGACTGGAGTTGCTTTAGACGTATGAAGCATTGGAATGAAGGCAGAAGTGTTAGACATCCCAACAAAAGGACAACGAAGAAATGGGTTAAGAAATCTGAGCTGGTAAGCATGGTGGCATACACTTCGTTGGTTACTTTCTCAGAAAATCTGTGGTATTTTGACAGTGGGTGCTCTGGACACATGACTGGCAATAAGGGACTTCTCACTGAGTATTCTGCCGGCAATAAAGGTCATGTAACCTTTGGCGATGGTCAGAGAAGCAAAGTAGTTGGAAAAGGGAACCTAAATGTGACATGGTCCCTGAAGCTGAAGGACGTGATGCATGTAGAAGACTTGAAGGCGAACCTCATCAGCATAAGTCAGTTGTGTGATCAAGGTTTTCTCGTCTGATTCACCAAAGATGAATGTCTTATCTTCAATAGAGATGATATATGTATTCGTACTGGAAAAAGGTCAAATGACAACTATTATCTTCTACAAGATCTCAATAAGTGCTTCAATATTACTACTGATGTTTCAGAGCAGTGGCATCAAAAACTGGGTCATTTAAATTTCAAGACCTTAATGAAGATATCTCAAGCCGGAGCTGTTCGTGGGATACCAATTCTAACCAAGAAAAAAAGGTGTATGTGGACCATGTCAAATGGGAAAGCAGAAGAAGACGAGCCATAAGCAAACATAGATGATTACTACCTCGAAAAATCTGGTGCTATTACACATTGATCTCATCGGACCCACATCAGAAACTAGCGTGGGAGGTAAGAAATATATTTACGTATGTGTTGATTTTTCTCGATTTACCTAGGTAGATTTTCTTAAGGAGAAATCAGACACATTTGAAGCCTTCAAGAGACTGTGCACTCGTCTTCGAGTTGAAAAAGGAGATAGCATTGGCAAAATTGTCAGGATCCGGAGTGATCATGCAAAGGAGTTTGAGAATCATTCCTTCTCTGAATATTGTGAATCACACGGTATTGGACATGAATTTTCGGCTCCAAAGACCCCTCAACAAAACAGAGTGGTTGAAAGGAAAAACCGCACACTTCAAGAAATGGCACGTGTAATGGTGAATGCTCGGGGGTCAATGTTAAGTGGTGGGCTGAAGCTGTCAACACAGCCTGCTACACTATTAATAGGGTTTATCTTCGGCCAAGAACTGAAAAAACCCCTTATGAGATCTGGAAAGGCAGGACACCTGATGTATCCTACTTTCACATCTTTGGAAGCAAATGTTATATCCTGCAAGACCGTACTCCATGGCGGAAGTTTGATGCTAAGAGCGACAAAGGTATCTTCCTTGGGTATTCCACGAAGAGTCGTGCCTTCAGAGTTCTGAATCAACGCACAGATGTTATGATGGAATCTATCAATATAGTTGTTGATGATTTTGATCAGGGAGATGCTGTCTTAAGTGACGGAAGGGTGCGTCAAGAAGACGTCACTGATGAGGAAGCTCGTGTTGAAAACAATGTTGCAACAAGTAAGACAAATCAGGATAATGTTGAACAAAATGTTGCAACACAGGATACAACTACAGTTGAGATATCACAGGCTGAGGCCGAAGACGCTCAAGGTGCTGAAGGAATCACTAAAGTTATACGTAATCATCCTCATGAGTTGATCATTGGTGATGTGCATGACAGCCGCCGGACAAGAGGCACTAGTCGTGTCAACTATAGAGATTTGGCTGGGTATGCTTGCTTCCTTTCTGTTGAACCCAAAAATGTGAATGAAGCTATTGTTGATGAATTTTGGGTTCCGGCCATGCAAGAGGAGTTGAACCAATTCCAACGTAATGATGTTTTGGAGCCTGTTTGAGAGACCTAAAGGCATAAATGTCATCGGGACAAAATGGATCTTCAAGAATAAAATTGATGAGAAGGGAAATGTTACTCGCAACAAAGCATGTCTAGTGGCTCAGGATACACCTAGGTGGAAGGCATCGATTTTGATGAAACATTTGCTCCAGTCGCTCAGTTGGAATCCATCAGATTATTGTTAGCTGTTGCCTGCAGTCTAAACTTCAAGCTCCATCAGATGGATGTGAAGAGTGCGGTCCTGAATGGATTATTGAATGAAGAAGTTTATGTCGAACAACCAAAAGGTTTTGCATATCCCTTTCTTCCGAATCATGTCTACCGGTTGAAGAAGGCTCTATACGAATTGAAACAAGCCCCAAGGGCTTGGTACGAGAGGTTGACTATGTATCTCCTTCAAAAGGGATGTGAACGAGGAGGAGCCGACAAGACATTGTTTGTCCAAAGGACCAGGTCAAGTTTTATGGTTGCTCAGATCTATGTAGATGATATAGTTTTCAGATCAACCTCACAACAGTTGGTGCGTGAGTTCATTGCCCTCATGTAGAAGGAATTTGAGATGAGCATGATTGGTGAGTTGAATTTATTTCTTAGACTTCAAGTTAAGTAGTGTACTGATGGTTTGTTCATCTCCCAAAGCAAATATGCGAAGAATCTGGTCAAGAGATTTGGTCTGGAAAATGATAGACATGTTCGCACCCCTATGTCCACCACTGATAAACTTTCCAAGGACGATGGAGGAAAATCGGTCGATGTTACTCTATACAGAAGTATGATAGGCAGCCTATTGTATTTGACAGCTAGCAGGCCGGATATCAGCTTCAGTATAGGAGTTTGTGCACGTTATCAATCATGCCCTAAAGAATCTCATATCACAGTAGTTAAGAGGATTATCAGATATGTCAGTGAAACGGCAGATTATGGCATATGGTATACCAAGGATACAAACACACTTGTTTCAGGGTACAGTGATGTAGACTAGGCAGGGAATAGAGATGATAGAAAGAGCACTACATGAGGATGTTTCTACGTGGGCAATAATCTAGTCTCCTGGTACAGCAAAAAGCAAAATTTCATATCGTTATCTATGTCAGAGGCTGAGTATATTGCAGCAGGGAGTTGTTGCACTCAACTCTTATGGATGAAGAAAATGCTGACAAACTATGGGTTGGAGCAGTGGATACTAACTATCCTATGTGATAATCAGAGTGTAATAAACATCTCCAAGAACCCAGTTCAGCACTCCAGAACAAAACACATAAATATTCGACATCATTTCATCAGAGAGTTGGTCGAGAAGAAATCACTTACCATGGAATATGTTGCTACTGCAAATCAACTAGCTGACATCTTCACAAAACCGTTAGATTCAGTCAGATTTGAAGCTCTAAAACAAGCCCTAGGGCTGTGTCGTATCTGATGTTGTTCTTTTTGTTGAGAAGAATGTTGCAACATCTGGTTGCAACATAAAGAGAAATGGAGTGGTTTTTTGTTATTGGGTCAGATGCCTCCCTGTCATTTTTTTCTTCACCCGTCATTTATGTTCTCTCTTTCCACTCTTTTTCTCACTGCGCTCTTTCCTCTCTCAAATTATTTCAAGATTGTCTGGGCGGTTCTTCTAGGGTTCTTGATTTCGTGTGTGGAATTCTTCTTTTTCTTCTGAAATGGCGCGAGAACGAAAGGAGAAATCGTCACAGATCCCTCGTCGCTACTCTCGTCGGACCTCCTCATCGCAAAAGAGTGCTTCGTCGTCTTCTCCTCCAACCAAGCGGAAGGGAATGGCTCCACGATCTTCGCGTGCCTCTTCCTTTGGTAATTTTCCCTCTTTTCCATCTCCAGTATCATTTGAAGATATGCACTCTCCAGTTGTTTCGAATTTGGAAATTGTGAGATTTTCCCCAATTTTGGAAATTCCTCTTCTGCAGGAACCCTTGTTGCCTGATTCTTGTGAGGATGGAGTTTATCCAGCCCCTGTCACTGTTCAGGACTGGTTCTGGCACCTACGGAGAACTGGATAGAGATTGGATCTCTCTTGGGTTGATGTTTTTGATCAGCTCATGCGTAAAAAGATTCGGGGTAAAGTAATGAGTGTAGAAGTGCCTCGGGATAACAAGATCATCATTCATACCTGGAATCCCAAATCTTTCGTGAAAATTTCTGAGATTGTTGTGGTGGATATCTCGGATTCAGACTCATCTGTTTCTGCTGAGAAGTCTAGGACATGGGGAGTTGATGAAGCTTCCTCTTCCTCCAAGGTTGCCGAGGAATCAGGTGTCCATAATGCTAAGAAGTCGGGTGTGTGTGTGCTGAACCTGAGGATCGGGCCAATGTTGATGCTGCATGTGATGTCCCATCCCAGGAGAATGACCCAGTCACTCCGTCCCCTATGTGTGTGGATGGAAGTGTTCAGCATTTGCCTGAGGTTGGTAATGGCTCTTTAAGTGGTACTAATGTAAATGACTGCTCATAATGTCTGCCCTGAAGATATTTCTCTCATGGATCGAGATGATCCTCTGTTGAATGATTCTCATGTTGATGTCCCTCCCGAGAAGCTTCAGTCCCATGGTGTTGAAGAAGAGCTTGCTCAGTGTTCTGTGGATGTGGAATACGATGGGAGTGCTTAGGATCCCCCTCATTATCCTATCGAGACTGAATGTTGTGTGACTCCTGGTGTTTCCACTGTTAATCCAGGCACAGCTGTTGTTGGTGCTAATGTTGAAGCTGCCGTCGAGTCTGGTTCACTACCGACAGGAGTTGAATCCTGTAATGTTGCACAAAATGAAGCAACATTTGATTCAACATGTAAGGCTGTTGCTCTTGACACCTCGTCCCAGATCTCTCCAGAAGATATCTTGTTTTCCTCTCCTGTGCGGAAGGCCCGGTCTATCTCTAGAAAGCGTACTGCTTCTTCAAGTCATGCTTCTGCTTCCCCCTATAAGAGGTCAAAAGTTTCGGCTTCTACGTCAGGTCCCTCTCGTTACGCATTGTTTACTTCTTCTGATGCCTTCATTAGAGTTTTCTTTGATAAAGCCAGTAAGAATAGGTGGGGTTCCTATTCTGATCATTCTATTCTACCTGAGAAAGTCTTGAATGTTTCATCTTTTGACAAGACTCAATTGGTCTCCATTCTGAAAGACATAGGCTTGTTTCATGCTGCCTCGTGCTTTAGAACTTTTTATCCCATCTTGGTTCGTGAGTTCTACTGCAATCTTTCAAAGTCTACGGGTGTTGTGTCTTCACGCTGGGGGTTCAGGTGCTATGTCAGAGGAAAGATGTTTTCTTTTTCTCCATCTGTGTTGAATAAAATTTTAAAGTGGTCTTGCCCTCAGTCACTGCCTGATTTTGGGGAGTCCGTAGGAGAGGACTTTAACAAGTTCATACATGTCGTCATAGCAGGAAAACTAAAGAGTTGGCCCAAGTCTTCCTCCTTCCCCTCCTCAGCTCTTACTGCTAAGTACTTTGTGCTGTACAGGATTGCTACGAGGAACTGGCTTCCCACTTCTGACATTTCAGTGGTTACCAAGGACATGTGCAAGTTTCTGTTTTCTGTCGGAACTAAGCATCCTTTCAATTTGGGGAGAATTATTTTTGACTCTAGTCTGTCTTTATCAGAGTCATCCTCTCTGGCTTCATCTTTGCCCCACGCCTGTCTCATTTCTATGATGCTCATTGCACAGAAAATATCCTTGTCTGCGTCTGATTTGCCTACCTCTTGTGACAGCATATCTTACACTGCCAAGTCTGTTGTCGGAAAGTGTGATGATATCTCCAAGTTGATTCCCTCTCTTCATGGTGCATCCTCATCATCCTCACCTCCTCCAATTGCTGATCCTACCTCCTCTGTGCATCATGTGTCTTCTACTTCTCCTTCTGTACAGGTTGCTGAAGTTCTTCCTTCATCTTTGAGAGGGCGATTAAAAATGTTGATGATCAGCTGATTTTGCTTCAAAGTCAGAAGGTTCTTCTAGAGGGTCACAATCTAATGTTACAGAACAAACTGTCTGCTCTGAAGTCCAAACTTGCTGAGGATCAGTGAGAGTAGCCTCTGGTGCCACTCTCTAATTGAGGTATGTCTCTTGCCTTTAGTGGCCTAAAGGGGGAGAAAATTGACCTGATAACTGATACTGGCTCTGATACTGGCTGTTGCTGTAACTACTTTCTGTTTGAGGGGTGTTAATCATGGGTCTTTGCTGATGTTGTTTTGGGGGATGTTAAACATGGTTCTGTGTTTGTTAATCATGGTGTTGTCTATGGTGATGATGTTTTGGGGGTGCCTTGCTGATTGTGGATCTCCTCATGTTTTGAAAGTAATTCCCTAATGTCTGATTTCGTGTCTGTTCCGTCTTCTTCATTTTGCCTCAGCTTCATATCTGATATTATTGTGCTACTAAATGCCAAAAGGGGAGATTGTTAGGTTTTGTTCATGACTTTGTTGTCAATAGTGGCACTTTGATACTTGCTGTCTGTTCTTAATTATCTTGAAGAAAGACGGCTTTCCTTGGAAATGTTGGAAGAATTGTTGAACATTATGTTGTATCATAATGTTCAACACGATGTGTCTGTTTGCAGCAATGATTGTACGCTGCATATGGGATCCCGTTCTGGTATCTCGTGATCCTAGCTTTCTATCTTTAACGGTATCAGGTATTTATGTTGATTGAATACTGTTAAAGATTTATTTGGATGTCTATATCTCTCGGTTATTCTGTTAAAGACGGTTGGAGAGATTTTTGCTCACATTATCTTCCGCAACGGGCTCTTGAAGATTTGCGGGATCTCATGCTGCTGTTGGTTGCGGATTTTGTGGGTTGCCTAGCTGGAGATGCTTTGATTTGAGTTTGCCGTTTGATCCGTTGGATTCAGGGGGAGCATGGGTTATTAGGGTTTGGCAGCGGCGACGGCTAGGTTACGACTTTTGGGAAAAAGTTCTGAGATACTCCGGGAGGGAGGCTGACGGCTACGCACGTAGGATCAAGGGAGTTGATCTAGTCGGTTGTGCAAGGGGAGCTTGCCGAGAATACTCCACGGGGTTGATGGTCATCACCCTTCATGGTTTGTATTAAGGGGGAGCGTGTTCCTCCTAGTAGATGTTAGATAATCTCGTTGTTGGTTATTTTGCTTAAAACACAAAAAAATAACGCACACACATCGTGCGCGCCGTCATTTTAGGATCGAGTGGCGAACGTGTAACGCATGACCGAGTCCCGGGGGTTGTTCCTCACGATCAGGACGTTGCGCATTATTTGGCACGTTCGTTCTTTTCTGTTGTTGTTTTTTGCATTAAATAGGAGTGAAAAATATCAGTAATGCTGCACCAAGAAGCAGCCCAAAAATCAACGAGTGTCTTCTTTTTTTGTGCTGTATTTCGTATTTCTCCTTCGCTGTTTGCGTGAGTTCGAGTTTCAGAGCTATTAAGTGGTATCAGAGCCCAGTTCGAGTTCTTTGGCACCTCGCGATGGAACAGATCCCCACCAATCAAGCGGCAAGCGGCCATGGGCGCGAGCTTGCGCTACCGCAGGTGATGAAGGAGCCGTGCGGGACAACGACGTACCCCATCCTGACACGATCAAACTACAGCGAATGGGTCCTCTTGATGAGGGTCATCCTGAGGCGAGAGGCCTGTGGCGGGTGGTCGAGGGCGCAGAGGCCGTCACCGACGACGCCGGCTACTGCAATGACCTCAAGGCGATGGAGGCCATCCTCCGCGCCGTGCCGTCGGAGATGATCGCAACTCTGGCGGTAAAGCCCACGACAAAGGATGCGTGGGATACAATCAAGACCCTGCGCATGGGGTCTAAACGTGTGTGCAACGCCAAAGCTCAGACGCTCAGGACCGAGTTCGAGGAGCTGAAGCATAAACCTGGTGAGTCGATCGATGAGTTGTCTTTGCGTCTAACCGGCATTGTTAGCAAACTCTCTGATCTCGGTGACGAGATCAAGGAGAAGCAAGTCATGCAGAAGTTCCTATGCGTTATTTTCAAGCGGTACTCGCAGCTGGTCATGTCCGTGGAGAGCCTGCTCGACCTGAACATGCTCTCGATGGAGGACCTGACTGGTCGTTTCAAAGCGGCCGAGGAACGGTTCGAGCTGGAGGCGGCAGAGGATGGCAGTGGCAAGCTCCTGCTGTCGGAGGAGTGGCTCGCGCGCATGCGGCAGCGCGAACAGGATGGCTCCTCCAGCCGCGGTGGTAGCGGCTTCATCCCAACAAGCACCGTGGCAAGGCGCAGGACGCGCGTGGCAAGGAGGTCGCGCGCGATGGCGGCGGCAGGGCATTTGGTGCCGGCCGCGACGTCAAGAAGGACAAGTGCAGGTACTATGATAAACCGGGGCACTGGGCGCGTGATTGCAGGAAAAAGAAACGCGACGAGGCCGCCAACCTCGCGCAGGTGGAGGATGAGGAGCCTGCACTCCTCATGGCTGAAGTTGCGTCGCTCACCGCGACGCACGCCGAGTCAGAACGCGGCGGCAGCGGCGGCTCTGTTTTTCTCAACAAAGAACGCGCTGAGGTCCTGCTCGGTAAGGAGGATGATGTGAAGGACGTCGTGTGGTACCTAGACACTGGGACGTCAAATCACATGACAGGCGACTGCACCGCGTTCACCGAGCTAGACGCAGGCGTGACTGGGTCGGTCCAGTTCGGCGATGGCTCAGTGGTGGAGATCAGGGGCGCGGCACTGTGCTTTTCACAGCGCATGGTGGCCGGCACCGTATGTTCACCGTCTACTACATACCCAAGCTCCGCAGCAACATCATCTCCCTTGGGCAGCTCGATTACGTGGGCTGCGAGATGCTCATCAGAGGCGGCGTCATGCGCGTGTGAGATCGACAACATATCCTCGTCAAGGTAACGCGGACTAGCAACCGGCTGTATGTGATTTCCCTTAATGTTACGAAACCGGTGTGCATGTCAGCTAGTACAGGGGACACTGCTTGGCTTTGGCATGTGCGTTTCGGGCATCTGAACTTCGAGGCGCTGCGCTAGCTCGCGCACGATGGCATGGTGCGCGGACTTCCTCACATCAAACACGTGGACCAAATCTGTGACGCATGTCTCATCGGCAAGCAGAGGCGCGCACCCTTCCCGCAGATGGCGAATTATCGTGCCGAGGGTCGCATCGACCTCGTACACGGTGATCTTTGCGGGCCCATCACGCCGGCAACACACAAAGGGAGGAAGTACTTCCTCCTCGTCGACGACAAAACCCGCTACATGTGGGCCGCCTTGCTGACAAACAAGGATGACGCGGCGGCCGCGATCAAAAAGTACCAAGCTGCTGTCGAGGTGGAGACCGGGAGGAAGCTGCGCATGCTGCGCACAGATCGAGGTGGCGAGTTCACCTCTGTGGAGTTCAAGGACTACTGTGCCGATCGCGGCGTGCACCGGCAGCTGACGGCGCTGTACTCCCCGCAGCAGAACGGCGTCGTCGAGCGGCGGAACCAATCCGTCATGTCCATGGCGCGTTGTCTGTTGAATACGAGGAAGATGTCGGGTGCGTTCTGGGGGGAGGCAGTCAGCACAGCGGTGTTCATCCTGAACTGCTCGCCGACCCAGAGTATGCGTGGCATGACTCCGAACGAGTCTTGGCACGGGAAGAAGCCGACGGTGCACTTCTTCAGAACGTTCGGCTGCATCGCACATGTTAAGGTAACACGGCCTAACCTGAAGAAATTGGATGATCGCAGCATCCCCATGGTTTTGATCGGCTACGACATCGAGTCCAAGGCTTACCGGGTGTATGACCCGGCGAGCAAGCGCGTGTGTGAGACACGCGACGCCGTGTTTGATGAATCAGCGTGCTGGGACTGGGATGGCTCTGACGCGGGTTCGTCTTCGTTCACGGTGGAGTTCACACCACCCATCGCGACGACATGCGGGAGAACCACCACGTCGACACAAGGGGGAGCGGCAACACCACCTGCGTCCGAGCCGGCCACGCCGCGTGCACGGACATCCGAGCCGGACACGCCCACGCCGTTGCGCGCCTCACCGACCCTTGAGCCGAACGTCGTGGAGTTTGTCTCCACCGCCAGATGCAACACCTGCGGCCATGATCGGCAACAATGAGGCACCACGACGCTACCGCATCGTCAACGTGTACGCCACGACCAGCGAGCACGTGATGGACCCAGAGGAGCTCCTGCTCGCGACCAGTGACGAGCCGGTGACGTTCCAGGAGGCTGAGCCGCATGCATGCTGGCGGAAGGCGATGCTCGACGAGCTGGGCTCGATCTTCGAAAACCACACTTGGACGCTAACGGAGTTGCCTGCATGGAAAAAGCCGATTGGGCTGAAGTGTGTTTTCAAGTTAAAGAACAGCGCCGGCGAAGTGATCAAGCACAAGGCCAGGCTAGTGGCAAAGGGCTATGTCCAGCGTGCGGGGATCGACTTGGATGAAGTCTTCGCTCCCGTGGCCTGACTGGACTCCGTCAGGGTGCTTCTGGCGGTCGTGGCGCACGCCTGCTGGGAAGTACACCATCTCGACGTCAAGTATGCATTCCTGAACGGCGATCTGGAGGAAGAAGTGTATGTAGCGCAGCCGTCCCGGATTCATTCGAGACGGGCACGAGCACAAAGTATTGTGGATGCACAAGGCTTTGTACGGACTACGTCAAGCTCCTCGTGCGTGGAACACCAAGTTGGATGACACGCTGTTATCGCTTGGGTGTCACAGGAACAAAACGGAGCACACAGTATACACCCGGGGCATCGGCGATGAGAAGCTGTTGCTGGGCGTGTACGTGGACGATCTGATCGTCACGGGCGCGCATTTGAAGGCCATCGATCATTTTAAGCAGGAGATGAAGGCCAAGTTCCAGATGAGCGACCTCGGCAAGCTTAGCTATTACCTCGGCATCGAGGTGCGACAAGGCGCCAATGAGATCACGCTGGGGCAGACTGCGTACGCGGCCAAGGTGCTCGGGAAAGCGGGCATGACCGGTTGCAACCCAGTCTATGTCCCAATGGAGCCACGATTGAAATTGAGCAAGGAGAGCTCAAACCCACCGGTGGATACGACGCTCTACCGGAGTATCGTCGGGAGTCTACGCTACTTGGAACACACGCGGCCCGACATCACGTTCGCCGTCGGCTACGTCAGTCGCTTTATGGAGTCGCCCACGACCGAGCATTGGAGCGCCGTCAAGCACATACTCAGGTATATTGCTGGCACTATTAGCTACGAATGTTGCTACGTCAGGGTCATCTCCTGAGCTAAACTCGTGGGGTACAGCGACGCCGACATGGCCGGCGATGTCGACGACAGAAAGAGCACTACCGGTGTAGTGTTCGTTCTCGGGGGAGCCCGGTAAGCTGGCAATCACAGAAGCAGAAAGTGGTTGCCCTATCGTCTTGCGAGGCGGAGTACATTGTCGCAACTACTGCAGCATGCCAAGGTGTGTGGCTCGCACAGCTACTCAGTGATCTTCTCGGCAAGGAGGCCGACGGAGCTACTCTGCTCGTGGACAACAAATCAGTGATTCAACTTTGCAAGAATCCGGTTTTCCACGACGGGAGCAAACATATCGAGACGCGCTACCATTTCATCAGGCAGTGCGTCGAAGGGGGCAAGATCGCCGTCGACTATGTCCACACCGACGATCAGCTGGCGGATATAATGACAAAAGCACTCGGGCGTGTCAAGTTCCAGGACCTGCGCGCGAAGCTCGGCATCGTCTACATCCAGAACAACTAGATTAGGGGGGAGTTTGTTAGATAATCTCATTGTTGGCTGTTTTGCTTAAAACACAAAAAAATAACGCACACACATCGTGCGCGCCGTCATTTTAGGATCGAGTGGCGAACGTGTAACGCATGACCGAGTCCTAGGGGGTTGTTCCTCACGATCAGGACGTTGCGCATTATTTGGCACGTTCGTTCTTTTCTGTTGTTTTTTTGCATTAAATAGGAGTGAAAAATATCAGTAATGCTGCACCAAGAAGCAGACCAAAAATCAACGAGTGCCTTCTTTTTTGTTGTGATGTGTTTCGTTTTCCTCCTTCGCTGTTTGCGTGAGTTCGAGTGTCAGAGCTATCAGTAGAAACGTGATAGTAGAGTTTGTACTCTTTGATTATTTTAGTGGAGTATTCTGTTTTTCTGTGCATGGCCCCGCAGATGTAGGTGTGCGCACCGAACTGCGTTATCAAGTCTTGTGTGTCTCTGATTGACTTGTGTTGCTTCCTTGGATTTGTGGTTTATTACTGCGTCTGAATTTCAATATGCAACAATTGGAGTGCAATATGAAATTAAGAAGTTTGATGGGAAGGAAAATTTCGAGTTATGATAATACAAGATGAAGGTAATCTTGAGTAGGATTGGATGATGTATGATACTGATACTTTACTAGCGGATATCGCAGAAATAGAGAAGATAAAGATGTAGGATTTAGCTATGACAACTATCCAACATATCCTATCGGATGAGATGATTTATCAGGTATAGGAGAAGCTTCTAAGGTATATGAGAAGCTATAGAAGCTTTATTTGAAAAGGTCACTCATCATACTAGTATTGCTAAAGACTATCTTCACTTTCAAGGTGCGAGACAGTACTTCATGAAAGGATCATTGGATACCATCAATAACTTAGTGATGAAGATGATGGTTATTGGATTGATTGTAAAGATGGAGCATGAGGCGAAGATTCTGTTTCTATTGTTACTTATCAGAGCAATATACAACCTTTGTTAACTGTATAGTTTACAGTCGGGATTCTCCAAGTATTAAGGACGTGAAGGTTCTAAATTGATGAGTTAATAGATTGGATAACAAAAGTTGGTTTGAGTGGAGAAGATGCAAATAGCTAGGATTTATTTGCTTCGGATCAAAGCAAAGTAAAAGGCGATAATATGATATCGAGTTTGATGACGAGAGGTATAGCATGTTATATTTGTAAGAAACTCGGATATTAAAAGAGTGACTGTCCAGAATGGAGGATAAGAGATAATGAGAAAGTACCATCATTTTCAACAGTTGCAATTGTGAAGACGGAGGAGGTTAGATGTGAGAATACATACGATATCCTCACAATGTGTTCATTAGATTTTAGGAATCAATCATAGGTCATGTTCCGTATAACACTAAATATGGAGTGTTTCTCTAGCCACTAGAGGAAAGATGATGGATTGATTCTTATGTGATAAAACGATCCTTATGGGCAGCAATACCGCATGTAAGGCTGTTGGAGTTGGTTCGATAAGAATCAAAATGTTTGGTGCCATAGTGCGCATGCTCACTAACGCATGGAATGTTACAGAGTTAAGGAAATTATTTGTATTATGGATGCATTGAATTCAATAAGTTGCAAGGTTGCCATATAGAAAGAAGCTCTGAAGATATTAAAGGGGTCGATCATGATGATGAGAGGAGAAAAAAATCAAGAAATTATATCTACAAAAGGGAATAGATATCATTGAAGATTCCATCATTAAAGTTGAGAGTTCGTATAATATTGATATGGTCAAGCTGTGGCATCTTAAATTTGGACATAATGAAGAAGAGCTTGTAAGCTTTGAGGATGTGTGTTTTGATTAAAGGGGTGAACTTCAAGGAGCTAGATTTCTATAAAGATTGTGTCTATGGAAAGAAAACGAAGGTTATTGTCAATGATGGTAAACATGACACATGATGGATTTTCAGTATGTTTACACCGACATTTAGGGTCATGTATCAGTTCACTTTCTAAGTGGAGCTTTTTATTTTATATCGATTATTCATGATTTCTCTAAAAATGTTTGGATGTATGTGATGAAAGAAAATTCAGAGGCATCTGAAAGTTAAAGGGTGAAAGATCCTTAATTATGGAGAGTCAAACAGGAGAAAAGCTGAAAGTGCTAAGATCTGACAATTTATTAAGTTTACCTCTATTGAGTTTCAGAAATTCTATCAAAAATAGGGAAAAAGGTACTTCACTTTATCAAGAGATACGATGTCGAATGGAGTTGTGGAGAGAATGAACATGAAACTTAGAGATAATGCGATAAGTTTGATTACATCTGGATTATCAAAAGGATTATATGTCGAAGCTATATCGATCACAGTTTACTTGGTGAATAGAATCTAATCACTAGCTATCAATGAATTTTTTTTAAAAGG
Source organism: Scilla litardierei (assembly GCA_030789695.1). Classification (NCBI taxonomy): domain Eukaryota; kingdom Viridiplantae; phylum Streptophyta; class Magnoliopsida; order Asparagales; family Asparagaceae; genus Scilla; species Scilla litardierei. The sequence goes on along the minus strand of CM061142.1, from coordinate 490,221,700 downwards.
AGGTTTGGACAGTGAAGCCAGTGGAGCTAGATTATTTTTGAGTGTTTGAATGCCCAGTTTATGTTCACAAGAAATGTGAAAAGTTCGGCGCTAAGTGAAAGGAACGTATCATTGTTGGGATACATGATTGGTGTTGAGAGTTATGAAGTTTTGAGTCCAGATATAAATGTCTTGGTTAGTTATGTGACATTCGATGAGTCGACGATATTGAAAGGAAAGGTGTTATAAAGTACCAAAACAGTTGCATGTAAGGAAGTACCGAACAAGATGGATGTTGCTTATACCACATAAGTATTGGCAAAAGAGTGATGATTGATGGAGAGAGTCCATTTGAGGTTATGACTATAGGCAACAATGGTGACAAGTTCGGCGCTAAGTGAAAGGAGCGTATCATTGTTGGGATACATGATTGGTGTTGAGAGTTATGAAGTTTGGATTCCAGATATAAATGGCTTGGTTAGTTATGACATTCAATGAGTCGACGATATTGAAAGGAAAGGTGTTATAAAGTACCAAAACAGTTGCATGTAAGGAAGTACCGAACAAGATGGATGTTGCTTATACCACATAAGTATTGGAAAAAGAGTGATGATTGATGGAGAGAGTCCATTTGAGGTTATGACTATAGGCAGCAATGGCGATGGTGGTAGGAGAAATTCTAACTGAGCTGTAAATCCTAGAGCTATTGTAGATTACTCGATTATTAGTAGAGTGGGACAGCGCAACTTAAAGAGACTAACTCTTTACGAGGATTATGTGAATTTAGCATATGCATTGCATGCGCATAGAGATCATACGGTTGATATGGATGCAATGGATGTATTGAGTTTAGATGCAAATTTAGAGATGATGTGTGATAAGGAAGATGTTGACATGTTGGCACATCCTAAGAAAACTCACAAGGAGACTCCGATGGCGAACAGGTTGGTGGCAGAGTTTAAGTAGGGTTCAACCCTATTTTTCTTTAAAAGGTGTTATGGTGCAATGAGGTGACATGGAGAGGTACTACATGTTTGCTTCATGCACATTGATTCAGGAGATGCAATGAATTTGGAGGTTTACCTTCACAAGGGAGTTCGTTGGACACTCAATTGGTGATGTTTAGTTTGAAGCTCACTAGTCAAGTGTTCTGGCCGTGTGGAGAAGTGATTTTTTTGAAGGCAGCGGAATTGAAGATTTGGTTTAGCTCAAACATTGAGGTATGTTTGTATCAAGATGGAATGTTGAAATATGTGGTATAAAATACCCAAATTTACCCAAAATTAATATAAGATTTATGTAGAAATTGGGGAAAGTGTGATTAGCCTCCAAAGTGAGGCTATCACTTCTATTTATATGTTTCACACTTTCTTTACACACACACCCAATTTACTCACACACACACACTACTCAATACTCACCCTCAAGATGAGCAAAAGATATTTATCATGCCCATCTTGTTACAAGCATCCTCCACTCCTTTAGAGCTCAACCCCTTCGTAAGGCAATCTGCTAGTTGCTGTCCAGAGCTAATGTAGGAGATCTCCAGCTGTTTCTTGTCCAGTCTCTCTTTAATGAAGAACCTGTCAATCTCTATGTGCTTCGTTCTATCATGTTGCACTGGGTTGTTGGCAATATTAATTGCAGACTTGTTATCACACAACAACTGCAATGGTCCTTCTCTCAGCAGGCGTAGCTCATGTAGAAGTGATCTCAACCAGATCATCTCACAAGTACTAAGCACCATAGCACGATACTCTGCCTCTGCAGTGGAACGAGCCACCAAATCCTGCTTCTTGCTGCGCCAAGAGACCAAGTTGCCCCCAACAAACACACAGTAGCCCGAGGTCGATCTCCTATCATCCAAGCAACTGGCCCAATCTGCATCACAGTAGCCTGTCACATTCATGTGACCATGACTACCAAATAATATGCCTTTTCCTGGACTATTCTTCAGATACCTCAGTATCCTGAAGACTGCCTCCATATGTCCAGTCCTAGGATCATGCATGTACATACTTACCACACTGATAGCATAGGCAATGTCAGGTCTGGTATGGCATAAGTAGATGAGGCGTCCAACAAGTCTCTGGTACCTCTCTTTGTCCACTGGCTCCCCTGATTGTGAATGCAACCTATGATTCTGATCAATAGGAGTAACTGCTGGACGACACCCCAACATACCTGTCTCAGCCAGAAGATCCAGTGCATACTTTCTCTGTGAGAGAACTATACCCTTCCTGGACCTGGCAATCTCCAGTCCAAGGAAGTATCCCAACTGTCCAAGGTCCTTGACCTCAAACTCTCTCGCCAACCTCACCTTCAAGTGAGAGATTCCCTCTTCATCATCTCCAGTGATAATAATATCATCAACATACACAGCCAAAAGGGTGATCCGTTGCCCTGAATGTCTATAGAATACAGTATGATCACCATTACTCTGCTTGTAGCCCATGGTGATGACTGCACGCCTGAACCTGTCGAACCATGCCCTTGGAGATTGCTTCAGCCCATACAACGACTTGTCCAGTCTACACACCTTTCCCACCGTCTGTTGTGTCGGCACAGGATATCAGTAGGCATAGGAGATATGACAGATAGGTAAGATGCAAACTCCCTGTTTACATACTCTGTCCCATTATCCGTTCTCAAGACACGGATCTTGGCCTCATACATATTCCTGACACTTCTATGGAAATCCTGAAAACACTTCAACGCTTCGCCTTTGTTTTTCATCATATAAAGCCATGTCATTCGAGAATGACAATCTATGAAGGTGATAAACCACCTGAACCCACTCACTGAAGTCACTGGGCAGGGCCCCCAAACATCTGAGTGAATAAGATGAAATTTCTCTACACTCCTCATCCCTACACTAGGATATGATGTCCTAGTGTGTTTCCCAAATTCACATGCATCACATGTCAAATTCATTTCATTCACTCCATTCAAAATATCGGGATACATTTTACTCAAAATATCAAAGGGCAAGTGCCCCAACTGACAATGCAACAAAAGTACATCCCTTTCCTTCTCTCTACCAACGACAGCCAGTGCAGCATCCCCACTAGCTCTATCAAGATACCACAGTCCATCACGCCTGACGCCAGTCCCAAGCCTCCTCCCAGTCTTCCTTTCCTGCAACACACAATGAGTAGAGTCAAAAGTGATGCTACAGTCGAGATCATCAACAATGGAGCCAACAGATAAGAGGTTGACTGGAAATGATGGGACGTGAAGGACTGAAGAGAGGCGTATGGAGGGAGTGCACTGAATAGTACCAATCCCTCTAATGGGTTGGGATGTGCCATCAGCTGTCTGAACGGTTTCATGAATGGTATGTGGTTTATATGTGGAAAATTGTCTATATGCTCCTGACACATGACTAGATGCACCTGAGTCAATAATCCACTCTATATGATCTCTACATGAAAGGGCTAATCGGTTACCTGAGTCTGTGTGAGCGAAGTGGGCAAAGTTACCGAATGGCGAGGCAATATCCCCAGTCTGGTCAGCATGACTCTCCGAGCTCTCAGTAGTAGACCTGGACTGTCTCCTCTGCTCTAGGTCTGAAGCCTCAGCTGGCGTGGCCTCGATCATCACTGTCTCCTGTCGTCCGTCAGCTGTGGCAAAGTTGGCCCGTGGGCCACCGCGACCTCGTCCACGGCCTCCACGGCCCCAACGACCTCCTCCTCTGCCTCCTGAGCCACGTCCTCGCCCACTGCCCTTCTGTGGGCAGTTGAAGCTCAGGTGCCCCTTCACCCCACATGTGTAGCACTCTCGATCCTCGCTCACTACTGCCACTGCCGGTACAGCCAGTGCAGCCCGAGTGAGGCGGCGGTTGTTTTGGGCTATATTTTTTTTAGGGTTTTAGGGTTAGGGTTTGTAGCTCTGATACCATGTAGAAATTGGGGAAAGTGTGATTAGCCTCCAAAGTGAGGCTATCACTTCTATTTATATGTTTCACACTTTCTTTACACACACACCCAATTTACTCACACACACACACACTACTCAATAATTTATTAGGATTTTTTGAAGATTTTCTTGAAGATTTTTATGATCCCAAAGTACCAAGTTTCAGAATCCAAAAAGCTAAGTTTTACTCAGCCTAATCGGGTGAATAGTGTCGGTCCAGTATTGTGCAAAATCACTAATTTTTTTCTAAACCCATATGAAGAATAGTGTAGCACAATTTTTTAGAGCCTAAAACACTGAGTTTCAGACACCTAGGAGCAGCTGAATTTTACTTAGCCCAATCGGATGAACTGTGTTGGCCCAGTTCTATGTAAAATCACCGATTTTTCTTTAGCCTATACGAAGAAATAGTAAATCCCGTGCTGACGGTCTGTGCATGCACATGCACAATGTTGGAATGCAGCTGTTTTACTGGGGGTTGTGTAGCAAGATACACACAAGAAGATGAGTATATAGCATGTAGTATGTCGCATACTCATGCGATATACACCAGACGGTTCCTATTGGATTTGGATCTCAATTTGGTGGATGAACCAATTGAGATGTATTGTGATAATCAAGCAGCCATCAGCTTGATCCACAGTGGTGCAAACAGTTCCAAAGGAAGGTATATTAAAATACAATATCATTACATACATGATATGATGGAAAAGATAGACGTCAATGTGACTTACATTCCGACAAATAATGTGATTACTGATGCATTGACGAAGTGTATTCCAGCGTATATTCATCAAACATGTTGGTTAGATGGGACATAGTAATATCTAAGTTAAGAAAACATTTATGAATAATGAAAGGATGCAATCATGGATAATGATTGTACTCGATGAATAAAATGTGCATATCTCACGGATAGTTGGAGTGTGTGAAATTACATCATGTGTTATATCTTACAGATAGTGGGAGTATTACTAGAATGCACTTATGGCCAAGTGGGAGATGTAAGCAGGTTTGGCCTAAAATGGATGAAAAACCGGCACCCAACCCGAATAGATTGGTTGAGGAGTTTCCTCGACCAACAAGACCGAGTCTCACTGTCTGTTGAAAGAATCAAGGGTCGGTTGAGGAAATGTCGGGGGCGGTTACAGAGGTGGAGGATATGGCGGTGGCCCTATATATAGAGAAGAGGTTTTCTATTCTAAGGCATCAGAAACTTCAGCCATATTCCGGAATCACCAAAAGAAGTTTCTCTCTCTCATCTCAAATACAACATCATTGCTGGTGGTGGTGGTGTTATCTACAATCTAAATGTTCAAGCAGACCTGACAGTGTTCGTGATGTTGACAATCGTTTACAGCCTAGTTTTGAAATTTGCTATGAATTCTTATAGTGTGATATATTTTAAGAAGGGCACTCTATAATCACTTCTGCCGTCTGAAATTCTGAGTGCAGCCGCAGTGGATGGCGCCTGAAGTGCTTAGAGGCGAATGCTCCAATGAGAAGTAACAACATCTATTCACTTTTCTCTTGAATCTCTCCTAGATACAAAATGCTCTAGTTTTTTTTGTAGCCGATGAAAATAATAACCGACAATGGAATCAAATAGGTCTGATGTGTTCAGTTTCGGCGTCATCTTGTGGGAACTCATGACGGAATCCGTCCCCTGGAACCAGCTCAACCCCCTCCAGGTAAGTTGATTTGCTGTTTTGTGCTAGTTTTCAAACCCAGGGCTTGTGGGGCTAAAGACCTTACGCTTATTTGCCCTTGTGTTTATTTGTTTTGTGTGTGCGCAATTGTGAGCAGGTAGTCGGAGTGGTAGGGTTCATGGACCGGCGGTTAGATTTGCCAGTGAACATAGACCCGCGGGTCTCTGCCATCATCTGCGATTGCTGGCACAGGTAAATTTTTAACCAGTTTCATATAATTGATCAAATTATTCTGTTCGATTTCATCGGTGATTGGTCTAATATATTTTTTTCCGTGATGGGTGGTGAAGCGATCCGGAGAGGCGGCCCTCTTTCCAACAGTTACTGGAAAGAATGGGGGAACTATTGGGGTCGGTGACCCTGCCCACGGCTCGCCGGAGATTCGACCACCGAATGCGATCTCCACCGGAGAATTCTTGAGGGGTAAATTTTTGTTTTGAAACAAGAAGAGCGCGCGAATTTTAACCCGGCTTGTGCGGCAACTTTGTTGTGGGAAGTTAAAGAGCAATAACATAATGTTTAAATATGTGCTACAAATTGAACTTAAATGTGAAAATCATATTACATGTATATTTGGTCTGCAGCCATGGCTTAATTTTTTGGATACAATCTGCATGACTTGCGAACCTCGTTACCTTGATTTTTAAATGTTGTGCCTAAATATGGCCAATCATTGGAACAATTGTCATTTCTTTTTCGTATATGTAATTTTGTTGCATGGGAATGATGTGTCATGGTTTGGAACACGGGAGTTGTGGAAGCGTTGCTATAGTTTTTTTAATGTAATTTTGCCATGGTTTTCGATGATCATCGGTCGAGAACTTCTCATGTGGTCATCCATCGTAGGTTTGATTTTGTCCGAGCATGCTTAACCATGGTCTTTCTACGGTTCTTTCCTTAAAAATGCTAGCTATGAGCAATTTTTGAGTTTGAGAACTATTACACACCAAAGAGTTGTTCTCTCTTTGGGGGTTACTTAATTTCCGTATTCTTAAAGTACGAAGTTGTCGTCATACTAACACCTCCTCAAGCGGTGTGAAAGCTTAGAGCTGGTCCTCATGAAAATTCTTGAGTTGGTCTTTTCATGAACTCTAAAATTCTTTAGTTGGTCTTTTGTTGGTCTTCATGAATTCTAAAAGTGGTTTTCACGCATTCAAAATAAAAAAATTATCCCATTACGTACATGTGTGGTGTGACTCATGGTGGCAGAACGGCTCAGCCCGGGCTCAATCAAGACCCGGATCGGGCCGGGCCGGGCCGGCCTGGATGGGGCAAAGCCGGGCCCGGGCTAGTTCAAAAGAATTTGAATGATGCATAAATTACATATTTATTCATTGTGAAAGGGAAAAAGTTTTCCTTTTACATACCCTAAATAATCCCAATGAGCCCCAATTCTCCCCCAGAAGGTCCCCATTTTAATACCCAATTTTTTACAAATTTTTCTTCGATTTTTAGGCCTTCATAAACTATTTTTATACACTTTCTTTTCCTTCCCCCTCCTTTGGTTATTTTTTTCCAAGTGAATCTGGCTTGCGGTCTTTCTTTTCTTTTCTTTTTTTCTTTGTTTTTTAAAGTCACAGCCTGCGGGCCTGAGGCACACAGATTGGCTGCGGGCTTCAGGCCTGCAGCTTAATGTTTTTAAAGGTTTGGGCCTTCGGCCCAAAAAGAGATGGAAGGGAGAGGAGGGCGGCGGCTAGGGTTTTTCGCTGTCGCCCCCCTCAAGCACCGCTACATGATGTGGGCGATCACGGCGGACAGGGGGAAGTTACTACCTTTGTGGCAGATCAAGGTGGTCGACACCGCCATTGAGGCAGGTGAGGTAGGGGCAGAACCGCCTTCGAGGCGGGGTTCGAAGTCGACACGGCCGTCGAGGCAGGTGAGGGGGTAGGGCAGAGCCACCTTCGGGGCGGGTTGCGATGTCGGTGCTGCCGATAAGGCGTGCGAGCAGGGGGGGCAAAGCCGCCTTCGGGGCTGGTTGCGACGTTGGCACCACCGTTAAGGAGGGCGATCAGGGGGCAAAGCTTCCTTCGGGGCAAGTTGCGACGTCGGCGTCGCCGTTAAGGCAGGCGAGTGGGAGGGGCAAAGCCGCCTTCGGGGCAGGTTACGATGTCGACGCCGCCGTTAAGGCAGGTGAGGGGGTAGGGCAGAGCCACCTTCGGGGCGGGTTGCGATGTCGGTGCTGCCGATAAGGCGTGCGAGCAGGGGGGGCAAAGCCGCCTTCAGGGCTGGTTGCGACGTTGGCACCACCGTTAAGGAGGGCGATCTGGGGGCAAAGCTTCCTTCGGGGCAAGTTGCGACGTCGACGTCGCCGTTAAGGCAGGCGAGTGGGAGGGGCAAAGCCGCCTTCGGGGCAGGTTACGATGTCGACGCCGCTGTTAAGGCAGGTGAGTGGTCACGGCTAGGGCGCTGTGACAGGCGGCCCATGGTGGCCGGTGGCGAAGCCGCCGGTAGGGCCGTGGGCGCAGGGCAGCATTATAATTTTTGTTCGTTTCTTTTTCAAATGCCATTTAAAAATATGAACCCTAAAAATAGGGGTTTTATGATACGAACGCAAGTATCGATGATTAAAAATCTTCTTTTTAAATCTATTAACCCGATTCCAATTTGATCTTGCGAGATCGATGGAAAATAAAATAACGATCATAATAAAAATGAAAATTTTTAAGGTTGTATCTCTATATCCATCCTCCAGATCTAGTGATGGTTGACAAAGCCTACGCAAGGAAAACGATGCTCGTGTGTGGAAGACGAAGTCTGTACGTGATAGACGAAACCGCACGCATTGATTTACCGCATTCTTATCGCTTTCGCAACAAACGTGTTTTTGTGGAAAATCTAAAGGCTCGTGCTGATAGCATGTTGTGAAGCATCATATCTGGGGGGAAGACCAGAGTCCTTTATTTATAATAGAGGGAAAGGCGTATATGGAATTATGGATAGAGGTACAATAGATAGATATGATCAGTCTGATCCTAAATCTTTAGAACCTAAATTTATGTATCATGCAATTTGAATTTAACATTATTTCTAACATGGTCTGTAATACTTAGTATGAACATTATATGCATTGGATCTACCACTCTTATTGTATGTAAATTTCCTATACAAAAATGCATAATTCCTTTTAACATGATTCGCATGCAAAATACGTTTAACATGATTCTTTTCATTTTTAGCTTTAACAATATTCTGGATATAGAATCATGTTTACACCAATATTTAGAATCATGTTTACATGAAGGAATTGCCCAAGCCAGAATCATTCTTAAATTTAAGACCTTATTCTTCATACTTTAACTTAAAGACAAATAATCAACAAGAAAATCAATTCTAGCATTAAAATCACTACATTCTTTGATGAGCAGTACATTTTCTTCTTTTAAATTCTTATTTTCTAAACTCAATATTTTAATAGTATCATTCAATTCAGAAAAGAAGTAATATGCTCATTTTTAAACATTCAAGATCATGCAACAATGTACTATGTTCAATATTTAACTTATCATGATCATGGATCAATGCATCGTGATTACCTTTAAATTTCTTATGATCATGATTTATTGATCCAATTTTATTTTGCAATAATTTGTAATGGTTAACTAAATCATTATATTTATTTGGTAACTTATTATAATCATTACAATCTGAATTAGAGTTGTTACGACCTAAAGATCGTAGGAGCCCGACTCCCGCCCGGATCCGTTAACATACCCCATTAACTCACCTTTACACAAAAGGGCCGCCGCCCCGAAAATCCGGGGCATCATGGAGACAGGCGCGCCTTGCAGCGCTCCCCGAACCGGCCGGGGCGGACCCCCGCAGCCGGCCGAGGCGGACCACCGCAGCCGGCCGACTCTTAGTCCGACGCTAACGACAAACAACCTAAGGATAAGGACACCTGACACATACGTCACCCGACCATCCGACAAAGCACCCCCTGACGGAAGAGCCACCTGACAGATAACGCTTTCACTTTCGGCTCTGACATCCCGACAAAAGCACCCCTGGGCCGTTGCGCCGCCTGACAAAGGCAGGTCAGAGACTCCTGTTCCCGGCGTCCTTGTCCGAAGCCTCCGCCGACACCCGAGCCAGCTCAGCACGCCTAGTCATCACCCGTCAGGTATAAATACCCCTTCTCCTCTTACGGAGAAGGGGGTTGCTGCAGAACTCTCTCTGATTCAACTATTCACACACGAGTGCAAAGGTCTTCCATATCTTTGTGCTCCCACCTATAGCTCACCACGCGCGGTCGACACACCGTTAGTCCGACCGGCGTGACCAGCCCCCCATTTTAAGCCCTATCACTGACTTAGGCATCGGAGGGGCTAAGGGTTGAACCCCCAACCCAGCCCTTCTGACGAGTTGTTCGTGTTGCAGGAGAGCTCGCCTATCAACACCAGTCGGCGTCACCCCCCTGCCGTTCAACCTTGTCCAGCCGCATCCGGCGAGATTCAGCCCCGCGACCGTCACTGGCGTCGAGATCGACTTCTTCACCCCACTAATCGCTTGTCAAATAGCCTACCTAAACCCCCTTTTCCACATAACCACCGTGCCCTTGGTTCCCATTAATACAAATTCATTGTACGCGAGTTCCACCTCGTAACAATTGGCGCCGTCTGTGGGAACGAAGGGTCACACCCATGTTAGATTCCATACCGATCTCGCGGAACCCGGACCACGGCAAAGATCCCGTGGGACAGGAACCGCTCTCCCTACAAATCACCCCGGCGTCCGACCCCCTTCTGGGGATGGGCTCTGAGATCGAACACACTTCAGTCCCCGCCGTCCTGAAGAGCTTCGAGGCCGTTGCTCAGGCCAGGGGAGGCTGTCAGACGGCTGGAACGGGACCTCCGCCCGGCCCCTCAGAGCCCCTGAACGTGAGGCGAAACCTCCACCCTCAGTTCGAGGAGGAGGGGGAGCATAGGGGGCTCGCGGAGGAGATCGCGGCCCAGCAAAGGCTCCTGGAAGAGGAGGTAGAAGTCGCGCAGCGGTGGAGGCGCCTGGGGGAGGCGGCCGCCGCACAGAGGCGTCTGGACGAGGCGGCCGAGACCACCCGGAAGGCTTACCTGGAAGAGGAGGCCGCCCGCCGCCAGCTTCACTTCATCATCGCGGAGCGCGAGAGGCTGAGGATGGAGAACAGGAGCAACCGAGAACTCCTGGACGAGGCGACGACGGCCCGGCAGCCTGGGAACGGGCGGGACCTGTTGCTGAACAGGTCCCCGCCTGGAGGGGGCGACCCCCATCACCAACACTACCCCTCCGATACCCTGCGCGAGGAAGCCGTTTGTCGGCAACTACGCTTCCTCGCCACCGAGCGTGAAAGACTCCTTCGGGAGAATCAAGAACGGATGGAGGCCCGAGGAGAGCTGGCCAGGAGGCGTGGGCGCTGGGAGGACCGTAGCCCGCAACCCGTCGAATCCTCGGCCCAAGGAAGGAGCCCCGCCTGGAGACCGTCGGGCTACTCCCCGGGGACGGAGGACCGTCGGCGGCCGAGGCGCGACCGAAGCCCGACCCCCGAGTGGCGGAGGGGGGATGCGCCGGATCGCCCGACCTACCCGGAGGAGGCCACGCCACTCGCCCGGTGGATCACTTCCGCCCCCAGGCCCGTAAGGTTCAAACCCCCTCACTTGGCCACATACAATGGGAGGGGCGACCCCCTCACGCACGTGCAACAATACCGGGGGGCGATGGAAGCCCAGGACGTGGATGAGGCGTTCCTTTGCCGACATTTCTCCCAAAGCCTGAGGGACACCGCGATGGACTGGTACTTTGCCTTGCCCGCGAGGTCCGTAGGGAGCTTTGGCGAACTATCCCATAAGTTCTGCCAAGAGTTCCGGGCCGGGCGAACAAAAAAGAAGCCCTTAGACTATCTCAGCACGATAGTCCAAAGGGAGGGGGAGGGAACGGGAAGATACCTCCGCCGCTTTCAGGACGAGAGACGGGCGGTGGTGACATGCGGCGACGAGGTGCTTATGTTGGCCTTCAAGACGGGGCTGCGGACTCGGAGCCTCCACAAATCCCTGCTCCGGGATCCACCGACCGACTATGAAGCGTTGGTAGCAATGGCGGAGAGGCACGCGTTGGCGGAGGAGACTTTGGGTGCGAAGGTTGTATTCCCCTAGGCGAAACCACCCGCAGATGGGCCCCGGCCGCACCCTCGGCCGAGGCAGGAGGAAAGGGGGCGAGGCCGCGATCAGATGGCCCTACCGCGGCGGGAGCCACCCGAGCCCCGCCCGCTAGATCGCCTTGGCCCGGCTCGCGAGTTCGCTCCGGCACGGAGGCCCCCCGGAGTCATCCCAAGACCAGAAGACCCCCCGCCGGTGCATTACACGCGACTCAATGCCCCTATGATGGAGGTGCTGGCCGTGGCGACGAGGGCCGGATTACTGCCGGAGCCTCCCCGGGAGATGAGGACGGACCCAGCGAGGCGGGACCCCCGGAGATACTGCCGATATCACCGGGACCACGGTCACGACACCGACCGTTGTTACTCCCTTAAGAGAGAAATCGAGCGGCTGATCCAAGCGGGTCACCTGGGGAACTTTGTCGCGGGGAGGCGGGTGGCGGCAGAAGAGAGAGCCCCCCGGAGGAAGGGGGACGGGAACCCCCGGCGAACCGCGATAAGGAGGAGCCACGCCCCCCAAGGGCGGTCATGCGTATTGAGATGATAACTGGAGGCCCTTCCTCGGCGGGGCGGGTGCCCGCCATCCTGGAGGCTGGGGCCCGACAGGTGATGACGGCAGCCGCCGGCCACCGACCGAAGCGAAGAAGGACACACCGACCCCCCATCACCTTTACCGAGGAAGATTGGCAGGAGACGCGGAGCCAGAACAACGACGCTCTCGTCATCGAGGCTCGGGTCGGGGCGGTTGACGTCGGCCGGCTCCTGATTGACACCGGAAGCTCCTGCGACATCCTGTTCCTGTCAACGGTCGAAAGGATGGGGTGGGGGCGCGCAGACCTAGAGCCCTGCGTGGGCTCTGTGGCCAGCTTCACCGGCCATGAGATCCCTACCGAAGGAACGATCACCTTGCCCATGACACTGGGGGAGGAGCCGAGGATCGTCACCAAGGAAACGCTTTTCGTCATCGTCGACATCGCGTCGGTGTATAACGGAATCATTGGACGCCCATATATGACGGCCATCGAGGCACTCCCCAGCCTACAACATCAGACGATGAAGTTCCGGACCCCGCGGGGGGTGGGACAGGTGCGGGGAGGTCGAGGGATGCCCCAAGACCACAACCGTGGGCCGTCCCCGCCTGGGGGCCCCAGGCGGACACTGACGCCACTCGTCCCCGACGAAAGGGAGGACTTCTGCGACCAGCGGCCGACCCCGGCCGAGGAAGTAGAGGAGGTCCCAATAACCTCGGACGAGGGGAGAGCCGTCTCCATCGGGACGAAACTCCCCTCCGCCTTGAGGGCGGCCCTCGTCACCCTGCTCCGGGAGAACGCGGACATATTCGCATGGTCACCAGCCGACATGCCCGGGGTGGACCCGGCGGTAATCTCCCACAGGTTGAATGCGGACCCAGAGGCCCGGCCTGTTCGACAGAAGAAGAGGAGTGCGGGGGGCGAAAAGAAGAGGGCAGCCGAGGAAGAAGTAGAGCGGCTCCTCGAAGCCAAGTTTGTTCGGCCGGTGGACTACCCCGACTGGCTCGCCAACGTCGTTCTAGTGAAGAAGCCCAGCGGGAAGTGGCGCATGTGCGTTGACTTCACTGACCTCAACAAGGCTTGCCCGAAGGACAGCTTCCCTCTGCCCAGGATCGACCACTTGGTGGACCAGGCGTCCGGTTATGAGTTGTTGAGCTTTATGGACGCCTTCTCGGGGTACAACCAAATACCGATGGCGGAGGAGGATGAGGAGAAGACGTCCTTCGTCACCGATAAAGGCACCTTCTGTTACACCAAGATGCCCTTTGGGCTGAAGAACGCCGGGGCGACTTATCAACGGATGGTTGACCGGATTTTCGGCCCTCAGGTAGGGCGAAATTTGGAGGTCTACATCGACGACATGCTGGTGAAGAGTGGAAGGGCCCTCGACCACCTCAACGACTTGCAGGAGACCTTCCAGAGGGTCCGCCGATACAACCTGAGACTAAACCCCGCGAAATGCATCTTTGGCGTGCAATCGGGAAAATTCCTGGGCTTCATGATAACGAAGCAGGGGATCGAGGCGAACCCCGACAAGGTGATGGCCCTCACCGGTATGACGGAGCCCCGGATGATCCGGGACTTGCAGCGACTGAACGGCCGGATTGTTGCTCTGGGACGATTCCTATCGAAATCGGCGGAGAAATCGCTCCCCTTCTTCAGGGTCTTACGCACGGCCTTTGGCGAAGCTAAAGACAAGAGGAAGGTGATCCCGTGGGACGACGACTGCACGCGGGCGTTCGCGGAGCTGAAAGCATACCTACAAGGCCCACCGCTCCTCGCACGACCGGAGGAAGGTGAACCCCTGGGGTTGTACCTGGCGACCACCGAGGAGGCTGTTAGCTCCATCCTAATCAAGGAGGAAGGAGGGGTGCAACGCCCTGTTTACTATGCCAGTCGGATCCTCCGGGATGCGGAGACTCGTTACAGCCCCATCGAAAAAGCCGCCTACTGCCTAATCACCACCGCTCGAAAGCTCCGACCCTATTTCCAGGCCCACCCCATAACCGTCCACACCAGCATGCCCCTCGAAAAGAACCTGAAAAGACTGGAACGGTCAGGGAGGATGCTCAACTGGAGCGTCGAGCTCAGCGAGTTCGACATAACGTACAAGGCCCGGACGGCGATCAAGGGTCAGGCGCTGGCCGACTGCGTGGTGGAATGCACCACGGAAATCCCGCCAGGAGACCAGATAGAGCAACCGTCGGTGCCCACGTCCCCCCAGAGGATCGAGGCGGGCGAACCCTCAGCGCCCTCCCCGACGACGGCAGGCGAATTATGGACCATCCACGTCGACGGCTCCGCGACGGGCTCCGGAACAGGAGCGGGAATCGTCATTCAGACTCCAGACGGATGTTCGTTGGAATACGCCCTACGCTTCGACTTCCCGGCCACCAACAATGTCGCGGAGTATGAAGCCGCGGTCAACGGGTTAAAGCTCGCCAGGGCGGTCGGGGCGACGAACGTGTTGCTCCTGAGTGACTCCCGTCTCGTCATCCAACAGATCCTGGGGGGCTTCGAAGCCCGAGAGGAAACCATGAAGCGGTACCTGAATCGCATCCAGATCGAACTCCGCAAGTTCAAGAAAGCGGACGTACAACACCTGCCTCGCTCCAACAACCTCCGGACAGATGCCCTGTCTAAGCTGGCTTCCTCCTCTACGGCCGAGATCGGGAAGGCAATCTACGTCGAAAGCCTGTCGGCACCCTCCATCAATGAAGGGGAACTGATGTGCACGGGCACGATGACGTCCTGGATGACCCCCATTGTGAAGTATTTAGAGACAGGTGAGCTACCCGAGGAGCGGTTGCTGGCTAAGCAGGTGGAGAGACGGGCTCTGACGTTCGTGCTCCTCGACGGAGTGCTGTACCGCCGCCGCCGCGCCAATTTCGACGTCCTGCCCTACCTGAAATGCTTGGGACCGGAACAGGCCGAGCAGGTCATCCGCGAGGTGCACGAAGGCTTCTGCGAAAACCACCACGGCGGGCGCACCATCGCCCACAAGATAATGCGCCAAGGGTACTACTGGCCAACGATGATCCGGGATGCGGTACTATACGTCAAAAGGTGCGAGGCGTGCCAGAAATTCTGCCGACGGACGACTGCACCTCCGGCCAACCTGATGCCCATCTTGAGCCCGGTTCCCTTCGCCAAGTGGGGACTCGACATCCTGGGGCCCTTCCCAAAGGCCTCCGGGGGAAGGAAGTATTTAGTCGTCGCCGTGGACTATTTCACAAAATGGGTCGAAGCAGAGCCGCTGGCGCGGATCACGTGGACGGACATGAAGGTCTTCATCTGGCAATCCATCATATACCGCTTCGGGATTCCCCGTTCCATAGTCACGGATAACGGAAAGCAGTTCGACTGCGAGGGCTTCCGCGACTTCTGCTCGGGCTGGGGGATTAAACTCCAATTCGCATCAGTCGCCCACCCACAGTGCAACGGAATGGCGGAGGCCGCGAATAAATGTATCTTGAACCCGATGAAGAAGAAGGTGGACGCCGCCCTGGGAGCATGGGTCGATGAGCTACCAGGGATCCTATGGTCCTATCGCACCACCCACAAGGCCTCGACCGGAGAAAGTCCCTTCATGCTAGCGTACGGATCGGAGGCAGTTGTACCTGTGGAAATCGGCGAAGAGACGCTCCGGCTAAAACTCTTCGACGAAGAAATCAACGGAGAAGGGCTCGGCCTCAGCCTTGAGCTGATAGACGAGGTCCGGGACAAGGCCCTAACCAGCCTCGTCCAACACAGCCAGAGGATGGCCCGATACTACGACTCCCGGGTGAAACCGCGGACTTTCAGGATCGGCGATTTGGTCCTCCGCGACGCCACCTTCCGCCCCGAGACTGCGCAGCGGAGAAAGCTGGCCGCCAAATGGGAGGGGCCCTACACGGTCATTGACATTGTCGGACCGGCCACCTACATCCTTGCCACCCCCGAAGGGAGCGAGCTGGCCCACCCTTGGAACGCGAAACATCTACTGAAATTCTACCAATAGTTGTGAGTTTCTCTTTTTTCGCGCAATATACACATCTACACGTTTTTCCCAACCTGGTTGTTCCTACACAAATTTTGCAGTTCGCTAAAACTCCGAACCTCTGGGGCAGGGCCAACCCTAGCCACCCAAACCAGAGAAGGGCACGGGCCGGGCTACGCGCCCGCTCCCCCCCCTCCAGACCTCTGGGGCAGGGCCAACCCTAGCCACCCAAACCAGAGCAGGGCACGGGCCGGGCTACGCGCCCGCTCCCCCCCTCAAGACCTCTGGGGCAGGGCCAACCCTAGCCACCCAAATCAGAGAAGGGCACGGGCCGGGCTACGCGCCCGCTCCCCCCCTCCAGACCTCTGGGGCAGGGCCAACCCTAGCCACCCAAACCAGAGAAGGGCACGGGCCAGGCTACGCGCCCACTCCCCCCCTCCAGACCTCTGGAAAAAGGGCCAACCCTAGCCACCCAAACCAGAGAAGGGCACGGGCCGGGCTACGCGCCCGCTCCCCCCTCCAGACCTCTGGGGCAGGGCCAACCCGAGGGGGGCCACGTACCCCTGACTCGGAAAAGCAAAAGAAAACGGGGGCACGCGAACCGGGACAAAATGACATCAGTTCCCGAGTCGCCGGCCCCGATGGGACTCGGCGAAACGAAAGGACGCTCGCGAAACACGCCACCATTAATGATGCACTCCAAAAGAGGACACGCAAGAGCCACCTGGCCAAGGCGGTTTCCCACAGGCGCGAATTCAAGGAGCCCATTAATAATGCCAGCTCAGCGCAATAAATAAGGGAGAAACCGTCAACAAGATCTACCTATAAAGAGGCCATCCCCCCCGAAGAGAAAAAATCAACAGACATGAAAAACCGCCACTTGATCCCCCCACCCTCCGGGAAAAGGGCTGAGATACACCGCCCTAACAAAAGAGAGGTCACCGGCCATCAATGGTTCCCGCCGCCCAGAACGGCGGTGCCTAGATCCCCAGCACCACTAACTGGATATTCCGCTTACAAACGGATCGCTATCCGGATATTCCGCTTACACACGGGAAATCCACCTTTCACGCCTCCGTCCCATAAACGGGGACGAGGCGGAGAAAGAATGGCATCCGTTCAAAGTAATCTGGGCAGACGAGAGCCCCCAGCGCTGGCCGGCCAGTACCTCCTCGCCCATGACCTCCATCAGAGGACCTCGGCAAGGCTGCATCACCGACAAGCCCAAACGGCGAATCCTGGCATGTCAGCTCGCCGAGGCGCCATCAGGCTCGGGACCCCACCCTCAAACCGAAACAGCGAGGTGTGGGGCAGCGGGGAACGGCCCGATGCTCAAGAACCTCCCCAGGGGGCAAGGCGGGGCAAGCCGGCTTCCCTTCTCAGCGCCTATACCGGACCGAGGAAACCCCTGTCCGTGAAAAAAGACAAGGCAGCGGAGGGAAGGCGGCCCGGTCGGCAAGGTACCCCCCACCTATCCCGAGCCAAAGAGACCTCGCAACACTTCAGCCCAGACGGCGGCCCCTCGCCTCCGCGCCAAGATCGGCTCAAGACAACTTGCCCACACGGCCCGCGGAAGCCCCAGGACCCGGCGGTCATTAGGCCCGTGCGACCGGGCAAGGACAGCTCTAAAGCCCCTCCCCGACTCGGTTCTGACCCTACAACGGGCGACGAACTAAAAACTAATGTACAAGCTATGGCCCAGCACTCATAAATTTAAACGAAAACATTGTTCTTTAAATATCATAGCATGTGTCTATCCCCCCACGCCAAGCACCGGGCGAGCAACGCGCCGCCCCGCCTAACTGACCTAGGACACCTACGAGATCTGGGACGCACAGTCCCGCTCCCCCTGCTCCCTGAAACCCACCAACAAAAGGGGTGCACTGGGGCTCGCCTCGCGTAACCGATTCGGCCAGACACCAAATCAGGGTAGACCAGTGCGTCCCATCCCGAACCCGTTCGAGGCCGCCCCAAATGCAACACGAGAAGACAACATCCCCCTCCCCCAGACAGGACACGGGGATGTTGGGGGCATAATGGGATAATGGGTAAATTGCGTAGCTCCCGCAAGAAGCCAAGACACGTGACCCGGATTGGACCGGTCGCAAGACAGAAACCCCGAAATATACGCCCTGTCCTGAAATGACAGCGGCCTTGTCCCGTCACAACAGCGCCCCGATGCGACTCAACATAACGAAAGGACGCTGGTTCAACACGCCATCAACAGCAACACGCCCCCCAAGGGGCCAGAGTGCCGGATACCGCCAGGAAAAAGTGATTCCCGAAGCGCGTGATTCCGCAGAGCCCATGAGCGACGCTAATCCACGGCGTTACCTAAGAGAAACCCGTCTGCAACACCTCGCTATAAATACCCCCCCTCCATAGGTCAGGGTAAAGGAGGAAGAAAGACGGGATTCCTCTCCCCTCACTCCGGGCATAAAGCGGCCCTAAACGCCCCACCGAGCTACGAAAAAAGCCGATAACCACCGACGAACTTCACTTCCCCCGATGATGGGCGCCACGGCCCCGCCACCTCCGTCCGGATATTCCCCTTACACGCGGAAGGCCCCGCCCGCCAGCTTGCCTCCTGCTTGTTACTGTATCAAAAGGCAGGTTCAGACGGCCGCCCGCGTGCCGCAACACCCCAATTAACGCCGTCCCCCTAGGCGCCGCCACCGCCACCTCGTCCTCAACCTCCCTGGGGTTCCCCCTCGGTGCGCAGGATTCCTAGCGAGGAACTCTTCAGCGCGGCGGCGGCAAGGCAGATCGCGAGGAAGCGAGGAAAGGAAAAGGAAGAAGCTCCACCCGACAAACGAGGGTCAGCCCCCCGAAGGGGGGACCACCACGGGACTTCATCCCTGATTAAACCAAATGGTGGTTCACGGCGCGTCGGCCCCTCCCCGGACAACGAAGCAGAAGGAACTAGGCGGTCAGTAAAAGGGAAGACCGCCCGGCAACAGGGATCTACCCACCCCGATATAGCGGGCGACGAGTATAAACCACCGCCCATCCCGACCATAGGCTGGGTCACCCCTGCGCTATCACTGTAAATATCATCTAAATCTCCGGTAAAGGTTAATGAATAATATTCCTCCTTATGGACGCCTTCCCTGAGCCCAAGAGCACAACAGCTGGGAGGTCCACCGGGCACAGTGCGGTGGAAGTCCCGCGAAAATCACAAACATGTCCGGTAAACACATCTCAGCAAAAACCACAACCTTCTCAAAAATTCGGGCTCCCCCAAAATCCGACCCAGCCGCCACATAAAGCGGCGCGCCGTTATGAGGCAACGCCCCACTTGGTTCCCACGCGGGATGAGACCTCGCGATCCCGCAACAGCGGGCAATACCCCGCGGAAACAGCGTATCCAACCCTGAGCTTGGACCCAAGCCCGAGTCCGGTTAAAGGATAATGTTACGCCATCCGAGACGAACCGGGCTACCGCCTCGCACTCGAATGCCAGGGGCAATTGTTACGACCTAAAGATCGTAGGAGCCCGACTCCCGCCCGGATCCGTTAACATACCCCATTAACTCACCTTTACACAAAAGGGCCGCCGCCCCGAAAATCCGGGGCATCATGGAGACAGGCGCGCCTTGCAGCGCTCCCCGAACCGGCCGGGGCGGACCCCCGCAGCCGGCCGAGGCGGACCACCGCAGCCGGCCGACTCTTAGTCCGACGCTAACGACAAACAACCTAAGGATAAGGACACCTGACACATACGTCACCCGACCATCCGACAAAGCACCCCCTGACGGAAGAGCCACCTGACAGATAACGCTTTCACTTTCGGCTCTGACATCCCGACAAAAGCACCCCTGGGCCGTTGCGCCGCCTGACAAAGGCAGGTCAGAGACTCCTGTTCCCGGCGTCCTTGTCCGAAGCCTCCGCCGACACCCGAGCCAGCTCAGCACGCCTAGTCATCACCCGTCAGGTATAAATACCCCTTCTCCTCTTACGGAGAAGGGGGTTGCTGCAGAACTCTCTCTGATTCAACTATTCACACACGAGTGCAAAGGTCTTCCATATCTTTGTGCTCCCACCTATAGCTCGCCACGCGCGGTCGACACACCGTTAGTCCGACCGGCGTGACCAGCCCCCCATTTTAAGCCCTATCACTGACTTAGGCATCGGAGGGGCTAAGGGTTGAACCCCCAACCCAGCCCTTCTGACGAGTTGTTCGTGTTGCAGGAGAGCTCGCCTATCAACACCAGTCGGCGTCACCCCCCTGCCGTTCAACCTTGTCCAGCCGCATCCGGCGAGATTCAGCCCCGCGACCGTCACTGGCGTCGAGATCGACTTCTTCACCCCACTAATCGCTTGTCAAATAGCCTACCTAAACCCCCTTTTCCACATAACCACCGTGCCCTTGGTTCCCATTAATACAAATTCATTGTATGCGAGTTCCACCTCGTAACAAGAGTTTACCTCATTATCCATTAGTGTCGTATATCACATAATTGGTATTTCTCCCTTTTATTCTTTGAAAGATGAGATACTGGATGTAAAATCCTCGTGCTCCTCTATTATGTGCTATAGTTGGTTTGCAAAATTTATTAATGCCATCTAGATCATTCTCCCTGATACCACTTGTTGGATATCGTAGACGATAAATAGACCACTAAAGGAGGGGTGAATAGTGTTTATCAAATAAAACTTAAACTTAAAATTTTACCCTCTAATATTCTACTTAAGAAGTCAATTAGAGTTACCTAATTGATTCATAATTAACAATTCACTAACTTGCAAATATTAAGCAGCGGAATAAAAGAATAATTGCAAATATGAAATAGAGCAAGAGTGAACACAACATGAGCAATGCTAACACAAGAGACTCATCATGGTCCACCCACTATTCGGACTATGTCCAGTCCCAAGGCACCCTTGGATTTAATCCACTAATCACTCTCAAAAGAGAGAAGATTACACTTGCATCTTCAACAAGAGAACTTTTCAACAAACCTCTACAACTAAATGATTTCCACACCTCACAAATGAGGATTTACAACAACGCACCTCTTCTTAAGATGATTTCCACCCACCTCACCAAGTGAAGATTTTTCATAAACAACACCACATCAAAAGTAAGGATTTTTCAAATTACACCAAAGTAATTCCAACAAACTTACCACCTCAACACCAAAGTAATTCCAACAAACTTACCACCTCAACCAATTGAGGATTTTTACAAACCTTCGTTGGAGAAGAATTATAACTTGCATATAGACTTTTGATTGAAGCTCAAAGTGTAAAGTGTGGCTAAGGCTGGGTTCTTTGATCTCAAAGTAATAAGTGATAAAACTTTAAATGGTCAAGAGAGTTGGTTTTGATCTCTATAGAATTGAGGATGGGAACTCTAGGAGATCAAAATATTTTGGCCAAGAAAATTGCTTAAAAGCTTTGACAAGAAAGCCAAAGGTAAAGATTTTTCTTTAGGGAAATTTTTTAGCACAATAGCAAAAGAAATCTTGAAATCTTGTTTTCTTTTTAATAATCCTTGTTAGAAAAATCCCAACATTATCCTCAATATATAGCATATGATTCGGGTAAGGTTGAATACCAAAAAATACCATTATTAACGGCTATAAATGGCTAGTTTCGGATTTTCAGATGTGGCCACCTGCTAGTTTCTAGTCGACTACAATACATCTACTAGTCGACTAGCCATTGTACATTAGTCAACTAATCAAGGCTTGTCAAGGAGCAGATTGCTCTTTGGAATTTTTAGTTGAATACTGCACATCTACTAATTGACTACAACTCATGAGTTAGTTGACTAGTTCATGTACGTTAGTCGACTAGCTTGATATGCATGCTAGCCTACAGGTCTAACTGGTCGATTAGGTATCTATTCTAGTCGACTAGTTGGCCTAGGAAACATTAATTTTAGTCATGTTAACTTAGGAAGACTATTTTAAAACATTTTCAAAACATTTGAGGTCATTTCTAAAGTAATCCAAAGTATGCCTGAGCTTCAATACAAGGTTTTACATGAATCTAAGACAAGATACAAATTACGTCAAAAAATACATACACTCTTCTTTTGATGTAGTTCATGAAGTCCATTCTCTTGTCTTCGATTATTGAGTGCTTTAAGCTTTGTGCCTTAGTTGAGCTGATTGATCAACACTTTCTCATAGTCTTCATGTGTCTTAAGTGATCTTCTTTTGCTATCTTCTATACTTTGGTTCCATGAATCTTTATGCGATCACCTTTTTGATTTTGTGCTTTTTCTAATTTGCATGCCTACATCCATAACTCAGTAGTACACAAAATAAGTTCTTCATCATCAAAACTCACATATGGTGACTAAATACTCAACAAGGGGGAGTAATAGAGAAGTTGAAAACGTTAGAGGAGAAGAGCGGGTGGTTACCACGTGAGAGGGGAAAGTCATGTTGGATATTGGATTCCCCGATGAGGTTTTGATGATAAACAAACATAATCAATTGTGACTAATTCCCATGTTTTGTAGTTAAGGAGAGCATCCTTAATACAGTTAAATTCATATCAAATGAAGATGATGACTCAGATAATTGACGCAATGACATCAATCAATGAAGCATGAAAATCTTGGAGTGAACGCAAGGAAATTAAAGCTTTGAACTCAACAAGCTCAATGGTTATCAAGGAGAAATCTCAAGGAAGTCAAAGTGTTGGACTTCACAAGCTCAATGGAAGTCATCAAGGCATTCAATAGGAAGTGAATGGGCTAAATATGTAAACCTTCTTTCTTTACTTCTGAGTTAAACTAGCATGTTAAGCCTGAAATAGACTCATTAGAATATCACTCATAACACTCACAAAACATTTTAGTTCATATATTATTGAGTGTCATAGGGTTAGAACTTGCATAAACTCAAAGAAGTGTTTTTAAGCCCACCCAGACATCTGGTGCTTTGCCTTCAGACGCCTAGTGCTCATGTGCATTTTGTTCTCCAAAACCCTATCATGATTGGACACCTGAACTTCTAATTCCAGACGTCTGAACAAATCGTCAGACGACTGGATGATGAACTACAGACGCCTGAATAGTTTAAGTAGAAAGTCCAATAACTCGGCCTCTGATGACTGACGGAAAATAGACGTTTGGATGATATACATCAGACGTCTAGTATATTAGTGCAAATATTTCCAGTAGCTCATTTCTACAGTCAATCTTTATTAGGCGTCTGAAGTTGTATTACCAGACGTCTGAATAGTTGACCAGACGTCTGGATGATGAACATCAGACGCCTGGGCAGTCGGATCAACTATATTAACCAAGTTTCTTATTGTTTGTATGATCAGACATCTGATGCCTTTGTGCAAAATGATTGAGAAGTGGACCAGACGTCTAGGAAGTCTTATTCAAACGTATGGTATATGTTTGTTAAACTGTATTTAATACCCAGTCAGAACAGTACAACAATCGACTGGTCGTTCTTCTTCAAGTGACTGGTGACTAGGATTCTGTCCGTCAAGAGCCGTTTGTAGCATTATATGCTTGGGGCTTCTACCTGTTTGTGCGTAGATTTCAGTGGCTTATAAACATGGCTTTAATGTCTTGACTTGAGAGGTTAGCTAAGTATCTAAGACTTCATTCAATACACTATCAAGTGATTCAAAGTCATTAATTTCATTCGAGAGCATTCAAGAAAGCATTTCAATCTCAAGCTCTAAAGATCAACTTGTCTCCAAAGCTTTCAAGTTCAGCTTCTAGTATTCATTACTACACATCTTAAGACAAGTTAGTAAGTGCTCTCACTCTCATCATTTAGAGCACATCTCACACACTTTATTGCCTCATTCTTAAGAGTATCATTCAAGGCATAAGTTGTTAAATTGTTTTATATTTTGTTCAATATTTTCTCTTAATATTTGAGAAGTCCTCTAAATTGTGAGAGTAGTCCATTCACAGGTTGTGGAAAGTGGAAGAAAGGTTCCTCTCCGTTGTAAGAGTAGTCCATTCGTGGTTTGTGGGAAGTGGAAGAAAGTGTATTGGTTTTTCACTTGTCATGTTTTGGCAAGTGGGTATTAGTGGATCACTAATCACTAGCAGGTTTGCTAGTTGGTTGCTGGAGTAGGATTCAAAAGTGTCGGGAGGCTCAGAGTCGGGGAGACTCGGCGAATCCGAACCTGGGTGAATCCCTTGTTTACATTTGTTTTTCTGTGTTTGTTGCTCTCTATTTTCATTCCGCACTAAGGTTGCACAAGAGATCATTAAATTAGGCGTAATTTTCTTATTATCTTTATAAATCACTATTCACCACCCCAAGTGTTTTCTCCATATAGTTTCAGACCCTACAAGTCATGGTGGTCGAGGGGAGATGGGGAGGTTAGCTGAAAGAATGAGTGAGAGGAGAAGGTTGAGGGTTATGGTTTGGTTTTGATTAAAATATTATTGGGTTAGTGGGTTATTGAGTTGAAAAGTGTATTGGGTTTGGATTTAAAATATTTAAGGAATAACGGGTTAAGTTAAATGGGTATGGGTTGTTGGGATTGAGAAGTTAATGGATTGCTAAAATGAACAACACTCAAAATAAACATGAAATAATTCTGGAAAATTTCTCAAAATTTCATAAAATCATAATTTGAAATTTAAAAATATATTATTACATGAAACTGTAAGATTGGGGTAGGGATATTATATTTTCATCGCCATAATGATCGGCAAGTTCATGTAAGATGAAGATGCTTCCAGGTTAAAGGTGTTGAGTATTGGAATCTCCACCTTGATTTTGATGATGATCAAACACAAATCATTGTGACTAACTCATGTGTTTGCAGTTAGCTAAAAAGTCACCAATTAGATTCAAGAAGATCAAAAATGACTACAAGTGTTGATTCAAGTGGATGACTTGGTAGATCAACAAAGGTGAAGCATTGGTTTGAAGAACTCAAAGGCTACCTCAAACCTCAAGCCAATGACATCAACAAATGAATGGAGATTCAATCCAAAGAGAAGATAGGAATGGTTGAGTCAAAAACTTCGAAGACTATGACGTTGGAGATATTCAAGTCATTCAACTAAAAGACTCAAGACCTTGAAGATTTATGGAGATCGTCGCCAAAGTACTGTGTTCATATCAAGCGACGTCCCAAGACTTCCTCAGAACGCGTGATCGTTGTGCCTGAAGCTTCTTTGTAGCTCAAGGAGTATTATTGAAGTCGAGGGATTCAGAATCTTCATCTTGAAGCTTTGAAGACGGTTTCTCGTGTTTACTTTTATGTCTTCTAGCTTCGGTTTAGTAGAATGTTAAGCCTTGAGTAGTACTTGCCTAGATATCTTCATATCTATCATATCGTATCTCTAGGATTGCCTTAGAAGCCATTAAAATGTTTCCCGAAGCTTATCGCTTCTTTTCTCGGCTTCGTATGCATCTTAGTTGGTTCAAGTAGAAGAACCAACCGACTAGATGACGATCTAATCGGTTGGAAATTCTTCTTGAACCGACTAGACATCATTGCTAATCTCAGCCCATTCACTATTGATCAATTAGTCGGTCCAAGAAGGTTCACCGACCGACTAGATGACGATCTAGTCGGTTAGAGATCCTTCATAGACCGACTAATTATCTTAATTGATTCAAGACTTATTGTTGACCTATTAGTCGATCCAAGAAGGTTCACCGACCGACTAGTTGTCCAACTAGTCGGTTGTGAATCCTTCTTAGACCGACTAGTTCTCCTAGTGAAATTCGACTTCTTTGCTGTCTACTGCTTAGTGGTCCAAGAAGGTTCACCGACCGACTAGTTGTCAAACTAGTCGGTTGATGTTTCTTCTTAGACCGACTAGTTCTTCGACTTCTGGATTTCACTATCTTTGCTATCAACTTATTAGTCGGTCCAAGAAGGTTCACCGACCGACTAGTTGTCAAACTAGTCAGTTGATGTTTCTTCTTAGACCGACTAGTTCTTCGTCTTCTGAATTCTCTATCTTGACTGTCTTCCTTCTTGTCGGTCCAAGAAGAATCACCGACCGACTAGTTGTAAAACTAATCGGTCAATGATCCTTCTTAGACCGATTAACTGCTTCAGAAATAGAGCCGTTGGAGTATTTAATGCCACGATTTTTGTGACCGTTTTGTCTCTTCCTATATAAGTTTGAGTTGCTTCAAACCTAGAATCCAAGGCTGATATTAGAGACATTTTGACCTCCAAGAGAAGAGCCATTCAACTCCATTATCCAAAATACATGGGGGTATAGAAACAACAAAAGCAAAAATAGAGTGGAAATCTAAAAGGTATATCTAATGTAAACTAGATAAGCTACCAAGTTAAAACAAGATATCAAAATAAAGATATCAATTAAAAGAGCAAATATCCAATAACAACTCAACTACCCTCAATTATCACAAGAAGATAAGCAATAAGCATATGTGATAAAAGATTACAATAGATACCAATTGTAAAGTGTAGTGTGAGCAGTGTTAGAAAAGTAACAATGCAAAAATCATGACATCACTTGTGAAAGAATAACAAGTGATCAAATAGTGTCAAGTACACAAACAAACTCAATTATCACAAAATTTATAACATTAAGCATAATGTGATAGACTGTCCTTGAGCAATGAGCATGACATATTATATGGACATGATTAAATACATAATGGTGGAATCAAAATCATCACAATGACATAGATCAACATTTTTAGCAAATTGAGTGCATGGAAAACAATTCTATGTTTTCATACAAACAAAGCTATCAAATCAACATAATCGTCGAGCGACGAAGTAAATATCAGTAAACTGAGATCTAAGTCAAACATAAATAAAAATGCAATGATAAGCATGGAATGCCAAACATGACTATGGAAATGTTTAATCATGCGTACAAAGTTATGTTATGAAATAATAACATAAATTAAGTATAATGGCATGAGAAACCAATTGTAGGCATACCAAATCATCTCCAAAAGTATCTCCAGCTAAACTCCACAAAGCATCTCCAAAAGTAAGCATACCAAATCTAAGTGAAGTGTGCGATGTGGGCATACACAAATATCTATATCATGCAAAAGTGTTATGCCAAACAGAGATAGAAACATCATAACACGTATGGCATACACAATTCTAGCACATTAGGATACTAATTGAAATAATGTTCAAAAGAACCATAGTACTAGCATGGATACTTCACATAATGAGTCAATGATAAGCATGGAATGCCTTGAGCATAAGGAAGATAAGCACTATATCACAAGCTCAAAACAAGTATCAAGCAAGAGCATGTAAAGATGATATCCAATATAAATAGTCTACCAATTGAAAAGATGATACCAATTGTAGTCTAACAAAATATGAAAATCAAGCAAATAATGTCAAGATTATGACATCACTTGAGAAGGAAACCAAGTGAACAAATAAAGACATGATCTCATCCTAGCTCAATTATCACAAAGGATTCAGCATGAAGTATAATGTGACAAAACATCTTTTGAGCAAAGGCATGAAGATAATCTACGTTCAAAGTCACAAGGTAGGACATAAACGAATAAAGTTATCATGAACATCGCATGCATGCATACCAATTGTGCGAATAGAATAAAAAAAGCTTGTGTAAGCACAATATAATCGGAGGTAGCATCAAAGAAGTCATAGTGCATCAAGATATATTCATGGAAGAATATCTATGACAGAATATACATATCATCAAACACAATATAAAGCTTATATGATCGTGTATAGCACAAGTTATCTCTAACATCTCATAAAAATATCATAAAATATGAGCATGAGATGAGAGATGACATAGTGAGAAATATAGCTTGAAGATCACTAACTAATATGAATGAGTGTTATGTCACTTGTGAAAATATCATACATGAAAGATTTAGCTATAGACATGAAAGATCTCTTAAATAAAATTATAGCTAAACATCAGTCATGAAGTAATTAAAATGACAAGTAACATACATTGATCACCCCAAATCATATCAATACGTCTCATAAAGATAATCATACAAACTATAAGAAAAGTATGAGATGTGTGGTGATACAATGAACAAATATGCATAAAGATCCTACATCATTAATCTTATTCATGGCATGAAAAAGATATGAACATCAATAAGCAACTAACCAATTCATTATATGAATGTTATAGCTACCATGGTACATGAGTCGTAATAAGACATATATGACATACATGAATAAGGTAGTCACATAAACAAACAATCTTCATGAGGGTGTGACAAGAATGAGCTAATGAAGAAGTATGCTATATTACACAAATCGAATATATTAAAATACCAATTGTAAACATGGTAGTCAAAACCAATATATTAAAATACCAATTGTAAACATGGTAGTCAAAACAAATATATTAAATACCAATTGTACAAAACACATACTTACAACAATTTAGCTCTCCCTATATGTGTGCATCTCCAATGCACCATCATTTCCTTTGAATTGATCCATCATTTGTAAACCAAGGAGTGTGTAGAGTATGCATCTTGCACAACAATCTGACAATTCAACAATTGGTGGTATCCAAAAACTTTTTGGATCCAATAGGTTAAGGAACAAAATCAAGTAGTCCAATAACCAATCATTTACCAATTGTAAATAACACTCATCAATAGAAATGCATGACATGCATTAATAGGAGTTATTATAATCACGAAAATCATACATATAAGGAATTAATAATTCTCAATCATTAGAAGTTAGATACACCTAGACTAATAATTCCTATGCATATGATTTAATCACAATACATTATACAAGCAATCATCATTATGAATACACACATCTAAGACAATAGTGTGTGCAAGAAAGATTCCTCGTTCAATATGCATATGTGCACAAAATAAACATTCACGGCACAACACATATTATTGGAAGGCATGAAAAGTAATACCACAAAGAGTGTGCATGAAAAGCATAAAGTATTAATTTTCAAAACCAAATTTCTCTTTCCCTTTGGCATATCAACAAGATAGGAAGGTGCAAATTGATAATAAATCACCAAGAGTTAGAGAAATCAACTAATCTATATGCACAAACATAATACGAATGAAATGTAATGACATATAGATGAACATAACAATTGTAGTAATCAAAACATGTCATACTCCCACAAAATCATACAAACTATGCAAACTTGGGAGTAGTGGACGAACTCACATATATATATGGGTACAAAAAGTAATCATACAAGCATGGTACCCAAGCAATGAAGTGCAATATGAGCGAGTAAGCAAGGTGGAAATCAAATAAAGACTGAGTTTGATTTTTATATATATAGTCGCATGAGAATATGTCATTCCTAATATACGATTCTATAAGTGTGTTCATATCATGCCTAGAAACAATCTTAGGAATCCAAAAGATAGTGATTTGGGATTCTTAAATAGAGGTTGTGTAGATGCATGAGTAGGAAGTTGGGATGTACGCTTGTGAAGTGGAACATAGATATAAGCGTGTCCCGTGTGTGAAACATGCAAATGAGCATTAGTTCTAACATGAAAATTTTTAAGCCACATGTTATAAATAATCCTCGAATAAACATATGAGTAAGGATTATGAATACACAATGCACATCAGTCAAGAAATTGACGCACAAGAACTACATAGACATGAATGACATACAAGACACACAATATGAAAACATAGGATATGCATGAGATAGTCTCAAACACAAAGTGACATCTACATGTATCCAACACACATGGATACCAAATGTAAGAATATACTTAAAACATTAAGCTCCCCCTACTTTGGTGTATCACGTAAGCACCAACAACTCCATTTGAATGAAAATCTTTGCAAATCAAGATGTTGGTAGGGTTGGTATCCCAATGTGGATTGAACCTAGAAAACATAATTTTGGTATCCAAAAACCTTTTTGGATCCTATAGGTTAGGCAACAAATTTAACAAACTAAATTCAAATTATTGTAACCCATAACCTAATGTAATCATACACAATATTTATGAAACATGTAATCATGTTACTAGATAAAAATATAACCATATACATGCATGTACAAAATGTACCAAAAGTAAATATGTATAATAATCCAAAAGAATGACATGCATCACATGCAACAAAACATAAATATGAACCAAAACATGTGTTGCATAAAAATATTAAATATTTTAGACATGAAAATCATAACCACGATGATTTACTAATAAACATGCAATGGAAATCAAATTCAATGTGAATTTAAGTTTCTAACAAACATGAGCATCTAAGATCAAAATGCAAACAAAATAGTAAATCAATTCTTAACACAAATGCTTTGGTACCCATAAAATGAATATGAACTTAGGGTACCAAGCAATAAAGGGTCAACGGAAACTAACCCTTTGGAAACCAAGTCCAAGAGGACCGTGATTTCCCAACATAATCATCATTCAAAATAATATCATGAATATAAGATTTCACATACATATCCTTAGCATGATTACTAGTGTTCTTAGGACCACAAATAGTGTATGATTTGGGTATCCTCTTCCTAGCGGTTGCATGCGCAAAAGGTTGATCTCTACGTGGTACATGTGGCCTAGGAACATGAGATCTAGCAAGAGCATGAGAAAATGTGTGTGGAGCATTGTGTTGTGCTAAAGCATGATGATGAGTAGGGCTGTTGACGAACGATCTTGAACGAGCTTGAACAGTGTGCTTGGTTTTGTTCATGAACAAAATCCATGTTCAAGCTCTGTTCGTTTACTAACCGAGCTCTAAAAGCATGTTCAAGCTTGTTTGTTAAGCTTACCGAACGAACGTAAATGAACATAAACGAACGTAAACCGAGCTTACCGAACGAACGTTCTGTTCATTAACAAGACTTATCGAGCTTGTTCGTGAACATGTTCGGGAACGTGTTAACGAACACACAATCAATCTTGTTCATGTACAGATTTGCAAACAAACGAACGAACAATGGCAATGGACCAAAAGAGAGCTGGGAGCCTGCGAGTCTAGGAGTGGGAAGCTGGGAAGTTGAAGAGGTGGATGTGTTTAATTCAATTTGAAGAGGTGAGTGTTTAATTTTAATTTTAGTTCACTAAGCCCTTGTTCACGAACACTTAACGAGCTTATTCACGAACATCACTTAACGAGGTTATTCACGAACACTTAACGAGCTTGTTCACAAACATCACTTAACGAGCTTGTTCACGAACACTTAACGAGCTTGTTCATGAACACTTAACGAGCTTGTTCACGAACACTTAGCGAGCTTGTTCATGAACATAAATAAACGAACATAGTTATGTTCAAGCTCTGTTCGTTTACTAACCGAGCTCTAAAAATCTGTTCAAGCTTGTTCATTAAGCTTCCCGAACGAACGTAAACGAACATGTACCGAGCTTGTTCACGAGTAGTTCGTCGAACGTTCTGTTCGTCAACAGCCCTAATGATGAGCATTTGATCCATGGTGTGGTGTAGCATACATACGTGGATGAATATGAGGTGTGTATGCATGAAGATGATCATGAGAATAAGCATGCACATGTGGATGTGATGTGTGATCATAAGCATGTGAAAGTGCATGAGCATGAGTACGTGCATGCGAGTGTCTCAAATGAGTGTTTGCACGTGCTCGTGGGTGTGGAACATAAAAACTCTCATTTGTAGGAATATGAGGAGTCGAGGCATTCCTACGTGTATTGGTGTACATGAAAGCATGTCCCTTTCTTTGATGTCCACCCTTGGTGGGTTTCTTTGCAAAGGAGGGAGGAATAGGAGTGGTGGTTTTCTTAGTAGTAAAACTACCCAAGTTGTTATAGACACAACTCATGGATACACCGGAGGATGGCCTCAAAAAATCTATGGTTACTTCACTATAGGAGGTGCGAGCATTGGATGCACTTGCCTTAGAATAACCAAGGCCAACATGATGGTTTGCCGGTAGTTGATTCTTTAGCAAATCATCCAAATTGTCCTTTCCCTTATTGAATCTCTCAACAATGGAGGACATGAGCTCATATTTCTTCGAAATTGAAGAAATAGTAGCATTCAAGGTGGATGCATGTGTGGTGAGCTCGTGCACTTGGGATTTGAGATCCTCATTCTCAATGCCCAAACAAGTGTTTTGAGATTGAAGATTTTCAATCTCAAGATCGTTACTATCCACAATGGAAACACGATCAAGTTGAGATTTGAGGGACTCCACCTCATTTCTCAACATGCCATTTTGAGTAAGCAAACTTGCTTTCTCAATAGCGAGTGTCTCAACAATGGTGTCATTGTTAGAGGTGCTACATGTAGATGTGTTAGTGAGACTAGCAATCTTATTCTTAGCATCACAATATTTATGCGTAAGCTTTTGATATTTATCAAATAATTGTTCAAAAGCAATTTTAAGATCACCCATTGTTACCTCTTCATTGTCGCAATCACTTTCACTCGAATCACTTGATTCGTCACTAGAGTCACTCGTAGTGGCATCCTCTCGTCCCATCAAACCCATGAATGAATCTCTTTCATCATTGGAGGAAGAACACTCTGAGGTGGACTCTTCTTGCTCCGCTAGCATGTGCCATATTTGATATGCCGTTGTTGCCTTGGACACACGCATAAGAATATCATAAGTTAAAAAATCAAGCAAGATATTCATTACCTCATCATGTTTCTTCACCAATTCTTTTTACTCATTTATCAACTTATGTACGGAAGTGGTAGGTGCGCGAAAGGGCTTCTCCACAAGCTTCCAATAATCCTCATCGATGGATAGAATATAGGCCTTCATCTTTACACTCCAAATTTGATAGTTGGGCGCAATGAGATATGATGGAAAAGGATTTCATGTGATGATGTTGTTGGTTGCCATAGTTATAACCTTGCTCTGATACCAATTGTAGTGACCCTGTGCTATGAGGAATAAACACTAGAGGGGGTGTGAATAGTGTTTTATAGAATTATAAGGAATTTACGCCAAATAAAACCCTAATTAACCAACAAATACGGAATGTAAGAAATGATCAACAACACAAAGAACAATGCAATGCTAACAAGCAATCTACCCTGGTTTGGTGCCACCCAAGTCTCCCCGACTTGATATCGGTGCCCTAATCCAGCAACACCCGGAACCCCTCCGGATACTCTAGAAAACCGCTAGAGATTTCCTTTAACCCACTTGCAGAAACCCCACAAGTGCAATCGACCTACAATCGATGTCCGTGTATCCCACAACCCGGGAACACGCAAAGATCTTAATCCCACAACTTGGGACTAAGCACACTCTCACAAACCGAGAGCAAAAACAAATCTTGACTCCCACAATCTGGGATCAAGCCAACCCTCTCAACACCGAGAGTATACAACAATTATATGTATATAAATTGAAATATAAAGCTCTTACCACAAAATCATATGCCTTGAGAAATACTTACCAAGATAGGGCAAGAATGGATTTTGAGGAAGATGAGACCACAAACCCTAGCACCACCAAGATGATAGCAAGAGATGGCTATGGTGAAGATACTGGTTGTGATTCAAACTCTCAGCTGGAGGAGTTCACAAAGATTGAAAATCTCTCTTGAGAAGTTTTGGGCTCAAAGAGAAAGGGAGAGATTTTCCTAAGAGAGAGCTTGGAAATAGAGTTGAATGGCTCTTCTCTTGGAGGTCAAAATATCTCAAATATCAGCCTTGGATTCTAGGTTTGAAGCAACTCAAACTTATATAGGAAGAGACAAAACGGTCACAAAAATCGTGGCATTAAATGCTCCAACGGCTCTATTTCTGAAGTAGTTAATCGGTCTAAGAAGGATCACTGACCGATTAGTTTTGCAACTAGTCGGTCGGTGATTCTTCTTGGACCGACTAGAAGGAAGACAACCAAGATAGAGAATTCATTTCTGAAGCAGTCTAATCGGTCTAAGAAGGATCACTGACCGATTAGTTTTGCAACTAGTCGGTCGGTGATTCTCTTGGATCGACTAGAAGGTGAACATGGAACATAGTGAATTTCAGGAGATAGAACTAGTCGGTCTAAGAAGACTTGCCAACTGACTAGTTTGACAACTAGTCGGTCGGTGAGTGTTCTTTGACCGACTAAGAGTTGAAATTCATTGGCTGATCACAAGGAGAACTAGTCGGTCTAAGAACAAATTCCAACAGACTAGTTTCACAACTAGTCGGTCGATGGATGTTCTTGGACCGACTAACGAGTCAACAGTAGCTAGGCTAAAGAATGAAAGAATAACTAGTCGGTCTAAGAAGGATTCCTAACCGACTAGTTTGACAACTAGTCGGTCGGTGAACCTTCTTGGACCGACTAATTGGTAAACAGTGCCTAGTCTGAATTGAGCAAGGAAATCTAGTCGTTTCAAGAAGGATTCTTAACCGACTAGATGCCAATCTAGTCGGTTGGTTCTTCTTCTTGAACCAACTAAGATGCACAAGAAGCCGCGAAATGAAGCGTAAAGCTTCGGAAAAGTTTCTATGGGCTTCTAAGATAATCCTAGCTCTAAGATATGAGCGTTATGAAGATTATAATGTAAGTCCTACTCAAGGCTTAACATTCTACGAAAAGAAGTTAGAAGACTATAAAATAAACACGACAAACAATAACTTGAATCATATAGACTTTATGTATGATCGTTCATGTATATGATTCAGGGGGAGCATTGGTGATTACCTTGGTTTATTTGTTTATATTGATTACATTATATATATATTAGTAATCATGCTCATGTTTATGATGTGTTTCACCTATATGATTTGTATTGTGTACGCATATTAATTCTGGTCATTCATGCGATATGTACACAACCTCATGCGATATGTACACCTATTAACTGCTGAATGATGCTATTAATTGTTGATATTAACTTGATTGGCATCATTGCAGGGGGAGTAAGTATATTTAATGCCCAATTATTTACTTTGTTTATATTTGGTTTGTCATCATCAAAAAGGGGGAGAATGTTGAGTATTGGACTATCCACCTTGATTTTGATGATGATCAAACACAAATCATTGTGACTAACTCATGTGTTTGTAGTTAGCTAAAAATTCACCAATTAGATTCAAGAAGATCAAAAGTGACTACAAGTGTTGATTCAAGTGGAGGACTTGGTAGATCAACAAAGGTGAAGCATTAGCTTGAAGAACTCAAAGGCTACCTCAAACCTCAAGCCAATGGCATCAACAAATGAATGTAAATTCAATCCAAAGAGAAGATAGGAATGGTTGAGTCAAAAGCTTCGAAGACTATGACGTTGGAGATATTCAAGTCATTCAACTAAAAGACTCAAGACCTTGAAGATTTATGGAGATCGTCGCCAAAGTACTGTGTTCATCTCAAGCGACGTCCCAAGACTTCCTCAGAACGCGTGATCGTTGTGCTTGAAGCTTCTTTGTAGCTCAAGGAGTATTATTGAAGTCGAGGGATTCAGAATCTTCATCTTGAAGCTTTGAAGACGGTTTGTCGTGTTTACTTTTATGTCTTCTAGCTTCGGTTTAGTAGAATGTTAAGCCTTAAGTAGTACTTGCCTAGATATATTCATATCTATCATATCGTATCTCTAGGATTGCCTTAGAAGCCATTAAAATGTTTCCCGAAGCTTATCGCTTCTTTTCTCGGCTTCGTATGCATCTTAGTTGGTTCAAGTAGAAGAACCAACCTACTAAATGACGATCTAGTCGGCTGGAAATTCTTCTTGAACCGACTGGACATCATTGCTAATCTCAGCCCATTCACTGTTGATCAATTAGTCGTTCTAAGAAGGTTCACCGACCGACTAGATGACGATCTAGTCGGTTGGAGATCCTTCGTAGACCGACTAGTTATCCTAATTGATTCAAGACTTATTGTTGACCTATTAGTCGGTCCAAGAAGGTTCACCGACCGACTAGTTGTCCAACTAGTCGGTTGTGAATCCTTCTCAGACCGACTAGTTCTCCTAGTGAAATTCGACTTCTTTGCTGTCTACTGCTTAGTCGGTCCAAGAAGGTTCACCGACCGACCAGTTGTCAAACTAGTCGGTTGATGTTTCTTCTTAGACCGACTAGTTCTTCGACTTCTGGATTTCACTATCTTTGCTGTTAACTTATTAGTCGGTCCAAGAAGGTTCACCGACCGACTAGTTGTCAAACTAGTCGGTTGATGTTTCTTCTTAGACCGACTAGTTCTTCGTCTTCTGAATTCTCTATCTTGGCTTTCTTCCTTCTAGTCGGTCCAAGAAGAATTACCGACCGACTAGTTGCAAAACTAATCGGTCAGTGATCCTTCTTAGACCGATTAACTGCTTCAGAAATAGAGTCGTTGGAGCATTTAATGCCACGATTTTTGTGACCGTTTTGTCTCTTCCTATATAAGTTTGAGTTGCTTCAAACCTAGAATCCAAGGTTGATATTAGAGACATTTTGACCTCCAAGAGAAGAGCCATTCAACTCTATTTCCAAGCTCTCTCTCTTAGGAAAATCTATCCCTTTCTCTTTGAGCCCAAAACTTCTCAAGAGAGATTTTCAATCTTTGTGAACTCCTCCAGCTGAGAGTTTGAATCACAACCAGTATCTTCACCATAGCCATCTCTTGCTATCATCTTGGTGGTGCTAGGGTTTGTGGTCTCATCTTCCTCAAAATCCATTCTTGACCGATCTTGGTAAGTATTTCTCAAGGCATAGGATTTTGTGGTAAGAGCTTTATATTTCAATTTCTATACATATAATTGTTGTATACTCTCGGTGTTGAGAGGGTTGGCTTGATCCCATGTTGTGGGAGTCAAGATTTGTTTTTGCTCTCGGTTTGTGAGAGTGTGCTTAGTCCCAAGTTGTGGGATTAAGATCTTTGCGTGTTACCGGGTTGTGGGATACACAGACATCGATTGTAGGTCGATTGCACTTGTGGAGTTTCCGCAAGTGGGCTAAAGGAAATCTCTAGTGGTTTGCTAGAGTATCCGGAGGGGTTTCAGGTGTTGCTGAATTAGGGCACCGGTATCAAGTCGGGGAGACTTGGGTGGCACCGAACCAGGGTAGATTGCTTGTTAGCATTGAATTGTTCTTTGTGTTGTTGATCATTTCTTACATTCCGCATTTGTTGGTTAATTAGGGTTTTATTTGGCGGAAATTCCTTATAATTCTATAAAACACTATTCACACCCCCTCTAGTGTTTATTCCTCATAGCACAGTGTCACTACAAAGGGGTGGTTCACGAAGATGGATACCGAGGTCTCATATCTTCTTCGTCTTTCTCTTCTCCATCTCAGCCAGTTTGTTTCGGAGTACTTCAGCTCCACGCCATATCGCTCTATATCTGCATTAGGGGCAGAAGGTTCAGTCATTGGGTTTGAAGTATGTGGGTGCATGCTAAGAGCACCTTCACACCCCTTGGTTGGTGGTTGGGTAATTAGCGATTGGGGGATGATACGTGAGATGAAAGGGATGGTTACTAGAAGGAGCGTAGTATATGTATTATGTATGCCTCTTGCTCGGTAAAGTCGTGACCTTGATGTTGTTATGTGTATCGTGTTGAGTATTGTGGTGGGCGTGTTGATGTAGTACTTGGGGAGTTGCGCCTGCAGTATGGTCAGTAGCCCAGAGGTGGGGATGATGGCGTTGATAGAGAGTCTTGTTCGCCATCATTCTCCCGTCTCATGGGGTTATAGCTGATGTGCTCCACTCTGTTCGCTTGGGCCCTTCCTCAGGTGTTACGTGTGTTCTACATTGTGGTTTTTACGTGGAACGCCAATGATGACGCAGTGGGTAGATGGACATGGATAGGCTGGATATGCCTTCATCCTGCTTGTCTTGTGATATACACATCATAGTAAGCCAAGGTGTCAGCGAGCCAAACATGTGATAGGGGCCCCGGCTTTGACTCCATTGACGCTCAAATTAGAAGCTCAAATATAATATATAATCCCAAAAGTAGAAAGAGAGAAGGAGGAGAGGAAAATATGTTAACTCATCCCTTGATGAGATAGTTATTTATAGGAGTAAGCGAATGATATCCTAATGAATTTATTTATACGATAATGACTCTTCTTTGGTGAGCGGACTTATTATGACCAACTATAAGTAGGGTCATAGGATCTTCTTATGCTCTGGTATGTGGACCTATTTACTATGTTATAATGCCATATGTTTTTTTTGGCACCATCAAAGCCGTGGCTCATATGCTTGATGTGTGACAAGGAACCAGCCAGCCACAACGTAGGCAGCTAGCCTTTTGAACTTTTTGACTTGGAAAAATCCGGGGCCGCCCACATCCAAACGCCCTTCTGAGCTTGTTGTAGCCTCATCTCTATATAGGCCCTCTCCTAGCACGAGCCTATGGGGAGATTGATGCATTCGTCACTTTTGGCCGGGGGTCATATCAATTCACTTTTTGGCTGATTTGGTGCGGGTGGAATAATTTCGTGGATGCAGCGTACGCATCTCATCATCCTTTTTTTTTCGTTTTAATAAAACACACCGGGCGTCTGGTTCTACTCACGGAGGGAACAGCGCTGATCATAATGAGTTAATGTCCGAACGCTGCATCTCGCTATATTCATAGGCTCTAGATTGTATT
The DNA here is from genome assembly GCA_030789695.1 of Scilla litardierei. NCBI lineage: Eukaryota > Viridiplantae > Streptophyta > Magnoliopsida > Asparagales > Asparagaceae > Scilla > Scilla litardierei. The sequence goes on along the minus strand of CM061142.1, from coordinate 490,183,004 downwards.
ATTACCTGGCTATAATACAAACAGAAGAATTTGCAGAAAGAAGGCATGTGCAGCTGATATTTAGGGGCTGTTCGTTTCGGTTTATATGCGCAAGATTCTCACAAAAAAACACTGTTGTGTACACTATTCAGTCAAAATCACAAAAGAAGAAGCCGGTTCTGTTCTTTTTTTTGGGGTTGAAATTGCCTTGCTGGCAACCAAAATTTGGCAACCAACAATCCCCGCAAAAAGCGGGGATTACATGTTGAAACCGCAAGTGGGGCCCGCATCGCGTCTCTCTCTCTGCATCTCTCTCCTATTTTGGCAGCGGAAAACGCTGTTTATTTAAAATCGCGTCTCTCTCTCTCTGCATCTCTCTCCTATTTTGGCAGCGGAAAACGCTGTTTATTTAAAAAAAAAATTAATGCGCGCGCCCGCCTCTGTCTCTCTCGCAGCGGAAACACGCGTCTCTCTCTCTCCTATTTTTAATGCTCACGCGGGGCCCGCGAGTTTTGTCTCTCTCTTTTTAATATTTAATATTTAAATTATGGACCCCACATCCAACTTTTACAACAACATTCACAACCCACTTTCACTCAAAAAAAACACAATAAAGTTGTCTGGGCCCCACAAAAAATTACAACATCCACATTCACAACCCACTTTCACCCAAAAAAACAGAATGCCAACTTTCACCAACACTATTCACAACTTCAACAAACAACCCAAATCAACACAAAAGAACATGCCCTTAAAGGAGGGGTTAGCTGAATCCTCTGCAGAGCTTGTTGTGCAATGTATCTGTTTTTTTTTCTATTTTTAGAGAAAAAAGTGACACTGATGGACCTTAACACCTAAAATAGATTAAAAGGTACAATGCACCGCAAACTCTTTGGTGCATTTGGCATTTCTCTCAAATGATTGCATCCCCTCTTGGGATGCACACACCTATTTAAAAGTGAGGTTGAGAAAATGTACATGTTAATATCTTTTTTTAGTTCACAATTGATATTGGAGCATATACGGTTAGTAATTTTAATTTCGAATAAAATTAGTTTTAATTTATTGACATCTTTAATTTTTACAAAATTATTTCTATTTTAACTTCGATCAGTTTCTTTTTAAATAATTACCCAACACCCATGACCCTAGGTTTCTTGTCGGGTTGCTAACCCCATGAAACGGGAGTTTATTTCACATATTTCGAAGCAACACAACATAACCCTGGCCCTAGCCAAAACAATGATGTTTGCCTGTGTTTGGTCGGGTTGGGACCAACACTAGATGCCAGCCGCACCCTCAGTTTTCCAAGCTTGATCAAGTGTTAGAAGCTAGAGCTTAAAATTTACTAGAAGATATGCACTTCAAAGTGGATAAAAATGCTAGATAAATTAAATCAGGTGTGAATAATGTTGAGATATTGAGTCACACACCGTGCGGTTTTGATGATGAACAAATGTTACATTTAACATCTTTGAGTGCAAGAGATTAAGAAAAATTAAATGTAGCACTCAAGGGATTAGTGATGGGCTAAACAAAGCCATGTGCCTATTGGATCAAGACAGAGCTTGGGAAGCAAAAATACATCAATGGACTTCATTGTAAATATTGGATTCATTTTTCTTGATTTTGTCTTAGCTCGTTAAGGCCTTCCTAGAAGCTCACACACATAGGAATACTTTAAAAATGATTTCAAAATGTTTTTAAAATGTTTCAAAAGATTGTTCATGTCGTTCCTATGTATCAGCTGATAGTCGACTACTCGCATAGAGTCGAAACTTTTCATTAGGAAATCTGTCACATGAAATAGTTGATTAAAGTAGTTTTGGGAGTCAACTACAGGTTGTTTGAATAGTCGACTATCATTTGTATAGTAGTCGACTACAGGTAGCCCAATAGACAGAAGACACAATTCCAAGATTTCCGGAAAGCTGTTATTTCAATCTGTTGGATGGGTGTTTTGGAAACTATTATTATCAATATAAGATGAGTTTGCTGAGGATTTTTTGTAAGAATTAATGATCCTTTTTTCAAGAAAAAAAGTGTTTTAAAGTCCAAAAGCTTTTAAACAAAAAAAAATCCTTTTACTTGGTTAAAAGTCTTTCTATATTCCAAATCTTTCTTGGCCATGATTTCATGATCTCCCGAAGCAAAGTTCTTATCATTAGAGATCAAGGTTTTCTACTATAGTCACACACAACACAAAGCTTCAAAGCAAGGCTATATGTAAAAGTGTATTCATTCTAAAAGAGCAAGTCAAAATCCTCAAAGTGCTGAGGTGATGAGTTTATTTCTTGGGAAGAAATTTGTTGTGAGAAAGACCGCGTGTAAAGAGATTGTTTTTGTAATTGTACTATTTGGGAAATAGCGGACTTAGCTGAGTGGGACTCGTGTGGCTGGATGTAGGATAAGTCAAGTGTTACTTGGGTGTCCGAACCAGAGTCTATCTCGTGTTTGCATTTGCTATCAACTTTTTGTGATAGTTGCTTTATCTCTTGCTTGTTTATTTCCGCTGCATACTCTTAGCAAGCGATATTTTTGTTGATTAATTTTAGTTTGAGTAACTCCATTTGTAAACTTAGGTTATCTAAAGAAATTTTTATACTCTAATCACACCCCTCTGGGGTCTATTTGATATCCTTACGTAGGAGGGAGATCCCAACACGTGGTAATTGAGTAAAGGTGCTTCAAGCCGAACGTCATACCAGTAGGCTTTTCCCTTACTTGATATCAAAGCCAAGTTAAAGGATGGCATCAACAAGCAACAATGACATCTACCCTGAAGGCCAATGTAGTAATCGTCCACCTCTCCTTACCGATCAAACTATAAGACTTAGAATAATCGTATCCACATCTATTTTAGGTCTATCTCCTACGACATTTGGACCGTGGTGGAGAATAAATATGTAGAGCCAATGAAGCCACCAAATAAATGGACTAATGCCGATAAAGAGAAAGATGCATTGTACTTCAATGCGATGAACACACTTCTTTGTGCTCTCAATAACACGGAAGTCAACTGAGTAGCTCGTGCCACATCCGCTTATGAAATTTGGAAAATCTTCGAGGTAACGTATGGAGGTAATTCTAAAGTTAAATCTTCAAAATTTACTCTCAATGTTAGTGTTACGACTAATATCAACGAGCCCGAAGCACAACGGCCCACGGCCCGACCTAAAAGGAGAAGCCCGCTTGAGAAGACGGGCCCTCCCAAAGGAGGCCCATGAACGGAGCGGAAGACCCAGCCACCTCGCCATCGGGTACACTCGATCGGCCCCCGTTCGACCGGATTAACCGCCTCCTGAATCCGCGATCCCATGATGGCCATTAACGACCCGTTAATGGGCCACCTCACCACGTCGCGCGAACGGGAGGAGGCGGAGGCGGATCGTGGGGACGTGAGAGGAGGCAGGACGTGGGGAAATCAGGGAGGACCCTATAAGGGAAGGGCTAGGACGACGAAGAAGGGGATCGAAACTCAGGTAACCCACAGAGAGGTACTCCATCAACGACCTAGGCTTTCGCCGCTCCATTTCCCTCCTCCCCCAAAACTCGCACCGCCTGGGTTGACGTTCCGGCTTCCTCACAAGCCGGATCTCCCCCGCCGAGTATCCTTTCAGATTCTGATCTGACTTAAGCATCGGAGGGGCTTTGGCCGGAACCTAGGTCCGGCCTCCCTGACGAGTTTCTTCATCTGTCCAGGAAGAAGACATCCGAGGCGCCGAGGCTACCCCTCAGTGTCGGTCGGCCATCACTGTCGCAGTTGCCAGGAGGACGACTGATCAAGCACCGACCCACTCACAACGCGCCGAGGCTACCCCTCGACGCGGATACGACCGAGGCCGAGCGCGACTTACCGAGCCGAGGCTTTCCCTCAGCTCTCCCACGCCGAGTATAAGTGGGCTCGGCGAACCCAAGGGACCCCCAAATCGGCCCCTTGACCACGTTGACCACACATCTGGCGGTCAACGAGCTGTGGTGAGAAAACACCCGTAAACATCTGGCGCCGTCTGTGGGAAAGAACTAACACCCACGTCAAACCACCAAAATGGAACCCGTCGGCAACGGCCTGAGGCGCATGCCACCCATCCCAGAGGAGAGCATATACCACTCCCCTGTCGAGGACCTGAACGGTCACGTTGCCGGGGAAACCAACGACGCACTACTGGCCACGCAGGGACAACTCCAAGCCTATGCGCAGGAGACCAACACCAACATCCAAACTTTAGCCGCGACGATTCAACAGCTCGTCAGCAGCACTCCCACCCCCGAAGGTGGGGAGAGACGGGCTCACCGCCAGGAAGGGGAACGTCGACTCCTTCGCTCCGCCGTGGTCGCCGACCACGGAAAAAGAGTGCAGAATATGGAACGGAGGTTCACCAGGCCCGGCTCTTCCCCGGCACGATCTCCCACTCCCACCTCAGTCAGAGAGGGAAATGGGGAGGACTCGGAGCAGACGGGCGACCTCTCCAGGACGGCCTCATCCGCGCGTCCGCGGTCAAACAAGCGTAGGCGGGATGATCGACGATCAACGAGCGTCCGGTCTGAATGGAGTGGAGGCAGCCGGCGAACCCACCACCAGGAGAACCGAAAAGAATGTTCGCGCCGAACAAGCCCAGCACCCAAGCCGGCGAAGACTCAAGAGGAGGTCAAGCTCCCACCAGCCCCCCGTTGCAGTCGAACGGCAAGGAGGCGGGCGAAGGGGAGCGACCCGGGTGCATCAACGGAGAACGATGCCCCCTGACCCAGAGGATAACTGAGGCACGAATACCCTCGAACTTCAAGGTGCCGACACTGGAGAAGTACAACGGCGTCAGCGACCCCACGGATCATGTGATGGACTACGAGGCGGTCATAGCGTTCCAGGGAGCCGATGACACCCTGCTCAGCAGGGGCTTCTACTCCACCCTACGGGGGCCGCCCGGACCTGGTACCTCAGCCTTCCCGATCGATCGATAGATAACTTCGACGAGCTTATCCAGCTGTTCTGCAAGCAATTTATGGCCGTGCGACAGGTAAAACCTGATTCGGAACATTTATTCAATGTGGTGCAGGGACCGGCCGAATCTCTGAGGCACTTCATGCGTCGCTTCAATGTGGAGCGATTGAGTGTGGATAGCTGTCCCGAACTGGTTGTGAAGGCGGCCCTGAAGAAAGGCCTTCGACACAGGGGTTTGAAGAAGTCGCTACATAGCGACCCGCCGAAGGACCTCGCCGGAATTATGGCCCGGGTGGAACGCTTCATGCTGACAGAAGAGGCCTTGGCCGAGGATGAGGGAAAGATCAGACGCGAGACCAAGCACGGTGAGAAGGAGCACCGCAGCATGGAGGAGCATCGATCGGAGAAGAAGGCTAGAGGAAGACCACGGAGGGAAGAGCTCCGGTACTCCTCGATGACCAACGCCCCGGACGTGATCCTAGCGCAAGCCCAGAAGGAGGGACACGCGGGCCGACCTCCCCGAAGAATGAGGAAAGGCGGGAGGGATGAAGAGAAATACTGTAAGTACCACAAGGACAACGGCCACGATACCGACGACTGTTGGCACCTAAAGAAAGACATTGAGAAGCTTGTGAGCTGTGGGCACCTGAAGAACTCTGCCAACCACCCCGCCTCAGGAGAGGGAACATCCAAACAGCAGGACATGGGAAAAGGGGTGAACGCAGTCCAGACAATTGCGCGGATCATCGAGTGAGGAGACAGAAAGAATCAGCCACCGATCCACCGGAGGAGGGCTACCCTGCCAGAACCTCCCCCGTGTCTTGCCACCTTTTCTTTTTCATTACTCCAAATGTATTGTCTCACAGAAATGAAGGCATACAATGCAAACTTTGTCACCTATCTTGAGCAGACGATTCAGGATGCGTAGCAGGACTCGACCAAGGCAACCGCGGTCCGACTGATATGGACCAGCCCGAATCGCATCGGCCGTAAGCCGAGGGGCAACCCCCCTCGCCACCGAGCGAATCTCCTCCGGTGGCCAAGGGGTAACTCCCCATGCCACTGAACGAGTCTCCTTCGTCGGCCGTAAGCCGAGGGGCAACTCCCCTCGCCACCGAACGAGTCTCCTTCGTCGGCCATATGCCGAGGGGTAGCTCCCCTCGCCACCGAACGAGTCTCCTTCGTCGGCCGTAAGCCGAGGGGCAACTCCCCTTGCCACCGAGCGAACCTCTTTGTAGGACATAAGCCGAGGGGTAACTCCCCTCGCCACCGAACGAGTCTCCTTCGTCGGCCGTAAGCCGAGGGGAAACTCCCATCGCCATCGAACGAACCTCTTTGTGGGATGTAAGCCGAGGGGTAACTCCCCTCGCCACCGAACGAGTCTCCTTCGTCGGCCGTAAGCCGAGGGGCAACTCCCCTCGCCACCGAATGAACCTCTTTCGTAGGACGTAAGCCGATGGGTAACTCCCCTCGCCACCGAATGAGTCTCCTTCATCGGCCGTAAGCAGAGGGGCAACTCCCCTCTCCACCGAACGAACCTCTTTCGTAGGACGTAGGCCGAAGAGTCGGGAGGCGACTCCCCTCGCCACAGAACGAATCTCCTTCGTCAACCGTAAACCGAGGGATACCCACCCCCGCAGACGAAGCGAAGCTTTCACTCGCAAGGTTGGGGGCTACTCTCCCATCCGACGAGCGCAACACCCAGCCGTGGGCCGGGGGTCACCTATGCGGACTGAACGAAGCACCCGCTCATGAGACTGGGGGCAACTCCCCTTGCCGAGGAGCACGACTTTCGGTCATAAGCCGAGGGGAACCTGCCCCTGCAGACTGGGCACACCGCCCGCGTGCAAGATTGGGGGAAACTCCCCTAGCCGAGGAGCACGACTGCTGGTTATGAGCCAAGGGGAACCTACCCCCGCGGATTGAGCAGACCGCCCGCTCATAAGGCAGGAGGTGACTCCCCCTCCCGAGGAACGCGATTGCCAATCCTGAGCCGAGGGATACCTACCCCTGCAGACTGAGCAGATCGCCCACGCCTAAGGCTGGGGGCAACTCCTTGGACGACGAACATGACCGCTGACCGCAAGCCACTGGATGACCTCCCTTGCGGGTCAAGTGACCAACTCGCTTTCCTGGAGGAGGACAATAGCCCCGACAAATAGACCCGGCGGGAAGAATGACACACCGAGCCGGGTGAGCTCAGGACAACACCCCAAGACGAGGGCGACGACGTCCGTCTGGCCCAGGAACAATAAAGGCCATTCCGAAAAAAGAGACCCGTGGCACAAGAATAACTAACTAGAAGAAATCGTTTTCATTAATGGTATGTGTTACATATCACTCAACAACATCCTCACGAGCACAGCAGTTGACAACAAAATTTGTCACCTAAGAAAGGAGACGGGATACAAGGGCTTTACAGGGGTTCGGAGCGCAAGAGGCAGTGTCGCCAGGAGTCCGCAGCACCGTTGGTGACAACAAAATTTGTCACCCAAGAAAGGGGACATGACACGAAGGCGCTTCAGGGGTCCGGAGCACGAGAGATAGCGTCGTCTGGTGCCTCGCCTTGCTCCGAGCCATGGGGGTCGGCATGTCCCAGAGGAGGGAGGATCGGCTCCCGAGCGAGCTCCGCGAACTGTCGAAACGACTCCCTGATGACCTCCACAATGCGAAGGGCGAGAAGGTCCTCGTAAGTCCCGAAGACTTCCTTCAGGACCGCCGCAATCATCGGCCTTATGGCCGTGTCGACGCCCTTCTCGGCTTCCTCGGTAAAACGGAGCCTCCGACGCAGCTCGGCAAGCTGACCCCAAAGATCCTTCCTCTCTTGCCGGAACTTCTCCTCCGCTTCTCGGCTCAAGTCATGAACATCTTCAAGCTTCCGCTTGAGATCGTGCACTTGAGACTCGAGTTCGTCAGCACGATGGCGTTGCTGCTGAGCCTCCATGCGGGCACCCTGAAGGGCTACGTCAGCCTCCCCGGCCCGGGCGCGTTCCCGACTTAGAGAATCTTCGAGGCTCCTCAACTGGGTCGCCCGAAGCTGCGCCTCGAGAGCCATCGTGGTTGCCTGTAGATAAAAGAGAGGTGGATTATACCGAGGAAGACCGAAAGGCAAAACGATCATCTAAAAGGGGCAGGAATCCGAACCTGTTGGAGGTGACCGACCAGGGAATCCGACAGTACGTCCACGGGGGACAACTCCAAAAGGGAGCGGTCCCCCGAAGGGACGGCGTCCGCCGCCGGCCGGTCCAACAAGGCCAAATCAAGACCTGGAACCGAACCCCTGAGAGGATCAGCGAAGACCGCTGAGGTGCTCGGCGGGACGCAGACGGCCCCTGAGACCGAAGGGGCAGCCGAGAGAATATCAGTAGCGTGGCCGGGGGCGGCGGTCGACGCGACCGCCCTGCCGGGATCCGTCGGCGCGACGGCAGGCGTCGGGGAAGAGGCGCGCCCGCCGTTCTTCCGCGATTTCTTCCTGATGGGGGCAGCGATCGTTGGAGGGGAGCGCTTGCGACTCCCGCTCGTGGACGGTCGAGGAGCCGATCCGGGATCCTCAACAGGGAGGGGGTCGACTCCAGAGACTTCCCTTCCGGGGGCACCGGATGCGACCCGTGAGGGTGACTTGGCCTCAATCCGCCCCAAAGGAGGCTCGGACCGGAGCAGCTCTTCATCCACAGAGCGATGAGGCGCCCGTCTGGAAGAGCTTCCACGGCCCCGATGGGATCCCAGGCGAATAAGCTCGTCGACGTCATGGGTGAACTCACGGCCAGCCATGTCTGCGAGAGAAAGAGAAATCAGGGTGAGCCAGAGGTTAAACAGAGGGAGGGGAAACAACTAACCATGGGACCACAGAGTGCACTTCAGAAGAAGGTCGTCTAGCAGATGCCAGACCGACCTGTCCTCGAGAGAAAGTGACGATATGAGACGGGTCGTGGCCCGCTCGGCCTCGGATAAAGTTGCTGACCTGTCGGTTTGTTGCGAACTCCCCCTACCAGTCAAGATAACCGAGACCCGGGGAAAGACAACAAAAACAAAGCTAGAGTCCCAGTTACCCGACCAAGGGGGTATACCGAGCAGGCACGCTCGCCCCGCACGGGCTCGGAGGTGCACCCAAGAACCGAGTCCTACCGTCTGGATCCGGTAAAAATAAGAGAGAAGCGGGAGAGACGGCTCCAGGCCGTGAATGATACAAAGCATAATGAACCCAGTCAGCACCGTGACAGAAGATGGCGTTAGCTGGCACAGGGCAACTTTCAAGGAGTCAGTAAATCGAATGATAAAACGGTGGAGGGGGAAACGGAGGCCCAGACGGAACATCTCGACGTATACGCCGACCTCGTTACTCCGCGGAAAGCAGATCCGCTCGTCTCCAAAGGGAATCCGAACATCATAGGGATAACATAGGTACCTCTCTCGTATCTCCCTAGTGACTAAGAAAGGGGCCATGGATGACGATAGGAGGATCGATGGAGGGATGCCTAATCTCGTGGAGGACGAGGCCACATCATCCCCGACGGGATCCGGAAAAAGCTTTCCTTTCCCTTTACCCGGCACCCCCGGGTCCGGGGACGGCGACGGAACTTTGGGCCTAGAGGAAGGGGCATGATCGGGACCGGAAGCCGTTCCGACGGAACGGGTATCACTTATCCTATGCATGGCCATAGCCCGAGTTAAAGAATGGCGGACTTACTTTGGTAAGAGCAGGAAAGCGGACAGATGACAGGAAGAAGAAGCTGGCAGAACGAAGAACAAAAGGGAACGAGCGCGAAAGAATTGAAGCTAGAGGGATTGGAACGTATATATAGGGGGCAACGATGGGATCCGAACCGTCAGGAGAAGGCACGTGGCGACATCAAAAATGGTGGCGATGCTTCGAAAACTGCCCCAGCGGAAGTTCAAACGGAGCGACGATAATGACATTCATTTAATAGCAGGGCCTCGACTGACGCATCCATCGGGTCGCGAAAGAGTCACATCACCTGAACCAAAACGACGGAAGCCGAACGGCCCGGGCGATGGGGGCAATTGTTACGACTAATATCAACGAGCCCGAAGCACAACGGCCCACGGCCCGACCTCAAAGGAGAAGCCCGCTAGAGAAGACGGGCCCTCCCAAAGGAGGCCCACGAATGGAGTGGAAGACCCAGCCACCTCACCCTCGGGTACACCCGACCGGCCCCCGTTCGTCCGGATTAACCGCCCCCTGAATCCGCGATCCCATGATGGCCATTAATGACCTGTTAATGGGCCACCTCACCACGTCGTGCAAACGGGAGGAGGCGGAGGCGGATCGTGGGGATGTGAGAGGAGGCAGGACGTGGGGCAATCAGGGAGGACCCTATAAGGGAAGGGCCAGGATGACGAAGAAGGGGATCGAAACTCAGGTAACCCACAGAGAGGTACTCCATCAATGACCTAGGCTTTCGCCGCTCCATTTCCCTCCTCCCCAAAAACTCGCGCCGCCTGGGTTGACGTTCTGGCTTCCTCACAAGCCGGATCTCCCCCGCCGAGTATCCTTTCAGATTCTGATCTGACTTAAGCATCGGAGGGGCTTTGGCCGGAACCTAGGTCCGGCCTCCCTGACGAGTTTCTTCATCTGTCCAGGAAGAAGACATCCGAGGCGCCGAGGCTACCCCTCAGCGTCGGTCGGCCATCACTGTCGCAGTTGCCAGGAGGACGACTGATCAAGCACCGACCCACTCGCAACGCGCCGAGGCTACCCCTTGACGCGGATACGACCGAGGTCGAGCGCAACTTACCGAGCCGAGGCTTCCACTCAGCTCTCCCACGCCGAGTATAAGCGGGCTCGGCGAACCCAAGGGACCCCCAAACTGGCCCCTTGACCACGTTGACCACACATCTGGCGGTCAACGAGCTGTGGTGAGAAAACACCCGTAAACAGTTAGCAAGTATGAGAACTTTGAAATGAATTGGAGAGAATCAATTTCGAATATGTTCACCTGCTTCACCGGGATAATCAACATTGTTGCAAGTCTCGGCAAGAACCCCACCCAAAAAGACCATGAGACCAAGATACTTGAATGTCTCACATCTGACTAGAAAAGAAAGGCCACTGCTATAGTGGAAGAATATGACACTTCCAAGCTCACATTGGAAAATTTGATTGCAAATCTCACGATATATGAGAACCGACTCCAAAAAAGAAAAGATAAGAGGAAGCCAAGAAGAAAAAGAGCATATCCCTTAAAGACACAACAAAGAAGGAGATGTCTGGAGATTGGATCGAGGATCAACTAGCTCTCATTTCCAAGGGTTTCAGAAAAATCCTCAAGGCACATAAGTTTCGAAACCGAAAACACAATTTATCTAATGGTCCTCTATGTTTTGAATGCGAGAAGCCAGGGAATTTAAAAACGATTGCTCATTAGCTATGTAACGGCCGGTATTTTTAGCCGTGCTTTAGTTCTGTGAACCGGTATTTTTCCTTCAGTCGTCGTGTTGACTTTCAACCGTATGTTTCGTGTTGCGCGTATGTGACTCTGTATTTCTGCTCGTTTCGTCGTTAGTTTAATTAAAAACTTTAATTTAATTATTCGGTTAATTATTTTTGTTATTTCTTTTACTAATTACTTTTGTTAATTTAATCCTTCAAAAAAAAAACTTAATTACCTTAAATTAATTATTTTTAATACTAATTACTGCTATAATTTAATAATTTTTTATTATTAATTAATTAATTATTCATTCAACAAACACGTTTAGATTTGGGAGAGGAGAAGTCGTATACGTTAGGCTAGGCAGATGCATTCCCTCATTTCATTCAACAAACATCATTTAATTCTATCCTAATCTCAAACCTAAACTCATTAATGTTGTCTACGACTAATTAGCTTCTTAAGGCTCTACTTCATCTGCAAAACCCACCGTCTTCATCCCTGCAAAACAAAAATCCTACAACAGATATTTCCCGCAATCATTCCCAACTCAATCATCTTCCACAAACCAAATTCCATTTCAGAAATCAAACCAGATTTCCCAAACAAATTCAACAGATTCAAATCCTTCCCAACAATCCATCATCTTCATACAACCTAAACCCACCAGCAATCAAAATCCAAAATCTGAAAACATCAAAAAAATCAAAATCCAAACCCAAATTTCAGATCTGAAATCAAGTTCAGGTCTTTACAAACAATCATCAACCTACAAATAAACCCTCTCAAATCCTCATCTTCTTCTTTCTTCCTCTTCCTCCCCTCCTTCCCTTGGCCGACCTCCCCCTCAACCACCCACGCACAGCCGCCGCCCGCCAGCGCGCACCGCCCGCCGGACCGCCGGAGCCGCCGCCGCCTGGACCCGGAGCCGCCGCCGGCCGGTGCCTCCACCTTCCGTGCGTGGACCTTGGTGCGTGGTTTCATTTCCTCTTGCTGCAAATTTTAAGAAGAAAACAAAAAAAAAGTGAAAGAATGAAGAAGACAGAGAAGGGCAAGAGACAGAAAGAGAGAGTAACAGGGAGAGACTTAAAGAGAGTGAGAGCAAGAGAGATATGGAAAGAATTATTTTATTAAATGATGTTAAAGTTCAACATGTAACTTGCTACCCAATAGTCAACTTGGTAGGTAAACTTATTAATGTATTTTAATCATGTCATTATATAATTTTAACCATGTCATTATCTGATGTTAAGTAAAATTAAGTTATTTTTTTTAAATAGTAGAATTGATATTAGCTTATTAGTAATAATTTCAGCATGTTAGTAATTTGTAAATAATGTTTAGATAATAAAAATAGAATAATATAAGGCGTATCATGTTGTTATAGATAAAATCGAACGAACCCAATTTAGGGGTTAACTTAATAATTGCGTAACTCGCAATAGATTTAATTCGTTAATTCTCGTTTTAAACACTTTTGTTAATTATAATAAATGTTATTATTTAATGACGCAGATACGTCGCGAACTTTCCTACCGTTACTCGGACAACCCAAACTGTCCCAGTCAGGCAAGCGTGCAGTTATTTTATGTTTATGTGATATCTGATGTTGTACACTAAATTGCTGACACAAACACATTTTTTTAGAACTGCTAGACGTAAACTCGTGTGCGTGTGTGTGGACCCCTGAATAATCGAAATGTACACACTTTGTGAATGGTAATGTTTCTGGACATGTACGGTTAATTTTAGAACTGTTGATACTTATAGAATGTTAAATGCCGTTGGCTCCCGTAGTTAAATGCCGTTGGCTCCTGATGTTACATGCCGTTGGCTACCAGTTGCCGTTGGCTACCAGATGTTACTGCCGTTGGCTATTAGTTAATCTCGTCGGTCACATGTGATTACGTCACATGTGACTAGTCTGGACTCGTGTTTCAGTATATGGCGGATTAGCATCCTGGCACGTGATTCAGGAAAATACACTTGGGTGGGGTTGGTTCCCGGGCACTAGCCGGTAGTAAACGAGTCGCCTTCGGGGGCACTTGAAGGTGTATTTATTTACTATTCGTCTAACGGCGGGAATCTTATTCACGGACTTGCACGCACAGTTAAATAATCGAAAAAGAAAGTTAATTACAGAATAATGATATATTGCTCAACTGCCATGTTAATTTTTACTACTGAAATACCATGCTAATGAAACTTACTGCTTTAACTGCTTCATAAATGTTTTAACTGCTTCAGTTCATTGAAATACATGCTAGTGTAAATTCTTTTAACTGCTGTAAAACTGCCATATATATAACTTGTTATATATATCTTGCCTTGGGTCATCTGACATCTACTTGCAGACCCTTGCTGACATACATTCATGTTGTTTGAATGTATGTCAGGTTACGTGACAGGTTATCTGGAGGACGAGTTGCTGGATCAGAGTGATCCAATAGACCAGGATTCTGCTGATCCTGAAGTCCACCCTACCGTGGAGCAGTGCTGATTATCACCGCTGCAGCTATTTACTTTTCATCGCTGTTGTTTGTAGGGTGTGTACCCACTTTATCTGTATCGCTATCGTTGTAGGCCATGCTTGGGGCCCTTATATTATTGTGTACTTTATCTGGATGTTGGCTTTAATATTTCTATTGTTCTGAGTTGCATGCAAGTTCCTGCGAAAGGTGTTTTCACAGACGCTTATTGGGTTCGAGCTTCACCGCTCCAACCTAAGCGGGCCCGCTCGCGTCCTCGCCCCAAGTATAATGGGAAGCGGGGCGTGACAAGCTAAAAGGAAGGGAAAGGACAAGGTGATGGTCAAAAAGCAAAAGAGAAAGACATTTGCCACCTGGGATAGGAGTCTGGGAAAACGAATGACTCTTTATGGTCATCATCTTCCTCATCTCATCCGAAGAAGAAAAGAAAGAAAGGACATACATATGCTTCATGGCCAAGGATGACAAAGAGGTAAAATATTATGCTCACGATCTAGTTCTAGTGATAGTAGTGATAATGAGTGTGATTGGGAGGGAGAGTATCGTAAGCTTTATGCTGAGTATGTGAGCAAACTAAGAGATCTTCTTACGCTCAAGAAAATGCATAAATATTGTAATACTAGCACTTCTAATCTTGACTTAGAGAAGACTATGGAAGAAAATGTAAATTTGGCGAATAAAATAAGGAATCAGAAGAATTGAATATGAAACTTAGTGTAGAATATAAAGACCTTAGTGATAGATTTAGTGAATTAGAAAACACATTGACCGCCATTAGTGTCAAACATGATGATTTGTGTGGGCATGTTGCTAGATTCAACAAGGGCAAAGAAAAATTAAATGATCTAATTAGTTCACAAATACCCTCTAGTAGAAAGCATGGCTTAGGATATAAGACTCATCAAAATGTTAAGTCTACTCATCATCCTAGGGTTCATAAAACCATAACTAAATGGATTCGTCAACATTTGGATACCCAAGAGAGGGACCATCCAAATAAAGGATGAATATGTTTATGGGTTTATGAACAATGTTCATTATAGCAATGATTATAGATTTTCATATGATAAGAAATCTAAATCTAAATGGGTTTGGTTTCCTAATACTTGATATCATTTTTTGATTGCTAACCCCATGGACTGAAAAGAAAAGAGTACCAAGACATCTTGATTTTTCAGGTACTCACATTTGAAGTGATTAGAAGATTACTTGTTTGCCTCTAAAAATTCAAAATTTGCACAATTTCAAGGGAAGAATTAAAATTAATGAGCTTATTTGCAGGGGAAGCTAAGCATTTTCAAAAATTATTTTTCATGCTTAACATGTAGTATATTATCATGCATATGTCTAGGGAAGAAATTTGCATGTAAGGAAGAATGATTTATAAAGATTATATGTTTTTAAAATGGGGAGATACCACTTGTATTGAATATCTTTTTGTTGATAATAAAAAATGAAGATAAATAAAGACGGTCAATAGCCAAAAGCAGGAGATTCCTGGAATGCTTCTTTCGGTCTATCTTATATGTGTCTTCGATTTACAGATCAGATTGAGGGAACATGCCAACTGATCCTTTCCATAAAATTAGACAGTCTACATATTAGATACCATGCATAAATACATATGTTTGCAATACTTATACATGATATATCTAGCATAATGTGTTTCAGGATAGATAAGTATTTTTTTTGGTTATTATGCATGCATGATTGTCATCATCAAAATGGAAGATAATATTGAGATATTAAGTCTCACCCCGTGTGGTTTTGATGATGAACTAATGTTGCAATTAACATCTTTGAGTGCATGAGTTTAAGGAAAATCAAATGTAGCACGCAAGGGATTAGCGATGAGCTAAACAAGGCCATGGACCTATTGGAGCAAGATAAAGAGCTTGGGAAGTAAGAATGCATCAATGAACTTCACTGTAAATAATATAATTGATGTATTTTTCTTTCTTTTGTCTTAGCTCATTAAGGCCTTACTAGAAGCTCACAACACATATGAATACTTTAAAAATGATTTCAAAATGTTTTACAATTTAAAAGATTTTTCATGTCGTATCCTATGTATCAGCTGATAGTCGACCACTCCTTGATTAGGAGTTGACTACTTTTCATTGGGAAATCTCAGTCCCATGAAATAGTCGACTTAGTTCCATGGGTCGATTACAGTTGTTTAGATAGTCGACTATCATTTGTACAGTAGTGTAACGACCTGCCTTCAGAGGGCCATCACTTATTAGATTACATTCGTAGGTCTGCAATTAACCAGTGAAAACAAAATAGCATCTGATGCAGAGAAGTACAAAAATACCCAAATAGTGTCTATTTATTACAATCCATACTGTACAATACGCTCCAACAAAGATACATGAAAGAGAATAAGTACAACTAGAAATGTGCTACGACATGAACTCTAAAACTGCAGCCACTAGGTCGAACTCGGGCTCCTCATACTCAGGAACCTCTTCCTTTACCTGTATGTCATCTGACGGTGCCACGAAGATGGAACCGTAGGTAAGTCACAACAATTCTACCAATAGATATAAAGTAGTGCAAAAGTACGGAACAGGTTATAGTATGCAGTTTAAAGACGATCATGCAAGTGCAATAAGTAAGGTAAGTGCAGACATGTATGCAAGTGCGATAAGTAAAGTACAAGTAGGCAGGCATGAAAGTGCGACAAGTAAAGCAAAGGTAGGTAAACATGCAAGTGCGAAAAGTAAAGGTGGGCAAGCATGCAAGTGCGACAAGTAAGTACACAGTGACTGAACAGGTACACTAAGTTACGTACATGAACAACCATAGCAATAATTAAGTATAAATGAGATGGCCAAGTTAAGGGAGAGTAATTGTGCCTAGCCTAGTTTGTGACTTATAAAGCGAAGTACAACGAGCAACCAAGAGTCCACCTGATACCACGGGTGCACGTATCCGGGTTAAACCAAGCCAATCAATACAAGCAATACTGTTCAAGACATGCAAGACATGCAATATTGTTCATGACATGCAAGCATGCAATACTGTTCAAGAGTTTGTGATCAAGTCTGTGGTTTTGTCACCTTCCAACTTTGAAGGGGTTGCTAGAATCCGAATGGTGACAACAACCATGTCACCTTCGAACTTTGAAGGGTGTAACGACCACTGTCCGGTTGTACGTATTTTAGTGCGTGTTGTTTGTGGTGCGTATATTCGAATTCATTTGTATTATTTTGTTCTGTAGCTCAACACACGACCGAACCTCGTTTCACGACTCTCGCGAAGGCGTGATCTTCCCGATATCTCCTTTTTAATTTTGGGACGTCAGGGCACAAATTTGTAATAATCCATCATTATTATGTCTTAATATATGAATATATATATACTGTTAAAATATAAATAATAAGAATAATAACTTTTCAAAACCCAGTTCAAAATTTGAACTGAAAACCAATGTTCGTACAAAAAGAAAATTAAACGAAACCTACCAAAATTCGGGTAGAACCGGATCTTATATTAAGATCTAAACCTATCTCTAATATCCCAACTTATTTTCCCTTTGACCCGTTCTCCCCCATTTTCTCCAGCGGCCACCCCTTCTCTCCCACGTCATTCCCCTCCCTCCACGTTGTCCTCTTGATCCCTACAAAGCTAAAAGGAACTATCCCCAGGGCTTCACGTTTCCTTGCATGCTTTAAAAACACAACCAGATAAAGTAAACCCCAAGTCTCTTTCGTTTCTGCCAGCCAGCCCGAGGATGACGTAGTCTAGCTCTACCCCTACTCTCACAACCCCCTGTCATCTCCTCCTCTTCACCCCACACATGCAAACGGCCTCTCCTCCGACCTCCACGCGCCACTCGGGCCGTAACCCCCTCTTCTTCTAGTCGAGCAAAACCTCTCCCCTATCCGACACTAGGCGCCTAGGACACTTCCCTCCAAACTGTCGCCCCTGTCCTCTTCTCCGACAACCAGATCCCCTGCCCAGAGCCCCCCACACTACAGTCGATGTCGTGGCAGCCGTTGCTGCCTCCCCCTTTCCTCAACGTCGATAGACCGCGTGACCCCCTTCAGTTCTCTGATCCAACCCCGACGCTGCCATCCTTTTCCTCTCGCTATCGTCGATGAGCCCACTCCGCTAGGGCTGCCCTCCGAGTAGCCAATCTCGTCACCACCGGGCCCGAGCTCGTCGGGGCTCCCTTTGATGGCAAAGGTCACCCTACGGCCGTGCCGCTGCCCCCTGATCCGCAGTACTCGAGCTCCAACGCACTCCAGTGCTGCCGCTAGTCGCCCCATCTGCAACTCATGCGAAGCTACCGCATGTAAGTGATTTATAAGTAACAGTTTGTTACAGTAATGATCAGTGGCTTATTTTATGAGTTATAGGCATAGTGTAAGTTGTTTTCTTTTGTGAACTCGGTACTCATGCATGAAAAGTTATTATAAGAATGACCAGTAGCGTAGGAAACGAGGAACCCATGTTTCTTCCCAATGCATGAGTAGTGCCTTTCAATGGGTGGACAATATGTCTATAGGTTAGAGTAGGTTAGTTTTTCTAACCTACAGTTTATAACTTTCCTTAACTAAATTGATGTACATGTTTTAACAGCTACTACATTGTTATGATACTATACCTGTTAGTTATATTACATTAATTTTATACATATAATGTTAGGCAGAACATTAAAACATGTTATCTAATGGGTAACAGAAATTATAATGCATGAACAGTGAATTTATTAGGTATACAGCCCCTACCTAAGCGGGTTTAATATCATTCCTTAGTTTGACGTTAATCTTTGACGCAAATAAATCTCGCCTTTCATCATGATCACCTGGGCACCCCAAACCGACTCAAACAGGCAAGTGTGCAATTAAATATGAATTTTTAAAGTCAGATGATTATTACGTCATTTTTACTCTATGATTTATAGCTTGAAATCTGCACGTGAAGTGACGCATGAAACTATTTCCATAATGTTTTAGACCAAAAATGTGACATTTTGACATATAACTTGATAGGTTTCAGTTTTAAACATCGGCAAAGAAAATTGTTTCTTTTAATAAGTAATCGTCTCAATATTCCTTTAATTTTTGTAAATGTTGTGAAATAATGAAACATTGATGACTTCAAATGAATGAACCTGTTGCTTGGTCATTAGTGAATGACATCGTGAAATCGTGCGCCTCGAAGGCAAATTCGTGATTTCATGATGTAATGTGAGTCGACTAGGCCGGCTCGTGTTCGGGCAAACTTTTGGGGTGGGGTAAGGTTGATCGACCACTAAGCGTATGAAAGGGTCATGTCTTCAAGAACACCACATATACGGTCGGTTAGTATCAATCGCGATTATACCCCCGCGAGAAGAATGACTTACTCATCACGTCTTAAAGGCGAGAACCATATGAGTGATAGAAGAAGATACTGACATGAAATTGCAATTTCCATGCTAATAATGTTTTAGAATTGTCATCGCTTTACTTTAAACTGCTTAGAACTGCCATGCTAAGTTTGTCTCATTTTACTTCTCTTTAAAAATTGCCATGCTTAAAATGTTATTGTTGACACATTATATAAGAGTAATTAATGCTTAAAATTCATTATTATATGTACATCTTGCCTTGGGTTCTAACCTCTTCTTGCAGACCCTTGCTGACATACATACATGTTTTTGGATATATGTCAGATCCCGAGTTTGAGTGCTAGGAGGATCCTTTCGAGACGCCTGACTTAGAAAGCCAGAGTTCGCCGTAGACGTCGCGTCTCTCCTTGTGGAGGACTAGGGACTTTCACTGTTGTCGTCATTTTTTAGTTTACTTTCAGTTGTTGTTGTTGTTGTTGTTGTTTAGTGTATGTTTCTTTTGTTGCTACTTTAGCCCTGTTGTGGCTTGTCGTTTAATTTCGTTTATAGACTTAATATCTATGGATGTGGCTTTTACCTTTGAATGTATTCTTATTGTTCTGAAAAGCATGCAAGGACCAGCCCTGTGTTTTTATCACAGACGCTCATTGAACTCGAGCTTCACCGCTCCAGTTCAAGCGGACCGCGTAACGTTCTCGCTTCCGGTGTCTTTTGGGAAACATGGCGTTACAGGTTTTAGTGGTGGCCTATGCAGGTCATGCAACTGTGAAATTCAGAACAATGAGAACACTTTTCATTAGCCAAAACATCCAGAATTTGTTCGTACGCAAAATTACTGGACTACCTTGTCTCAGTACGATAGGAAACCCAATACCAGGATAATCGAAAGAGTTAGTTAGACGCTCGTGCTCCTTACTTAGACACCCTTGCCATGACTTAGTATTAGCATCTTGGGAGTCACCCTTGCGATTGATCATCCATCTCTAACCATATTAGATTTTTTAGTTTCGTTAGTCGTTCGCTTAAAATTATCGAATCTGGGGCCCGACCGAATGTAGCGATCGACGCATCCGTGCAAGTCGAACCCGAGACGCCTGCAATGAGTAGACTTCGAAGCATAGGATATTCCAGATATATTGATAAGATCTCGATCTTGATCCTCAAACGAACCCTTACCTCGGATTTCCTATCGTAGTCTAGTACGTTGCTGAACCCTAGTGCTAAACCGTAGTCGACCCAATGATTATTTTTCCCCCTGATTTTACTTTTTTCCCAATCATCGCACTTCTATGTTAATGATCGTAGAAAGCCATTTTAGCGTATTCAAGGAGTTACTTCTTAGTCGTCCTTACGTTTCGATCGTCAAACCTATTCCTTGTTCTTGATTCACATAAACTTTTTAGGCCCGCCATCTTTAAACTTGAACTTCCCCATTGGAGATCTGGGGTCTTCAAAAAAGGGTATTTTCGGTATTTCTTTTATTGAGTTCTTCGCTAAGTTTAAAATCCTTTCGAAAACTTTACTTAGATTTTCTACATTTCAGTCGACTTAAACCCAATCTTGATTATGAAACTCTTCTGACGCGATCTTTAGTTACTATCTTATATCACTCTTCTAATATACACCTTCCACACTTCTATTTCACATACCCTCGTATCGCTACTCTATTTTCCCCATGTACTGAACTTCTTTTTTTTAAAAACTTTATTTCTATCTTGCTAGTCCAAAATATCATCTCCTTTTCTTACTAACATATTTTAAAACAGTCATTACTACATATTTCTAAGATACTTTCCCGGGTTAAATGGAACTTCAAAATCTTGTGTGTCAGTCTTATAATCATTGTCTTCTTTTATAAAAATATAACCTTCTTACAAACCTATTTCCATTTACAAAACAAGCACTACACCTCTATGCCCATATTACTCCTCACCTATTATTTGACTGATCATATTTTACGTTTTAACTTCTACCGTATGCTCACTATTTTACGTAAATTATAACGATGTTATTATATTTTTTTACACATATCCTTATCTTCTTAATTATTTAATTATTCATGAATATTTTATATCACCCAACTGACTAATCTCTTATCTAGGCCACCTCCGGGACCGTCCCTCACAACATTATTTTGTTGCATCATTCAACCCTGAATCCTATACTATTGCTTAGTTATCACATTAGAGCTTATCATTGCTTAGTGAGACCTTTAACATTGATTGTGGTGTTGTTGTGGTGTATGTAAATAGATAGTGAGTGTGGACCCGTGTGTGCGAATCTCTATATACCATACATGTATGAGTGTGCTTACCCTTAGTATATCAGTATAGTGTGATCATCTATTGTGTTGTTTGTGCGTGTACGGTAATATGTGACATATATGTATATAGTCGAGTATAGAGTAATATGTGTTATATTTCTAATTAGGCGAGCGATTAGTTATATCACTATAGGAATGTCTGTGCGTATTGGATTTAGTATTTACCAGATATTAAGAGTATATGTAACTTAGCCGTACTTGTTAATGGTTGTAATTGTATGCTAGTACAGTGATGTGCATGTTAGGTGTAATGATAATAGGTGTACGTATAGTTGTGTGTACAGATTTATTATGTGATTTATATGTTAGTATGTATGGCGTGTGCTCATGCGTATATATGTATGTGGTTAGTTATAGGTATGTATGTATGTATGTATGTATGTATGTATGTATGTATATATATATATATATATATATATATATATATATATATATATATATATATATATATATATATATATATAGAGGATGAATAAGTGTGTCTTATGTATAGTAGGATTATAATATCGTATTACCCCTATGGGAGGATGCATGAGCATGTGTATACCAGGAAGTGTGCATAGTCGTATGTTTGTGACTACGTATATGGATGTATGTAATAGTATACTAGCCCTATGTAAATTACCATGATTGTGAATATCGTGTGTGTGTGTGTGTGTATATATATATATATATATAAATGTTCTATATAGATACGAGATAGGCCTATAGTAGTGTAAGTATGTATTTGTATGTAAAATGTACGTATGTATATGTATTTGAAAGTGTGTGATGTATGAGTAAGCATAGGCACATGGATGTATATTGTTTCAGTATAATGTATGTATGACTGGGATAGAATGACCTTAGTGTCTAAGTCCGCTCACCCCTATGTCGGCCTATTTAAGGAAGTCTGAAGACGGATTTGATCCTAAGGTGAGTAGATTACGATGACCCTAGTACTATGAGTAAGGCATATATAAATCTGTGCTGGTATAAGGTAATACGTGCATGTATATACGTGTAGTGATTGTATTATAATGTGTATATGGTATTATGCGGTATGTAAAAGTGATTGTATGGTTGAAGTGTTAATTGACAAAGAATGATTGTTATTTTGTATTAGTGGTAAGTTTATGGGGCGTGTAGTACTATATCATTATAGATTGTGAGTGTATAAGATATGGTAATATATTATGTATTAATAATAATGTGAGTGTGCGAGGTGATGGCACACTTACTGCTAGTAAATTGATGTAGTGGTGTAGTAAAGTGTTATTATTCACCCGAGTATAATTTTGGTTGGATTATATTTGTAGTAGATATTATATTAAACATGTTATGCAAATACGTAATTAGTAATGTGTGTATGCGTATTGTTATTACTATTAGCATGGACGTTGATTAGAACTATCAGTGGTAATACTTTTGGTGTTGATATTAGTATTAGAAATACTATTTGGATATGACATGATGATTATTTATGATGTGTACACATTAGTAGAGGAGATGCGAGCGTTACCACCATGTTTTTCGGTGCCTTAGCCGATAAGATTCCGAGGACGGAATCATCTTTAAGGTGGGTAGGATGTAACGACCACTGTCCGGTTGTACGTATTTTAGTGCATGTTGTTTGTGGTGTGTAGATTCGAATTCGTTTGTAATATTTCGTTCTGTAGGTCAATGCGCGACCGAACCTCATTTTCACGACTCTCGCGAAGGCGCGATCTTCCCGATATCTCCTTTTTAATTTTTGGAACGTCAGGGCACAAATTTGTAATAATCCATCATTATTATGTCTTAATATATGAATATAAATATACTGTTAAAATATAAATAATAAGAATAATAACTTTTCAAAACCCAGTTCAAAATTTGAACTGAAAACCAATGCTCGTACAAAAAGAAAATTAAACAAAACATACCAAAATTCTGTTAGAACCGGATCTTATATTAAGATCTAAACCTATCTCTAATATCCCAACTTATTTTCCCTCTGACCCGTTCTCCCCCATTTTCTCCAGCGGCCACCCCCTCTCTCCCACGTCATTCCACTCCCTCCACGTTGTCCTCTGGATCCCTACAAAGCTAATCGGAACTATCCCCAGGGCTTCACGCTTCCTTGCATGCTTTAAAAACACAACCAGATAAATTAAACCACAAGTCTCTTTCATTTCTCCCAGCCAGCCCGAGGACGATGTAGCCTAGCTCTACCCCTACTCTCACAACCCCCTGTCATCTCCTCCTCTTCGCCCCACCCACGCAAACGGCCTCTCCTCTGACCTCCACGTGCAACTTTGTAACGACCACTTTTCGTCGCACGTTGTTCGTGCACGTGCTTTTGGCCGTGCACGTGTTTGTTTTTGACTTTGTTTGTTGGTGAACACTTTCGTGTGATATGCCGTTGTGAATGTCTCTGAGAGTATTAAATAGTGGCACTATCTTGGAACGACACTTCTCGAGTCGTTTTCCCACAATTTAATCTCACTCGATGAGACGTGACGATTTTCACTTTTGACGGGAGACGTTTCTATTTTTAGTTTCGTCGTCCGACGTCGAATTTGAGATCCGTCTTCTTCGTTAGCTCACTCTCGTCATCACGATCACCACGATATTTATTTTATAATTTTTGGAGTTTATTTGACCACTTTTATATTTTTAGCAAGTTTTATAATATTTTTAATAATTAATTTTTAAATTATTTTCGGCCAAATAAAATTTATTTGAGTTTTAAACATATTAAAGAATTTTTGAACGAATTTCCAGCTCATTTGGACCAAGTCAAATCCTTGGGTGAGTTGGAGAAGTTGAGATTTAAATTTTAAATTATTTTAAACTTCTAATCCTATTAGATTTAGCCATAGACCTAGTCAACACATCTACACTATATAAACAACCCCTAGGAAGACCTATTTTCGCAAGAAATTAACAATATCCTCTTCCAAAACTCAGATTTGACGTTGCGACGATTCGTCGCAACGTTGCGACGAACGGCTGCCGCACGACCGAAGAGATAGCCCCCGTTCCCCCGCTCCGACCGAAGCCCAACCCCGCTCACGCTCCGCTTCGCATGCTGCAGCAGCCGCCGCCCCCGTTCCCCTGCTCTGACCGAGAGAGGCCCTCGGTCAGACCGAGAGCTTCAACCCCGCACAGCGCCCGCACCAACCCCCGCTTGTCGCCCCGCTCCGCACCGCGCCCGACCGACCCGCTTCTCTGCACCGACCGGTGTTGCAAGCGTTGCAACGTTGCAACATCGCGCCCCCCGCATCCAAGCGCCTGACCGAGCCCCTCTCCCGCACTGACCGAGAAGCAACCCCGGACCAAGCGCTCCCCCGCACTGCTGCACACCCCAAGCGTTGCACAAGCCCGTTCCCCCGCACCGACTGATGGAGCCCCCCGCATTTGGCTGTGTACGACCGAGAGCAAACGTCGCAACCCCGCAACCGTCGCACCACTTGCCACCGTGGGCCCCCCAAGTTCTCCAGAGGTATTGTGGGTCCCCCAAAGGTCCCTAGGACTACTGTGGGCCCCACCTAGATGCTTTCTCTCCGACGATTCGTCGTGCACGATGTTGCGACACGTCGTAGCCCGTCGTCGTACGTGCTAGCTTTGGAATCTGGAACCGTCGCTCCGGTTGATTGCTCTGAACTTTCCAGCGAGGAAACTAATTTGGAATCTGGACTTGGAGCGCGTTCTCTTATTCCAACCCCCGGCGTCGCTACCCGACGCCGGTGTAGCTTTCGCGTCGTGTTGAGGTAACGCTTTGCACCCCTAGGACCCCCAACCCAATGCATGCTAATCAAGACTAAAATCAGTATTTTTAAAGTATTTTAAATGTTTTAAATTCACTAATCAAGATTAATAATATGGACTTTAGGCCGGTGGACTTGTGCACGTAGGATAATTGTGATTTTTGGACTCATTGGACGGTGTGCTCAGACGTCGTACTTGCAGGTAAGTGAAACTTGCCAAATCTTGTGTAGGGCCATGTTTTAGGCCACTTCCTTGTTTTTAGCGTAAAAGAGACTAGTCAGTGAAATGATAGCTGGCTAGACGCCTACTTGATCTAGTTTGACAACGAAACTAGATCCGTCACCAAATTGATCTAGCTTGACAACGAAGCTAGATCCAACCCTTTAAACTTGTTGTTCATGCATACTAAACTGTCACGTTTACTTTCCTTATCTGTACGCACTTTTAACTGCCATGCATTGCATTCTACATGTCATCCAAGTGATTGTTGCATTCGTAGCACACGCTACAATACTTGTACTCCTTGAATACTACTTCCAGGGAAACGGGCCTCATGTGTTGGTCAAAAGCCAATGCCCGGGTTCCTGGACCGGCTAGGTGCACCCCTATGCCATACTCGTTAAAAACACTTCCTGGCTCGTGATCCAGAAGCGAGCATTCCCGTTCGGGGGTAAGGCCCTGGCTCGATACACGTGGAGGGGTAGGGATAAACGGTCAACTGAGCTTAGGAGTGGCCTGATCCGCCCTCTAGCCAGAAGACGGAATCTCTGTGCACGAGGTGCTTACTTTTCTTGTCTTGTACTTGTCTTGTGAATGATTCATGAAATACTTGTCATCCATGCCATGTTTAAATGCCATGCTCGTACTTTACTTTACTTTACTTTACTTTACTTTACTCATACTTTAAACTGCCATGTCATTGCATTCATGGTAGAACTGCTAGGTTGCTTTACCTACTTTCAGTTTCATTGCACAAGTCTCTTGTAGACTTGCTGACATGTGCCCCTTGCTCTTTTGGGTGTCACATGTTAGACCCTGAGCCAGAGACCGTTGCTGAGTACGTGATGTGTTGCTGACGCTGAGCCTGAGTCCATGTCTGCCTAGGAGAAGTTTTATGGACACCGGTGACCTTTCTTGGTGATTTTGCTGAGTTTCTTTTGTTTTAGGTTTTGTTGTTAGCTGTCGGTGCGTGGCACCTTTGTTTTGTACGCTGTACTTTTGTTGGCCATGTTTGGGCCTTTAGACTCTCTTTTATTTCTGCCTGGTGGCTTTTCTGCGATGTTGGAATTTATATTTATGGATATTCTGAGACTATTCTTCGTCCCATTTCATTATTATTATCTTTGTTTCGTTTCGCGTTGCAAGGACCTGCAGTTTTAAATTTGATTGACGCTTATCGGACTTGCAGCTTTGTAGCTTCAAGTCTGAGCGGACCTTCTCACGCTTCGCCTCCATATTTTTGGGAAGCGGGGCGTGACAGGTTTTGTTGGTGGCCCATGCAAGTCCGGTCTTGCAATTGCGAATTAACGGAACAACGATAATAATGGAATGTCCATTAAATAAATTGCAACATCCGAGTAATAAGCCCTGAGTCTAGTCGTTTTCTTATGACACTAGGTGATAAGAAGGCTTAGTTAGACGTCTGTGCTTGCTAGTTAGAGGCCCTGATTGTAGTTAGACCCCCTTCTAGCAATTGATTTAATCTTCGTAGGAGTTACCTTAGTGTTTAATGTCTACCCTCTGACCATAGTAGACTTCTAGAGTTTCCTTTAGTCGTTCGCTTGGGTTCATCGATTTTGGACCATGCTGAACGCAATTCTTTACCGTCTAATCTTTAGAAGTCCTAGCGCTTAGTTTTTAATCTTTAGTTGGTCGACCGTAGGAGTTCCCCGTAGACTCTTCTGATTCATATCCTAGGCGTATGAATGTTTTGATCTCTGACCAATTTCCTTGCCTCGATTCACGAGATCGCCTCATGACGATCGTCGCCCATTTTCGAACCTCTCCATTACGAACCTTGAAACTCTTGAAAGTATTTTTCGACTCCCTACTTTCCGAAGTTTAACCTTGTTCCAAATCTTAATGTATATGTACTTATACTTCATCCTCCTTCGTTGATTTAAAATTTTAAAAACTTTTGTCGGAAATTTTGAACTCTAGCTTATAATATTTATCCCAGCCTATGTTTTTCGTACTTATGCAAATGCGTCGTCCCTTCATATATTAATTTTATTCTGAACCGTACTTTTATTTTGCCCTATTCGATTTATGATTTTCCTTCTTATTTATGCCATTCGAATGATATGTCGTGTTTACTTTAATATACTTTCAAGACACATGGAGTTTCAGCTTTCAGCAAGTTGGTTTTTGCTCGTCGTTTTCGCTACTTCAGATTTTTTTTGCAAAATTACTATTTTCATAACCACTTCCTGCTTTAGACCCTCTCTGATTTGATTTTAAGGATTTGCTATTCGATCTTGATAATTCTTACACCAAGTCATTATTATTTTCTTTCCGCTCACCATACACGCTTTTAAAAAAAATTTCTAAACCAAATTGAATTTCAATTATTTTTATATCCGTACCAGACTTGTTGTGCTCGTATATTAAGAACCCGGTGTAAATCAGTTTCTCATTTTTGGCAAACCCTGGTTCTCTAAAAGTAGTTTCAATATTGATTATTTTAAATCTTCCATAGCCTAAAAGTTTTGAAAGCATTTAACATGAGTTTAAATTCTTCCGTTACTTAATTTCATTCTTTGACTTTCAAAAACTGTTTGACAACATTATATTAAATTACTAATGTATAAGATTTCTAAAACCTCGTCCTTAATATTCGTGTAAATGGTTTTACTTCCTTTTAATAATGATTTTATATAGATCAATGGACCATTTTCTCCTATTATGAATATTCGACTCAAACTTATTTCAACTCGCTTTATCGATCTTCAAATATTTTATACAGACGAGGAATTCCAATTTTTTGAAGTACAACAGTTTTCAATTTTGCGTATTTTAGCTTATGCTATTTACCCTATTTCTTTTCCCCCTCCTATATAAGCATCACTACATCTCCCTTTTTCCCTCAACCTAAACATCACCATTGAGTCAAAGTTTCGTCTAACCAAGCTGACCCCTTGTACTCGTCCTATCTGAACTCGTGCTTATCGATCCTTCCCTCGTCACGCTTTTGACCTCGACCTCCCTCCATTGCCTAGGCTTTAGTGCCCGACAATGTCTGTGTCAACTCTTAGTTGTAGTAGACCCTTGGACCTTGGTAAGGTGTCGTAGTGCACGTACCTAAGTTGTGTACGTGGGCTTGAATGAGAATTCCCATAGTATATTGGTGCTTGCCTATTGTGTGATATATATATATATATATATATATATATATATATATATATATATATATATAGGAAAATTTTCAAATGAGAACATTTCGCACCGTGCGAAAATGTTTTTAGTTTTTTTTTTGAAATTTTTTTTTTCAAAAATTCTTTTTCCCACCCTCATTATATGTTGTTATACCCCCCTCAAAAAATAATCGTTGAGAAATAATGTCATTTGGCCTTCGATCAAGGCATTTCATCAAATTCGCACGTTTTGAGACCGTTAAATTTGTAACGGGTGGATGGGTGCTCTAATCCCCAACGGGTTCACCCATTATTTTCCCTGGGGTATATAATTGTATGGATTAAACATCAAAAAAAGAATTTTTGAAAAAAAAAATTTCAAAAAAAAGATAAAAATCTTTTCGCACGGTGCGAAAAGCCTCTTTTTCGCATTTGAAGATCACTATATATATATATATATATATATATATATATATATATTCGGAGTTATTCGTGATATTATGAAGTTGTTGTGTGTTAGGAGTTATAGATTTTTGTGTGGATAGCTACACTATACTAGGGATGCCGGTGTGTATAAGAGTTAGCGTTGAAATATCTAAGTTGTGTATGTAGTTAGAGATACTTGTGATGGTTGAAATAATTTGATTTGGGGAAGCTATGAGTATGATAGGTGTGATAATAATAAGTGTACGTATGGTCAAGAGAGTAGGCCTATTATATGACCTATATACTAGTACGTGCGAGTATGTGCTCGTAGGTAGATATGTATAGTGTTTAGATGTAAGTAGTTATGTTTTGTTGCCTGAGTATATAGGTGATATGCATATGATAGTAGATTATAATTTTGATTAATATTGGTTGCTTTTACGGGATGTTGCATGCGTGCATACCGTGAGGTATACACGACTATTGCACATGTTAATTATGTACGTGTGGATGTGTTAGTATACTAATTATAGGTAGTAGGCTATGGTATGAATATGTACATTACTTATGTGTGACTATACGGTGAATGTTTGTACTAGGGAGGGTATTATAAATATGTGGGTGCTGATGTCTGTATTACTATTATTATGGTAAATAAATTGATTTAACTATGTGGGTGTTACCTGACTAAATATTAAGTGTGATTGACTTATGGAATGTATATGGTTGTATTGGTAGATGTATATATATGGGAGTGGTATCGGTATAGGTATAAATGCCGTGTTACGTATATAGAATATTCTGATATATGTACTGAGTCTCACTCAAGCTTGAGTGGGTATACTCTAAGTATATTGAATGTATGTCTGAAGTTTGAATATAGCGATGTTTGATGTATGTATAGTGATAGGAGTGTTTGTGCCTGGTTGTGCTACGCACATGATTGTGGGTCGCTACGCCAGTATATAGTTATAGGTGCTGGTCTTGTGGTATAGTTATTTACTAAGGACTTGTTGTGTGAACGTATGTGTGCTAGCTAAAACTAGGTGTGTATGTGTGCTAGTTATATAATGGTATGATTGGTGTATGTAAATGAAATGTTAGCGTGTATGGGTGTGCACCATGCACGGGTACGTATGTGCTTAGTTATAGGTATTGATGACTATGATATATGTGGCGTGTCGTAAATACAGTTATAGGACCGTACGTAATGTGAATGTATAGTGAAATACTTGAATGCATTTGAATGACTATATATATTATGAAACTATAGTAGTGGTGAATATATATATATATATAGTGAAACTTGATTAATAATGGTATGGTGTGACTACATGAGTTGATGTGTTTGGTATTGGATGTGTACTAGGAACCATTAGAGGGTAGTATATCCTTGATGTTTGTGCATAGGTAGCTACCTATAGGTAGAGCAATGATTGTATTTGCTAAGTGTGAGACTATCCTTATATGAGTATCTGAAATATTGTTTTGTGTTTAGGTAGGTAGTAGTTATATAAGGGATGCATGCTTATATATATGATTGAAATACATGTATGAATTTGACTGACTATAATAGGTATACGTGTATACGTATATGTATATATATACGTGTTGGTAGTGTTAATGTTTGACTACCTAGTGCGTATATGAGCACCTGTAATGACTATACCTGGTTTGAAATATAATGTGACTTGATTTGGGGTAGTTATTAGAGCGACTAGATATATTAGAAAGTCCGAGGACGGACTTTATTCTAAGGTGGGGAGGATGTAACGACCACTTTTCGTCGCACGTTGTTCGTGCACGTGCTTTTGGCCATGCACGTGTTTGTTTTAGACTTTGTTTGTTGGTGAACACTTTCGTGTGATATGCCGTTGTGAACGTCTCTGAGAGTATTAAATAGTGGCACCATCTTGGAACGACACTTCTCGAGTCGTTTTCCCACAATTTAATCTCACTCGATGAGACGTGACGATTTTCACTTTTGACGGGAGACGTTTCTATTTTTAGTTTCGTCGTCTGACATCGAATTTGAGATCCGTCTTCTTCGTTAGCTCACTCTCATCATCATGATCACCACGATATTTATTTTATAATTTTTGGAGTTTATTTGACCACTTTTATATTTTTAGCAAGTTTTATAATATTTTTAATAATTAATTTTTAAATTATTTTCAGCCAAATAAAATTTATTTGAGTTTTAAACGTATTAAAGAATTTTTGAGCGAATTTCTAGCTCATTTGGATCAAGTCAAATCCTTGGGTGAGTTGGAGAAGTTGAGATTTAAATTTTAAATTATTTTAAACTTCTAATCCTATTAGATTTAGCCCTAGACCTAGTCAACACATCTACACTATATAAACAACCCCTAGGAAGACCTATTTTCGCAAGTAATTAACCCTAGCCTCTTCCAAAAATCAGATTTGACGTTGCGACGATTCGTCGCAACGTTGCGACGAACGGCTGCCGCACGACCGAAGAGATCG
Organism: Scilla litardierei; assembly: GCA_030789695.1. NCBI lineage: Eukaryota > Viridiplantae > Streptophyta > Magnoliopsida > Asparagales > Asparagaceae > Scilla > Scilla litardierei. Next base: position 490,151,540 of record CM061142.1, on the reverse strand, counting down.
CCCCCGTTCCCCCGCTCCGACCGAAGCCCAACCCCGCTCACGCTCCGCTCCGCACGCTGCAGCAGCAGCCGCCCCCGTTCCCCCGCTCTGACCGAGAGAGGCCCTCGGTCAGACCGAGAGCTTCAACCCCGCACAACGCCCGCACCAACCCCCGCTTGTCGCCCCGCTCCGCACCGCGCCCGACCGACCCGCTTCTCCGCACCGACCGGTGTTGCAAGCGTTGCAATGTTGCAACATCGCACCCCCCGCATCCAAGCGCCTGACCGAGCCCCTCTCCCGCACTGACCGAGAAGCAACCCCGCACCAAGCGCTCCTCCGCACTGCTGCACACCCCAAGCGTTGCACAAGCCCGTTCCCCCGCACCGACCGATGGAGCCCCCCGCATTTGGCTGTGTACGACCGAGAGCAAACGTCGCAACCCCGCAACCGTCGCACCACTTGCCACCGTGGGCCCCCCAAGTTCTCCAGAGGTATTGTGGGTCCCCCAAAGATCCCTAGGACTACTGTGGGCCCCACCTAGATGCTTTCTCTCCGACGATTCGCCGTGCATGACGTTGCGACACGTCGTAGCCCGTCGTCGCACGTGCTAGCTTTGGAATCTGGAACCGTCGCTCCGGTTGATTGCTCTGAACTTTCCAGCGAGGAAACTAATTTGGAATCTGGACTTGGAGCGCGTTCTCTTATTCCAACCCCCGGCGTCGCTACCCGACGCCGGTGTAGCTTTCGCGTCGTGTTGAGGTAACGCTTTGCACCCCTAGGACCCCCAACCCAATGCATGCTAATCAAGACTAAAATCAGTATTTTTAAAGTATTTTAAATGTTTTAAATTCACTAATCAAGATTAATAATATGGACTTTAGGCCGGTGGACTTGTGCACGTAGGATAATTGTGATTTTTGGACTCATTGGACGGTGTGCTCAGACGTCGTACTTGCAGGCAAGTGAAACTTGCCAAATCTTGTGTAGGGCCATGTTTTTAGGCCACTTCCTTGTTTTTAGCGTAAAAGAGACTAGTCAGTGAAATGATAGCTGGCTAGACGCCTACTTGATCTAGTTTGACAACGAAACTAGATCCGTCACCAAATTGATCTAGCTTGACAACGAAGCTAGATCCAACCCTTTAAACTTGTTGTTCATGCATACTAAACTGTCACGTTTACTTTCCTTATCTGTACGCACTTTTAACTGCCATGCATTGCATTCTACATGTCATCCAAGTGATTGTTGCATTCGTAGCACACGCTACAATACTTGTACTCCTTGAATACTACTTCCAGGGAAACGGGCCTCATGTGTTGGTCAAAAGCCAATGCCCGGGTTCCTGGACCGGCTAGGTGCACCCCTATGCCATACTCGTTAAAAACACTTCCTGGCTCGTGATCCAGAAGCGAGCATTCCCGTTCGGGGGTAAGGCCCGGGCTCGATACACGTGGAGGGGTAGGGATAAACGGTCAACTGAGCTTAGGAGTGGCCTGATCCGCCCTCTAGCCAGAAGACGGAATCTCTGTGCACGAGGTGCTTACTTTTCTTGTCTTGTACTTGTCTTGTGAATGATTCATGAAATACTTGTCATCCATGCCATGTTTAAATGCCATGCTCGTACTTTACTTTACTTTACTTTACTTTACTCATACTTTAAACTGCCATGTCATTGCATTCATGCTAGAACTGCTAGGTTGCTTTACCTACTTTCAGTTTTCTTGCACAAGTCTCTTGTAGACTTGCTGACATGTGCCCCTTGCTCTTTTGGGTGTCACATGTTAGACCCTGAGCCAGAGACCGTTGCTGAGTACGTGATGTGTTGCTGACGCTGAGCCTGAGTCCATGTCTGCCTAGGAGGAGTTTTATGGACACCGGTGACCTTTCTTGGTGATTTTACTGAGTTTCTTTTGTTTTAGGTTTTGTTGTTAGCTGTCGGTGCGTGGCACCTTTGTTTTGTACGCTGTACTTTTGTTGGCCATGTTTGGGCCTTTAGACTCTCTTTTATTTCTGCCTGGTGGCTTTTCTGCGATGTTGGAATTTATATTTATGGATATTCTGAGACTATTCTTCGTCCCATTTCATTATTATTATCTTTGTTTCGTTTCGCGTTGCAAGGACCTGCAGTTTTAAATTTGATTGACGCTTATCGGACTTGCAGCTTTGTAGCTTCAAGTCTGAGCGGACCTTCTCACGCTTCGCCTCCATATTTTTGGGAAGCGGGGCGTGACAAACTTGGGTCGTAACCCCCTCTTCTTCTAGTCATGCAAAACCTCTCCCCTATCCGACACCAGGCGCCCAGGCCACTTCCCTCCAGACTGTCGCCCATGTCCTCTTCTCCGGCAGCCAGATCCACTGCCCAGAGCCCCCCACACTACGGTCGATGCCGCGGCAGCCGTTGCTACCTCCCCCATTCCTCAACATCGACAGACTACGCGACCCCCTTCAGTTCTCCGATCTAACCCCGACGCTGCCATCCTTTTCCTCTCGCTATCGTCGATGAGCGCCCTTTGCTAGGGCTGCCCTCAGAGTTGCCAAACTCGTCACCACCGGGCCCGAGCTCGTCGGGGCTCCCTTCGACGGCAAAGGCCGCCCTACGGCCATGCCGCTGCCCCCTGACCCGCAGTGCCCGAGCTCCGACGCACTCCAATGCTGCCGCTAGTCGCCCCATTTACAACTCATGCGAAGCTACCGCATGTAAGTGATTTATAAGTAACAGTTTGTCACAGTAATGATCAGTGGCTTATTTTATGAGTTATAGGCATAGTGTAAGTTGTTTTCTTTTGTGAACTCGGTACTCATGCATGAAGAGTTATTATAAGAATGACCAGTAGCGTAGGAAACGAGGAACCCATGTTTCTTCCCAATGTGTGAGTAGTGCCTTTCAATGGGTGGACAGTACGTCTATAGGTTAGAGTAGGTTAGTTTTACTAACCTACAGTTTATAACTTTCCTTAACTAAATTGATGTACATGTTTTAACAGCTATTACATTGTTATGATACTATAACTGTTAGTTATATTACATTAAGTTTATACATATAATGTTAGGTAGAACATTAAAACATGTTATCTAATGGGTAACGGAAATTATAATGCATGAACAGCGAATTTATTAGGTATACAGCCCCTACCTAAGCAGGTTTAATAGCATTCCTTAGTTTGACGTTAATCTTTGACGCAGATAAATCTCGCCTTTCATCATGATCACCTGGGCACCCCAAACCGACTCAAACAGGCAAGTGTGAAATTAAATATGAATTTTTGAAGTCAGATGATTATTACGTCATTTTTACTCTATGCTGTATAACTTTAAATCTGCACGTGAAATGACGCATGAAACTATTTCCATAATGTTCTAGACCAAAAATGTGACATTTTGACATATAACTTGATAGTTTTCAATGTTAAACATCGGCAAAGAAAATTGTTTCCTTTAACAAGTAATCGTCTCGACATTCCTTTAATTTTTGTAAATGTTGTGAAATAATGAAACATTGACGACTTTAAATGAATGAACCTCTTGCTTGGTCATTAGTGAATGACATCGTGAAATCGTGCGCCTCGAAGGCGTATTCATGATTTCGTGATGTCGTGTGAGTCGACTAGGCCGGCTCGTGTTCCGGCAAACTTTTGGGGTGGGGTAAGGTTGAGCGGCCACTAAGCGTATGAAAGGGTCATGTCTTTAAGAACACCACCTATACGGTCGTTTAGTATCAATCGTGATTATACCCCCGCGAAAAGAATGACTTACTCATCACGTCTTAAAGGCGAGAACCCTTGAGTGATAGAAGAAGATACTGACATGAAATTGCAATTGCCGTGCTAATAATGTTTTAGAATTGTCATCACTTTACTTTAAACTGCTTAGAACTGCCATGCTAAGTTTGTCTCATTTTACTTCTCTTTAAAAATTGCCATGCTTAAAATGTTATTGTTGACCCATTGTATAAGAGTAATTAATGCTTAAAAGTTCATTATTATGTGTACATCTTGCCTTGGGTTCTAACCTCTTCTTGCAGACCCTTGCTGACATACATTCATGTTTTTGGATGTATGTCAGATCCCGAATTTGAGTGCTAGGAGGATCCTTTCGAGATGCCTGACTTAGAAAGCCAGAGTTCGCCATAGACGTCGTATCTCTCCTTGTGGAGGACTAGGGACTTCCACTGTCGTCGTCATTTTTTAGTTTACTTTCAGTTGTTGTTGTAGTTTAGTGTACGTTTCTTTTGTTGCTACTTTAGCCCTGTTGTGGCTTGTCGTTTAATTTCGTGTCTGGACTTAATATCTATGGATGTGGCTTTTACCTTTGAATGTATTCTTATTGTTCTGAAAAGCACGCAAAGACTTGTCCTGTGTTTTTATCACAGACGCTCATTGAACTCGAGCTTCACTGCTCCAGTTCAAGCGGACCGTGTAACGTTCTCGCTTCCGGTGTCTTTTGGGAAGTAGGACATTACAAAGGGGTTGCTAGAACCATAATGGTGACAACAACAAATACCGGACTGGTCGCTCTTGCACTTCCGTTATTATAAGTTACCCCCAAACCCAAGTGTCTGTGATGTTTATTAAGTATATTCTTTTTATTACGAGATGTTCCACAATATGTTCCATAATATGATATTCCACAAGATGTATCATAAGGTACTCCTGTCACGCCCCGCTTCCCAAAATGGACGGAAGCGAAACGTGACGAGGCCCGCTTAGGCCAGAGGTTTAGAAGCTCGGACCCAATAAGCGTCTGTAGGGGTACCATTTAAAAGACTTTTCAGGTTCTTGCATTTTTTTATAGTTCGAAACAACAAAAGTACAGAAAAGAAATTTGCATTCATTAAATTAGAGATATGATGTTCAACAAGTACAAAGTCTAAAAAGAAGCCTAAGCGTGGCAAAGAAAACTGAAAGTAGTAACCTTTGAAGGTGGCGACTAAAAAGACCTCAAGGTCTGGTCCTCGTCAGGCACGTGCTCTGGGTCGACGTCCTCGGCTCCACGTACTCCAGCGAGTCTGCTTCGTCCACGATCTCTGGCTGAACACCTGACGTACAGCACCCAAGAAAAAGGAACTGTACGTCAGGTAAAGTCTACAAGAAGGGTTAGACTTTACTGCAAGTGCACCGAACTTTAAACAACGGTTTACTGGTTGATTAGCATGCTGAGGTTCTTTTACACAACAGTTTACTGGTTGATTAGCATGCTGTGGTTATAACAGAGTAACACGACAGGAAGTAACGCAGCAGGAAAGTAAAACGGGACAAGTAGTAGTCGTAGCGTGTGCTACCAACTACGGGACTAGCCTACAGGTGTCAAGACAAGACGTGACGTGACGGAAGCAAGGCAGGACAAGACAAGTGAGACACGAAAGGGTTCACGCCTTACGGTTCGAGGGGGATCAGACCCTCTTACCGTGCGCACGCTCAACCCAACCCCAAACCCCAAGACAAGACAAGACAAGATATCCGTACAAGGGATCACTCGCTCTAGCTTGGCGAGTGCCCTATTGCCCGCAGGCTGAGAATCCGTACAAGGGATCACTCTCTCTAGCTTGGAGAGTGCCCTATTGCCCTCGGGCTGTGTATCCGTACAAGGGATCACTCTCTCAACTTGGAGAGTGCCCTATTGCCCGCAGGCTGTGAGTCTGTACAAGGGATCACTCGGCGAGTGCCCTATTGCCTAGCGGGCTGTGCAAGACGGGACGTGACGTGACAAGACGGGAAGGGTTATTCTAGGGTGTCCACACACACGCACACACATGATAGCCCTACAGCATGAAAAAGTTGTTGTTGTCAGGCTCAGACTTCGTCGTCAAGTCTGAGCCGTCAAGAGTCGTCCCGGACGCTATCATTTCACGTCCGGTTCTATTTGTTCACATTTAACAGTTCTAACCAACTAAGGCCTAAACACGGCCAAAAGTGCAAGTGGATACACTTGCCTGCGATGGCGAGTGTGTCGTCCTCCCGAAGCGTCTCGTCCAGTCGTCGCGTCCGCGGTAGTCCGTCTGAAACAGTCACGGCGACGGTGTCAGGTCGCGAATTCGTCAAATCCTATTAGGTTTCGTTTCTAGGTTTTCGGGACTATCCTATTCGTCAAAAGTTACTTTTTTTTGATGTATCAACCTAATCGACGATCTATCCTATGTGCACAGTCAAATTTGTCCGTTCGTCGATTTTCTATGTTCGTACAACGTTTTACAGGAGCAGAAAATTAAATTTAGTTCAAGTTGACGGTTTTTAGTTTAGGGTTCAGTCAGCTATTGTGGGGGTTTCTACGAGTTTCGGGGAACCAACCTGAACCGGAGTTTGCTGTCGATTGGATGTCGGGTCTGATCGGAGAACTCCTCGGCTTCAGATCTGGTCCTCGCACGTCTCTCCAAAAGTTCGAACTTGCGACGAAGGCCTACGACGTGTCGCAACGTCGTAGACGGCAAATCCGCGAAGTGGCACGTCCAAGTGGGGCCCATAGCAGTGCTAGGGGTCCAAGGGGGGCCCACAACACCTCAGGAGCACTTGGGGGGCCCACCACAGAAGTTGGTGTGGGAGAAACCCACTTGAGACACTAGGCCGTCGGTCGTTCACCCTCGGTGCGAGGGTTTCTCTCGGTCAGACCGAGAGAAGCTCTCGGTCGTGCGAGCTGCGATGCGGGGGAGGTCGGCACAGCGTCGGTGCGAGGGTTCTTGTCGGTCAGACCGACAGATCTTGTCGGTCGGGCGCTTGGACGAAGCTGGCAGCGGAGCGGGGTGCGGAGCGGCTTCGGGTGCGGAGCGGGCCTCGGTCAGACCGACGGGGCGGGTCGGTCAGGCGCTGGCGATGCGGAGCGGGGCGATGCGGGCGGCTGTGCGAGGGAGCCTCTCGGTCAGACCGAGAGAGAGCCTCGGTCGGAGCGGGCGACAGCGGGGGAAAGCGATGCAGCGGCTGTGCGAGCGGCGATGCGGGGTGCTGCTCCGGTCGTGCAAGGGGATTTGCGGGGGAGAGCTCCGGTCGTGCACGCTGCGATCGTCGCAACGTTGCGACGAAGCTTTAGAAGATGAAACGGCGGCTAGGGTTTTGAGCTATGACGAAATAACTTTTCCTAGGGCTAACTTAAATAGGTTAGAGCTAGGGTTAGGGTTTGGGTTCGGAAAAATATTATTAAAATAATTTAAATTAATTAATTTACTTAAAAATTACTCTCCTCTCCCTCACGCAAAATGGGTGCGGCCAAAAATTCTAAAATTTTTCCTAAAAATTCTTTAATACGTTATTATAATATAGAAATTTTATTGTAATTAAAAATGTTATAAAAATTGGTTTTAAAATTATTTAAAGCTTTCAAAAAAATAGAAATTAGGTCAAATTAAGTCCAAAAATTATAAAATAATTATGGGGTGTTCTAGATGATTAAAGAAAGATAGTGGAGAAGACGGATCTTCATTTTGATGTCGAGAGACGAAACTAAAATTCGTAACGTCTCGCATCAAAGCAGAAAGTCGCGACATCACGCCAATTAAGATAGCGTCGCTGAAGAACGACTCGAGATATGTTGTTACAAAGTTATTCCACAATATAATACTTCCAGAGACGATCACGTCGATATATCACTCAATAATATTCAAAAACAAATAAAGTCAAAAATAAGCACGTGCACAATCAATAGCACGTGCACAAAGAAAGTACGATCGGAAACCGACCGTTACATTCTACCCACCTTAGAAATGATTCCGCCCTCGGAATCACTCACACTAGTAACAATATTACCCATATAACCTTTTACCCGCGACTATCATATCTACTCATAAAGATTTCTAATCCTGTAACTTCGAACAACGTTCCTCAATAATACCCCCATAATCCATCTTTTCACTGGCAAAGCCACAGCTAACTCACCTCCTAATAATATAGTTCCATCACTACCGTTCCAATTTCCAACTCCAAGTTCTCATAAAAATAATAATCATGTTTTGATATCGTACCACTCCACTAAACATCATCATCGCTCATTAATATCTTTTAAATTGCTAAATCTTTTCCCAACATTAATAAATCTCCAAAAGAATATGAGATTATAGTCATCCACCAATCCAAGACAAAAACATTTGTCTCTCCTATAATACCTTCACCAATCAGCAATCGCCGTGTCTTCAATACATTCTCGTCATATCTCCCCATAAATTCATCCACCAAATAATTTGATCTGTCAGAATCACCCCTCATCCTGCTCACTATAACTAATCCCAACCAATATTAAGTCCGACTGCCTAATCATCCATTATCTCCACACGTCGTGTTATTCTCAAAGTCTTCTCACGTCAATTCATCAATCCGTCTCAATGCTAATATAAGCTCTACTCAATCTCATGATCACCCTAACTCATACTATTCTCCGCAGTTACTCCTATCTACTACCCGTCTAAGCCTCAAGTCTGATAAGTTATCATCTCCTCGCATATAATTTCATTCAAACAGAATTCCCCATTGAGTCCACCACACTTCGGTTTTATAAATAAGTCTGAGACAGTTCATTCTTTTCATCAAAAAAAATATTCTAATCCATCATCCTCGTGTTCCCAAAATCAATTAATCATTGCCATAATAAAACTTATCTCACTCCAAGCCTACTTGCAAACACAATCCTATAACGATAATAGCTAGTCCCAATTAATATAACAACCATAAACACGAAAACTTTCTTTAAGGGAGAAGAAGAGAAGAGAAAGAGGGACTTAAGGCCAAGGAAATACTTTAAAACATTTGGAAAAAGAACGTGCGGTGTTGCGGTAATGGATGAGGGAGGTTAAGTGATTTGTGATCTGGTGAGCTAGTTTGAAAACTTTAAAGATTTGGTTTAAAGAAGACAAAATTTTGATACAGTCACATACAACCAAGATAAACCATTCATTAAGACTAAAACTAAATCTAAGGATCTACCTGTGATGACGCCATTCTTATAAGTATGAATACCGTCATTCAGACAACTTCCCGCATACCCTGGTTGACACTGAGTACACATTCAAGACACATGAGACAAACATCAGGATCCTAAAGATGACACACTCCTACAGGTCTACACACTCTACCTATACTCAGGCACTGCAACGACATCACCTACCAAAGGACCTACTCCTAACTGGAGATAACATGGATAACTACAAGATCTAATGTCTAGATAAAAGAAGGAAAGAAAACTAAATCAAAAGCGGAACGAAATAAGATCGGAAGGAACGAGTTCAAATAAGGCAAGATAAAGAGGTAGTTGGTTGGGTGTAAAACGATTGTTTTGCAAATGAAAAAAAATAAGTTTACACAAAGATTTTGAAATGTGGTCACGAGAAACATAGATTAGATATGATAATAATAATAAAAATAATTGAAGTTCCACCTAGTCCAGAAAATATTTTAAAAGTATGAACTGTAAGTGATTTAGAAATAGATCTGGTAGCCCAGAAAAATATAAATTGAATTATCAAAATGTTAACACGGTTTTAAAAATGAAAATATGAAAGATACCGATTTGAAATAATTTCCAGATAGTAACTTGAAAATTGACGACCAAAGAGATTTCAAAATCTAAGAAGGAACTTTTAATCGAAAAGCAATAAATTTTAAATATATATAATAAAGGGTTTTCAAGGAAGTTAAACCGAGCGAAGAATTTAATAATGGGTTTCGAAAACAAGAAATAGAAGAAATAAAAGTAGGATGAGGTAGCGATTGTTTTGCAAATAAAAATGAATTCAAACAAAAATTCTTGAAGTATGAGCACGACGAACATAGGGTTGTTTATATGTAAGAAATTTAAATTCCCCCTTTGTTTTAGAAAAATATTCTGAAGTACGTACGTAAATGGTTAAAATAAATTTCGTAGGTAGAAAAGTGATATATTGAATTCCCGAAATGATAACAAAGTTTTAAAACTAAAATTCGATGGATACTGATTCGAAAATAAGTACGAGGTCGTAACTTAAAACTTTTACGACCGAAAGGTTTCAAAATTTGCGAAAGAATTTTAACTTAACCGAAAATAAGAAATTTTAAATAAAAAGTTTTCAAAGAAGTCAAATTCGGCGGAGAATTTAATAATGAATTTCAAAAATACTTTTAAAGGAAGCAGGTTTTGGGAAAAGGGGAAAATTCGAAAAAAAGTACAAGATAGTAGAAATAAATTGTGTAGTTTATAAAAGTAATATATATATTTTGGAAACAAGGCAAATAATCGAGATATTGACTTAAAACATTTACGTCCAAGAAAGCTCCAAGTCAATTAAAAGTTTTATCTCGATCCAAAACAACAAATTTTTAAATATAATATAGGGGTTTTCAAAGAAATCAATCTAGAGCGAAAACTTAATAAGGAAAGTCGAAAATAATTTTAGAGAAGGTAGAATTGGTCAGGGAAGGGGTTCGAAAGATCGATGATGATCGTCAGAAAACGATCACGAGAATCGGGAGGAAGGAAAAGTGATCGCATGAAGATTATGCGTAAGATATGAATCGTGAAGAGCTACGATGGGACTCTATGGTCGATAGCACAAAATTTGCAAGGATCAGAGGGATGCTAGAGGACAAGGGTTCTAATCATCGGGTCGTCTAAAGATTTAGGATAACTCAGCTCTAAGACTTCCTAATGAGCTAGAATATGATCAGGATCTAAAGAGAAGGTTCCTAAGAGAATCGAGGTTACGTTCTGCTGGGCCCGAAGTCAATGGAGCTGGGTGAGCGACTAACTAAAAGAAGGACTCTAAATATCTAATATGATCAGAATCAAATGGGGATGCTAAAATAGTCTAGGACGAGGACGACTAAATCTTAACCAAGGCATCCGACTATCAACCTGGGACGTCTACCTAAGTCTTCCTACTATCTAAGACTGGGAAACTAATTCAGACTTGTACGTGGATATCAAATGAATGCGGTACTTTTATTGTTCCGAACTTTTGCAAGACCTGCATGGGCCACCACTAAAACCTATCACGCCCCGCTTCCCAAAATGGACGGAAGCGAAACGTGACGAGGCCCGCTTAGGCCAGAGCTTTAGAAGCTCGGACCCAATAAGCGTCTGTAGAGGTACCATTTAAAAGACTTTTCAGGTTCTTGCATTTTTTTATAATTCGAAACAACAAAAGTACAGAAAAGAAATTTGCATTCATTAAATTAGAGATATGATGTTCAACAAGTACAAAGTCTAAAAAGAAGCCTAAGCGTGGCAAAGAAAACTGAAAGTAGTAACCTCTGAAGGTGGCGACTAAAAAGACCTCAAGGTCTGGTCCTCGTCAGGCACGTGCTCTTGGTCGACGTCCTCGGCTCCACGTACTCCAGCGAGTCTGCTTCGTCCACGATCTCTGGCTGAACACCTGACGTACAGCACCCAAGAAAAAGGAACTGTACGTCAGGTAAAGTCTACAAGAAGGGTTAGACTTTACTGCAAGTGCACCGAACTTTAAACAACGGTTTACTGGTTGATTAGCATGCTGAGGTTCTTTTACACAACAGTTTACTGGTTGATTAGCATGCTGTGGTTATAACAGAGTAACACGACAGGAAGTAACGCAGCAGGAAAGTAAAACGGGACAAGTAGTAGTCGTAGCGTGTGCTACCAACTACGGGACTAGCCTACAGGTGTCAAGACAAGACGTGACGTGACGGAAGCAAGGCAGGACAAGACAAGTGAGACACGAAAGGGTTCACGCCTTACGGTTCGAGGGGGATCAGACCCTCTTACCGTGCGCACGCTCAACCCAACCCCAAACCCCAAGACAAGACAAGACAAGATATCCGTACAAGGGATCACTCGCTCTAGCTTGGCGAGTGCCCTATTGCCCGCAGGCTGAGAATCCGTACAAGGGATCACTCTCTCTAGCTTGGAGAGTGCCCTATTGCCCTCGGGCTGTGTATCCGTACAAGGGATCACTCTCTCAACTTGGAGAGTGCCCTATTGCCCGCAGGCTGTGAGTCTGTACAAGGGATCACTCGGCGAGTGCCCTATTGCCCAGCGGGCTGTGCAAGACGGGACGTGACGTGACAAGACGGGAAGGGTTATTCTAGGGTGTCCACACACACGCACACACATGATAGCCCTACAGCATGAAAAAGTTGTTGTTGTCAGGCTCAGACTTCGTCGTCAAGTCTGAGCCGTCAAGAGTCGTCCCGGACGCTATCATTTCACGTCCGGTTCTATTTGTTCACATTTAACAGTTCTAACCAACTAAGGCCTAAACACGGCCAAAAGTGCAAGTGGATACACTTGCCTGCGATGGCGAGTGTGTCGTCCTCCCGAAGCGTCTCGTCCAGTCGTCGCGTCCGCGGTAGTCCGTCTGAAACAGTCACGGCGACGGTGTCAGGTCGCGAATTCGTCAAATCCTATTAGGTTTCGTTTCTAGGTTTTCGGGACTATCCTATTCGTCAAAAGTCACTTTTTTTGATGTATCAACCTAATCGACGATCTATCCTATGTGCACAGTCAAATTTGTCCGTTCGTCGATTTTCTATGTTCGTACAACGTTTTACAGGAGCAGAAAATTAAATTTAGTTCAAGTTGACGGTTTTTAGTTTAGGGTTCTGTCAGCTATTGTGGGGGTTTCTACGAGTTTCGGGGAACCAACCTGAACCGGAGTTTGCTGTCGATTGGATGTCGGGTCTGATCGGAGAACTCCTCGGCTTCAGATCTGGTCCTCGCACGTCTCTCCAAAAGTTCGAACTTGCGACGAAGGCCTACGACGTGTCGCAACGTCGTAGACGGCAAATCCGTGAAGTGGCACGTCCAAGTGGGGCCCACAGCAGTGCTAGGGGTCCAAGGGGGGCCCACAACACCTCAGGAGCACTTGGGGGGCCCACCACAGAAGTTGGTGTGGGAGAAACCCACTTACGACACTAGGCCGTCGGTCGTTCACCCTCGGTGCGAGGGTTTCTCTCGGTCAGACCGAGAGAAGCTCTCGGTCGTGCGATCTGCGATGCGGGGGAGGTCGGCACAGCGTCGGTGCGAGGGTTCTTGTCGGTCAGACCGACAATCTTGTCGGTCGGGTGCTTGGACGAAGCTGGCAGCGGAGCGGGGTGCGGAGCGGCTTCGGGTGCAGAGCGGGCCTCGGTCAGACCGACGGGGAGGGTCGGTCAGGCGCTGGCGATGCGGAGCGGGGCGATGCGGGCGGCTGTGCGAGGGAGCCTCTCGGTTAGACCGAGAGAGAGCCTTGGTCGGAGCGGGCGACAGCGGGGGAAAGCGATGCAGCGGCTGTGCGAGCGGCGATGCGGGGTGCTGCTCCGGTCGTGCAAGGGGATTTGCGGGGGAGAGCTCCGGTCGTGCACGCTGCGATCGTCGCAACGTTGCGACGAAGCTTTAGAAGATGAAACGGCGGCTAGGGTTTTGAGCTATGACGAAATAACTTTTCCTAGGGCTAACTTAAATAGGTTAGAGCTAGGGTTAGGGTTTGGGTTCGGAAAAATATTATTAAAATAATTTAAATTAATTAATTTACTTAAAAATTACTCTCCTCTCCCTCACGCAAAATGGGTGCGGCCAAAAATTCTAAAATTTTTCCTAAAAATTCTTTAATACGTTATTATAATATAGAAATTTTATTGTAATTAAAAATATTATAAAAATTGGTTTTAAAATTATTTAAAGCTTTCAAAAAAATAGAAAATAGGTCAAATTAAGTCCAAAAATTATAAAATAATTATGGGGTGTTCTAGATGACTAAAGAAAGATAGTGGAGAAGACGGATCTTCATTTTGATGTCGAGAGACGAAACTAAAATTCGTAACGTCTCGCATCAAAGCAGAAAGTCGCGACATCACGCCAATTAAGATAGCGTCGCTGAAGAACGACTCGAGATATGTTGTTACAAAGTTATTCCACAATCTAATACTTCCAGAGACGATCATGTCGATATATCACTCAATAATATTCAAAAACAAATAAAGTCAAAAATAAGCACGTGCACAATCAATAGCACGTGCACAAAGAAAGTACGATCGGAAACCGACCGTTACAACTCCACAAGATGTACCACACGATATTCTATTCAACAATTAATTAGCATTTATTGAGTCATTTATAAATGTCAAGCAGCAAGTGATGTGACTATTTAACAGTGAGTAATCATGCGATAAGTGGTTTTTATGTGACAAGCTAAATGACGTTCCATATTTACTATGATAGTTAAACCAAGACCACTGGTTGAATTTCTTATTGAAAAGACAGAAAGATTAAGACAAGTTAAACAAAGATGATTCCATGCTTCGAGCATATGGTATTTCAATTAGTACACAGTTTACCTAAGGTGGATGGTTGTGTGCTACAACCATCCAGTTTGAAAGTTGGCAATGTCATGTTTTTCGAGTCAAAGTCGTTTTGTAGTTGATTCGTTTCCTATTTAGTTAGGTCTATAGTCATTTGTTCAAGTCAATAACTGTTCTAAGGCTATATGTCATGTCCTAAGTTCATACTAGTACAATATCCAAGTTTCTAAAGTTAGAATTGGAGTGACTTACAGTTTCGATGTCGTCGTAGTAAGCTGGGGCTGGAGCTAGAGCTTGCAAGGGTGCTCGTGCACGAGGAACGGTACTTGCAAACATCAGAAATATTCGTTTAAAGGTCACACTATTTTCTATCTATTTTTATTAGTTGTTTCTAATTTTATTATATCTTAAAACGTGATAAAATATGCGCTAAGAATTTTTAGATGGGCTAGATATGAGAAAAATTAATTTTACGTAGGAAGAAAGTATTTTTTTGAAGCTCATAGACATTTGTTATAATTTTTAAAATCTTAAAATCAATTTTTGGGATTTAAAATCAATTATAAACTAATTTCTAAAGTTAAAAACTAACGATCATAAACGTTCGACGATTTGTTTAGAGAAAAGTACCCGTCGAAATATCTCGTATGACCTGTTAAAATATCTATCTTAATTAGTAGAATACAACGATATTTTTCATATGTATGGGTTCTAGTGTATTATGAAAAATAAAAGTGGTTTTATCAAATCTGGATTAACTACAGTAAATTTTGAAAAATCATAACTTGGAAAATAGACATCGGTTGGGACGAATCTGGCGCCTACGCGACAATGCGTACTACATTTTGGTATTTTTAGATTTTCAGTGGGGGTCATATATTTTCGGTTTTCTAATTTGTTTCCATTAAAAACTTTTCTCTCTCTAACTTTCTCTCTTTCTCTCTCCCAGAAAACAAACTTTTGTGTTTCTCAAACTCACTCAAGCGCGCGAAGGCATCAGCAAGCCATCAAGGGGGTTGCCAGAGGGGGCGGCATGAGCGACGGCAGGCATGCCGACGGCGGCGGGCAGGTGGCACGAGCAGCGGCGGCGCGCATGCAACGACATGGAGCGGGAGGACCTGGGGGTTGTTGTTGTTGCTACTTGTGCGTGCAGCTGCTGTGGAGTGGAAAGGCGACGGTGGCTGTAACGGTCGCTTTCCGATCGTACTTTGTTCGTGCACGTGCTTTTGACCGTGCACGTATTTATTTTAGACTTTGTTTGTTTGTGAACACTTTGGTGTGATATGTCGTTGTGAACGTCTCTGAGAGTATTAAATTGTGGCACTAATTTGGAACGATATTTCTCGGGTCGTTCTCCCACGATTTGATCTTATTCGAAGAGATGTTGTGATTTTCACTTTTGACGTGAGATGTTTCTATTTTTAGTTTCGTCACTCGACGTCGAAATTGAGATCCGTCTTCTTAGTTTCCTTTCTCTCGTCGTCCCGATCACCCCAATATTTATTTCACAATTTTCGGATTTCGTTTGACCTATTTTATATTTTTCGCAAAGTTTTAAATATTTTTAAATACTAAGTTTTAAAGTATTTTCGACCTAATAAAATTTCTATTAGATTAATACTCTTCAAAATATTTTTGACCCAAATCCTAGCCCCTATCTTGGCCGCACCCTAGCCTTGCGTGAGTAGGAGAGGGAGAGAACTGGGTTTTATTATTTTTAAAATCCTAATCCTAATAGGATTAACCCTAGACCAAGTCAACCCACCTATACTATATAAACAACCCCTAGGATAACCTATTTTCGCAAGCAAACAAACCCTAGCCGCCCCCACAACTCAAAATCTCGCTTGCGACGTTCGTCGCAACCCAGCCCCTCAGCCGCCCCCGCACGACCGACATTTTTGCTTGGTTTCCCTCGGTCTGACCGAGGCTCAGCCCCGCACCCCCGCCCGCTCCGCACTCAGCCGCCCGCTTCGCACAGCCCCCGCTGTGACCTAGAACTTCTCTCGGTCTGACCGAGAGCTTCGCCCGCATCGCCCGCATCGCCCCACTCTGCTGCAACCTGCAGCACACGACCGACGCTTTCCATCGGTCTGACCGACGCACGAGCCCGCACCGCACCAACCCCCGCCCCGTTGCAGCCCGCATCGCTGCAGCCCCCGCTCCCCAAGCGCCCGACCGAAGAGATCCCCCACACCGGCCCGCTGTGACCGAGAGCCCCCGCTCCGCATCGCACCCTGCAGCACTACGACCACCGTGCGCTGTGTCTGACCGAGAGAATCCCTCGCAGCGGCTCGGTCTAACCAAGCGACGTTCATCGCAACGTCGCAAATTTCGCATCGCTTGCCACCGTGGGCCCCCAAGTTCTCCAGAGGTGTTGTGGGTCCCCTATTGGCCCCTAGCACTACTGTGGGTCCCACCTAGGTGTCTCCTCTTAGTGGATTTGCCGATTACGATGTTGCGATACGTCGTAGCCCTTCGTCGCACGTTTTAGCTTTGGAATATTGGTTCGTTGTTCTGGTTGCTGCCCAAACTATTCGAGCGAGGAATCTATTTTTGAATCTGGACTAGGAGCGCATTCTTATATTCCAACCCCTGGCGTCGCTACCCGACGCCAGTGTAGCTTTCGCGTCGTGTTGAGGTAACGATTTGCACCCTTAGGACCCCCAACCTATTGCCTGTTAATCAAGACTAAAATTAACGTTTTAAAGTGTTTTAAATTCACTAATTAAGATTAATAATATGTGACTGTAGGCTGGTGGACTTGTGCACGTAGGTTATTTGTGACTTGGACTCTTTTGGATGGTGTTTTTCTGACGTCAGACTTGCAGGCAAGTGAAACTTGCCAACTTTTGCTTAGGGCCATGTTTTAGGCCACTTCCTTGTTTTTAGCGTAAAAGAGACTAGACAGTGAAATGATAGCTGTCTAAACGCAAATTTTAAGATCTAGCTTGACAACGAAGCTAGATCTGTCACCCTGCCATGTCATTCATGCATTGTTGCTTGCCATGTTTAAATTCCTTATCTGTACCCACTTAAACTATTATCTGCCATGTATTGCATCTTACATGTCATCCAAGTTGAATATTGCATTCGTAGCATACGCTACAATACTTGTACTTCCTTGTTCAGGCTAGGTGCACCCCTATGCCATATTGAAAAACACTTCCTGGCTCGTGATCCAGAAGTGGGCTTCATGTGTTGGTCAAAAGACAATGCCCGATACACGTGGAGGGGTAGGGATAAGCGATCACTTGAGCTTAGGAGTTGGCCCGCGCAGCCACTCTAGCCAAAAGGCGTAATCTATGTGCACGACGTGCTTACTAGACTTGTCCTTGTACTTGTGATTGTTCTTGCAAAACTTGACATCCATGCCATGATTTAAATGCCATGCTCGTACTTTACTTTACTTACTGTACTCATGCTATATCTGCCATGTCATTGCATCATGCTAGAACTGCTAGGTTGCTTTACCTTTACTTTCAGTTTCCTTGCACAAGTCTCTTGTAGACTTGCTGACATGTGCCCCTTGCTCTTTTGGGTGTCACATGTTAGACCCTGAGCCAGAAACCATAGCTGAGGACGAGGTGCTTGCTGACGCTGAGCCGGAGCTTACGTTTGACGAGGAGTTGGTGGACACCGGTGACCAGTCTTAGAGACTGTTCTGAGTTGCTTTGCTTTAGGTTGCTGTTAGTTGTCGGTGCGTAGCACCATTACTTTGTTTTTTGTACGTTGTACTTTTGTTGGCCATGCTGGGGCCTTTTTAGACTCTTTTCTTTTAGCCTGGTGGCTTTTTCTGCGATGTTGGAACTTATTTTATGGATATTCTGAGATTTCTTTTTGTCTCATTTCCTTTATTATTATCTTTGTTTCGTATCGCAATTGCAAGGACCTGCCATTTAAAGTTTATTGACGCTTATCAGACTTGCAGCTTCACAGCTTCAAGTCTGAGCGGACCTACTCACGCTTCGCCTCCATATTTTTGGGAAGTGGTGCGTGACAGGTTTTGTTGGTGGCCCATGCAGGTCACCTCTTGCGACTGCGAATTAACGGAACAACGATAATAACAGAATGTCCAGTAAATAAATTACAACATCCAAGTCACAAGCTTTGAGTCTAATTTTTGTTCGTTTTCTATGTCATTAGATGGCTGGAAGACGACAGACCCGAGCTCGTGGTAGGCCCAATCGTGTTGAGGTGCCGGAT
This sequence comes from Scilla litardierei, assembly GCA_030789695.1. Lineage (NCBI taxonomy): Eukaryota > Viridiplantae > Streptophyta > Magnoliopsida > Asparagales > Asparagaceae > Scilla > Scilla litardierei. The sequence goes on along the minus strand of CM061142.1, from coordinate 490,133,151 downwards.
AGAGAGCCCACCAATGTTGAGATCATGAAGATGATGCATCAGATGATGCAGGTACAGCAGGGTATGCTTCAGAATACCCAGAATGCCCCTCGTTTCGAGTCGAGAGTGAAGTAGTTTCGGGAGCGGGGCCCGACTTACTTTGATGGATCTGAAGGACCGTTGGCTGCTGAGGAGTGGATCAGAAATACTGAGGATAATCTGAAGATGTCGAAGATCAACCCGGCTGGATGGGTTGATTTGGTGAAGAAGTAGCTCAAGGATAATGTCCGCAACTGGTGGGATGCGAAAGAGGAGCTGTTGGTGAGTCCTATACCTTGGGCTACTTTCAAGTCCAGGTTCGATGAGGAGTACTTTTCGAAGGCTGCCAGGAGGGAGATGTCGCAGTGCTTCATTGAGCTGAAACAGGAAAATCTGACGGTGGACTAGTACCATCAGGAGTTCACCAGGCTGAGTCGCTTCGCATCGAAGATGGTGGAGGATGCTGAGGAGAAAGCTCAGAGGTTTCTGCAGGGCCTTTCCCTAGACTTGCAGAGCCTAATGTCTTCATCAGATTTGGAGTCATATCAGAAGTTACTGGTAGCTGCTCGGAGACTGGAGCTAATTGCGAGGCAGAAGAGAGGACAGACATCGGGAGCTGGGAAGAGGCCTATGGAGCAGGTCAGAGTAGTGGTTAGACCTGGGTTCAAGCCTAATCAGCCAGTGTAGTTCAAGAGGCTAGGTGGGCCTACGCAGAAGACTTGCCATTTCTGTGGCAAGACCGGGCATGTCAAGGAGCAGTGTAGGAGGATGTTGGGACAGTGCCTGATTTGTGGAGATCCTAGTCATACTATGAAGGAGTGCCCGAAGTCTAAGCAGCCTTGGAAGGAACCAGTTGTAGCACATCCATTGCAGCAGAGAGCACATGTACCTGCAGGACGTGGAGCAGCCCTCGTTCCACAGAGGCAGGCTTTTCAGCAGGCCATGCAGCCGAGGAGGTAGGCTTTTCTGATGATGGCAGTGGAGAGCGAGGCTGTGGATGAGGTTATCGCAGGTAACTCTCTGTCTAGTTGTTTTCTTCCTTAGTTAGTTTTGGTTGTTAGATTATGTTTGGTTGATTGCTTATGATTGTTTATTAGAATATGGTTTGATTGTTAGACTGTTTGTTAGGTGTGATTTTGGTTTGCACGTTTCCTGCACGAGTCCTCTTTGACTCTGGTGCATCAATGTGCATTATATCCCGGAGCTTCGTGGAGAAGCATTCCTTGACGACATCCCCTCTTCCCAAGAGTTGGAACATCGTTACAGGAAATGGCGTGATCTCGGTGCATCGTGGGTGCAATTCTTTCCCTTTGGTGGTCTTTGGACATGAGCTTTACGCTGATTTTATTGTCCATGACATCATCAACTACGATGCAGTGCTTGGGATGGATTGGCTTGCGAGTTTCTATGCTACGATCGATTGTCGGAGGAAGAAGGTGGTGTTCGAGATCCCAGGACATCCAGTGTTTGAGTTTAGTCGAGGTAGCAGTTCGATTGGCCCTGTCAGATTTCGGGCCAGATCGGTGGAGATTGTTGCTATGCAGATGGAGCAGAGTAGACCAGCTGTGGTGCATGAATTCGACGACTTCTTCCCTGAGGTGATGTCTGGACTGCCGCCCGATCGATCTCTCGAGTTTTTGATCGATCTTATTCCGGGAGCGCAGCCTATTTCGAAGGCACCGTATCGTATGGCTCCAACAGAGTTGGAGGAGTTGCGTAGGCAGCTGGATGAGCTTCTACAGAAGGGTTATATTAATCCTAGTGTGTCTCCGTGGGGAGCACCGGTGTTGCTGGTGAAGAAGAGGGATGGTTCGCGTCGCATGTGCGTGGACTACAGGGAGCTGAATGCTGTGACCATCAAGAATAAATATCCATTGCCTCGTATTGATGACATTTTTGATCAGCTTGGAGGATCGAGGGTGTTCTCTAAGCTGGATCTAAGGAGTGGTTATCACCAGCTGAAGGTAAAGAAGGAGGATATCCCGAAGACAGCATTCAGGACGAAGTATGGTCACTACGAGTTCGTGGTTATGCCTTTCGGTGTAACCAACGCACCTGTAGTTTTTATGAACCTGATGAATCTGATCTTCTATGACTTTCTAGACAAGTTTTTCGTTATCTTTATTGACGACATCCTGATCTATTCAAAGTCGGAGGAAGAGCATGCATCGCACTTAAGGACAGTGTTGGAGATTTTGAGGAAGCATCGTTTGTATGCTAAGTATTCCAAGTGCGAGTTTTGGCTGGATAGAGTTTCTTTTCTTGGGCATGTGGTGTCAGGCGATGGAATTTCAGTGGATCCTGAGAAGATTAGGGCTATCAGAGAGTGGTTTGTTCCGTAGTCAGCGTCTGAGATCCGGAGTTTCCTTGGGCTTGCAGGTTATTATAGGCACTTCATTAAGGACTTTTCCCGGATTGCTGAGCCGATGACCAGACTGACGCGGAAGGATGTACCATTTGTTTGGTCTGATGATTGTGAGAAGGCTTTTGAGGTTCTGAAGGAGAGATTGACGACTGCCCCTGTTCTTGCTGTGCCTGATCGGAGTGGAGGATTCGAGATCTTTTGCGATGCTTCTGGCAAGGGTCTCGGTTGTGTGTTGCATCAGCATGGGCACGTGGTTGCGTATGCTTCTCGTCAGCTCAAGGCTCATGAGAAGAATTACCCGACACACGACTTGGAGTTGGCTGCTGTCGTGTTTGCGCTCAAGATTTGGAGGCACTTCCTGTTGAGTGAGAAGGTGAAGATCTTCACTGATCACAAAATCTTGAAGTACATTTTTACTCAGAAGGAGCTCAACATGCGACAGCGTCGATGGTTAGAGCTCATGGCAGATTATGAGATTGATTTGCGGTATCACCCTGGCAAGGTGAATGTGGTTCCAGATGCTCTGAGTAGACTTCCAGCGGTGATGATGTTGACTTCGCAGTGGAGATTGCAGCAGGATTTTTGCGAGTCTGGTATTGAGATTATTCTTCCTGGAGAGACTTCTTCGTTGATGTGTATACAGATACAGTCGACGATCGTGGATAGGATCAAGGCTGGACAGGCTGGAGATGCTAAGCTGATGAAGATTCGGGAGCAGGTGGAAGCCGGTCTGCGGACTGACTTCTTGATTCATGAGGATGGTTCGTTGAGATTTGGAGCCAGGTTGTGTGTGCCAGCTGGAGATATCAGAGAGAAATTATTGGTGGAGGCACACAGTTCGTCGTATTCTGTGCATCCTGGTGGTACCAAGATGTACTAGGACCTTCGTCTGAACTATTGGTGGCATGGTATGAAGAGGAGTGTGGCTCGGAGTGTAGCCAAGTGTCTGATTTGCCAGCAGGTAAAGGAAGAGCATCAGCGTACGGCAGGGTTGCTACAACCGCTTTCGATTCCGGAGTGGAAGTGGCAACACATCACTATGGATTTCATGACTGAACTACCTCGGAGTCCGAAGTAGAATGACGCGATTTGGGTGATTGTAGACCGATTGACCAAATCTGCGCACTTTATTCCTTTTCGAGTAGGACAGTCTACTGAGACGCTAGCGAGGAGATATATGGAGGTAAATTCTTTTACTCTCCGTTTTTATTTCCATTTCCTAGTTTAGATAGTGATGTATGGTGAATCGTGCAGGAGATCGTACGACTTTATGGAATCCCCGTGAGTATCGTGTCGGACAGAGACACGAGATTCACATCTCAGTTTTGGCAGAGTCTGCAGAAGAGTCTGGGTACGAGTCTGAGTTTCAGCACGGCGTACCATCCGCAGACAGATGGACAGTTCGAGAGGATGATTAAGATTTTGGAGGACATGCTGAGGGCATGCATGTTGGACTTCAAAGGATCTTGGGAGGATCATCTCCAACATGTTGAGTTTGCCTACAATAACAGCTACCAGGCGAGTATTGGCATGGCGCCTTTTGCCGCGCTATATGGGAAGAAATGTCGATTGCCACTGAGCTGGGATGACATTGGAGATCGGGAGCTGTTAGGACCGGAGATGATTGTGGAGGCCGTGGATGTTGTGAGGAACATCCGGGAGAAGCTGAGGATTGCGCAGGACCGTTTCAATCATTGGGCAGATGCTAAATGGAGGCCTTTGGTGTTTTAGCCTGGAGATCATGTCTTTCTAAAGATTTCTCCGAACCGCGGAGTTATCCGATTTGGGAAGAGAGCAAGCTGAGTCCGAGGTACATTGGGCCGTTTGACGTTCTGGAGAGAGTTGGAGCAGTGGCTTATCGCTTGGCGTTGCCATCATCGCTGGAGGGAGTTCACGACGTATTTCACGTATCTCAGTTACGTCGATACGTTAGTGATCCGTCCCATGCTGTGGATTTCTCGGAGATCACGGTTCGTCCGGATCTATCTTATGATCAGCAGCCAGTTGAGATTCTGGATCGACGGCAGAAGCAGCTGAGGAATAAGACCGTCGACTTAGTTCGAGTGCAGTGGCGTCATGGTTCCCCTGGGGAGTCCACCTGGGAGCGAGAGGATGAGATGAGAGAGCGCTTCCTGCACCTCTTCCCGAGCAGTGCTTGATGTTGATTCCGAGGACGGAATCATTTCTAAGGTGGGGAGGATGTAACGGTCGCTTTCCGATCGTACTTTGTTTGTGCACGTGCTTTTGACCGTGCACGTATTTATTTTAGACTTTGTTTGTTTGTGAACACTTTGGTGTGATATGTCGTTGTGAACGTCTCTGAGAGTATTAAATTATGGCACTAATTTGGAACGACATTTCTCGGGTCGTTCTCCCACGATTTGATCTTATTTGAAGAGACGTTGTGATTTTCACTTTTGACGTGAGACGTTTCTATTTTTAGTTTCGTCACTCGACGTCAAAATTGAGATCCGTCTTCTTAGTTTCATTTCTCTCGTCGTCCTGATCACCTCAATATTTATTTCACAATTTTCGGATTTCGTTTGACCTATTTTACATTTTTAGCAAAGCTTTAAATATTTTTAAATACTAAGTTTTAAAGTATTTTCGACCTAATAAAATTTCTATTATACTAATACTCTTCAAAACATTTTTGACCCAAATCCTAGCCCCTATCTTGGCCGCACCCTAGCCTTGCGTGAGTAGGAGAGGGAGAGAAATGGGTTTTATTATTTTTAAAATCCTAATCCTGATAGGATTAACCCTAGACCAAGTCAACCCACCTACACTATATAAACAACCCCTAGGATAACCTATTTTCGCAAGCAAACAAACCCTAGCCGCCCCCACAACTCAAAATCTCGCTTGCGACGTTCGTCGCAACCCAGCCCCGCAGCCGCCCCCGCACGACCGATGTTTTTGCTTGGTTTCCCTCGGTCTGACCGAGGCTCAGCCCCGCACCCCCGCCCGCTCCGAACTCAGCCGCCTGCTTCGCACAGCCCCCGCTGCGACCGAGAACTTCTCTCGGTCTGACCGAGAGCATCGCCCGCATCGCCCGCATCGCCACGCTCCGCTGCAACCCGCATCATACGACCGACGCTTTCCATCGGTCTGACCGACGCACGAGCCCGCACCGCACCAACCCCCGCCCCATTGCAGCCCGCATCGCTGTAGCCCCCGCTCCCCAAGCGCCCGACCGAAGAGATCCCCCGCACCGGCCCGCTGTGACCGAGAGCCCCCGCTCCGCATTGCACCCCACAGCGCTGTGACCGCAGTGCGCTGTGTCTGACCGAGAGAATCCCTCACAGCGGCTCGGTCTGACCGAGCGACGTTCGTCGCAACGTCGCAACTTTCGCATCGCTTGCCACCGTGGGCCCCCCAAGTTCTCCAGAGGTGTTGTGGGTCCCCCATTGGCCCCGAGCACTACTATGGGTCCCTCCTAGGTGTCTCCTCTTAGTGGATTTGCCGATTATGACGTTGTGATACGTCGTAGCCCTTCGTCGCACGTTTTAGCTTTGGAATATTGGTTCGTTGTTCTGGTTGCTGCCCAAACTATTCGAGCGAGGAATCTATTTTGGAATCTGGACTAGGAGCACGTTCTTATATTCCAACCCCTAGCGTTGCTACCCGACGCCAGTGTAGCTTTCGCGTCGTGTTGAGGTAATGATTTGCACCCTTAGGGTCCCGAACCTATTGCCTGTTAATCAAGACTAAAATTGACGTTTTAAAGTGTTTTAAATTCACTAATTAAGATTAATAATATGGGACTGTAGGCTGGTGGACTTGTGCACGTAGGTTATTTGTGACTTGGACTCTTTTGGACGGTGTTTTTCTAACGTCAGACTTGCAGGCAAGTGAAACTTGCCAACTTTTGCTTAGGGCCATGTTTTAGGCCACTTCCTTATTTTTAGCGTAAAAGAGACTAGACAGTGAAATGATAGCTGTCTAGACGCAAATTTTAAGATCTAGCTTGACAACGAAGCTAGATCTGTCACCCTGCCATGTCATTCATGCATTGTTGCTTGCCATGTTTAAATTCCTTATCTGTACCCACTTAAACTATTATCTGCCATGCATTGCATCTTACATGTCATCCAAGTTGAATGTTGCATTCGTAGCACACGCTACAATAATTGTACTTCCTTGTTCAGGCTAGGTGCACCCCTATGCCATATTGAAAAACACTTCCTGGCTCGTGATCCAGAAGCAGGCTTCATATGTTGGTCAAAAGCCAATGCCCGATACACGTGGATGGGTAGGGATAAGCGATCACTTGAGCTTAGGAGTTGGCCCGCGCAACCACTCTAGCCAAAAGGCCTAATCTCTGTGCACGACGTGCTTACTAGACTTGTCCTTGTACTTGTGATTGTTCTTGCAAAACTTGACATCCATGCCATGATTTAAATGCCATGCTCGTACTTTACTTTACTTAATGTACTCATGCTATATCTGCCATGTCATTGCATCATGCTAGAACTGCTAGGTTGCTTTACCTTTACTTTCAGTTTCCTTGCATAAGTCTCTTATAGACTTGCTGACATGTGCCCCTTGCTCTTTTGGGTGTCACATGTTAGACCCTGAGCCAAAGACCGTAGCTGAGGACGAGATGTTTGCTGACGCTGAGCCGGAGCCTACGTTTGACGAGGAGTTGGTGGACACCGGTGACCAGTCTTAGAGACTGTTCTGAGTTGCTTTGCTTTAGGTTGCCGTTAGTTGTCTGTGCGTAGCACCATTACTTTGTTTTCTGTACGTTGTACTTTTGTTGGCCATGCTGGGGCCTTTTTAGACTCTTTTCTTTTAGCCTGGTGGCTTTTTCTGCGATGTTGGAACTTATTTTATGGATATTCTGAGATTTCTTTTGGTCTCATTTCCTTTATTATTATCTTTGTTTCGTATCGCAATTGGAAGGACCTGCCATTTAAAGTTTATTGACGCTTATCCGAATTGTAGCTTCACAGCTTCAAGTCTGAGCAGACCTACTCACGCTTCGCCTCCATATTTTTGGGAAGCGGTGCGTGACAATGGCGGGGCCAGTCTCCGGTGGCGGCGGTGGTCTACCGACGGGCTCCAGTGGAGGTGCACGCAGGCGGTAGTGCAGGCAGTAACACACGCCTATGGGTCGTGAGTGGAGGGAAATCGATGGCTCTTGGGTTGAAGGATATGACCTTTGCGGTTTGAGTTGAAGGAGGAAGGAGAAGATGGGTTGCGGGGAGAGATGGGGCTTTGTCAAGAAGAAGAAGAAGAAGAAGAGCATGAGTTAGGTTCCGGGCTTGGGCTTCGTGGTGAAGTACGAAGAAGGTGGGAGGGTCTAAGGGGGGTGGGTCTACATTTGTCTTTTGTTGGGAAGATGAAGGGGAGGTGAGTGTATATATATGGCTATAATAAAAATTAGACATATCAGAATATTTGCAACATATTTAATAATGCAATGAATTTGGGGTTGGGATGTTGGATCTGACCAACTTAAAACGGTGCTTGAATGGTGGGTGGGGTTAGGGGCTTAATTAAGGGGTTAGGGTAAACATAAATGGGTAATGTAATTAGTGGTACAAAATTACTATTTTGCCCCTAGAACTAATGTCTCCGCAAAATTACAAAAATAATACCACGTGATCGTATCGTCGCAAATATCGCGAATACGAAGTCCGTTTTAAAATTTGAGCGACGAAAAAACTAATGAAAAAATCATTTACTCTGAAATCATTTGAAATCGTTTTGAATACGAAAAAACGTGCATCAAGAAATCAGGTCGTTACATTCTACCCTCCTTATAATAATTCCATCCTCAGAATTTAGAAGACCGATCATTGCCTAAGCAATTAAACGATCAAAGGAAAGGCTTGATGAATGATAACGATTTAGTAAAACAAGTTGTAAATAACATGAAATATAATATGACATCATAGCATCAAAAAAACAAGAGATGTTACTATTAATATCACCATAGCTTCCGTAGCTAGTCCCAAGACCATTATCATCATAATAGCTACTCTGACTTCTCAAGTGGCCAAAGTTAATATGAGGTAACAACATCACGTGAAAATGAGGGCTATTATGATGACGATGTCTGTTCGAACTTGGAACTTGAGGTGATAAGTCAGTAGCAAGCTAGATAAACCACATAAAAGTGTGAGATCATAAAGTTAAAGTTTCCACTCTTGCTAATTGTGACCAACGGGGCCTAGCCAAGGACGTCGTTTCATAATATAGCATGGAATGACTAATCCACATGCATTCATGCTTTTACATCACTAACCAAGCACCAATGCCATCAATCTCCATATTGCCCAACAATTAGCCAACACCAAAACTCTCATCCAAAGCCAAGCGCAAGGCCCACATCCAACTTCAAACCTAAGGCCAATATTATGCCAATAATTGTCGCTATCACACCTTCCGTTGACCAATACTTAACATTCGCAACATCCAACATCACCCAACAAGTAAACAGCCAAAAACTCACTTTCCAGCAAACCGGAAGGAGTAAACGCAAGAAGAAACCCAAACGGGACCTCAATCTGGGCGAGACCCAGGGTAGGTAGCCCAAAAGAAGCCCCAGAACCGTAACTTCCCAAGATATCGTTCACATAGCGATAGCGAGGGTGGCAGCGAGGGTCGTTGCCAAGGCCAAAAATCTCTAAAATCCCAAAGCATATCATCAGAGGGCCATCGACGGTTGTCGATCCATGTCGTGTGGCAGCTGCAGCTGCTTGTCAATGATGGGTAGCAACAGGGCTCCGTCGATGAAGCTGAAGGAGCTTGAGGTGAGATGGTTTGGGCTAGCAGGGGGAGAGTGTGTGAAGGAATGGGTGTCGTCGCGGCACGAAAAAGCCACGAAATGGGTTTGGTGGGGAAAGAGATGGGGTGATTAAATTGGGTGCCGAAGTCATTGATAGGGTAGTGTAGTGTAGGCTGGGCCAGGGGTCGAAGAGAGGATGCGAAAAAAGGTAATAAAGAGGTGGGGGAACGGTGATCGAGGTAAAAGGTCCCACCCAAGGGAAAATGGGTACAAGAGATAAGCATCAGTAGAGGAAGACTACGAGCTCAAGAAAGATGAAGAATAAATGGCTGCTTATGCTTGCACGTCTTGGTTGGTAAGTTTTAAATTCTTCCAGCACCATCCTCAAATGCTTCTGAGTGTCCTTCGATTAAAATGTCGTTGATGAGAACAACCATGAATACGCTCAAGTACTCGTAAAGTACGAGACTTGTGAATACCAGCAGTTGGTTGACCACACCAACGACACCATCAAGTATTCGTATAGTCCAACTTTACTTGGCCATCCAAGTCAATCAAGATATAATCAATGCAAGGAAAACAACATTCGATCTTCACATTGTTCTTGTCCAGCATTCGATAGTCGAAATAGGTGCCAAGATCCATTCTTTCATGAGCACTCCAAGTGGCACATTATATCATAACAGATCATCCAACCGAACCTGGAATCTCTTCAAGCTCAGGCTGTGCTCTTGGCACTAGATTAATGATGAACCCAAGGACGCGATCCAAGGGCAATCCTATGAGTACGTCCAAGAATTCTCGAACCACTTCAGGTTTAATTTCCATTGTAGTTGCCACGACATCCATAGGTCTGGCCTGATCCTCACTGGTCCTTCTGATCTGCTCCCATTGTCGAGCTCGAGCTTCGGATGATCGAAAACTTCGAACGCTGCCCACCTTATAAATGGATGTAATAAGTGTCTAGGCAAACTAAATGTCAATATGAATATTCTAATAATAAGAAGGTCGATTGAAAGGCCATGACATACTAAAAGAAAAGGCAATGAAGTGACTGAATGGTCCCACTTATGTACGATTGCTCTAAGTTGATGAAGGAGGTTACTAGTAGAAGGGTGTATCAAGATACACTCAGAGGATAGAACAAAAGTTCAAGGGTTCAAAGAAGAGAATGAGGGCCAAAGAAGATGGGTAATAAGGACACTTCACCCATATATCCTATACAAGTGAATACTCGAGACATCATGTACTCGAGAGGTCAATTTGCGTATTTTATACTACTCATCCTGACCTTGCTATATTGTTCACGAGGTAGTTAGCATGGACCTACATGTGTAACGACCCTCCTTCGGAGGGCAATTACTTATTTGTTTACCTTCGCAGGTCTGCAGTTAACCAGTGAAAATAAATAGCTTCTGATGCAGAGAAGTACAAAAATACCCAAAAAGTGTCCATTTATTACAATCTATACTGTACAATACGCTCCAACAAAGATACATAACAGAAAAGAAGTACAACTAGAAATGTGCTATGACATGAACTCTAAAACTACAGCCACTGGGTCGAACTCTAGCTCCTCGTACTCAAGAACCTCTTCCTTTACATGTACGTTTTCTGACGGAGCCACAAAGATGGAATCGTAGGTAAGTCACATCAATTCTACCAATAGATATAAATTAGTGCAAAAGTACGGAACAGGTTATAGTATGCAGTTTAAAAATGATCATGCAAGTGCAATAAGTAAGGTAAGAGCAGACATGCATGCAAGTGCAACAAGTAAAGTACAAGTAGGCATGCATGCAAGTGCGACAAGTAAAGTAAAGGTATGCACGCATGCAAGTGCGAAAAGTAAAGGTGGGCAAGCATGCAAGTGCGACAAGTAAAGTACAGTAACGTACATGAACAACCATAGAAATAATGAAGTATAAATGAGATGGCCATGTTAAGGGAGAGTAATTGTGCCTAGCTTAGTTCGTGACTTATAAAGCAAAGTATAGTGAGCAACCAAGAGTCCACCTGATACCACGGGTGCCTGTACCTAGGTTAAACCAAGCCAATCAATACAAGCAATACTGTTTAAGGCAGCAAGACATGCATTACTGTTCAAGACATGTAAGACGTGCAAGCATGCAATACTGTTCAAGAGTCTATGATCAAGTTTGTGGTTTTGTCACTTTCCAACTTGGAAGAGGTTGCTAGAACCCGAACGGTGATAAAAACCATGTCACCTTCCAACTTTGAAGGGGTTGCTAGAACCCGAACGGTGACAACAGTAAAGATCGGATGGGTCGCTCCTGTACTTCTGCTATTATAAGTTACTCTTAAACCCCAAGTGTCTGTGATGTTTTTCAAGTATATTCTTTTTATTATGAGATGTTCCACATTATGTTCCACAATATGATATTCCACAAGATATATCACAAGATACTCCACAAGATGTACCACAAGATATTTTATTCAACGATTCATTAGCATTTACTCATGCAGCATGTGATGTGACTATTTAAAAGTGAGCAATCATGCGATACGTGGATTTTAAGTGACAAGCTAAATGACGTCCATATTTACTATGACAGTTAAACCAAGACCACTGATTGACTTTCTTATTGAAAAACCAGAAAGATAAAGACAAGTCCAACAAAGATGATTCCATGCTTCGAGCATGTGGTATTTCAGTTAGTACACAGTTTACCTAAGTGTATGGTTGTGTGCTACAACAACCCAGTTTGAAAGTTGGCAATGTCATGTTTTCTCGAGTTAAAGTCGTTTTGCAGTTGATTTGTTTCCTATTTAGTTAGGTCTCTAGTCGTTTTGAAAGTGGGCAAATGCATGCACGACCATGTCATGTCTTGTTTTCTCCTCCTTGCCTCTGAGGTCAACCACAGCAACTCTTTCTCCTCGGCTTCCCTCCTTAGGCCACAATATCGCCTAAAATGCATCATTTGGAGCTTGATCACCTGCAACATGGAAAGAAACAATCCTGGGCATAGAAATGCTAAAAGATAATATAAAGTGGCAAAAACAAAAGCGACGGAGTAAAATATAGCGGGAAAAACACCGGAAAAGGGTGGAAAATAGGTGTAAAATATGCCTAACAATAAGATTTTAAATCATAAAGATTAAAATAATAGACTTGCAATTTGAATCTAAAGAAGAAAGCTATTAGCTTGGATATCAAATAGAAAAGTTCTATTGAAATGCTAAAAAATGAAACTGAAATAGATCTTGAAGAGTTAGCACAAAAGAATTAAAATCAATAGCCTTTGAATAAGATGAAGAATAAAATTGAACTTAGAGTACTTTTAGGCAAGATGCAGATTTCTTTTCAATTAGAATGTTGTATATAAAACTTCTAAAATCCCTCCTATTTATAGATAAATAGTAGCCCAAATTCTGCTCAAAATAGCTTGAAATCAACTCCAAAAGTCAACTACAACGACTAGTTAACGGCTAGTAAAAATCAAGGTAGATTCCCAAATCTGGCTTTAGTTGACCAGATAGCCGACTATCACTCCAGATAGTTGGTTATTATATCAAATAGTTTGCTATTATTTTGATAGAGTGTCACGATCGCTTTTCGATCGTGTTCTTTTCATATGCGTACTTTCTTTTTGTACGCGTATTTATTGTGACCTCTTCTTGTATCCCAAACGTGCGATGTTATATATTGTTGTGACCCTCTGAGAGAGTACTTATTTGTGGAATTTTTTGTAAACGTCATTTCACGGCTCATTCTTCCACAAAACAGCTTAGTTTGAAGGGGTGTTGTAACTTTCGACTTCGACGTTTGATCTTTTTATTTTTAGTTCTGTTTTTCGTTAACCTAGCTCGTGACCGACCATCGTAGTCTCGGCCCTCTCGTCGACACGGTCATCCCGATATTTTTCTTATAATTATTAGACCGACCTATCGACCTAATCATCTTTCAATCTCTAATTAGCCCTAATTAATTAGAAATTCAAATCTTAATAAAATCTTAATCAAATCACTTAGGATTCCATACGTATCACATGTAATATTTCCCTAGCTATTGACACCCTAAATCTACCCACCCTCTCTCCCACCCTCTCTCTCTCCAATCAACCTAAATAACCCCCTTTTCAACCCTAATTAGCAAACATAAACTATTATAACGTATCAAACCAAGCCCTATGGTTTTCATCTCACTAGCCACTGACTTCTCCCCTAGCCGCATGACAGCCGCACCCTTGCCCATGCACCGCCGGCCATCCATTACCGTCCACCACCTTCGGACACCCTCTTCCTCCTTGAAGCCATGCAAACACCTCCCTCCAACCCAAAAACTGCTGTTTCTCCCACAAAATACTGATGATCCCCTCATTGTAGCTCGCGGCCAGCCTTTCTCTGCCCATCAGGCCGCGTGCCAGCCATCCCTCTGACCTCCCCCAGGCCGCGCAAGCATCCACTACCACGCGGACCTCCTCTTTTACGCCTCTCCTACGGTGCAGCCTCCTTGCACACGCAAGACCCCAAGCCGCCAGTCCCAGGCTAAGGCAACCCTTGTAGCTGAGCAACGACAGCCGCTTCCCATGCCCTTGATGTCCACAGGCACCCAGCACCCCAGGCCCAAGTCCCCAGGCAGCCCCTCTTGTTGTCATCGCCTTTGTCGCTGTCTGTTGCTTCTAGTTGTCCACTGTACCTCGCTTGCTACCGGATCCAACCCCTGACATCGCTACCCGATGTTAGTATAGCTCTCGCGTCGTGTTGAGGTAACCCCGATCCGTAAGAAACCCAAACACTGCATGTTTAAACAAGATAAAAATCGTTAATTTTATTGTTTGGTTAAATCACTAATTTAAGATAATTGAATACGAGACTGTAGGATTGGTGATTGGTGATTGAGCACATAGGAAGAGATTCTGGACTGTTGAACTGAGGATTACGGACATCGTTTCAGGCAAGTGGAACTTGCACCATTGATTGTTAGGCCATGTTTAGGCCATTTTGTGAATTTGTGTAAAAGAGACTTGGCGGTGAAATGATAGTCGCCTAGATGCCCATACTTGATCTAGCTTGACAACGAAGCTAGATTCGACACCATACTTGATCTAGCTTGATAACGAAGCTAGATCCGACACCCTTGCCATGTCATTTCATGCATATCACATGTCATGTTTATTTTGATATAACTATACGCAAATCAATATATGCTCATATCGCATGTCATTTCATGTATTGGAATGTTTGTCGTGATTGTGTAGCACACGCTACTATTGAAATGTAAGCTGTGGCGAGTAGGATCTTGACTCCTACATCATGTATTGAGGCTAGGTGTACCCCTATACCAAATCAAGAACAATTCCTGGCTCGTGTTCCAGAAGCATGAAATGTATAAACACTTCCTGGCTCATGAACCAGAAGATGGGCACCAGTCCATACACACGTGGAGGGGTAGGGTTAAGCGATCACTCAGCGTAGAAGTGTGCCTGATCAGCAACTTCAGCTGAAAGACGTAAACCCTGTGTATATCATGAATACAAGTTAATCGTGAAATCGTGAATATTGTTTAGTAGCTCTTGTTACGACGTGTCATGCATTGCAAATATCATGTTCATTATAAATGTTGCATTCATTAAAATATCAAGCCATGTCATCATCATTATTTTAGAACTGCTAGTTGTACTCTTTTGCTTTTACGTTTCCTTGCACAAAAGTCTCACTTCCCTTTTTGGAGATTTTTGTTGACATGTGCCCTTTTCTATTTGGGTGTCACATGTCAGGTTTAGAGTCTGAGTTTGTTGCTGAGGACGATCAGTTTGTTGATGTCAAGCCCGAGGCCTTTACTGACGTCCAGTTCGAGGACACCGAAGATCAGTCCTAGTCTCAGCAGGAGGCTTTCGTAGTTGTTGTTTACTTTTCTAGTTGCTGCCGTTAGACACTTTGGTGCGTAGCACCATATGTTGTTTTTGTTTTGGCCATGCTTGGGCCTTCTTTTTAGACTCTCTGTACTTTTCTTTTATGACTATCTGTGGATGTTTGGAATAATATTGGATGTTATGTTGGATGTTATGTTGAATGTTGGTTAATCTTTAACTGCTTTCAATTATTATTATTGTTGTTTCTTTTACGATGCAAGAATCTGCGATTGGATGAACACATAGACGCTTATCAGTCTGTAGCTTCACAGCTCCAGTCTGAGCGAACCTCTTTGCGTCTCGCCTTCCATACTTGGGAAGCAGTGCGTGACAGGTTTTATGGTGGCCCATGCAGGTCGTTGCACCAGCAAAGTATCGAAACAACGATAATAATAAAAACATCCAACGAAACCTGTGAAACATTCGAGTCATAAGATTTGAGTCTAAACAAAACGTTTTTCTTGTCTTAGATGGCTGGAAGACGTATTACCCAAGCTGGTAGTGGATCCGGAGATGGTGTTGGAGCTGATGGTGCTGATGGAGAAGCTATCATTCTGGAGATGATGAGGCTGATGCAGCAGATGATGCGAGTGCAGCAGGGCATGCTTCAGAATGCCCCTCGCTTCGAGCCTAGAGCGAGGCAGTTTCGAGATCTGGGCCTGACGTACTTCACTGGATCAGAAGGACCTTTGGCTGCTGATGAATGGATGAGGAACACTGCGGATAACCTGCTTCTTTCGAAGATTGACCCGGCTAGATGGGTCGAGTTGGTGAAGAAGCAGCTGAAGGACAACACCCGTAGTTGGTGGGATGCAGAGGAACAAATGCTGGTAAGGCCCATCCCTTGGGCTACTTTCAAAGATAGATTTGATGAGGAGTTCTTCCCTCGAGCTGCCAGGAGGGAGTTGATGCGGCAGTTCATCAACTTGAAGCAAGGAAGTCTGGCGGTGGATCAGTACCACCAGGAGTTCACCAGGTTGTGCCAGCGATTCCTTCAGTGTCTTTCCTTGGATTTGCAGAGTTCGATGTCTTCTTCAGACTTGGACTCTTACCGGAGGTTGCTGATAGCTGCAAAGAGGTAGGAGCTGATTGTTAATCAAAAGAAGCTGCAGTTTTTAGGTGCAGGAAAGAGGCATATGGAGTGGGCCAGAGCTGTGGTTAGGCTGTGTTGAAGCCTAATCAGTCTGCACAGTTTAAGAGGCCAGGTGGGCCTAGTCAGAAGATGTGCTATCACGGCGGCAGAGTTGGTCACATGAAGGAGCATTGCAGGAGGTTTCTGGGCCAGTGCTTAGTTTGTGGCGACGCTGCACGTACCTTGAAGGATTGTCCATGTGCTATTCAGCAGCAAAGAGCACCAGTAGCTGCCGGTCATGGAGCACCTCTTATACCTCAGAAGCAGGCTTTCCAGTAGGAAGTTCAGCCTAGGAGGCAAGCTTTCACGATGACTGCAGTAGAGGCGGAGTCTGAGGATGGAGTTATTGCAGGTAATTCTCAAACTAGTCTTTAATTTTTCATTAGTTGATCTTGTATGTTAGATTAGATCCTGTTTGCTAGAATAGGTTTTGATTGCTAGCTTGTTTGTTAGGGGTTATTCTTGTTTGTGCTTTTCCTGCTCGGGTTCTCTTCGACTCCGGTGCATCCATGTGCATCTTATCTCGGAGTTTTATGGACAAGCATTCTCTGTCGACTTCCCCTCTTTCCAAGAGTTAGGATATCGTTACGGAGAATAGTGTGATCTCAGTGCACCTTGGTTGCTGATCTTGTCCTTTGGTTGTCTGTGGACACGAGCAATATGCCGATTTTATCGTCCACGACATTACTTATTATGATGTCGTTCTTCGGATGGATTGGCTTGGTTGTTTCTTTGCTACGATCGACTGCCGATGGAAGAAGGTGGTGTTTGAGATTCCTGGTCACCCGACCTTCGAGTTCAGCAGCGGTAGTAGTTCGCTTGGGTCCATCAGATTTCGGGCCAAGCCAGTAGTGGAGCTTGTAGCTATGTAGATGGAAGTGAGTAGACCAGCTGTGGTGAGAGATTTCGATGATGTATTTTTCGAGGAGATGTCAGGACTGCCACCCGATCGAGCTCTTGAGTTCTCGATTGATCCTATTTCGGGAGCGCAACCCATTTCGAAAGCACCATAGTATGGCTCCGACAAAGTTGGAAGAGCTGCATAGACAATTGGATGAGCTTTTGCAGAAGGGTTATATCCGTTCGAGTGTGTCTCCGTGGGGAGCACCTGTTCTGCTGGTGAAGAAGAAGGACGGTTCGTGCCGGATGTGCGTGGACTACAGAGAGTTGAAACCATCAAGAACAAGTATCCATTGCCATGTATAGATGACATTTTCGATCAGCTTGGAGAATCGAGGGTATTCTCTAAACTGGATTTCAGGAGCGGATATCACCAGCTGAGAGTGAAGAAGGAGGATGTGCAGAAGACAGCGTTCAGAACGAAGTATAGACACTACGAGTTCGTGGTTATGCCTTTCGGTGTGACCAACGCACCTGCAGTTTTCATGAACATGATGAACCTGATTTTCTAGGACTTCTTAGATAAGTTTGTTGTCATATTTATTGACGACATCTTGATCTATTCGAAGTTGAAAGAGGAGCATGCCGAGCACTTGAGGACAGTTCTGGAGATTTTGAGGAAGCATTGTCTGTATGCGAAGTATTCCAAGTGCGAGTTCTGGTTGGATAGAGTTTCCTTCCTTGGACTTGTGGTGTCAAGAGATGGCATATCCATGGATCTGGAGAAGATCAAGGAGAGTGGCCGATTCCGCGGACAGCGTCAGAGATCAGGAGTTTTCTTGGGCTAGCAAGATATTATCGGCACTTCATTAAGGATTTCTCTCGTATTGCAGAGCCGATGACTAGACTGACGAGGAAGGATATATCGTTCGTTTGGTCTGATGCTTGTGAGGATGCCTTTTCTATTCTGAAGGCGAGATTGACGTCAACACCTGTTCTAGCTGTGCCTGATTGGAGTGGAGGCTTTGAGATCTTTTGTGATGCATCTAGCAAAGGTCTCGGTTGTGTTTTGCATCATCATGGACACGTGGTCGCGTATGCTTCTCGACAGCTCAAGGATCATGAGAAGAATTACCCGACACACGATTTGGAGTTGGCTACAGTCGTTTTTGCGCTCAAGATTTGGAGGCATAACCTGCTGAGTAAGAAAGTGAAGATTTTTACTGATCACAAAAGCTTGAAATACATCTTTACATAGAAGGAGATCAACATGTGACATCGTCGATGGTTGGAGCTCATGGCGGATTATGAGATCGACTTGCAGTAACATTCTGGCAAGGTGAACGTAGTTCCTGATGCGCTGAGTAGACTTCCAGCAGTTATGATGTTGACTTGACAGTGGAGGTTGCAGCAGGAGTTTTGTGAGTCAGCCATTGAGATTGTGCTTCTTCGAGAGGTTTCGTCGTTGATGTCTATGCAGATACAGTCAAAGATCGTGGATCGGATCAAGGCAGGTCAGGCTGGAGATCTGAAGCTGAAGAAGATCTGTGAGCAGGTAGAAGCCAGTCTACAGACTGACTTTCTGATTCATGAGGATGTCTCATTGAGGTATGGAGCCAGTGTTTGTGTGCCAGCTGGAGATGTTAGAGAGGAGTTACTTGTTGAGGCACATTGTTCGACGTATTATGTACATCCTGGAGGCACCAAGATGTACAAGGACCTTCACCTGAACTACTGGTGGCATGGCATGAAGCAGAGTGTGGCACAGAGCATTGCCAAGTGTTTAGTATGCCAGCAATTTAAGGTAGAGCATCAGCGTACGACTAGGTTGCTACAACTGCTTCCGATTCCGGAGTGAAAGTGGCAACACATCATTATGGATTTCATGACTGGACTACCTCAGAGTCCAAAGCAGAATGACGTGATTTGGGTAATCGTAGAACGATTGACCAAATCGGTGCACTTCATCCCTTTCTGAGTGGGACAGTCTATATGGAGGTAAATTCTTTTACTCTCCATTTTTATTTTCTTTTCCTAATATAGATAGTGATGTAACATGAATCGTGCAGGAGATCATGCGACTTCACGGAGTCCCCATGAGTATCGTGTCAGATAGAGACACGAGATTCACATCTCAGTTTTGGCAGAGTCTGCAGAAGAGTCTGGGTACGAGTCTGAGTTTCAACACCGCGTACCACCCGCAGACAAATGGCCAGTCCGAGAGGACGATTCAGATTTTGGAGGACATACTGAGAGTGTGTATGTTGGACTTCAAGGGATCATGGGAGGATCATCTTCATCATGTGAAGTTTGCCTATAATAACAGCTACCAGGCCTGCATTGGCATGGCACCATTTCCGTGCTTTATGGGAAGAAATATTGATCGCCACTAAGTTGGGATGACATTGGAGACATGGAGCTGTTAGGGCCAGAGTTTTGAGGCGGTGGATGTTGTGAGGAACATCAGGGAGAAGCTGAGGATCGCTCAAGACCATTTCAAGCATTGGGTAGATGCTAAACGGCGACCGTTGGAGTTCCTGCCAGGAGACCATGGTTTTCTCAAGATCTCTCCAAATCGAGGAGTTATTCGATTTAGAAAGAGAGGCAAGCTGAGTCCAAGGTATATTGGACCTTTTGACGTCCTAGAGCAAGTTGGAGCAGTGGCTTACCGCTTGGCGTTACTGCCGTCACTGGAGGGAGTTCATGACGTGTTTCACGTATCTCAGTTATGTCGATACGTCAGTGATACATCTCATCCTGTGGATTTCTTGGAGATCACGGTTCGACCAGACCTGGCCTACGATCAACAATCAGTTGAGATTCTGGATCGACGGCAGAAGCAGTTGAGGAATAAGACCGTCGACCTAGTTAGAGTGCAGTGGCGTCATGGTTCACCTAGGGAGTCTACTTGGGAGTGGGAGAAAGAAATGCGAGAGTGCTTCCTGTATTTATTTCTGGAGCAGTAGTTGATGTTGATTTCGAGGGCGGAATCATTTCTTAAGGTGGGTAGGATGTCACGATCGCTTTTCGATCGTGTGCTTTTTGTATGCATACTTTATTTTCGTACGCGTATTTATTGTGACCTCTTCTTGTATCCCAAACATGCAATGGAATATATCGTTATGACCCTCTGAGAGAGTACTTATTTGTGGAATTTTTTGTGAACGCCATTTCACGGCTCATTCTTTCACAAAAAAGCTTTGTTTGAAGGGGTGTCGTAACTTTAAACTTCGACGTTTGATCTTTTTATTTTTAGTTCCGTTTTCCATTAACCTAGCTCCTGACTGACCATCATAGTCTCGACCCTCTCGTCGACATGGTCGTCCCGATATTTTTCTTATAATTATTGGACACCGTTGGACCGACCTATCGACCTAATCATCTTTCAATCTCTAATTAGCCCTAATTAATTCGAAATTCAAATCTTAATAAAATATTAATAAAATCACTTAAGATTCCATACGTATCACATGAAATATTTCCCTAGCTATTGTCACGCTAAATCTACCCTCCCTCTCTTGCACCCTCTCTCTCCAATCAACCTAAATATACCCCCTTTCCAACCCTAATTAGCAAACCTCAACTATTATAACGTATCAAACCAAGCCCTAAGGTTTTCATCTCACTAGCCGCAGACTTCTCACCTAGCCGCACGACAACCGCACCCTTGGCCCTGTGCCGCCGGCCATCCCTTGCCGTCCACCACCTTTGGCCACCCTCCTCCTCCTCCTTGAAGCAGTGCAAACACCTCCCTCCAATCCAAAAACTGCCGTTTCTTCCATAAAATACTGCAGATCCCCTCATTATAGCTCGCAGCCAGCCTTTCTCTGCCCATCAGTCCATACGCCAGCCATCCCTCTGGCCTCCCCAGGCCACACAAACATCCACTGCCGCATAGACCTCCTCTTTTGCGCCTCTCCTCCGGCGCAGCCTCCTTGCACGTGCAAGACCCCATGTCGCCAGTCCCAGGCTACGACAACCCTTGCAACCGTGCAACGAAAGCCGCTTCCCATGCCCTCGTTGTCCAAGCGTGCCCAGCACCCCAGGCGCAAAGTCCCCAGGCAGCCCCTCTTGTTGTCTTCACCTTCGTCGATGTCTGTTGTGTAATGCCCTACAAGCTACTGCACAAGTACTAGAGGGGGGGTGATAGTAAAAATAACGAGGAGTATAATTCCTAATTATCGTGCAAACAACTACCAAATCAATTTACGGAAGCTTAAATTGATGACAACAACAAAATTAACAAAGCAAACAATAGATATTACTGGGTTCGGATCCACCCAAGTCTCCCCGACTTGTTCCCGGTGATCCTACGTCCCAACCACCCAGATCCCCTCCGGATACTTAGGTTAGAAACCATAACCCAAGATTTCCACTATGATACCTTGTGAAAAACCTTCACAAGATCAAATCATACATGCAATGGCAATAGTGAATCCCACAACCCGGGATCACAACCTTCTCTCACAACCGAGAGAATCAATAAGCAATATAAATGAGTTTATAATGAAATAAACAATCTTACCACAAAATCCTATACCTTGAGTATTCTTACCAAATAGGTGCAAGGAGGGATTTGAGAAAGATGAAGTCACCAAGACCTAGCACCACTGAAATGAGCAGCAATGGGTGCCTAGGAGTGATTTGGAGACTTGAATCAAGCTAGAGCTTGAAAGGCTCACCAAGAACAAACTTCTCTCAAGATGGATTCTAGATCTAGAATGTGAGAGAATGGATTTCTTGTGAGGAAGAGAGCTTTGGAAATGAGTAAGAATCTCTAACTCTTTCAATCTCAATGAATCTCTTAATGGCAGCTCTAACCTTGAAAGAAATGATCAAGCTTCGTATTTATAGGGTCCCATAAAAACGAGTTAGGTCAAATCCCAACGGATAGAAATCTGAAGCAGTTAGTCGGTCAAAGAACAACTACTGACCGACTAGTTCATCAACTAGTCGGTCGGTCAAACAACATGGACCGACTAAGTGAAGAACAGTGAAGAGATTGAATTTTAGACCTAGAAATCTAGTCGGTCCAAGAAGACTATCTGACCGACTAGTTTCACAACTAGTCGGTCGTTCAGAGAACATAGACCGACTAAGAGTCAAAAACAATTAGTCTGAATACAAATTGATTTAGTCGGTCCAAGAACAAAAGTTGACCGACTAGATTATCAATTAGTCGGTCGCCAAACGTTCTTAGACCGACTAACGATAAACAGTAGCTTAGGAGAAAATTGGCATGTACAGTAAAGCTCAACTAGTCGGTCAAAGAAGCATCACTGACCGACTAGTTCACAAACTAGTCGGTCGGTGAGTCAACGTAGACCGACTAACTGTAAACAGTACTGAGCAAGAAAAGATTAACTGAAACTAGTCGGTCCAAGAAGCTTTGCCGACCGACTAGATCACCATCTAGTCGGCAGTTCTTCTTCTTGAACCAACTAACATGCACAATAAAGTCCGAATCGAAGCGCGATGCTTTGAGGAAGTTAGAATGGACTTCTAATAAGATCCTAGAGCTAAGATATGAGCGTTATGAAGATAGACATGTAAGATATACTCAAGGCTTAACATTCTATAGATCGAAACTAAAAGACTATAAATAAAACCTTAAAGAACGGTCTTCGAGAGCTTCGATCAAATCTTCATGACTTCCAAAATGGTCCAAAAGCTTCAACGAAGCTTTAGGCATTGAATACGAGCTTTGAGAAGTCTTGAGATGTCGCTTTGAGTGTTCTCCTGAATTTGGCGACGATCTCCATAACTGCGCTCACAAATTGTTAGTACATGAATTATTTATGTTTGCTCATCATCCAAAACCAAATCCGGGGAGTCCAATACTCAACATTCTCCCCCTTTTTGGTGATGACAAACTAACATAAATAATAATCAAAAATAATGATTCAAATGTAAAATACTTACTCCCCCTGCATTGATGACACGTTAATTCCAAATTTAATATATATAAATTGCATCAATTAGACGAGTAAGATATATAATGAGAATCGAATTTTGAAATATCGGATTTGAAAATCCTTATATATATCTTAACTCCCCCTGAATCTAACATATCAAATTAGATTCTTGGAAATTGAGTTAAATTTTCATTTTCCCTAATCATTATCATTATCTCTCCCCCTTTGGCATTATCCCAAAAATGGGGGGCATACAATGACAACAACATGGATAAAGAAAATCCAACATCGGGAGTCGTAGAATATGACGATGGACCAAATTGACACCAAGGAAAATTGTCGAAAACGAATCAAAGTGTGCCAAATTGTCCATTTTCGAAAAATGAAAATTAAAATCATCAAAATACCAAAAATAAATTCACTTATTGAATAAAGAAACGTACTCTTCAATACTCAATATTCTTGGTTAAATTTGTGCATGGAAAACAATTCTATGCAATCATAGAAATAAAATCTATTTAACCAAGTTTATAATCGTCGAGCGACGATATCACATATCATAGACATTGAATGAATATTAAATGTGCATGACAAAGTAAAAGAGAACATCGATGTATATATATTAGAATATCATGAGTACATGCACAAATACATCGACTATATCATATAAAGTGCAACATCTATATCAACATCAAAAAGATACAACATAATCATTGAAACACCATCATCAAACATCCAACAAAATGAAAGTACAACAAGTACACCGACATCCAAAATACATCAAAACACCGCCAAAACTCCATCCTAACCCAAAACACTCTCAAAAAGATGTATCATCCAATGATCACCAGAGAGGCCTCCAAACTGACGCTCAGGAGGAAGTGGCAGGATCAGCAGTCTTCATGGGTCCAATCGAGGGAGTGAACTCAGGCTCTGCTGCAAGGAGTGGTGTGTGTACTGAAGGGATCGTCGGGGCTGGAGTGGAGACATCGACGACTGGCTCAACGGCAGGAGTATCAGCTGGAACATCAGCAGGCACGACTGGGTCAGAGATATCAGCAGGAGCAGCAGCAGCATCAACAGGAGTTTGATCCACTGGTGCAGAAGACTCTGGAGCACCGGAAGAAGTGGTAGCACCAACAGCAGATGTGGTAGCAGCAGCAGCAGTGGCCTCAGCGCCACGAGCTAAAGAGGTGACAAGCTCATCAATCTCCTCGTCATCTATCTCCTTGATCACTCCTTATTTTACACCTTTTTCCCGCATGTTTGCATGCCATTTAGATCGCCCAAATCATGTTTTTCACGATATATCGACGATATTGCGATGCTTTTCACGATTTGTTGTTTTTGTCGCATTTCAGGTGATTTGGCGCGATTTGGAGTGATCTCGAGATGCGCTTACTCCAGAGGGTCACCGACGACCTCCCCGAGGGGTATTTTGCTGTTGGAGAGGAGCGGAAGAAGAACGGACGTCGCAGGAGCGACGAGGAGGCCAAAATAAGCAGATTGGGCATGTTTAGTGTCCCACTCGGCCGAGTGGAGGAGCCACTCGGCCGACCAGCGAGACACCGCTCGGCCGACCAGATCAGACACGATTTACCTGTGCACTCGGCCGAGCGACGGAGACCACATCGGCCGAGTGAAGACATCACGTCCGCCCGAGTGGCGCCCAGACGAAGCCCTTCAAAAATATCCAAGTTTCTATTTTTCGGCTGCCTGAGCTTCAGAAGACCCACTCGGCCGAGTGGAGAATCCTGTCCGCCCGAGTACAATGAAGCCATCGGCCGAGTGACGACAACTCACTCGGCCGAGCCGCCCCCGAAGTAGAGATCCCTGAAGGCCCTGAATTACTGGAAAATTACAGGGTTTCTCACTCGGCCGAGCAACTTTTGTCACTCGGCCGAGTGCGACGCGCTGCCTGTAGCGAAAATTGCGGAAAACAGGCTGCGCATGGGTATTTTGGTCACAGTTTTTGGACGATTTTGGGGGCTATTTAACCCCTGTTTTTACCCTAGTTTTGGGAGCTTCTCCTTAGATTTT
Source organism: Scilla litardierei (assembly GCA_030789695.1). Classification (NCBI taxonomy): domain Eukaryota; kingdom Viridiplantae; phylum Streptophyta; class Magnoliopsida; order Asparagales; family Asparagaceae; genus Scilla; species Scilla litardierei. Next base: position 490,108,226 of record CM061142.1, on the reverse strand, counting down.
TTGCAGCTTTTTAGATTAGCTTTTTAGTTTTATTCTTGAGATTGGAGAGGAGAAAAAGTTTGATTTTTGTTGGATTAATTGAAGAACTCCATTGGTTTGTCTTTCTCTTCTCTAAAAATTCTATTTTTATTGCATATCTCAATATTGTGATGAATTCTATTGCTTATTTCATTGATTATTTTTGTGATCTTGCTATGAATTGTGAGTAGTCGCCACGTCTTGGGGTGTGGGGATGAACCCTACAAGCCCAACTTCATATTTGTGATGAATTAGTAGAAATCTTGCTAGAATTGATATTTAGGGATTAGGTTGGGATCAATTTACTACGGTTAGCTAGGAGTTCATACCGATCGGGATTTGCAAGAGATTGGATCCCGATTCGATAGGAAACCCTAGAAATCCGAATTGGGTTGGAGTCGAATTTCCGTAGTATCGGGTTGCAAGAGATTGGACCGATACTAGGGTTTTCGGTTCCAATTCCGTGCCAATACCCGTTTGCAAGAGATTGGACGGGTAGGAACTATCTCAATCTAGGTTGTGGACCGAGTTTGCAAGAGATTGGGCTCAGTGCGTGATTGGACGATGATGTTGATCCTAATGCTAGCTTACCTAGGCTAGGGTTTGCAAGAGATTGGACCCGAACCTAGGATAGCTATAGACCGGCAACAGCGCGAGAGCGTGAGCTTGGTTCTACATTCAGTTGCAACTAGTTCATCCAAAATCTTATTCTAGCAATTTTAATACCCATGAACCACATTCATGAAATACGGTGAGTAGCGGGGATTCCCCATTCCCTAGGCGTTCTTTATTTGATTTGATATTTCCGCACTTTGTCTGACGATTGTGACAGGATCGCCAAAGGCAAATCTTTCTTCTTAAGTAGCCAGGGTGATTGGAACAAGCACGGTCATTCGTCCTCCCTGTGTTCGATATCCCGCTCGCTGCTACACCGTGCACTTGCGTTAAAACTACAACCGTTCTTTAGGGTTACGTCCCGGAGCGATCAAGTTTTTGGCGCCGTTGCCGGGGAGGCGATTGCGTTTGATCTTACCACCCCTAGCTACTTCTTTTTTTTATTTTTCACTATTATCACTATTATTTCCATTTTTTTATTTATTTTTACCTAACCCTTCCACGGTACTAATCATCTCTTTGAAACTCTGTTTTCCCTGTGCATGTACACGAGATCTACGGCGGACCCTGAAGCTTTATTATTTGATCCCAAGATCGAACGTACCGCGCGGAGACTTAGAGCGGAAAGGAGACAAAATCCGAAAGGGCGGTTTATGACCAACCCGGAAACTCCTGAACAATTGGCGGCAAGGATGGCGAGGATAATTTCTATTCGCGATAGGCGGCCTAAGACCTCTTCTACTACCTCATCCATTGCCGTGCCGGAGTTGGCGGCTGACAAGAACTTCGAGCTAAAGACAGGATTGGTGGTTTTGATGCAACAAGACCCATTTCATGGGAACGCCCATGAAAACCCCCACTACCACATCCAATAATTCTTGTCGAAGTGCGCCACATTTCAGATGCCGGGGGTCTCCATCGATGCCATCAGACTGCGTCTCTTCCCCTTCACAATAAAGGACAAGGCACTCTATTGGTTGAGGACGCAGGCTGACGGAGTTTTCACCTCTTGGGACGAGTTGGCGAGTGCATTTATTGACAAGTTCTATCCGCCATCCAAGATGGTGAAGATCCGGAGCGCTCTCATGTCCTTCAAGCAAGGACCACAGGAGACGCTCTATGAGGCTTGGGAGCGTTTTAAGGATTTGCAGCATCAATGCCCGCACCACAGTATAGAAGATTGGGAGCTAGTTCATAGCTTCTACAACGGTCTCCAACCGGGGACCAAACAAATTATTGATGCCGTGGCGAATGGTGCTATCTTGTCAAAGACTCCCGAGGAAGCTACGGCCCTAATTGAGGAGATGGCCTCAAATAATCAACAATGGGGCGATGAGCGAGGACACTCTACGTCCTCTTTAAAGCCAACTAGCATCTACGAGGCGAAGGCCGTAGCGGAGCTTACGAGCAAGTTTGATTCTCTCCACAAGGTAGTGGAGAGATTGGAGAATTTTATCACGGATCCCCAAGGAGACCCTTCTACCTCCGCTCCAACGAACCAAATGTGTGATTGGCAAGACCAATCTCAAGCCATGTACTCGGGAGGAGAGCAAGGAGAAGGATCCTTGGAGCAAGTACAATATGTTGCGGGGAACCAAGGATATTGGGCCAATCCGGCCGCAAGAAATCATCCCGGATTCTCTTACGCCAACAATGAAGGAGCTTTGAACCCGCCACAACCGCCACCTCAACAAGCACGACCACCACTACCACCCCAACAACAAAACTATCCACCGAGGGGGCCTACTCAACAAAATTTTCAACCAAAGCAACAAGTTCCACCATATAGGCCGCCCGGATACAATTAAGGGTGGAGGAATCAAAATCAAAACCCTCCACAAGCTCAACAACGATCCGACTTCAAAGCTAGAGTGGAGGCGTTTATGGTCGAGCAAAATAAGGTCAATGCTAGCTTGAAGGCGGGGCAAGACTATCTTAATACCGTTGTGGCTCAAATATCAGAGCAATTAGCGTTGCTAAATCGGAACACTCAACGATTGCCGGCGCAACCCGAGCAAAACCCACGGAGCAACACCGGCCACATCAATGCCGTAGTTGCCGTTACCACTAGAGGCGGAAAGGATACCACCCCCGCCATGATTCCTACCGAGGAGCCCGTGGAGGAAAGCTTGGATCCAATTGAGCCGGTAGTTGAAGATGATAAGGAGAAAGAGCCACAAGAAAAGGAGAAATCTAGAGCGGAACAATTGATCGAGGAGAGGCGCTTCATGCCACCGGTCCCATTCCCCCAAAGGCTCGCTAGAGCGAAAATGGAGAAAAGGCTAGCGAAGTTTCTCGAGTATCTAAGAGGAGTTAGCCTCAATATTCCCTTCCTCGACGCCATCGTGGAGATCCCCACATATGCTAAATTCTTAAAGGACTTGATCTCGGGGAGAAAGAGGAAGGAGAAGATCATGCTAGCCGAGGAGGGCTCTTGGTTCACCAAGAGAGAGAAGGAGCCGGCAAAATTTAAAGATCCGGGGAGTTTTCGGATTCCTTGCACCTTGGGCGGCGTTCCTCTTCAAAAGGCGTTGGTTGATCTAGGGGCTAGTGTGAGCCTCATGCCTCTCTCCATGTTCTTAAGGCTAAACACCGGGACAAAGTTGAAACCCACCGACATGCGCATTCAATTAGCCGATGGACGGATAACAAGGCCGGTGGGGATCGTCGAAGACATCCCGCTACAAGTCCCGGGGGGAATATGCTTGCCATGTGACTTCGTGATCATGGACGTTAAGGAGGAGGGAGATACTTCATTGATACTTGGACGCCCGTTCCTCGCCACCGCCGGAGTGATTGTCGACGTGCGCGAAGGTACCCTAACTTTAAATATCGGCAACATCGAGGTGGAGCTTCACATTCCTAAGGTTATGAAGCACATGCCTTACCACGAGGAGCTTGATTACATGGACCTCCTTGATGAGGTAATTGAGGAGGCGATCCCCCACTCTATTGGCGCTCTATTCGATGAAGATTTCGAGGAAGGCCCGGATTTAGGCCAAAATGAGAAGAAAGATGACTCCCCCGACCTCTCCGCTGAAGATGATGAAGGCGACGCTGATGTCGCAAGGATTCAAGAGCTCTGCAAGCTCTCGAAATTAAAGTCTCCAAAGAAAGCTCCTCCGGTACGGAAATCGGCATCACCGGTGAAGCCGTTGACCGGAGCAAATGCTAGCTTGGGGGAGCCTCCCCCCAACACTATTCGAGATGGGAGATCACCGAGGGAGAACACGCCGCCACGTCCAAATCCAAGCGCGCTCCCCGGAAAGTTTGATGGGTGCATCTCATATGCACCAAACATCCCGCATTGATCGAAAATTATAGGGGGTCGAGCTCACGACCTTAAACGAGCGCTTGTCGGGAGGCAACCCGACGGTTTTCGCTTTATTTTCACTTTTTCTTTATTTTCGTTTTAGAAATTTTTAGTGTTTTGAGTCGTTCGCCCAAAAATTTTGTGATAACGGGTCCTATTTTTCTTGACAGGAGAGGAGATAGGTAGATCCATCATGAGGAGGATGAACGTGACGATAAGGAGCGCCCCAAGAAGTCGCTCGACGCTTAGGAGGAAGATGGAATCGACTGGAGGAAGAAAGACGGAGTTTAGAGCCCAAACGAAGACAAACAGCAGAACACAAGGCTCACTCGGCCGAGTATACTAGTCACTCGGCCGAGTACATAAGTTCGTCCGGCCGAGCCGCTCACGAACGAGGGAAGTCTGCTGTACCCAACTCTCTGTTTATTTTCCTGATTTCAATATAACTGCTACTCGGCCGAGTATATATTCCCACTCGGCCGAGTAAAACGGATACCCTCCTAGGGCGAGTCATGCCGAGTAGCTTGAGTCACTCGGCCGAATGGACTTACTCCACTCGGCCGAGGCTGGTAAGGCCACTCGGCCGAAGCGTAGACGAGGAGGAAATTTCAATTGACCTCGCTCGACCGAGTGACCACGTCACTCGGCCGAGTCGTAACTTTTATTATATAAGTGGCGAGGGGGGGCACATTTTTCGAAACGCAAAAAACCCCCAAACAGCCCGACCCTTCAGCTCCCCTCGCCCGATACCCCTCGCTCGCACCCTCACTCGACCGACCAGCCCGCTCGCGCCGCCGCTCGGCCCGCCACCGCCGGCCGAGCACCCGCCGACGCCTCGCCCGAGTCGCCGCCGCCGGCCGCCGCTCCGATCGCCTCCGGTACCCCCTATTTCGCCTTTTTCGCCTTTTTCGCCTCTTTTTGAGTATTTTTTGAGGATCCATGTATTAAACGACCCCCAAACCCAAATCAATTCCTATATCTATCTATGATACCCCTAATGCTCCATACGTTTTGATTATTACCCGCTGATATCTCCATTTCACGCGCAGGTTGTTTTTGGGAGCTTAGGGGAGCCCAGGGGAGCTTCTCGGGACTGATTTGAGCTTCGTGGAGGCGCTGACTTCGCACGCTTCCATTGCTGAGCACTCGCGGCGTGTCTGGGTATACTCCTTCCACTCTTTTACACACACCGCACTTTTTACACTTTTCGGCGCGCTCGGGGCCGATATGCCGCCCCGGACACGGCCGCGGTCGAAGAGAGCTTCCACCAAACAGAAGCGGTCGGATGATGCCGGCCCATCCCATGAGTTGGAGGACTCTCCTCCACCATCTCCCACACACGCCGTCCACCCAGCACAGCCTGCAGGCCCCGCACACCCCGCACAGCCTGCAGTGCACCCACAGCCCGCACAGCCTCTCCCTGCCGCTGCACAGCCACCACCTCCGGCTCCACTGGTCGGGGCCGCTCGGGATTACGTTCCGAGACGACGCACACCGCGCCGTCTTCGACCGTATCTCCCAGCGCTCGATCGTACCCTCCAGGTTTGCACACCTCGCTGACCTAGGACGCCTGGGGGTACTAGAGGGGATGCTCACGTTGTACGACAACGTGGGCTGGCGAGATTTCTTCCAGGTGTCGGCGGACACGTTCACCCGCCCGACACTTGAGGTTCTGAGTTCGATCGCCCGGACCGACGAGGGATGCTCGTTTCGGTTCATGGATCGAGAGTGCCAGGTCACTCTCGACATGATGAGAGCGTTTTTCTCGTGGCCCGCTGTCCCCGGTGCCGATCGCGGTTACGGCCCCACCCATATACCCCTACCTTCCTTCGACGCCGGTGCCTTCTGGGCCCGGATTACGGGTCTTCACACTGCCTTTGACCCTAGTAGGGCCAAGGCCTCGGCCATTGTCCATCCCTGCCTCCGCATTGCTCAGCGCCTTATGGCGACGACCTTTTTGGCCAGATATGAGCCGGGCACGATGTCTACGCCAGAGCTCTACATGCTCTACGCGATGACGCGTCCCAGAGCTCTATCTAGGGATGGCGATGAGCTTGTCCCCGCCGTCGTGATCGATATCGCGGCTTGGTTTTTGGACCGCATCATCGTATCGGTGGGCGCTCGCTCACCGATATGCTACGGCGGCCTGATCACCTTGCTTGCTCTTATGACCGGCGAGGACTTCCCCGACGACTTGCGACGCGTCCCGGGCCCCACTTCTCTGTCGATAGATGTTATGGCCCGGATGAAGATGCTTCGTCCGCACGGTGAGCGTCACTGGGTCTGGTTGCACGGCCCTTACGGGGCCGATTACATGATTCTCCCGAGCCCTGCTCGGACTCAGATTGCACCAGCCCACGTTGACTGGCTCCCTGCGATGGATGTTCTCATCCCCGCTGCTTACGTGCTCGAGGCTGAGGAGGCCGAGCAGGCCCACGCTGCCCCTGTAGACCCTGTTGCACACCCTGCCGAGCCTGCTACCCCTGTTGACCCTGTGGCCCCTCAGCCCATACCTGACGTTTCCGTTGCTCCTGACACCTCTGTCGGTGTCGAGAGCACCTCAGCTGAGCCCACTTCCACCACCTCCACCACTTCCGAGGCTGTCACCACCACTTCCACCACCTCCACCACTTCCGAGGCTGTCACCACCACTCCCACCACCACCACTGGCCCTCTGTCCGTCGAGCCTCTTTGCTCCGCACTCCCCGAGCGCCCATCGACCTTTGTTGAGAGTGGAGAGCCCTCGTTTGCCGCGGTCGTGGAGACCATGGCCAGCATGATCTCCGCTGGGGTTGCGCCTTTTGGTCCACACACTTCCACCCCAGCGATAGTCACCTGTCTCCACCCCTGCTGTATTTTCCGAGAGCGTCGTGGCGTCTGTCCACACTTCTGTGCCACCGACCTCTCTGGCCGCCTCGCTGCCATTTTTGCACTCTTCTTTCGCTGCTGCTGCCTCCACTTCTCACCAGTTTGTGCCCCGGCCTCACACTGAGGCCAGGCCCACATTTGCGAGTGCAGCACCTTTCGTACCCTTCCCCGCTGAGCCCGTCACATACGCGACCCGAGTACGCCAGCCACGCCCTGCACAGCCCTGCCCGGTGCGTCCCTCTGCACCACCTCCCCCTGACACTGTACTTCAGAGCATTCGTGCTCTAGAGGGGGCGGTGAGTGGTCTCAGAGGCGACCTTAGGACCCTGTCCTCCACCGTCTCTGCGATGGCTGGCCGCTTCGAGCTGCTACCGCAGATCCATTCCTGTCTCACCCAGGTTCTGGAGCATCTCCCGCGCGTACCCCCACCCACCCAGCAGGTTCCCGCCCACACTTCCACACACACCCGACCTGCTACCACTTCCACACCCACACCCGCTCAGCGGCCTGTCCAGCCACCACCACCACCTCCGCCTCAGGCCGGAGACGGTGCAGCACCACCTTCCTAGGCACCCTTGATGCCATCGATTCCTTTTGCCATTGTGCTGCCCGTTTCTGCTGAGTCCTGATGCCATTTTGTCCACCCCCCCTCCCCTCACTTATTTTGGGATTCTCATTTTGCTGTATCTTTATACAGCTTTTCTGGGAGAGAGGGAGCGTTTTTGGTGACACTATTATATATCTATATCACTCCTATCTGTGCATGCATCATGACCGCATCATATTTTCTTGTCTTTTTCTTTCTTTTTATTTTCTTTTTTCTTTTCATCATGCATGCATCCTCACCATCCCCTCACATTTCTTGTCTCTCGGTGTGCCACACTTTGCACATTGAGGGCACAGTGCCATTTAGCTTGGGGGAGTGAGTTCTCACGTTCTTTTTCGATTTGCCACCTTTATTTTTAGTTTTTCACACCATTCTTCGCTTTTGCACTTATTTTTCATCATTTTTCTTTTGTTTTGCCATGCATCACGTTTTTCTTATTTTTTCTGTGTGCCGCATTATAAATAGTTCTTTTTTCCCTTTATCTTTATTTCTTTTTCATCTCATGCTAGAGATGACTTTTCTGTGATGATGATGACGTTGGATTTAGCTTACTCTATATGCATGCTATATTTGTCATGTCTTAGACTTTATTTTTGATATCATATGCTATGACTTGCTTTGCATCTAGAGATAGTAACCCACACTTTTGCCATATGAAAATGGATGAAGTTCTATTATTAGTTGAGTCTGAATATTCATATGTATGCTATCACAGAAAACACACCAAGATTCACGCATTGAATGCTTATATCTGGAGTACTGATTTCTTTTTCCTATATCACTTCTATATGCATGAATTGTACACTTCACTTCAGGATGATTGAATGATGTTAGCTATGATAAATCTGGATTAGTTAGCTTTTTTGTGATCGAAACTGAGTAGATTAGATTACCCTGCTGAAGTTGTCGTGCATGTCTTATAGAGTGAACCGAGAGTTATATCTATTTCTTTCTCCACAAATCTTGAACATCATTTCTCTACTTTTATAATCATTGGTGAATCTCCCCTTAGCGATTCTATTATATGGCATTTCCCCCGCTATTAATTCCTAGCTCCAATTTTCTTATTCAAAAAAAAAGAGAAAAGGAGAGAAGAGAAAATATTCTTGTATATCATTATCTCTCTTTGAGTTGGGATCGTTGTGTATATATGCTATATGCTAAAAAAACAAAAAACAAAAAAAACAAAAAAAAAGAGAAAAGAGGAAAAATCCTCAATAAAAGATCCCATCTCACTTTCTTCCTTTCTTCTTTCTTCTTATTACATTTGGAGCTATATAAAAAATGGGGATGTGAATATTTTTTATGCCACCACGCTTATAGATAAGCTTGGGGGAGGGGATCCATTGATGTGTGAGAGAGTGACTACTTGACGTTGCACGACAACCTAGGCTAAGTAATATTCTATACTCGGTGAGATTATTTCTAGCTTTACGAAATCCGGAAATCTAAGCCTAGCGTTCATTTCATGAAATCCATACTTTTCTATTCTCTCTATTCTATTGTGTGATACTCTTATACTCCTGATAGAAAGCATTCAATTGAAAAGTGTGTGATCTGTGATTTGTATACCGCTTTAAATGATTCAGAATATGTTAATTTTAGAATTATTCCGTTTTTCATGATTATATCGTTGTTCGTGGGTTTTCCGTTTCTATTTGCACTATTATACTATGATATCAGAATAAAATCTTTTGACAAGAGTTTTTCATTCGGTGCATGCTATATGAGTAAGTGAAACCCCCGTCCTGAGAAAATGATCTAGTAGCCTACCTCTTCGCTTCTCTCCCTCTTCTTTATTTTCATTTCGTTTTCCATTCTTCTCCGTTTTTCATTTTTCATTTTTTCGCCATTTTTGTTTTCCAAATTCCACCGGGTTCGCCATTTACTTATCTTCCTCGAGGACGAGTAAGAGGCAAGCTTGGGGGATTTTGATCACTCCTTATTTTACACCTTTTTCCCGCATGTTTGCATGCCATTTAGATCGCCCAAATCATGTTTTTCACGGTATATCGACGATATTGCGATGCTTTTCACGATTTGTTGTTTTTGTCGCATTTCAGGTGATTTGGCGCGATTTGGAGTGATCTCGAGATGCGCTTACTCCAGAGGGTCACCGACGACCTCCCCGAGGGGTATTTTACTGTTGGAGAGGAGAGGAAGAAGAACGGACGTCGCAGGAGCGACGAGGAGGCCAAAATAAGCAGATTGGGCATGTTTAGTGTCCCACTCGGCCGAGTGGAGGAGCCACTCGGCCGACCAGCGAGACACCGCTCGGCCGACCAGATCAGACACGATTTACCTGTGCACTCGGCCGAGCGACGGAGACCACATCGGCCGAGTGAAGACATCACGTCCGCCCAAGTGGCGCCCAGACGAAGCCCTTCAAAAATATCCAAGTTTCTGTTTTTCGGCTGCCTGAGCTTCAGAAGACCCACTCGGCCGAGTGGAGAATCCTGTCCGCCCGAGTACAATGAAGCCATCGGCCGAGTGACGACAACTCACTCGGCCGAGCCGCCCCCGAAGTAGAGATCCCTGAAGGCCCCGACTTACTGGAAAATTACAGGGTTTCTCACTCGGCCGAGCGACTTTTGTCACTCGGCCGAGTGCGACGCGCTGCATGTAGCGAAAATTGCGGAAAACAGGCTGCGCAGGGGTATTTTGGTCACAGTTTTTGGACGATTTTGGGGGCTATTTAACCACTGTTTTTACCCTAGTTTTGGGAGCTTCTCCTTAGATTTTTTGCATCTTTTTAGATTAGCTTTTTAGTTTTATTCTTGAGATTGGAGAGGAGAAAAAGTTTGATTTTTGTTGGATTAATTGAAGAACTCCATTGGTTTGTCTTTCTCTTCTCTAAAAATTCTATTTTTATTGCATATCTCAATATTGTGATGAATTCTATTGCTTATTTCATTGATTATTTTTGTGATCTTGCTATGAATTGTGAGTAGTCGCCACGTCTTGGGGCGTGGGGATGAACCCTACAAGCCCAACTTCATATTTGTGATGAATTAGTAGAAATCTTGCTAGAATTGATATCTAGGGATTAGGTTGGGATCAATTTACTACGGTTAGCTAGGAGTTCATACCGATCGGGATTTGCAAGAGATTGGATCCCGATTCGATAGGAAACCCTAGAAATCCGAATTGGGTTGGAGTCGAATTTCCGTAGTATCGGTTTGCAAGAGATTGGACCGATACTAGGGTTTCCGGTTCCAATTCTGTGCCAATACTCGTTTGCAAGAGATTGGACGGGTAGGAACTATCTCAATCTAGGTTGTGGACCGAGTTTGCAAGAGATTGGGCTTGGTGCGTGATTGGATGATGATGTTGATCCTAATGCTAGCTTACCTAGGCTAGGGTTTGCAAGAGATTGGACCCGAACCTAGGATAGCTATAGACCGGCAACAGCGCGAGAGCGTGAGCTTGGTTCTACATTCAGTTGCAACTAGTTCATCCAAAATCTTATTCTAGCAATTTTAATACACATGAACCACATTCATGAAATACGGTGAGTAGCGGGGATTCCCCATTCCCTAGGCGTTCTTTATTTGATTTGATATTTCCGCACTTTGTCTGACGATTGTGACAGGATCGCCAAAGGCAAATCTTTCTTCTTAAGTAACCAGGGTGATTGGAACAATCACGGTCATTCGTCCTCCCTGTGTTCGATATCCCGCTCGCTGCTACACCGTGCACTTGCGGTAAAACTACAACCGTTCTTTAGGGTTACGTCTCGGAGCGATCACTCCTCATCCTCAGAAACAGGAGGAGGAAGCTGAATACCCATCATACTAGCCATACGGCACACAACCTCCTCGGTACGAGCCAAACGAGACTCGTGACGACGAAGTAAGCGAACGATATCATCTAGTGTGGTGGTAGGAGGAGGGGCAGCAGCAGCTGAAGGTGTGGCCTGGGATGCAGAAGGAGTCGACCGCTGCACATGACGGAGTGCCGCAAGAGATTTCTTTACGGCCGTCGCGTTCAGTGGAGGACCAAGGAGACGCTCATCGTCAGGAGGCAAAGGCACGCGAAAATGACGGAACACCAAAGTCAACAGACAAGGATAAGGGATATGCGCCGATTTACTAGACTTGCAAACACACTCGAAAGAATCCATCTTGTCGAGTATGATGCGAGCCCATTAAATCGAGCTACCCATAAAAAGAGCGTAAATCAACTTTAGGAACGGCTGGGATGGCAGAGAAGATGAGCCTTACTTGGGAAGTAAGCACGACTTCAGAATGAGATTGAGGACCCATGCATTTGGCTTAAATGATTTAGATGGAACACCAATGAAAGCTGGAGGGATCACATGGAAGATATCAGCTTAAACAGACTAATCCAAAGAGGAGATATCATCAACTGAGATGTCAGACGGGAGGAGACCAGACGACGAACAACCAAGCAACTCCCCCAAGATTTCTGCCGTGAGGACTATAGGAGTCCCCAAGACAGTAGTCTCGATGGAGTGGCTCTCATCGTAGTGACCCCGGACACGATTTGCATAGAATAGTTTGACCAGGCGAGGATGGGGTCGAGGGTTCGCCTTTGGGTCATATCTAAGATAGTCCAAAAGTCCGCTGTAGGATAAAATATCCGCAAGGCCAAGAAAGTCAGAGAACTGAACGTAATGCTCCAATATCAGTGGGCAGTGCTCTATACGGTTGTAAGCCGCTAGACACAGAGGGTCGTCACGACACAACAATATATCCACACCGCCTACTGGCATTTGGGCTTTACCCTTAGCCTTACGGGTCTTAGGAGGAGGTGGAGGAGGGGGTTCCTGATGGGTAGGCTGCTCCTCAGGACGAAAATCAGCGTCAGAATCAGAGGTGGTGTCCTGTAAAGAGGAAGGGGAAGCGACAATCTTTCTAGGTTTAGGTTTTGGTTGGGCTGTAGAAGCTTGGGCTTGGGAAGCTTAGGTTTTGGCTTTGGGCTTGGAAGTCTTCTTCCTCTTCAATGGTGGTGAAGACGAAGAGGGGGCACGAGTGGTCTTGGCCCTACGCTTAGGTGGGTCGATGCGGTCACTGGCTCTACGTTCATGGGGGATGCCCCAGAGGAAGTGATAGGAATCCTCGTCTTTGCCATGATCGTGGCACAATGAGATCAATGAATCGATACAACCCTAAGCAACGAAACCCTAACAACTGAAAGAAATCGAAATGAACTTACGCAATAACAAACCCTAGATGCGAAATCAACAAGCCCTAGGAGATGAAATCGACCTAGATCAAACCCTAGAATAGGAATCGAGACCTAGGAGGAGGAGATATACCTAGGAGGAGTGATCGACGCCGGCGGATGATCGGAAGATGGCCGGAGTTGATCGGAAGATGAAGAGACTCGAGCGGGGGTTTGGGGGTTTTCGAGCTGGAGGGAAGTAGAGACCGACTAAAATGAGAAAGAATCGATTAGATTGAACTTAGGTCGGTCGAAATCACGAAATGACGTGACTGCCCCTGAGCACTTAGTCAGTCTAAGTTCAAATGCTGACCGACTAGATGACGATCTAGTCGGTCGGTTAACGAGCTTGAACCGACTAAGTGGAAACAGAGACCAGTCGAAGATTTCCTGAACGAGAATTAGTCGGTCTACGCTCAAATACTGACCGACTAGAACTAAATCTAGTCGGTCGATAAGTAAACTAGAACCGACTAAAGGAGTTAAGCTGGAGAGGAAATCCTAATAGCTTGAATTAGTCGGTCTAAGTTCTTTTACTAACCGACTAGATACTAATCTAGTCGGTTGGTGATTGAACTGATACAGACTAAGTGAGTCCAAAAGTTTAGAGATAGAGCTAGTCGGTCTAAGTTCATTAGCTGACCGACTAGATGTGAATCTAGTCGGTTGGTTGACGAACTGAGACCGACTAGATGAGTCCAAAAATTGATAATTAAGTTCTCTCCTCAATACACTTGGACGATACATCGTAATCCTCTCAAAAATCATCTAAACTACCCCATTAAACATCGAAATCTCAAATACGACATTCAGACATGAATTCGAGCAAAAATTCAAAATATCACATAAAATTCCGAAAAATCCAATAAGACTAGCATGAATGAAATATTGCGTAATATAATAGCATGCAAGATTATTGAATGAAACATGAATCCTATATCTCGGATTCACCCATAATCCCTAATTCTCGATGCAACCGCACAAAGGAGTCCTCCTTTAGGGGTTTCGTGAAAATATCGGCGATTTGCTTTTGGGTTTAAACGTACACTAAAATGATGTCCTTTTTTGCAACATGATCATCTAAAAAGTGGTGTCGGACATCTATGTGTTTCGAACGGGAATGGTGTACTGGGTTCTTGGAAAGACATATTGCACTTTGGTTGTCAACCATGATAGGGCAAGTATCACAGTTTATACCAAAGTCTTTAAGTGTGTGTCTCATCCAAAGAACTTGAGCACACGCGACACCGACGGTAATATATTCCTCCTCGGTGGTTGAAAGTGATACCGAATTTTGCTTCTTGGAAAACCAAGAGACAAGGGAATTTCCTATAAAATGGCAAGTGCCACTAGTACTCTTCCTGTCGGATTTGCATCCCGCATAATCAGCGTCACTTAATGAGACTAACTCATATGTGCTAGATTTCGGATAAAGTAATACAAAATCTAAAGTGTAACTTAGATAGCGAAAAATACGTTTTACCGCTACTAAGTGAGAATCCTTAGGTTGAGACTGATAACGAGCATAAATACACATGGTAAACATGATATCGGGCCTACTAGCGGTAAGATAAAGTAAACTACCTATCATACCTCGATATAGACAAATGTCTACATCTTTCCCTCCCGTATCTTTATCAAGATGCGTAGTCGTGCTCATAGGAGTCTTTTTCCCGGAGGCACTCTCCATTCCAAATCCCTTTAGCAACTCCACTGTATACTTCGTTTGGTGGATGAAGATTGCATCGTCCATTTGGAGAATTTGGAGACCTAAGAAATACATGAGCTCACCCATGTGGCTCATCTCAAATTGTTCCTTCATCACATTAGAAAACTCTTCGCAAAGAGCAAAGTTAGTAGCACCGAAAATGATATCGTCAACATAAATTTGAACTAAAATTATATCATTATTCGAATTCTTAACAAAAAGTGTTGAATCGGCTTCGTCCATTTTAAAATTCAAATCCAAAAGAAAATTCTTTAGGCGATCATACCAAGCTCGAGGAGCTTGTCTCAAACCGTAAAGAGCTTTCTTTAGTTTAAAAACATGATTTGGAAATTTTTCATTTACGAAGCCCGGAGGTTGAGAAACGTAAACTTCCTCAACAACATCTCCGTTTAAAAATGCACTTTTAACATCCATTAGAAATAATTTGAAATTTTTATGGCATGCAAAAGACAATAACAATCTAATTGATTCTAATCTAGCTACCGGAGCGAAGGATTCTTCGAAATCAATACCTTCCTCTTGTTGATAGCCTTGAGCTACTAACCGAGCTTTGTTTCGGACGACAACTTGGTTTTCGTCGGTTTTGTTCTTGAAGATCCACTTTGTCCCTATGACGGTGTGGTTCTTCGATGGCAATGGAACAAGCTCCCAAACTTCATTCCTCTCGAATTGAATGAGTTCCTCCTCCATGGCTAAGATCCAAGCGCTATCTTCGCATGCTTCATTAACATTCTTTGGCTCTATCGAGGAGGCAAAGGCACAATGAGCGAAGTAGTTCACTTGCGATCTCGTCTTGACACTATCATGGATATTGCCAATGACTTGCTCATGAGGATGGTCACGAACGGTATGAAGCCGTTTGGGAATACCTTGGTCACTAAGAACATTCTCAACAACTTCATTAGACGGGTTAGTCTCAATAGAATCAATAGAATCATTAGAGTTAGAATTACCAATTGAATCACATAAGACATCCATAGAGTCATCATCATTAGTAATTCTAGTTGGAACAAATCCTTCATTAAATGACACATGAAGCGACTCATCGATCGTCGAGGTTCGTTTGTTGAATATCCGGTAGGCTTTGCTACGCGAAGAATATCCAACAAAAATCCCCTCATCGGATCTTGGATCGAATTTGTCCAAACTACCATACGTGTTCTTAATAAAACATTTCAAACCAAAAACACGAAAATGTTTAACTTGAGGCAACCTACCAAACAACAATTCATAACAAGTTTGTTTAGTGCCGGGCCTCAAAAGTATTCTATTAAACACATAGCAAGCTGTATGTACCGCTTCCGCCCAAAATTGATGGCCAAGTTGGCTATCATCAAGCATAGTGCGAGCACACTCCACTAGCGTCCTATTCTTTCTCTCAACTACACCATTTTGAGGAGGTGCACGAGGGAAAGAGAAGGTGTGTGTAATACCAACTTCATCATAAAATGTCTCAAAAGACTCATTCTCAAATTCCCCTCCATGATCACTACGAATAGTGACAATGGTGGTTCCAATGAGATTTTGTACTTTCTTAACAAAAATTGTGATGTTTTCAAAAGCTTCATTTTTATTACATAATGAAAATACCCAAGTAAACCTAGAAAAGTCATCAACGATGACAAGTCCATATCTAGCATTACCTAATGAAGCAACTCTAGTTGGCCCAAATAAATCTAGATGTAATAGCTCTAGAGGCCGCTTAGAAGAAATGCTTTTCTTAGGTTTAAATGAAGATTTTGGAATCTTGCCTCGTTGACACGAGTCACAAAAGCTTTTCTTTTGAAAAACAAGCTTAGGGAAGCCTCTAATAGAATTTAACTTGGAAAGCTTAAAAAGTGTTCCAAAGTTCACATGACCAAAACGTCGATGCCATAAGTGTTGTTCACTTGTGTTGGCAATAAGACATTGTTCATGTGATCTTGGAAGATCTAGGATATATATATCATTATGGCGTGTGCCGGAAAACAATAATTCATTATTATCTTTTCTTAAAATATGGCACATTCCTTTCGCAAAGTTAACTTTGTAACCTTTGTCACAAAGTTGACTTATTGAAATAAGATTGCGGTTTAATCCTTTAACAAGGTAAACATCACATATAATGGGTTTAGAAGGATTACCCACTTTACCAACACCTATGATGGTTCCGCTCTCGTTGCCTCCAAATACGACGCGGTTTCCATTTGCAATGGGAACCACTCCGGAGAGCAATTGAGCGTCACCCGTCATGTGTTTTGAACACCCGCTATCGAGTATCCAATTTCTCTTGGAGCTAAATTTAAATTTATTGCTCCGTTCCTTTTTCTTGAGTACCTAAGATATGGAATATCGTATCATGGTACCCAAGGTCATTGGGTCCAAAAGATTAGACCTTTGGAAGCCAAGTCCAATTGGACTTAGACTTCCCCACATAATCACTACTATGCACAACATTCGAAAAATAAGCATTCATATAAACTTGTTTTTCATCCATGCTTGTGTCCTTCGGGCTCCAAATAGTGAAAATCTTGGGAGCCCTCATCCTATTGGGTGCATGCATGCGTTGTTGGTTTCTACGTGATGCATGTCGTGGATAGGCATAAGGAACATGATGGAATGGTGCATGCGGATAATTATTCATATGATGTTGTGGGTGAACATATGCATGTGAGGGAACACGTGCGTGAGAGTGTCTCACATGGTGTGCACGTGCACGTGAATGTGTTGCATAAAAATCATCATATGTGTGAGCCGGTGGAGTAGGACGTGTGTTCCTACGTGGCATGGTATTTGTGTACATGTAGGCATGACCCTTCTTTGGAGGTCCACCCAAAGTGGGTTTCTTTCCAAAAGAGGGTGTGTGCGAAGTGGAAGCACCATTGGTAGATGAACTACCAATAGAGTGTTTGCTCCCACTCGGTGAGGCATCGGAAGTAGGCCTAATAAAAGTAGTGGCCGATTTGGATGAACTCCCTATCTTATACCCCAAGCCAATGTGGTGATTGCCCGGAAGTAAATCATTTAGGATGTTATCCAAATGGTCTTTACCCTTATTGAATTTATTAATTCGGCCTATCGTGCACTCATATTTCTCGGTGAGAGAATGCATCGAAGCACCCAAAGTGGATATTTGCGATGTGAGCACATAAACACGAGACTTGAGATTTTCATTCTCAATACTCAAAGTCGAGTTTTGAGAAGTCAAATCCGCTATCCTATGTTCTTCCGAATCCTCAACACTAACATGTTCAAGTTTAAATTTGAGATTAACAATCTCATTTCTTAACTCTTCAACAACGGTGTCGTTGTTGGTGATGATAGTCTTAGGAGAGGTTTGAATGCTAGCTAGGTCATCTTTTACCTTAGTATATCTATTTACTAATTTAGTGTATTTAGACCATAATTGAGAATTAGCATTCCTAAGGTCATCCATAGTTACGTCATCGCCTTCGTTGTCACTATCATCGGAAGAGGAGGATCCTTGATCATGCTCCTCTCTTACCATGAAGCACATGTGCGCTTGCTCCACTTTCTCATCGTTCGACTCTCCTCTTGAGGAATCCTCGGAAACGGTGAATGTTGCTCCGACAAGTCCCGTTTTGTACCCCTTTTTGTACTTCTTGGACTTATCGAATTTCGACGCCTTCCACTTCTCCTTTTGCTTATTAAGAGGACACTCCGCTTTCATGTGTCCTGGCTTATTGCACTTAAAACACAAAGGAGAGGAGGAGGCGTTAGAAGAACCAAATTTAGCTTTGTTCTTATAGTTACCTTTTCGGAAGAAACGGTTGAACTTCTTGGCCATGAGTGACATGGACTCCAAGTCCAACTCGTTTTCCGAGTCTTCATCATCGGTTGATGTGGATGTGGATGGAGCGGCCTTGAAAGCAATAGCCTTCTCCTTTGGCTCGTCTTGCTTTAGGTAGGACTTCATCTTTTCCTGCAATTTTAACTTGCTATCCTTGCGTACCTCGTATGACATTAAAGTACCCATTAGTTGAACTACGGTGTACTTATTCATATCATTACCTTCCTCGATGGCGAAGGTACGCTTTTCCCAACTAGAAAGAAGTCCTTCGATAAGTTTCGAACACTTCTCCTTTTGGGTGTAGGTTTTGCCGAGAGCTTCCAACTCGTTTATGATGTCGACGAAGCGAGCATAATACTCCTTCATCTTCTCACCCTGTTGCATATGAAACATTTCGTAATCTTTGTTAACAACAACGAGTTTAGAGTCTCTTACCCTACTCGTCCCATCATGTAGTATGAGGAGGGAGTTCTAAATTTGATATGCACTCTTACATGTGCATATCTTATTGAAGTCCTCGGGCTCCAATGCACATTGCAAGGCGTTCATTGCCTTGGCATTGCTTACCTCCGCGGTGACCTCCGCGGTTGTCCATTTCTCAAAGTCTTCTTCGGTGGGCTCGACGTATTCCTTCATCGTGGTCCTCCATAGAGATGCACTCATGAGGAAAGTTTCCATCCGGCATTTCCAGTACCCGTAGTTGGTACCGTTGAAGAATGGAGGCCTCGTTGAGGAATGTCCTTCCATCACCGAAGATGCTCCTTCACGGTTCCTGAAGGTGCCATAGTCGGAAGGTGGACGCACGGTCTTGTTGTCGTTGGCAGACATAGCTAAGTATCTGGTTCTGATACCAAATGTAATGCCCTACAAGCTACTGCACAAGTACTAGAGGGGGGGTGAATAGTACTTTAAAAATAACAAGAAGTATAATTCCTAATTATCGTGCAAACAACTACCAAATCAATTTGCGGAAGCTTAAATTGATGACAACAACAAAAGTAACAAAGCAAACAATAGATATTACTGGGTTCGGATCCACCCAAGTCTCTCCGACTTGTTCCCGGTGATCCTACGTCCCAACCACCCAGATCCCCTCCGGATACTTAGGTTAGAAACCCTAACCCAAGATTTCCACTATGATATCTTGTGAAAAACCTTCACAAGATCAAATCATACATGCAATGGTAATAGTGAATCCCACAACCCGGGATCACAACCTTCTCTCACAACCGAGAGAATCAATAAGCAATATAAATGAGTTTATAATGAAATAAACAATCTTACCACAAAATCCTATACCTTGAGTATTCTTACCAAATAGGTGCAAGGAGGGATTTGAGGAAGAGGAAGTCACCAAGACCTAGCACCACTGAAATGAGAAGCAATGGGTGCCTAGGAGTAATTTGGAGACTTGAATCAAGCTAGAGCTTGAAAGGCTCACCAAGAACAAACTTCTCTCAAGATGGATTCTAGATCTAGAATGTGAGAGAATGGATTTCTTGTGAGGAAGAGAGCTTTGGAAATGAGTGAGAATCTCTAACTCTTTCAATCTCAATGAATCTCTTAATGGCAGCTCTAACCTAGAAAGAAATGACCAAGCTTCGTATTTATAGGGTCCCATAAAAACGAGTTAGGTCAAATCCCAACGGATAGAAATCTGAAGCAGTTAGTCGGTCAAAGAACAACCACTGACCGACTAGTTCATCAACTAGTCGGTCGGTCAAACAACATGGACCGACTAAGTGAAGAACAGTGAAGAGATTGAATTTCAGACCTAGAAATCTAGTCGGTCCAAGAAGACTGTCTGACCGACTAGTTTCACAACTAGTCGGTCGTTCAGAGAACATAGACCGACTAAGAGTCAAAAACAATTAGTCTGAATACCAATTGATTTAGTCGGTCCAAGAACAAATGTTGACCGACTAGATTATCAACTAGTCGGTCGCCAAACGTTCATAGACCGACTAACAATAAACAGTAGCTTAGGAGAAAATTGGCATGTACAGTAAAGCTCAACTAGTCGGTCAAAGAAGCATCACTGACCGACTAGTTCACAAACTAGTCGGTCGGTGAGCCAACGTAGACCGACTAACTGTAAACAGTACTGAGCAAGAAAAGATTAACTGAAACTAGTCGGTCCAAGAAGCTTTGCCGACCGACTAGATCACCATCTAGTCGGTCAGTTCTTCTTCTTGAACAAACTAACATGCACAATAAAGTCCGAATCGAAGTGCAATGCTTCGAGGAAGTTAGAATGGACTTCTACTAAGATCCTAGAGCTAAGATATGAGTGTTATGAAGATAGACATGTAAGATATACTCAAGGCTTAACATTCTATAGATCGAAACTAAAAGACTATAAATAAAACCTTAAAGAACGGTCTTCGAGAGCTTCGATCAAATCTTCATGACTTCCAAAATGGTCCAAAAGCTTCAACGAAGCTTTAGGCATTGAATACGAGCTTTGAGAAGTCTTGAGATGTCGCTTTGAGTGTTCTCGTGAATTTGGCGACGATCTCCATAACTGCGCTCATAAATTGTTAGTTCATGAATTATTTATGTTTGCTCATCATCCAAAACCAAATCCGGGGAGTCCAATACTCAACACGTTGCTTCTAGCTGTCCATCGTACCTCGCTCGCTACCGGATCCAAACCTGACGTCGTTACCCGATGTTAGTGTAGCTCTCGCGTCGTATTGAGTTAACCCCGATTCGTAGGAAACCCAAACACCGCATGTTTAAACAAGATAAAAATCGTTAATTTTATTGTTTGGTCAAATCACTAATTTAAGATAATTGAATACTGGACTGTAGGATTGGTGATTGTGATTGAGCACATAGGAAGAGATTCTCGACTGTTGAACTGAGGATCACAGACATCGTTTCAGGAAAGTGGAACTTGCACCATTGATTGTTAGGCCATGTTTAGGCCATTTTGTGAATTTGTGTAAAAGAGACTAGGCGGTGAAATGATAGTCACCTACACACCCATACTTGATCTAGCTTGACAACAAAGCTAGATCTGACACCATACTTGATCTAGCTTGACAACGAAGATAGATCCGACACCCTTGCCATGTCATTTCAAGCATATCACATGTCATGTCTATTTTGATATAACTGTACGTAAATCAATATCTGCTCATATCGCATGTCATTTCATGTATTGGAATATTTGTCGTGATTGTGTAGCACACACTACTATTGAAATGTAAGCTGCGACGAGTACGATCTTGACTCCTACATCACGTATTGAGGCTAGGTGCACCCCTATGCCAAATCAAGAACAATTCCTGGCTCGTGTTCCAGAAGCATGAAATGTATAAACACTTCCTGGCTCGTGAACAAGAAGATGGGTGCCAGTCCATACACACGTGGAGGAATAGGATTAAGCGATCGCTCAGTGTAGAAGTGTGCTCGATCAGCAACTTCAGCTGAAAGGCGTAAACCCTGTGCACATCATGAATACAAGTTAATCGTGAAATCGTGAATATTGTTTAGTAGCTCTTGCTACGATGTGTCATGCATTGCAAATATCATGTTCATTATAACTGCTGCATTCATTAAAATATCATGCCATGTCATCATCATTATTTTAGAATTGCTAGTTGTACTCTTTTGCTTTTACGTTTTCTTGCACAAAAGTCTCACTTCCCTTTTTAGAGATTTTTGTTGACATGTGCCCTTTTCTCTTTGGGTGTCACATGTCAGTTTTAGAGTCTGAGTTTATTGTTGAGGACGATAAGTTTGTTGACGTCGAGCCCGAGGCCTTTGATGACGTTCAGTTCGAGGACACCGGAGACCAGTCCTAGTCTCAACAGGAGGCTTTCGTAGTTGCTATTTACTTTTCTAGTTGTTGCTGTTAGACTCTTCGGTGCGTAGCACCTTATGTTGTTTTTGTTTTGGCCATGCTTGGGCCTTCTTTTCAGACTCCGTACTTTTCTTTTATGACTATCTGTGGATGTTTGTAATAATGTTGTATGTTATGTTGGATGTTGGTTAATCTTTAACTGCTTTCAATTATTATTATTGTTGTTTCTTTTGCAATGCAAGAATCTGCGATTGGATGAACACACAGACGCTTATCAGACTGTAGCTTCATAGCTCCAGTCTGAGCGACCCTCTTCGCTTCTCGCCTTCCATACTTGGGAAGCGGTGCGTGACATAGAGAGTTTTGAGAACATCACTGACAACTGTCAGATATAGTAGTCGGCTATTATGAGATACTGGAGTATATATACTTAAAATGACTTCTAAAATAATTTAAAAAATTGTATTTGAGTAATATATTAAGTAATATAATTTAAAAACATTTTTAAATGAATTTTGCAAATGTGTGTGTGTAATATACCATGACTTTACATTTCTATGCAATTACTCACACAACCATAACTTTAGATCGGATCTTCATTCTTGATCTTAAGACAACTTTACTTGTTATCAAATCTTCATTTGATTGACGATCCAAGTCCTTTGTATACTTCAATTTGTGGCTCTCTTGATCGTTGTGGCTCGATATCTTTCACTTTGCTTCAAATGACTTTGTTATCCATATTTAAAAAATAATCTATATACACTTGAAAGAAAATCATTAGTCCACATATCACTTATGTACATCATCAAAATCCATTAGGGTGGGTCTCAATATCACAATATAAATCACAAGTATCTAGCTGTATCAGAAAAAGCAGTCGACTCCAATCATGTACAAGTCGACTGCTAATAGCAGAATGTTGAAAATTTATTTATACATGATATCCAACCAAACTAATCTTATCAAAGACTATAAAATTAATTTGTAAATTACATTCTACTATTCTAATCCAGGGTATCTACAATATAGACATGAAAAGTATGGATACCATACAAAGCATGGGTTCAAATAAGATCAACCATTAGGAACCCAAACCCTATTTGGATTTTCTTTCCTATGCATATATGAAGAATCACAAAATTAATGCATATTTCTAACAATATTATGAATAAACACACTTCTATCTCTTTTGATTCAAATGCTTAGGCACTCAAATCATATCAACATGCTTTCTAACATTACTTCTAGTGTGGTGTACAATGTGTGGGTTCTCAATATGTTTCTGAAGAACATTATGAGCATTGAATCTATCATTTCTAGCATATTTACCATACATAAAAGCATGATTCTTTCTAGCATGCATATAATTAGATTTAGTAACATTAGCATTTCTAATGACATTACTAGTAGTGGAATCATGCTTGTGTGTGAGAGTGGATTTTGCACAAGGATTTTCTTAAACTTGTCAAGCTTAAGAACCAATTCTTTGTGCTTACACTTACTCGTGAAAATATCACTAGCAAGTGTATCAATTATATCATTCATCCTAGAAATATAAATAGCATATATGCTCATTCTTCATAGATTCATAATAATGTAATAAAGCATCATATTTAGTTTTAACCATGTCTTGATAATCAATCAAAGCATTATGACTATCTTCTAACTTAATTCTTATCTTTCTTCCTTAATTTACATGCACATGATATAGCAATTCAAAAGCTCTCGCTAATTTGCTATTATCATCACACTATCACTATCAGAGGGGTTAGAATTATACACCTTATTATCACTTTGGTGTGCCAACATGCACAACTCACTGTTGTTGTTTTCTTGGTTATTTGCCTCTGATGGTTGAGTTTCTATAATACGTTCTTTATAATTTTCATCCAATATTCTTGGGATTTGGTGGGAGGTGGTGGCTACTTCAATTTCACTAAAACTCTGTCAATTAAACTAATATAAAGTAAATACATTACTTTTAGGTTCATTGAATATGCCTCCTTTTGATCAAATGTCCATGTCGCTCTAGGAGTGGTTGGGACTTCATATGGCTCTTGGAGAAAGAATTCATACTCAATGTTTTGGGCCTTGAGAAATATCTCCATTCTCCTTCTCGAAATAGTATAATTTGTTCCATTGAAAGAGGGAGAAGTAGTCAAGCTTTGTCTAAATCCAAAAATGTGTTCTCTCCTTGTTGATGCCATCTAATCAGCCTTAGCTCTGATACCACATGTTGGAGATCTTATAGATGGCAAGCAAACACTAGAGGGGGAATGAATAATGTTATCCAAAAATAAGCACTAACTAAATTAATCTCTACATGAATGCCTAAGATTCCAAGTAGTGTTACCTAACTTGGATCTTAATCAACTAGCTCAAATACTTGCACTAATGATAAAGTACACTACGGAATAAATAATACAATGCAAGTAAAGATCAATAGGGGAGAGAGACAAGAAATCACAAACACACAGAGATTTATGTTGGTTCCTCCTCCCGTGGGCTAGTCTAGTCTCAAGTCGTGCTTTGAGTTCGACAAATTGCCTTTGTCAAATAAAGGACTTTCCTTGCCTCAACAACTTGAGGGCTTTTACAACCGTGCCTCTTCTCCACTAAGAGGACTAATACAAGCATAATACCAACCGCACCAAGTGAGGATTTCACGCTAAAGACTTTTCCACCAAGTTCAATCACTAATATAATTATTCACAACATAACCTTGTTTGGATTTTATTTAGCCTTTTGAAGATGAGTACTGTTTCTGGGTGTTTTCTCACCACTGATTTATTGGATGGAGGGATGGAGGTTGACGTGGTCAAAAGGGACACGTGGGGCCTCCGGGATCGGTTGGAGGCGTGTTCACTCGGTGAGGGACACATGGATCCTCGCGCCAGTTTACCGAAGGGTAGCCTCGACAAAGCGACGACCTCCTTATGGTGGAGATGAGCAGGCTCGGGGGTGAGGGCGCTCGACTCCAGCTGGGAAGACGCTGAGGGGTAGCCTTGGCGTCGCGAGATCTACTTGATTTGAATGGATGAGGAAGCTCATCATGGGGGTCGGACCTTGGTTCCGACCAAGTCTCTTCCAATGCCTAAGTCAGAACGAGTCTGATGGATACTCGGTGGGATCGATATGGCTCACGGAGAGGCCGATACGTGAGTCCTTGGGCCGAGCTGTGGAGGAGAAATATAAAGTGGAAGACAAGGTCGTGTGAGATGAATACCTCTATCATTTGGGTATCTCGGAAGTGATCCCTATGTACGTTGTACCTCGAGCCTCTTTATAGGAGTCTATCATGGCCACGTCTCCTCGACGTACCCCACTTCTGCCCCGGTGATCTGCCATTTTGATGGCACCTTCATGGGTTATGATGGTAAGCATAATGGGACCCTTTAATGGCGATTAAGGGGGCACGCTTTAAGGTTAGCGGTTAGCTCCTGCAGACATAGGCCGGTGGTGGTGCCCGCTTCGGTCCGAGGCCGGCCCGACACCAAGTCTTCGTGGGGGACTCGCCACTGGGCCGGCTTCTCTTCGGGGCCGCTGGCTTGCGACGTAAGCTTGGGCGGTTCGGTCTTGGCCCATCCTGGAAGGGCCGTATAATTTGCCACCATCGCTCGCGCCGTTCGGATTCTGACGGTTCGGTTCGAACGATGTGATTTGTGTGGATTTGACAGCTGCATCAGTCGAGGCAGAGGCGTTAAATGGAATCCATCATGGCCCTGCCATTCTGAAATTCTCCTGCCCCTGGGAGCAGGATTCGAAGCGTCGTGCCCTGTAGGATGTCGACACGTGTGTTTAGGTGGAAGGCCCGTGATAGAGCAAAGGGCCTCGGGGGAGTGGTATAAAGGGAAGTGGTTGCCCAGCGGATGAGGGTTCTGCTCCTTTAGCGATGTCTTCTTCTTCTTCATCCACCAAGCCTCCCCCAGCTCTTCCCAGTGCCACATCATGTGTCCCTGTCATCCTCTTCTTCTTCTAGCGTAGGTCAGGCATCTGCTGCCGACCCCCTCGTACTGTCTCGAGGATCGGTCTCGGGGATCTGCCATCATGGGGGCGATCACTCTAGGGTGCCCTCCGAGGTGTTAGCGTGGCCGTCGGTGGCTTGTGCTACTTCGATCGGGCGACTGCGTTCTAGATACCTTGTCCCCCCCCATGCCCTACCTGGGCTCCTGAGAAGGATGAGAGGGTTTGCTTCCCGGGCCGTTGTGAAGTCGGGATGTATGAGTAGAGCTTCCGGTTCGGGATGCGGTTCCCAATCCACCCTTTTATCATCGTGTTCCTGAGGGCCCACGAGCTTGCCATATGATAATTCTACCCCAATGCCGTTGGGTCTCATGTGGGGTTCATCGCGCTCTACATGCTCTGCGGGATAGAGCCTACCCTCTGCCTCTTCAACCAATTTTTTCGCATGAGCCACCACAAGTCGAGCGCCTGGCTTTACATCAGTGCATGTTCGAGAAAGAACTTGGTGTTGGGGTTGCCATCTTTCCTGAAGCATGAGAAGGGGAAACGATGTGGTTTTCCGTGAGTATGTCTTTGTGGGCTTCCCTTCCGAGGTGGTTTTCCGGTCCGATGGGGGGAAACAAGCTTGTTGACCCTCGAGTTGAGGGACCTCACCGACGTAGAGGCCAAGGCGATCGTCACCTTGTTAGTCCTTCCCGTAGCCAACCGAAAGATCGATGTCCTCTTATCAGATCATGCCCTGAGGCTGACCGTGTGGCCCATTGGTGAGTCTTCTCAGAGCCCTTTGTTCAGAGTGTTTGTCAGGCGGATCCCACTTAAGTAAGGTTGTCTCCTAGACATGTCCCTTTTTGTAGACGGGTTCGGCCAGGGCCCTTCTCAGCCTTCCATTCCAGCCTCTGTGTCTAATCCCAGCCTGTGGAGGGGGGATCAAGTTTTGGAGGTTTGAAGGAAGCCATGCGCTGGGTCTTCCGGAGTTGGCGCGAAGCGAGCGATGGAGCATTTGCCCTTGGTCCAGGAAGGAGGCGAGTAAAAGAAAGCTCGGGTCCGTGTCGTGGTCAGGGACACTCCCCTCCTTGATGCTCCCGTCCAGCCTCCTCAGACGAAGGACAGGTGGCCCTGGCATGTGCCCTCTCCATCTCTCTCGGGGACGCTCCCGGAGGATTACGAGCGGTCATTGGGCACGTTCAGGTCGGTCGAGGCCGATCTACCACAGTCCGGGGAGGGGTTACTAAGTCCTCGTTTTTCGATGGGGCTGAAGGAGTCCATCTTCTTCGACTGTAGGGTCATGGCACGGCTGGCCGAGAACTGTTGCCTGCCCCAGGACCAATCTGTTGAGTATTGGACTTCTCCCTACTTGGTGTTAATGATGGACAAACATAAATACGTATGACTAATCCCCTATTTGCAGTTAATCCATTTCCTAAGCTTACTATAAAGATCTATTTGCAATGGATGACGCTCAACGATCATTGAAAGAAAATGAAGTGGATTGGATGATCGTAGATGGTGATTGAAGCTCCTAGAAGACATCAAGCTCATGCATTGGAAAGAAAAGAGAGTTCGTCAAATGTAACTTCCTTGTTTCTCTTCTAGTATGTAGCTTAGAAGTAGAACTTTGTTGGAGCACACACACATCTTCATTTCAGTCTTATAATATCATTAGATCAACCTTCCTTAGACTCCAATTCATTTCTATCTAGATTGTGCATGTCATGTTTATAACAGTCGCCTGCTGAATGAGTTACAGTCGCCTGTCTCAAAACAGTCGACTGTGTTTTGTTCTACAGTCACCTGTTATGCACAAACTTTTTCAGTCTAGTTTTCGGGCTTCTTAGATTTAACTCTCACTGGCGACTTATGAACGATTCACAGTCACATGTCCAAGTGACAGTCGACTGCGTTTTGTTAATCAGTCGACTGTCTATCTTTAGCCTAAATTCTATTTCTCTGTTTAATCTGACCAGTTGACTATTGTTGGATTTACAGTCGACTGTCCAATGGAACAATTGATGTGAGTTTATATTTAATATATTCACGCACGTCTTCTTTGTGACTTTCCGTTGTTTTTCGTCATCCTGTACCCATTTTCTTGTGATTTTTAGTTTTCTTTCACTTCTTGTATTTTTGTGTAAATACAGGAGATTGCCAGCGTTGAGGACATATAAAGAAGATATCATAAGTCTCCCGAGCAACGGGAGGAGTCACGCGCGATCCAGAGGGTCAAGCGATGAAGATTGCTATATCTCAGCCCTCAACTAATCGGGTGGACTAGCCACCCGATAGGTTGATGCATGCGTATCCGACCCGGACGGAGGCTGAAGTGAAGATCAGCTCACCAGATCAGTTCAGTGATTGGGTGAGATCGACAGATCTCTTGGCCATTTGAAGCTGAATTCGAACCGATCAGGTGAAATCTCACCCTATCGGTTCATCTGTAGCTGAATTTTCCAAACGATGACCTGGAGAGCTCAACCGACTGGTTCACTGATCGTGTGAAATCGACAGAGCTCTCTGTCTTTTTGGAGATAATTCCAACCGATCGGTTGAATACTCAACGGATCGGTTCATTTGAAGCTGAAAATCAACAAACGACGACCCGGTCACACCACCCGCTCTCCTTAGCGCCCGGTTGAACTTCTGAAGCCCGATAGCGAAGCATCAAACAGCTCACCCGATCGGTTGATGCTTCAACCGATCAGGTGACATCAATTTCTATAAATAGTCGACCTGGGGTTACTGAAAACGAATGTTGTTATTTTTCTGGCTATTCCTAGATTGTGACGGCTGGAATTTTATCTGTTTTTGTAAGTGTTCCGATTACTTTGAAACTTTAATATTTTCTTAATATCATTGCTAGTATCTCATTTCTATTGCCTGATCATGATTTCTACCGTTTAATTTTGTTTAGATTGCATTTTAGCTATGAATTGTGAGTAGTTCCCTAATCTGGGATTTCGGTGGAAACCCCTTCGTGGGTTCTCCCTAGAGCGACTATAGGAATAGGATTTCGATAGGGATTAGGAATTTAGATGGTTACACGGGGTGTTTCATTGTCATTGGTGGGAGAAAGAACGCCTCTGATCGTCGGGCCAAGGGGGAATAAACTTGGCGGTTGACTCCCTAGCCACAGCTCACGCCCTTAGCGTAGACATTGAATCCTAGCACGTGGGAACAGCAGGATGAGATGTCTGGAGTAATCGTTGCGAGCTCTGTGCTCCTAGAGTCAGTCAGTGTTAATGGACATGGGAATGCCCACCGACCGAACCCGGGTCGTCCTAGTGTATCATCCTAGGCACCGACCGGAATATCGGGCCCATGGGACGCTAGGTATCACTCTTAGAGGCAACGTCTCACCACTAAACCCTAAATCCTATCGTATTCATATCAGTCGGTCGTAATAGTGAGAACACGTGATAGGGTGGAAACTGAAGTCCTAGGTTTCCTTTTATATCGTTTATCCTTCGTATTCATATTCTGTGACAACCATCGATCGCTCGGGCTAGCTCACCCGTAGGGTGAACCAGTTCCTCTTTGACACAAGCACGCCACACGCATCCCTGTGTTCGACCCCCAATCCACACTACAACACTGTGCGCTTGCGGTACAAATATTTAAATCTGGCATCCCCGATCCTATTGCACTTGCACGGGTATTTCTTGTTTTTCATGCGCAAGAATACAATGAGTCTTGACGACTTGATTCCTCTTGACCCAGAGATTAACGCCACTGTGAGGCATCTGAACGCAGAGAAAAGAAGAAGAGAATAGTTTGCAGCCAAGGGAGAGAATACCGCTCCGCAGAAGTCTCGCTGGAATACTCGATGCCTTCCATCGGGTCCACATCTAGTATCAAGCCTCCGGCTATTACTGCCGGGAGCTTCGAGCTAAAGCCGTCATTAGTGACGTGGATCTAGCAAGATCAATTTTCTTGGGCACCCATGGAGAGCACGATTGAGCATCTGGACACCTTCCTTGAGAAGTGTGACACCTTCAGGATCAATGGTGTCACGACTGAAGCTATCCGGCTCAAGTTGTTCCCCTTCTCTCTGCGAGACAAGGCCAAGCAATGGCTAAGGGGAAAGGACCCCAACACCTTCACGACTTGGGAGAAGCTATCCAACGCTTTCTTGAGCAAGTTCTTTCCCCCGGGGAAGACGATGAAGTTGAGGAGTGAGATCTCTTCCTTCTTCCAAGCCAGCCACGAGTCCTTGCACGAAGCTTGGATGAGATACAAGGAGATGCAGCAGAGATGCCCTCACCACGAGCTCTCAAAATGGCAGCTCATAAATTTTTTCTACAATGGGTTGAGGGATGACCTGAATCTTCGATGGACGCCGCGGCTGGAGGGTCCTTTATGTCGAGAAGCGAGGAAGATGTCGGCAACATTTTGGAAAACATGGCATCAATTAATAAGAGGTGGTGTGATGAGCGTGCCACGCCCAGATCTGGGGGCATTCGTAGAGTCGAGGACGTCGACAAATTATCTAGCAAATTCGATTTACTATCGACTCAGATCTCGGCGCTTATGGTAGGAGCTGGTGGTGCTAGCACCCAACAAGTAGCAGCGGTGGAAGCGGAAGTCCTGGGAGACTTCGAGGGTGGTGATATCTCACCACCTGTGGATCAAGCGAGCGCATTTTTCTACAACCCGATGGGTAACATGCCATATCCACCAAGGACTAGCTCAAATCTGGCTTATTCTCCCAATAACCGGAACCACCCCAACCTGAGCTATAGGGCACCATATCAACAGCCCCAGCAACCGCAGTAGCAATTTATCAGCCGCCTCGGTAATAGTAGCAGCAGTACCAATAACAGCAGTAGCCCCAACAAACGTACCAGCAGTATCCCCCAAGAACCAGCAGCCCATGCAGCAGCAGCAGCCATATGGCCAGTAGCGATTGATCTCCCCGGTCGAGAGCCTCTTGACCCAGTATATTACGAACTAGGAGAAGATTAAATTGCAGCTGGAGATGGGGCAGAAGGCCCTAACTGACCAAGTAACCCAGCTGGGGTTGCAGGTGGCTAACCTTCAGAGGGCGCAGAACCAGCTGCTGGGTCAGTCGAAAGTAAATCCAAGGGGGCCGAATCAAACGTTGGCCTTAACGCATGATCATGCCAACGTGTCTGCTATAGTATTAAGGAGCGGCACTCAGATTCCAACTAGGGTGACCCCTAAGGAACCTGAAGCTCCGTTGGTCGATGGGGGACCAAATGTACAAGATAATGACGACGGAGCTTCATCATCAAAGACCGTGACTCCGGAGGGAGTCTCTGAGGAAGAAAAAAAGACGAACGAAGAAGGGAACTTGAGAGTCTTTAAGCCCGTTGTGCCTTTTCCACAACGACTTGCCAAGGCGTAGATTGATGAAAAATATGGCAAGTTATTTGCTTTGGTCAAAGACTTGAGCTTGTAGATCCCTTTCCTCGAGGCCATAGAGATGATTCCTTCCTATGCGAAATTCTTGAAAGATTTGGTGACGAGGGGTTCCAGAAAAGAAAAAGCCGTTCTCACAGCGGAGTACAGCGCTCTGATTCAGCGAGCGAACCCACCGAAACTCAAGGACCCAGGGAGCTTCTCTATTCCTTGTTCGATTGGAGAAGTGAGGATCCATCGAGCACTCGTCGATTTGGGAGTGAGCGTCAGCCTGATGCCTCTATCACTATACAGGAGGATAGGAATGGGAGACCTTGAGCCCACCGGTATGACCCTTCAACTAGCTGATAGATCAGTCAAATATCCAGTGGGGATTGTGGACGACCTGCCAGTAAACGTCAGCGGGGTGCATGTGCTTATAGACTTTGTTGTGATGGACATGCCAGAGGACACTCATACGTCGAACATCCTCGGGAGGCCCTTCATGGCCACCGCTGGCGTGCTGATTGATGTGAAGAAATGGAAGCTATCCCTTAACGTGGGCGACCAGAAGGTCGAATTTGATTTGGGGCTGTCTATGAAGCACCCACCTGAGGAGCAGAGTTGCAATGTGCTGGAAGCTGAGGAAGAAAGAGTTGTAGAAGCTGGAGCCTGGGAAATTCTCTCGAGGAAACCCCCTGACAGCTTGGGGACCATGAGGAGCATATTGGGGTGGAAGAAGAAGCTGTCGGAGAAGTGTTTTCCTCCATGACGATCCCTCCTGGATTCCAGAAGGCTGCTCTGACGAGAAGAAAAGGAAAAGAGCCCATGTGGCTCATCGCTGATGAGATCCGGATCCTACGGAAAGTGGCGGTCGATGCCAATGTGAGGGAGACGCCCCCGGACATCAACGATGGGAGGATCGTCGAGAGCATCGTCGAGAGCATCTACTTATCACCACTGTCAACACCAAGGGCCACCACTCCAAAATCTGAAGGGATGCCAAACATTGGGCATCACCCATGTCCCCTTTGAAAATCATCTACCGGGCGTCGAGCAAACGACGTTAAACAACAGCGCTTCATGGAAGGCAACCCATGTTCTAAACCTTCGTCTTTATTTTTAGGATTATTTTTCTTATTTTTGGTTAATAAATTCAGCAACAGAAGCTTTCGTCGGATGAACTTAGGTTAATTTTGTATTTTATGCAGGAAATCATCCCCAACCGATCAGGTGATGAGTCAATCGATCGGTTGGGCCGTGTCTGAAGATGGCATATATCAGCTCATTAGCCAACCAATCAGGTGGAAAAATGGCTGACCGGATGGCAGATCATGTGAGAACAGCAGAGCTCTCGTGAAAATTTGGGACTAATTCAACCGATCGGTTGATCTGAAGCTGTGATCGGGTGGCTGTCTGGGTGAAGTCGATAGTGCTCTTGGGAAAATCGTGAAGCGGCCAACCGATCGGGTGAACACTCACCCGATCGGTTTGCCTATAGCTGCCTTCCAACGAAATTTTTCGAAAATTTCCTCAACCGATCGGGTGAGTTCTCACCCGATCGGTTCGCCTAAACCCTATAAATAACCGCACCGCTTCACCCGATTCATTTCTTCACCCGACTTCCTCTCTCCTCCGTCGTTTTGTCTCCCCACACTCTCAACCGGCCACATTTCTCACTCCCTCACACGATCTCTCACTCCCTTACACGATCTCTTTCTCTCTCCCGCACGATCTCCACTATCTCTCATTCGATCTCCACCATCATCCATCCCAACTAAACCCTAATTTTCGCCCCATTTCCCCCTATTTCGAAAATTTTCACATTTGTTGGATCGAAGTGCTGCGACTTCATGGATCTCCTAATTGCGCTTCATAAGGTGTTTTGCGAGCAAGGATTCACTTCGCTATTGGGTAAATTCATTCTTGAGCTCCATTTTTAATTTTTCCTTATTTTTAATTTTGCCCTAGTAATATATTTTTGCTCAATTGTCTTTTGATCGTGTGCATCCATATAGACTTGCATTCACTTGCATCACACACTATCATGGCCAAGGACAAGGGTAAGGGTAAGGCTATCATGCATGAGGAGAAGCCGTCTCGCAAGAGACGGAAGTCCACACGTCCACCTAGTTCACGTCCTCCTCCTACACTGCCTACACAACCCCCACCCCAACCAATTATCCCTCCTGTGCAACCAATGATGGGACCGTGTGGTTAACGTTTCTTGAGTCGTGACCAGAAATATTTTTATAATAGACTCAACGCACGTTCACACCTATCCACTAAGTTTGCACATGCCCAAACACTTATTGATCTCAGATTTTTCTCCGAGGTCGAGACTCTATTTGCTAACCTAGGATGGATACCTTTCTTAAACGCCCACGCGGTGTCTTACCCCGCCCTCACACTAGAATTCCTATCTTCCCTCAAATGTGAGGCGGGGTCCATTGTCGATTTCCGGGTCCGAAACCGAACCATCCGCACACACCTGAACACAATCAATCTCATTTTCGGTTTCCCCATTCTAGGCTGCGACAGCATCCGTCCATATGAATATCACCGCGACTTCGATGTCGATATATTTTGGTTTCGCCTCACCCTCCACGACCGATACCCTCGAGGCAAGGCCAAGGCCTCCTCGATCATCCACCCAGTATTTCGTCTAGCCCACCGCATCTTATCTAGCACTTTCTTTCCCAGGGACGAGTCAGGTACCGTGACCATCCCTGACCTTTTTATTCTGTGGGCTATGACATTTGATTTTATTCGCGGTGATAACGGGATCGCCTTCGAGACCCCTCGCATTCCCATTCATGGCGGCGCTTGGCTTATTCACAAGTTACTTGAGATCAGCCGCGTCGGCAAGGGCAAGTATTGTTGCAAGGGCCTCATTACCATCATCGCTTCATATCCCCAGTACGGTATCGTTATTCCCTGAGATTTGCCTTCTGCCGCAGGACCTACACGTCTAGATCTTTGATGTCCTGCGGCACACTCATATGATCAAGCCTCATGGCGACGGTCGTTTTACCTTCTACTACGGTCACCCCTGCTCCTTACACCATTCTGCCCAACCCTAGTCGTATGTCTATCGTTCTTGTGGTAGATTGGACGTTCCCTCCTGACCCAGAGTTTCTAAGGGGGTTACATCTTCAGTTCCATATCCTAGGCACACCCAGATCACCTCCGCATGACGTCCACTTAGGCGTGCAGGACATCCCTGCGTCCCGAGGAGACCCCGGGGCTGGCCCTAGTAGCACCACCCCAGCTTCTGTCCCTATTTCTTCTGAAGCTCTGACTTCGGCCCTCTTTGGCCTCGCCTCCGGTGCCGGTACAAGCACTGCCACTGGCACCACTTCCACTGTCCGTCTGGCCACTACTTCTTCCGTTCGTCGAGCCACCTCCGCTCGTCTCGCTCTAGAGACTGAGTTAGTTTCTCTGCGTGCTGGCGCATCTGCCTCTCCCCCCTCGGACTCGTCCTCTTCTATCTTTTCGCACCCACGTTTCCTCGTACTAGAGAGGAATGTGTCCACCATACTCCGCCACCTCACTCATATCTATGGTCCACCTCCACCCATCCGTCCCCCTTCACCACCTTCTTCACCTCCTCGACGATCTTCACCTCCACCATCTCGATCTTCGCCCCCACCATCACATTCCTCACCTCCTCTGTCACCTACTCGGCGATAATCCCCTCCCACCACCACTTCCATTCCCACCATTTCCTCTCCACACACCGTTTCTGACCCACCACCTCCGCCACCCTCCACTTCCGTCACCAATACACGCGCCGCAAGAAATTGCAGGTGCGCTCGAGATCACTTCCCCCTCCATCCTCTCCCATCGCCATATCTATCCCATCTACCACCGCACTGATCGCCTTACTTCCCACACTTCCCACTACCACCGACTCTACCCCCATCATTCATACCCCCACCGTACCCATCCATCCACCTCTCTCTCCACTTCTCCGCACACCCACCTCCTCCCCCTTCCACACACCTTCATCCTCTACCGAGGAGGACGAGGACAGTTCCTCTCCTGCATTTTGATTTCTTTTTCTTTTCTGATCTCCCCCCAGCATATTTATGCATCATCATGATCATATCATATTGCTAGCATTGTCATGTTCAGCTTGGGAATGTCGATTTTTATGTGTGATGTCGTGTGCTTTCGTTGCTGTATGCCTGTTTATATGTGTCGTGTGGTTGGGCTTTTTCTATCTTTTATTTTCTATGTTTCTTTTCCTCCTTTTTATTTTTCAGTTTCATCTGTGTGTTTTCTCGTTTTTCATTCTTTTGTGTCGGTGCGTATTCCCCCCATTGTCATTGCCCTCCCGTATTTCTTTTATTGGATTGATGGCAATGTAAGTTTCAGCTTGGGGGAGTCGCACTTCGTGCGTCAGTTGTGTCTTTTTCTTCGTTTTTGAGTCGTTTTCATCGTGTTTTTCTTTTTCTTCTCATCTTTTGTTCTCTCTCTCTCTCCTAGATATGACCCCATATGATGAATTGTCGCTGAATCACACACACACCCCTAGCATAGCCATGATTATCACATTCACTAACCCTAGGAAGCCGAGTCCTCTTGTATTTCATGCTTCGTGGGTCCAGTTTGCTTTTATGTGAGTCGTGTGTCGTGACCAGCTTATAATGTGCTTCTACTTTGTGATTTTGATTTATATACCTGTCCTTGGTTGACCCCTAGATTATCATGCTTCGATTTGAATTTGCGGTATTTGCTTCTCCTGTTTACTTCTATGTGCATGGAATATATTTATATCGTATACTTCAATTTGCATGTGTCGTGATTCCACAATTAGGACTAGGATAACCCATTTAGCCTGTGCTCTGATTAGCGAGAAAAATCTCATTTGCCCAAGTGTTTAGAATTCGATTTCTTTTTTGTTTTACTTGGTGCAAATCCCCTCGTCGTGTACTGTTCTCCCACTTGGGAGAGTTGACGTGCATTTATATTTCATATATTCACGCACGTTTTCTTTTGTGTTTCTCCGTGTTTTTCCGTCGTCTTTTATTCGTTTTCTTGTATTTTCTCGTTTTCTTTCACTTTTCTTTGTTTATCCATGATTACAGGGGATTGACCACGTAGGGGACGTTTAACGATGATATCCCAAGTCCCCGGAGCAACGGGAGAAGTCACGCGTGATCCAGGGGGTCAAACGTCGAAGAATTCATCTTTCAGCCCCTCACCCGGTCAGTTGGTCATCTCCAACCGATCGGGTGATGCACGCGTGCACCACCCGGTCTC
Source organism: Scilla litardierei (assembly GCA_030789695.1). NCBI lineage: Eukaryota > Viridiplantae > Streptophyta > Magnoliopsida > Asparagales > Asparagaceae > Scilla > Scilla litardierei. Next base: position 490,071,699 of record CM061142.1, on the reverse strand, counting down.
AGCCGGAGCTCACATGGAAGTCACCCGACCGGTTCGCAGACCGGTTCAGCGGGGGCCTGTTCTCTGTTTTCTCGAGCAAAATGCCAACCGATCGGGTGACTCTCACCCGATCGGTTCATCTGTAGCTGAAGATGAAGAGCTGAAGACACGGGCGTCAAACCGATCGCTTCACCCGACGGCTCCAAGATCCAACCGGTCACTCAAGAACTCACCCGACCGGTTCATGTGATCGGGTGAAAGCTCGCCGTTTTCTGTTATTATTTTGTAACGGATCAACCGATCGGTTGACTTGTCAACCGATCAGTTGATGCGAAAGTCTATAAATAGAACCCCTAGGGTTCCAGAAACGGGAGCTGCTAATTTTTTACTGTTTTCTCACTTTGTGACGGCTGTAATTGTTACTCTTTTGTAAGTTTTTAGATCTTTCTCAAATTTTAGTATTGTCTTATCTACTCTATTACTTCCGCATTGCAATTGTTCGATTATGATTCCAACGGTTAATTTTTATTTAGATCGCTTTTTCATGGATTTTTGTGAGTAGTTCCCAAATCTGGTATTTTGGTGGAAACCCCTTCGGGGGCTCTTCCCGATGCGTCCATAGGGTTAGGAAATCGATAGGGATTAGGAATCTAACGGTTACACGGGGTGTTTCATTGTCATCGACGGGAAAAAGACCGCCTTTGACCGTTGGGCCAAGGGGGAATAAACTTGGCGGTTGACTCCCTAGCCATAGCTCACACCCATAGCGTAGACGTCGAATCCTAGCATGCGGGAGCGGCAGGATGAGACGTTGGGAGTTATCGTTGCGGGCTTAGTGCTCCCGGGATCGGTCAGTGTTAATGGACACGGGAGTGCCCACTGATCGAATCCGGGAAGTCCGGCGTATCATCATGGGCACCGACCGGAATATCGGGCCCATGGGATGCCGGTATCACTTTCAGAGGCAAGGTCTCACCATTAGACCCTAATCCCGATCGCTATCCATACCCGTAGGCCGTATCGGCGAGAGTCTCTCATCGGGTTGGAAACCAAAGTCCCGGGTTTTCTTTCTTGTTGTTCATACCCTTTATTTCCTTTCGTGACAACCATCTACCGATTCGGGCTAGCTCGCCCCTCGGGGTGATTTAGGTCCTACCTGACCTAAGCACAACCTCGCCTCCCTGAGTTCGATATTCCCGCACCCTACACTAACCGTGCACTTGCGGTAAACCGACACCGCGCCCATACTGCAGAAGCGGGGGCGCCGGTCAAGTTTATGGCGCCGTTACCGGGGAGGCAACGTGCTTGTTATTTTAGGATCTCTTGAACCCTCGTGTCTAGCTCTCATCCCTACCTCGCGATAATTTTCGCATTCTCCTTTTTCTTTTTGTTTTTCTTACTTTTGTTTCTTATTTTATCTGTTTCTTTCCCACTTGTCGCTTCACGGGTGTTTGTTGTTTTTCATGCGCAGGAGTTCAAGGAGTCTTGACGACTTGATTCCCCTCGATCCAGAGATTAACACCACCCTTAGGCGTTTGGCCGTCGAGAAGCGAAGAAGAGAGGATCCCGAATCCATGGAGGAGAACACCCCACCTCACAAGTCTCTGTTGGAGTACTCGATGCCATCCATCGAGTCGACTTCCGCCATCCGTTCTCCAACTATTGCGGCCCAAAGCTTTGAGCTAAAGCCGTCTCTAGTGACATGGATCCAGCAGGACCAGTTTGCGGGTGCACCTATGGAGAGCCCGATCGAGCACCTAGACTCCTTCTTGGAGAAATGTGACACCTTTCGGATTAATGGTGTCACGACAGAGGCTATCCGTCTGAAGCTGTTCCCCTTCTCTTTGCGAGACAAAGCCAAGCAATGGCTAAGGGGGAAGGACCCCAACACTTTCAACACCTGGGAGAAGCTCTCCAACGCTTTTCTGACGAAGTTCTTTCCTCCGGGGAAGACCATGAAGTTGAGGAGTGAGATCTCCTCCTTCTCCCAGGCCAGCCACGAGTCCTTGCATGAAGCTTGGACGAGATATAAAGAAATTCAAAGAAGATGCCCTCACCATGAGCTTCCGAAGTGGCAGATTATTAATCTGTTCTACAATGGGTTGAGGGATGACCTGAAATCTTCTATGGACGCCGCGGCTGGGGGTTCCTTCATGTCTAGGAGCGAGGAAGATGCCGGACATATTCTGGAAAATATGGCATCCAACAATGAGCGGTGGTGTGACGAGAGAGCCACACCAAAATCCGGGGGTATACACAGAGTCGAGGACGTCGACAAACTTTCAAGCAAGTTCGACTTGCTTTCGACCCAGATCTCCGCACTAATGGTAGGAGCCGGTGGGGCCGGTACACAGCAAATCTCAGCGGTAGAATCCGAATTCTTTGGGGAATTCGACGGTGGTGACATCTCACCACCGTTGGATCAGGCGAGCGCACTATTTTACAACCCCACGGGAAATGCACCGTATCCGCCAAGGACCAATTCCAACCCGGCCTACTCTCCAAACAACCGGAACCACCCAAACTTCAGTTACCGGCCACCATTTCAGCCATCGCCGCCTCAGCAGCCGCAGCAACAAACTTATCAGCCGGCTAGGCCACAACAGAGCCAGGTTCAGCAGCAACCATTTCAACAGCAACCATTTCAGCAACAACCTCAGCAACAATTTTACGCCCCCAGGAATCAGCAGCCATTCCAGCAGCAGCAGCAGTATGGCCAACAGAGGGCCGTCTCTCCGGTTGAGTCTCTCTTGACTCAATATATTACCAACCAGGAGAAGATCAATCAAAAGCTGGAAATGGGTCAGCTGACCCTCACGGACCAAGTAACCCAGCTGGGGTTACAAGTGGTGAACCTTTCAAGGTCACAAAACCAATTGCCGCCACAACCGGAGGTGAACCCGAGGGGAGCAACCCAAACATCGGCACTCGTGCACGAGCACGCAAATGTGTCCGCTATCGTTCTGAGAAGCGGGACACAAATTCCCACTAGAGTGCCCCCTAGCAAACCGGAAGCACCATCGGTCGTTGAGAGACCGATCGAAAAATCAAACGATGCTGGTGCTTCGTCATCAAATCCTATGACTCCGGAGGGAGTCTCTGAAGAAGAGAAGAAGAAGGAGGAGGAAGGGAGCCCGAAAGTGTTCAAACCCGTTGTGCCATTTCCACAACGGTTAGCTCAGGCCAAGATTGATGAGAAATATGGCAAGTTCTTCGCCATGGTCAAAGACCTAAGCCTGCAAATCCCCTTCCTAGAAGCAATCGAAACAATCCCCTCCTATGCAAAATTCCTGAAAGATTTGGTGACTAGAGGGTCTAGAAAGGAGAAAGTAGTATTGACGGCGGAGTGTAGTGCTCTCATCCAGAGGGAAAATCCGCCGAAACTCAAGGACCCGGGGAGCTTCTCAATTCCTTGCACGATCGGGGCAGTAAAGATTCATCGTGCACTCGTCGATCTCGGAGCGAGTGTTAGTTTGATGCCCTTGTCGATGTATAGAAGGATAGTAATGGGTGATTTGGAGCCCACCGGTATGACCCTACAACTAGCTGACCGGTCGGTCAAATATCTGGTGGGAATTGTGGATGACCTCCCCGTAAATGTAAGAGGGGTGCATGTGCCAGTGGACTTTGTAGTCATGGACATGCCTGAAGACGCACACACCCCCATCATCCTTGGACGGCCTTTCATGGCCACTGCTGGCGTCTTAATAGATGTGAAGAACGGAAAACTCTATTTAAACGTCAGCGGAGAAAAAGTTGAGTTTGATCTGGGGTTATCCATGAAGTACCCCGATCCCCCAGATGACCCTCGGTGCAATTTGCTGGAGGTAGAAGAGGAAAAAGCTGCTGAAGAGAGCTCCTGGGAGATTCTCTTAAGAAACCCCCCCCCCCCCGATGATTTGGGGGATTCAGAAGATGGAGACGGTCCCAAGAACAAAGAAGCTGTTGGGAAAGCGAGTGCAGCAAGAACGACCCCTCCCGGGTTCCCCAAGCCTCCTCCTGCGAGGAGAACGGGGAAAGAGCCCATGGACCTCACTAAAGACGAGGTCCGGATCCTAAAGAAGATGGCGGGAAGCGCCAACACGAAAGAAAAGCCCCCGGATCCCAAGAACAAGGAGAGGGTAGTTGAGCAAATATTTCTCCAGCCGCTGACTACTCCAGAGGCCTTCAGCTCCAATGAAGAAGAGATGCCAAACTTCGGGCATCACCCGTATCAACCACCGTGAACATCTCTTGTGGGCGTTGAGCCAACGACGTTAAACAAGTGCGCTTCATGGGAGGCAACCCATGTTCTAAACTTTTTCCCCAATTTTTAGCATTATTTTTGACTTTATTTTATCTACTTTTATAAATAAAATCAGCCACGAGAAGATCCGTTCAGGGACTTAGACAATCTGTTGGCTTTTGCAGGAAACAAAGCCCCAACCGATCGGTTGACAACTCACCCGATCGGTTGGGATGTATCAGATACAAGCCGAGATCTGTCCCCAGATGAACCAATCGGTTGAAGAATGAGGAGACCGGGTGACAGACCGGGTGAGCTGGGGAGAACTCTCGGAAATTTTTGGGGAATATCAACCGATCGGTTGAGTTTGAGCGCGATCGGTTGACGCGACCGGGTGAGCAGCCCTAAGTTCTCGGGAAAATGAGTGGAGCGGCCAACCGATCGGTTGACAAGTCAACCGACCGGTTCGCCTGTAGCAATTCTTTGGCAAGAAATTTCGACCTAACCATCAACCGATCGGGTGACAAGTCACCCGGTCGGTTCGACTTAAAACCCTATATAAACCCCCCGACCACCCGCTCGTTTTCATCTTCGCCCGATCGCCAAAATCACCGTCGTTTCGCCTTCCTCTCCTCCCCAACGACCGATTCCTCCTCCCCCACGTCCTCTACTCCTCCATTACTCCTTCTCACCACCTCCTCCATCGATCCCTCCATCATCTTCAACCTCTCTCTCCTTTGACCTCAAATTTCTGACCTAATTCCCCCAAACAACCCCATTTCGAAAATTCTTGCCGGAAGAGATCGCCGCGGCTCCACGCTACTCTCGTTGCACAGTGAGGGGACATCTACGAGCAAGCTTCGCCATTTTGCTAGGGTACACTCGCTCCTAAGCTCATATTTCTATATTTGCCCTATAAATTGTGCTTGCTCGTTTTACTTGTGTTAGTGTGCATCCATTGCTTTTTGCACTCATTCATACACGCACACTCACGCATGGCTAAGGATAAGGACAAGGGGAAGGAAATTATGCGGGAGGAGGAACCGTCTCGAAAGAGACGAAAACAAACACGTCCCCCTTCTCGTACACGAGCACTTGCACTTGGCCCTCCCCCGCCTGTTATCCCCCCTGTGGACCCAATGTTGGGCCCGCATGGGTATATCTTTAGGAACCAGGAGCACAAGGATTTTTACCGTAGGCTCGATGCTCGAGGGCATCTATCTACTAAGTTCCCGCACACACAAACACTTGTCGATCTCGGTGTCTACACCGATGTCGAATCTCTTTTCGCTAACTTAGGATGGTTGGCCTTTCTTAATGCATCTGCCATATCCTACCCGGCACTCACACTCGAATTTCTCTCTACACTTGTTTGGGAGTCCGGGTCGATCATTAAATTCAGGGTGCGTAACCGTAGTGTCACCACAAATCTGAACACGATTAACGATATATTTGGTTTCCCCAATCTCGGGGATGATTCCATCCGACACTACGGGTACACGCCTGAGTTTGATGTCGATCAATTCTGGTTCCGCCTCACAATGTTCCGTGACTATCCCCGAGGAAGGGCCAAGGCCTCCTCCATCATTCATCCCGTGTTTCGTTTGGCCCACAGGATCATTTCATCTGCATTTTTTCCTAGGGACGAGTCCGGCACCGTGACTATCCCTGACCTTTTTATCCTTTGGGCCATGACTTTCCCTTTTGTCCGGGATGATGATGGAATTAGCTTCAGGGCCCCTACCTTCCCCATCCATAGCGGTGATTGGCTTGTTTACAAGCTACTCGAGATCAACTGGGCCGGTAAGGGTAAGTTTTGTTGTGGGGGCATTATTACGATCATCTGCTCTCACGCCCAATTCAATATTCCCATCCCCAATAATCTTCCAGCTGTCGCAGGACCCTCACAGCTTGATATTGATGTCCTGTGGCACATCCACATGATTAGACCCCACTCAGATGGCCGCTTCATCTTCAATTATGGCCACCCCCTAGCCCCTTACACCATTCTCCCCAACCCCGCTCGCATGACCATTGCTCTCGTGGGAGACTGGACCTTCCCACCTGATCCCGACTTCTTAGCGGGGTTGAATCTTCCTTTCCTTCCCGCAGACGCACGCAGACCACCGTCCCCTGCCGCCCACTTAGGCGAGCAGGATATCCCTGCGTCTGGGGGAGATTTAGGGGCTGGCCCGAGTCGTCCTGTTTCTGCTCCGGGACCGATCACGTCTGAGCACCTCTTTGTGGCCATTTCTGGCCTGGTCTCCTGTGCCGGCATGACCACTGCCGCCGGCACCTCTTCGACCTTACCTGGCGGCACCACCTCTGCCTCGCGTTAGTCCACATCTTTTGGTCGCCGTCAGGTCTCTGCCTGTCTCGGTCTTGAGAGGGAGGTCGCTGCCCTTCGTGAGCTCGCCATGTCCTCTGCCTCTTCGGACCCATCACCATCCTCCTTTCTTACTCATCCACGTTTCCTCGCACTTGAGAGAAACATGGCCGCCATTCTTCGCCTTCTCACTCATATCCACGGACCACCTCCACCTTCACCACCTCCACCTTCACCACCCCGGCGATCTTCTCCTCCACCCTCCCACACATCCCCACATCCATCACCCCCCTCACCACATTCTTCTCCTCCCTCTTCTAATCCCATCCCGACATCCACTTCACCCCTCCCGACCACTTCCACCGCACCCACGCTACCTCCTCCCACCTCCTCCGTCACTCCATACGTGCGCCGGAGGAAATTGCCGGTGCGCTCCAGATCCCTCCCACCACCTCCCACTACCGTCACCACCGCATCTTCTTCCTCCATTTCTATTCCTCTCACCACCGCCTTGATCGCCTTCCTACCACCACCACCCACCACCACCGACACTCCTCCCATTGTTCACACCACCGCTGCCCCTATTCCTCCGCCTCGTTCCCCACTTCTCCGCACACCCCCAGCCTCCCCCGACCACCCATCCACACCCTCTTCCGAGGAGGACGAGGACTCACCTTCTCTTGCTTTCTGAATTCACCTCTTTTGTTTTTGACTCCCCCTTGCATATCTCTGGATTTCATTGATCATATCATTTCGCTAGCACTGTCTGGTTTAGCTTGGGGGACGTCTATTTTGGTGTGCTGTCGTGTTTTGTTTGTTTTTCTCATTTTTGTGTGTGTGCTTGTTTTTCACTTTTTGAGTGTCGTGTCGTGTGGTTTTATTTTTGGTTTTATTTTTATTTTCGTATTGTTTGATTTTGATTTTGATCTTTCTTTCTTTTTCAGTTTCATCTATGTGATTTCCTCGTTTTCATTTCTTTTTGTGTCAGTGCGTATTCCCCCCATTTTCATTGCCCTCCCGTACTCACTCATATTGCATTGAGGGCAATGCAAACTTCAGCTTGGGGGAGTCGCACTGTGTGCGTCGTTTGAGTCCTTCTTTTTCGTTTTTTTGTGTCGTTTTCATCGTGTTTTTATTTTTTCTTTTCTTCTTTTTAGCTCTTTCTCCTTGAGATGAATCCTATGATGAATCGCCACAAAGTCACACACACCTAGCATTGCATCGATAATCACACTCACTAACCCTAGGATTTCGAGTCCTCTTGCATTTCACGCATCGTGGGTCCACTTAGCTTTCTTGTGAGTCGTGCGTCGTGCCTTTCTATTTGGTGTGCTTTTGCTTTGTGATTTTACTTTATATACCTGTCCAGGAATGACCCCTAGATTATCATGCTTCGATTTGAATATGCGGTATTTGTTTCTACTATATGCATGCTATATTTATATCGTATATTTCAATTCGCATGCGTCGGGATTCCACAATTAAGGACTAGGATAACCCATTTAGCCTATGCTCTATTTAGCGAGAATAGTTTCCTTTGCCCGAGTGTTTAGATTTCGACTTCTTTTTTGTTTTACTTGATGCAAATCCCCTCATCGTGTACCGTTCTCCCACTTGGGAGAGTACACATGTGTATAGCCAAAAACCCAAAAATCCAAAAAAAAAGAGAAAAGAAAAGAAAAACCCAAAAAGAAAAGAAAAGAAAAAAAATTTTATAGCCAAAAATCCAAAAAAAAAAATACAAATACCCAAAACCCAAAAAAATTCCCGTGTGAATATTTTTCTACTTGCCAAGAATAAAGGGAAGGCGAGAATTTGCACCGAGTGTTCTACTCCACATCATCTCAACCCCCATCGTTATCGAAAACACTTGGCTTAGGAACTTTTGAGTTAGTATCTAGGCTATAGTGGCGTGATTTCCTTAACCCTAGTTGTGGAGTCCCCGATGCATGATACGCTTCTATTCTTACTCTTCTCATGCATGCTTGAACTTATATTCGCCGCTTAATTCAATTCGAATCGATATTTGGGTCATATCTTGGATTTGTGTATATCGAGCCTCATAGCACATTGTAGAAAGCGACACCATTTGCTAGCACACGACCACACTCACTCGCGCTTCACCGCGTGGGCCCACGACACTTATTTGGACTCGTTTTCCTAGATTTAGTGGTGTGATTTGGCGTTTGCTTGCTTGGTGTGTCGTTTTTGATTTTGGTGGCTCTGATGGACGATCTAGGATTTAGAGTTTTCTTTTTCTTTCTTCCTCTCTATTTTTCCCTTCCGAGCTCCTACTCTCACTCGTCTTCCTCGAGGACGAGGAAGAGTTCAGCTTGGGGGATTTTGACGTGCGTTTATATTTCATATATTCACGCACGTTTTCTTTTGTTTTTCTCCGTGTTTTTCCGCCGTCTTTTATTCGTTTTCTTGTATTTTCTCGTTTTCTTTCACTTTTCTTTGTTTATCCATGATTGCAGGGGATTGACCACGTAGGGGACGTTTAACGATGATATCCCAAGTCCCCGGAGCAACGGGAGAAGTCACGCGTGATCCAGGGGGTCAAACGTCAAAGAATTCATCTTTCAGCCCCTCACCCGGTCGGTTGGTCATCTCCAACCGATCGGTTGATGCACGCGTGCACCACCCGGTCTCAGCCGGAGCTCACATGGAAGTCACCCGACCGGTTCGCAGACCGGTTCAGCGGGGGCCTGTTCTCTGTTTTCTCGAGCAAAATGCCAACCGATCGGGTGACTCTCACCCGATCGGTTCATCTGTAGCTGAAGATGAAGAGCTAAAGACACGGGCGCCAAACCGATCGCTTCACCCGACGGCTCCAAGATCCAACCGGTCACTCAAGAACTCACCCGACCGGTTCATGTGATCGGGTGAAAGCTCGCCGTTTTCTGTTATTATTTTTTAACGGATCAACCGATCGGTTGACTTGTCAACCGATCGGTTGATGCGAAAGTCTATAAATAGAACCCCTAGGGTTCCAGAAACGGGAGCTGCTAGTTTTTTACTGTTTTCTCACTTTGTGACGGCTGTAATTGTTACTCTTTTGTAAGTTTTCAGATCTTTCTCAAATTTTAGTATTGTCTTATCTACTCTATTACTTCCGCATTGCAATTGTCCGATTATGATTCCGGTTAATTTTTATTTAGATCGCTTTTTCATGGATTTTTGTGAGTAGTTCCCAAATCTGGGATTTTGGTGGAAACCCCTACGGGGGCTCTTCCCGATGCGTCCATAGGGTTAGGAAATCGATAGGGATTAGGAATCTAACGGTTACGCGGGGTGTTTCATTGTCATCGGCGGGAAAAAGACCGCCTTTGACCGTTGGGCCAAGGGGGAATAAACTTGGCGGTTGACTCCCTAGCCATAGCTCACACCCATAGCGTAGACATCGAATCCTAGCACGCGGGAGCGGCAGGATGAGACGTTGGGAGTTATCGTTGCGGGCTTAGTTCTCCCGGGATCGGTCAGTGTTAATGGACACGGGAGTGCCCACTGATCGAATCCGGGAAGTCCGGCGTATCATCCTGGGCACCGACCGGAATATCGGGCCCATGGGATGCCGGTATCACTTTCAGAGGCAACGTCTCACCATTAGACCCTAATCCCGATCGCTATCCATACCCGTAGGCCGTATCGGCGAGAGTCTCTCGTCGGGTTGGAAACCAAAGTCCCGGGTTTTCTTTCTTGTAGTTCATACCCTTTATTTCCTTTCGTGACAACCATCTACCGATTCGGGCTAGCTCGCCCCTCGGGGTGATTTAGGTCCTACCTGACCCAAGCACAACCTCGACTCCCTGAGTTCGATATTCCCGCACCCTACACTAACCGTGCACTTGCGGTAAACCGACACCGCGCCCATACCGCAGAAGCGGGGGTGCCGGTCAAGAGTACACATGTATATATCCCAAAATCCCAAAAATCCAAAAAAGAGAGAAAAGAAAAACCCAAAAAAGAAAAGAAAAGAGAAAAGAAAAAAATACTCATAGCCAAAAATCCAAAAAAAATACAAATACCCAAAACCCAAAAATGTGTGAATATTTCTTCCTATCTACCGAGAATAAAGGGAAGGCGAGATTTGCACCGAGTATTCTACTCCACATCTTCTCAACCTCCATCGTTTTCGAAAACACTTGGAATGGGAACTTTCTAGCTATTATCTAGGCGATAGTGTGGTGATTTCCTAGTCCCTAGCTGTGGAGTCCCCGACGCATGATACGTTTCTATTCTTACGCTCTTCTCATGCATGCTTGAGCTTTTATTCACCGCAATTTCGAATTGAATCGATACTTGGTTCATTCCTTAGGTATGTGTATATGGAGCTTTATTGCACATCGTAGATAGCGGCACTGTCTGCTAGCACACGACCACACTCACTCGCGCTTCACCGCGTAGGCCCACGACACTTGTATGGACTCATATTCCTTGGATTAGTGTTGTGCTTTGTCGTATGATTGCTTAGTGTGGCGTGTTTGATTTTGTTGGCCCTGACGGACGATCTAGGGTTTTGATTTCCCTTTCTCTCTCTCTCTCTCTCTCTCTCTCTCTCTCTCTATTTTTCCTCCGAGCTCCTACTCTCACTCGTCTTCCTCGAGGACGAGGAAGGGTTCAGCTTGTGGGATTTTGACGTGCGTTTATATTTTATATATTCACGCACGTCTTCTTTGTGATTTTCCATTGTTTTTCGTCGTCCCGTACACATTTTCTTGTGATTTTTAGTTTTCTTTCACTTCTTTGTGTTTTTTGTAAGCAGGATATTGCCAGCGTTGGGGACATATAAAGAAGATATCATGAGTCCCCGGAGCAACGGGAGGAGTCACGTGCGATCCATAGGGTCAAACGATGAAGATTGCTATATCTCAGCCCTCAACCGATCGGGTGGACCAGCCACCCGATCGATTGATGCACGCATATCCGACCCGGACGGAGGCAGAAGTGAAGAGCAGCTCACCCGATCGGTTCAGTATCAGGTGAGATCGACAGAGCTCCTGGCCATTTGAAGCTGAATTCCAACCGATCGGGTGACATCTCACCCGATCGGTTCATATGTAGCTGAATTTTCCCAACGATAACCCGAAGAGCTCAACCGACTGGTTCGCTAATCGTGTGAAATCGACAAAGCTCTCTGTCTTTTTGGGGATAATTCCAACCGATCGGTTCATTTGAAGCTGAAAATCAACAAACGACGACCCGGTCACACCACCGGCTCTCCTCAGCGCCCGGTTGAACTTCTGAAGCCCGATAGCGAAGCGTCAAACAGCTCACACGATCGGTTGATGCTTCAACCGATCAGGTGACATCGATTTCTATAAATAGTTGACCTGGGGTTGCTGAAAACGAATGTTGTTATTTTTCTGTCTTTTTCTTGGGTTGTGACGACTGGAATTTTATCTTTTTTTTTGTAAGTGTTTCGATTACTTTGAAACTTTAATATTTTCTTAATATCATTGCTAGTATCTCATTTCTATTACCTGATCATGATTTCTACCGTTTAATTTGGTTAAGATTGCATTTTAGCTATGAATTGTGAGTAGTTCCCTAATCTGGGATTTCGGTGGAAACCCCTTCGTGGGTTCTCCCTAGAGCGACTATAGGAATAGGATTTCGATAGGGATTAGGAATTTAGATGGTTACACGGGGTGTTTCATTGTCATTGGCGGGAGAAAGATCGCCTCTGACCGTCGGGCCAAGGGGGAATAAACTTGGCAGTTGACTCCCTAGCCACAGCTCACGCCCGTAGCGTAGACATTGAATCCTAGCGTGTGGGAACGACAGGATGAGATGTCGGGAGTAATCGTTGCGAGCTTAGTGCTCCCGGAGTTGGTCAGTGCTAATGACATGGGAATGCCCACTGACCGAACCCGGGTAGTCCTAGTGTATCATCCTGGGCACCGACCGGAATATCAGGCCCATGGAACGCTAGGTATCACTCTTAGAGGCAACGTCTCACCACTAAACCCTAAATCCAATCGTATTCCTATCCGTCGGTCGTAATAGTGAGAACACGTGATAGGGTGGAAACCAAAGTCCTAGGTTTCCTTTTATATCGTTTATCCTTTGTATTCATATTCCGTGACAACCATCGATCGTTCAGGCTAGCTCACCAGTAGGGTGAACTGGTTCCTCTTTGACACAAGCACAATGCACGCCTCCCTGTGTTCGACCCCCCAAGCCACACTACAACACCGTGCGCTTGTGGTATAAATATTTAAATCTGGTATCCCCAATCCTATTGCACTTGCATGTTCAAACCTAGGGGACGTCAACAGTCGACTGTCAACGCTTCAACAGTCGTCTGCCTTTGAGCGTATTTGATGACTCAACTCTCTGAAAAATCTCAGGGTCTTGACAGTCGTCTGTAGAAGGAATTACAGTCGCCTGTTCAGTTTAACAGTCGCCTGTTCAGTTTAACAGTCGACTGTCTTCTCTTCATCAGTCGTCTGTCCTGTACTCCCATACGTTTTTTAGATTTCCTCAACTTACCCAGCTTTTAGCCAGTCGCATGTAGTAGGATTTACAGTCGTATGTTGGTTCAACAGTCGACTGTCTATGCCTCTTCAGTCGACTGTCCACGTGGTAACTTACCCAGCTTTTAGCCAGTCGCATGTAGTAGGATTTACAGTCGCATGTTGGTTCAACAGTCGACTGTCTATGCCTCTTCAGTCGACTGTCCACGTGGTAAGTCACCTACCCTCTGTCACTGTGCAGCAGTCGACTGTGAGTTCTTCAACAGTCGACTGTCTCCGGCACAGATTCTATCCGTTCAGTTTTTTCCTTACGGATTTCAAAGGGGTTTTTGTTGATTCAGTTAGAAGGGTTTGAGAAATCTATAAAAGGGGCCTCTACTGTTCCATTGAGAGGTTACCAAGTTGCTAAATCATTCAAGCTTTCTTTCTCTCAAGATAAAAAACTCTCAAATCCTAAAGCCCGAGGATTCCAATCTTTCATCTCTTGCTCTCCAACCTAGAACCAAAGAGAAATCTTCTAGGCATTTGGTGCAATCAAGAGAAAGGGCTTTCCTCTCTTCCAAGAGAGTCTTTCAACACACAACACACTTCTCCTTCAAGTTCTACTTCAAGGCATATGTGATTGTAAGTGTTGCTCAATTTCATATTTCATAACTTTAGTTATTTGATTTACTTTCGGTTTGTGAGAATGGTTTGCTTGCTTCCAAGTTGTGGGAGTCAAGGTCGATCGATTGTATTTCGATTTCACTTGTAGGGTTGCTACAAGTGGGTTTTAAAGAAACCTCAGTTAGGATTCTAACTTGAGTATCCGATTGTTACCCAGGTGGAAGGGACGTAGGATTACCGGGAACAAGTCGAGAAATGACTTGGGTAATCCGAATTCTTGAAACATCCTTGCGTTTGCATTTGTTTCATTTTGGGTTTATTTCTATTTCGCACCATTTGTTGGTTAGGAATTTAATTTGGTGTAACTATCTTTTTAAATTGCATAAACACTATTCAACCCCCCTTCTAGTGTTTTTCTCATATCCAGGGACCTTACAATTGGTATCAGAGCATTGGTTTATAGCTATGTCATCCAACAACAATAACATTCATTCATCTTCTTCGTACAACAATCATGATCATGATGGAGCGTCCACAGTTTTCGAAGGACAATCAACGGTGTGTCCTCCGCGTTTTAATGGAACAAACTTCGGCTATTGGAAATGCCGGATGGAGACATTCCTAAGGAGTGCTTCCCTTTGGAGAACCCTCCATAAGGAATACGTCGAGCCCACCGAAGAGGATTTCGAAAAATGGACGGCTTCCGAGAAATCCGCCGAAGTCAACAACACAAAGGCAATGAACGCTCTTCATTGTGCATTGGACCCAGATGAGTTCAACAAGATATGCACATGTAAGAGTGCATATCAAATTTGGAACCATCTCGTCGTTACCCATGAGGGAACGAACAAGGTAAAACTTTCTAAACTCTATGTTACCGTGCAAAATTTCGATATGTTTCATATGCAGGAAAATGAAAGCATAGCATCGATGTACGGACATTTTACCGATATCACTAATGAACTGGAAGCTCTCAGACAAGTGACGTGCGTTTATATTTCATATATTCACTCACGTTTTCTTTTGTGTTTCTCCGTGTTTTTCCGCCGTCTTTTATTCGTTTTCTTGTATTTTCTCGTTTTCTTTCACTTTTCTTTGTTTATCCATGATTGCAGGGGATTGACCACGTAGGGGACGTTTAACGATGATATCCCAAGTCCCCGGAGCAACGGGAGGAGTCACGCGTGATCCAGGGGGTCATACGCCAAAGAATACATCTTTCAGCCCCTCACCCGGTCGGTTGCTCATCTCCAACCGATCGGGTGATGCACGCGTGCACCACCCGGTCTCAGCCGGAGCTCACATGGAAGTCACCCGACCGGTTCACAGACCGGTTCAGCGGGGGCCTGTTCTCTGTTTTCTCGAGCAAAATGCCAACCGATCGGGTGACTCTCACCCGATCGGTTCATCTGTAGCTGAAGATGAGGAGCTGAAGACACGGGCACCAAACCGATTGCTTCACCCGACGGCTCCATGATCCAACCGGTCACTCAAGAACTCACCCGACCGGTTCATGTGATCGGGTGAAAGCTCGCCGTTTTCTTTTATTATTTTGTAACGGATCAACCGATTGGTTGACTTGTCAACCGATCGGTTGATGCGAGAGTCTATAAATAGAACCCCTAGGGTTCCAGAAACGGGGGGCTGCTAGTTTTTTACTGTTTTCTCATATTGTGACGGCTGTAATTGTTACTCTTTTGTAAGTTTTCAGATCTTTCTCAAATTTTAGTATTGTCTTATCTACTCTATTACTTCCGCATTGCAATTGTCCGATTATGATTACAACGGTTAATTTTTATTTAGATCGCTTTTTCATGGATTTTTGTGAGTAGTTCCCAAATCTGAGATTTTGGTGGAAACTCCTTCGGGGGATCTTCCCGATGCGTCCATAGGGTTAGGAAATCGATAGGGATTAGGAATCTAACGGTTACGCGGGGTGTTTCATTGTCATCGACGGGAAAAAGACCGCCTTTGACCGTTGGGCCAAGGGGGAATAAACTTGGCGGTTGACTCCCTAGCCATAGCTCACACCCATAGCGTAGACGTCGAATCCTAGCACGCGGGAGCGGCAGGATGAGACGTTGGGAGTTATCGTTGCGGGCTTAGTGCTCCTGGGATCGATCAGTGTTAATGGACATGGGAGTGCCCACTGATCGAATCCGGGAAGTCTGGTGTATCATCCTGGGCACCGACCGGAATATCGGGCCCATGGGACGCCGGTACCACTTCCAGAGGCAACGTCTCACCATTAGACCCTAATCCCGATCGCTATCCATACCCGTAGGCCGTATCGGCGAGAGTCTCTCGTCGGGTTGGAAACCAAAGTCCCGGGTTTTCTTTCTTGTTGTTCATACCCTTCATTTCTTTCCGTGACAACCATTTACCGATTCGGGCTAGCTTGCCCCTCGGGGTGATTTAGGTTCTACCTGACCCAAGCACAACCTCGCCTCCCTGAGTTCGATATACCCGCACCCTACACTAACCGTGCACTTGCGGTAAACCGACACCGCGCCCATACCGTAAACTTCGGGGGCGCCGGTCAAGTTTATGGCGCCGTTGCCGGGGAGGCAACGTGCTTGTTATTTTAGGATCTCTTGAACCCTCGTGTCTAGCTCTCATCCCTACCTCGCGATAATTTTCGCACTCTACACTTTTAGATTTCACTTGGACATACTGTGGATAGTAATTGTATAGTGCTAATTGACTGAATCGCCGTGCTTCCATCGCAACTTGCGGTTCCCGTTTATGCAACCTGTGCTTTTGACGTGTTTGCCACTTGTGCAGTTCTCTCTCTCTCTCCTTTCGTATAAGATCCCAGCCCCACGGCAAGGATGTTGCATGCAGTTTCAGGAGACATCTGGGATCACTCTCACCATATCCGCTGTTTGGCGCAGAGCTTAGCAGAATCACTGAATACTTCGAATATACTATCCCTCCTGTCTGCCGCCGTGGAAGGCCAGAGATATCGAGATGCACAGGAGCACCTTGCCATGGCAACTCCCTTTCCCCATGGTGAAGTGGCGTATATCGACAACCATGGTCTTGAATGTAGTGAAGAAGAGTTAACCGCAGAGTTTTGTCAGGAGAGCCACCCGACCGGGTTTGTAGGCTACGCTGGACAGGAATCAATCTATCCCTTGCAGACTTCTATTGAGCGTCCCCGGTCTTTGGACAATGGAGAAGCTAGAAACGGTTGTGGAGAATCATTAATGATTGAAACCTGTTTTCACCTACAAGCCTTCTTCCCGGGTAATTATGATGAGCTCGGAAGAGACCCGGTGCATCCCTCGATCGTTCCCACTATACCTTGCGAAATTTCGCCGTGCGGAGCCATGGCCGAGGGTGAGATTCCGGATGCTGGCTTCCGAGAATTCCACGAAGAACTCCTTTCCCTTGAGGATGCTCAGCTTGAAAAGTATGCGTCAGGGCCCCAAGAAGTTGAGATGAAAGAATTACCGCCGGGGCTTAAATATGAATATTTGGGAGCAGGGTCGACCCTTCCGGTTATAGTCAACTCTTCACTACCCGAAGACCAAATGACCAAACTTCTTGGTGTTCTAAAAAGGTTTAAAGGAGTTTTCGGATATGCAATTGAGGATTTAAAAGGGGTTAGCTTAGGCCTCTACTCACACAGAATTCTGCTTGAAGATGAGCAAGCCTCCTCGATTGAGCCACAGCGGAGGTTGAATCCCATAATGATGGAAGTTGTAAAGAAAGAGATTGTTAGGCTTCTACATGCCGGTATTATATACCCTATCTCCGATATTCGCTGGGTTAGCCCGGTGCACGTTGTACCCAAGAAAGGGGAATGACGGTGGTTCGCAATGAAAAGAATGAGCTAATACCAACGAGGACCGTCACGGGGTACAGGATGTGCATTGACTATAGAAAGCTGAACAAAGGTACAAGGAAGGATCATTACCCCCTCCCCTTTATTGACCAGATGCTCGAGAGGCTGGCGAAGCATAATTATTTCTGTTTCATGGACGGGTATTCAGGATTTCTTCAGATCCCTATTCATAACGATGACCAGGAGAAGACGACTTTCACTTGCCCATTCGGGACGTATGCCTATAGAAGAATGCCATTCGTACTTTGTAACACCCCTGCTACATTCTAAAGACTCATGTCCGCTATCTTCTCCGACTACTCCCAAGACATCATGGAGGTTTTCATGGACGACTTCTCCGTCTACGGAACTAAATTTGACTCGTGCCTCAGTAATCTCATTAAGGTCCTGGAGAGTTGTCAGGAAAAGGGACTAGTCCTAAACTGGGAGAAGTGCCACTTCATGGTCCAAGAGGGAGTTGTGCTGGGACACATCATCTCTTCGAGGGGAATCGAGGTTGATAAGGCTAAAGTTGAAGTGATTGAAAAGCTTCCACCACCGCACAATCTTCGAGGAGTCCGTGGTTTCTTAGGACACGCGGGATTTTATCGCCGCTTCATAAAAGACTTCTCGAAGATTTCCAGGCCTCTGACCCAACTCCTCATGAAGGACGCACCTTTCGTCTTCAGCGAGGAGTGTATGGAGGCCTTCCGCACTTTGAAGCAAGCATTGATTTCCGCACCCATAATACAGCCACCAAACTGGAAACTGCCCTTTGAGCTGATGTGTGACGCTAGTGATTATGCGGTTGGTGCCGTCCTAGGGCAGAGGAAAGATAAAAGTCTTCATGTCATATATTATACGAGCAAAACCATTGATGCCGCCCAAAGAAATTATACTACCACGGAAAAAGAATTGCTCGCGGTGATCTACGCCATGGATAAGTTCCGACAATATCTCGTTGGCGCCAAGGTGATCGTACACACGGATCACGCGGCTCTTAAATACCTATTGAACAAGAAAGAAGCCAAGCCACGACTCATTAGA
Organism: Scilla litardierei; assembly: GCA_030789695.1. Taxonomy (NCBI): domain Eukaryota; kingdom Viridiplantae; phylum Streptophyta; class Magnoliopsida; order Asparagales; family Asparagaceae; genus Scilla; species Scilla litardierei. The sequence goes on along the minus strand of CM061142.1, from coordinate 490,053,208 downwards.
TGGATTCTCCTCCTCCAGGAGTTTGACCTGGAAATCAGAGACAAGAAGGGGGCGGAGAATGTTGTTGTCGATCACCTGTCCAGGATGCCCACTCTCGATTTAAATGCTACACCGATCGATGATTCACTCCATGACGAGCATCTCTTCTCTGTCTCTTCCTCCTGGACCCCCTGGTACGCCGACATCGCAAATTATCTGGCTTGTACCATCGTTCCCCACAAGTGAGCTTTCAGCAGAAGAAGAAATTTTTCCATGAGGTCCGCAAATTTTATTGGGATGACCCCCACCTATACAAGACCTGCAATGATGGGGTGATACGAAGATGCATCCCTGAAACTGAGGCGACTTCCATCATTTCCCACTGCCATGGGCAGCAATGTGGAGGGCACGCGAGCACCTACAAGACCACCGCAAAAATTCTCCAAAGCGGATTCTACTGGCCTACACTCTTCAGGGACACACATGTTTATGTCCAAGCATGCGATAAATGCCAAAGAGCTGGGAATATCTCCAAAAGGAATGAGATGCCTCAACACTACATCCTGGAGATAGAAATCTTTGATGTATGGGGAGTGGACTTTATGGGACCGTTCCCTTCTTCCTCGGGGAACCAGTATATCTTGGTGGCCGTGGACTACGTGTCGAAATGGGTTGAAGCGGTGGCCAATCCAACCAACGATTCCAGAGTGGTGGCCAAGTTCTTTAAAAGCAACATCTTCCCGCGGTTCGGTGTACCTCGTGTCCTGATCAGTGACGGAGGGAGCCACTTTATAGAGAAGAAATTTGAGGCCCTCTTGAAAAAATACGGGGTACAACACCGGGTGGGGCGTGCCTACCACCCGCAGACCAGCGGTCTGGCGGAAGTCTCTAACCGGGAGATTAAAAGCATACTAGAAAAGACGGTGGCCAATTCCAGAAAGGACTGGTCATCAAAGCTCCCTGACGCGCTTTGGGCTTACAGGACGGCATTTAAAACTCCTATCGGCACAACTCCCTACCGACTCGTTTATGGGAAAGCTTGCCATCTTCCTGTGGAATTGGAACATAAGGCATATTGGACAGTTAAGAATCTGAACTTCGACACCAAGAAGGTAGGAGTGCACCGGCAGCTACAACTCAACGAGCTCGACGAAATCCGGCTCAATGCCTATGAGAACGCCAAGATCTACAAGGAGAAGCTGAAGCGGTGGTACGATAAGCGAATCTTAAAGAGGGAATTCAAAGAAGGGGACTTAGTTCTCCTGTTCAACTCAAGGCTGAAGCTCTTTCCTGGGAAACTCAAGTCAAGATGGTCGGGACCGTTCCACGTCACCAAGGTTTTCCCGCATGGGGCTATCGAGATAATGGGAAGGGATGAGCCGTTTAAAGTAAACGGGCAGCATCTGAAACACTATGCAGTTGGAGAACCAGAATTCTCTCCGGTCGGATCCCCAACGAGCGACAACTCTTCCTCTAACCCTCCGGATCCTAATTGACCACCGCTGCGGGCGTCGAGCCAACGACGTTAAACAAGTGCGCTTCATGGGAGGCAACCCATGTTCTAAACTTATGCTTCGTTTTGTAGGATTTTTTCCACTTTATTTTTCTCTATTTTTATAAATAAATCCAGCCGAAACAACTTCCGTGAAGGAACTCAGGCGTTTCTTGGGTTTTGCAGAAAAACAAGGCCTCAACCGATCGGGTGGGTTCCCACCCGATCGGTTGGGATGTATCAGATACATGCCGAGATCTGTCCCCAAATGACCCGATCGGTTGAGGAATGAAGAGACCGGGTGACAGACCGGGTGAGCTGGGGAGAACTCTCGGAAATTTTTGGGGAATATCAACCGATCGGTTGAATTCGAGCGCGATCGGTTGATGCGACCGGGTGAGCAGCCCTCAATTCTCGGGAAAAATTTGGGAGGCGGCCAACCGATCGGTTGACAAGTCAACCGACCGGTTTGCTTGTAGCTGTTGGCCGACAAGAACTTTGGAAATTTGGCTACCCGATCGGGTGAGAACCCACCCGATCGGTTCAGTTTCGCCCCTAAAAATAACTCTAACGCACGGCGACCGCCACCCGACCCCAGAAAATCCCCTTCACGTGATTTCACGCCCTCCAGCTGTAGAATCGACTTCCTCGACCCTACATACTGTCCCTAAACCCTCATCCCCACTCACTCCCATACTTCCCTAGCCCCAAAATTTTCAAAATTCTGTTCTTGTCGGATCAGCGAGCGGCGGCTTCCCGGATTGTTTCCTCCTACTACGCGAGACCCCCGGGCGCTTGATCTTGCTACATCGATGGGTAACATTCTTCCACTCTACACATCTTTTACTTTATCTGTAATATCCTAAATTGGTGTTGTATCTGCTTCACTTGCCCTATATTCATCTTAGGCTCGCCCCCACTTTCATTTTCACCACCCACATAGTCGCCATGTCTAAGAAAGGGAAAGAGATTGCATCATCTTCGCGCCGTGATCCGCTCTACGGCCCCTTTTCCCCTTATTTCCTTGGCATAAACCCCTCTACGGAAGAGCAGTCTGACCGTTTGCGAGCACTACTTCATCGCCCGATGAGACCTACACTCTTCGCCGATCGCCCCACACTCGAAGCTCTAAGGCTTTCGAACGACGTCGCCAGAATTTTCAACTGTATCGGGTGCCATACCCTCTCTCACATCCATGCTCACACACACAGAAATCTCACGCTTGAATTCCTCAGTTCCCTCGAGTTGTTTGATGGGGGTTTCTCCTTCCGCGCTTTCAATTGCGACTTTTCTCTGGTTTTCATCGAGCTGAACAATATCCTTAATCTCCGTCACCCCGATCTTAATACTAAACATTCCACCCACGATCGAACTGACATCTACTCTCAATTTCGGGCTGATGGTGTTTGGCAACGATTTACCCGGTACACCACCTTTCCACCCGAGGCTCCTGCCTCCTACATTATTCACCCGTGTTACCGCCTCGCCCATTGCATCCTTGCCAACACTGTTTTCACCCGCGTGGATGTGTCCACTGTATCTAGGGATGAGCTCTTCTTTCTCTATGACATGTCCGATGACAGGATCCTTGGGCACATCCCTATGCCCATAAACGCCGCTCATTGGATCGTCCACGAAATTTTTGTCGTTAGCCGCGCCACTTCTGGTTCCATCTGTTGTGGTGGGATGATCACTCTTATTGTCAGCTGTGTTCTGAGGGTACCTCCCGACCTCCCTATTTTGCCTAGACGTATCCGTATTGATCGCGATTACTTGATCGATATCAATATGCTCACTCCCTTCGGTGAAGACCGTGCTGTCTACCTCTATAGCCCCGCATGCGAACCTTTCGTGATCCTGCCACCTTTGGCCCCTTTGCGGCTACCCTATCCCCCGTCTCATCTGCCTTGGGAGTTTTACCCCGATCATTGGTATTCTCCATTAGTGCATCTACCACCCTTGGATCCTTCCGATTGGCACCCAACTGTCAGCCCACCTGGTACGATCTTCCTCCACCACAGCCCCCCGGTGCACATCGATCCTCCCGTGCTCCAGCCTGTCGCCCCTCCTTCACCCATAGGCACACCCTCCTCTTCCTCTGAGGATTCTTTCATTCACTATTCCCCTCCCTCCTCCCCCTCCCACTACCATTCCAGTACCAGCGAATCCGATTGACTACCCCTTGCATATCTCTGCATTTTATCGATCATATCATTTCGCTAGCACTGTCTGGTTTAGCTTGGGGGACGTCTATTTTGGTGTGATGTCGTGTTTTGTTTGTTTTTCTCATTTTTGTGTGTGTGCTTGTTTTTCACTTTTTGAGTGTCGTGTCGTGTGGCTTTATTTTTATTTTCGTGTTGTTTGATTTTGATTTCGATCTTTCTTTCTTTTTCAGTTTCATCTATGTGTTTTTCTCGTTTTCATTTCTTTTTGTGTCAGTGCGTATTCCCCCCCCCCATTTTCATTGCCCTCCCGTACTCACTCATATTGCATTGAGGGCAATGCAAACTTCAGCTTGGGGGAGTCGCACTGTGTGCGTCGTTTGAGTCCTTCTTTTTCGTTTTTTGTGTCGTTTTCATCGTGTTTTTATTTTTTCTTTTCTTCTTTTTAGCTATTTCTCCTAGAGATGAATCATATGATGAATCGCCACAAAGTCACACACACCTAGCATTGCATCGATAATCACACTCACTAACCCTAGGATTTCGAGTCCTCTTGCATTTCACGCATTGTGGGTCCACTTAGCTTTCTTGTGAGTCGTGCGTCGTGCCTATCTATTTGGTGTGCTTCTGCTTTGTGATTTTACTTTATATACCTGTCCAAGAATGACCCCTAGATTATCATGCTTCGATTTAAATATGCGGTATTTGTTTCTACTATATGCATGCTATATTTATATCGTATATTTCAATTCGCATGCGTCGGGATTCCACAACTAAGGACTAGGATAACCCATTTAGCCTATGCTCTATTTAGCGAGAATAGTTTCCTTTGCCCGAGTGTTTAGATTTCGACTTCTTTGTTTTACTTGGTGCAAATCCCCTCGTCGTGTACCGTTCTCCCACTTGGGAGAGTGCACATGTGTATAGCCAAAAACCCAAAAATCCAAAAAAAAATAGAAAAAAGGAAAAGAAAAACCCAAAAAGAGAAGATAAGAAAAATTTTGTATAGCCAAAAAGCCAAAAAAAATATACAAATGCCCAAAACCCAAAAAAATTTCCGTGTGAATATTTTTTCCTACTTACCGAGAATAAAGGGAAGGCGAGAATTTGCACTGAGTGTTCTACTCCACATCATCTCAACCCCCATCGTTATCGAAAACACTTGGCTTAGGAACTTTTTAGCTAGTATCTAGGCTATAGTGGCGTGATTTCTTTAACCCTAGTTGTGGAGTCCCCGATGCATGATACGCTTCTATTCTTACTCTTCTCATGCATGATTGAACTTATATTCGCCGCTTAATTCAATTCGAATCGATATTTGGGTCATATCTTGGATTTGTGTATATCGAGCCTCATAGCACATTGTAGAAAGCGACACCATTTGCTAGCACACGACCACACTCACTCGCGCTTCACCGTGTGGGCCCACGACACTTATTTGGACTCGTTTTCCTAGGTTTAGTGGTGTGATTTGGCGTTTGCTTGCTTGGTGTGTCGTTTTAGATTTTGGTGGCTCTGACGGACGATCTAGGATTTAGAGTTTTCTTTTTCTCTTTTCTTCCTCTCTATTTTTCCCTTCCGAGCTCCTACTCTCACTCGTCTTCCTCGAGGACGAGGAAGAGTTCAGCTTGGGGGATTTTGACGTGCGTTTATATTTCATATATTCACGCACGTTTTCTTTTGTGTTTCTCCGTGTTTTTCTGCCGTCTTTTATTCGTTTTCTTGTATTTTCTCGTTTGCTTTCACTTTTCTTTGTTTATCCATGATTGCAGGGGATTGACCACGTAGGGGACGTTTAACGATGATATCCCAAGTCCCCGGAGCAACGGGAGGAGTCACGCGTGATCCAGGGGGTCATACGCCAAAGAATACATCTTTCAGCCCCTCACCCGGTCGGTTGCTCATCTCCAACCGATCGGGTGATGCACGCGTGCACCACCCGGTCTCAGCCGGAGCTCACATGGAAGTCACCCGACCGGTTCACAGACCGGTTCAGCGGGGGCCTATTCTCTGTTTTCTCGAGCAAAATGCCAACCGATCGGGTGACTCTCACCCGATCGGTTCATCTGTAGCTGAAGATGAGGAGCTGAAGACACGGGCACCAAACCGATCGCTTCACCCGACGGCTCCGTGATCCAACCGGTCACTCAAGAACTCACCCGACCGTTTCATGTGATCGGGTGAAAGCTCGCCGTTTTCTTTTATTATTTTGTAACGGATCAACCGATCGGTTGGCTTGTCAACCGATCGGTTGATGCGAGAGTCTATAAATAGAACCCCTAGGGTTCCAGAAACGGGAGGCTGCTAGTTTTTTACTGTTTTCTCATATTGTGACGGCTGTAATTGTTACTCTTTTGTAAGTTTTCAGATCTTTCTCAAATTTTAGTATTGTCTTATCTACTCTATTACTTCCGCATTGCAATTGTCCGATTATGATTCCAACGGTTAATTTTTATTTAGATCGCTTTTTCATGGATTTTTGTGAGTAGTTCCCAAATCTAGGATTTTGGTGGAAACTCCTTCGGGGGCTCTTCCCGATGCGTCTATAGGGTTAGGAAATCGATAGGGATTAGGAATCTAACGGTTACGCGGGGTGTTTCATTGTCATCGGCGGGAAAAAGACCGCCTTTGACCGTTGGGCCAAGGGGGAATAAACTTGGCGGTTGAGTCCCTAGCCATAGCTCACACCCATAGCGTAGACGTCGAATCCTAGCACGCGGGAGCGGCAGGATGAAACGTTGGGATTTATCGTTGCGGGCTTAGTGCTCTCGGGATCGATCAGTGTTAATGGACACGGGAGTGCCCACTGATCGAATCCGGGAAGTCCGGTGTATCATCCTGGGCACCGACCGGAATATCGGGCCCATGGGACACCGGTACCACTTCCAGAGGCAACGTCTCACCATTAGACCCTAATCCCGATCGCTATCCATACCCGTAGGCCGTATCGGCGAGAGTCTCTCGTCGGGTTGGAAACCAAAGTCCCGGGTTTTCTTTCTTGTTGTACATACCCTTCATTTCTTTCCGTGACAACCATTTACCGATTCGGGCTAGCTCGCCCCTCGGGGTGATTTAGGTCCTACCTGACCCAAGCACAATCTCGCCTCCCTGAGTTTGATATACCCGCACCCTACACTAACCGTGCACTTGCGGTAAACCGACACCGCGCACATACCGTAAACTTCGGGGGCGCCGGTCAACAAGTCTATTTCCAACAAGATAACAGAAGGAAGATCATAATGGGAATGACCTCCAAGTGGGAAAGAAGAGCTATCGCCATCGAGGAGGTCAACGACTTGAAGACTTACACTGTTGTGAACCTTATCGGCACTCTCATGTCTTACGAAGTAAGACGGGAGAACCGATTAAAGATTTTAGCTATGATGAACCCTTCGGAGGCTAAGAAGAAATATTTGGCATTCAAAGCCAATTCCTCCTCCTTCGATAGTGAAGAATCAGAAAATGAGATGGACTTGGATGAAATGGCTCAAATGGCGAAGAAGTTCCAACGCTTTCGCAAAGGTAAATTTTCCTCTAAGAATAGATTTGATTCTACTAATAACACTTCCTCTTTTTGCTTTAAGTGTAATAAGCCAGGGCACATCAAGAAGGATTGCCCAATGCTTCGAAACAAAGAGAAGTGGAAGGCTCAGAAGTACCACAAGTCCGAAAAGAATAAGAAAGATAAGAAGAAAGGATTAGTAGGTACATTCGATGACTCAAGTGGAGACTCATCAAGCGAATCCGATGATGAGAAGGATGAAAGTGTCCACATGTGTTTCATGGCCCGGAAAAGATTCACTCTCCGATGAAAGTGATTCCGACATAGATGGAACCGAGGTAACTATGGATGAATTGCGTATTGCTAATGAAGAATTATTTGCTAAGTATCAATCTTTAATGCTTAGATATACTAGTTTAAAGAAATTGAATGTTAGCAATCCATCAATTCTAAGTATCAATCTTTAATTCTTAGATATACTAGTTTAAAGAAATTGAATGTTAGCAATCCATCCATTCCATGCAATATCAACAATGACACCATTGTTGATACTTTAACCCGTGAGAAAGCGAATTTGGCTTCTCAATATGTCACTTTGAGAAATGAGGTGAATACTCTCAAATCTCAACTAGATCAAACACATCCTAAGGATAATAGTGATCTAGTTTCACGACACACAATTGGGTTTAGAGAATGATTCTCTTAAAACCCAAGTGCACGAGCTCAAAGCAAGGGTGTCCACTTTGGATACTAACATTTCTTCTCTTAAGGAGAAATATGAGCTCATGTCCTCTCGTATTGTGAGATTTAATAAAGGGAAAGGACAATTGGACGATTTGCTAGCAAACCAATTTCCGGTCACACATCGTGTTGGTCTTGGTTTTGTGGAAGCAAATACATCTAATGCTCGCACCTCCTATAGTGGTGTCACTATAGACTTTGTGAGGCCATCCTCCGGTGCATCCACAAGTGGTGTCAAAGACACTATAGGTAGCAAACCTACCAAGAACGTCACCACTTCACCGTCTCTTCTTTTTGGCAAGAAACCCACTAAGGGTGGAAACCAAAAGAGAAGCCATTCTTACATGTATACCAACCTTCATCCACGTAGGAAATCTCCTACTTCACAAGTGGATACTCATGACACTTTCTATGCTCCACACCCACGGACACGTACACATATGAGAAATACTCATGTAAGTGCTCCTATACACCCATATGCTCATACGCATAATTCTTACATGTATGCACATCCTCCACATGTCATGCATGATCCGCATGTTTCAAACAACTTGCATGTTCCCAAGCATGCATACAACCCTCCTATGTCTAATGAATATCCACCACCTCATTTTTATGCTAGAACCCATGTTCCTAAGAAGCATGCACCACATAGAAATCTAACAACTATGCATGCAACTAAGAAAAGGATTCCCAAAATATACACCATTTGGGGTCCTAAGAACACTAGCTTGAATGATAGGAATGCCTATGTTGATTCCTATTTTCATGATGTTATTAATAATGGTAATTATGTTGGAAAGCGGAAGTCCACTAGGACTTGGTTTCCAAAGGGCTAATCCCCTTGGACCCAACAAAAATTGGGTACCATGAGCTTATGGTATACTATGTAGGTACCCAAGAGAAAGAAATAGAGCAATAAAGGTCAAATTAGCTCTAAAAGGAAAGGATGGATTCTCGACAGTGGTTGCTCCAAACACATGGTAGAAGATCCCACATTGCTCTCCGAAGTGATTAGCATCCAGGATGGTGCAACAGTCACTTTTGGAGGTAACCAAAAGGGAACCATCATTGGAGTAGGTATAGTCGGAAACTCCTCCAAACCTTTAATTACTAATGTATTTCTAGTTAGTGGTTTGTGTCACAACCTCATTTTCATTAGTCAACTTTGTGGCAAAGGTTACAATGTTAACTTTGGAGAAGGATTGTGTAAAATTGTTGATTCTAATTCACTTGTTTTATTTACCGGTATTAGACGTAAAAATATTTATTATTTGAGCTTGCCTAAAACCGTAGAACATTCTTACTTGCTAATATAAATGAACAACTATTATGGCATCGCCGTTTTGGTCATGTTCATTTCAAGCAATTATATAAGTTAGCTAAGCATGATCTAGTCAAAGGTTTTTCAAAAATTGCTTTTAGTAAGAAAAAATTTTGTGATTTATGTCAAAGAGGTAAACTTAGTAAATCATCTTTTAAGCTTAAAGAAGACATTACTTCTAAGAGGCCCCTAGAATTACTTCATCTAGATTTTTTTTGGCCAACTAGAACTGCTTCTTTAGGTAATGCTCATTATGGATTAGTTGTCGTTGACGACTTCTCTAGATTTACTTGGGTTTCATTTTTAACTAATAAAAATGAAGCCTTTGAAGAGTTTACCATATTTGCAAAGAAGATTCAAAATTTCTTAGAATACACCATTATCCTATTCGTAGTGATCATGGAGGAGAATTTGAGAATAAGTCTTTTACAAAGTTTTGTGATGACACCGGGATAACTCGCAACTTTTCTTTTTCTCGGGCACCACCACAAAATGGTGTTGTAGAGAGAAAGAATAGGACTCTTATTGAGTGTGCTCGTACCATGCTCCATGATAGTCATCTTGGACTACAATTTTGAACAGAAGCGGTGCATACGACATGTTATGTGCTCAATAGGATCCTAGTGAGACCCCGAACAAACAAAACTTGTTTTGATTTATTTTATGACAAAAAGCCTTAAGTTAAATATTTTCGATTTTTTGGTTCAAAATGTTTTATCAAGAACACCTTTGGTAACTTAGATAAATTTGAACCAAGATCCGATGAAGGAATTTTTGCTGGATATTCCACACGCAGCAAAGCCTACCAGATATACAACAAAACCTCTTCAACGATCAAGGAACCACTACATGTATCATTCTATGAAGATTTTGATTTTCCTCTTGTTATTGATGATAGTGTAGATGCTATATGTGATTCTCTTAGTAACGTTAAGATTAATGATTCTTTTATTGAGACTAACACTACTAATGAGATTGTTGAAGATGTTCCAAGTGATGCAGGAATACCCAAAGCTTACTCAACCGTTTGCAACCATCCACATGACCAAATTATTGGAGATATTTGTGTGGGTGTTCAAACAAGGTCTAGAATTGAAGAATTCTCTTATTGCACATTTGTCTCTACCATTGAGCCAAAGAACATCCAAGAAGCATGTGAGGATAACTCTTGGATAGTGGCAATGGAAGAAGAACTCATTCAATTCGAGAGAAATGAAGTTTGGGAGCTCATTCCTCTTCCAAATGGTCACCAAGTTATTGGGACCAAGTGGATCTTCAAGAATAAGACCGATGAGAACGAGGTCATCACAAGGAACAAATCAAGGTTAGTAGCTCAAGGCTACCGGCAAGAAGAAGGTATCGATTTCGAAAAATCCTTTGCCCACGTAGCTAGATTAGAAGCTATTAGATTGCTTTTATCTTTTGCATCTCATAAGAATTTCAAATTATTTCAAATGGATGTTAAAAGTGCATTTTAAATGGTATTGTTAATGAAGAAGTGTATGTTTCTCAACCACCCGGTTTCATTCATGAAAAATTTCCAAACCATGTTTTCAAACTTAAGAAAGCGTTGTAAGGGTTGAGACAAGCTCCTAGGGCATGATATGATCGACTCATAACCTTTCTTTTGAATTTAGGTTTTAAAATGGGTGAAGTCAATTCAACTCTTTTCATTAAGGATTATGAAAATGACATCCTATTAATTCAAGTTTATGTAGACGATATCATATTTGGTTCTACTAACTTTAATCTTTGTCAAGAATTTTTTAAGTCTATGAAGGATGAATTTGAGATGAGCCACATGGGTGAGCTCAGCTACTTCCTTGACCTACAAATTCGACAAATAAAGGATGAGACTTTCATACATCAAACCAAGTACACATGGGAGCTAATTAAGCGATTCGGGATGGAATCGTCTTCAAGCAAAAGGACTCACATGAGTACGACAACCCATCTACATAAGGATGAGAACGAAAAAGATGTAGACGTTCATTTGTATTGAGGTATGATTGGTAGCTTACTCTATTTAACTGCTAGTAGGCCTGATACCATGTTTTTCGTATGCTTGTGTGCTAGATATCAAGCTAGACCTAAGGAGTCACACTTGATTGCAGTTAAACGAATCTTTCGTTATCTCAATCATTCACTAGATTATGGGTTACTTTACCCTAAATCTAGCACATATGAGTTAATCTCATATAGTGATGCCGACTTTGCCGGATGAAATCCGATAGGAAGAGTACTAGTGGAACTTGCCATTTTCTAGGAAATTTCCTAGTTTCTTGGTTCTCCAAGAAACAGAACTCGGTATCATTGTCCACGACTGAAGCGAAATATATTACCGCGGGTCATGCATGTGCACAAGTTCTTTGGATGAGACACACTCTTAAGGACTATGGTGTCAATTGTGATACTTTCCATATCATGGTTGATAACCAAAGTGCTATATATCTTTCCAAGAGTCTGATACATCACTCCCGTATCAAATACATAGATGTGAGACACCATTTTATCAATGATCATGAAGCTAAGAAGGACATCATCTTAGAATAAATTGAAACCCAAAAACAAATTGCCGACATCTTCACAGAACCTCTTAAAGAAGACTCATTTGTGAGGTTGCGTGGCGAATTAGGGATTATGGGTGAATCTGAGATTTAGGAGTTCAACTTACTTGTTATATCATCTTTTGAACTCATATCAGCATGTTGCCTCTCTTCATTTGATATATCATATATTGGTTTTAAGAAAGGCTATTGAGATTTCGTTGTTTTCATGAGTTTTTCGATTGTCATAAGAGATTTGTGTAATAAATGATTTATCTTTTGATATTGATTTTATGATGAGTTTGTGTTAGAGTATAGGTCCTAGGATGAGTTGTGCATATTTTCTGGATTTTAACCTCACTATTCATTTTTGGACCAGGACAGACGACTGTCTTTCCTTCGACAGTCGACTGCCCTACTCTATTTTCTCTTTCAGCAGACTGTATCTTTTGTCCAGGCGACTGATGACGACTTTACAGTCGACTGTTGGATCAACAGGCGACTGCATTTTTGTCATCAGACGCCTGTCCATTTCGTAAATAGTATCTGTTTTTATCATCGATTTTATTGATTCTCAGTCAGTCGACTGATGAGTATAATACAGTCGACTGTCTCACAGACAGGCGACTGTATGTTACCCAACAGTCGACTATCTGTCTACCTACGCTCATCTCTTATCACTTCAACCAGTCGACTGACTATTGTTCATCAGTCGACTGTATCCTAATGTGGTGGTTCGTTCTTTTGATCTGAGCTATCGATTTCTCGATCCAATGGCCCAGATTCATTTGCCCCTTTGATATATGACCGAGATCCTTCGATTCGACCGATCAGTTTCTCTCTCATCCGATTGACAAATCGCTTCTTCTCCCCGATTCGAACTCTCAGTCTATCTCTCCTCCGACTATTTCGAGCCGAAACGTAGTCTCCCTCCTTCGATTGGTTGCTCGATTGACTATCATCAATCGATTGACAAGTCTAAGGTATCTTCCCCGTTCGTTTATCGTCGCTTTCTTGACCTAGCTTTTGTCACTCGTATTACATGGATCCTACTGGTCCTTCGTTGTTAGTAGAACATTGAACATCTTTCTCGCTGAATCCTCTCCTCCACCTAGTGATCAGCTACCCTCTTCGCCTCCATCGTCTGGGGAGTTCTTGGATATCCTGGTTGGTGACCCTATTCCCTCAGCAAATGTCGCTGAACCCTCTTCTCAGCCAGCCAATCAACCTCCCCATACACCTCCGTCAGTACCTCTAGAGGATTTCCTTCTCGCTCAACTGTGTGACCGTGTCACTTCGATCGAGAATATTGATGCCTCTATGGATCAGAAGCTCACTCTCCTTATCGAGCTTCAGTACAAGTCTTTCGTGCTTCATGGGTTCCCCATTCCTACCAAACTTCCGGCATTGTTTCCTCTGTCTGAGGATACTGCTCATGTTGATGCCCCCCTCCTCCAGGCTCTGTGCCTATGCCTTCTGAGGTCAAGACCCACGTTCATGCTCATGCGGAAACCTTGCCGCGGGTGCGTCGTCATCCAAGAAAAAGGCTTGAGCACCCGTCGCTCCGCCAGACTGATGTTTCGCCAGTCTGGTCGTCCCTCAGATCCATCAGTCATCCACATTGACTGACGCTGATGTTGCTATTTTAGACACTCACCCATAGACTAGGATTCTTTTTGTTTGTTTTGGTTATGGTTGGTAGTTCTATGTTATATGTATGATGATTATTTTGTGTAGTGATGGTATATAGATGAATGATGTATTTTGTTCGTTTTGATGTACATGGTGTTGTTCATGTATTTTGTATCCATGTGATCTTATATTTATATATATACTAGTCATTACCCGTGCCCATAGGGCACGGTTTATTTAAGATATCCCCTCCTCAAAATTTTAGTTCTCCCCAAAATTAAAGCACAATAATTGTTATGTAGTTCCCCCACACACAAAAATGATTTCATTTTCCCCCCACCAAGAGTTTCCCCCTAAAATACAAACTTCCCCCCAATTGTTTCATAGATTTTTCAAATTCAAAATTTTGGTGCCATGATGATAAAATATCTTTCAAACTCCCATCAAAATTTCAAAACTCCCACTAAAATTCAAACTTCCCCCTAGGGTTTCTCCCAAAATTTCAAAATTCCAACTCATTTTTGTTTGTCCTAGTCATCTTGTATGTTTGTCCTAGTCAGCCCTAACCTTTATCCTAGTAGGACATAATTCAAAATCTTCATCAAATATAGAATATATATATATATATATATATATATATATATATATATATATATATATATATATTAAAACACAACTGTTTTTGAATTCTAGGGCTGACTAGGACAAGATAAAGAGTGGTTGAGATTTAATCTTGGGGAGTGGAAGGTTGAGATATGTTTGGAGAAAGTTTTGAGGGAAAATACAATTGGTTAGATTTCAGACCAGTCACTGAGACACCCCCATCGATTTTGTCTTGGTAGTCCCAAGGCGCCAATCTTCCATCCACGCAATAGAGAGCTTTAAATTTAAAATTAAAATAATAATAGCAGGCCCATTTACGGAGTCCCTAGGTGGAAAAAGGATTAAATAATAGCGAAACCTTGGGCATTTAAACATGGGCAGATTTAACGCAAGTCAAGCATGGTCCCATTTAACGCATTGCAGCATTGAAAGAATTTGAACTTCTCAATTGCAGCATTTAACGAGAATTCAAGCATGGGCGTATCATCCACTAAGAAAATTAAATAGCTTATTTCTTAAACTTATCATTGACATTCACTAAGAAAGTTAAATTAAATTCAAATTTTTATTTTGTTTTGTTAAATTCAAAATTAGCTGGGTTAAACTAGCATCAAAGAAAAAGGTCTATTTTATTTTGTTTGGTTTTTCATTGTGTGCTAAGTTTGGTTTGTATTAGTTTTTGGGATTTGTTTCTTCTGTGGCATTTTTGTGATCCATTTTTTAGAAACATTGGGTCTTTTTATGTCGTTTTGATAGGTTTTTTATTGTTGTTTATTTGGTAAAATTTGATAACTTTTCGTATTTGGAGACATCGTTCCATCTCGGCTAATATTATATGCTCTCTGTTTACTTCTAGGCACCCGCGCATCGAAGGCGTCTGCGCACCGAAGGTGCCCACTTACGCTAATTTGTTGTTTCGTACCGAATTTGTTCTACGCAAATTTGTTATTCGGCGCCGAATTTGTTGTTCCGTGTCGAACGCGCTCGCACCGAATTTGTTGTTACGTGTCGAAAGAGCCTCGCTCCGAATTTTTTTACGCTAATTTGTTGTTCCGTGTCGAATTTGTTGTTATACGCTAATTTGTTGTTCCGCGTCGAATTTGTTGTTTCACGCCGGAGGTGCATGCGTCAAATTTGTTGTTCCGTGTCGAACGCGCCTGTACCGAATTTGTAGTTAATCACCGAAGGTGCCCACACCGAAGGCACCCGTGCCGCTAAATATTTTTGTGCTAATTTGTTGTTCTTTTAAAATTTGGCTGTGGAAATAATTTTTTGGGGACCAAAGATTTCGCGGAGAGCGTCGAAGGCGTCCACACTAAATTTTTTTCACTCTAATTTGTTGTTCCACACCGAAGGCCACGCCAAATTTGTTGTTCTACGCTAATTTGTTGTTTCGCGCCGAATGTGTTGTTCCGCGCCGAATTTGTTGTTCTGTGTCGAACGCACCCGCACCGAATTTGTAGTTACACGTCGAAGGTGCCCGTGCCACTAAATATTTTTACGCTAATTTGTTGTTCTTTCAAACTTTGCCGTGGAAATAATTTTTTGGAGAACAAAGATTTTCCGTGGGAAAGTCTTAAATAAACCGTGCCCGCGGGCACGGGTTATGACTAGTATATATATATATATATGAACTTGCAGTTTCTTCGTCAGTTTCACACATTGTATAATTGTTTATCATATCTGTGTGAATTTTGTGATATTGTCTCCATGTATGCTATATTCTATATGTGATGTGATTTGAGATGATATTTTTCCTTCGTGTATCTCAATGTTGATATTGGACTCTCATTCCTCTAATCACCTAAGTTTATAATGTGGTTTTATGAGTTTTTGATTTTTTATATATCTTTAGACTCTTGTAATTGTTGCTAGTTCTTATTTAACACGATTGTTGTTGTTATTTTACTCCCGCCTTTTGGATAATGCCATAGGGGGAGAGAAATAAACATACAGATTCATAATGAATGTGCTAAGTATATACGTATAACACTTGAATCTAAGATTGAAGTTGCCTTAGATTCAGGGGGCGTAAGATATAACGAATATGGATTATAAATCCTAGATTTCTTGGATTCATTTCACTCATGCATATCTTACACATTTGCTTCATTTGATATATAGATGCCCTAATATTTATTGACTAACTTGATTGGCATCTATGTAGGGGGAGTAAGTTTTCTTTAAGCACAATTATTTATCTTTTTGTTTATGTTTGTTTATCATCATCAAGAAGGGGGAGAATGTTGAGTATTGGACTTCTCCCAACTTGGTGTTAATGATGAGCAAACATAAATACTTGTGACTAATCCGCTATTTGCAGTTAATCCAATGCCTAAGCTTACTATGAAGATCTATTTGCAATGGATGATGCTCAAAGATCATTGAAAGCAAATGAAGTGGATTGGATGATCGTAGATGGTGATTGAAGCTCCTAGAAGACTTCAAGCTCATGCGTTGGGAAGAAGAGAGAGTTTGTCAAATGTAACTTTCTTGGTTCTCTTCTAGTATGTAGCTTAGAAGTAGAACTTTGTTGGAGCACACACATCTTCATTTCAGTCTCAGGATATCATTAGATCAATCTTCCTTAGACTCCAATTCATTTCTATCTAGATTGTGCATGTCATGTTTATAACAGTTGACTGCTAAACGATTTACAGTCGCATGTCTCAAAATAGTCGACTGTGTTTTGTTCGACAGTCGCCTGTTATGCACAAACTTTTTCAGTTTAGTTTTTGGGCTTCTTAGCTTTAACTCTCACAGGCAACTTATTAATGATTCACAGGCACATGTCCAAGTGACAGTCGACTGTGTTTTGTTAATCAGTCGCATGTCTATCTTTAGCCCAAATTCTATTTCTCGGTTTAATCTGACCAGTTGACTATTGTTGGATTTACAGTCGACTGTCCAATGGAACAGTCGACTGTCAATGCTTCAACAGTCGTCTGTCTTTGAGCCTATTTGATGACTCAACTCTCTGAAAAATCTTAGGGTCTTGACAATCGTCTGTAGAAGGAATTACAGTCGCCTGTTCAGTTTAATAGTCGACTATCTTCTCTTCATCAGTCATCTGTCCTATTCTTCCAGAAGTTTTTAAGGTTTCCTCAACTTACCCAGCTTTCAGCCAATCGCCTGTAGTAGGATTTACAGTCGCCTGTTGGTTCAACAGTCGACTGTCTATGCCTCTTCAGTCGACTGTCTACGTGGTAAGTTACCGTTATGAATTCTCCCTACCCTCTGTCACTGTGCAGCAGTCGACTGTGAGTTCTTCAACAGTCGACTGTCTCGGGCGCAGATTCTATCCGTTAATTTTTTTCCTCACTGATTTCAAAGGGGGTTTTATTGATTCAATTAGAAGGGTTTGAGAAACTTATAAAAGGAGCTTCTTCCATTGAGAGGTTACCAAGTTGCTAAATCATTCAAGCTTTCTTTCTCTCAAGATAAAAAGCGCTCAAATCCTAAAGCCCTAGAATTCCAATCTTTCATCTCTTGCTCTCCAATATATAACCAAATAGAAATCTTCTAGGCATTTTATGCAATCAAGAGAAAGGGATTTCCTTTCTTCCAAGAGAGCCTTTCAACATACAACACACTTCTCCTTCAAGTTCTACTTCAAGGCATAGGTGATTGTAAGTGTTGCTCAATTTCATATTTCATAACTTTAGTTATTTGATTTACTATCGGTTTGTGAGAGTGGTTTGCTTGCTCCCAATGTGGGAGTCAAGATCAATCGATTGTATTTCGATTTCACTTGTAGGGTTGCTACAAGTGGGTTTTAAGGAAACCTCAAATTAGGTTTCTAACTTGAGTATCCGGTTGTTAACCGGGTAGAAGGGACGTAGGATTACCGGGAACAAGTCCGGAAGTGACTTGGGTAATCCGAACCCTTGAAACATCCTTGCGTTTGCATTTGTTTTATTTTGGGTTTATTTCTATTCCGCACTATTTGTTGGTTAGGAATTTAATTTGGTGTAACTATCTTTTTAAATTACATAAATACTATTCAACCCCCTTCTAGTGTTTTCCTCATAGCCAGGGACCTTACACAATCCGTGTTGGATAGGGTGAGGTACGACCGACTCGCGGCCTTCGTGATACAGGCCGGCCAGCAGGTAGGACCTTGCATGGCAACGCGCCTCACTTTTTGTAGGAGCCTCTAACGTGTCCCTTACCTTTGATGTAGCTATCCTCGGTCGGTCTCTCGATGAGGCACCAATTCGTGGCGCTCGCAGATGCAAGGGCAGGTCGCGCCCAGAAGTCGAAAGCCAAGGAGGGTGCTGACGAGGCAGCCCAGGATGTCAAGGTCCACGTCAGTAGTTGGAGACCCGACTGGCCGAGCTTTCGTCTGACCTAGAGAGGTCAGACATGGAGAGTGCTTTAGCGCTGGCTGAGAATTCGAAGGCCGAGGATCGGATCGTCGAGCAGGAGAAGGCCACCGAGGCAAGAGCGATCAGTGGTCCGGCAGAGGAGGCTGACGTCACAGAGCTCGAAGGGCTCCTGGGAGCGGTGGAGGAGCAGGAATGAGCTCTCTTGGCCAGGCTCAACATAATCTCCTGAAATGGTGAGAAAGAGCAGGAGAAGCACCAACGCGTAGTTGCCGTCCTCGACGCCCAGATCAAGGAGCTGGAAGAGGTGGATCCCAGGCGCATCGCCAAGGAGGTCGTGGATGAGTATGCTATGTCCTTTGTCACGGGGGCGATGTACGAGGCGTTTGAGAAGGGGTTCGCCTGTTGTCGGTCTGAGATTCAGCGGAAGCACCCGCACTCCGTGGTTCGGTTTGAGGAGCTCCAGATGGACTCTGAGGGCAAGGAGGACACCGACGCCACTCGCCCGGAGGGTACTGGTCAGCCGGGTGGCACTCCCGAGGTTGCTCCGGACGCTCAGGAAGGAGGAGAGGCTTAGCCCGTCAGCTCCCCCCTTTTTGTTTTGTCGCTTTGTATATGCCTTTTTGGCTTTTTGTTGTGCTTCTGTACTGTACAGGTCAGTGTTTAACCGAATTATTTTCTAAAAAAGTTTTCTTTCCTTCGTGCTGTAATGGTATGCCCCCTCCCACAATTCTGGTCGGGATGTTAGAGCAGACAGGTTTGAGGGAATCAGGTTGCCTACTTGACGATCGGTCCACTAGGCTGATGCCCAAGGGAATGTTTTCTGGTTTGTGGCCGAAAGGACGTTCGGCCTACCAAGGGTTGTCCCTGGCCTTAAAGTCGAATGGGTGGTGGCCTGCTCGAGGACTTGCCTCCAGCCGTACGGTCGGTCGGGTCGGTCGGGTCGGTCGGTCGGCTGGGAGAGCTACCTCCAGGCTTACGGTCGATCGATTGATCAACCTGTTGGGGGAGTTGTCCAGCCTTATGGTTGAACAGGTCGGTCGACCAGCTGGAGGAGATACTCCCAGGCTTACGACGATCGATTGATCGGCCTGCTGGAGGAGTTGCCCCCAGCCTTATGGTCGATCCGGTAACCGGCCCGCTGGGGGAGTTACCCCAGCCTTATGGTCAATCGGGTCGATTGACCAGTTAGGAGAACGACCCCAGGCTTGCGGTCAATCGATTGATTGGCCTGCTGGGGGAGTTGCCTCCAACCTTACGGTCGATCGATTGATCAGCCTGCTGGGGCAGTTACCCCGAGCCTTACGGTCGATCGATGGGTCGGTCTGCTGTGGGAGTTGCACATATCCTTATGGTCGATCGGTTGATCGACCTGCTGGGAAAGTTTCCCCCAGCCTTACGGTCGATTGATGGGTTGGCCTGCTGGGGAATTTTCCCCCAGCCTTATGGCCGATCCGGTGATAGGTTTGTTGGGGTAGTTGCCACAGCTTTACGGTCGAGCGGCGGGTCGGTCCGCAGGGGGAGTCGTCCTCGGCCTTACGGTCGAGCGGGGGAAAGTCTGCTGGGGTTGTTCCCAGCCGTGCCTGAAGAACGAGGAAGGGGCTCTTCTTTATTTATGGTCATTTTTCAGTACATCTGCTTGGATTAGGGGGGGTCGTACGCACTCACTGGTAGTACTTGCAAAGGTGCTCGACGTTCCAGGCATGAGGCAATGTCTTCCCTCCTATGGTAGAGAGCCGGTATGTAGCAAGGCCGAGGACCTCGGTGACCTTATAGGGCCCTTCCCATTTAGCAACACGCTTCCCCTTGCAGGCGATCTCTGATTTAAAGATCGCTTTCTTGAGGACCATATCCCCTGGGTGGAAACTCATTCCTTTGACCCGGGAGTTGTAGCGGGCCACTCGATGTTTTTGTCAGACGATTGAAACGAGGGCCTGGTTCCACCGCTCATCCACGATCTCTAAGTTGAGCTTCAAACCTTCTGAGTTTCTCTCTTTGTCAAAGTGTCTGAGGCGGAGAGATTCCTCACCAACCTCGACGGGCACAACCACTTCGGTGCCATAAGCGAGCATGAAGAGGGTTCTCCCGTGGCTTCCTTATGGGTTGTCCGGTATGACCAGAGTATCCCAGGTAGTTCCTTCGGCCATTTCCCATCTGCCTCCATCAATTTCTTATGAAGTGGCTCGATGATACATTTGTTTGCGGCCTCGGCCATCCCATTAGTTTGGGGGTGTGCCACGGAGGCAAACAGAAGATTGATCTTACATTGTTCGCAGAAATCTTTGAATCCCGCAGAGTCGAACTGTTTTCCATTGTCAGTGACGATGGATCGAGGAACCCCGAACATGGAGATGATGGAGTTCCATGCGAAGTCCTTTGCTTTCTTCTAGGTGATGGTGGCCAGCGGCTCGGCCTCGATCCACTTGGTGAAGTAGTCCACAGCCATGATCAGGTATTTCCTCTATCCTCTCCCGGAGTGAAGGGCCCGAGGATGTCCAGACCCTACTTGGCGAATGGGACAGGGCTAATTATCGGGACGAGATCTGATGGGGAGACGAGCCGAGACTGGCGAACCATTGGCATTCTGGACACTTCTAAACGTGCTCAGTCGAATCCTTGACCAAGGTCGGCCAGTAGTAGCCTTGTCTCAAGATCTTCATGGCGACCATCCTGCCCCCGTGGTGATTCCCGCATATCCCTTCTTGGACCTCCCAGATGACGTAGTCGACCTCCCAGATGACGTAGTCGGCCTCCCGCAGTCCGAGGCACTTGAGGTAGGGGAGGACATCGGTCTTTGTCCAGTGCCTTCTGTACAGGACCCCTTCATGGAGCACGTATCGGAGGGCTTTTTGTTCTAGTACACGACGTTCGTCCTGGTCTGTCAAGACTTCTCCTGTGGATAGGTACCGCACGATTGGATCCATCCAGGTGGGTTCTGCGTCGATGACCATTAGCTCTTTCACCTTCGTACTGGGGATTCGGAGGTGCTCGACATAGATGGCACGACCTAACTCCTTAAGAGAAGAGGAAGCCAGCTTAGCAAGGGCATCGACATGGGTGTTCTCTGATCGAGGCAGGTGGAGGGTCTCGGCGTGTTTGAACCTGGATAGCTCGGTCCTTGTCGAGGCCAAGTAGCATTGCATCACCTCCTCCCGAGTCTTGTAATCCCCTTGTAGCTGGTTGATGATGATTTTGGAGTCGCTAAGGAGGCGTACAGAGTCTACTCCCAGGGCCCGAGCTAGCTTCAGGCCAGTGATTACAGCCTCGTCCTCGACCACGTTGTTGGTGGCTGGAAACTCGAACTGGAGTGCGTACTCGACGGTGTGTCCATCGGGGGTCCGGATGAAGATGTCGGCTCCGCTCCCCACCTGGGTCGTCGAACCATCTACATGGAATACCCATGCATCTTTGTCCCTTGGTTGATCGGTAAGAACGACGTCAGCCAAAAGGAAAAACAGGGGTTGAGGCGTTACCATGATCGGGTCCCCGTCCTCGGGGGGCACTCCACCGTTGATGGTACATTCGGCGATGAAGTCCGTCAGTGCATGTCCCTTGATTGTGGTCTGTGGTTTTTATCAGAGGTCGAACTCACTCAGCTTTACTCTCCAATTTAACATCCTCTCCATCCGATCGAACCACTTAAGGTTTCGCTCAAGCTGGGAGTCGGTTAGGACCAGGATCGTGTGGGCTTGAAAGTAGGGGTAGAGTCGACGCGCTGAGAGCACAAGGGCATATTAAAGTTTCTCTATGGGGATGTACTGGCCCTCCGCGTCCCTCAGGATTCAGCTAGTATAGTACACCGACCTTTGCACACTGTCGTCTTCCCTTATCAGCACTGATCTCATCTCTGGTGATGGCTAAGTAAAGGCTTAGCGGTTCCCCCTCCCTGGGCTTAGAGAGGAGTTGGGGGCTACGGGGTATTCATTCAGCTCGGTGAACGCCCGAGCGCAGCTCTCGTCCCACTCCACAGCTGTCCTCTTCTTGGCGGGTTCGGCGAGAGCTTTCCTCAGGGTCCTGAAGAATGGAAGAGATCTCTCAGCAGATTTGGACAGGAAGCGCCCCAAAGAAGCGATCCGACCGTTCAGCCTCTGTAGCTCTTTGATCGTCGTCGGCTCCCTCATATTGACCAGGGCCTCGATCTTGTCGGGGTTGGCGTCAATGCCACGGTTGGTGATCATGAAGCCCAGAAATTTTTTGGACCTTACCCCGAACATGCATTTAGTGGGATTGAGCCGGATGTTGTGCCTTTGCAGCTGCTCGAAGGTCCTGCGGAGGTCGACAATATGGACGACAGGGTCCCTGGACTTGACCAGCATGTCGTCCACATAGACCTCGAGGTTTCTCCCTATCTGGGAGCCGAAAACCCTATTGACCATCCTTTGGTAAGTCGCCCCTGCATTCTTCAGGCCGAAGGGCATCTTCTTGTAACAGTAGGTCCCCCAGTCGGTGATGAATGAGGTCTTCTCTTCATCTTTCGGGTCCATTTGAACCTGGTTGTATCCGGAATAAGCGTCCATGAAGCCGAGCATATCGTAGACCGAGGCGTTGTCCACGAGGTGGTCGATTCAGGGCAGTGGGTAGCTGTCTTTGGGGCTGGACTTGTTGAGAACGGTGAAGTCAATGCACATTTGCCACTTGCCACTAGAATTTTTCACCACATGCCGTTGGTAGGACATTTCGGGTACCAGGCTTCTCGGATGAAGCCCGCGTCAAGCATGCGCCCTACTGCTTTGGAGGCAACCATCATCTTCTCGTCGCCCAGGTTCCTCTTCTTCTGCCTGACTGGCGTGAAGTTGGGAGCGGTGTGCAGCTGTTGGGTGATCACTTAGGGGTCCACGCCTGGCATGTCATTAGGTGACCAGGCGAAGATGTCCATGTTGGCATCCAAACACCCAACCAGTTTGCTCTTCAGAATTGGGTCGAGTTCTGACCCGATGGAGAGGAATCTACCACCCACATTCGTGACGGGGATGAGTTCCGACTCTTCCATGGGTGGCGGGTCTTACATCGCCCCGGCCGTATCTTGGGTCGAGATGGTCAATTGGGCTGCAATCCCCCACCTCGAGTTCCGCACCGGTCAGTTGGTAGCAGATCTTAGGCTTCACCGGGTCACCTCTGATCTTCCCGACTCCTTTCGGGGTCCAGAACTTGACCATCTGGTGGAGGGTTAGACCACGGCCTCGGCCGCATTGAGAAGCAGACAGACGATGATCCCGTTGTATGCTGACCTGATCCTCAGTGCCACGAACTCTATTGCCAGGGTAGTTGAGTTGGGCGGCTCCCCGAGCGTGACCGAGAGGCAGATCATCCCTACGATGGGGGTGCAGTGGCCTGTGAAACCTATCACGGGCCCAGAGCAAGGCTCCAGGTCTTCAGCTCGCAGCCCCATCTTCTCTAGAGTTGGCATGAACATGATGTCGCACGAGTTCCAGTGTCAACGAGGAGTCGTCGGACCATGGTGGTGGCAATGACAGTCGAGACGACCAACTCCTTGTTTGTGGCAGCTCTGCTTCTTTCAAGTCCTCCTCGAAGAAGTAGATAGGCTGGGTGTAGCTCTTGGCTCCTCCACAATCTATCTCCATCGGTCCTACCCATGATGCGCCTGGCCCCTCGTCTCGGGGCAGACGATGGGTAGCTGTGATCTTGCCCAGACGACCGTTGATTGGCCCCGACACTGACGTTATCGCCGCTGCACTCTTGTGCCTGGCTGTGTATGGTCACAGAATTTCGGGTGTGGTTGTTTGACGTGGGTGCTTCCTCGTTCCCACAGACGGTACCAGATTTTTTTGGGTGTTTTCTCAGCACTGATTTATTGGATGGAGGGCTGGATGTTGACGTGGTCAAAAGGGACACGTGGGACCTCCGGGATCGGTTGGAGGTGCGTTCACTCGGTAAGGGACGCACGGATCCTCGCGTCAGGTTGTCGAAGGATAGCCTCGACAACGCGACAAACTCCTTATGGTGGAGACGAGCGGGCTAGGGGGTGAGGGCGCTCGGCTCCGGTTGGGAAGACGCTGAGGGATAGCCTCGGCACCGCGTGATCTACTTGACTTGAATGGATCTGATGGATACTCGGTGGGATCGGTATGGCTCACGGGGCAGCTGATACGTGAGTCCACGGGCCGAGCTGTGGAGGAGAAATATAAAGTGGAAGCCAAGGTCATGTGAGACGAATACCTTTGTCCTTTGGGTATCCAGGAAGTTATCCCTCTGTACATTGTACCTCGAGTCTCTTTATAGGTGTTTATCATGGCCACGTCTCCTCGACGTCCCCCACTTCCGCCCCGACGATCCGTCATTTTGATGGCACATTCATGGATCATGAAGATGGGCGTAATGGGCCCCTTAATGGTGATTAAGGGGGCGCACTTTAAGGGGAGCTGTTAGCTCCTGCTGACGTAAGCCGGTGGTGGCGCCCGCTTCGGTCCGAGGCCAGCCTGACCCCAAGTCTTCGTGGGGGCCTCGCCGCTGGGCCTGCTCCTCTTCGGGGCCGCTGGCTTGCGACGTGGGCTTAGGTCGTTCGGTCTTGGCCCATCCTTGAAGGGCTGTATTAAGTACAATTGCTCATATAGCCACCAAGATTAAAGCTTGAGTGAATATGTGCGTGGCTAAAGAAAAATTCTTAAGATCTCAAAAAGAATGAAGATTAAATCACTTTGGAGATCAAAAGAAACTTAATTCAATCTCAAAAATAAGAGATATGAAGCTCTATGAGATTGAAATCAATTTGGCCACGTAAAATAATTGCTTAGAAGCTTATAAAATTTTTTGAAAATAATTTTACAAGAAAACTTTGGAGAGCTTAGAGTGAGCATACAATCAATTGAAAAATTGCTTAAAATTGTTTGATGAATGCTAAAAATTACATCAGGCAACTCTCTATTTATAGGGAACAAATTTACCAAAAATATATTCCATATTTAGTTCTCCAACGTCTCTTCAACGGCTAGTTAAACATTAAATTCAAATTAAGCCGTTGGTGACTGGGAGTCGACTCATATACAAATACAAGTCGATTCCTGGACCACAAGTCTTCCTACACAACATGAGTCGACTTTATGCAGAATCCAGAAAGTACGTAGAGTAGCTATGTGCTCACTGCTCGACTTCTATACAACAGGGAGTCGACTAGTTTTCTGATACGTAGTATTGTATCAGAAAATTAAGGAGTTTTCTATCCAAATGGATTTAAAAACATTTTAAAACATTTTAAAGTCATTAAAAACAATTTTCATTTGATGAAAACATCTTTTTAAGTGTGTGCAAGCTACAACTTACTGGTTTTAACATTCTAAGACAAGTTACAAATAAAATACATCACTCACACAATTCTTGGAGTCTTGATGCATTCTTTTAACTCTTTAACTCGTCTTGAGGTTCACACCATGACTCCTTGGATGAGCTCATAATCTTCATATTGAACCTTAAATCCATTGACTCGCCAATCTTCAAGCTTAGACTCTATGTCATTAATTCTTGTGACCTTGAGTGGATTGGTTGAACATGTTAACTTAATTACCTACACTCACAAATTTCATAAAACTTATTAACAATACTAATTGTTTGCTTATCAACAAAATAAACTTAGCAGTGATGCAATAACCAACATTTCCAACCACGTCTTCAATAAGAGGATTTACAACACTTACCTATAAACTAGAGGACTTTCACCATTCACCGCAACAAGTGTGGATTTTACAACACCACCTCACCAAATGAGGATTTTCAAATTACCAAGCAATACAATAAAAGTTTACCACCTCACAATTGAGTATTTTCACAAACTTTTCTGTGGTGGAGTTTTACAACCTTAATATAGCTAAGAATTGAAGTTTAATTGTGTAAGAAGTGGCTAAATGAAAATCTAGTTTTGATTTCAAGTAAAATCAAGGTGAAAGCTTGAGGAAATCAAAACCAAAAGGCGAATGAATATTTTCTTAAAAGCATAAAACACTTTTGGCCCAGAGAACTTTTTATGAAAGCTTAAAGAAGGCTTTTAAAACTTTGATTTTTCTCAAAAAAAAATGGCCATTAGATTCATAATAAATCTCTTCACCAACCCTTAATATATAGGAGGTAAATCTGGTCAAAACATATTCTTTAAACTGCCCTCTAGTGGCTAGTAAAACAACTAGAATAATGTTACCATTATATGCCAACTGATAGTTACTAGTCAATTATAGTTCATCTACTAGTCGACTAGTCAGCAATTAGTTGACTGGTTGGAAACTTCTGGTTGACTAGTTTAGTCACGTAAAAAGAGTTTTGCTCTCTGAAATTACTATAGTCGACTGCAATACACTTACTAGTCGACTGGTCCTTGTACACTGGTTTACTAGTCCTTGTATACTAGTTAACTAGTTTGACATGCTACTAACCAATATTTTCAATGTCTAACTAGTCAACCAGGTATCTGTTCTAGTCGACTAGTTAACCTATAAAACATAGTTTTTGACATTCTAACACTTAGGAATGTTTTAAAAACATTTTAAATCGTTTTAAAAACCTTTTAAATATTTACATGTGTGAAGGAGCTTCAACAAAGATCTAAGTCATGACATACACTTACATCAAAATACATATATTCTTCACTTTGAAGCTCTTTGATGTACATCTTTGAGTTCCAAGGTCTTGCCATCGATTATTGATCTATTTAAGCTTGGTGCCTTGATTAAGCTCTTTGATTCTCTTCTTAGACTCCATGTGCCTTGAATGATCTTTTCATTTACTTTCTTCTACATTTTGGCCCTAATGTCTTGTGATTATCTTTTTGATTAAGTGATCTTTTATATTTCTCATACCTACATCCACAACTTATTAGTACACACAATAGCTTATTAATCATCAAAACACATCAAGGAGTGACTCAATATCCAAACAATCTGTGGTCAGGAACATGGTTATCGTTTTCCAAGATCATCTCCTACACGAAGACCAATGACTTGGTAGATTTATGCTCCAGTCACATATATTGTATGAAGTTACTAATTTCTTCGTTTCATTTATGGGCTGGTGCCACTGATGTTTCAATGTGTAGATGGTATGGTAAACATGTTGATGGTGGGATATGTGTTGGAAGCTGGACGCAAAGGTTATTAAAAAGCCTGCACACAATGTCAGACAAAATGTTAGCTAAGTCAAATGAGGGGCGACGGCCTGTCGATTTGGCTCTTAGATCTCTCAAGTTAGAACATTGATGATGATATTACAAGTATAGAAGATAGCAATATACATATTATAAAGATGACACCTTCCTCTTTCAAAAATGGCTATTTATAGACGTGTCTGCGGTGTCTTTTGGTAATTTTCCCATATTATCATTTTGGTAACTCCGCATGTGATTTCAATCTCATCATTCGTCTTGCGGTGGGGCATTGATATGTGAACCTACCGTTTTGCTCTGGCTTAAATTTTTACTCCGGACAAATACCATTTAAATAATATTAGTTTAGTTTTTCTTCGCGTGCAACCAGGATTACTGGAAATACATATAAGTGAAAACCCTTAAATTAGTTCCATGCTTTCTTCTACATAAACAAAAGCTATTTCACAACATTGTATAAAGTCAATTTAATTCATTAAAAAAATTATTACATATATGTACCTGCTGAAGGATGCTTCGAATCATTGAAACTTTATTTCAAACAATTTTAGGGTACGAAAACCCCTAAATCTTTTGATCTCGAAGAACAATTTTAGGGCACGAACGATTTTAGGGCACGAACAATTTTAGGGCACGAAAATATCCAAGAACGTGAGCCAAAATTCCTCAAGAAAATCTCTAAAGAAAGTTGGCAAAAAATTTTGGGCACGGAAATTTTTGGACGTTGTGCGCGATAAGAAAAGAGTGATGCACATATCAAATTACTCGCCGTGCACAATAGATAAAATTTTTGCATATTGTACGCGATGAACAAAAATTACTGCACATAACAAGTTACTCATCGAACACAACAAATTTTTTTTAAAAAAAAGGATCAAACACCTTGCTCGTCTTCTTATCAAGTCCAGCGACATCTTAGGACAAGTATCAGGTTTAAGTGGAAATTGAGAATTACATGTTTTCTGTTGAAACGCAGTGATGCTCTTCTTTTATGGTTGTTTTGGGTCTTTGTGTATTGAATTACCCTGAAAATCTATTTTGTCTAATATCAATCGACACTTCAAGCATTCTCTTGCATTTGCCTTTTCTTAGACAGAAATTTTAATCCACGTAAGAAAGAAAACAAAAAAGTAAGAATTAGAATCGATCCAACATGTTGAGCGTTCTCTTGCATGCTCCATGTATATACATGAGATATTAATCGTCATTCATGTGAAAGTAGTTCATGCTTTAGGTTTAAAATCACAATTTTTCAGTAAGTGCCTGCATTTGCTAAACTAAATTATTACTCACTACGAACAATAGACTTGTTGTATACGGTGAGTAATTTGGCACGTGCATCACTTTTTGCTCATCGTGCATAACATGCAAAATATTTGCATGTTTTAACGCGGTGAGTACTTAGATATGTGTATGACCTTTTGTTCCGTGTAATTTGATATGTGTATCACTTTTTATTCACCACACACAATATGCAAAAAAAATTTGACGGACTATTTTAGGATTTCCGTTATTTATCAAAAAAAAAAAATTAAACGGTATATGGACACAGCAAAACGGTGGGCTCGCAAATCAATTCCCCTTGCAGGGAATATCTAGTTTGTGGGCTGATAGGTTTTGGTCGGATGAGGGTGGCCTTTAATGGGCCATTGTAATCTTTTGGTGAGTACATCGAAGTTTATACTCTCAATTTGCAGTAGGTCTTTTTTTGTAAGATTTAGTAAGATATAGTCACATGCTTATGCATGAGTTTGATTAGAAAAGTGAATGTTTTGGTGTTTAAACCTACAACAAAGAGGATTCGTCCATTCGGTTGGCTGATGGAGAGAATAAACCTATAAGTTTTGAGAAGAAATGAGAAAACTATTTGACCTAAACTCAGCTAAATTTTCTTCTTTTTTATTTCCCCGTCGCATGATGCGACTCCATCTTGTTGCTTGGAGCGCGGACATGGTCCAACTGCTCTCCTCCTCCTAGCGTCCGGTCGAACCGAAACGAACCGATGGGGTCCAGCAAACCCGACCGATCCAAAACCAAATAAAGAAACCGGGCCCACCTCTCTTGTCCTTCCCCTTCCGGAAGAATTTCTTGATAGGGTTTTTGGCCACCATCTACGAGAGCACAGTGTGAACCCACCCCTTCCCTGTTTTTAGAAAGCTCAGCCGCATCTCCCCTCCTCTGGTCCACTGCAATCTCGGCCGTCCACCCTCACCGTCACCAAGCACTCTCCAACCGTCGGATCGGGATGCTCCACAGTTGCCCAGCGAAAACAGCTGGCAGATAAAGACGAGATTGCAATTAACAGAGCAGGGTGACTTATTATTATTATTATTATTTATTTATTTTTTGAGTTTTTACCGTCCGTCTGTGCAAAAGCGTACTTCATGAGTTATAACTTAAAAACAAGCCCAGTCTCCGATCATCTTTTTAACTATTGGGCCCACTTCATCCACCGTCAGATCTTGATCCGACCGTTCAGGATCTCTTCTAAAGCCCATCCCGTGACGTTACGTCGGCTTGTCGTACGGACCGGATAGGGGCAAGATTGTAATTCGAGACTCCGAGGCATCACTCTCCACAAGATAAATAATGTGAGAGAGTTGCTTGATGTTCCTTCTGCTCTCCCCCTCGTTTCTACATGTCTCTTTTTCCATCCCCTACTTTTATTTCCCGCTCTTTTTTCCTGCGCTTTATTTTGGTTTAATTTATTAACCAATGGGGCGGGTGGCAAGGTGGTTGCGGGGGCTTTTGGGAGGGGGGAGGAAGCCGGCGGCGCCGCCGGCGGGGAGCTCCGGTACCCCGCCGGCGGCGAGAGACAGGAAGCGATGGGGAAGTTTCGTGAGGTCGTTCAGAGAGAAGGAGAAGAGGAGCGAGGCGGTGCCGCCGGCGGCAGCGGCTTCCTACAGGGAGAGGGACATGGACGAGGAAGATGAGCAGCAGAACAAGCGGGCCATCGCCGTCGCGGCGGCGACCGCCGCGGTGGCGGAGGCGGCGGTGGCTGCGGCGCAGGCAGCCGCGGCTGTGGTGAGGCTGACGAGCAGCGGGAGGGTCCACGGCGGTTACGGGAAGAGAGAGGAGTGGGCGGCTGTCAAGATCCAGGCCGCTTTCCGTGCTTATCTGGTTCGTTTGGGTTTTTTTTTGTTTTAAAAAACAGAAATTTCATTGAGATTAGTGTTTAATACTTCGAGAGCTTCCACGAGATCGGATCTTGGGAAAAGGCGTGGATTGCGTGTATAGGATGGATCATGTCACACTCTTAGTTGCTATTTTGCTTCGCCCCTTTCCTTAATTTCTCCCTGTTTCTTTCCTTTATTGTTCTCCCACTTCATTAAAATAAAACAGAGGAAAAAAAAGAAAAAATTCGTTACAAAATAACTCAAAAATAGGATGAGGTGCATTTAATCGAACCGTCTCTGAGAAGCTTTGGATCTGGGCCCTTTGCATTTATTGTTTTTTTTAATCTAGTCCCCTAATTTCCTCCCTGGTCTCCTTTTTCCGTATATTTTCTTCTTCTGCAAACTTTTCTGGTAAAAAAATTAACAGACCAGGCTCCGGTAGTCAACCGACGTCATTGCTCTCGTGGGTCACATTGACAACAAGTTGCAGTCAATGTGGTCCAACTTCCCTCAGTTATTCCATGTGAATTGGGTCTTCTCGGTTTCTATCCAGATTGATCTCGTGATTAATTATCATCTAATTTTAATGACAATGATTATGGTTTTTTTTAAAGGCAAGAAGGGCACTGAGGGCGCTGAGGGGTCTGGTGAAGCTCCAAGCTCTGGTGAGGGGCAACATTGTTAGGAAGCAGGCCGCCGAGACTCTGAAGTGCATGCAGGTCCTGATCCGGGTTCAGGCCCGTGCCCGTGCCTGCCGCGCCCTACGGTCCGACATGAATCGGCATGAGCTGAGCTCGCGAACTCATGCGGTATGTTCTTTTCTCTGTGCCCTCTGTCGAGTTTGATCCGCAGCATGAAGCTGAATGGCGTTGTTGGTTGCGTTAATGTCTGATTGTGTTTCAGGGTCCGGCGACGCCCGAGAAATTAGAACAACCCGTTCGATCGAATGCCCGCAGGCCGGAGAGGCCGTCCCCTCTCAAGGTAACTCTAGCTCCCAAATTCAGATCCTCCTCTGTATTGGTTGATTTAAAGAAATCTTGCTTCCACAGAGGAATTCATCGAAGCAGGATCGAGCGCAGTCTTCTGGGTCGCGGTGGCTCGATCACTGGATGGAAGAGCGATACGGCTGGGACACGTCCAGGTCCGACGTGGTCCCGGCTGGTGCTCCTTTAGACGATGAGAAGGACGCTAAAATATTGGAGGTCGATACTGGGAAGCCCCATTACAGTTCGAAGCGGAAGAGCGGCAATTACATGCACTCTTCTTGCTCGCCCCTGGCCTCGGATCAGTTCAGCCATAGTTTCACGACCGTGCCCCATTCGCCCTCCAAGGATTCGACCGTCGCCCAGCGGTCCGTCCCTAGCCCGTCGTCTGTCGACATGCAGCAGTCTCTGAGCCCTCTGATGTTCCCAGTTGTAGACGGGTTCGACTACGGGGAGAGTCCGCAGTTCTTCTCTGCTTCGTCGCGGCCTGCCAGCTCGAGAAGAGGCTTGTTCACCCCAACGAAGAGCGAATGCTCCCGGAGCCTGTTCGGCGGATACCCGGACTATCCTAATTACATGGCGAACACCGAGTCATCGAGGGCGAAGGTCAGATCTCAAAGCGCGCCGAAGCAGAGGCCGGAGTTTGAGAGGTTGGCAGCAGCGAGGAGGGTATCGGGTGGCCATGGATATGGGCAGCAGCAGCAGTCGGGCTCGGGCGCATCGCAGAAATCATCGTCTTCTACGTTGCATGCTAAGTTCACCAACAAGGATTATCCTGGTTCTGGGAGGCTGGATAGATTGGGGATGCCTCTAAGGATATGATTGCGTGAATGATAGTTTGTGTTGTTTTCATGTGTTTCTCAATTATAACTTATATGCTCTAGTTTTTCCCTCTTGTAGTGCCAGAAGTAATTGGCTATGAGCTCTAACAAAATGGCATCTTCAATCTTGTAATGAAAATAGATAACCTTTGTTTTGGGTTTGGATGGCCTTTTATGAAAAATTAGATGCATTTTAAAATTTTTCATCAGTGTTGAATTATTGTCTTGTCACTTGTGTTATTGCCATGTTCTAATTGTTGTTTGTTTATTATTGGAGACTAAATTTGGTGGTAGATGTGCGATGTGCTGTGTGTATGAACTTTTCATTCTGTTACTGATTGTTTATTGAACAGACTTATTCTCTGATGTTAGTGGGGATGATGTTTTTTTTTAAAGTTGTAATGTCAATTTTCACGGATTTGTTTTTTAGACTGGTGGCTGTGTCTTTGAGATGAGAAGATAAAGCCTTTGAGATGAGAAGATGAGGGAAGGCAGTGATTGCTTACCCCTGCTTTAGATCATATAGATGATTTTTTGGCCGGCGTCTTTGGCATATTGGTAAGGTCTTTGGTCCCGACTATCCAGGTCGAGGGTTCGAGGCCCGCTGCCAATGAATTGAGTGGCGTTTGGTGGGCGACCTGTAAGTCCTCTGTAAGCGTGCTAAGAGCCCGAAGGCTTGCCCTGGCCCGTGGTGGGGACAGGTACCTAAACCACCCGAACTTTTGCTTACCAAAAAAAAAAACTGTTTTGGGGTGTTTACTCACCGTTGATTTGAAGTGGAGCAGCCCAAAGGTTGATACTGACGTGGAAGAGACTCCATGGCTGGTCGACTGAGAAGTCTCTGTGCGAGCCCTCTCGAGGCCGAGCAAAAGATCGCCTAAGGGTACCTCTTGCGATCTGCAAGGCAATAAGCTCGTCAATGGGTCGGATCTGGGTTCCGACCAAATCCCCACCGTTGCATAAATCAGATCGTAACAAAAGAGTGCTCGGTGGAATTGATTCCAATCCGTTAGGGGGCCGTTCATTAGGTCTCGAGTCCAGCTATGGATGAAGAAATTTATAAGGTGGAAGGAGATCTATGGAGTAAGGGTATCTGAGTGTCAGATATCCAAGATTCGTCCCTCTCATTTCCCACTGGTGGTCCTTTTATAGGCATGCGTTTTGTCTACGTCCTCCTCTCATTAAGCTCGTGCATTCATGGCGTTTATGGCCTCTTTGCTGCATTGTTCATATTGATGTCAGGTTCAATGATAATCCTTGTTGGCTCGGTTTGGGGAACGGTCTCCTCAATTGCGGAGAGCAGGCAGTCCATCGGGCATTGGCATCGGGCGGATAGATCGTGACCTGCACGTGTGGTTCTTGGGCTAGAGCTCGGGGTTGGAGTGAGCCGAGTGATTAGTTGTGGTTGATTTCGAGGGCCTCTAGCCTGGTTAGGGGTTGTATCAATGGCCACCATCGCCCAAGTCAGTCCGATGTGGCGGTTTGGGTCGAGGGATGTGATGAGTGGAGATTTGACCAGCGCGTCAGTCAAGGTGACACATTTAATTTTGGCCGGCAGAGCCCCATGCCTTATGGTGTGGGTGCCAAAACGGTACAGAATTTGGAGAGTCGATGTTGTTGGTTCTTGAGTTCAAGACCAATGTTGTTTTGATGATGATCAAAATTATGTTGTGTGCTAATCATCTTTTAAGTTTTAGTCTCATATAATTAATATTGATTATATTAAGGGGAGACAAAACATATGGTGTTGGGATGATGGACTCAAGGCATGGAGCAATGAACATTGATGCCATGAAGAATCAAGAAGAATATTGTAAATCATTTTATGATTCTTTATGTATTTTGCCCTTTCTTTGGTAGAATATTTGTATGCCTTGATTAGATGGACACACACAATTCTTGTCATTTTTCATCTTAGAGATCCATATGATTATCTTAGAATCCATCCCAATAGGTTGAATGGCCAAAACACTATTATTTATGCTTTCAGCATATCACCAGACGTTTGGTGCATCCGTTGTATGAAGGCCAAATCCTAGGAAGTCTAGTCGTCTATAGTTCTGTCACCAGGCATCTGTACAATGGTTCAAACGTCTGGTCAATGAACACTAGGCGTCTGATCAGTTGAGCCAAAATTTTAGTGCTCTCTGTTTTCTTTAATCTGTTTTTTTGTAGTAAGTCTGCATTCAAACCTTTGTCGGTTTTTTTTGTGGTTGGATTTTCTCATCCATTCCAAGTCCATCAGATTGCAAATTTTGTTAGCTTTCCAACGCATTTGGAATCACCTCAACCGAAGTCCAATTGGGGAAGTTATGACTGCTTTGGTTATCGCGTATTTTTCTAGACAGGTTTTGCCAGACGCTGCTAACGTCTGTCCAGTCGACTGCACAATGCACCAGACGTCTGGTCACCCTTCTCCAGACACTATGTCACTTAGAAAACTAGCCATTTATAGTCAGTGACAGCTTTTTTCATATGGCCGTTTTCTTGGTTTTTGTGGTGGAGAGGGAGCTTATTTATACCACTTTGTGAGGCGGTTTTTGGCACCAACACACATAGATTTGAGAATCATTTGTGGGCCAAAAACAAGAGAGAAACTTTCATTCTTTCTTCATCTCTCTCTCATTTCCCTTGGAGCTCCTTCATGTTGATTTGAACTCCAAACTCAAGGGAAGTCCAATAGTACATCAAGCTCACTTCTAGCACTTGGACATCAATCTCTCTTTACCTCTACACTTCACGATTTGTAAGTATATCTAATCAAGGCAATAGGAAGATTGTATTTGTTTCTTTGTTTCATTTGAAACCTTACTCCCGGGTTGTGGGTGGTTCTCTCAGGAAAGAGATGTGTAATTTCCATTGGAATATGGATTACAATTGGAATAGGGTTTACTATCTTGGAAAAGAGTGGCTCTTGAAAAGAGTGTGGCTTTTGGAATAGTGTGTATTGGCATCCCGAAAGGGATTTTGTATTTGTGCTCATGTAGTGGGAGAATTGTGTGCCTTCGAAAATTCTTGATAGTGGAATCCACGAAGTGCGATTGCAACGCGTGAATATAGTAGGATCGCCTTGGAATAGGGATACAAACTAGGATACATCTCTTGTGTTTGCGATTTATTTCGATGTATTTCCTTTGTGTTTGTTGTTGTTGTTGAGCATATCGCTTTACATTTCTGTTGCATTGTGAGTTGAATTTTAGTAAATGACCTTCTCCGGATCGACAGAGATACCGTCTCCTAATACCACATGCCCAAGAAAGACGACTCGGTCTAGCCAGAATTCACACTTGCTGTACTTGGCGTATAACCGATGATGTCGCAAGGTCTCCAGTACAATCCGCAGATGCTCGGCATGCTCTTCTTCATCCTTCGAGTAGACCAAGATGTCGTCGATGAAGATCACCACAAACTTATCCAAGAACTCATAGAAGATCAAGTTCATAAGGTTCATGAATAATGCTGGGGCATTAGTCACACCGAATGACATGACTACAAATTCATAGTGCCCATACTTGGTCTGAAATGCCATCTTCGTGATGTCTTCATTTCTGACCTTCACTTGATGATAATCACTTCGGAGATCCAGCTTCGAGAATACTCACGATCCGCCAAGTTGATCGAAGATGTCGTCAATACGCTGCAGCGGGTATTTGTTCTTTATGGTTATCTTATTCAGTTCTCGATAATCCATACACATCCTTTTCGATCCATCCTTCTTCATGACCAAAGGAACTGGCGCACCCCAAGGAGATAAGCTGGGATGATTCAATCCTTTATGCAATAGGTAGTCGAGTTGTCTCCGAAGTTCTTCCAATTCAGTAGGAGCTATGCGATAAGGATCCTTCGAAATAGGTTGAGTGTTCGGCATAAGGTCGATAGTGAATTCCAGAGCTCGATCAGGCAGTAGTCCTGAAATATCTTCAGGAAATATGTCTGCAAAGTCTCGAACTACTCTAGGTTTCTCGGGCTCAACTAGCATCGATTCAATGATTAGTTCGTTTGGCTTGACCCAAAACTTGATAGGCCCAAGTGAACGGTCTCCGCTCATGAATTCAAACACAGGATGATTGGAGATTTCAAACACTACTTTCTTGTTGTGACAATCGATAGTAGCGTAGAAATTTCCTAACCAATCCATGCCGAATATCGCATCGAAGTTTGACATGTCGACCATCATAAAATCTGTGAACAACTCGTGTCCATAAATCACTATAGGGCAAGATCGACAACCGCTAGAAGTCCTCACTACTCCACTTGCAGTAGTGATGTTCAAGCAATTTGGTAGAGAGTCAACATGAATAGAATGTCTCTCTACAAATCCTCGGGATATGAAGCAGAGTGGCTCCAGAATCAAAAAGAGATAGGGCTGGATGAGAGGCTATCAAGACAACACCTAGTACATATGAAATATGTCTTAGCTATAAGATAGACAAGTGACACATGCATATATCATAAGCATTATAAAAGAAGGAATTAAGTAATACCTGAAATCACTTGTCCATCCGACTCAGCCTCCACGGCTGTCATGGTGAAATTTTGACTCCTCGACTTGTTCTGCCTTGCCAATGCAAAAGCCTTCTGTTGTGGAGCCAAAGGTGGTCCACGCTGAGTAGGTCCAGGAGCTCCACGCTGAATGGTCCCAGAAGGTCCGGTAGTCATCGCCTTGTTGGTGCGGCGAGGGCAATCTCTGGTAGCATGTGCAGATGCTCCACATATCAGGCATTGATTTAGCAGCTCTCTGCAGTCCTTCATGACATGACCTATATGCTTGCAGTGGAAGCACACTAGCTGGGGTCGATTGTTGGCCGGGGCAACAGGCCTCTTGAACTGTGCAGTTTGAGTAGGTCGGAGGTTGTCCCTGGGTGGCTCCGGTGGACGCCTACTTCCTCCAATCTGAAGCGCCTTCTTACGCTTCACAATAAGTTCATGATTCTTAGCAGCATCCAACACTTCCTGATGTGTAGTCGGATTCGTCGAAGACATTGAAGCCTAAATGTCCAGGTCTAGTCCCTGGAGAAACTGATAAGGACAGTCTTCAGGATCTTCCACCAGATGTGGGGCGAATCGACTAAGCATCGAAAATTCTGCCTCGTATTCGTCAACAATCTGATTTCCTTGTTCCAGGTTGACGAAACATTACTGCAGTTCCCTCTTGGCCGATCGAGGAAAATATTGAGCGTCGAAACGCTCTCGAAACATGGTCCAGTTGATGGGCTTGATAAAGCGAGCCTCTTCAGTGTCCCACCAGTTCAGAGCATTTCCAAGCAACTGTTTCTTGGCAACTTCTACCCAGCCTGCCTGGTCAATACGGGCAAGAATCAGGTCCTCTCCTGTGGTTCAGTCCCATTCTTCTGCTGCTAACGGGCATTCTCTCCCAGAAAACTCTTGGGTTCAGCTCCCAAAATTGCTTCGCTCCGGGCTCAGTTCGAGGTGGGGGTGGTGCAGGTGGTGTAGGCTGCTGACTCTGCAAGTGTAACGGTCGGTTTCTGATCGTGAGTTCTTCGTGCACGTGTGCTTGACCGTGCACATATTTATTTTAGACTTTGTTTGCTTCCGAACCCTATCGTGTGATATGTCGTTGTGACTCTCTCTGAGGGTACAACATTTGCCGTGTTGACTTGCAACGTCATTTCACGGGCCGTTCGTCCATGATTGGACCTTTTCCGAGGAGACGTCGCGTATCGCACTTTTGATTTGAGGCGTTTTTATTTTTAATTTTGTTTCCCGACATCGAAATTGTAATCAGTCTCTTCCGACTTCTTGCTCTCGTCGCCCCGGTCGCCCCGGTATTTTTCTTATAATTTTTGGGCACCGTTTGACCCTTGTGCACTAATAAAGCCGGTTAATTACGAGTATACCCCTAACAAATTAATCCTATTAAACCCTAGTTAAACCCTAAACCTAGTTAAGTGGCAGCCCCTCACGTGAAGCTCCTCCTCCAAGTCACGTGGGCCCCATTCTATAAAAAAAAACCTAGCTCCTATTTTTTTCACAGCCGCAACCCTCCCCTCTTGCGCCGGCCCTAGAAAACACCCTACTCACGCAAACCCTAACCCCCTCCACCTGAGCCGCCGCCGGAGGCCCCCGTCGCCGCCAACCAACCCCCAACAGCCTCGCCGACCTCCCCCTCTCGACTGCAGCCCCGAGCTGCCGCTGCTGCCGCCGTCATCTCGCCGCAGCCGCCGGAATCCGCTCACAGAAGCTGCAGCAGCCGCTGCGGTCGCCGCCGCCGCTGTCGCCGTCGCCGGAGCCCCTCGCCGTCGCCGTGAACCCCCTCTGCCCCCTCTCATCGTTGACAGCGACCCCAGGCCGCGAAACCCGCTGAAACAGCGAGTATACTCGCTGTTTTGCGTGTTTGGCGTCGTACCGTCACGCCTCCGAGATCTCGCCGCCTCTCCTCGCTGTTGGAGCCCTCCGACAGCCTCCTACACCTTCTAGGAGTACTCATCGACGTCACGAACTCTTCCTACGATTCCCGACGTCGTAGGCGTTGGGTACGACGAACCATTCATCTCGGTTGCCGTTACAAGTTCTCCGGAAGCCGTAGTACGCCTACCCGACGCACTGCTCGCTGTTCACGCGTCCCGTCCGCTGCCCAGAACGTGTCTGGCTACGCTGCCCGTAGCCGAGACACCGCTAGGAGACGATCCGTAGCCGTGCCAGTCAGATCGGTCGCCGTTCAGACACTACGTCCGCTCTACCCCAGACTCCGGACAGGTTGGTTCCCCTATCTCGTAGCAAAACCCCCACAGTAGCAAAACTGAGAACCTAACTAAAAATGGCAACTTAACTCAGTAAATTTATTTTCTGCTCTCTTAAATCGATGTGTAACCGTAGACCGACGTTTGGACTTTTGACTGTGCACATAGGGTAGAATCGTCGGATAGGCTGATCGGACAACTTGACTCGTGACGGTTAGGGTAGCCACGTTCAACTTAGAAATGAACCTAAATAGGAGTTGACGAAAATCGCGACTTGACACCGTCGCCGTGATCTCTTTTCAGACGGACTACCACGGACGCGACGACTGGACGAGACGCCCCGGACAGACGACGCACCCGCTGTTTCAGGCAAGTGTACTCACTTGCGATTTGACTGTGCCTTAGTTCTAGTTGTAGAACTGTTAGATTGTGTGAGATGAGAACCGGACGTGAAATGATAGCGTCCGGGACGATCCGTGACGGCTCAGACTTGACGACGAAGTCTGAGCCTGACAACAATGAACTGCTGACAACATAGGGCTATCTTGTGTGTGCGTGCGTGTGGACACCCTAGAATAACTTTCCCTACACTTGTCATTTCGTGTCCTGTCACACAAAAAGCCTTCGGGCGTTTCGGATGCTTCCCTCCGCGGAAGTGATCCCCGTGATACAAAAAGCCTTCGGGCGTTTCGGATGCTTCCCTCCGCGGAAGTGATCCCCGTGATACAAAAAGCCTTCGGGCGTTTCGGATGCTTCCCTCCGCGGAAGTGATCCCCGTGATACAAAAAGCCTTCGGGTGTTTCGGATGCTTCCCTTGCGGAAGTGATCCCTGTTATACAAAAAGCCTTCGGGCGTTTCGGATGCTTCCCTCCGCGGAAGTGATCCCTGTGACCAAAAAGCCTTCGGGCGTTTCGGATGCTTTCCTTGCGGAAGTGATCCCTGTTATACAAAAAGCCTTCGGGCGTTTCGGATGTTTCCCTAGAGGAAATGATCCCTGTGAATCTTGTCCTGAGTTCCTGGGTTTGGGGTTGGGTTGAGCGTGCGCACGGCAAGAGGGTCTGATCCCCCTCGAACCGTAAGGCATGAACCCTTTCGTGTCTGTCTTGTCCTGTCCCGTCTTGTCTTGTCCTGTCCGTCACGTCCCGTCTTGTCCTAACACCTGTAGGTTAGTCCCGTAGTCGGTAGCACACGCTACGTCTACTGTTTGCTTCGTTTACTTTTCCTGCTACGCTACTTTTCGTTACTCAGTTATAACCCCAGCATGTTAAAACAACCAGTAAATCATTGTTAAAAGTTGATACACTTGCAGTAGAGTCTGACAGTTTGTGTAGACTTTGCCTGACGTACAGTTTCCTTCTTTTGGTGCTGTACGTCAGGTGTGGAGCCAGAGTACGAGTACGAGGCGGACCTGCCAGTTGACTTGGAGCCGGAGGGCGTTGATCCGGTGTACGATCCAGAGGATGATCAGAGTTAGAGATCTTCGGTTGCTGTTCCAGAGATTTTCCCTTTCAGTTTGAGTTGGGTGCGTTGCACTCTTACTTTCTTGTCTAGGTTGGGTGCTTGCACCATTAGTTTCCCTTTCAGCAGTTGTAGCCGTCTACGGCATTGTTAGACTCTCAGTACTTTGATGATAAATTTTGGAATAAAATGAAATGTTTCTTTCAGTACTTTTGTTATTTCGTACTAACTTGCAGGGACCTGTACCTTCGCTATGGAAAACTACAGACGCTTATTGGGTCTGGGCTCTTGGCCCGGCCTAAGCGGGCCTTCGTCACGCTTCGCCTCCGCGTTTTTGGGAAGCGGGGTGTGACAGGTTTTAGTGGTGGCCCATGCAGGTCCCCTCTTCTACGAGTACGAAATAATTGAAGTATTAAATTTCATTTTATTATTATCATCCGGAAATTGTACGAGTCTAATCTGTGTCTTTCTGTCAATAGGATGGCAGGACGACGTGTTACCCGATCGGGGAGCTCTGGAGATGGGATTCAGGAAGACCAGAGCGGAGACTTCCGTCAGGTTCTGGGTGTGATGAGAGAGATGCTGGAGGTGCAGCATCAGTTGGTTCAGCAGTCCCAGCGTGCTGCCCAGGCTGCTCCAGTTGCACCACCGCCACCTCCACCTGCCCCTCGAGCTGCTCCAGGAGTGAAGCAGTTCAACGAGCTCCAGCCGAGGACATTTTCGGGGAAGGAGGGAACCCTAGCTGCTGACGAGTGGATCCAGAGCACGGAGGAGAAGTTAGTTGCTGCGAAGATTCCAGACGATACCCGAGTGGAGATAGCGAA
Organism: Scilla litardierei; assembly: GCA_030789695.1. NCBI lineage: Eukaryota > Viridiplantae > Streptophyta > Magnoliopsida > Asparagales > Asparagaceae > Scilla > Scilla litardierei. The sequence goes on along the minus strand of CM061142.1, from coordinate 490,011,896 downwards.
GATGCAGCTGACAGAGAATGCGAGGAACTGGTGGCGCCTTGAGGAGAGGCGTCTGGAGAAGCCAGTGGATTGGAAGATTTTCATGTCTATGTTCAGGACGAAGTACTTCACCAAGACTACTAGGAGGGAGCTGCTGAGCAGGTTTATAGATCTGAAGCAGGAGAACATGACCGTCGAGGAGTATGAGGCGGAGTTCGAGATGCTGAGTCGCTTTGCTCTGCATATGGTGAAGAAGGAGGAGAAGCGAGCTGATCGCTTTCGTCAGGGACTGCGTCCGAAGATTCAGGCTTCGATGTCTTCGGCGAATTTCACGACTATGAGGGAGGTGTTGGATGCTGCGAAGAATCATGAGCTTATTTCACTCCTACCTGACCCTCCAGCTGATAAGGGGAAGCGTCCTATGGAGCAGTACCGGCCACCTGCTAGGCCGGCGATGAGGCCAGTTCAGACAGTACCATTTAATAGGCCTGGAGCACCCGTTCAGAGTCAGAGCAAGGGACCGTGTCATTACTGTGGGAAGCTGGGACACGTTCAGAAGGATTGTCAGAAGAAGATGGGACTGTGCCTAGTTTGCGGAGATGCCTCGCATGCTGCGAAGGATTGTCCGAGAGCCCGTCATGCTGTAGTTGGAGCGCCAGCCCCGCTGCAGATGAGAGCGCCCGCTCCAGTTCAGAGAGGACCTGCCGTTCGTGGACCACCCTTGGCGCCACAGAGGCAGATGTTTCAGAGAACAGCGCAGCCCCAGAGGCCGGCGTACACCATGACGGCTTTGGAGACTGTGGAGCTGGATGGAGTCATTGCAGGTAATTCCTTAATTCTAGTCTTTCATTTCATAGTTTAGCTTTTAAATTGTTAGTCTTGTTTGCCTGACTTGTTTGTTAGAGTAGCTTGGTTTGACCGTAGTTTCTTTTAATATCTTAGGCACCATTCTAGTGTCTTCTCACCCGGCCTTGGCCTTGTTCGACTCCGGTGCATCCATGTGCATCTTATCCCGGAGATTCGTGACAAGACACTCCATTCCCACCCATACACTTCCCAAGTGTTGGGACATTACCACAGGGAACGGAGTGGTGACGGTAAATTTGGGATGTCGATCGATTTCTTTAGTGATCAGTGGACACGAGCTCTTTGCAGATTTCATTGTCCACGATCTGCCTCATTTCGATGTCGTTCTTGGCATCGATTGGTTGGGAGATTTCCACGCCTCGATCGACTGTCACAGCAAGAGGGTGGTGTTCCGGATTCCAGGTCATCCGGAGTTTGAGTTCCGCAGCAGGGATGAGTCGCTTGGACCCATCAAGTATCGGGCCACGCCGGTGGTGCTGATTGTGACAGCCATGCAGATGGAGATGGAGATCGAGCGACCAGCAGTCGTCAGAGACATCGACGACGTCTTCCCGGAGGATATCTCAGGTTTGCCACCCGACAGAGCTTTAGAGTTTGGAATTGATCTTATGCCGGGAGCGCAACCGATATCGAAGGCGCCGTACCGTATGGCCCCCGCTGAGCTCGAGGAGCTGCGGAAGCAGTTGGATGAGTTGTTGCAGAAGGGTTTCATTCACCCTAGTGTGTCGCCATGGGGCGCACCAGTTCTACTCGTGAAGAAGAAGGATGGGTCCCGCAGGATGTGCGTGGACTATCGAGGATTGAATGCTGTCACCGTAAAGAATAAGTATCCGCTGCCGCGCATCGACGATATCTTTGACCAGCTTGGAGGTTCGAGAGTCTTCTCGAAGTTGGACTTGAGGAGTGGATACCACCAATTGAGGGTGAAGAAGGACGATGTTCAGAAGACGACTTTCCGGACAAAGTACGGACATTATGAGTTCGTGGTCATGCCGTTTGGCGTGACCAATGCGCCGGCTGTGTTCATGAATTTGATGAATTTAATATTCTATGACTTCCTGGACAAGTTTGTTGTCATCTTCATCGATGACATTCTTATTTATTCAAAGTCTGAGGAGGAGCACAGCTGTCATCTGAGGACAGTGTTGGAGACGCTGAGGAGACATAAGCTTTATGCCAAGTATAGCAAGTGCGAGTTCTGGCTGGACAGAGTCGCATTCCTGGGACACGTGGTGTCCGGTGATGGCATATCTGTAGATCCGGAGAAGGTCAGAGCAGTCAGAGATTGGCCGACTCCGCGGTCAGCATCAGACATCAGGAGTTTTCTGGGTTTAACAGGCTATTATCGGCGGTTCATCAAGGATTTCTCGAAGATTGCGGAGCCGATGACGAAGCTGACAAGGAAGGATGTGGATTTTCTCTGGTCAGATGCTTGTGAGGAGGCTTTCAGTATCCTGAAGGCGAGATTGACCACGGCACCGGTGTTGGCAGTACCGGATCGAAGCGGAGGCTTCGAGGTTTATTGTGATGCTTCAGGGAAGGGCCTAGGGTGCGTCTTGCATCAGCATGGCCACGTGGTCGCGTACGCTTCTCGTCAGTTGAGGACTCATGAGAAGAATTACCCGACGCACGATCTGGAGTTGGCAGCAGTGATTTTCGCACTGAAGATTTGGAGGCACTTCTTGCTAGGTGAGAGTGTGAAGATTTTCACCGATCATAAGAGCTTGAAGTACACCTTTACGCAGAAGGAGCTCAACATGCGTCAAAGGCGATGGTTAGAGCTCATGGCTGACTACGAAATTGACTTGCAGTATCATCCGGGGAAGGTGAACGTTGTGCCTGATGCCTTGAGTAGACTCCCTGCCGCGATGATGCATACAACCGACTGGAGGATTCAACAGGAGCTGAGAGAGATGGATTTGGAGGTTGTCCTACCTGGTGTAGTTCATTCATTCATGAATCTGTAGATTCAGTCCACGATCGTGGATCGGATCAAGGCAGCACAGGCAGGAGATCCAAAGCTGCAGAGGATCAGGAGGCAGGTTGAAGCTGGTCTACGGACGGAGTTCGTGATTCATGAGGATGGTTCACTGCGGTACGGCAGTAGACTCTGTGTACCTGCAGGTGATGTCCGCGAGGAGCTGTTGAGCGAGGCTCATAGCTCGCCTTATTCTATACATCCTGGAGGCACCAAGATGTATAAGGACCTCCGTCTGAATTATTGGTGGATTGGCATGAAGAGGAGCGTGGCGCGGAGCGTTGCCAAGTGCCTGATATGCCAACAGGTGAAGGCTGAGCACCATCGTACTGCCGGGTTACTGCAACCGCTTCCTATTCCGGAGTGGAAGTGGCAACATATTACGATGGACTTCGTGACTGGTTTACCTCGGACCCCGAGGCAGAACGACGCAGTTTGGGTGATCGTGGATCGGTTGACCAAGTCTGCGCATTTTATCCCTTTCCGAGTGGGCCAGTCTACGGAAGCTTTGGCGAGGAAATATCTGGAGGTAAAATTTCGTTTCTACTGTTACTTCCACTTTGATTTCCTCTTTGAAATGGTCGTGATGTAGACCGTGTACGTGCAGGAGATTGTACGCTTACATGGAGTCCATGTGAGCATTGTGTCTGACCGAGACACGAGGTTCACATCTCAGTTCTGGAGAAGTTTGCAGGAGAATTTGGGTACGAGTCTGAGTTTCAACACGGCGTACCACCCGCAGACTGATGGCCAGTCCGAGAGGACTATTCAGATCCTGGAGGATATGCTGCGAGCTTGTACGCTCGATTTGAAGGGTTCATGGGAGGACCATCTTCACTTGGTGGAGTTTTCATATAACAACAGCTACCAGGCGAGCATTGGCATGGCGCCGTTTGCTGCCCTATATGGAAGGAAATGTCGTTCACCACTGAGCTGGGATGACATCGGTGATTGGGAGCTTTTGGGCCCAGAGATGATAGTGGAAGCTGTGGATGTCGTGAGGGACATCAGGGAGAAGCTTAGAGTTGCACAGGATCGCTTCAAGCATTGGGCTGATGCCAAGAGGAGACCTTTGGAGTTTCAGCCTGGTGATCACGTCTTCCTGAAGATTTCTCCGAACCGCGGAGTTATTCGTTTCGGGAAGAAGGGAAAGCTGAGTCCGAGGTATATTGGGCCGTTTGATGTGCTAGAGCGTGTGGGAGCAGTGGCCTACCGCCTCGCTCTGCCACCATCTTTGGAGGGTGTTCATGACGTATTCCACGTATCTCAGTTACGTCGGTACGTCAGTGATCCATTGCACACTGTGGACTTCTCAGAGATTACAGTTCGCCCGGATCTGACATATGACCAGCAGCCTGTGCAGATTTTGGACCGTCGACAGAAGCAGTTGAGAAATAAGATAGTCGACCTAGTGAGAGTGATGTGGCGTCACGGATCACCTGGAGAGTCCACCTGGGAGCGCGAAGATGATATGAGGGAGCGCTTTCCGCATCTTTTCCCGAGCGATGCTTGATGTTGATTCCGAGGACGGAATCATTTCTAAGTTGGGGAGGATGTAACGGTCGGTTTCTGATCGTGAGTTCTTCGTGCACGTGTGCTTGACCGTGAACGTATTTATTTTAGACTTTGTTTGCTTCCGAACCCTATCGTGTGATATGTCGTTGTGACTCTCTCTGAGGGTACAACATTTGCCGTGTTGACTTGCAACGTCATTTCACGGGCCGTTCGTCCACGATTGGACCTTTTCCGAGGAGACGTCGCGTATCGCACTTTTGATTTGAGGCGTTTTTATTTTTAATTTTGTTTCCTGACATCGAAATTGTAATCCGTCTCTTCCGACTTCTTGCTCTTGTCGCCCCGGTCGCCCCGGTATTTTTCTTATAATTTTTGGGCACCGTTTGACCCTTGTGCACTAATAAAGCCGGTTAATTACGAGTATACCCCTAACAAATTAATCCTATTAAACCCTAGTTAAACCCTAAACCTAGTTAAGTGGCAGCCCCTCACGTGAAGCTCCTCCTCCAAGTCACGTGGGCCCCATTCTATAAAAAAAACCTAGCTCCTATTTTTTTCACAGCCGCAACCCTCCCCTCTTGCGCCGGCCCTAGAAAACACCCTACTCACGCAAACCCTAACCCCCTCCACCTGAGCCGTCGCCGGAGGCCCCCGTCGCCGCCAACCAACCCCCAACAGCCTCGCCGACCTCCCCCTCTCGACTGCAGCCCCGAGCTGCCGCTGCTGCCGCCGTCATCTCGCCGCAACCGCCGGAATCCGCGCACAGAAGCTGCAGCAGCCGCTGCGGTCGCCGCCGCCGCTGTCGCCGTCGCCGGAGCCCCTCGCCGTCGACGTGAACCCCCTCTGCCCCCTCTCGCCGTTGACAGCGACCCCAGGCCGCGAAACCCTCTGAAACAGCGAGTATACTCGCTGTTTTGCATGTTTGGCGTCGTACCGTCGCGCCGCCGAGATCTCGCCGCCTCTCCTTGCTGTTGGAGCCCTCTGACAGCCTCCTACACCTTCTAGGAGTACTCATCGACGTCACGAACTCTTCCTACGACTCCCGATGTCGTAGGCGTTGGGTACGACGAACCATTCATCTCGGTTGCCGTTACAAGTTCTCCGGAAGCCGTAGTACGCCTACCCGACGCACTGCTCGCTGTTCACGCGTCCCGTCCGCTGCCCAGAACGTGTCTGGCTATGCTGCCCGTAGCCGATACATCGCTAGGAGACGATCCGTAGCCGTGCCAGTCAGATCGGTCGCCGTTCAGACACTACGTCCGCTCTACCCCAGACTCCAGACAGGTTGGTTCCCCTATCTCGTAGCAAAACCCCCACAGTAGCAAAACTGAGAACCTAACTAAAAATGGCAACTTAACTCAGTAAATTTATTTTCTGCTCTCTTAAATCGATGTGTAACCGTAGACCGACGTTTGGACTTTTGACTGTGCACATAGGGTAGAATCGTCGGATAGGCTGATCGGACAACTTGACTCGTGACGGTTAGGGTAGCCACGTTCAACTTAGAAATGAACCTAAATAGGAGTTGACGAAAATCGCGACTTGACACCGTCGCCGTGATCTCTTTTCAGACGGACTACCACGGACGCGACGACTGGACGAGACGCCCCGGACAGACGACGCACCCGCTGTTTCAGGCAAGTGTACTCACTTGCGATTTGACTGTGCCTTAGTTCTAGTTGTAGAACTGTTAGATTGTGTGAGATGAGAACCGGACGTGAAATGATAGCGTCCGGGACGATCCGTGACGGCTCAGACTTGACGACGAAGTCTGAGCCTGACAACAATGAACTGCTGACAACATAGGGCTATCTTGTGTGTGCGTGCGTGTGGACACCCTAGAATAACTTTCCCTACACTTGTCATTTCGTGTCCTGTCACACAAAAAGCCTTCGGGCGTTTCGGATGCTTCCCTCCGCGGAAGTGATCCCCGTGATACAAAAAGCCTTCGGGCGTTTCGGATGCTTCCCTCCGCGGAAGTGATCCCCGTGATACAAAAAGCCTTCGGGCGTTTCGGATGCTTCCCTTGCGGAAGTGATCCCTGTTATACAAAAAGCCTTCGGGCGTTTCGGATGCTTCCCTCCGCGGAAGTGATCCCTGTGACCAAAAAGCCTTCGGGCGTTTCGGATGCTTTCCTTGCGGAAGTGATCCCTATTATACAAAAAGCCTTCGGGCGTTTCGGATGTTTCCCTAGAGGAAATGATCCCTGTGAATCTTGTCCTGAGTTCCTGGGTTTGGGGTTGGGTTGAGCGTGCGCACGGCAAGAGGGTCTGATCCCCCTCGAACCGTAAGGCGTGAACCCTTTCGTGTCTGTCTTGTCCTGTCCCGTCTTGTCTTGTCTTGTCCGTCACGTCCCGTCTTGTCCTGACACCTGTAGGTTAGTCCCGTAGTCGGTAGCACACGCTACGTCTACTGTTTGCTTCGTTTACTTTTCCTGCTACGCTACTTTTCGTTACTCAGTTATAACCCCAGCATGTTAAAACAACCAGTAAATCATTGTTAAAAGTTGATACACTTGCAGTAGAGTCTGACAGTTTGTGTAGACTTTGCCTGACGTACAGTTTCCTTCTTTTGGTGCTGTACGTCAGGTGTGGAGCCAGAGTACGAGTACGAGGCGGACCTGCCAGTTGACTTGGAGCCGGAGGGCGCTGATCCGGTGTACGATCCAGAGGACGATCAGAGTTAGAGATCTTCGGTTGCTGTTCCAGAGATTTTCCCTTTCAGTTTGAGTTGGGTGCGTTGCACTCTTACTTTCTTGTCTAGGTTGGGTGCTTGCACCATTAGTTTCCCTTTCAGCAGTTGTAGCCGTCTACGGCATTGTTAGACTCTCAGTACTTTGATGATAAATTTTGGAATAAAATGAAATGTTTCTTTCAGTACTTTTGTTATTTCGTACTAACTTGCAGGGACCTGTACCTTCGCTATGGAAAACTACAGACGCTTATTGGGTCTGGGCTCTTGGCCCGGCCTAAGCGGGCCTTCGTCACGCTTCGCCTCCGCGTTTTTGGGAAGCGGGGCGTGACAGCAAGATCAGCTAATGTTGGGTCTCTAACATTCCTCTCATGATACTCATGAGTTCATGGAGGTCGGGAGCATCATTCCCGCTCATTCCATGTCTGTTGCGAGTGTGTGGTCTTCCTTCCATGTCGCAAAAGGAACAAGTTAAACATTTGTGTACAAAGTCATTCAAACGACCTGGTTAGTGATGATATTCACACTGCTTCTGAAGTATTTCACAGAGAGAAGCATGGACCTGCATGGGCCACCACTAAAACCTATCACGCCCCGCTTCCCATTATACTTGAGAGCGAGGACACGAGCGGGTCCGCATGTGCTTAAAGCAAAGAAGATGTACTTGTAATGACCCGTATTCATCCATACCCTTTTTCTACGTATTTTATTAATTAATGATATTTTATAATGGTTTGTTAGGAGTTGTACATCAAAATAGTTTTAAATCATTTTTTAAAAAAATGGTTTGTGGAACCAATACAGTTATAGCCTATTTTAGGGTATACGAGTACCATCCTAAATCCCGAAATGATTTTTATAATTATTTAAACTCAATTTTAATATTACAGCCGTAACAATTATTTTTCTAAGTAAACGTTTTCAAAATGGTTTCAAACTTATACATTATCACTCTAAGATCATTTACAGCCCCCCGCATTAATTTCATAATTTTTCGAAGTTGAATCAATAGAGAACCCGTAAACCTGCTTGCTAAACGTTTTGGCCCAAAACACGTATTTCCTTAGTCCAAACTATGAAATGGACCTCGTAGTCACGATCCTCGTGACGATACGAACCCGTGGCTATATTTTCGTAATTTTTCGGAGTCGTTTAACCCCAAGGGCAAAATTGTAATTTCACCAATTGTTTTCACTAATTACCGTTTTACATTTTCCTAATTACTATCCTAATCACCCGTATTCTAGTCGGCAGATAGCTCCAAAACCCTCACATGGCAGCCCATGTGTTTTGTAATCTCTAAAGTTAGTCAAAAGCTAACTTTGTCATTAAATAGCTTTGACTAATTATTAATTGCTTAATTATTTTATTAATTCTTATTACCTATATAATCCCCCGTACTTATACTATCTCCTCTTCAATTATCTCCTAGGTAAACAACGAAACCCACCCCCCTCTCATTCACGCACAGGCCTGACCCCCTCCCCTGTTTCTCTCTCCCTAAACTAATCCCCTGGGAACTCAAAACCAAACCCATACTGTACTTACCCTCTCCCTCTTCGTTCTTCTCCAACGAGCTCATCCCCGAGCTTCGCCACCGCACGAACACCGTGAGAGTTCCACCCTCGCACAGACCGCGTCCCCCACTCGTTGGCAATCCGACGTACACCGCCGAGCGCCGCAAACCGCTGCCCGCCCACCGCGCCGTCGTCGACAAGAGGCAGATCCGCCCCCGTCAGCTCGAGCAGCACACCCCGCTGGCCTCCCTCCGATGCAGTGACCGTCACCGCCGCTTCACAGCGACTCGCCACCACTCGATGCCGCCGCCGAGCGCCACTAACGGCGACCCCGCCTCCCCAGCAGCTCGAATCGCCGCTCACCGATCGGAGCACCACCCCGCTCCGCCGTCAGGAGCTCCTCGCTGCTCCGCCCAGACCCATCCCCACGACGACCCGGAGCGCCGCTCTCCGTCGACGACAGCCCGACCTCCCCACTCTCCGACGTCTCCCTCCGCCCGCTCTCCGGCCACGCATCGCCGCTGTCCCCTCGTCCGACAGCCCCTCGACAACCGCCCCAGCTCGTCGCTCCGGCGATCACGCCGTCCGCCTCCGCCCGTGCGCCCACGTCTCCGACCGCCTGAAGCCCACGCCCCGCCATACGACAGCTTCCGCCGCCGCCGCTTCGCAGCGAACCACCACCGAGCTCCTCCCCGCTGAGCTCTCGCCCACACTCCCTCTCTCTCTCAGTTTCTCTCTGTCAAAGGTAAGGATGATGACGTTTGGGTTTTTAAATAAACAAATACATTTTTAATACGTATTTAAATACATATTTACGTATTTAAGTTTATTTATAAATTGATCTTATTGGATTTAAATTGATAGTAATTCGTACAGGCCTCAGAAAATTGCGAGGCTAGTCCCAGAAAATCAGAAACATCGAAACGAATCCATTGGCGCTGGTTTCATCGCCATAAGGCAAGTATATTTCTCACAGTGAATTTTTAAAGGCAAAACTTAAATAGGTTAAAATCCTTTTAAAATTCGTAGCTTGCAATTTTTACACATACCGCTGTATGATAAAAATATATGTTACAGTACTTGTAAATACGATCGTTTTGACATCTTATTTACAGAATTCCGACGTACGGTTTGCCCGGAATAAATCTTTGAAGATATGTTGTAATGATAAATTCTTGTTTTAAAAATCCTTTTAAAATTCGTAATCTGTGATTTTTACGTACACTTATGTACGATAAAAATATATGTCGTAGTACTAGTGAATACGATCATTTTGACACCTTGTTTGAAGAATTATGATGTACGGTTTGCTCTAAACAATTCCTTGAACATATGTTTTAACAATCATTTCTTGATTTAAAATTGCTTTTTGGGTATTTAAAAATTGTTTAAAAATTGTTTAAAAATCTTGAAAAATAACTACTAGTCTTAGAAAGTATTTTAAGCTAATTTAAACTCATTTTCTTAGTTAAAATCATATCTTACCCGTTCTTTCATCTATTTAAGTGAATTTTTATGTTTTCATTTAATTGCTGAATCAAGTCGTGAAGTTGTGAACTTTGGTGAAACTGTTGTACGGACTACTGAGACACTGAGACTGAATTGACTGAATGGAAGATGGAACTTCAACAATATTGAATGGAAGATGGAACTTTAATAATATAGAATGGAAGATGGAATTTCAATAATAGACAGATAGTACACATTCTTTTGACCGCCACTTGACTTGACCTGGGATTGGGGTAGTCTATGATCACACGTGTCACAGAATGACTGGATGCGCCATACTAAATTACCTCCAACACATTACGGGGGTTAGAACCTTGACCGTTGCCATATCGGAACGGTGGGTAAGCCTCGGAGTTGCTCCCGTCGCAGGCTGCATGTTGGTTATCTCTAGTACTCTTGGACATTGACTTATCACTAGGATAGACTGGTTATTGATTATTGTTCTAACCTCTTTTTCTACAGGATTGCTACAGTATGATTATTGAATGCTAAATTGTCACAGGTTATAGATGACATTGCTAATTGTTATTGAATAATGAAATTGCTACAGGTTGCAAATAGTATTGCAAATGGCTATCAAATGATTAAGTTGCTGCAGGTTGCAAATGTTTAACTGCTTTAACTGCTTTAACTGTTTTAACTGCTTTAACGCTTTTAAGTTCAACTTATTACTGCTCTTTAATTCTTTTAAAGTTAAAATTATTGCTTGTTCTTAACTCATTTAAAGTTTAAACTTATTGTTTGTCTTTAAAAGTTCAGTATTGTTTAATTTTAAAATGTCAGACGTTTTGGTTTTGAGATTATCTTACCGAGTAAACCTCGCTGACGGACATTTCATTTTGTTGTTTTACGAAATGTCCGTCAGGTATCGATAGTGTGTTCTTTGAAGACATTGCTACAGGAGTCAAGCCAGTGCTTGACGAGCACGTGGAGTACCTTCCCACAGAAGATTAGACAATCCCCTTCGCGACTGTTTCTTTACATTTAAAATAGTGTAATTTGTGTACCTTGTTTGTATTGCTATACTAGGCCCAAGTTGTATCTTAATTATTGTACGCTGGATATGTAATAATGTGTGTTTGAGCTGCTTCTTAAATTTGCATGCAAGGATCTACAATTTTTATACAGACGCTTAGTGTGTTTAAGCCAAGGAGGAAGAAAAAAGGAAAGGATTCCAAAAGAAAAAAAAAGTACTCCTCCTTGTTTTAAGCACATCGCGGACCCGCTCGCGTCCTCGCTCCTGGTAGAATGGGAAGCGGGGCGTGACAGGTTTTGGTGGCGGCCCATGCAGGTCATGCTTATGCAAATACTTTAAGATCGGTTTAAATGACATTAATATCTAAGTGTACAACTAGAATAGATTTATTCTAACCTACTTTACATTGCGGTTTGTTTTGAAGTATGTCAGGTCGACCAGATACTCACAGCGTCACCAACAACGACATCTTGGGTATCGTAAAGGAAATACTGGAAATTCAACCCCATATTCTCCACGAGGCTGCTGAACCAGTAATCACTGGTATATTTGAATCTTTTCCCTCTACGTCAATTTGACACCCATCGCCTTTATTATCATTGATAGCATACTTTATCGTGCTACATGTATTTGTCTTCATAGCGTGTCCACTTCTTGATTTGGAAGTTTCCTATTACTCCTTATCATAAAATTCGCAAAGAACTATTTCCATTGAACCTCATTACTTTTTCAAACTCTTAACCCTTGCTTAAGAACTCGTGTTCCATTCTTGGTTATACCCTCCCTAATAATCTCTTTTTCTAGCAGTTATAGTTATTTTCATATGTTGAACCATCTACCCACTTCATCACTTTTCCTTCAGTTGATGATGGCACACATATAAATGATAAGCTTCCTTCAATGGACCATGATCCGGTCAATGTGCTTGGCTAAAGTTTGTTGGATCAACCTAGCTAGACTGGGTATAAGTGATCCTGACTTAGTCACTTCTCTGGCCGTGTCCGCTGGACCGCAAGGACGTGAATCATGATTATGTAACGCCATCGATCTTCATCACGGTCACCCTTCCTTTATCTTGATGACCTTTCGATTGACTTTGTTAGAATCTTTCCATTGCTTGAACCCTAGCTACGTTTATTTTAAGGAGGGTAGCATTCGGTTTTGGATCACCAGAAATTTGAGTTCGACAACGGAAGCAGATCAAAGAACGCTCAGGAGTATTTGAGGATGGTACAAAAAAAATTTGAGACGAGCCAAACCACGACTTGTAAGTATAGACTGTTACGTCTTCTTCTTCTTTCTTAAGCTTGTATTTCTTTTCTACTCCCTACTTTCGCATTATACCTGATTTTCCTATAGTTTGAATCCTTTTCCACCTACCATTTCCCCCTATTTATTTCCTTTGTCCGCTTCCTCACCTCGAGCCCCATGCCCACCTAACCGTCTACCCTACCGACGACTTTCGGTGCCCCTCTTTTTATTTAAAAGACCCCCTTCTTCCTCACCAAGCCACCCGTAGTTTCCCCTACGCCGTATCGACTTCCACTCCTCTTCCCGGCCTCTTCCCCAAGCGAACTCGACCCATCTCACCTCCAGTTCCTCCGGCCTCTCCCGAAGTTCCACCACCCCACCCTACTCCGGTAACACCCGCCACGTCAAGCAGTCACAGCCACCATAGATCGACAACCACCGATGGCCCTCCAACGATATGTTTTGGGATTTTTGGCCTTGGCCACAACCCTCGCCACCACCCTCGCTGTAGCCGTATGGTTGAGATCTTGGGAAGCCGTGATCATTGGGCTTCTCTTGAGCTCTCTGCCCTGGATCTCACCCAGGTTGAGCTCCCGTTTAGGCTTCCTCTTGCGTCTACTCCTTTTGGTTTGCGGGAAAGTGTGTTTTTGGTTGTTCATTTGTTGGGTGATGTTGGGTGTTGCGAATGTCAAGTATTGGTCTACGGAAGGAGTGATGTCGATGATTATTGGCATGATATTGGCCTTGGGAGTTGAAGTTGGATGTAGGCCTTGTGCTTGGCTCTGGATGAGAGCTTGGATCTTGCCTTATTGTGGGATATTATGGAGATTGATGGAAGGAATACTGGCAGTGAATACTGACTTTGGGTGTTGTACTTACCTTTGGACGTTGATTTGGACGTTAGCATGTGGTTAGGCATTATGGAGATTGATGTTGTTGGTACCCGTGAATTAGTCGTTACATGCTATATTACGAAGGACGCCTTTGGCTAGACCCAGTTAGTCACCAATAGCACGAATAAACTTTATGGTCTTCTGTTTTTATAGCTTGCTACTGGCTTATCACCTCAGGTTCCAAGTTCGAACAGAGGTTGTCATCATAATAGCCCTCATTTTCATGTGATGTTATTTTCTCATATTAATTTTGGACTACTTGAGAAGTCAGAGTAACTTTTGTAATGATACTGGTCTTAGGAATAGTTACGAAAGCTAGGATGATGTTAATGCTTATTAGAAATATCTCTTGCTTTCTTGATGCCGTGATATCACATTATATTTCATGCTATGAACAACTTATTTTCTAAATTGTAATTTTCATCAAGTTTTCCATTTTATCATTTATTTGCTTGAGCTTCTTAATAACAGTAATTATTTTATTTTATAAAGTTTTGAGAAATTCCGAGGACGGAATTATTTTAAGGAGGGTAGAATGTAATGACCCGTATTCATCCATACCCTTTTTCTACGTATTTTATTAATTAATGATATTTTATAATGGTTTGTTAGGAGTTGTACATCAAAATAGTTTTAAATCATTTTAAAAAAAAATGTTTTGTGGAACCAATATAGTTATAGCCTATTTTAGGGTATACGAGTACCATCCTAAATCCCGAAATGATTTTTATAATTATTTAAACTCAATTTTAATATTACAGCCGTAACAATTATTTTTCTAAGTAAACGTTTTCAAAATGGTTTCAAACTTATACATTATCACTCTAAGATCATTTACAGCCCCCCGCATTAATTTCATAATTTTTCGAAGTCGAATCAATAGAGAACCTGCAAACCCGCTTACTAAACGTTTTGGACCAAAACACGTATTTCCTTAGTCCAAACTACGAAATGGACCTCGTAGTCACGATCCTCGTGACGATACGAACCCGTGGCTATATTTTCGTAATTTTTCGGAGTCGTTTAACCCCAAGGGCAAAATTGTAATTTCACCAATTGTTTTCACTAATTACCGTTTTACATTTTCCTAATTACTATCCTAATCACCCGTATTCTAGTCGGCAGATAGCTCCAAAACCCTCACATGGCAGCCCATGTGTTTTGTAATCTCTAAAGTTAGTCAAAAGCTAACTTTGTCATTAAATAGCTTTGACTAATTATTAATTGCTTAATTATTTTATTAATTCTTATTACCTATATAATCCCCCGTACTTATACTATCTCCTCTTCAATTATCTACCAGGCAAACAACGAAACCCACCCCCCTCTCATTCACGCACAGGCCTGACCCCCCTCCCCTATTTCTCTCTCCCTAAACTAATCCCCTGGGAACTCAAAACCAAACCCGTAGTGTACTTCCCCTCTCCCTCTTCGTTCTTCTCCAACGAGCTCATCCCCGAGCTTCGCCACCGCACGAACACCGTGAGGCTTCCACCCCCGCACAGACCGCGTCCCCCACTCGTTGGCAGTCTGACGTACACCGCCGAGCGCCGCAAACCGCTGCCCGCCCACCGCGCCGTCATCGACAAGAGGCAGCTCCGCCCCCGTCAGCTCGAGCAGCGCACCCCGCTGGCCTCCCTCCGATGCAGTGACCGTCGCCGCCACTTCACAGCGACTCGCCACCACTCGATGCCGCCGCCGAGCGCCCCTAACGGCGACCCCGCCTCCCCAGCAGCTCGAAGCGCCGCTCACCGATCGGAGCACCACCCCGCTCCGCCGTCAGGAGCTCCTCGCTGCTCCGCCCAGACCCATCCCCACGGCGACCCGGAGCGCCGCTCTCCGTCGACGGCAGCCCGACCTCCCCGCTCTCCGACGTCTCCCTCCGCCCGCTCTCCGGCCACGCATCGCCGCTGTCCCCTCGTCCGACAGCCCCTCGACAACCGCCCCGGCTCGTCGCTCCGGCGATCACGCCGTCCGCCTCCGCCCGTGCGCCCACGTCTCCGACCGCCTGAAGCCCACGCCCCGCCGTACGACAGCTTCCGCCGCCGCCACTTCGCAGCGAACCACCACCGAGCTCATCCCCGCCGAGCTCTCGCCCACACTCCCTCTCTCTCTCAGTTTCTCTCTGTCGAAGGTAAGGATGATGACGTTTGGGTTTTTAAATAAACAAATACGTTTTTAATACGTATTTAAATACGTATTTACGTATTTAAGTTTATTTATAAATTGATCTTATTGAATTTAAATTGATAGTAATTCGTACAGGCCTCAGAAAATTGCGAGGCTAGTCCTAGAAAATCAGAAACATCGAAACGAATCCATTGGCGCTGGTTTCATCGCCATAAGGCAAGTATATTTCTCACAGTGAATTTTTAAAGGCAAAACTTAAATAGGTTAAAATCCTTTTAAAATTCGTAGCTTGCAATTTTTACACATACCGCTGTACGATAAAAATATATGTTACAGTAATTGTAAATACGATCGTTTTGACATCTTATTTACAGAATTCCGACGTACGGTTTGCCCGGAATAAATCTTTGAAGATATGTTGTAATGATAAATTCTTGTTTTAAAAATCCTTTTAAAATTCGTAATCTGTGATTTTTACGTACACTTATGTACGATAAAAATATATGTCGTAGTACTAGTGAATACGATCATTTTGACACCTTGTTTGAAGAATTATGATGTACAGTTTGCTCTAAACAATTCCTTGAACATATGTTTTAACAATCATTTCTTGATTTAAAATTGCTTTTTGGCTATTTAAAAATTGTTTAAAAATTGTTTAAAAATCTTGAAAAATAACTACTAGTCTTAGAAAGTATTTTAAGCTAATTTAAACTCATTTTCTTAGTTAAAATCATATCTTACCCGTTCTTTCATCTATTTAAGTGAATTTTTATGTTTTCATTTAATTGCTGAATCAAGTCGTGAAGTTGTGAACTTTGGTGAAACTGTTGTACGGACTACTGAGACACTGAGACTAAATTGACTGAATGGAAGATGGAACTTCAACAATATTGAATGGAAGATGGAACTTTAATAATATAGAATGGAAGATGGAATTTCAATAATAGACAGATAGTACACATTCTTTTGACCGCCACTTGACTTGACCTGGGATTGGGGTAGTCTATGATCACACGTGTCACAGAATGACTGGATGCGCCATACTAAATTACCTCCAACACATTACGGGGGTTAGAACCTTGACCGTTGCCATATCGGAACGGTGGGTAAGCCTCGGAGTTGCTCCCGTCGCAGGCTGCATGTTGGTTATCTCTAGTACTCTTGGACATTGACTTATCACTAGGATAGACTGGTTATTGATTATTGTTCTAACCTCTTTTTCTACAGGATTGCTATAGTATGATTATTGAATGCTAAATTGTCACAGGTTATAGATGACATTGCTAATTGTTATTGAATAATGAAATTGCTACAGGTTGCAAATAGTATTGCAAATGGCTATCAAATGATTAAGTTGCTGCAGGTTGCAAATGTTTAACTGCTTTAACTGCTTTAACTGTTTTAACTGCTTTAACGCTTTTAAGTTCAACTTATTACTGCTCTTTAATTCTTTTAAAGTTAAAATTATTGCTTGTTCTTAACTCATTTAAAGTTTAAACTTATTGTTTGTCTTTAAAAGTTCAGTATTGTTTAATTTTAAAATGTCAGACGTTTTGGTTTTGAGATTATCTTACCGAGTAAACCTCGCTGACGGACATTTCATTTTGTTGTTTTACGAAATGTCCGTCAGGTATCGATAGTGTGTTCTTTGAAGACATTGCTACAGGAGTCAAGCCAGTGCTTGACGAGCACGTGGAGTACCTTCCCACAGAAGATTAGACAATCCCCTTCGCGACTGTTTCTTTACATTTAAAATAGTGTAATTTGTGTACCTTGTTTGTATTGCTATACTAGGCCCAAGTTGTATCTTAATTATTGTACGCTGGATATGTAATAATGTGTGTTTGAGTTGCTTCTTAAATTTGCATGCAAGGATCTGCAATTTTTATACAGACGCTTAGTGTGTTTAAGCCAAGGAGGAAGAAAAAAGGAAAGGATTCCAAAAGAAAAAAAAAGTACTCCTCCTTGTTTTAAGCACATCGCGGACCCGCTCGCGTCCTCGCTCCCGGTAGAATGGGAAGCGGGGCGTGACAGTACTTTTTTCTCTCTCTTCTTTGACTTAAGCTAGCACAATAAGCGTTAATTAGAAAAAGCAGGTCCCTGCACATGAATTTCTCAGAAGCAGCATAAATAGTCATTACATTACAAATACCAGCGTCCAAAGCAAAGTACACAAGCAATTAAGGCCTAGCATGGTCGTACAATCTGCTGAAAGCAAACACACCTGAAAACAACAATTTAAATAATAAATTTGAAATAGAAATGTCCCGCCCTAGGCTTTTGCAGTGAGGATCTCAACGTCTTCGTAGATCTGATCAGCGGGGTCCACCTCTAAAGTAGGATCCTCAAAAGTGGGGTCCTCGAGGTACACTGTCTCTGAACCTAACATATATTTCATAAATACATTGAAATATATGTCAGTGATAAGCTCGACAAGATATTTAAAGTAATGAAACGAAAAACAACTAGAAAAGGACAAAAGAGCATTAGTACACAGTTATGAATAATAAGTGCAGAAAAGTAAAGCACGAGCATGTATAGATTTGTAGTTTAAAATTAAAACAGTTGTATGTTGAGTATTTGAGTATTTGTGCTTGTGATAAGTCCATGTCTGAGTAGGTAAATGTTCTCGATACACCCTATCATCGGGGGTTTACCGTGACGCTTCTTGCCATTCCTAACCTGGAAGATGGCCAAGATGCTTGCCTCCATTAGTGTGGTTTGGAGGTAGCTGTAAGATGTTCAAGCAACATTTACAGACTCTACTACATGAACCAACCCCACCCAAAGTGTCTGTCTAGTCATCGACTTGGTTTCACCCCATCTGTATTCGATGGATATCACATATGTGTTTCGAGTTTGTAACATACTCTTTTTTCCAAATTAGTTCAACTTGCTAGCATGCAGGTAGTAAAAGTAGTTTAATTTAATAACAGGCATGGAGTGAATTGTTCCAAACGATCAACATTAATATGACAAGTCCATTTAAATTAGAAGACAACGAGCGAAATGAAACCACACTATTTGACTACTAAAAGTCGACAAGCATATTTAAATAAGATTTAGTACTAAGTTTGAACGGTTCGATTCGCAATTCATTTACCACAAATACTTGCCTCGGGGTGATGTTGGGTGTCCAAGTGATGGTAACGTGAGGCATGTCTTATCTGCGTTAATAGATTTGTGGTATTAGATTAATAGTCAACAACTAGTTAAAATATTTTAAACTAGCTTACTAAAAATAATGTTAACTTAAAAACTAACGTTAACTAATAATTTACGTTATAATAACTTAACCTTATACTTAATTATTAACTTAAAATAAGTTATATAACTTAAAAATATAACTTTAAAAAATAACTTAAACTAACTTACTAGAAGTAACATTAACTTAAGTGAACTAATCATTAACTATAACTTAACTTGCTTATATGATAACATTAACTACATTAATACTAACTTAACTTATTAAACTTACTAGAAAAATTAATAACTTTAACTTAATAACTGAACTTTACTTAACTTATATTAATATATATCCTTATATTAAAACACAGGGATTGATGGGATTTTTGTCCTACTAGGACAAACATCCCATCGTTGGTTTTTTTTGTTTTTTGGGTTTTTTTAGAAAGAACCCCCTACAAATCCCTAATTGCGCGGAATACTGCCCCTTTACACCTCTTTTAAAAATAACCCTCGCTTTTGCTGTTTTGCACTTGACCCCCCCACAATCCCCACACACACCCTCCCTTCTCCGCTTTCTCCCCTTGGCTTCCGATCGGGTCTTTGTTGGTCATCCGTCTTGATTTTTGCTGTGCACGTGTGCACGTGATTTTTTCTAGTATATATATATATATATAAAACCTTATATAATAAAACCTTACCCTTAACTGTTAACTTAATAACTTATATATATATATATATATATATATATATATATATATATATATATATATATATATATATATATATATATATATATATATATATATATATATATATATAAATATATAAACAAAAAAATGTCCGATTTTTGCGGTCCTGGCGTTTCAGCGATTGGAGGCGGCGCTCCCTTGAATCCTGATCGCGGCGGCTCGTTGCTGGAGTATGATCGCGATTCAGCGATTGGAGACGGCGCTCCTTTGGTTCCTGATCGCGGCGGCTCACTTCTGGAGAATGATCGCGATTTTGGTATGGGGGGTGGCACAACGAAAACTACCATCGGGAATTTTGACTTTGGAGGCGTTGTTGAAGGGGGTTCATCCTCGTTGGGGTGCTCGGTTAACGTTAACTCTGTTGCGGCTGGCCATGGACCTACCCTGGTCAAGGCATCTGTGCTTCCTGTGGATGGAGAGGAATCTCTTGTTACTAAGGTTGCGGGTTCTATCAGATCTACAAGACCGGATCTCATCGCTCCTGAATCCGGCGGCCAGGATAATGGCTGGCATAGAGTGCAATCTCGGAGAAATCGAAGTAAAGAGGGCGGCCAAGTTCGCTCTGTTCATCATTATGGCAGAGACAGTTATCGTTTTGGGGGTCCAAAGAAGAGTTGGCGTTCTGGGAAGGAGCCAACTGTTGCTTTGGCCAAACGACCTGCGCCATTTGGGAAGGAGGTTGCTGTTGGAAACAGGGTTGGGGGTCACCATGTGTTTGACAAAATGCCTGTGAGGCCTGTTTCATCAATTACAGTCAATCCCGCCGTTGGTAAGAAATCTTGGCTAGATATCTGTGCTACTCGACGTAAATACGCTGACCCCTTGGTTATGACCCATATGCCACCACCAAATCCTGAGAATGGTGTGGTCAAGATTAAAGTGGCTGACTCTATGGTTGAGGCGGGCGCCTCTCGTTGGCAAAATACCCTGGTGGGATATGTGTTGGGTGATGTCCCGTATTTTGGGCAAATCAAGTCTTGGACTGAGAGACTATGGCGTATCAAAGGGGGCTTACGTATTTTTTCAAGAGAGAATGGGTATTTTTATTTCAGATTTGATAATGAGGTTGATCGGGATTCCATTTTACATGGGGGGCCTTGGTTGTTTGATGGGCGTTTGGTAGTACTACAAAAATGGACCTCTAATACCCAGCATGATAGAGATATCCTAACAGCAGTTCCAGTTTGGGTGCAATTTCATAATCTCCCCCTTTCTATGTGGACTATGGAAATTTTTAATCTGTTGGCAAGTGCGGTAGGCGTGCCTATTTGCCTAGACAAGGCAACTGCTAATCTAGATAGAATCTCCTATGCCAGATGTTTGGTAGAAGTCGATGCCAAGTCTGAGCTCCTGAGAAGTGTATTAATTGAGAGGGATGACCTATCCTCAATCAGTATAAATGTTAAGTATGAAGGTGAACCCCCCAGATGTGCGGGATGCGTCTGCTTTGGTCACTTGGACTCTCAATGCCCTATTAAATCTTCGGATCAGGTGACTCCTAATGAGGCCCCTTCAATCCAAATGACTTCAAATCACTCTGATTGCATTGATGTTAACAATGTAAAATCAGCTTTGGATACATCTCTGTCCAGTTTGGCTAATAACCCTGCTCTTAAGGAGGGGGTACTGATTGATAAACCTTCGCTTGTTGACACCTCTGTGTCCATCGGACCTCAGTGTCCGGTTGTTGATTGCGCCCACCAAGGTAGTGTGATGCTACCTGAGGCAAATCATGCTATTAACCCAGGTGCTAAGTTGCTTAATGGCATGCCAGGAAATGCTCCAACAGATGTGCTACAGGCTGAGACCAATATTCAAAAAGATGATTTAATGCCCCCTGAATGCCCTACTACAACAAACATTGCTTGGGAGGTTGAACATGCCGTAATTAGAGCTGCAGCACCCCTTGCAAAACCGAAATCTGTTGTTCAATCTGATATCCGGCGCAGCTCGCGACGCACAGTCGCCTCCAGTGCTCAGCCGGCCGGCCCCAATCCTTGATGTCTATTCTCATCTGGAACACGAGAGGTCTGAATAATGTGGTACGCCGTTCAGATCTTAAATCTAGTCTTAAATTGCTAAAGCCATCAATTGTTTGTTTGTTGGAAACCAAAGTGGAAGCTTCCAATGAGGATAGGATTTCTAAATGTTTTCCGAATTGTTGGAGGTTCCTGGATAATAGATCTTGTCATAAGGGAGGTCGAATTATTATCTACTATAATAGCTTGGTTTGGAGCTGCTCCTCTACTACTGTCTCGGCTCAGCGTATTACTTCCCTGTTCACCAATGTGGGCGGGCTTTCTTTTGGTCTTTCTGCAATTTATGGGATGAATCTTGCCACTTCCCGTACTGAACTATGGAACGATCTTGTCTCTGACCACAACACTTTTCATAACATCCCCTGGGTCGTGGGCGGGGATTTCAACTGCATCCGCAATGTCAAAGAGAAATTAGGTGGCCGTGCTGTAGATCCTATTTCTATGGATGCTTTTAATGCTTGTCTGGGTCACTGCCAGCTTATTGAAATGAAGTGTATCGGTAACACCATGAGCTGGAGCAATAGGCGTCTTGGTTCTTGCCGAATTGCGGCACGGTTGGACAGAGTGCTTTGCAACATACATTGGATTGATCTTCTTCCGCATGTGTTTCTTGAATATCTCCCTGCAAGCTCTAGCGACCATTCTGCTATGCACATTAAGCTTCATGCTCAGGTACTTACTAATCCAAGGCCCTTTAAATTTTTTAATTCCTGGACTTCGTTGCCAGGATTCCATGATTTAATCATAAATAACTGGGGGCACCAGCCGGGAGGAACTTACTTGAAGAGACTCTTTAATAATCTCAAGCATCTTAAAGGCATTCTCAAAAATTGGGCCAGCCATCACAAATCTGCCACTACTACATGCCGCCAGGAGCTTCTTTCTTTACAAATTAACCCTCGCCTGCATTCTTGTTCTAAGTTACAATCTCTGGAGAGGACAGCGTTGCAAAACCTTGCTAAATCCCTTGATAGGGAGGAGGAGGATCTGAGACAGAAGAGTAGGCAGAGTTGGTTAAATCTTGGGGACAGGAATTCCAAATTCTTTTACACTGCAATGAAGGCTAGGCTATGTCACAACAGCCTTAGTCACCTTATTAATGGAAATGGGATTTCAGATCGGGATTCTAACCTTCGGAAGGATGCCCCCGCCTATTTTAAAAATTTATACAATTAGGAGAGTTATTGGACTGTCTTTCCAAATCTTATTCCGAAGCGGAAACTTACTACAGAGGCTTCTAACTGGATGGATAGGCATGTGTCGGCGTCTGAGATCAAATTTGCGGTTTTCCAAATTGGGAAAGACAAAGCTCCAGGGCCTGATGGGTTTAATGCTCATTTCTTCCAAAGTGCTTGGGGTATAGTGGGGGAGGATGTGATTAAGGGTATTTCCTCCTTCTTCACTACGGGAATCATGCTAGATCATGTTAATCACACCTTCCTGACTCTTGTCCCTAAAAATGCTAATGCTGCTGGGTTGGGTGATTACAGGCCTATTGCCTGTTGTAATGTCATCTATAAAATTATCAGTAAAGTCTTGTGTAATAGGCTGAAGCATGTTATTTCAGAGCTTATATCTCCTAATCAGTCTGCCTTCCTCAAGGATAGACTCCTCTCTGACTGTTCTCTCATTGCCCATGAGCAGATCCGTGACTTCAGCAACCCAATGGGTTCTAGAGCTTGCATTAAATTGGACCTCCATAAGGCTTTTGACAGTGTAAACAGAGAATTTGTCTATTTCCTCCTTCACCAAATGGGGTTCGGTCACAGGTTTATCAATTGGATAACACAATGCATCTCCTCACCGATTTTCTCTGTCCTTATTGAGGGCTCGCCTGAGGGATATTTCACCTCTAACAGAGGTTTGCGCCAAGGTGATCCCCTATCGCCATATCTCTTTGTCCTAATTATGGAGGCCTTCTCTCTTCTCTTGGCAAGAGCGGAATCTGCCAGAGCCATCCAGCCAATGAGACGCACTGGTGCCATTTCTCATCTATTATTTGCAGACGACTTACTAATCTTTTGCCGTGCAAATCCTCATTCGATAAACGGCCTTCAGGAATTATTGACATTATTCAATCAATATTCGGGGCTCCATATTAATTGGAATAAAAGTGCGGTCATCTTCAGTAAAGGCACTAAGAATCCAAGGGGACTTGCAGATATGCTTGGTATTAATATGGTGACTAGCCTTTCTACTTACCTGGGGCTCCCTCTTTCTTCAACCTACCCGAAAGCCTCCTTATTCAACCGACTTGTGGACAGGTGTAAAAAGAGATTATTGGGTTGGTCGTCTTCTCTTCTTTCCACATCAGGACGGATTGAACTGGTTCGTACCGTTATTTTCGGGATGGTATCTTTTTGGATGCAGGCTTATTGTATTCCTCCCTCAGTTCTCCGTACCATCTCTTCTATGTGTAGGAAATTTATATGGGGTAAACTAAGTATGTGGGCTTGGAAGGACCTTTGTGTGCCTAAGAAAGATGGGGGTGTTGGCCTGAGACGCTTGGAGGACTTGAATGTCGCTTCTGGAATTCGGCTAACTTGGCGAATGCTTGGCACTAATGGAATATGGGCTAATTACATGAGGAAAAATTACACTGCTCTATCTAGATCCTTTTATACTACTAAAGCAACGCCTACACAATCCGGAACTTGGAAGTTCATTCTCAGATACCGTTATCTCTCTCAAAAATTAATTAAGCGTACTCTGGGGGACGGTATAAGTACATCATTTTGGTACGATAATTGGCATCCCAAGGGGCCCCTTCACTTACTTCACCCTCCGGCCCCCGGAACTGAGAATTCCAGTGTTAGTGATTTTTGTACTGATCAAGGGTGGGCCGATGCTGATTCCATTCGGGCTTTGCTTCCTATACTGCGTACAACCAAGCCTGGGATTGGGTTGGACACGTGGTCTTGGGCTACTGGGAAACCATTCAGTTTCAATGCGGCTTGGCAAGGTGCCCGTGAAACTGGGGCTCCATTCCGATATTATCCAAATGTCTGGCACTCTCTGGCCGTACCTAAGATGTCTCTATGCCTACTTAGAGCGCTGCGCAATAAACTTCCGACAAAAGATCATCTTAACAAAAGGGGAATGCAAGTTGAGCAATCTTGTATCCTCTGTGCTGGCAACATACCCGAAACTGCTAGACATTTATTTTTTAAATGTGATTTCTCCCGTTATATTCTCAGTCGCAGCTTATTGAAGATTGGTTACTCAGGGAACGTGCCTATGTCACTTGAGAGTACATGTAACTTAATCAACGCGAGATATAAACTTTCTGACCCCATTGGAATCTTAGCTAAAGCGGTGCTATCTACCATGGTCTGGCACATATGGAGGGAGCGAAACAAGCGTATTTTCCAAGGCATCCGAAAGGGTAAAACAGTAATTTTTGATGATATGGCAGCTGACATCATTATTACCTTGAAAAATCTGGATTTAGATGGGGCTTCTGATTTGACGCCCTTTTCAAATTGGGGAATTATTGACACGGGCTAATATCTTGATTGCGATGTAGCATATCTTATTTTGACATTTCTTGTACATTCTTAGAATGCCATCAACTTAAGTTGGCTAGAGGTAGTGGGTGACGGCGCTTGTGCCCTATCCCCTCTCCCCTAACCACCTTCTGCTTTGATTAGGCATTTTCTTCTGTACATTTCTCATTTTTAATAAAGTTTGCTCTTATTTTTCAAAAAAAAAAATATATATATATATAAACTTATATATATAAAAAACTTACCCTTATCAATTTCTCCCCCCTCTCTCTGTCGTTCTCCCTTCTCTTCTGTTTCTTTTCTTTCCTTTTTTTGTTTACGCAGGAAACTCACAGCGACAGGGGGCGGACGGCGAAGGGGGCATGCGGCGGCGGCGGCCCGGGTGCCTGCAGTGACTGGAGGCGTAGTGGGGTCCGGCAGCGGCTTCGGGCGGCTCGCGGCGGTGGGATCCGAGGGCACGGCGGCGTTCCAGGGGCGGCGGCGTGATTCGGGGGTATGGCGGGGTGGATCGGGGGTCACGGCATTATGGGTCATGGCGGCACACAGCGGGGCTGATCGGCGGCTTCCAGGGCACGACGACGGCGGCTTCCAGGGGCACGTCGACGGCGGCTTCGGCTCGATTTCTAAAATTTGGTTCCAATTGGATTGATTTTGATTTTGATTTTCCAATTCCTGATTTTTTTTCGATCTCAGATTTTGTTTTGATTTGGGTTGAAAGGAGGATGTGGAGTGGCTGATTTGGGTTGGGTTGTGGTGGTGGTGGTGGGATGGCTGATTGTTGTTGTATGGAGGATGGGATGGCTGATGCTGTTGTTGTTGTTCCTGTTGGTTTAAGAAGAAAGTGGAGGGGGAGACATCTCCTTGATGAGGAGTGAGCTAGATGTGGGTGGGAAGTGAAGGCGATGGTTGGATCTCACCTGTATCTCGGTGGGATGAAATGGTGTAGGGTTAGGGGTTGATTAGGGTAGGTGGATACGGTTGGGAGGGTTAGGCTTAAAAGTGAACTGGTAATTAGTAGTTTAATTAGCTAATAGTAATAAGTTAATTACTAATTAAATTTTCATTAAAAGTAATTTAGTTATGGTTAATAGGTCAATAGTTACACTATGGTAAAAACTAAAAATCGAGACGCGCTCGCGTCGACGTGTGGAAGGAAAATCATTCGGACAAAAAAACATCCACACAAAAAAACATCCAAACAATCGAAATAAAACTACAAGCACACAACAATCAAACACGACTAAAAATACAGGCCGTTACAAAAGTGTTGAATCAATCTTACCAATTGAATAACTTGAATTTAATAGAAAACTTTTAAGTCTTTCATACCAAGCACGAGGTGCTTGCTTAGGACCATATAAAGCTTTCTTTAATTTAAAAACATGGTTATCCAATGTTTCATGATGGAATCCTGGTGGCTATTCAACATAGACTTCTTCTTTAAGAAATCCATTAAGAAAAACACTTTTAACATCCAACTGAAACAACTTAAAATCTTTATAACATGCAAAAGATAATAACATCCTAATAGATTCAAGACGAGCAACTGGTGCATAGGTTTCATCATAATCAATACCTTCTTCTTGATTATAACCTTGTGCGGCCAGTCGTGCCGTGTTTCTAATTACCTGTCCAGATTCATCCAACTTATGTTTGAATACCCACTTGGTACCAATAATTGGATTATTTGATGGTCTGGATACCAATTCCCAAACATCGTTTCTTTGAAATTGATTGAGTTCCTTCTGCATAGCAATAATCCACGAAATGTCTTCACATGCTTGTTGATGTTCTTTGGTTCAATGGATGAGATAAATGCGCAATGTGACATTTGCTCCATTTGACCACGAGTTCTCACACCATTTGAAATATCACCAATTATCAAGTCTGGTGGATGATTGCGAACTTGTGTATATGCTTTAGGAAGATCTGCATTATCTGAAATAGACTCAACAGAGGGTTTAGTAGCACCACCATCATCAAGTTGAATATTGTTAAAAGAATCAGATAAAGGTAATAAATCCTCATTATCATCAATAATAGTAGAAATAGATGAGGGATTCTCATCAAAAGTGACATGTAATGATTCTTCAATTGATGAAGTTCTTTTGTTATAAACTCTGTAGGCTTTACTACGTGTTGAGTAACCAACAAAAATTCCTTCATCAGATTTTGAATCAAACTCGTCAAGTGTATCTTTAATGTTAAGAATTAAACACTTACATCCAAACACACGAAAATATGATACACGAGGAATGCGATCAAAGAATAATTCAAAACAAGTTTTGTTAAGTAATAGTCTTATAAGAATTCTATTTAAGATATAACATGCAGTTGCAACAGCTTCTGCCCAAAAATATTTTGGTAAGTTACTATCACAAAACATTGTTCTAGCACATTTTTGAAGAGTTCTATTTTTCTTTTCTACTACACCATTTTGTGGAGCAGCTCTATAACAAGAAAAATTATGTGTTATACCATTATCATCACAAAACTTGGAAAAAGATTCATTTTCAAATTCTCCTCTATGATCACCACGAATAGTAATAATGGTTGAAGATTTGATTTTTTGAATCTTTCTACAAAATATGGAAAATTCTTGGAAAGCATCATTCTTATGTTGTAAGAATATAACCCATGTGTATCGTGAATAATCATCAACAATGACAAATGCATATATACTTTTATTCAAAGAAGCTACTCTTGAAGGACCAAATAAATCCAAGTGAAGAAGTTCTAATGGTCTCTTTGTTGAGATAATGTCCTTTGATTTAAAAGAAGATTTGTGTATTTTTCCTTGTTGACAAGCATCACAGAAGTGCTTGTGTTTGAATGAAATGTTTGGCATTCCATTAACTAATTTGTGTTTTGAAATACGTGCAAGATTTTTGAAATTAGTGTGTCCAAAATGTTTGTGCCATAAAAGTGTGTTGTCTGATGAAGCCATCAAACAGTGATTGTGAGTGGCAATAGACATGCATAGGATATAAATATTATTCATATGCTTACCACGAAATAAAATGGACGATATATCAGAATTATAAATAATACAATCATGTTGTTCAAACATAATTTTAAAATTCTTATCACATAATTGACTGATAGAAAGTAAATTATGCTTCAAACCATTAACCAGAAGTACGTCTTCAATGGTAGGTTGATCTGGATTTCCAACTGTTCCAATTCCAATAATATGTCCTTTGTTGTTGTCTCCAAAGGTTACTGTGCCTCCATCTTTGAATTGAACGGTGGAAAGTAAGTTGACGTACATCCACTATCTAAGATCCATCTTTCCTTTTTGGGTACCTGAAAGATAAACATTAAACAATGGTACCCTTTGCTTTAGGGTCCTTGGGATTAGATCTTAGGAAGCCAAACCCAAGTAGAATTTGGCTTACTTATATAATTGTAAGAATGAACAATAGATTGCATATAATTGGAAATGAATAAATCTTTATCATATAAACAAGAATCCTTAGGAACCCATATACTTAGAGTATTAGGTTTTCTAGGAAATGCATTTGAAATATTTCTAAAGTTTGAAACATTTCTTTGTGAAGAAGAAATAATAGGATTAATTTTCTTCGTGTAAATGAATGCATGATTCTTCTTTTGTAGTTTAACATATGTTGTTTTACCACAAAATGAAGATGTGTTACAAGATTTAGATATATTCTTATTTGAATAGCCCAATCATTGTTTATGATTTGCTGGATACTGAAATTGAAGCAAATCATCGAGATTAGTCTTACCTTTGTTAAATTTATTAACATTAGTAGACATCTCATTGTATTTCATCTTTAGTGATGATATATTATTATCCATTTCGGATAGACGTGCATGCAATCCTTGATTCTGATTTTTGAGAATTTCATTCTCTTTATTCAGACTCAAGATTTGAGAAGAAAATATGCCTTTCTCAGTGTTAATTGCATCAGATGAAATGCATTTAGATGAAAGTCATTGATGTTCAAGAACAAGAGCATCATTACTTTGTTTCAAAGACTTATGTTGTGCATTTAGTCTTTTCAAACGAATGAAAAGATCATTAAAAGCATCTAATAATTCTTCATTATCAAAATGACTTACATATCTTTCATCATTTTGTGCCATGAAGCACATGTTGGCCTTTTCTTCATTATCGTTGTCTTCTTCATCAAAAGATGAATCCCATGTTGCTGCGAAGGCTTTCTTCATTCTATCAAACTTTCTTTCTCTCTTGGAATGTTCATTGTTGTTGTTGAAAGTCTTGAAAGTTTGAACTTTGATTTGAGAAGAGGACAATTGATCGTTCGTGGATATTCACCCGAAAAACGATTGTAGTTTTACCGTAAGCGCACGGCATAGTGGCGAGCGGGTATCAAACACATGGAGGACAATTGACGGTATCTTACTTTGATCATCTAGCTATTGATGGAATAAGAATAGCGTTGATGGTAATGTCACAATCGTTCAAATAGCAAATAGAATTCAATATAATAAAGCGTCAAGGGATTGGAAATCCCCACTACGGACCGTCACTCATCCTTGTGGATCACGAATATCAATATTGCAAAGGTTGAATGTAGGTGAACTGGTCGCAACTTAATGGAGAACCAAGCTCAAGCTCACGCTCTCGCGCTATTACCGGTCTATAGCGACCTAGATTAGAGCCCACTCTCGTGCAAACCCTAACCTAAGCCACTAGCGTGAAGATCGACATCATCGTCTAATCGCAACTCGAGTCCACTCTCGTGCAAACTCGAGCTTCGACCTAGGTTATAATAGTTCGTATTCGTCCAATCTCTTGCAAACGTATATTATTATAGATTTATAATAAAAATCCTAGCTTTGGTCCAATCTCTTGCAAACCAAATCAAGAGAATCTCAATTATAAACCTAAATCAAATATCTAGGGCTTCCCATCGATTTGGGTCCAATCTCTTGCAAATCCCAATCGATGGAACTACTTAGCTAGTCGTAATAAATCAATCACAACCCAACCTTTCTTCAATCCTAGCAACAATTCTATTCATTCATCACAATTCAAAGATCGGGTCCATAGGGTTCATCCCCATGCCCTAGAACGAATAAACTACTCACAAATCATCATGAAAATCTTAGAAATAAAGCAATAGATCATAGCACAATTCATAGTAGAGAAGAGACAATTCATAAAAATAAGAGTTTTAGCAAGAAAGAACAAACCAAAATTGTCGCCTATGATCTCCAGCTGGGATTTACAAAAGGAATAGCCATAAAAAAATAATAGAAGTCTCTCCTAAAACTAGAGATAAAACTAGGTTTAAATACAAGCCAAATTGGTCCAAAAAATCCTGACAGATTTGCCCCTGCTGACCGGCGCCCCGTTTACGGTATGGGCGCGGTGTCGTTTTACCGCAAGTGCACGGTTAATGTAGGGTGCGGGTTTATCGAACTCAGGGAGGTGGATGTCTTGAGTGGCTACTAGCCTCGCCTAGGTTGTGTGCTAGCTACACGGGTAATGTGGGTGAAAGTGTAGAAATAAAAGAAAGAAATGAAAAAGACACGAAATGAATCCCCGCTAACACGGGCTAGAGCACTCATGACACTTGGCATTTGACTTGATCCAGGGTGAGACATTGCCCCAAAAGGTGGTACCTAGCGTCCATGGCCCGATATTCCGGTCGGTGCCAAGCACGCTAGGCCTACCCGGTTCCGGAAGGTGGGCACTCCCGTGTCCATTAACACCTTCCGCAACCGGGAGCATTAAGGCCACAATGATAACTCCCAACATTTCGTCCAAGCCGTTTCCACGCGCGAGGACTCCATGTCAACACTAGGGGCGTGAGCTATGGCTAGGGAGTCAACCGCCAAGTTTATTCCCCCTTGGCCCGACGGTCAGAGGCGGTCTTTCTCCCGCCGATGACAATGAAACACCCCCGTGTAACCCTAATGGCCAAATAGGTCAAATGTGATTTCTAGCAATACATCGAAGCGGATCTTGACAGGACAAGCACCGGACCCCAATCCCCAACACATCTAGTGTGTTGCCATACGAATTGGACCCAGATTGCTAGAAATCCACATTGACGCATTTCATCGAACACGTGCCATGCAACCAAGTCTAATGTAAATTTCCAAGCAACAATCCTACCCTAACCCGTATTAGGGTTCATCAAAACTACTCAATGGTGAATAACATATAAACAAACAACACAAAAGACATATAAACTTTCACCATCAAGCAAAATAAACACAATACAAACAATGGAGAAAAAGAGAGGAAAATACTTATCTTGAGTTGAATCGTCAATCCAATACAAGACTTATTGAACAAAAGCCCTAATCTAAACTAACCTAGAACTCACAGGAGAAGGGGGGCAAAAAGCCCTAAAAACTCCAGGAGATCCCCCTCAAGTCGGCCAGCCTCGTGTATTTATAGCCCCACTTCGAAACCCTAATGGTTCGGGTCCAAACCCGCTGGAAAAACGCCACCCGATCGGTTGACAAGTCAACCGATCGGGTGATCTGTTACAAATAATAAACAGAAAACGGCGGAGTTTCACCCGGTCATATGAACCGGTCGGTTGAGTTCTTGGAGTGACCGGTTGGATCTTGGCGCCATCGGGTGAAGGGATCGGTTGGGTGCCCGTGTCTCGGCTCCTCAGCATCAGCTACAGATGAACCGATCGGGTGAGAGTCACCCGATCGGTTGGAATTTGGCTTGAAAAGACAGAGAATCAGCCTCGTTTGAACCGGCCTGTGAACCGGTCGGGTGACATTCACTTGAGCTCCGGCTGAGACCGGGTGGTGCATGCGTGCATCACCCGATCGGTTGGAGATGACCAACCGACCGGGTGAGGGGCTGAAAGATGTAATCTTCGTCGTTTGATCCCCTGGATCATGCGTGACTCCTCCCGTTGCTCCAGGGACTTGAGATATCGTCGTTAAACGTCCCCTACACGGGCAATCTCCTGCAAATATGGAGAAACAAAGAAAAGTGAAAGAAAACGAGAAAACACGAGAAAACGAATAAAAGACGGCAGAAAATACGGAGAAACACAAAAGAAAACGCGTGCAAATATATGAAATATAAACGCACGTCAAAATCCCCCAAGCTGAACTCTTCCTCGTCCTCGAGGAAGACGAGTGAGAGTAGGAGCTCGGAGGGAGAAAATAGAGAGAAGGAGAGAAAAAGAGAACTCTATATCCTAGATCGCCCATAAGGGCCAACAAAATCAAACACGCCACACAAAGCAAGCATACGACAAAACACAACACTAAACCAAGGAATGTGAGTCCAAACAAGTGTCGTGGGCCCACGCAGTGAAGCGCGAGTGAGTGTGGTCGTGTGCTAGCAGATGGTGTCACTATCTACGATGTGCAATAAAGCTCCATATACACATACCCAAAGAAAGACCCAAATATCGATTCAATTTGAAATTGCGGTGAATATTAGCTCAAGCATGCATGAGAAGAGTATAAGAATAGAAGCGTATCATGCATCGGGGACTCCACAGCTAGGGACTAGGAAATCACCACACTATAGCCTAGGTAATCGCTAGAAGGTCCCTATGCCAAGTGTTTTCGAAAACGGTGGAGGTTGAGAAGATGTGGAGTAGAACACTCGGTGCAAATTCTCGCCTTCCCCTTATTCACGGCAAGTAGGAAAATATTCACACTGGAATTTTTTTGGGTTTTGGGTATTTGTATTTTTTTTCTTTTCTTTTCTTTTCATTTCTCATCTTTTTGGGTTTTTCTTTTCTTTTCTCCTTTTTTTTTTTGGATTTTTGGATATTGGGATATATACATGTGTACTCTCCCAAGTGGGAGAACGGTACACGACGAGGGGATTTGCACCAAGTAAAATAAAAATGAAATCGGATTCTAAACACTTGGGCAAAGGAGATATTTTTCGCTAATCAGAGCATAGGCTAAATGGGTTATCCTAGTCCTTGTTTGTGGAATCCCGACACATGCGAATTGAAGTACACGATATATATATATATATATAGCATGCAGAAGCAGACAGGGGAAATAAATACCGCATATTCAAATCGAAGCATGATAATCTAGGGGGTCATTCCTGGACAGGTATATAAGTAAAATCACAAAGTAGAAGCACACCAAACAGCTAGGCACGACGCACGACTCACAAAAAGCTAAGTGGACCCGCGATGCATGAAATGCAAGAGGACTCGATATCCTAGGGTTAGTGAATGTGATTATCGAAGCCGTGCAAGGTGTGCGTGTGATTTTCATGGCAATTCATCATAGGGTTCATCTCTAGGAGAAAGAGATAAAAAAGAAGAAAAGAAAAAGAAAAAGAAAAACACGGAGAAAAACGACTCAAATAACGAAGAAAAAGAGACAAATGACGCACGAAGTGCGACTCCCCCAAGCTGAAACTTGCATTGTCCTCAATGCAATAGTAGTGAATACGGGAGGGCAATGAAAATGGGGGGGGGGGGGGTGCACGGACAGAAAAAATGAAAAACACGAAAAACACACGAACGAAACTGGAAAATAAAGAAAAAGAAACACTCAAATAAAAGATATAAAACATGACAAAAGAACACCTAGACACAGACACACAACAACGACACACGAAAACATGCACACAAATCGATTTCCCCCAAGCTGAACATGACAATGCCAGCGAAACGATATGATCAATGTGATGCAGAAATATGCTAGGGGAAAATCGGAAAAGAAAGAAATCAGAATGCAGGAGAGACAGTCTGCTCGTTCTCCTCGGAAGAGGATGTGGGGTGAAATGATAGAAGGGCACGACATGAAGGGTTATTAAGATGCAAAAGCAAATCCTAGATACGCTCCCCTCGCTAATGAGAGGAGACGAGATTATTCAAATCTAAACTAAAAAGCGGTAAATTTTTACACTACTGGATTAGGATACACCTGAGCATAGGTGGATCCAAGATCTGGAGCGGGGCAGGTAGCTGCTCTAACTGCTCCTTCTGTGGCTCCGCCAGAAGCGCTGTGCCACGTGTGCCAATGGACCCAAGCAATGCACCTCCAAGCATCCCTCGTAGGTGTCCACCTGTGACCTGCAAAGGACGAGGTGCATTAGTCCATGGCAAGAAATTATTTCCCAAAATAAATGTATCCCAGAGATAGTCGCCGGTAAATGATGGTAAAATATATGAAATGTGGCGAACACTCCCTGGAAATTGTATGCTATCCTCTGTGCTAGCGACGATCAAATCCCCGCTCTCCATGTGAAGTTTCTCTCCAGGTGGTGACACACCGCAGCATACCTCAAGGGAAGTCGAGCCTGTGTCCTGTGAGAGATATGGTGTGTACAATATATATGAGTCTAAAGAAATAGGACGTGAAAAGCGAGACTCAAATATGGAGTGAGAGTGAGTATGAAAATCTCCCTGAATAGGGGCAACATGCTCAAGTAGATGCTCAGCCGCAGAAGAAGTGGAGCGTGACGGTAGAGGTAGATGTGGCTCGGGCTCCATGAAGTGGACGATCGTATCCAAGCCCTCATGCACATCCTCCTCGACGATATGCTCATGCTCCTCCATCTGCCCGATGTCCTGAATGACATCCTTATGGTTGACCACCGACCAAGGAGGAAGCTGTGACAGAGATGGCTGTGGAGGTGGATGTGGAGCGGACCACTCGTATGTGGTCGTGGTGTCGTCGTCCTCACGCACATCCTCCTCGCCGGTATGCATAAGCTCTGTGGTCTCCTCGGTGCTCTCATAGGACTCATATGGGGTATCCAGATAAAGATGAAAAGTCTCTCCCACAAATCCTAGAGAAATCTCCCCATCCTCACTATCATCATCAAAAATGCTTCGTCATCCAAGTGGTAGTGTGGGAAAATTGGGGCATCAGCATGAGATGTGTCTATGGTGGCCGATGGCATGATGGTCTCAACCATGAAGGTGGGTATATCCTCTCCTTCATCCCCTCTCCTCGGTGTCGGCTCGGTGATTGGTACCATCAAGTTTTGTAATATTTGGCCTTGGTTAAACATGGCACTTTCAAGGAGAGACACGAGGCTTGATTCTTCTTGTGTTTGTGGAGGGGTATAAGGTTGAGGAAATGGATGGGAGGTGTTTGGGCTAAGGGTGTGGGAAAATGTTTGGCCTTGGAGCGGGGGGAGGCTCTCAAGCGTAAATGGGCAATCATAATACACGTGCCCCGCCATCCCACAAGTCTCACAAACCACAACTGGATAAGGATCGTATCCTCCCATCTGAGCATCGAAATTTGATCTCCACATGGTAATATCAAAGATACCTGGACAACAAAAATAAGAAAACTAGAGAGGAGCGTCAATAGTACAAGAGAATAACAAAAAGATAATATAATGGCGGGGGAAAAATTTCTTGGTTATTGAATATTTTTTTTAAAAAAAAGAAAAAGAAATTTTTTTTTGTTTTTATGCGTAGTCTAACGAACCCAAGCTAAGCTAATATCAAACCGAACGCCTCCCCGGCAACGGCGCCAAAAACTTGACCGGCGCCCCGTTTACGGTATGGGCGCGGTGTCGTTTTACCGCAAGTGCACGGTTAGTGTAGGGTGCGGGTTTATCGAACTCAGGGAGGTGGATGGCTTGAGTGGCTACTAGCCACGCCTAGGTTGTGTGCTAGCTACGCGGGTAATGTGGGTGAAAGTGTAGAAATAA
Organism: Scilla litardierei; assembly: GCA_030789695.1. NCBI lineage: Eukaryota > Viridiplantae > Streptophyta > Magnoliopsida > Asparagales > Asparagaceae > Scilla > Scilla litardierei. Next base: position 489,976,477 of record CM061142.1, on the reverse strand, counting down.
AAGAAAGAAATGAAAAAGACACGAAATGAATCCCCGCTAACACGGGCTAGAGCACTCATGACACTTGGCATTTGACTTGATCCAGGGTGAGACATTGCCCCAAAAGGTGGTACCTAGCGTCCATGGCCCGATATTCCGGTCGGTGCCAAGCACGCTAGGCCTACCCGGTTCCGAAAGGTGGGCACTCCCGTGTCCATTAACACCTTCCGCAACCGGGAGCATTAAGGCCACAATGATAACTACCAACATTTCGTCCAAGCCGTTCCCATGCGCGAGGACTCCATGTCAACACTAGGGGCGTGAGCTATGGCTAGGGAGTCAACCGCCAAGTTTATTCCCCCTTGGCCCGACGGTCAGATGCGGTCTTTCTCCCGCCGATGACAATGAAACACCCCCGCGTAACCCTAATGGCCAAATAGGTCAAATGTGATTTCTAGCAATACATCGAAGCGGATCTTGACAGGACAAGCACCGGACCCCAATCCCCAACACATCTAGTGTGTTGCCATACGAATTGGACCCAGATTGCTAGAAATCCACATTGACGCATTTCATCGAACACGTGCCATGCAACCAAGTCTAATGTAAATTTCCAAGCAACAATCCTACCCTAACCCGTATTAGGGTTCATCAAAACTACTCAATGGTGAATAACATATAAACAAACAACACAAAAGACATATAAACTTTCACCATCAAGCAAAATAAACACAATACAAACAATGGAGAAAAAGAGAGGAAAATACTTATCTTGAGTTGAATCGTCAATCCAATACAAGACTTATTGAACAAAAGCCCTAATCTAAACTAACCTAGAACTCACAGGAGAAGGGGGGGCAAAAAGCCCTAAAAACTCCAGGAGATCCCCCTCAAGTCGGCCAGCCTCGTGTATTTATAGCCCCACTTCGAAACCCTAATGGTTCGGGTCCAAACCCGCTGGAAAAACGCCACCCGATCGGTTGACAAGTCAACCGATCGGGTGATCTGTTACAAATAATAAACAGAAAACGGCGGAGTTTCACCCGGTCATATGAACCGGTCGGTTGAGTTCTTGGAGTGACCGGTTGGATCTTGGCGCCATCGGGTGAAGGGATCGGTTGGGTGCCCGTGTCTCGGCTCCTCAGCATCAGCTACAGATGAACCGATCGGGTGAGAGTCACCCGATCGGTTGGAATTTGGCTTGAAAAGACAGAGAATCAGCCTCGTTTGAACCGGCCTGTGAACCGGTCGGGTGACATTCACTTGAGCTCCGGCTGAGACCGGGTGGTGCATGCGTGCATCACCCGATCGGTTGGAGATGACCAACCGACCGGGTGAGGGGCTGAAAGATGTAATCTTCGTCGTTTGATCCCCTGGATCATGCGTGACTCCTCCCGTTGCTCCAGGGACTTGAGATATCGTCGTTAAACGTCCCCTACGCGGGCAATCTCCTGCAAATATGGAGAAACAAAGAAAAGTGAAAGAAAACCAGAAAACACGAGAAAACGAATAAAAGACGGCGGAAAATACGGAGAAACACAAAAGAAAACGCGCGCAAATATATGAAATATAAACGCACGTCACCTGCGCAGCCCAGAAATCCCAATTTACGTAGTAGTCGGACTGTGTCACTCGGCCGAGTAACCTATGTCACTCGGCCGAGTAACCTATGTCACTCGGCCGAGTGACAGACCCAATAAAAGACGGAAAGTCTGGGAAAATTGGGGGTCTATCGCTCTGTCTGACTCGGGTGAGTAGGCTTCTTTACTCGGCCGAGTAAGCAATCTTGCTCGGCCGAGTAGGCTTCTCAAAATTTCCAGTAACTTGGTCGCTTCTCGGAAGAAAATCCATGTACCACTCGGGCGAGTGGTCTTCTCCATTCGGCTGAGTAGACTTTCTTGCTCGGTCGAGTGAACTTTGGAAATTTAGCAGTACGTATCTGTTTCACTCGGCCGAACGCAGCCCGTTACTTGGCCGAGTGAACTCTCTGTTCGGCCGAGTAAGCTGCTTCCGTGTTCTTTTCTTCTCCTCCTCGCCTCCTCGTCGATTCTAATGAATTTCTTTCTCTTCCGCTCATCCTCCAGCGCTACTAACTCCTTAAATAAGCTGTGGTGACGCTTCAGTGTGCGTAAAAGTCCATTGATCTCATTTTTGCTCCAGATCACTCCATATCTCCTGAAATACGACAAAAACAAGAAATAGTGAAAAGCAACGCGATATCGTCGAATGATCGTGGAAAACGCAATATGGGCGATCTAAATAACATGAAAACATGTAGAAAAAAGGTGTAAAATAAGGAGCGATCAAAATCCCCAAGATTACCTTTTACTCGTCCTCGAGGAAGATGAGTAAAAGGCGAACCCGGCGTGTAAAAATAAGGAAAAGGAAAAAGAAGATAGAAAAGGAAAGCAAAGAGGGAGGTGCTATATCATTTTCTCGGGACGTGGACTTGCTTACTCAAATAGCATACGGCGAACAAGAACATGCCAAGATTTTTATCTCGATATCATGATCATATAAGGATGCATTCAATATAGGAACCCAAGAATATCAAAACAATATGAAATATGAAATAGTCCTAGAATTATCATCGTCTGAAGCATTTAAAGTAATATACATAATCATAGACCACACACTTTTCAATTGATCGCTTTCTATTTGGAGTATAAGAGGTATCATACAATATGAAGCAATAAGAATAGAAAGGAGTGGTTTTCATGAAATGCATGCTAAGTTTCATTTCCTGGACTTCGTAAAACTTTTAGTAATCTCACCGAGTATAGAAAATTACCTAGCTTAGGTTGTCATGCACAGACAAGTAGCCACTCTCTCACACATCATTGAATCCTCTCCCCCAAGCTTATCTATAAGCGTGGTGGCACCAAATTTAACAATAAGACTTTCCCCATTTTTGAAGCTCCAATAATAAAAGAAAAAGAGGGAAGAAAAAAGAATTGAAATGGGATCATATATGTGCTTTTTCTCTCTTTTTTTCTCTTTTTTTCAATCAATATATACAATAAGGATCCCAAATCAAAAGATAGAGAGATATACATGTATTTTTTCTTTTTGATTTTGGGGTGTTGGAGCATGGACTTTTATAGCAAGGGGGATATGCCAATGTAAGATTCGCTAAAGGAAGATTCACCAATGATTTTAAATATAGAAATAATGCTCAAGATATGTGGAGAAAGAAAAGTATGCAACGCTCAGTTCACTCTATAGAATGTGCACGACAACTTTCAGCAGAGTAATGTAATCTACTCAGTTTGATCTCAGAAAGTAAACTAATCCAGTTATATCAACATAGCATACATTCAATCAACCTGAAAGTGAAGCGTACAATTCATGCAATAAGAAGTGATATCAGATAGTAAAGAAGTACTCCAGATATAGGCAATCAGTGCGTGAAGCTTGGTGTGTTTTCTATGAAGAGTATACAATATAAATCATCAGACTCAGCTAACAGAAGAATTTCATTCACATTCATATAATGGAAGTGCAGGTTACTATCTCGAATGCATAGCAAGCATGGCATATGATATCTGAAATAAAAACGATGGCATGACAAGATAATATGCATATAGAGATAAGCTAATACCACGTCGTCATCATCACAGAAAATTCATCTCTAGCAAAAGGATAAAGGAACCAAGGATGAAAGAAAAATAAGAACTACTATACATATGCAGCACACTTAGGAAGTAAGAAAACGTGATGCATGGAAAAGAAAAAATGAAAAAAAATGGGTGAAAACAAGTGTAAAATAAAGAAAGGTGGGAAAATAAAAGTAAAAGTGAAGAAAAATGAAAAGTGTGTGAGACACTCACTCCCCCAAGCTAAACAACACAATGTTCTCAATGTGCAAGGTCTGGCACACGGAGAAGAAAAACATGGGTGGGGTGGGTGAGGATGCATGCATGATGAAAAATAAAAATAAAAGAAAATGAGATGTAAATGCAAATGATGCATGCAGAGATCAAGATGGTGTAATATAAGTGTCCCCAAAAAAATACCTCCTCTCTCCCAAAATGATATAGACAAATATGAGCAAAATGTGACCAAAATATGTGTGGAGGAGGGGTGCAAAATCAGCAGATAAAATGACAGCATAGCAACAGCAAAAGTATGAGAGTCATCCAGAGTGTGCCTATGTGGGTGGTGGAGCACCGGCACCGTCCTGTGGTGGAGGTGGTGGTGGCAGCTGCTGGGTAGAGGTATGGGTAGTGGTAGGTGGCGGCTGTGACAGTCACACAAGAATCTGGTTTAGGCAGACCTGAATACCAGGAAGTAAAGCGACGTGAGACTGTACAACACTGATGGTAGCAGAGAGAGCCTGAAAGTCTCCTCTGAGCCCACTAACTGCCCCCTCTAGAGTACGTAGGTGCTGAACTAGGGTGTCGAGGGGAGGTGTAGCAGAGGGTCGAACAGGTGAGGAACGGGGCTGCCTCGCACAGCTACCGTAAATAACTAGTGCGACTACCTGGTGGGGCTGAGATGCTGTGCTCGCAAAAAGACGCTTAGGCTCCGTGGGAGGCTGAGACGCGGTAATGGTCAAAGAAGAAGGAGCAGCAGCAGAGGCTGAAACGATGACATAGGACGAGTGGGACAGAGAGGTCGCTGACACAGAAATGGGGACATACGTCACGATACTCTCGGTGAAGACAGCTGCAGTGGAGACAGAAGTGTCGACCGCTGGGGAGGCCATGAAGTGTGTAGAAAATGACTCCCTAGGGGTCGAGAATAAGAATGAGAAAAGGGTCTCCATTGCGGAGGCAAAAGAGGGCTCGTCGCTCTCAATAATGGTGGTGGGACGCTCAGGGCTCACAACAGAAATAGGATCAATGTATATCGATACAGTGGTGGTGGTGGTGAACTCAGCAAGTGTACTCCCGACACTGATAGAAGTGTGGACAGAAGTGTCGAGAGGTGCAGACGGAGCAGGTGCAGGCTGAGGTATCTCCGTGTCCAGGGGTGGAAGGAGGGGCTCTTACTGAGCACCCTCAGGCTCTAGCACGTACGCAGCTATGATGAGGAGATCCATCACTGGAATCCACTCCCCACCTGTGGGTCCAATGTGGGTCCGAGTGAGGCTCGGGAGAACCATGTAATCAGCGCCAAATGGACCGTGCAGCCACACCCAGTGCTGACCGTGAGGATGCAGCATCCTCATCTGGGCCATAACGTCTATGGAAAGTGAAGAGGGGCCCGGTGGTCTAAGCAAGCCAGCTGGAAGGTCTACTCCGCACATGGGAGCCAGAAGGGTAATCAAACCACCGCAACAGATAGGCGTCCTAGCGCCGACAGAGATAACGATGCTGTCTAAGAACCAACTAGCTATATCAATCTCAATGGCAGGGAGTAAAACGTCTCTACCCCTCTCGAAAGCCCTCGATCGAGTCATCGCATAGAGCATGTAGAGCTCCGGCATCGACATCGTCCCTGGCTCATACCTTGCTAGGAAAGTAGTCGCCATAAGGCACTGTGCAATGCGAAGGCATGGGTGGAGGATAGTGGAGGCCTTGGCCCGGCTAGGGTCAAAGGCGAGAGGAGATCCCGTGATACGTGTCCAGAAGGCATGTGTGTCGAATGACGGCGGTGGGATGTGCGTGAGACTATAGGCTCGGTCTGGGTCCGGGACTAGGGGCCACTGAAAGTAGGCTCAGAGCATGCCGAGAGTGACCTCACACTCACGATCCATCAGTGGGAAAGAGCAACCCACGGGAGTCCTAGCAATAGAACTCAGGACCTCTAGTGTCGGACGGATATAGGTGTCCGCCGACACCGACAAAAGTCACGCCACCCCACGTTGTCATACAACTGGAGTAGCCCCTCGAGTACCCCTAGGTGCTCGAAATCTGCAAGGTGCACGAACCTAGAGGGTACGATCGAACAATGTGAGATACGCTCAAATCTGGCGCGGTGTGCGTCATCTCTAAACGTAATCCCCATCGTGTCGAACACGGGGGCGGGCTGTACCGGTGGTGGTGGGATAGGTGCCGTAGGAGGCGGAAGTGTGGGTGGTGGCGGGCTAGGTGGAGGGGAGTCCGCTCTAGCGAAAGAGGAGCCAGGCTCGCTGGTCCTATTCCGCTTCGAAGCGGGCGCCCGCAAACGTGCTCTGGTGCGTGGCGGCATGTGAACCGAGTGCCGTGCCCACCCAAATGCAAAGTGCTGTAAATAAGGAATGAGTGTACCCGAACACTATGCGAGTGCAAGCGGTGGATGCGTGTGAAGGATCTCCTCCTCCGAGAAGCTCCAAATCCGCTCTTGTATCTCCCCCAAGCTAGCCTGAAACACAAATTCACAAATCAGCAATGAAAATCAATAAGTATGGGGTAAGATGAGGAGTAATAGATATAAATAGAGATTAATTTGGATTTGAGGTTGAGTTGGGCATACAAAATGGAGAAATGGAGAGAAAGGGAATTTTAGGACGAAATTGGGGATGCGCGGCAGAGGGGGAGCAGCGCCGGTGCTGTGGAGTCGACGGAGACCGTCGGTGCTGGGCGACGACTCGGGCAAAGGGCGGCACAACTCGGGCGACGGCGGGGTTGCTTCGGGCGAGTACGGGGGAAGACGAAGAGCTCTCGGGGAAAATTTGGGAAATTTTTGAGTTTCGGGATTTGAGCCCGCATTGCTTGGTTTGTAAAGGATAAGTCACTCGGCCGAGTGACGAGTTCACTCGGACGAATGGCATAGTTTTAGAAAAATTTCGAAATTTTCTGCAAAAGTTGCGACTTGGACGAGTACATCTTACCACTCGGCCGAGTAGTCAAAGGTCATTCGGTCGAGTAGCAAGGCCATTGAGAGCTTTAAAGTGCTAAAAAGTGTCTGATTCACCCGGGCGAGTGACTAAGTCACTCGGCTGAGTGGCATATAAATTATAGAGGGGGGTTTTAGGATCTTTCCTAATCAGTATCCTGCTCGGCCGAGTAGGGTCTTTGCTCGGCCGAGTGAAAATTCCACTCGGCCGTGTGGCCTGCTGTTTTCAGCTCCAATTCTCTGTTTTTGCTCCACTTTCTGTTTTTTGTCTCCACGTCAGTTTCTTCCTCCTCCTGAGGCATGAGCACATTCCAGGAGCGTTCTCCTTTGCCATGGTCATCCTCCATTCAAATAATTCCTTGTTCTCCATCTCCTGTCATGAAAAATAGAGCCCGTTGTCATGATTTTCATCGACTCTTGACTCTAAACACTAACAAAGATCTAAAATAAAAAATGAAATGAATAATTCAACTAAAAATAAGACAAAACCGTCGGGTGGCGTCTAGACAAGTGCTCGTTTAAGGTCTTGAGCTCGACCCCTTAGGATACACGTTTAATGCTCGATGTTCGGCTCTTGTGAGATGCGTGCATCAAATTTGTCGGAAAGGCCACTTGGATTTAATTGTTGATGTTCATAGGCGTTCCTCGGCTCCCCCTCATCATGGGTAGTAATGGGGGATGCGTCCCCCAAGCTTGAGCTTTCACCGTCCTTTTTCTTTGCCGGGGCGACAATTTCTTGTCCGGTTGAGCTTTCTTTGCATTTTTCGCCGTAGAGAGCTTGCATAGCTCTCTAATTCTTGCGACATCAGTGTCGTCTTTGTCATAAACCATAGAATGATTCGGTGGGTCTTCCAACATTTCTCCAACCGTAGAAGATTGGACTTCTTCGAAGCCATCATCGTGCAAGGCGTCGATAGCATAAGGCATAGCATCATCAATGACCTCATCGAGGAGGTCCACGTAGTCGACGTCCTCCGTTCAAGGCATGTGCTTCATTGCCTTAGGGATGTGAAGCTCGACCTCAATGTTTCTGACATTCAAAGTGTGATGACCCGTATTCAACAATACTAATTTTCTACGTATTTTCTTAATTACTAATATTTTATAATGGTTTGTTAGGAGTTGAATATCAAAATAATTTTTAAATCATTTATAAAAAAATGTTTTGTAGTACCAATATAGTTATAGCCTATTTTAGGGTATACGAGTACCATCCTAAATCCCGAAATGATTTTTATAATTATTTAAACTCAATTTTAATATTACAGCCGTAACAATTATTTTTCTAAGTAAACGTTTTCAAAATGGTTTCAAACTTATACATTATCACTCTAAGATCATTTACAGCCCCCCGCATTAATTTCATAATTTTTCGAAGTCGAATCAATAGAGAACCCGCAAACCCGCTTACTAAACGTTTTGGCCCAAAACACGTATTTCCTTAGTCCAAACTACGAAATGGACCTCGTAGTCACGATCCTCGTGACGATACGAACCTGTGGCTATATTTTCGTAATTTTTCGGAGTCGTTTAACCCCAAGGGCAAAATTGTAATTTCACCAATTGTTTTCACTAATTACCGTTTTACATTTTCCTAATTACTATCCTAATCACCCGTATTCTAGTCGGCAGATAGCTCCAAAACCCTCACATGGCAGCCCATGTGTTTTGTAATCTCTAAAGTTAGTCAAAAGCTAACTTTGTCATTAAATAGCTTTGACTAATTATTAATTGCTTAATTATTTTAACTAATTATTATTACCTATTTAAACACCCATCCCCCTAACTCTTCACCCTCAGCAATCATCTTCCCCCTCACAAAAATACCCAGGCTAAACCCGATATCCCCTCCTTAACTCCTATCTCTCTTCCTCACTAACTAATTCCCAGGCAAAAACAATAACCCAAGCCCAGGCAACCAAAGCTCTCATCGTCGCTCAACTCACCCATGCCCGTGAGCTTCCCCTTCCTCACCGACCACCCTGAAGCCCCGCCTCACCGGAGCAGCCCGAAGCACCGACGTCTCCCGTCGTACAGCCGCTCCCCTCCGAGCGCCATCGACAGCGCCTACACACCGGAGCTCCGCCTCCGTCCACCTCCCACGGCGCTGCTCCGACCTCACGACGAACCCCCTCCGAGAGCAGCTCCGCGCCGAACGCCCTCGCCGCCGTCGAGCTCGACGTCGCCGCCGTCCGCTGCGAGCTCCACGCAACGCCCCCGCCCGCTCCCAGCGCCGGAGCTCCGACGTGTCACAACCCCGCTCGACACCGCCGCGCTTCACCACTTCCCGCCTTCGCCCGCCCCGCCGTACGCCGCAGTCGCCACCGCACGCCCGCCGTCTCCTCCCCACCGCCGGCGAACTCGACGAGAGACCCCCCTCCGGTTCGCTGCATGCTGAGAACGAGGTATTAATATTCAATGGCAAACTTGTAAATATGAGTAATTTCGTATTTTTAAGTATTTTATTAATTAATAAATGGGTTTTATGGTTTATAATCCATAAGTAATTATATAGGGCTCAGAAAATTGCGAGACTAGTCCCAGAAAATCAGAAACGTCGAAACGAATCCATTGGCGCTAGTTTCATCTCCATCAGGCAAGTATATTTCTCACAGTGAATTTTTAAAGGCAAAACTTAAATAGATTAAAATCCTTTTAAAATTCGTAGCTTGCAATTTTTACATACACTGCTTTACGATAAAAATATATGTTACAATACTTGTAAATACGATCGTTTTGACATCTTGTTTGCAGAATTTTGACGTACGGTTTGCCCGGAATAAATCTTTGAAGATATGTTGTAATGCTAAATTCTTGTTTTAAAAATCCTTTTAAAATTCGTAATCTGTGATTTTTACGTACACTTATGTACGATAAAATATATGTCGTATTACTAGTGAATACGATCATTTTGACACCTTGTTTGAAGAATTCTGATGTACGGTTTGCTCTAAACAATTCCTTGAACATATGTTTTAAAAATCATTTCTTGATTTAAAATTGCTTTTTGGCTATTTAAAATTGTTTAAAAATTGTTTAAAAATCTTGAAAAATAACTACTAGTCTTAGAAAGTATTTTAAGCTAATTTAAACTCTTTTGCTTGGTTAAAATCATATCTTACTCGTTCTTTTATTTATTTAAGTGATCCTGATGTTTTCATTTAATCGAGTCGTGAAGTTGTGAACTTTCACAAGACTGTTGTACAGACTATTGGAACACCGAGATTGAATTGACTGAATGGAAGATGGAACTTCAACAATATTGAATGGAAGATGGAACTTCAACAATATTGAATGGAAGATGGAACTTTAATAATATAGAATGGAAGATGGAATTTCAATAATAGACAGATAGTACACATTCTTTTGACCGCCACTTGACTTGACCTGAGATTGGGGTAGTCTATGATCACAAGTGTCACAGAATGACTGGATGCGCCATACTAAATTACCTCCAACACATTACGGGGGTTAGAACCTTGACCGTTGCCATATCGGAACGGTGGGTAAGCCACGGAGTTGCTCCCGTCGCAGGCTGCTTGTTGGTTATCTCTAGTACTCTTGGACATTGACTTATCACTAGGATAGACTGGTTATTGATTATTGTTCTAACCTCTTTTTCTACAGGATTGCTACAGTATGATTATTGAATGCTAAATTGTCATAGGTTATAGATGACATTGCTAATTGTTATTGAATAATGAAATTGCTACAGGTTGCAAATAGTATTGCAAATGGCTATCAAATGATTAAGTTGCTGCAGGTTGCAAATGTTTAACTGCTTTAACTGCTTTAACTGTTTTAACTGCTTTAACGCTTTTAAGTTCAACTTATTACTGCTCTTTAATTCTTTTAAAGTTAAAATTATTGCTTGTTCTTAACTCATTTAAAGTTTAAACTTATTGTTTGTCTTTAAAAGTTCAGTATTGTTTAATTTTAAAATGTCCGACGTTTTGGTTTTGAGATTATCTTGTCGAGTAAACCTCGCTGACAGACATTTCATTTTGTTGTTTTACGAAATGTCCGTCAGGTATCGATAGTGTGTTCTTTGAAGACATTGCTACAGGAGTCAAGCCAGTGCTTGACGAGCACGTGGAGTACCTTCCCACAGAAGATTAGACAATCCCCTTCGCGACTGTTTCTTTACATTTAAAATAATGTAATTTGTGTACCTTGTTTGTATTGCTATACTAGGCCCAAGTTGTATCTTAATTATTGTATGCTGGATATGTAATAATGTGTGTTTGAGCTGCTTCTTAAATTTGCATGCAAGGATCTGCAATTTTTATACAGACGCTTAGTGTGTTTAAGCCAAGGAGGAAGAAAAAAGGAAAGGATTCCAAAAGAAAAAGAAAAAAAAAGTAATCCTCCTTGTTTTAAGCACATCGCGGACCCGCTCGCGTCCTCGCTCCCGGTAGAATGGGAAGCGGGGCGTGACAGGTTTTAGTGGTGGCCCATGCAGGTCATGCGTATGTAAATACTTTAAGATCGGTTTAAATGACATTAATATCTAAGTGTACAGCTAGAATAGATTTATTCTAACCTACTTTACATCGTGATTTGTTTTGAAGTATGGCAGGTCAACCAGATACCCACGTCGCCACCAACAACGATATCTTGGGTATCGTAAAGGAAATACTGGAAATTCAACGCCAAGTTCTCCATGAGGCTGTTGACAAACTCTGTAAAGCATCCCAAAGGAAGCATCCTATGGAACCACTGAGAGACGCTCTCCAACCGACAACGACTACATTCAAGAGGCCCACATCTTCAGTCAACAAGAAATCCCCGATGGTGTGCTTCCATTGCAACTGAAAGGGACATATCAAGAAGAACTGCTGCCTGCTGCTGAATCAATGTTTGGCCTGTGGAGCATCTGAGCACTCTCTTAGGAACTGCCCCCGCTGCATTAACAAGAAAGCGACTAAGACAATAGGAGTTTCTGGATCAGCACATCTTAAACCACCCCTAGCTCCACAACATCGAGTCATTCATCAGGCCGAGCTAAACCAAGCTAGGTGTCAAGCATCCATCGCATCAACCCGAGATACTGAGGCTACAGAGCCAGTAATCACTGGTATACCTGAACCTTTTCCTTCTACGTCGATTTGACACCCATCGTCTTTATTATCATTGCTAGCATATGTTATCGTGCTATAGCATGTCCACATCTTGATTTGGAAATTTTCTATTGCTTCTTATCACAAAATTCACAATGAACTATTTCCATTGAACCTCATTACCTTTTTCGAACTCTTAACCCTTGCTTAGGAACTCGTGTTCCATTCTTGGTTATACCTTCCCTAGTAACCTCTTTTGCTAGCAGTTATAGTTATTTTCATATGTTGAACCATCTACCTACTTCATCATCTTTCTTTCAGTTGATGATGGCACGCATATAAATGATAAGCTTTCTTCAATGGACCATGATCCGGTCAATGTGCTTGGCTAAAGTCTGTTGGATCGACCTAGCTAGACTGGGCATAAGTGATCCTGGCTTAGTCACTTCCCTGGCCGTGTCCGCTGGACCGCAAGGACGTGAATCATGATTATGTAACGCCATCGATTTTCATCACTATCACCCTTCCTTTAGCTTCATGACCTTTCGATTGACGTTCTTAGAATCTTTCTATTTTTTGGTACGCCTAAACTCTAACTACGTCTATTTTAAGGAGGGTAGCATTCGACTTTTCAATCACTAGAAGTTCGAGTTCGACAACGGAAGCGAATCGAAAGACGCTCAGAAACATTTGAGGATGGTGCTGGAAATTTGAGACGAGCCAAACCATGACTTGTATGTGTAGACTGTTACGTCTTCTTCTTCTTTCTTAAGCTTGTATTTCTTTTCTACTCCCTACTTTCGCATTATACCTGATTTTCCTATAGTTTGAATCCTTTTCCACCTACCATTTCCCCCTATTTATTTCCTTTGTCCACTTCCTCACCTCAAGCCCCGTGCCCACCTAACCGTCTACCCTACCGACGACTTTCGGTGCCCCCCTTTTTCTTTAAAGACCCCACTCTTCTTACTCACCAAGCCACCCCGTGGTTTCCCCTACGCCGTATCGACTTCCACTCCTCTTCCCGGCCTCTTCCCCAAGCGAACTCGACCCATCTCACCTCCAGTTCCTCCGGCCTCTCCCGAAGTTCCACCACCCCACCCTACTCCGGTAACACCCGCCACGTCAAGCAGTCGCAGCCACCATAGATCGACAACCACCGATGGCCCTCCAACGATATGTTTTGGGATTTTTGGCCTTGGCCACAACCCTCGCCACCACCCTCGCTGTAGCCGTATGGTTGAGATCTTGGGAAGCCGTGATCATTGGGCTTCTCTTGAGCTCTCTGCCCTGGATCTCACCCAGGTTGAGCTCCCGTTTAGGCTTCCTCTTGCGTCTACTCCTTTTGATTTGCGGGAAAGTGTGTTTTTGGTTGTTCATTTGTTGGGTGATGTTGGGTGTTGCGAATGTCAAGTATTGGTCTACGGAAGGAGTGACGTCGATGATTATTGGCATGATATTGGCCTTGGGAGTTGAAGTTGGATGTAGGCCTTGTGCTTGGCTCTGGATGAGAGCTTGGATCTTGCCTTATTGTGGGATAGTATGGAGATTGACGGAAGGAATGCTAGCAGTCAGTACTGACTTAGAATGTTGGCCTTGTACTTACCTTTGGGCGTTGATTTGGACGTTAGCATGTGGTTGGGCATTATGGAGATTGATGTTGTTGGTACCCGTGGATTAGTCGTTACATGCTATATTACGAACGCCATCTTTGGCTAGACCCAGTTAGTCACCAGTAGCACGAATAGACTTTATGGTCTTTCATTTTATGTGGTTTAAATAGCTTGCTACTGGCTTATCACCTCAGGTTCCAAGTTCGAACAGAGGTTGTCATCATTATAGCCTTCATTTTCATGTGATGTTATTAACTCATGTTAATTTTGGACTACTTGAGAAGTCAGAGTAACTTTTGTAATGATACCAGTCTTAAGAATAGTTACGGAAGCTATGGTGATGTTAATAGTATATACTTATTAGAAATATCTCTTGTTTTCTTGATGCTATGATATCACATTATATTTCATGCTATTAACAACTTATTTTCTAAATTGTAATTTTCATCAAGTTTTCCATTTTTATCATTTATTTGCAATAATAGACAGATAGTACACATTCTTTTGACCGCCACTTGACTTGACCTGAGATTGGGGTAGTCTATGATCACAAGTGTCACAGAATGACTGGATGCGCCATACTAAATTACCTCCAACACATTACGGGGGTTAGAACCTTGACCGTTGCCATATCGGAACGGTGGGTAAGCCACGGAGTTGCTCCCGTCGCAGGCTGCTTGTTGGTTATCTCTAGTACTCTTGGACATTGACTTATCACTAGGATAGACTGGTTATTGATTATTGTTCTAACCTCTTTTTCTACAGGATTGCTACAGTATGATTATTGAATGCTAAATTGTCATAGGTTATAGATGACATTGCTAATTGTTATTGAATAATGAAATTGCTACAGGTTGCAAATAGTATTGCAAATGGCTATCAAATGATTAAGTTGCTGCAGGTTGCAAATGTTTAACTGCTTTAACTGCTTTAACTGTTTTAACTGCTTTAACGCTTTTAAGTTCAACTTATTACTGCTCTTTAATTCTTTTAAAGTTAAAATTATTGCTTGTTCTTAACTCATTTAAAGTTTAAACTTATTGTTTGTCTTTAAAAGTTCAGTATTGTTTAATTTTAAAATGTCCGACGTTTTGGTTTTGAGATTATCTTGTCGAGTAAACCTCGCTGACGGACATTTCATTTTGTTGTTGTACGAAATGTCCGTCAGGTATCGATAGTGTGTTCTTTGAAGACATTGCTACAGGAGTCAAGCCAGTGCTTGACGAGCACGTGGAGTACCTTCCCACAGAAGATTAGACAATCCCCTTCGCGACTGTTTCTTTACATTTAAAATAATGTAATTTGTGTACCTTGTTTGTATTGCTATACTAGGCCCAAGTTGTATCTTAATTATTGTACGCTGGATATGTAATAATGTGTGTATGAGCTGCTTCTTAAATTTGCATGCAAGGATCTGCAATTTTTATACAGACGCTTAGTGTGTTTAAGCTAAGGAGGAAGAAAAAAGGAAAGGATTCCAAAAGAAAAAGAAAAAAAAAGTACTCCTCCTTGTTTTAAGCACATCGCGGACCCGCTCGCGTCCTCGCTCCCGGTAGAATGGGAAGCGGGGCGTGACACAAAGACAAGGTACCCTCTCTCACGTCAACTATCACGCTGGTGGTGGCCAAGAAGGGGCGTCCATGAATTAGCGACGTATCGCCCTCCTCCTTGATATCCATTACCATGAAGTCGCACGACAAGCAAATTCCTCCCGGTACTTCGAGCGGTATGTTCTCCGCAATTCCCACCGGCCTAGTGACCCAACCGTTCGCGAGTTGTATTCTCATATCCGTCGGCTTTAGGTCTGTCCCCGTATTCAATTTTTTAAACATTGTTAGGGGTATTAGGCTCACGCTTGCTCCCAAATCTACCAAATCTTTTTGTAGCGGGACTCCTACAAGAGTGCAAGGAATGTGGAAGCTTCCGGGATCTTTAAATTTCGTAGGCTCCTTCTCCTTCCGGGTAAACCATGTACCTTGTTCGACGAGCATTATCTTCTCCTTTCGCTTCTTTCCCGCAATCAAGTCGTTTAGGAACTTAGCTTAAGACATGATTTCTACAATAGCGTCCAAGAAAGGAATATTTAGGCTCACTCCTCGCAAGTACTCCATAAATTTGGCGAGCCGCTTCTCAATCTTTTCCCTCGCCAACCGTTGTGGGAAGGATACCGGTGGCATGTAAGTGCGCTCCTTTTGTGGCTTATCAATTTCAGATTTTTTCACCATCTTTTGGCTCTTTTGGGCCCTCCTCTTCATTGATCGGCTCTTTGTCATCCAAAATTTCTTCCCTCGGCTCCTCGGTTTGAATCATGGCAGGGGTAGTATCCTTTCTGCCCCTAGTAGTTACCGCCACCATCGCATTGATGTGGCCGGTATTGCTCCGTGGGTTTTGTTCCGGTTGAGCCGGCAATTGTTGAGTGTTCTTATTGAGCAATTCTAGTTGCTCCGATAATTGTGCCACGACGGTGTTGAGAGAGTCTTGTTGGGCCGTCAATCTAGCATTTATCTTCTTTTGTTTGGCCATGAATTCTTCAACCCTTGCTTCATGGTCCGATCTCGGCGGTGCTTGTGGTGGGTTAGGTGCTCTCCACCCTTGATTGTACCCGGGGGTCTATATGGTCCCGCTTGTTGCCTCGATTGGAAGTTTTGTTGTTGAGGCCCTCTCGGTTGGTATTGCGGTTGTTGTGGAGGCCGAGCTTGAGGTTGTTGCGGTGGTGGATTTAAGGCTCCATCATTATTAGCATATGAAAATCCCGGGTGATTTCTCGTGGCCGGGTTTGCCCAATAACTGGTGTTTCCCGCAACATATTGAATTTTCTCTATAGCTCCCTCTCTTTGCTCTCCTCCAACGAACATAACTTGAGCTTGGTCTTGCCAATCGCTCATATTTCCCCCCGGTGTAGAAACAGTGGGGGCCCCATGCGGTTCACTAATCAACTTCTCCAATCTCTCCACTACCTTGTAGAGAGAATCGAACTTTGTAGATAGCTCCGCTATGGCCTTTGCCTCATAAATACTTGTTGGCTTCAAGGATGACGAAGAATGTCCTCTCTCGTTGCCCCATTATTGGTTATTCGAGGCCATCTCCTCGAGTAGGACTGTAGCATCATCCGTTGTCTTAGACAAAATAGCTCCATTAGCGGTTGCATCGATTATTTGCTTGGTGTCCGGTTGCAATTCGTTGTAAAAGCTATGCACAAGTTCCTATGGCTCAATACTATAATGGAGGCATTGGTGTTGGAGATCTTTGAAATGCTCCCATGCCTCAAATAGAGTTTCCTGAGGTCCTTGCTTGAAGGACATGGGTGCGCTTCTTATCTTGACTGTCTTGGATGGTGGGTAGAATTTGTTCACAAATGCGCTCGTCAACTCATCCCATGTAGTGAAGATCTCCTCCGCTTGCATCCTCAACCAATACAATGCTTTGTCTCGGAGAGTAAATGGGAAGAGGTGCAGTCGAATAGCGTCGGTCGGCACGCCGGGTATATGAAAAGTAGCACATTTGGACAAGAACAACTGTAGATGGTAGTGTGGGTTCTCTTGGGAGTTTCCATGAAATGTGTCTTGTTGCATCAACACCACAAGTCCCGTCTTAAGCTTGAAGTTCTTGTCTGCCGCCAACGCTGGCATCACAATGGACGAGGTAGTAGAATAGGCTTAGGCCGTAGCCTATCTCGGATAGAGACATGCCTAGCCATGCATGCCGCTAACTCCTCTGGTTTCTCTGGAGTGGTCATATAACCTCCCTCTATAGCAAGTCTTCTCTCGGCTCTAAGCCTCATTGCCGTACGCTCGATCTCAGGATCAAATAATATGTCTTCTTGATGTGCCTTTGATCTCGTGTACATGCACAAAAAAAGAGAGTCTCGATAGAATCGTTAGAAAAATATAGGAATAAAAGGTAAAAATAAAAAGAAATAACTAAGTAAAGAAAATAAAATACCGTCGCCTCCTCGGCAACGGTGCCAAAAACTTGATCGCGCCCAGATATATACCCGGAAAACGACTGTAGTTTTACCGCAAGCGCACTGCGTAGTGTCGAGCGGGTATAGAACACAGGGAGGACAATTGACGGTATCTTACTTTGATCACCTAGATATTGATGGAATAAGAATAGTTTTGATGGTAATGTCAAATCGTTCAAATAGCAAATAGAATTTAATATAATAAAGCGTCTAGGGATAGGAAATCCCCACTACGGATCGTCAATCATCCTTGTGGATCACGAATATCAATGTTGCAAAGGTTGAATGTAGGTGAACTAGTCGCAACTTAATGGAGAACCAAGCTCACGCTCTCGCGCTATTGCCGGTCTATAGTGACCTAGATTAGAGCCCACTCTCGTGCAAACCTTAACCTAAGCCACTAGCGTGAAGATCGACATCATCGTTCAATCACAACTTGAGTCCACTCTCGTGCAAACTCGAGCTTCGACCTATGTTATGATAGTTCGTATTCGTCCAATCTCTTGTAAACGATTATTAGTATAGATTTATAATAAAAATCCTAGCTTTGGTCCAATCTCTTGCAAACCAAATCTAGAGAATCTCAATTATAAACCTAAATCGAATATTTAGGCCTTCCCATCGATTTGGATCCAATCTCTTGCAAATTCCAATCGATGGAACTTCCTAGCTACTCGTAATAAATCAATCACAACCCAACCTTTCTGCAATCCTAGCAACAATTCTATTCATTCATCACAATTCAAAGATCGGGTCCATAGGGTTCATCCCCATGCCCTAGAACGAATAAACTACTCACAAATCATCATGAAAATCTCAGAAATAAAGCAATAGATCATAGCACAATTCATAGTAGAGAAGAGACAATTCATAAAAATAAGAGTTTTAGCAAGAAAGAACAAACCAAAATTGTTGCCTATGATCTCCAGCTGAGATTTACAAAAGGAATAGCCGTAAAAAATAATAGAAGTCTCTCCTAAAACTAGGGATAAAACTAGGTTTAAATACAAGCCAAATTCGTCCAAAAAATCCTGACAGATTTGCCCCTGCGCAGCCCAGAAATCCCAATTTGCATAGAAGTCGGACTGCGTCACTCGGCCGAGTAATCTATGTCACTCGGCCGAGTGACAGACCCAATAAAAGACAGAAAGTCTGGAAAAATTGGGGGTCTGTCGCTCTGTCTGACTCGGGCGAGTAGGCTTCTTTACTCGGTCGAGTAGGCAATCTTGCTCGGCCGAGTAGGCTTCTCAAAATTTCCAGTAACTTGGTCGCTTCTCGGAAGAAAATCCATGTACCACTCGGGCGAGTGGTCTTCTCCATTCGGCCGAGTGGACTTTCTTACTCGGTCGAGTGAACTTTGGAAATTTAGCAGTACGTATCCGTTTGACTCGGTCGAACACAGCCCGTTACTCGGCCGAGTGAACTCTCTGTTCGGCCGAGTAAACTGCTTCTGGGCTATTTTCTTCTCCTCCTCACCTCCTCGTCGATTGTAATGAATTTCTTCCTCTTCTGCTCATCCTCCAGCACTGCTAACTCCTCAAATAAGCTGTGGGTGACGCTTCGGTGTGCGTAAAATTCCCTTGATCTCCTTTTTACTCCAGATCACTCCATATCTCCTGAAATACGACAAAAACAAGAAATAGTGAAAAGCAACGCGATATCGTCGATTAATCGTGGAAAACACAATATGGGCGATCGAAATGACATGAAAACATGCAGAAAAAAGTGTAAAATAAGGAGCGATCAACAATCCTTCTTGTAATGTCCTGGTTTATTACAATTGAAGCAAAGAGAAGAATCAGTATTCTTAGATTTAAAATTTTTATACTTACCTTTTCTTAAGAACTTTTTGAAGTTCCTAGTAATCAGAGCAACATCTTCATCATCATTTGTGTCTGAATCATCGGTATCTGATGATGCATTGAAGGCAAGAGTTTTCTTCTTTGAATCTGCTTGTTCATTGCGGTCTTGAAGTTGTACTTCATAGGCCATCAAATTTCCAACGAGGCTTTCAACGGTGAGTGTTGATAAGTCATTGGCTTCTTCTATTGTTGTGGTCTTTCTTTTCCATTCTGGCGTCAAGGCATCAAGGATCTTCCTGACTTGTTCTGTTTGAGTGTATGTATTGCCAAGAGCAATTGAGAGTTTGTGATATCTGTGAATCTAGTAACCATCTCTCCAATTGTCTCGTTGTCCTTCATTCTGAATAGTTCAAACCTGTGAACAAGAACAGAAATTTTAGTTTCCTTAACCTTATTAGTACCTTCATATGTTACCTGAAGTGTATGACAGATGTCATATGTTGTTTTGGCCTGTGAAACACGATTGAACTCATTCTTGTCTATGGCACAGAATAGTGCATTCGTTGCTTTAGAGTTACGAGTTGCGGCAGATTTGTCATTGGTAGTCCATTGGGCATAAGGAGTTGTATGCTTCTCGTATTGAGTTTCCAACATGTTCCAAAGTTCGTAGTCGATGCTTTGAAGATAGATCGTCATCCTTGTCTTCCAATAAGAGTAGTTGGAACCGTTGAATAGTGGATGCCTTGTGGTAGAGTGCCCTTCTGGAAATTGCGATGAAGATGTTGAATTGTACGTCGGATAGGTGTAGGCCATCTTGACTGCGCTCTGATACAAAATGTAGGATCTCCTAGCACACCAAATAGGTGAATAGTGTATATCACAATGAAATTGCAAATTTAAAAGTTAATAAAAAATTGCGATAAAAGTGCGGAAGTAAATAAATACAATACAGAGAATGGCAATCGTAAACACCAAGATTTATCGTGGTTCGGATCCTTGTGATCCTACGTCCAGTCCTCTACCCCGTAAAGATTTTCAATCCACTATAACACTTGCCCCGCAAGTAACAACATACAAAAATGGCAACACTCTCAGTGTCTCAAACTTTGTACAATCTCTACACCAAGAGATTCAACTTACAAAAGAAATGAAAATAACACCTAAAGCCTTGATGAAGATTTTAAATGAAATTCAAGGAAGAGGTGTAAATGAAAGTTTCAAGGTTTCTAGATTTAGAATGAATAAACGAACTTGAAAGTTTCAGTTTTCAATTGAAGAAAAGAAATTTCAGAATTTATTTCTTCAAATTGAAAACAACGGCAGAATTTCTGCAGAATTTATCTCTTGGAGAAGATAGAAAATGATTTCTAGAGAGAGAAGTTGTAAAAGAGACATGTAAAAGAAAGGAGCCTCATCTATTTATAGGATTGGAGAGAAGTTATAGAAACTGAATCCTAACAGCTAGAAACTGTCCCAAACGGATAGAAAAAATTCGGTTATGAAAACGGCAAAAAACGGCATTAGCCTGCCAGAAAAAAGTGTTGGTCGGCTAATTTTCAAATGACAGAATTTGACCATTAAATTTTACAAACGCGAATCAGTCATGGAAAGGAATATACCCATAAAATTTCATGGTCTAATTCGAAAAGAAAAAAATTAGCCTGTCAGCCAATTTCACCTGGTCGGCTAATTTTTTAAAGAGGAGTTTTGAGAAACGGAAAAAGGAAGTTTGTAGATAAAAATAGGAGAGACCCTAGGTATCTAAGATGAGTCATCATAATGCTTAAAAACCTATAAAAGAAAATAAACATATATTACAATAAGCCGTAGATATGTCTTCATCTTGATTTTGAGTAGACTTTGTGCAAATAGCTGTAATTGAAGATTATGTCCAAGATGCACATGCTGAGAAGTCTTACGTTAGGATGTATATGTGGAGTAGTCTAGTTTCTACAAAAAAAGAGTTAGTAACAATAATAATAGTAAGCTTGTTATATCAAAACCATATGGAGTAGGATTATGGAATTATGAAATTCCAACATATTTCATCTGAACCTCATGATGAGACACAAACCATTGCGTTGAATCAAGAAAAGATTGCTCTTGATTCATGTGTGTGCATGTTGAGTAAGGAGAATGAATCTCTTAAAGCTCAAATTGAGTATGAACGTGATTTTCACAAATCTTTGAAAGAGAGTTTGTATGCTACACATATTGATGATATTAATTCTTAGCATTCCAATAAAGAAGGACTTGTTTCTCAGTTTAGTGCATTGAGAGATGAGAATACTTCTCTCAAGCTCCAATTGGAGAAAACGCACTCGACGAGTGACTCCGTCAATCTTGAGAATGATTCTCATATTAATGGTTTAAGAAATGAGACATTGGGTCTTAAATCTCAATGTCGCGAGCTTAGCTCACGTCTATCTGCTAAGGATGACGACATTTCTTTACTTTTGAAGAAATGTGAGCTATTGTCTACTCAACTTTTGAGTGAGAACAAGGGTGCTAGATTTTCAACTTTGAATTTGTCCAAACCAAGCTCTTCTCCAAGAAGTACCCGAAACGATTTTGTGGGGGTGCTTTCTAAGGGGATTGTCACTTCCAACCCTCTTCTTGGAAAGAAATCAACGAAGATTATAAATCCAAAGATGAATCATGCATTTTTATATTCTAGTTATGTTGTTAAGAAACACATTCATAAACTTATGCATGATACGTCTACCCATATGAATGATATACATTTTTTGCATGCTCGTATTGAACCCTCTCATGCTTCGTATGTATCATATGTTCCTATGATAAGTATAAAATTATCTTGTGTGAATAATTTTAATGCTCATACTCATGTTTCACACACGGTGCATGCCAATATTTGTGTTCCACCTCATAAGCATGCACCCACACCTCCTATTCATGCCCTACTCGACCTCTCCTTAGGAAACCCACATCAATCTCTTTGTGGATTCCTAGGAATGTTTCTCGACATGATATGAACACTTATATAGAATCATATGTCTGAAATGTTATATTTACATGCGACTATATATGGAAACCAAACTCCTTCTTGCTAGTACTCACACACTTACTTTATTGCTTGGGTACCATTCATGTTGATTACTTTATGTACCCATTTTTAGTGTGAGATTGTCCATTGCACCCAATTTTTGCATGTTTTGTATAATTTAGGGAGAGTATGGAATTATTTGCTAGCTAGCATGTTTATCTCTATTTCATATGCCATGTTATGTCATTTGCATTATGTTGTGCATATGAGTAGGTTTTCTCTAACCTTGGGTATATCAATTTGACACCTTTCCATCTTTTTGATATGCGAAAGGAGGAGAACTATGTGTTATGTAGAAATATATACCACATGCTTTTATGCATACTCTTTGTAGGTATTGTTTTACATAACACCCATCATGTGCATTATGCTTTATGCATTCACATTGTGCACATTTGCATATTGATAGGGGGAGTTGTTAGCACACACATTGTATTTCAATGTTTATGTTATATATTTAAATAATGTTTTGTCATCATCAAAAAGGGGAGAATGTTGGTTCTTGAGTTCAAGACCAATGTTGTTTTGATGATGATCAATATTATGGTGTGTGCTAATCATCTTATTGTTTTAGTCACATATAATTAATATTAAGTATATTAAGCGAGAGACAAAGCATATAGTGTTGGGATGATGGACTCAAGGCATGGAGCAGTGGACATTGATGCCATGAAGAATCAAGAAGAATATAGTAAATCATTTTATGATTCTTTATGTATTTTGTTATTTCATTATGAGAATATTAGGATGCCTTGATTAGATGGACACACACACTTATTCTTATCATTTTCCATCTTAGAGATCCATATGATTATCTTAGAATCCATTCCAATAGGTTGAATGGCCAAAACACTCTTATTTATGCTTTCAGCATATCACCAGACGTCTAGAATACACCCAGCAGACATCTGGCGCATCTGTTGTATGAAGGCCAAATCCTAGAAAGTCCAGTTATTTGTAGTTCTATCACCAGGTGTCTTCATATTGGTCCAGACGTCTGGTCAATGAACTCCAGGCGTCGATCAGTTGATCCAAAATTTCACTGCTCTTTGTAATCTGCAATCTGTTTTTCTGTAGTCAGTTTGCATTCAAACATCTGTCAATTTTTTTTATGGTTTGAATTTCTCATCTATTCCAAACCCATCAGATTGCAAATTTTTTTAGTTTTCCAACACATCTTGAATCACCTCAATCGGAGTCCAATTGTGGAAGTTATGACTGTTTTGGTTATCACGTGTTTTTCTGGACAGATTCTACCAGATGATGCTAACGTCAGTCCAGTCGACTGCACAGTGCACCCGATGTCTGGTCACCCTTCTCCAAATACCTGGTCACTTAGAAAATTAGTTGTTTATATCTATTGACAGCTTTTTTTCATATGGCCTTTTTCATGGTTTTTGTGCCCGAGAGAGAGCTTATTTATACCCCTTTGTGAGGCGGTTTTTGGCACCAACACACATAGATTTGAGAATCATCTATGGGCCAAAAAAAAGTGATTAACTTTCATTCTTTCTTCATGTCTCTCTCATTTCCCTTAGAGCTCCTTCATGTTGATTTGAACTCCAAGCTTAAGGGAAGTCCCATAGTGCATCAAACTCACATCTAGCATTTGGACATCAATCTTTCTTTGTCTCTACACTTCATAGTATTTAAGTATATCTAATCAAGGGAATATGAAGATTGTATTTGTTTCTTTGTTTCATTTAAAATCTTGCTGCTGGGTTGTGTGAGTGTTTCTATGAAAAGCGAGGTCCTTTTCCTTGGAATAGGGATTACCCTTGGAATATGGTTTGCTATCTTAGAAATATAGGTTCTTGGAAAAGGGTGGCTCTTGGAAAAGAGTATGGCAGTTGGAATAGTGTGTGTTGGCATCCCAGAAGGGATTTTGTATTTGTGCTCATGTAGTGGAAGAATTGTGTTCCTTGGAAAAGGCTTGATAGTGGAATCCACGGTGCGATTGCAATGTGGGACTGGAGTTGGATCGGCTTGGAAAAAGCATCCAAACTAGGATACATCTTGTGTGTTTGCGATTTATTTTGATGTATTTCCTTTGTGTTTGTTGTTGTTGAGCATATCACTTTACATTTCTGCTGCACTTTATGTTGAATTTTAGTAAATTTTAATTATGCGCTTTTGCTTACCTTTACATTATTCGCTGCCCTCTAGTGTATTATGTAGCCACAGGTCCCCAACAGATGTTACCAGACATCAACACGAGTCCCACCTTGGAGGGTTCGGATTGACACTGTCATCTACAGAAAATAGTGGATCATGGTTGGAGGCACGACTCCCGCTTCGTTTTCAGATAGTTCCACATCTGTTTTGCTTCGCCCTCGGAGAACTCTTCATTTATTCCACTCCTCGAGCTACTCCATCTTTGTCTAAGGAATGTAACTCCTCTCCTTCGCTATCGTTCCCTCTTTTGGGCATTTGGTTGATATGTTAAGGTTCAGGGAAGTGTCCACACTCTAGGGTGCTAAAGCAACGCCAAAAGTCGTCCTTCCTTTGGAGCTCAGGGGAGCCTTTGTAAAGGGGAAGAATTTGAGTGCTGATTTTTGAAAGGATCATTCGGGGGATGAAGGGTCTTTCTCTTCTCCCAAGATCCGAGATGCAGCCTCTTCTGTCATTTACTCCGTGGTCAAGAAGATCAGGGCCGAATTCTTTTTCTATTCGTATGGGGTCCGGGTACCCTTTTATGACGAAAGAATTTGTTTCCCCAGGAAGCGTGAAGTCGGGGTTTACGCCAAGATGTTCATGTTTCGGATACATTTTCCCCTCATCCTTTCGTTCTCAAGGTCCTGGGTTCTCTGCAACTTTCTCTCTGTCAGCTAACGCCCCATTCGATTTCACCTTTGGTCAGCTTTGTCTTGCTTTGCCAACAACACGGGGTAGTGCCGACCCTGCCGCTATTCCTTTACCTTTTCCAAGTGAGGCTTTCCCCTTTGGGGACATGGTATCACATCTCTGTTAGGAGGGGTAGGAACCTTTTGTTTGGGCTCCCTTACCGAGTCGACGACTGGAGGAACCAGTTTGTTTTCGTCACCTTCTGAAGCTTTGTCTTGCTTTGCCAACAACACGGGGTAGTGCCGACCCTGCCGCTATTCCTTTACCTTTTCCAAGTGAGGCTTTCCCCTTTGGGGACATGGTATCACATCTCTGTTAGGAGGGGTAGGAACCTTTTGTTTGGGCTCCCTTACCGAGTCGACGACTGGAGGAACCAGTTTGTTTTCGTCACCTTCCATGGGGAGGCCTTATTCCTTACTTGCTAGGGCTATCCTGTCACTTTGGAATTATAGTTGAGTCTTTCTGAAGCTGAATCCAAAGCCACTAACCTTCTGATGGCATTGCCAATCGAAGGCAGGTCGCCTCGGGTCTTGCTAGATGACCAATTGCTGAAGATTGTTCTAAGGGCCCTGTGTAAGGGCATACTTTTGATCTCGGCCTCACCTTAGCTCACCCTGATTTTGCCCCTCCTTGCAGTGATGTGTTGAGGGATGTATGCCCTCCGTTGATTTGTATTTGATGCAAATGGATTTTTATATTAAAAGGGAATTAATTAAGTCGCAAGTTTGCGATATAAGTTTTAGAACGTTAAGGAAGTGGGAATTTTGCATATGATGCAAAAGAGAAATATATCGTAAAATGTTTATGAGTATATTTACTATAATAAACGAGAGGAAAATGTTACCTGGATGACGGGATCGTCCCGGTCTAAACCCAGGTTCGAACGGCATTCAAAACGGACTCCAAACGAAGGAAATAGAGCCAAAACAATGAAAAAGGCCAAAAAGGGGCATTGCAGGTCGGGCGCGCTACCCACGCCCGCTCAAGCGGGCACGTGCTGTGCACGTGCCCCCCCGAGCGGGTGGACACCTGCGTCTGCCATGTGGGCAGGCGCCCGCACCCGCAGGCGCTTCGGACCAGTGGGTGCCCGCACCCGTGGGCGCCCGGGCCCGCCGGGTGTGCGGGTGGGACCCGCCCACCTGCTGCGAGCGGGCACCCCAAGCATGCACAGAATGGGCGGCGTGGCCCAACCTGTGAGCCCCACCACATAGGGTTTCGAGTCATATGTGGCTGTTTTTTGTGGCGGCTCGTTTTTTTTGCGAAAAGCAATGTTTTGGGCCATCTTTAGAGCTTCGTTTGAGGGGTCAAACGAACTCAGATTGGAACACCGTTTTTTCCTAAATTCGTCCAAGTTATTCCCTCATGTAAGGCAAACTAAATTGATTTTTATTCTCCAAATAGTTTAGTCCCACATCAGTAATTGAGAAAGAGGAGGGGTCAGCCGCATATATAAATATGGGCCTACTCTCCTCCTTGAAACTCGTCTCAAGCTCCAGATCGGAGTAGCTCCATTAAATGTGAGCAAGCTCGGATCTAAGATTAAATTTACACTTCTCCCTAAATTCTTCATTGCTCCTGATCGGGCTTTAGCAAAGATACAAAGGAGTTCGGATCGGATCCTAAATCTTGAAGAAGGATCCACTCAAGGTGAAACTTTCTACGACGCGTGGTTGACTCGGCGAGAAGGGTGTTGATCGCCTCGGACGTGATGCGGTTCAAGAAGCGGTTCGGCTTATGACAAGGTGCGGCTCGAGATGCGGTTCAACATAGGAGGAGCGGCGTGGTGCATCGCTTCGGAGTCAAAGAAATGTTGCTGAAAACGATGCTTTGTATTCTACGGAAACGAAGTGAAAGGTTTGTAGTTTATTAACATGCGTTTATAATTGCAAATGTTAGATAGATCTATCTTTAGGGTTTGGTCGGACCCAACCCTGGGATAGTAGAGATTCTGGCTAGGGTTTGTTCTCTTTAAGGCTAGACTTAAAATAGTTTTATGTTGTTTTCGCTACTATTATGTTTTTCGTCGTCCGTCTGACTTAGGTCGGGCGTCGATTTTATAGCCCTAAGGACCCAGAAAACTCAACATTGGTATCTGATCCAGTCTACTTGATCTAAGTTTTGTAATTATAAATTCTATGTGATACATCATGTTTCTCCATGAGATGGATGTTGTTAATTAAATATTAAAATATCGTTTCCATGTGATGTTTTTTTTTCAAAAAATGTTTTTTTAATAATTAGATTTAATTTTTAAAATCATGTGATAATTTTAATAATTAGATCTTTCGCATTATATGATAATTTTTTAATGTAACTTAACTTTATGAGGATATTTTAAGTTGCATGCTTAGCTAAATTTTATGTGATAATTTTTAATTAATATGTTATTAAGCTAAATTGTTTAGTTGATATTTTTAATGGTTAAATTAGTCAACTGGACAAAATGATTGGTTAAGGGATATTCGATAAACCAAACTATATTCTCACTTATATTAAAGTGTTCTTCCAAGCACTGAGTTAAGGACAATGATTTCCTTAAGCTCTAAAATATAACATAATAAAGGCCTGCTACTTAACACTCGCCTCTATGAGCAAGGGGCAACTTGAAAATACTGATGTTTAAAGCATGTTTCTCCTTACAACTTGTTGAGTCTTCTCAAGGTTGTATAGAAAACAGTTTCAATCTGTAAGGTTCGAAACTTCGATCAAACTGTTTGACTCGAAGATAAGTGTAAGAGCGGTGCAAGACCATGTATCCAAATTAGATCTTGAGACGAACAACTTGTTGAGTCTCCTCAAGGTTGTAAAGCTCAAGTGTTTGGATGCATGTGATACTTGCACAACTAATATTTGTGTTAGGACGAGAAATGTCTAAATGTGATTTAGAAAGGAGAAGGCACTAAGGAAAATTCATTGAGAAAGAATATTTGGTCTATCATAAGACAAGGCATAGTAGGATGATCTAAAAACGGGACATGTTTGATGTCTAAAATTTCAGAATAATTGTTATACAAAGAAAAAGACAGTCTCACATATTGGCTAATGAACAAAAGTTGTCTTTAGGACATAAGGGTAGTATATCACACTTGGCAAATGTCGTCACATTACTTTAAAAGAAATGTTTTGATGTGATTATTTTGTATAACGATGTTGTATTAAGAGTTAATACATGAATGCGCAAGTTAGTAACAAAACTTATTTATGACAAAATAGATTAGGCCATATGATTATTATTGCATATTGCATATTTTAGCCCCATAATCAGTCCCTCTTGTGCTTATGACTCATTGAATCATGCTCTCTTGACTATATTTGCGTTAATTCATAATCTTTTGAGCATATGATTTTATTTCAACATAATTTCACTCTTCAAATCTTTATAAACATGAATTGTATTTTTACATATTTTTCTGGAATTTTCAGGAGTCCCGAAGGGGACAAAATCAAGTAAATGGAGAAGTGAACATGGAGCCAGGACAGTCGACTGTCCTCACAACGACAGTCGCCTGTCATCACGAAGCCCTGACTGGAGCAAGATAGAGTGTAATACATGCGCCTGCAGAAGGATTGACAGGTGCATGTACGACTGTGCATGCGCCTGTTCTTTCAATAGCAGTCACCTGTTTTGTCTTCTCCTAAAGGACGAAAGAAAGCCAAGTTATTGTCGATTTGGCCACTCTGCATCAGGTGACTGAAGCACAAAAGATAGGCACCTGTGTCATTCACATTCGCCTGTGACATTCACAGCAGTCGCCTACCTGACCAACAACAGGCGATTGTCACCAGGCGCCTGACAGTTGTTCGACAGTTGCCTGTCGCGGGGTTTTCTATCGAATCTGGGTTGCGAGTTTGGGTTTCTCTTAACCTGATTTTCATCTGTTTAATGTGAGCCCTTGGATGCGATTTTGGGTGGTTGAGATGTGAACTCTAGGGGGTATAAAACCCCATTATTCAGATGTAATTAAGGACTCTCCACCATTAGCTTCAAATACTTTTCATTTTTAGGGGTTTCTCTCATAGTTAGGATTTGTATGATTAGCTTTCAATTATCCATGGCATAGGATTGTGTAACTATTGCATTGATTGATTTCACACTCTTTTCATCATGCATTACTCATAGGGATCCAATGAGGATGATATGCCGTGAGGCATTATTTACGTGCATATACCCGTAGAGGAGCTTGCAAGGTGTTGAACCGCGAGGTTTAATTAATTATGCTTTATACTTGAAATCATCAATCCGATAAGTACACTTGATGCTAGCACGTTGATTTGAGCTGCAAGATAACACCATCCAGTTGTGTGGCCTGAAAGCATCACAATTGAGCTAAACATGTTTGGTTTTATTCCTAATAGGGAAATCTTCCGATTTCACATACCTTGACATGGATGTGGAGTTAAGTCATCAATTGGTGATTGAATAACTAAGCCATACTCTCTAATGAAACCACAGTCTGCACACACTCCTCTCATTTGCATCCCAACCTTTATTTTGCTTGTTTATTTCTTGTTCTTTTTGGTAACCATCACACATACGCACTTTGATCCAAATCATCGACTTTGAAAGGTCGTTTTGTCTCTTACCCTCTCACATCTTTGTTGACCCGAAGATACTATAAATGTAGAAAAATTGTCCATGTGATCCGACCCTGGGCTCACCAGGAATTACTATTTGACGACCTCCTTTCCTTGGAAGTAGTGCACATCTTTTTGCGACACGTCAAATTTTTGGTGCCGTTGCCGAGAACAACAGTTTTGCATGTTATACTAACTTTGGGTTACTTGGGTGGTTGTGAAATTCTTCCAACTTTCTTGCGCATATTCTTTCTAAATCCACTTTTATTTTATCTTTTGGTTTGTCGGCCTTGTAAAAAAATGGCCGACAACAACAACAATAACGCTTCATGTGGCACTAACATGACATTGAGAGATACATATATGCCACCTATGAGTATTTCTGATTCTTGTAATATATTGAAACCCGATGCTCACTCATTTGAGATTAAACCGAAAAAAATTCAACTCTTACATATTTACCACGGTTTAGAAAATAAGCACCCTTATGAACACTTGAGAACTTTTATTGAGGTGTGTTCCATATGCTTAAATGGAAAAATTAGTCCAGATGCAGTATATCTTAAATTTTTTCCATTTTCTCTAAAAGATAAGGCTAAACATTGGTTAAATGCTCTAGACAAGATCTATTTCTACTTGGTCTGAGTTACAATCCGAATTCCTAAATAAATTTTTTCCATTGTGCAGGACTCAAACCTTGAAGAAGCAAATCATGAACTTCAACCAATGTGATAATGAAACTTTTGACCAAGCGTGGAAAAGACTCAAAGATTTACTTTTGGAATGCCCACATCACGGTTTTGATCAATGTCGAACTATTGCCTTCTTTTATGATGGACTTCTTCCATCATCAAAACAACAAATGGAGGTGATGTGCAATGGTTCGTTCTTTGATAAAACACCAAGTGATGCTTGGCAATATCTCGAAGAGACGGCTGAGCACATGCAAAGTTGGGGGGTGGTTCCAAACCATGAAACTGAGGTGAACACGATGAATGGCGTTGAATCACTTGAGGAGTGAGTGTCAAATGAAGTAACGAGAAGAATGCAAGAGATTAATTTGATGGCGGTGAACATGGTTGATCAACAAAGCCAAGTGGAACATGACAACCAAAAACATTTGCAATCACTCACCACCACACTCCAACAAATGATGAATTTCCAACAATTGCAACAACAACAAATTCAACAACTCACGAAGAATGTTGTGAGCTTGACGGCTACATTAGAAAAGAGTAAATTCATTTCACAATCAATTTTTGACCCTAATGCTAGCCTATCTTCTCTTTCAAGAAATGACTTCAACCATTGCCATGCGGTTACCATGCTACGAAGTGGAAGAGAAATTGCCAAGCCAAATCATCTCTTGGTCACGCCCAAAATTGAGGTGGAGGATGAGAAGCATGTACAACATGAGGTGCCCGAGGAGAATTCAAGCAAAGGCACAAAATCAAAGACATCGAGAATTGAAGAGTCCAATGCTTACACCCCTCAAGCACCATACTCATATAGGCTCCTTCCTCCAAATAAAGATAAGTGCCAAGATGAAATTCGAGAAAGTTTTCAAAAATGACATATTAATATACCACTTCTCGATGCTATTAACCAAGTACCTGCTTATGCTAAATTTATTAAGGACCTTTGCACTATAAAAAGAAAACTAAGTTCTAAGAAAAAGGCCTTCATTACACAGCAGGTTAGCTCAATTTTTCATGACATCCCACCCAAATTCAAGGATCCCGGCTCACCCACTATTTGGTGTACCATTGGTACTACAAACATCGAGTATGCTATCCTTGATCTTGGGTCTATTGTCAATTTATTGCCATTCCCTGTTTACAAGCAATTGGGTCTTGGAGAACTAAAGGCCACACCCATCATTCTCCAACTTGCTGATAAATCTGTGAAAATTCCTAGGGGTTGTATTTAGGACGTTCTTGTCCAAGTGGATAAATTTTATTTTCCCGTGGACTTCATAGTTTTAGATATTCAAGGACCCCAAATTGCTACTCCTCTCCCCATTATCTTAGGAAGGCCATTCCTCGCCACCTGTAATGCCATCATTAATTATAGGAATGGCCAACTTAAGATCTCTTTTGACAACATGACCATAGACTTGAATATTTTTAATAGATGTCATTTACCAAAAGAAATGGAGGAGAGTGAGGTAAACATGGTACATATTTTTTGTGATGAAAATTTTGAGCTTATTCATGAACATTCTGTGAATAATTTTGACTCTCTTGTTGCAAATGTTGATCATATTTCTTTTTTGCAGGAGATTGGAGATACCCATCACCTTGGCAAAAGATGCTTAATTGATGTACTCTCCCATGGAGTTGATCCCATTTGGGATTGGTTCGAGTATCCCATTTGGGATTGGTTCGAGGAGAGAGTTATGGATCGGAACTTTTAAGAAGGCATCCATTTCCGGAATCCAAATGATTAGATGGATGGGTTGGCCATGAAAGACAATCACCATTTACATAGGCCATTGCTGAAAGACTCCATTAATCTTAACTCCATTTTGCTTATGGCTTGTGGAGCATTTCTGAAGATCTTGAAGGAGCTTGAAGATTGGAGTTTTCCATTCGATCCGGGCACGGCTTTAAGTACCATCCAAAGCCTTGGATTGGAGAGGAACACCATGAGGATTATAAACTCACTTCTGTGTCACGCCCCGCTTCCCAAAAATACGGAGGCGAAGCGTGACTAAGGCCCGCTTAGGCCAGAGCTGAGAAGCTCGGACCCAATAAGCGTATGTATGTGTACCATTTTAAAATTTTCAGGTTCTTGCATTAATAAAGTTCGAAACAACAGAAAGTACAGAAAGGAAGTTGCATTCATTAAATTAGAGATGTAATATCCAACGAGTACAAAGTCTAAAAAAAGCCTAAGCATGGCAACGAAATATTTAAAAGTAAACTAAAAGCAGTAACCTCTGAAAGTGACGACTAAAAAGACCTCTAGGTCTGGTCCTCGTCGGGCACGTACTCTGGGTCGTCGTCCTCGGCTCTTCGTACTCCAGTTAGTCTGTCTCGTCCACGAACTCTGGCTGAGCACCTGACGTACAGCACCCAAGAGAAAGGAACTATACGTCAGGTAAAGTCTACAAGAAGGGTTAGACTTTACTGCAAGTGCACCGAACTTTAAACAACGGTTTACTGGTTGATTAGCATGCCGAGGTTCTATTACACAACAGTTTACTGGTTGATTAGCATGCTGAGGTTCAATTACACAACAGTTTACTGGTTGATTAGCATGCTGTGGTTCTAACAGAGTAACACAAAAGGAAGTAACGCAGCAGGAAAGTAAAACGGGACAGGTAGTAGTCGTAGCGTGTGCTACCAACCACGGGACTAACCTACAGGTGTCATAACAAGTCGAGACGTGACGGGACAAGACGAGACAAGATAAGTGAGACACGAAAGGGTTCACGCCTTACGGTTCGAGGGGGATCAGACCCTCTTGCCGTGCGCACGCTCAACCCAAACCCAAACCCCAAGGAAGACAAGACAAGACAAACAGTACAAGGGATCACTCGCTCTAGCTTGGCGAGTGCCCTATTGCCCGCAGGCTGAGAATCGGTACAAGGGATCACTCTCTCTAGCTTGGAGAGTGCCCTATTGCCCTCTGGCTGTGTATCAGTACACGGGATCACTCTCTCTAGCTTGGAGAGTGCCCTATTGCCCACAGGCTGTGAATCAGTACAAGGGATCACTCGGAGAGTGCCCTATTGCCCAGCGGGCTGTGTAAGACGGGACGGGATGTGACAAGACGGGAAGGGTTATTCTAGGGTGTCCACACACACGCACACACATGATAGCCCTATGATGTCAAAAGTTGTTGTTGTCAGGCTCAGACTTCGTCGTCAAGTCTGAGCCGTCAGGGGTCGTCCCGGACGCTATCATTTCACGTCCGGTTCTGTTTGTTCACAGTTATCAGTTCTAACTAACTAAGGCCTAAGCACGGCCAAAATTGCAAGTGGATACACTTGCCTACGATGACGAGTGTGTCGTCCGTCCGGGGCGTCTCGTCCAGGCGTCGCGTCCGCGGAAGTTCGTCTGAAATATCGCCACGGTGACGGTGTCAGGTCTCAATTTCATCACATCCTATTAGGTTTCATTTCTAGGTTATCGGGACTATCCTATTCGTCAAAAATCACATTTTGATGTTTTGTTCAACCTAGATCGACCATTACCTTACGTGCACAGAAAAGTCGTCCGATGGTCGATTTCTACGGTGGGCAACGTTTTACAGATGCAGAAAGTAAATTTAGTTCACGTTGACAGATTTTAGATTAGGTTTCCAGTTTGCTACGGTGTGGGTTTTTGCTACATGTTAGGGGGACTAACCTGAAACGACCACTGAGCGGGGACCCGGTGTCGGCTCTGAACGGTGACGGATCTGAAATGGCACGGCCTCATCGGTTCCTCAACTGCGGGTAGCGCAGTAAGGATCACACAGTCGATAACAATGAAGCGTACATAAGTTATCAATCCTACGAGTAATCAGGTTAACATCAATATTAATGTTACTAGCGTGATATCACCGTATTATTAAGTTATTAACATGCTAGTTAAGTTCAGTTGCCAATTATAACATCATCAAAACAATCTAGACTAATATCATTAAGGTCTTTCTTATTAGATGCAATGTTATCATACAGTGCCAATATGATAGCTTATAAAATTAAACTGTGACCAATTACAACGTACCACAATATAGTAAACTTTAATAACTATACCTATATAATAATTGTATCCCACAAATTGTTCACGTGGCTCCCCCCTTGCATAACAAAGTGTGTACCCTAGTACCCACCTACTAGTAACATGAATGTGATGCACTTGCCTGTGATTTATGTTGATCGCTTGCTCGCAAGGGAGTCTCCGTTCATGGGTCTTGGCCGTAGATCCAAGTGCTGGGCCGCACTTCACCTCAGGGCGGCGCAAAGTGATGCGGAGAAGAGCCCGACGGCGGCGGGTCGGGATCGTGACGGAGAGATCGCGGCGCGCTGAGCGGGGCGAGGCGCTGCGAATGCCGGCGATCGGGGTCTCGCAGTGCCGGTAGGGGCTGCTGCTCCTGTGCGGCGGCGGAAACCCCCGATGGCGGCGGCGTTGGGGGCACATGCGTCGAGAGGGGGTCGTGCTGGCCGGAGATGGGTGGCGGCGTTGGGGAAATGAAGAAGGCTGTTGGGGATGGGATCTCGGAGGGAAGAAGAGGCCACGACGAGTGGTGCTTGGCGTGGAGAATGAAACGAACAGGGGCGGTGCTCTGTGCGTGGGCGGGGAAGCTGGTCGGAGATCTTCACCTATGATGAAGGGTCGGAGAGCCATGGCAGCGGCTGCTCGGTCGGTCAGGCGGGGTCACGGCGGGCGCGGGGGAGGCTGTGCGGCAGTCGGAGGGGGCTTGGCGGTGGCTTGGCGGCGTCGAGGTCCGTGATCGCGGCGGAGAACGGCGGATGGAGGCCTTGCGGGGAAGGCCGGCGGTGAGATTTCGCCGTGAAGTGGGTCATCGGGGAGAGGGGATCGGGAAAATTAGGGGTTTTCTTTTAGGGGAGGCCGGCGGCTGCTATTGACTAGGGTTAGGGTTAATAGCTAGGATTAGGGATTAAATTATTATTAATAGGGTATAGGTTAACTAAATAGACCTAAGATAAAGGTTGAATGGGTGAGGGGCTAGGGATAGAAGGTGTACAGGTTGGGTTAAGTCTGAGGAGGTTAGAGAAATATCTTAGGGAAAGATTTAAAACGATTTAAATACGATATTTAGCCATATTTGGCTAACAAATTCGAAATTGAGTCAGACTGGGCAAATCGACGGTCGTGGTTTCTCCGAGCGATATCTCTCAAACCGGGCGTCAGAAAAATAATCCAAAAATACCGGGGCGATCGTGGAGACGAGACGCACAGATCTACGGAGTCCGATCGTGCGTAACACCTACCAAGAATTTACGAAAAATTGGAAACGGTGTTTTTAGTCAAATGACTAAAACGCCCATATCGTTCAAAGTCGTTTTGCGAGAAAACGAGCAGTGAAACGACGTTCCCGAAAATTACAATAAAGTCCAACACCCCTAAACGATTGCAACGGCATATCACATCGCTGATGTCGGAGCTCAGGAAAAACCAAAAGAAATATGTGCACGATAAAGCACGTGCACGCAAAAAATTACCAACGGTCGGAAAGCGGCCGTTACATTCTACCCACCTTAGAAATGATTCCGCCCTCGGAATCACTCATAATAATAATAATAATATCTATAAGAACTTAAGCCTATCACTCCCATCTTCCACACAACAATCTCTAATTCATATAACTTCTACACCGTTCCTCAATTAATCCATCGTAATCCTTCTTTTCACTGAGTAATGCCACGACCAATCCCACATCCTAACACCTGACTACGGACCCATCATTACTGTTCAAATTCCCAACTCCAAATTCTCATAAAAGAATGATATTCATCTTCTCATACCAATACTACTCCACTTAACCATCATCGCTCAATAACATCTTTTAAACTCCCGATCTCTTCCCAATATTAATCAACAACTGCAGTTGTAAGGCGTAAACTCTTTGGGGTGGGGTAGTGTTTAGTGCCGATCGGTCTGAATGTTGTACCATTCAGCGAAGGGCGTAAACATCTACAAAACAACCGTGAAATGTGAATTGTGTTTAGTGCCGATCGGTCTGAATGTTGTACCATTCAGCGAAGGGCGTAAACACCTACAACGTGAATAGTGAATTGATTGAGATTGATAATAGCGTGGCTACTCTTGTCTTGTCTTGTCTTGTCTTGTCTTGTCCCGATGATGGTTCTCTTGTACAAATCGTCTTGCCATGTTTTAATTGTGCACTCATGTTATAACTACCATGTCATGCATACTAAACTGCTAGGTTGCTAGTTGCCTTACTTTCAGTTTCCTTGCCCAAGTCTTTTAGAATTGCTGACATGTGTCCCCTTTACTCTTTTGGGTGACACATGTTAGATCCTGAGCCTGAGTACCTTGTTGAGGACGAGGTGTTTGCTAACGCCGAGCCCGAGCTTGTGTTTGACGGGGAGTACGTGGACAGTGGGGACCAGTCCTAGTGTCTTCGTTGTGTTTTACTTTTGTTTGACAGTTGTTTTGTTATCGGTGCGTAGCACCTATACTTTGTTATGTCGTCGCTTTTGTTGGCCTTGTTCTGGGCCTTGGACTCTTTTCTTTTAGCCTGGTGGCTTTTCTGGATGTTGGACTTATGTTGGTGTTGGACAATTTATGAGATGTGAATTTTATTTCAGTCTCTCAATACTTGTGTTATTATTGTTATTCCGTTGTGGTTACAGGGACCTGCTTATATTTGATTGACGCTTATCGGGTTTGAGGCTTCACAGCTCCACTCCCGTGCGGACCTTTTCACGTCTCGCCTCCATTTTAGGGAAGCGGGTCGTGACAGATGTCAAAAGTTGTTGTTGTCGGGCTCAGACTTCGTCGTCAAGTCTGAGCCGTCAGGGGTCGTCCCGGACGCTATCATTTCACGTCCGGTTCTATTTGTTCACAGTTATCAGTTCTAACCAACTAAGGCCTAAGCACAGCCAAAAGTGCAAGTGGATACACTTGCCTGCGATGGCGAGTGTGTCGTCCGTCCGGGGCGTCTCGTCTAGGCGTCGCGTCCGTGGAAGTCCGTCTGAAATATCGCCACGGTGACGGTGTCAGGTCTCAATTTCATCACATCCTATTAGGGTTCATTTCTAGGTTATCGGGACTATCTTATTAGTCAAAAATCACATTTTGATGTTTTGTTCAACCTAGATCGACCACTACCCTATGTGCACAGAAAAGTCGTCCGATGGTCGATTTCTACGGTGGGCAACGTTTTACAGATGCAGAAAGTAAATTTAGTTCACGTTGACAGATTTTAGATTAGGTTTCCAGTTTGCTACAGTGTGGGTTTTTGCTACATGTTAGTGGGACTAACCTGAAACGACCACTGAGCGGGGACCCGGTGTCGGCTCTGAACGGTGACGGATCTGAAACGGCACGGCCTCGTCGGTTCCTTAACTGCGGGTAGCGCAGTAAGGATCACCCAGTCGGTAATAATGAAGCATACATAAGTTATCAATCCTATGAGTAATCAGGTTAACATCAATATTAATGTTACTAGCGTGATATCACAGTATTATTAAGTTATTAACATGCTAGTTAAGTTCAGTTGCCAATTATAACATCATCAAAACAATCTAGACTAATATCATTAAGGTCTTTCTTATTAGATGCAATGTTATCATACAGTGCCAATATGATAGCTTATAAAATTAAACTGTGACCAATTACAACGTACCACAATATAGTAAACTTTAATAACTATACCTATATAATAATTGTATCCCACAAATTGTTCACGTGGCTCCCCCCTTGCATAACAAAGTGTGTACCCTAGTACCCACCTACTAGTAACATGAATGTGATGCACTTGCCTGTGATTTATGTTGATCGCTTGCTCGCAAGGGAGTCTCCGTTCATGGGTCTTGGCCGTAGATCCAAGTGCTGGGCGGCACTTCACCTCAGGGCGGTGCAAAGTGATGCGGATAAGAGCCCGACGGCGGCGGGTCGGGATCGCGACGGAGAGATCGTGGCGTGCTGAGCGGGGCGAGGCACTACGAACGCCGACAATCGGGGTCTCGCAGTGCCGGCGGGGGCTGCTGCTCCTGTGCGGCGGTAGAAACCCTCGATGGCAGCGGCGTTGGGGGCGCAGGCGTCGAGAGGGGGTCGTGCTGGCCGGAGATGGGTGGCGGCGTTGGGGAGATGAAGAAGGCTGTTGGGCGATGGGATCTCGGAGGGAAGAAGAGGCCACAGCGAGTGGTGCTTGGCATGGAGAACGAAACGAACAGGGGCGGTGCTCTGTGCGTAGGCGGGGAAGCTGGTCGGAGATCTTCGCCGACGATGAAGGGTCGGAGAGCCATGGCGGTGGCTGCTCGGGTGGTCAGGCGGGGTCACGGCGGGCGCGCGGGAGGCTGTGCGGTGGTCGGAGGGGGCTTGGCGGCGGCTTGGCGGCGTCGGGGGCCGCGATCGCGGCGGAGAACGGCGGATGGAGGCCTTGCGGGGAAGGCCGGCGGCGAGATTTCGCCGTGAAGTGGGTCATCAGGGAGAGGGGATCGGTAAAATTAGGGGTTTTCTTTTAGGGGAGGCTGGCGGCTGCTATTGACTAGGGTTAGGGTTAATAGCTAGGGTTAGGGATTAAATTATTATTAATAGGGTATAGGTTAACTAAATAGACCTAAGATAAAGGTTGAATGGGTGAGGGGCAAGGGATAGAAGGTGTACAGGTTGGGTTAAGTCTAGAGGAGGTTAGAGAAACAGCTTAGGGAAAGATTTAAAATGATTTAAATAAGATATTTAGCCATATTTGGCTAACAAATTCGAAATTGAGTCAGACTGGGCAAATCGAGGTCGTGGTTTCTCCGAGCGATATCTCGCAAACCGGGCGTCAGAAAAATAATCCGAAAATACCGAGGCGATCATGGAGACGAGACGCATAGATCTACAGAGCCCGATCGTGCGTAACACCTACCAAGAATTTACGAAAAATTGGAAATGGCGTTTTGAGTCAAATGACTAAAACGCCCCTATCGTTCAAAGTCGTTTTGCGAGAAAACGAGCCGTGAAACGACGTTCCCGAAAATTACAATAAAGTCCAACACCCCTAAACGATTGCAACGGCATATCACATCGCTGATGCCGGAGCTCAGGAAAAACCAAAAGAAATACGTGCATGATAAAGTACGTGCACGCAGAAAATTACCAACGGTCGGAAAGCGGCCGTTACATTCCGAGTGACAACAACAAGGTGTATTCCTTCAATCACTTAGTGTAATTAGCTATAAATAAATCTTTGCTTTAGTATCTCTCCTTTCACATACCCTCATAATTGTTCATATTCCTTATCCCCTTTCTAAACATTGAGGACAATGTCCATTTCGAGTTGGGGGGTGTGATTATGATATGCGAAGTTTTGAAAAAAGTTTTAGTCTTTCGTATATATAAATAAAATAAATGGGACAACTTGAAAATTTTCATCTTTGACTATTATCACCCAAAAAAGCATGGTTTTTGTCTCTTTCCATTCCATAATAGCGTTTTGCTTAGTCCTCTAATATCAATGTAGTGAGATTTTTCAAAACACCATGTTTGACATCTTTGAAATGGATTGTGGCATCCTTTTGCATGTTGTAACTCTATGTGTTAGGGCAATTAAACGTATTTTCGTTGGTTTTTCACTCAACCCCCTAATTAGAAGCTCACGATGCCTACTACCCATATGAGACCCCTTTAGGATGTAAAGGCCTTAGTATTTGCAACCAAGTGGTTAGGTCTTAGAAGTTTTAAAAATTCAAGCTGGGTTCAAACCCATCAATCCCTATAGAGTGAATTGATTTTTTGAGTTTCTTAAATGAATGATATCAAATCCTATAATAATAAGTGCACTTGTGCGAATTTGAATAAGGCATAAACTTTTGCCATGGTACTTTGAATAAGGCAAAAATTTGCCATTATATTTGAGTAAACGAATGGAATTGAATCACAACTCATTATCGTAAGCTTTAAAAGGATCTAGTGTTTATGTGTCACAAACTTGAGAATTTCAAGATTTTTACCATTAGATTGTCAAATCCTAAGTCTTTGCAAAGTTTAGAGGTGGATTGTGGGGATGTTTATGAGAATTGCGAATAAGGCTTTAGGGATGAGTACACGGGCTTGATAGTTTTGCCATTCTATATCGGTCTTCAACACACTTGAGACATGCCAACAATCCATGGAAAAGGTTATTTTTGTTATTGGAATTGATCGCTAATTTTGCTAGAGACGAGTAAAAAGCTAGTTGGGAGGGTGTGATTATGACTGAATATTGCATATTTTAGCCCTATAATCAGTCCCTCTTGTGCATATGACTCACTAAATCATGCTCTCTTGACTATATTTGCGTTAATTCATCATGTTTTGAGCATATGATTTTATTTCGGCACAATTTCACACTCCAAAGCTTTATAAACATGAATTGTATTTTTACATATTTTTCTAGACTTTTCAGGAGTCTCGAAGGGGACAAAATCAAGTAAATAGAGAAGTGAACCTGGAGCCATGACAGTCGAACATTGTCGCAATCTTCGCCTTGTCTGTAGCAACACCCTCGACGGACACCACATGGCCCAAGTACTCTACCTGTGGCTACCCAAATAAGCACTTCGTTCGATTTTCATACAGCTGGTGGTACTGTAACTCCTGGAACACTACCTGCATATGATCCAAGTGCTCCTCCAACGAGCGGCTGTATACCAAGATATCGTCAAAGAATACAAGTACAAATCTCCTCAGTTATGGACGAAATACCTTGTTCATCCGTGCCTGGAACGTGGCCGGTGCGTTAGTCAAGCCAAAGGGCATGACTAAGAATTCATAGTGGCCTTCATGTATCCTGAAGGTCGTTTTGGGGACATCCTTCTTCCTCATTCTGATCTGATGGTAGCCTGATTTGAGATCTATATTCGAAAATATGGCTGACCCTTGTAACTCGTCGAGGAGCTCGACAATCACCGGAATGGGAAACTTGTTTGGCACAGTTTCCTTGTTCAGCGCTCTGTAATTTACGTGGAAGCACCAGCTCCCATCCTTCTTTTTCACCAACAGCACTGGACTGGAGAAAGGACTCACACTGGACTGGATGACACCAGGCTGAATCATCTCTACCACCATCCTCTGTATTTCATCCTTCTGTATCTGGAGGTAGCGATAGGGCCTGACGTTGATAGGGGCCACACCTTCTCGCAACACTATGGCGTGCTCGTGGTCTCTAGGTGGAGGAAGACCCCGTAGCTCTTGAAAAACATCTCCAAACTGCTCCAGCATCGACTGCACCTCTCGTGGGACCGGTTGCTCTCTACCTGCATCAGCACCACCCTCTCCTGCCATCATGTGTAGCTCCACCAGAAAGCCTCTCCTATCTGCCTGGATGGTGCATACTATAGTCTTCAGGAAAACCAGCACTCTGCACAGATTGGGGCCCCCCTGCAGCATCACTGCTCTCCCGTCCTCCTGAAACTCCATCCTTAGAAGCTTCTAGTTTACCTTCATCTCTCCCAACGTCTGCAACCAAGTCATGCACAGAATGATATCTGTGCTGCCCAAATCTAGAGGCAAGAAATCTGCTATGATCTGTTTCTCCTGTAAAGTCAGCACCAGTCCTCGGCATACACCCCTGCTGCTCTCCTTCTTGCCCATCCCAATCATCACACTAAAACTGCCATTGTCTACCAGCTGTGGCTCCTCATCATGAGGGAGCGCACCACTACCCCCACCACGGGTGAATCGTCTTCCTGCCATCTAATGACACAGAAAACGAAGCAGATTAGACTCATAGCTTATGACTCGGACGTCGAACTTAGTTTGTTGGACGTTCAAATATTATTATCGTTATTCCGATAATCGCAGTTACAGAAGGACCTGCATGGGCCACCAACAAAACCTGTCACGCCCCGCTTCCCTAAAATGGAGGCGAGACGTGAAAAGGTCTGCACGAGAGTGGAGCTGTGAAGCCCCAAACCCGATAAGCGTCAATAAAACATAAGCAGGTCCCTGTAACCACAACGGAACAACAATAATAACACAAGGAGAGACGGAAATAAAATCTCATATCTCATAATTGTCCAACATGGAAAATAATTCAACATCCAGAAAAGCCACCAGGCTAAAAGAAAGAGTCTAAAGGCCCAGAACAAGGCCAACAAAACAACAACACAACAAAGTATAGGTGCTATGCACCGACAACGAAACATCAGTCTAAACAAAAGGGAAAACACAACGGAGACACTAGGACTGGTCCCCAGTGTCCACGTACTCCCCGTCAAACACAAGCTCGGGCTCGGCGTCAGCAAACACCTCGTCCTCAACAAGGTACTCAGGCTCAGGATCTAACATGTGTCACCCAAAAGAGTAAAGGGGCACATGTCAGCAAGTCTAAAAGACTTGGGCAAGGAAACTGAAAGTAAGGCAACTAGCAACCTAGCAGTTATAGTATGCATGACATGGCAGTTATAACGTGAGTGCACAATCAAGACATGGCGAGACAATAAGTACAAGAGAACAATTATCAGGACAAGACAAGAGTAGCCAAGCTACTAACAATCTCAATCAATTCACTAGTCGCGTTTCAAGTTGGTTGTAGATGTTTACGCCTTACAGCTGAATGGTTTGGCATTCACGCTGATTGGCCGCTTAACAACTACCCCAAGACCCAGAGTTTACGACTTACCACTGCAGTTGCTGATCGGGCAGAATCCCAGTTGATTGGCCGCTTAACTCTTACCCCCAATACCCACACGTAAAAAAGCCAGGGTCCATGTACATGAGCCCAGTAAATGAGCCAGGGTTGCCCCGCACGGGAGCTTGTTTTCTATATCACGAATCAGGAAGAATTTGGCGTAGGGGACACTGACCGGCGCCCCGCTCGCGGCGCGGCGGCGCGGTGTCATTTACCGCAAGTTTCACGGTTAGTGTAGGGTGCGGGAATATCGAACTCAGGGAGGCGAGAATGTGCTTGGGTCAGGTAGGACCTAAATCACTCCGAGGGGGCGAGCTAGCCCGAATCGGTGAATGGTTGTCACGAAAGGAAATAAAAGGGTATGAACAACAAGAAAGAAAACCCGGGACTTTGGTTTCCAACCCGACGAGAGACTCTCACCGATACGGCCTACGGGTATGGATAGCGATCGAGATTAGGGTCTAACGGTGAGACGTTGCCTCTGAAAGTGGTACCGGCGTCCCATGGGCCCGATATTCCGGTCGGTGCCCAGGATGATACACCGGACTTCCCGGATTCGATCAGTGGGCACTCCCGTGTCCATTAACACTGATCGATCCCGGGAGCACTAAGCCCGCAACGATATCTCCCAACGTCTCATCCTGCCGCTCCCGCGTGCTAGGATTCGGCGTCTACGCTAAGGGCGTGAGCTATGGCTAGGGAGTCAACCGCCAAGTTTATTCCCCCTTGGCCCAACGGTCAAAGGCGGTCTTTTTCCCGCCGATGACAATGAAACACCCCACGTAACCGTTAGATTCATACTCTCTATCGATTTCCTAACCCTATGGACGCATCGGGAAGAGCCCCCGGAGGGGTTTCCACCAAAATCCCAGATTTGGGAACTACTCACAAAAATTCATGAAAAAGCGATCTAAATGAAATTTAACCGTTGAAATCATAATCGGACAATTGCAATGCGGAAGTAATGGAGTAATAAAGACAATACTAAAATTTTAGAAAGATCTGAAAACTTACAAAAGAGTAACAATTACAGCCGTCACAAGGAAATAAAACAGTAGAAAAAACAACAGCTCTCGTTTCTGGAACCCTAGGGGTTCTATTTATAGACCGTCGCATCAACCGATCGGTTGACAAGTCAACCGATCGGTTGATCCGTTACAAATTAATAACAGAAAACGGCGAGCTTTCACCCGATCACATGAACCGGTCGGGTGAGTTCTTGAGTGATCGGTTGGATCTTTGAAGCAGTCGGGTGAATCGATCGGTTCGACGTCCGTGTCTTCAGCTCTTCTTCTTCAGCTACAGATGAACCGATCGGGTGAGAGTCA
The DNA here is from genome assembly GCA_030789695.1 of Scilla litardierei. NCBI lineage: Eukaryota > Viridiplantae > Streptophyta > Magnoliopsida > Asparagales > Asparagaceae > Scilla > Scilla litardierei. Next base: position 489,932,181 of record CM061142.1, on the reverse strand, counting down.
CCCGATCGGTTGGCGCTTTGCTTTGAGAAGACAGAGAACAGCCCCCGCTGAACCGGTCTACGAACCGGTCGGGTGACTTCTTTGTGAGCTGCGGCAGAGACCGGGTGGTGCACGCGTGCATCACCCGATCGGTTGGAGATGGCCAACCGACCGGGTGAGGGGCTGAAAGATGAATTCTTTGGCGTTTGACCCCCTGGATCACGCGTGACTTCTCCCGTTGCTCCGGGGACTTGGGATATCATCGTTAAATGTCCCCTACGTGGTCGATCCCCTGTAATCATGGATAAACAAGGAAAAGTGAAAGAAAACGGGAAAATACACGAAAACGAATAAGAGACGGCGGAAAAACATGGAGAAACACAAAAGAAAACGTGCGTGAATATATGAAATATAAACGCACGTCAAAATCCCCCAAGCTGAACTCTTCCTCGTCCTCGAGGAAGACGAGTGAGAGTAGGAGCTCGGAAGGGAAAAATAGAGAGGAAGAAAGAAAAAGAAAACTCTAAACCCTAGATCGTCCATCAGAGCCACCAAAATCGAAAACGACACACCAAGCAAGCAAACGCCAAATCACACCACTAAACCTAGGAAAGCGAGTCCAAATAAGTGTCGTGGGTCCACGCAGTGAAGCGCGACTGAGCGTGGTCGTGTGCAAGCAAATGGTGATGCTTTCTACGATGTGCTATGAGGCTCGATATACACAAATCCAAGATATGACCCAAAATATCGATCCGAATTGAATTAAGCGGCGAATATAAGTTCAAGCATGCATGAGAAGAGTTAGAATAGAAGCGTATCATGCATCGGGGACTCCACAACTAGGGTTAAGGAAATCACGCCACTATAGCCTAGATACTAGCTAAAAAGTTCCTAAGCCAAGTGTTTTCGATAACAACGGGGGTTGAGATGATGTGGAGAAGAATACTCGGTGCAAATTCTCGCCTTCCCTTTATTCTTGGCAAGTATGAAAAAATATTCACACGGAAACTTTTTTTGTGTTTTGGGCATTTGTATTTTTTTTGGATTTTTGGGCTATACACAATTTTTCTTTTCTTTTCTTTTTGGGTTTTTCTTTTCTTTTCTCCTTTTTTTTTGATTTTTGGCTATACACATGTGTACTCTCCCAAGTGGGAGAACGGTACACGACGAGGGGATTTGCACCAAGTAAAACAAAAAAGAAGTCGAAATCTAAACACTCGGGCAAAGGAAACTATTCTCGCTAAATAGAGCATAGGCTAAATGGGTTACCCTAGTCCTTAGTTGTGGAATCCCGACGCATGCGAATTGAAGTATACGATACAAATATAGCATGCATATAGTGGAAACAAATACCGCATATTCGAATCGGAGCAGGACAATCTAGGGGTCATTCCTGGACAGGTATATAAATTAAAATCACAAGGCAGAAGCACACCAAATGCTAGTCACGACACACGACTCACAAAAAGCTAAGTGGACCCGCGATGCGTGAAATGCAAGAGGACTCGAAATCCTAGGGTTAGTGAGCGTGATTATCGATGCAATGCTAGGTGTGTGTGACTTTGTGGCGATTCATCATAGGATTCATCTCTAGGAGAAAGAGCTAAAAAAGAAGAAAAGAAAAAATAAAAACACGATGAAAACGACACAAAAACGAAAAAGAAGGACTCAAACGACGCACACAGTGCGACTCCCCCAAGCTGAAGTTTGCATTGCCCTCAATGCAATATAAGTGAGTACGGGAGGGCAATGAAAATGGGGGGGGGGGGAATACGCACTGACACAAAAAGAAATGAAAACGAGGGAAACACATAGATAAAACTGAAAAAGAAAGAAAGATCAAAATCAAAATCAAACAATGCGAAAATAAAAATAAAAGAACACGACACGACACTCAAAAAAAAATGAAAAACAAGCACACACACAAAAATGAGAAAAACAAACAAAACACGACAGCACATCAAAATAGACGTCCCCCAAGCTAGACCAGAAAGTGCTAGCGAAATGATGTGATCAATGAAATGCAGAGATGTGCAAGGGGGAGTCAAAAACAAAAGAGGTGAAATCAAAAAGCGACACGCGAATGGCCCCCCCCTCTGACAGAGACAAAGCAGGGCCACCAAAAGACAGATGGGCACAAATATGGGGGGGCAAAAAGGGGGAAAGAAGATCAAGCAGGGGCACCACCCTTTAGAGGTGGTGACGGGGGCCTGCGCTGTGGACCAGGGGTCGTGGGGGGTGGAATGTGGAGCTCGGAGACATCGGGTGGGTCTTCACGGATATGGCGAATGAAGCTTTGAAGAAAGGGGAGGTCTCGGTCGACGGACTCCTCGGTTATCCGACCACCCTGCCCAGCTAGGAGGATCATGGCCATGAATCGATCGGCTTGGTCTTGATCGGGGGCAGATGGGTTGGAGGTGGTGGGCTGAGCAGGGGGCTGTGCGCGACGAGCGCGACGGTTGGGCCTAGGGTTCGAAGAGCTGGCGTCGGTGGGTTTAACACGGCGGGGAGGCATTGTGCGGGTGTCTTGTGTGTGCGCGAGTATGTAAAAGTACAATGAATCAACACAAACACGAAATACGACCAACGAGCAAATGGAATATCTCGGGTAAAAAAAATAAAATTAAGCAAAGGAGCGAGTTTACCCAAATGAGATGAAGATAGTTGCTCGTAGACGCCCCGATGCTACTCGATTGGAGCATGCTGTGAAGCCGCAGCGATCTCTTCACCAAGTTTTGATGTTTGGGGAGGATGGGTGAGATTTAGGGTTTTGTGTGTAGGGAGATGGCAGGGGAATGGAGGGGAATCGATGGTTGACGGGTAGGGAGATGGTGGGGGAAGACGATCGAGGTTGATCTTGGGGAAGAAAGTAGGAAGGCGCACGAGAGGAGTCGAAACGGCGGCGGTTTGGGCGATCGGGCGAGTATGGAAATGAACGGGTGTCGGGGGGGGGTTTATATAGGGTTTTAAGTCGAACCGATCGGGTGACTTGTCACCCGATCGGTTGACGGTTAGGTCGAAATTCTTGCCGAAGAAATGCTACAGGCGAACCGGTCGGTTGACTTTTCAACCGATCGATTGGCCGCTCCATTCATTTTCTCGAGAACTTAGGGCTGCTCACCCGGTCGCGTCAACCGATCGCGCTAGAACTCAACCGATCGGTTGACATTCCCCAAAAATTTCCGAGAGTTCTCCCCAGCTCACCCGGTCTGCCACCCGGTCTCTTCATTACTCAACCGATCGGGTCATATGGCGGCAGATCTCGGCATGTATCAGATACATCCCAACCGATCGGGTGAGTTGTCATCCGATCGGTTGGGGCTTGTTTCCTGCAAAAACCAATAGAATTGTTTAAGTCCCCGAACGGATGTTCTCGCGGCTGATTTTATTTATAAAAATAGACAAAATAAAGTCAAAAATAACGTTGAAAAGTGGGGAAAAAGTTTAGAACATGGGTTGCCTCCCATGAAGCGCACTTGTTTAACGTCGGTGTCTCGACGCCCGCAAGAGATGCTCATGGTGGTTGATACGGGTGATGCCCGAAGTTCGACATCTCTTCTTCATTGGAGCTGAAGGCACTTGGAGTAGTCAGCGGCTGGAAAAATACTTGCTCGACTACCCTCCCCTTGTTCTTGGGATCCGGGGGCTTTTCCTTGGTGTTGGCGCTTCCCGCCATCTTCTTCAGGATCCAGACCTCGTCTTTAGTGAGGTCCATGGGCTCTTTCCCCGCTCTCCTCGCAGGAGGAGCCTTGGGGAACCCAGGAGGGGTCGTTCTTGCTGCACTCGGGTCTCCAGCAGCTTATTTGTTCTCGGGGCCGTCTCCATCTTCTGAATCCCCCAAATCATCGGGGGGGGGGGGGGGGGGTTTCTTAAGAGAATCTCCCAGGAGCTCTCTTCAATAGCTTTTTCTTCTTCCATCTCCAGCAGATTACACCGAGGGTCGTCTGGGGGATCGGGGTACTTCATGGATAACCCCAGATCAAATTCGACTTTTTTTCTGCCGACGTTTAGAGAAAGTTTTCCGTTCTTCACATCTATTAGAACGCCAGCAGTGGCCATGAAAGGCCGTCCTAGGATGATGGGGGTGTGTGCGTCTTCAGGCATGTCCATGACTACAAAGTCCACGGGCACATGCACCCCTCTCACACTCACGTGGAGGTCATCCACAATTCCCATCGGATATTTGACCGACCGGTCAGCTAGTTGTAGGGTCATGCCGGTGGGCTCCAAATCACCCATTCCTATCCTTTTGTACATCGACAAGGGCATCACACTTACACTTGCTCCGAGATCGACGAGTGCACGATGAATCTTTACTGCCCCGATCGTGCAAGGAATTGAGAAGCTCCCCGGGTCTTTAAGTTTCGGCGGATTTGCCCTCTGGATAAGAGCGCTACACTCCGCCGTCAACACCACTTTCTCTTTTCTAGACCCTCTCGTCACCAAATCTTTCAAGAATTTTGCATAGGAGGGGATTGTTTCGATTGCTTCTAGGAAGGGGATTTGCAGGCTTAGGTCCTTGACCATGGCGAAGAACTTGCCATATTTCTCATCAATTTTTGCATGAGCCAACCGTTGTGGAAATGGCACAACGGGTTTATACACTTTCTGGCTCTCTTCCTCCTTCTTCTTATTCTCTTCTTCAGAGACTCCCTCCGGAGTCATAGGATTTGATGACGAAGCACCGGCGTCGTTTGATTTTTCGATCGGTTTCTCAACGACCAATGGTGCTTCCGGGTTGCTAGGGGGCACTCTAGTAGGAATTTGTGTCCCGCTTCTCAGAACAATAGCGGACACATTTGCGTGCTCGTGCACGAGTGCCGATGTTTGGGTTGCTCCCCTCGGGTTCACCTCCGGTTGTGGCGGTAATTGGTTTTGTGACCTTGCAAGGTTCGCCACTTGTAACCCCAGCTGGGTTACTTGGTCCATGAGGGTCCGCTGACCCATTTCCAGCTTTTGGTTGATCCTCTCCTGGTTGGTAATATATTGAGTCAAGAGAGACTCAACCGGAGAGACGACCCTCTGTTGGCCATACTGATGCTGCTGCTGGAACGGCTGCTGATTCCTGGGGGCGTAAGATTGTTGCGGAGTTTGTTGCTGAAATGGTTACTGCTGTGGCCTAGCCGGCTGATAAGTTTGTTGCTGCGGCTGCTGAGGCGGTGAGGGCTGAAATGGTGGCCGGTAACTGAAGTTCGGGTGGTTTCGGTTGTTTGGAGAGTAGGCCGGGTTGGAATTTGTCCTTGGCGGATACGGCACATTTCCCGTGGGGTTGTAAAATAGTGCGCTCGCCTGATCCAACGGTGGTGAGATGTCACCACCGTCGAACTCCCCAAAGAATTCGGACTCTACCGCAGAAATTTGCTATGTACCGGCCCCACCGGCTCCTACCATTAGTGCGGAGATCTTGGTCGAAAGCAAGTCGAACTTGCTTGAAAGTTTGTCGACGTCCTCGACTCTGTGTATACCTCCGGATCTTGGTGTGGCTCTCTCGTCACACCACCGCTCATTGTTGGATGCCATATTTTCCAGAATATGCCCGGCATCCTCCTCGCTTCTAGACATGAAGGAACCCCCAGCCGCGGCGTCCATAGAAGATTTCAGGTCATCCCTCAACCCATTGTAGAACAGATTAATAATCTGCCACTTCGGAAGCTCATGGTGAGGGCATCTTCTTTGCATCTCTTTATATCTCGTCCAAGCTTCATGCAAGGACTCGTGGCTGGCCTGGGAGAAGGAGGAGATCTCACTCCTCAACTTCATGGTCTTCCCCAGAGGAAAGAACTTCGTCAGAAAAGTGTTAAAGAGCTTCTCCCAGGTGTTGAAAGTGTTGGGGTCCTTCCCCCTTAGCCATTGCTTGGCTTTGTCTCGCAAAGAGAAGGGGAACAGCTTCAGACGGATAGCCTCTGTCGTGACACCATTAATCCGGAAGGTGTCACACTTCTCCAAGAAGGAGTCTAGGTGCTCGATCGGGCTCTCCATGGGTGCACCCGCAAACTGGTCCTGCTGGATCCATGTCACTAGAGACGGCTTCAGCTCAAAGCTTTGGGCCGCAATAGCTAGAGATCGGATGGCGGAAGTAGACTCGATGGATGGCATCGAGTACTCCAGTAGAGACTTGTGAGGTGGGGTGTTCTCCTCCATGGATTCGGGATCTTCTCTTCTTCGCTTCTCGGCGGCCAAACGCCTAAGGGTGGCGTTAATCTCTGGATCGAGGGGAATCAAGTCGTCAAGACTCCTTGAACTCCTGCGCATGAAAAAAAACAACAAACACCCGTGAAGCGACAAGTGGGAAAGAAACAGATAAAATAAGAAATAAAAATAAGGAAGAACAAAAAAAGAAAAAGAAAAAGGAGAATGCGAAAATTATCGCGAGGTAGGGATGTGAGCTAGACACGAGGGTTCAAGAGATCTTAAAATAACAAGCACGTTGCCTCCCCGGCAACGGCGCCATAAACTTGACCGGTGCCCCGCTCGCGTCGCGGCGGCGCGGTGTCGTTTACCGCAAGTTTCACGGTTAGTGTAGGGTGCGGGAATATCGAACTCAGGGAGGCGAGGTTGTGCTTGGGTCAGGTAGGACCTAAATCACCCCGAGGGGGCGAGCTAGCCCGAATCGGTGAATGGTTGTCCCGAAAGGAAATAAAAGGGTATGAACAACAAGAAAGAAAACCCGGGACTTTGGTTTCCAACCTGACGAGAGACTCTCGCCGATACGGCCTACGGGTATGGATAGCGATCGGGATTAGGGTCTAACGGTGAGACGTTGCCTCTGAAAGTGGTACAGGTGTCCCATGGGCCAGATATTCCGGTCGGTGCCCAGGATGATACACCGGACTTCCCGGATTCGATCAGTGGGCACTCCCGTGTCCTTTAACACTGATCGATCCCGGGAGCACTAAACCCGCAACGATATCTCCCAACGTCTCATCCTGCCGCTCCCGCGTGCTAGGATTCAGCGTCTACGCTAAGGGCGTGAGCTATGGCTAGGGAGTCAACCGCCAAGTTTATTCCCCCTTGGCCCAACGGTCAAAGGCGGTCTTTTTCCCGCCGATGACAATGAAACACCCCGCGTAACCGTTAGATTCCTACTCTCTATCGATTTTCTAACCCTATGGACGCATCGGGAAGAGCCCCCGGAGGGGTTTCCACCAAAATCCCAGATTTGGGAACTACTCACAAAAATTCATGAAAAAGCGATCTAAATGAAATTTAACCGTTGAAATCATAATCGGACAATTGCAATGCGGAAGTAATGGAGTAATAAAGACAATACTAAAATTTTAGAAAGATCTGAAAACTTACAAAAGAGTAACAATTACAGCCGTCACAAGGAAATAAAACAGTAGATAAAACAACAGCTCTCGTTTCTGGAACCCTAGGGGTTCTATTTATAGACCGTCGCATCAACCGATCGGTTGACAAGTCAACCGATCGGTTGATCCGTTACAAATTAATAACAGAAAACGGTGAGCTTTCACCCGATCACATGAACCGGTCGGGTGAGTTCTTGAGTGACCGGTTGGATCTTTGAAGCAGTCGGGTGAATCGATCGGTTCGACGTCCGTGTCTTCAGCTCTTCTTCTTCAGCTACAGATGAACCGATCGGGTGAGAGTCACCCGATCGGTTGGCGCTTTGCTTTGAGAAGACAGAGAACAGGCCCCGCTGAACCGGTCTGCGAACCGGTCGGGTGACTTCTTTGTGAGCTGCGGCAGAGACCGGGCGGTGCACGCGTGCATCACCCGATCGGTTGGAGATGGCCAACCGACCGGGTGAGGGGCTGAAAGATGAATTCTTTGGCGTTTGACCCCCTGGATCACGCGTGACTTCTCCCGTTGCTCCGGGGACTTGGGATATCATCGTTAAACGTCCCCTACGTGGTCGATCCCCTGCAATCATGGATAAACAAGGAAAAGTGAAAGAAAACGGGAAAATACACGAAAACGAATAAGAGACGGCAGAAAAACACGGAGAAACACAAAAGAAAACGTGCGTGAATATATGAAATATAAACGAACGTCAGACACCTAGCCGTAATATCGAGCGTTGGGGTTAGCAACTCATTATGCCCGCTTCTGGTCACGAGCCAGGAAACACAAGTATTGTAGCGATGCTACGCAATCACGGGATCACTTAAAGAATGCAATGACATGACAATTAATTTGCGTATCGTTAATGGAAATTAAACATGACATGGTAATTGTGCAAAATGATAAATGTCGGATCTAGCTTCGTTGTCAAGCTATTTCCTCAATTTGCGCCTAGGCGAGTATCATTTCATCGCCTAGCCTCTTTTACGCCTACAACAAGCAAATGGCCTAAAACATGGCCTAAACCCTAAGTGGCAAGTTTCACTTGCCTAGCACCGAGGATGATCAACGAGGGTTCGTCCCACGGACGCTAATCTACGGGGTAGTCGCTGTTATGGAGAAACAATCAACAAACAATATCCATTCATTAGGGTTTCATAGGAACACAAATGGGTTATGCTTAAAACTAAAGAATCGAGTATTACCGTGTAGGGAACGGGAGAATAACGCCGAGCAACCACGGCGACAGAAGAAACGCTTCGGGGAACCTAGGGTTCAGATCTGGAAATGATTGGAGAAGTTTGGAGAAATAGGGTTTTGGGGGATTTGATGAGATTTTGAGGAAGATGAGAGGTAGAATGTGTTGAGTGAGGGTTTAGATGATGGAGGATGAGCTTGGGATGAAGGAATAAGGGGTTGGGGAAGAAGGGGGCTCAATGGGGGAGAAACTAGGGTTTTAGGTCCTGAGGAGGAAGAAGAAAACGTTTGGGAGGGGTTTAAATAGGATGGGCTGGCGGCTGCCCAGAAATTAGGGTTTTAACACAGATTAGTCGGTCAAAGAGCAACCACTGACCGACTAGTTTGGAAACTAGTCGGTCGGTTGACCAACGCAGACCGACTAAGTGTAAACAGTAACTCATGTACAGAATTAGGATTTAGATTTAGTCGGTCAATGAACAACTGCTGACCGACTAGTTCGACAACTAGTCGGTCGAGATATGAACTTAGACCGACTAAGAATGAACAGTACTGATACCAAAATTTAGATGATGTGTTAGTCGGTTAAAGAAGCATTGCCGACCGACTAGTTTGCAACCTAGTCGGTCAACCAACGTTCTTAGACCGATTAACGATAAACAGTAACTCCTGAGAAATTTAGAAAGCCAACTAGTCGGTTCAAGAAGGATTGCCGACCGACTAGATCGTCATCTAGTCGGTCGGTGCCCCTTCTTACACCTGCTAATAAGCACCAAAAGTTCTGATATGGAGCACGGAGCTCCGGGATCAATTCATAAGAATCCTAGGCTTGATCTAACAATAAGATATGACCGATACGAAGCCCGTCACGAATGACTTACTCCAAAATTGACGATTCTAAGAAAGGAGCTAGAAAACACGACGAAACGATCGAAAATGAAAGTTACGGAGACGATAACCACATATAAGGAGAAAATCCACCAAAACATATAATAAAATATAATAAATCCAGATACAAGAAAACCAGTCGTTACATCCTCCCCAACTTAAGAAAAATTCCGTCCTCGGAATTTCCCAACACTCACGTGTCCGGGAACAAAAGTGGGAAACGCTCTCGCATCTCATCCTCATTCTCCCAAGTAGACTCTCCAGGCGAGCCGTGTCGCCACATCACCCTCACAAGATTGACAATCTTGTTTCGAAGTGACTTCCGACGCCTGTCCAGAATCTGCACTGGATGCTGGTCATACGTCATATCGGGGCGAACAGTAATCTCCGAAAAATCCACAGCATGAGATGGATTGCTAATGTATCGACGAAGCTGCGACACATGGAAAACATTGTGAACTCCCTCCAAAGATGGCGGCAAGGCTAAGCGATAAGCTACCTCGCCAACTTTCTCCAGAATGTCAAACGGTCCAATGTATTGCGGGCTCAACTTCCCTCGCTTCCCAAAACGAATCACACCACGATTCGGGGAAATCTTCAGAAACACATGATCTCCAGGCTGAAACTCCAAGGGACGACGCTTAGCATCCGCCCAATGCTTAAAACGGTCCTGAGCAATCCTCAACCTCTCCCGAATATTCCTGACGATTTCCACAGCCTCCACAATCATCTCAGGTCCCAACAACTCCCGATCACCAACGTCATCCCAACTCAATGGCGATCGACATTTCCTCCCATAAAGAGCGGCGAAAGGCGCCATGCCAATACTCGCCTGGAAGCTGTTGTTGTAAGAAAACTTTACCAGATGTAGATGGTCCTCTCACGAACCCTTGAAATCCAACATGCACGCCCTCAGCATGTCTTCCAAAATCTGAATCGTCCTCTCGGACTGGCCATCCGTCTGCGGATGGTACGCCGTGCTAAAACTCAGACGCGTACTCAAACTCTTCTGCAAACTCTGCCATAACTGAGATGTGAACCTTGTGTCTCTGTCCGACACGATACTCACGGGGACTCCGTGAAGTCGCACAACCTCCTGCACGATTCACGTTACATCACTATCCAAACTAGGAAGGAAAATAAAAACGGAGAGTAAAAGAATTTTACCTCCATATATCTCCTTGCTAGCGCCTCAGTGGACTGTCCCACTCGGAATGGAATAAAGTGCGCGGATTTGGTCAATCGATCTACGATCACCCAAATCGCGTCATTCTGCTTCAGACTCCGAGGTAGTCCAGTCACAAAATCCATAGCGATGTGTTGCCATTTCCACTTCGGAATCAGAAGCGGTTGTAGCAACCCGGCCGTACGCTGATGCTCTGCCTTCACTTGCTGACAAACCAAGCACTTGGCTACACTCCGAGCCACACTCCTCTTCATACCATGCCACCAATAATTCAGACGAAGATCCTGGTACATCTTGGTGCCACCAGGATGCACAGAATACAGCGAACTGTGTGCCTCCACCATCAACTCCTCTCTAATATCCCCAGCTGGCACACACAACCTGGCTCCAAAACTCAGCGAGCCATCTTCATGAATCAAAAAGTCAGTCCGCAGACCGGCTTCCACCTGCTCCCGAATCTTCACCAGCTTCGGATCCTCAGCCTGGCCAGCCTTAATCCGATCCACGTTCGTCGACTGTACCTGCATATACATCAACGAAGAAGCCTCCCCAGGAAGAACAATCTCCACACCAAACTCGCAAAAATCCTGCTGTAATCTCCACTGCGAGGTCAAAATCATCACCGCTGGAAGCCTACTCAACGCATCAGGAACCACATTCACCTTGCCAGGGTGAAATTGCAAATCAATATCATAATCCGCCATGAGCTCCAACCATCGACGCTGTCGCATGTTGAGCTTGTTCTGAGTAAAAATGTACTTCAAGCTTTTGTGATCGGTGAAGATCTTCACTTTCTCACACAGCAGGAAGTGCCTCCAAATCTTGAGCGCAAACACAACAGCAGCCAACTCCAAATCATGCGTCGGGTAATTCTTCTCATGAACCTTGAGCTGACGAGAAGCGTAAGCAACAACATGCATGTGCTGATGCAACACACAACCGAGACCCTTGCCAGAAGCATCGCAAAAGACCTCAAATCCACCGCTACGATCAGGTACAACAAGAATAGGGGCAGTCGTCAATCTCTCCCTCAGAACACCAAAGGCACTCTCACAACACCCGACCAAACAAAAGGTACGTCCTTCCGCGTCAACCTGGTCATTGGCTCAGCAATACGGGAAAAGTCCTTAATGAAACGCCGATAATAAGCAGCAAGTCCAAGGAAACTCTGAATCTCAGACGCAGACGACGGAACAGGCCACTCTCTGATGGCCCTAATCTTCTCGGGATCCACAGAAATACCATCCCCAGTCACCACATGCCCGAGGAAAGCAACTCTGTCCAGCCAAAACTCACACTTCGAAAACTTAGCATACAACCGATGCTTCCTCAAAATCTCCAATACCATCCTCAAGTGTGATGCATGCTCCTCCTCCGACTTCGAATAGATCAGAATGTCGTCAATAAAGATAACGACAAACTTATCCAAAAAGTCGTAGAAAATCAGGTTCATCAGATTCATGAAAACTGCGGGTGCGTTGGTTACGCCGAAAGGCATAACCACAAACTCATAGTGTCCATACTTCGTCCTGAACGCTGTCTTCGAAAAATCTCCCTTCTTCACCTTCAACTGATGGTAACCACTCCTCAGATCCAACTTAGAAAACACCCTCGAACCTCCAAGCTGATCAAAAATATCATCGATGTGAGGCCACGGGTATTTATTCTTAATGGTCACCGCATTCAACTCCCGATAGTCCATGCACATGCGACGCGAGCCATCCTTCTTCTTCACCAGCAGCACCGGTGCTCCCCACGGAGACACACTAGGATTGATATAACCCTTCTGCAAAAGCTCATCCAGCTGCTTCCGCAATTCCTCCAACTCAACGGGTGCCATACGATACGGCGCCTTCGAAATCGGCTGTGCTCCCGGAACAAGATCGATAGAAAATTCTAGAGCTCGATCAGGTGGCAAACCAGACATCTCCTCGGGGAAGACGTCATCGAAATCACACACCACAGCTGGCCACTCTAACTCCATCTGCATAGCCACAACCTCCACCGGTCTGGCCCGGAATCTGACAGGACCAAGCGAGCTGCTACCACGGCTGAACTCAAATACTGGATGTCCGGGAATCTCGAACACCACCTTCTTCCTCCGACAGTCGATAGTAGCATAGAAGCTCGCAAGCCAGTCCATCCCAAGAACTGCATCATAGTTGATGATGTCGTGGACAATGAAATCAGTGTAAAGCTCATGTCCACAGACCACCAACGAGCAAGAATTGCAACCACGATGCACCGAAACCACGCCATTCCCTGTAACGATATTCCAACTCTTGGGAAGAGGGGACGTCGACAAGGAATGCCTCTCCACGAAGCTCCGAGAAATAATGCACATCGATGCACCAGAGTCAAAGAGGACTCGTGCAGGGAATGTGCACACCAAAACCACACCTAACAAGCAATTAACAATCAAGCCCTAGTCTAGCAAACAACCATGTTCAAGCAAACAACACAATCTAACAATCAAAACCAACTAGGAAAGTAACAGCTAGATTGAGGATTACCTGCGATAACCTCATCCACAGCCTCGCTCTCCACAGCGGTCATCAGAAAAGCCTGCCTCTTCGGTGGAACAGCCTGCTGAAAAGCCTGCCTCTGCGGAACAAGAGCTGCTCCACGTCCAGCAGGAACAGATGCTCGCTGCTGTAACGGCTGTGCTGCAACAGGTGCCCTCCGCAGCTGATTCGCATGCCGACAATCCTTTGCGACATGAGAAGCATCACCACAAACCAAACACTGGCCCAAAAACTTCCTACACTGATCCTTGATGTGGCCAGGATTGCCGCAGAAATGGCAAGTCTTCTGAACAGGCCCTCCTGGCCTCTTGAACTGAGCTGGCTGATTAGGCTTGAAACCAGGCCTAACCACCGCCCTGGCCTGCTCCATAGGCCTCTTCCCAGCACCAGAAACATGTCCTCTCCTCTGACTCAGGTTCAGCTCCTGCCTCCTTGCAGCGACCAGAACCTTCTGATAAGAGTCCAGATCGGAGGAAGACACAAAACTCTGGAGCTCCAAAGCAAGTCCCTGCAGGAACCTCTGAGCCCTCTCATCAGCATCCTGCACCATCTTTGGTGCGAACCGACTCAGCCTTGTGAACTCTTGGTGGTACATGTCCACCGTCAAACTCCCTTGCTTCAGATCAATGAAGCGCTGCAGCATCTCCTTCCTAGCAGCCTTCGGAAAGAACTCCTCATCAAACCTGGACTTAAAGGTAGTCCAAGCTATCGGCTCCACCAGCATCTTCTCTTCCGCATCCCACCAGTTCCGAGCGTTATCCTTAAGTTGCCTCTTCGCCAAATCAACCCATCCAGCCGGGGTGATCTTGGCCATCTTCAAATTATCCTCAATGTTCCGAATCCACTCATCGGCAGCCTGAGGACCCTCAGACCCATCAAAATATGCGGGACCCAGCTCCCGAAATTGCTTCGCTCCTGGCTCAGAGCGAGGAACATCCGGAAGAGCCCGGGCAGCTCGAGCAAGTGGAGCATTCTGGACTTGCAGGAGCACGCCCTGCTGCACTTGCATCATCTGAAGCATCATTCGCATCATCTCACCGTTGGTGGGTTCCCGCTCTGGCTCCTCATCATGAGGGAGCGCACCACTACCCCCACCACGGGTGAATCGTCTTCCTGCCATCTAATGACACAGAAAACAAAGCAGATTAGACTCATAGCTTATGACTCGGACGTCGAACTTAGTTTGTTGGACGTTCAAATATTATTATCGTTATTCCGATAATTGCAGTTACAGAAGGACCTGCATGGGCCACCAACAAAACCTGTCACGCCCCGCTTCCCTAAAATGGAGGCGAGACGTGAAAAGGTCTGCACGAGAGTGGAGCTGTGAAGCCCCAAACCCGATAAGCGTCAATAAAACATAAGCAGGTCCCTGTAACCACAACGGAACAACAATAATAACACAAGGAGAGACGGAAATAAAATCTCATATCTCATAATTGTCCAACATGGAAAATAAGTTCAACATCCAGAAAAGCCACCAGGCTAAAAGAAAGAGTCTAAAGGCCCAGAACAAGGCCAACAAAACAACAACACAACAAAGTATAGGTGCTACGCACCGACAACGAAACAACAGTCTAAACAAAAGGGAAAACACAACGGAGACACTAGGACTGGTCCCCAGTGTCCACGTACTCCCCGTCAAACACAAGCTCGGGCTCGGCGTCAGCAAACACCTCGTCCTCAACAAGGTACTCAGGCTCAGGATCTAACATGTGTCACCCAAAAGAGTAAAGGGGCACATGTCAGCAAGTCTAAAAGACTTGGGCAAGGAAACTGAAAGTAAGGAAACTAGCAACCTAGCAGTTATAGTATGCATGACATGTCAGTTATAACGTGAGTGCACAATCAAGACATGACGAGGCAATAAGTACAAGAGAACAATTATCGGGACAAGACAAGAGTAGCCAAGCTACTAACAATCTCAATCAATTCACTAGTCGCGTTTCAAGTTGGTTGTAGATGTTTACGCCTTACAGCTGAATGGTTTGGCATTCACGCTGATTGGCCGCTTAACAACTACCCCAAGACCCAGAGTTTACGCCTTACCACTGCAGTTGCTGATCGGGCAGACTTCCAGTTGATTGGCCGCTTAACTCTTACCCCCAATACCCACACGTAAACAAGCCAGGGTCCCTGTACATGAGCCCAGTAAATGAGCCAGGGTTGCCCCGCACGGGAGCTTGTTTTATATATCACGAATCAGGAAGAATTTGGCGTAGGGGACACCTAGCCGCAATATCGAGCGTTGGGGTTAGCAACTCATTATGCCCGCTTCTGGTCACGAGCCAGGAAACACAAGTATTGTAGCGATGCTACGCAATCACGGGATCACTTAAAGAATGCAATGACATGACAATTAATTTGCGTATCGTTAATGGAAATTAAACATGACATGGTAATTGTGCAACATGATAAATGTCGGATCTAGCTTCGTTGTCAAGCTAGTTCCTCAATTTGCGCCTAGGCGAGTATCATTTCGTCGCCTAGCCTCTTTTACGCCTACAACAAGCAAATGGCCTAAAACATGGCCTAAACCCTAAGTGGCAAGTTTCACTTGCCTAGCACCGAGGATGATCAACGAGGGTTCGTCCCACGGACGCTAATCTACGGGGTAGTCGTTGTTATGGAGAAACAATGAACAAACAATATCCATTCATTAGGGTTTCATAGGAACACAAATGGGTTATGCTTAAAACTAAAGAATCGAGTATTACCGTGTAGGGAACGGGAGAATAATGCCGAGCAACCACGGCGACGGAAGAAACGCTCCGGGGAACCTAGGGTTCAGATCTGGAAATGATTGGAGAAGTTTGGAGAAATAGGGTTTTGGGGGATTTGATGAGATTTTGAGGAAGATGAGAGGTAGAATGTGTTGAGTGAGGGTTTAGATGATGGAGGATGAGCTTGAGATGAAGGAATAAGGGTTTGGGGAAGAAGGGGGCTCAATGGGGGAGAAACTAGGGTTTTAGGTCCTGAGGAGGAAGAAGAAAACGTTTGGGAGGGGTTTAAATAGGATGGGCTGGCGGCTGCCCAGAAATTAGGGTTTTAACACAGATTAGTCGGTCAAAGAGCAACCACTGACCGACTAGTTTGGAAACTAGTCGGTCGGTTGGCCAACGCAGACCGACTAAGTGTAAACAGTAACTCCTGTACAGAATTAGGATTTAGATTTAGTCGGTCAATGAACAACTGCTGACCGACTAGTTCGACAACTAGTCGGTCGAGATATGAACTTAGACCGACTAAGAATGAACAGTACTGATACCAAAATTTAGATGATGTGTTAGTCGGTTAAAGAAGCATTACCGACCGACTAGTTTGCAACCTAGTCGGTCAACCAACGTTCTTAGACCGACTAACAATAAACAGTAACTCCTGAGAAATTTAGAAAGCCAACTAGTCGGTTCAAGAAGGATTGCCGACCGACTGGATCGTCATCTAGTCGGTCGGTGCCCCTTCTTACACCGGCTAATAAGCACCAAAAGTTCCGATATGGAGCGCGGAGCTCCGAGATCGATTCCTAAGACTCCTAGGCATGATCTAACAATAAGATATGACCGATACGAAGCCCGTCACGAATGACTTACTCCAAAATCGACGATTCTAAGAAAGGAGCTAGAAAACACGACGAAACGATCGAAAATGAAAGTTACGAAGACGATAACCACATATAAGGAGAAAATCCACCAAAACATATAATATAATATATTAAATCCAGATACAAGAAAACCAGTCGTTACATTTTGGGTGGTTGAGATGTGAACTCTAGGGGGTATAAAACCCCATTATTCAGATGTAATTAAGGACTCTCCACCATTAGCTTCAAATACTTTTCATTTTTAGGGGTTTCTCTCATAGTTTTGGATTAGGGTTTTGTATAGTGTTTGGGAGATTTCTGCCCCCATTTTCTGGGATCTGATAGAGGAGGAGAAGAGCTTCCATTTGGTGATATCTTTCTTAACCCTTGTCTTGTATTCCAGTTTGTCTCATTCTCTATGTATGAACTTATGAATATGAATGCAATGGTGAATATTTTTACTTTCATGTGTAACTAATCTCTTTGTGTATTGGATTGTGATGTAGTTAGGATTTGTATGATTAGCTTTCAATTATCCATGGCATAGGATTGTGTAACTATTGCATTGATTAATTTCACACTCTTTTCATCATGGATTACCCGTAGAGGGATCCAATGAGGATGATATGCCGCGAGGCATTATCTACGTGCATATACCCGTAGAGGCGCCTGTAAGGTGTTGAACCGCGAGGTTTAACTAATTATTATTTATACTTGAAATCATCAATCCGATAAGTGCACTTGATGCTAACATGTTGATTTGAGCTCCAAGATAACACCATCCAGGTGTGTGGCCTGAAATCCTCACAATTGAGCTAAACGTGTTTGGTTTTATTCCTAATAGGGGAATCTTCCGATTTCACATACCTTAACATGGATATGGAGTTGAGTCATCAATTGGAGATTGAATAGCTAAGCCATACTCTCTAATGAAACCACAATCTGCACACACTCCTCTCATTTGCGTCCAAACCTTTATTTTGCTTGTTTATTTCTTGTTTTTTTGGTAACCATCACACATACACACTTTGATCCAAATCATCGCCTTTGAAAGGTGGTTTTGTCTCTTAGCCTCTCACATCTTTGTTGACCCGAAGATAGTATGAACATAGACAAATTGTCCCTATGATCCAACCTTGCTCACATGGAATTACTACTTGACGACCTCCTATCCATGGGAGTTGTGCGCATATTTTTGCGATGCGTCACCATACCAAATAGAATAGGCTTGACAAGTCCCATAAATAGGGGTCTCTCGAACTCTCGTATTATGAGTCGAAAGACACTTGTAAATCTTGTCTCAAATGTATGATGGCCAAAACTCCTTCTGTAGGATAGTAGGAGAATGAGTTGGAGAACTAATGATCGCATACATACGGATGTATCCGGACCCAAGTCTTAATTAGCCAGGATATGGTGTTCTTATGTTATTCAGACACGTGTTCTTGATGAAATACAAGTCTGATGAAATAGAGAACAAAATGACAGAAGTATTTGAATCGCTTCGATTGGATCGAAGAGGCAAATACGTTTCCATGTAATTCTTGCATAATTAAAAGAGAATGATATTTTCTCTCAGGTTAAGTCTCACAACACTCAGTGTGTTGGATAACATGAATCACACTCTGTTAGACTTGTTGTGATACATGTCCAGTGACTCTGAGTTACAATCCTCTTTCTGGGTTAATCCCCAGACAATAATGCCTAGGTTCTTGATAAGGTTATGTTAGAACCTTATAAATATAATATTTCTCAAATTAATCACGAGGAAGTCACAGGGTTACTCGGGCCTCGTGAGACGAAGGAGTCGAGTAAAACATCATAGTTGATTATGGCCTAGTCAACTTCCAAGAATCCATTCGGAGTAGGGACTTTGATATCCGAAAAAGGTCCTTGCACGTAAATAAGGCATGGACATGAGAAGACGTGCCCAAAGGAAGTGTTCACTTTGGCTGCAAGTGAATTTTCAAGACAGAAGATTGGTGCATATGGAAATAGTGAAGTACAAGTTATGTTGGTTGAGAACGGTTATCATCAGAACTCCTACAAACGGATTATGATGAAATTTTCTCGCCAATGGATGTGTACAGATCTATTTAGATCAGACTCGATGTCAATGCTCATGATGACCATGAATACCGGAATATGTTTGTTTTCTAAATATGATTTAGAAGAACAAACTTATAGAGTTTTCAAGGTCAGTGGAAGCATAAATGCGATATGAGATATCGGGATAAATGGGCCTGAGTGCAAGTGGGAAATGTTTACAAACATCTTGTTTGAAATAACAGTAAGTAACAGTAAGCTGTTTGGTAAGAATTTACCTAAGTTAATAATAATGTATTCTTCATTAGAACTTAGGTATAGTCCTGAGACTTAATGCGAGATCAATCATGTAGCAAGATGGAGACCTCAATCATGGAGTAGTGTTTGACCGATTGTAGTATAGGTCTAAAAATATTCGTGGTCGTATATGTTTCGAGAAAAGGACACCGATACATCGGACAGACTATTGTGTCTTAGTCTTCACCATGTAAAGGTGACGATGATCTCATGTTCGTTTGACTTGGCAAAGTCGATGACGAGACACATGTGCTCATTGGAGAATGAGTTCACTGAACGACCCATCGAAAGTTATCAAATGGTTAACATTGACTTAACTGTCAATGATAACTCTCAATAATGATATGCAAGTTGGTTCTCAGACTTGAGGTCATTGTATGAACATGTATGTGAACGGTGTCACTTAGATCTCTGATCTAGCCTCGGGGTAAGCCCCGTTGAAAGGTCTTTGGTTGGGTAACACTTGAAGCGTGCAAGGAGAGTAATGACCAAGAAAGGATTCGTCTCTCATGGTCAAGGGGAGTTAGTGTCGCACGTGTTAGTTTGATCTTTAGTAAAAACTCTGGCCAGAGTATATTGGAAGTAATCCAACATTATTTGACTAAAGATCGATGGAGACTAACCGGCTTCGAGCTATTGGGGTTGATAGTTGACCATACCCTAGGCTTGACTAATCGGCATAGTTTTGATGAAGGGACTAAAACTGCGGTATTCATCACGGACACAGTCAGGGTGGTCCCAACAATACTCATGTCAATGTGTTAACCACTTAAGTATGATAACGAAACAGGGACGACACCTGCTACTCGTGGTCCCTGCCGTCTGGGAATTTGAGCCCCACCTATAGTAGGGTCAGGCTGTAGGGTCTCACATAGAGTGAGACCTTTGTCAAGTAATATGTAGAATTAGGGAGAAAATACATTTGATGCACGACTGCAAAGAGGTTGCAGTTAGCTTCTAGACTCGGGATAAATGATCCTGAGTGCAAGTGGGAGATGTTGATGGGTGTATGCCCTCTGTTCATTTGTATTTGATGCAAATGGATTTTTATATTAAAAGGGAATTAATTAATTCGCAAAGAGTTTGCGATATAAGTTTTAGAATATTAAGGATGTGGGAATTTTGCATATGATGCAAAAGAGAATTAAATATGTCGTAAAATATTTATGAGCATATTTAATATACTAAATGCAAGGAAACTCTTACCTGGATGTCATGATCATCTCGGTCTAAACCCAGGTTTGAATGACGTTCAAAACGGACTCCAAATGAAGGAAATAAAGCCAAAACAATGAAAAAGGCCAAAAAGGGGCATTGCGGGTCGGACTCGTGCCCGACCCGTAAGCGCTACGCACACTCGCTCAGGTGGGCATGTGATGGGCACGTGCCCGCCCGAGCAGGCAGGTACCTGCGCCCGCTATGTGGGCATGCGACTGCACCCGCGGGTGCCCCGGGCCCGTCGGGGCGAGTAGACGTGTGCCTAGGCCCGCTGGGCGTGTGGGTGGGACCCGCCTGCCTGCTATGGGTGGGCACCCCAAGCACGCACAGAATGGGTGGTGGGGCCCACCCCATGGGTCCCACTACATAGTGTTTCGAACCCTATGTGGCTGGTTTTTGTGGCGGCTCGTTTTTTGCGAAAACAATGTTTTGGGCCATCTTTAGAGCTTCGTTTGAGGGACAAACAAACTCGGATTGGAGCGCTGTTTTCACCTACGTATTCATCGTTCCTTCGCAACGATGTGTGACATCGTTCTTGGAGCTCAACGATGAGGGAGAGAAAATTCGTCAAAGTTTGGCCTTCGTGTAAGGCAAACTAAATTGATTTTTCTTCTCCAAATAGTTTAGTCCCACATCGGTCATGAATAAAAAGGAGGGGTCAGCCGCCTATATAAATAGGGGCCTACTCCCCTCCTTGAAACTCGTCCCAATCTCCAGATCTAAGTAGCTCCATTAAACGTGAGAAAGCTCGGATCTAAGCTTAAGTTTAATATTCCCACGTCTCCCTAAATTCTTCCTTGCTCCTGATCGGGCTCTAGCAAGGATACAAAGGAGTTCAGATTGGATCCGAAGTCTTGAAGAAGGATCCACTCAAGGTGAAACTTTCTACAGCACGTGGTTGACTTGGCGACAAGGGTGTTGCTCGCCTTCGGACGCGGTGCGGGTCAGGAAGCAGTTTGGTTTGGGACGAGGTGCGGCTCGGGACGTGGTTCAGCTTAGGAGAAGTGGCACGGGGCATCGCTTTGGAGTAAAAGAAATGTTGCTGAAAATGAAGCTTCGTATTCTGCGGAAACAAAGTGAAAGGTATGTAGTTTATTAACATGCATTTATAATTGCAAATGATAAATAGATCTATCTTTAGGGGTTGGTCGGACCTAACCCTGGGAAAGTAGAGATTCTGGCTAGAGTTTGTTCACTTTAGGGTAAGCCTTACAATAGTTTTAAGTTGTTTTCCGCTGCTGTTATGTTTTTATTCATCCGACCAACTTAGGCTGGATGTCGATTTTATAGCCTTAAAGACCCAAAAAAGCCAACAGTGAGGCCAGTCACGAGTTCAAACAGCCCTTCGATATGAACTTGCTTATCCTTTGTGGCTTTCATAAGACCAGAGGCGGCTCATCTAGTCGGTCATCTCACCGCTCGGTGGACAAAGTGGAGCAAGGATCTAAGCAACCGCTTGAGAGGTTGAGCCCGGCCGGTATTGGTTTTGTGCTTGCCCCGGTCGTCGAAGCCTCATCCCCCGTTACATGGGAGTTGGTTTATGTGACAAAGGACTTGGGTCCAGCCAGAGAAAGTTTGGCTAGATCCATGAGAAGCCTAGCCAAAGAGGCAAGGATTTACAGAAGAGAAAAGAGCGCTTCCCCGTGAGCATTGATGTTCCCGAAAAGAGGAGGAAGGAGGACGAGGCTGACCATATGATCTTGGCCTCCTCAGGGAATACCGGTGCCGAATCCTGGCCAGGGGGGTCCTTCATGTCTTGTTCAAACCATGCTTACCCCCTTCGAGTTGGAGCAGGCTTGCATACTGCCGTATTCTGCTCCAATTGACCGGGAGCGTTGCATAGGTGATCCCATTTAGCCCATACACGAAGTTATTAGATACAACATGTTGTTGGATACAACGATCGATGATTTCGTGTTTGATGATAACAAACATGTGTGAACGATTTGATGTCTGTGCTAAGTGTTTTTTAGGAGTGGCACTCTCGCAAATACTCAAAGGGAGACTAAGTCAAAGTAATGGAGAATTTGCTATTCATTAGCAAAGTGGACTTGGTCAAATATGGAGATATTGGCTACACATATTGGACTAAGTCAAAGAGGGGTGATAAGGAGGGAATCGATTCAAATCCATATTTGAATTGATTCAAATCAATTGGTGCATGAATCAAATCCTATTCCTACACAAATAAAGACTTGGTTAGAGATGGAGAGATATGGAGAATCATATGCAAATCAATTATGATTAAATGAAATCCAATCCTATAGCCATACAAATTCAAACTCCATATCTAATGTGACTAGAAGAGATCTTCCATTGGTGATTCATTCAAATTCAAATCCTATTCAAGTTAGGATTCCATCACATCTCCTTCAATTATGTGATTCTATTTGATTCTAATTGATCTCATCCTCTCTTATATAAACCCATATTCAAATGAGAGAAAAGAGAGAGACCAAAAACACAAGAGAACACAAAGGGAGGCCGGCCAAAATCTTCATCTACAAGCCCATTGCGCAACCTACAAGTCCAAGCTTTTCTACCCCTTGTGCAAGCTTGCTTCTCCCTTCCCCGTGTACAAAGCTTCATTACATATCATCACCATTATCGCAAGGAACCAAAGCCAAAAGCCAAACCCATCTCCATTACACAAACATCTACAAGGCCAATGGTACATCCTCTCCTTGAGCAAGCCTTCATGCCAAAAGACCTATTGCCACAAGTATCAAGCCAAGCAAAGCATCTTCCTCCATTTCTTACTCTCCAAGGGTGTTCATCAATCTCCAAGAGCCTCCCCTAGCCAAGGCCGCTACTTTCTAGCGGGATCTTCACCCAGGCCGCAACTTTCTAGGTGGATCTTCACCAAGGTCGCAAGTTTCAAGTCTCAAGTATCATATTGCACAACAAGCCTCAAAGAGCCTCTTCAATATTCGCAAGACACAAAAGAGAAGATCCATCACTATATTGCGCAACTTTCCAAGAGGAGGGTCAACACATCTTGCACAAACTTGCCAAGGAGAGCCACGACGTGAGACAGACGACTACATACTGTTAGACTTGGTATGGCCTGAGCTGATTGACAGAGACGACTGCACCATTACTGAGGTATTTTAAACTCATATTTATTTATCTTTGTTTATTGGTGTATAGATCTCTGTAGGGGAAACTCTTTACCATATTTGTGACTGTTGGGGTCTTGTCTAGTTTGGTACTAGACACAAGGGACTTGACTAGTTGGGACTAGTCAAGTGGGAGGTTATACTAGGATTTGTTTTATTTAGCACTGGTGGAGTGCACGTACTGAGAGCCAGGTGAGTGTAGAGTGGGTGCTTTAGCTATAGGTTGTACCAGTAACATTATTAATCTAGTATTTGCTTTCGGGGATGGACGTAGGTCGTAGGGACGATCGAACCAGGGTAAATCTGCTATGCACTCTGTGATTGCTTATTATTTACTCTGTATCTGTTATAACTGCATGTGATTTCGTGTGGGTTGCACATATATTTCTATTAGCCTATTCACCCCCTCTAGGCTTAGATCCAGATCCAACAAGTGGTATCAAAGCAGGTTAGAGGATCTAGGCTAAATTGACCATGAATTCTATTGATTTTGCTTTTGCTGAAGGTCAGTCCATATCACGACCCCCTAAAATTAATGGTATAGATTATGCTTATTGGAAATCTAGAATGAGAATCTACTTAGTATCTATTGATTATAAAGTATGGAACATCGTTGAAAAAGGTTATAAGCCACCTATTATTAAAATTGAAAACACTGAAATGCTTAAACCTAAAGATAAATGGGTTGATGTTGATTGGAGACTTTATTCTCTCAATGGTAAAAGTATGAATGCGCTTATTTGCTCTTTAGATAAATCAGAATTTTATAGCATCTCACATTGTTTAACTGTGCAGAAAATATGGCATACATTGGAGGTGACGCATAAGGAAACGTCATAAGTGAAGGAGTCTAGACTTTCTTTACTGAGAACAGAGCATGAGAGCTTTCGGATGCTTCCATTAGAATCCATCTCAGAGATATTTGCAAGGTTCACAGACATCATCTACAAGTCTAGCTCTCTCAATAAGTCATACTCTAGTCTGGAGCAGGTGAGAAAAATCTTAAGGGCGCTGCCAAGCTCGTTCCATCCTAAAGTTACAGCCATTCAAGAAGCTAAGGATCTATCAAAGATGAGAGTGGAGAACTTGATAGGAAACTTAATGTCTCACGAGCTTGAGATGCAGAGCATCGAATCAAGGGAGAAGCCAGAGGAAAAGACCCCCAAATCACTAGCTCTTCAAGCTAAAGAAGATGACGAAGATGACGATGCGGAGATAGTATTGATGGTAAGAAATTTTAGGAAATACGTCAGGATTCCTCAAGGAAGAGCAGAAATGCAAAATAGGTTCATTCGTTCTAATAATTTTAATGCCTCTAAAAATCTTCTGAGCAGACTGCTACTGATAAAATTAAATGTTTTAAATGCAAAAAGCAGAGATACTTTATGAAGGATTACCCACATGAAGAGAATAATCTTGCGGAAAAGAAAGGAAAATCTTTGGCGCTAAGGTGGGATATGGATAGCAAGGATGAGACTGAGGAGACAGCCCATCCCTCCCTTTGCTTAATGGGAAAACTTGATGATGTAACAAAAACTCAACTTCTAGGTACTATTAGTGAAATGCAAGATGAAATTGACAACCTAGAATTTACTATAGAGAAACATGAATCCATGTTAGAAGAGTATAGAAATTCCAACGATGAATTGCAACAAGACACTTACAACATGTCATTAGAAATTAAGGAACTAAAAGGGAAAATTGTTACATGTGATTCTACCATTAATTTGTTCGAAAAAGAGAAATCTTGGTTGCATGAAAAAGCTGAATGTCTTATTTGTCCTACATTGTTAAAAAAGATTAGCATGTATAAAAAAATTTGTTTAAGCTAGAAACTGAAGTGAATATGTGATTAGAGAGCTTAATGAAAAGATGTCATGCTAAAAGATGAGCTTAAAATCATGAAAAAGAATGAAGAGAACAATAAGAAAGCTTTTATTAGTAAATGCACTTTGCTTGTGAATGAAAATGCTTCATTGAAATCCAAAGTTACGAATCTAGAATTGTCATTAAAGAAATTTTCTATGGGAAAACAATCGTTGGATATTATTCTTGAAAATCACCTTTATGACAATAATAGACGTGGACTTGGATATGATTTGAAACATGTTAAAAAGTATAATTATAAGAGATTTCACAATGAGCCTACAAGAGTTAAAAACATATATGCAAAGTGCTTTACATGTGCTAGTGTTGGTCATACTTCTCATATTGCAAGTTTTGAAACACAAACATAAAGTTTAAGAAAGTGTAGGTTCATAAAAATTTGATGACTAACATGAGTGGACCTTATTGGATTTCAAGGTCACACATAACATCTTCCATGTAGGTAAGATGCAGATAGCGAGAAACTATGGATTGAACGTTTCATTATTTAGTTCCTTAGCCAAACGATGCCGTGAAGGTATATTTTTCCCTCTTTGAACTCAATACATACCTTCATAGTTTGTTTTGTGTGCTTGACTTATTTTTATTTATGTGATAGTTTGTTTGCTTTCTAGCTTGTCTAGTTCTTTATAAAGAAAAATCAAAAAAATGAAAAAGACAAAAAAGCAAAAAAAAATGGTGCTTAATGTATATCTTTCTTTTGAATCATTTAAGTGGCATTAATGAATGATAATCATATCCATGTAGAAATTGATGTATTATTGTTATGTGTATATATGCATGCTAGACTTTCTAAATAGCCATGATATGTTCAATGATTTGAATAATATGATTTCTACACCTACACTTTCACTTCCATGAACATAAAATTTTGTTGTACATTTGGACACATCTTTTATGAAATATTGGAAAGTGAATGTAGGATAAAAATAACTGAAAATCTAAGAGATATGATGTGTCTTGCCTTGGATAAAAAAATAAAGCTCAAAAGAATTGAAATGAAGAAATTTATATGCATAAATGAATAAGAAAGAAAAGAGCTCCGTATGAAAAATAGATACGATCCATGGCAAGTACACTACCCACGAGTATCCAACATATGCTTTACGAGTAATCTTTAGCATTGGTGTTATACTCATCAAGCAATGCCACCCCCACATCTAAGAGTCATTATAGGCTATGTTTTTGGGTGTGGTACCTTGAACTCATTTTTAATGAGACTGGAAATATCAATCATAGGTGATATCATGTTACATGGAAAACATGGATTGGTTATGGTTGAATTTCGTGAAAGTTCTCCTTATATGCTTCAATGTTTAATCATTACACTTACACGATGGTGTAGAAGTTGTTTTTATAATTTTCATTGAATTTGAAATGCATATTCTACGAATGTCTACATGCAAGTGTTTGTTGTAATTTATAATGCTCACTTTTTGAATGTGGTATAAATTTGACTTCGTTATACACTTTTGATGATAAAAAGGGGGAGAAATTATTGAGAAGATTTGGTGTGCATTAATGCTTATATGTTGAATACATGAATGTTGGTTTAAGGGGAGCATTAATGAATAATGAATGAATGCATGTGTTTAATAAATATGTGAATGTATGTTCAAGGGAGAGCAAGAATATAGGGGGAGCATGCCATGCTTATATGCTTGCATCATTGTTATATTGTTGAGCATGCTTGTATATTTGAACATCATTGTTATACTTGTTGCATACATCCTCCATCATCGCACTTCACACACACATGTCACGATGATATTATATGAATCGTTATTGCTCAAATCTTATATTGGTTTGTCATCATCAAAAGGGGGAGATTGTTGGATACAACGTGTTGTTGGATACAACGATCGATGACTTCGTGTTTGATGATAACAAACATGTGTGAACGATTTGATGTGTGTGCTAAGTGTTTTTCAGGAGTGGCATTCTCGCAAATACTCAAAGGGGGACTAAGTCAAAGTGATGGAGAATTTGCTATTCATTAGCAAAGTGGACTTGGTCAAAGATGGAGATAATGGCTACACATATTGGACTAAGTCAAAGATGGGGAGATAAGGAGGGAATCAATTCAAATCTATATTTGAATTGATTCAAATCAATTGGTACATGAATCAAAGCCTATTCCTACACATATGAAGACTTGGTCAAAGAAGGAGAGATATGGAGAATCTCATGCAAATCAATTGTGATTAAATGCGATCCAATCCTATAACCATACAAATTCAAACTCTATATCCAATGTGACTAGAAGAGATCTTCCATGGTGACTCATTCAAATCCTATTCAAGTGATGATTCCATCCAATCTCCTTCAATTATGGGATTCTATTTGATTCTAATTGATTCCATCCTCTCCTATATAAACCCATATTCAAAGGAGAGAAAAGAGAGAGCCAAAAACATAAGAGAACACAAAGGGAGGCCGGCCAAAATCTTCATCTACAAGCCCGTTACGCAACCTACAAGTCCAAGCTTTTCTACCCCTGGCACAAGCTTGCTTCTCCCTTCCTCCTTGCACAAGCTACATTACATATCATCACCATTGCCGCAAGGAACTAAAGCCAAAAGCCAAACCCATCTCCATTGTGCAAACATCTACAAGGCCAAGGGTACATCCTCTCCTTGCGCAAGCCTCCAGGCCAAAAAGACTATTGCCGCAAGTATAAAACCAAGCAAAGCATCTTCCTCCATTGCTTACTCTCCAAGGGTGTTCATCAATCTCCAAGAGCCTCCCCTAGCCAAGGCCGCAACTTTCTAGGGGAATCTTCACCAAGGCCGCAAATTTCTAGGGGGATCTTCACCAAGGCCACAAGTCTCAAGTCTCAAGTATCATATTGTGCAACAAGCCTCAAAGAGCCTCTTCAATATAGCACAAGACACACAAGAGAACATCCATCACCATATTGCACAACTTGCCAAGAGGAGGATCAACACATGTCGTGCAACTTGCCAAGGAGAGCCACGACGTGAGACAGATGACTACGTCCTGTCAGACTTGGTTTGGCCTGAGCTGATTGACAGAGATGACTACACCATCATTGTGCTATTCTAAACTTATATTTATTTATCTTTGTGTATTGGTGTATAGATCTCTGTAGGGGAAACTCTTTACCATATTTATGACTTTTGGGGTCTTGTCTAGTATGGTACTAGACAAGAGGGACTTGATTAGTTGGGACAAGTCAAGTGAGAGCTTATACAAGCATTAGTTTTGTTTAGCACCAGTGCAGTGCAGGTACTGAGAGCCAGGTGAGTGTAGAGTGGGTGCTCTAGCTACAGGTTGTACCGGTAACATTATTAATCTAGTATTTGCTTTCAGGGCTAGACGTAGGTCGTGGGGACGACCAAACCACGGTAAATCTACTGTGCACTCTGTGATTGCTTATTATTTACTCTGCATCTGCTATAACTGTCTGTGATTTTGTGTGGGTTGCACGAATATTTTTATTAGCCTATTCACCCCCCCTCTAGGCTTATATCCAAATCCAACAGAAGTGTGGTCTAGCGAATTGGTCTTTGTTGACGGCGGTTTCATGATCTGCTTAGCAGAGAACTCCATCCTCCCAAGGGTCGCTCTTTCCTGAGAAAAGTAGACCCCGACGCTTTATCAGACTGCATGGTATGGCAAAGCCAACAGGTCGGGGTTTTCCCTCCTTCCTTTTTTCTTTAGTCCCAGGCACTACTGACCCCTTTGTTTTGCAGATGTCTTCGGTTGCCACTGAGTTGCGACGACGCTCGATGATGATGGCTAAGGCCGAAGAAAACTTTGACCGACAGCGTCGGAGGGCGGCGTCGGCTGAGAAAGCAGCTGATGAGGCTCAGGCAGAGTTGAATTTGGTGCTTCTTAATATTACCGAGCTTTCATTGGAGGTCAGGAGGCTAGGGTGTGTTGTTGGCTACTAATGCCTCCCATTCGGTAGCAGAAGAAAGCATCACAATCTTTTCTTCTTTGAAGAAATAGGCAAAGGAGGCACTGGCCCTCGACCGGAAAGAAGTAAGAAGGAGAACAACAACATTCCAAACATCACCCTTCCACCAGTAGCTTAGTGATCAAGATAAAGTACCGTCATTAGTCCCTCCTCGTGTTCGATACCCGCTCGTCACTACACCGTGCGCTTGCGGTAAAACTACGATTGTCTCCCGGGTGTGTATCCGGGTGCCGATCATGTTTTTGACGCTGTTGCCGGGGAGGCGACGGTATTTTATTTTATTTACCTAGCTATTTCTTTTAATTATTATTAGTTTCACTCTTTTATTCCTCTATTGTGCTAACAATTCTATCTAGACTCTCTTTTTCTGTGCATGTACACAAAATCAAAGGCTTCCCAAGGAGACATATTATTTGACCCTGATATCGAGCGTACGGCAAGGAGGCTTAGAGCTGAGAGAAGATCTACTATAGAGGAAAATAAAATGGACGTGTCGGAAACACCAGAGAAGCTGGCACAACGCATGACTAGGAATATCTCCATCCGAGATAGGCTATGGCCTAAGACCACGTCTACCACCTCTTCTATAGTCATGCCGGAGTTGGCGGCCGACAAGAACTTTGAGTTAAAGAGGGGACTCGTAGTGTTGATGCAACAAGACCCATTTCATGGGAATCCTCAAGAAAACCCACACTACCATTTGCAAATGTTCTCGGCAAAGTGCGCTACTTTCCAGATGCATGGCGTGCCGGCAGATGCTATTCGAATGCGCCTCTTCCAATTTACTCTTTGTGATAAGGCTTTGTATTGGCTGAGGACGCAAGCTGAGGGGATCTTCACCACTTGGGATGAGCTAGCGAGCGCATTTGTCAACAACTTCTTTCCGCAATTCAAGACTATAAAGATACGAAGCGCCTTGATGTCCTTCAGGCAAGGCCCTCAGGAGACTTTATATGAGGCGTGGGAGCATTTTAAGGACTTTCAACACCAATGCCCCCACCATAGCATCGAACCGTGGGAGCTAGTGCATAGTTTCTACAATGGATTGCAACCGAGCACAAAGCAAATAATTGATGCAACTGCTAATGGAGCCATCTTGGCAAAGCTACCGGATGACGCTACGGCCTTACTTGAAGAGATGGCATCAAATAATCAGCAATGGGCTGATGAAAGGGGATAATCTTCGTCATCTTTGAAGTTGGCAAGCATCTATGATGGCAAAACTGTCTACAAAATTTGATTCTCTTCATAAAGCCGTGGAGAGGCTGGAAAATTTGATGCGCGAGCCACATGGAGCTTCCAACGCATCTACATCTGGAGAAAGCATGAGTGACTGTCAGGATCAAAGCCAGATTACGTTCGTTGGAGGGGAGAAAGGAGACGGAGCTATGGAGCAAGCTCAATATGTTGCCGACAGTAGCGGTTATTGGGTGAACCCGACTACGAGGGGTCACCCCGGATTTTCATACGCCAACATTGATGGAGCCTTGACTCCATCACAACAGCAACCACCGTCACAACAACCACAAGCCCGACCTCTGTAACAACCACAATATCAACAGAGGCCACCCCAACAAGAAAACTACCCACCAAGGCAACCAGTGGGGCCCTATAGACCCCCGGGATACAATCAAGGATGGAGGGCACCCAATCCCCCACAAGCGCAACCAATGTTGGAGCACGAAGCAAGGGTTGAAGAATTCATGGCTGAACAAAAGAAGACTAACTCAAGATTGACGGCTTAACAAGACTCTCTCAACACCATCATGGCACAGTTGGCGGAGCAACTCACATTACTCAACAAGACTAATCAGCAATTACCGGCTCAGCCGGAACAAAACCCACGGAGCAATACTGGCCACATCAATGCGGTCGTGGCGGTAACTACATGAGGTGGGAAGGACACTACTCCCACCATGATTCAAGATAAGGAACCGAGGGAGGAAATTTCGGTTGAGAAGGAGACGGTCAATGAAGAGGAGGACCCAAAGGCGGCGAGCAATGATGAAAAATCTGAAATGAAGGAGCCACGAGAGGAGAGAACATATATGCCACCAGTACCATTTCCACAACGGTTGGCGAAGGCAAGGATTGAGAAGAGGCTCGTTAAATTTCTAGAGTACTTGTGAGGAGTGAGCTTGAACATCCCGTTCTTAGATGCAATCGTCGAAATCACGTCCTATGCAAAGTTTCTCAAGGATTTGATCGCGGGAAAGAAGTGAAAGGAAAAGGGTCATGCTTGCCGAGCAAGGGACGTGGTTCACCAAAAAGGAGAAGATGCCGACCAAGTTTAAAGATCCCGGTAGTTTCCGAATTCCTTACACGCTTGGAGGAATCCCCCTTTAGAAAGCTCTAGTGGATTTGGGAGCAAGCGTGAGCCTCATGCCCCTCACGATGTTCAAGAAAATGAATATGGGAACCGACCTCAAGGCCACGGACATGAAGATACAACTCACCAATAGGCGAATCACTAGGCCAGTGGGGATTACTGAAAAAGTACCACTGCAAGTACTAGGTGGACTTTGCTTGCCATGCGACTTCGTGATGATGGACATTAAGGAAGAAGGTGATACGTCGCTGATACTTGGGCGCCCTTTCCTAGCCACCGTCAGAGTAATTGTAGATTTGAGGGAAGGAACATTGTCCCTAAACGTCGGTAACATTGAGGTTGAGCTCCATATTTTGAAGGCGATGAAGCATATGCATTGGCCAGAGGAAGTGGACTACGTGGACCTCCTCGACGAGGTCATAGACGATGCCATGCCATTTGCCATTGGAGCCAAGCACGATGACGACCTTGAAGAGGTCCAAATTTCCAAGGATGGCGAGATGATGGGAGACACATCGGATCCTCTTGCGGATGAAGAGAAGAACGACGCTGATGTTGTTAGGATTAGAGAGCTATGCAAGCTCTCTACGGTGAAGCACGTGAAGAAAGCGCCCCTGGTAAATACATTTTCACCACCGGTCAAGAAGAAGGATGCCAAGAGCTCACGCTTGGGGGAGTCATCCCCCACTACTACCTATGATGATGGGCAGCCGAGAGAAGCCGACGCAGAGCAACAACTGAACCCAAGCGGCCTTCCCGGCAAGTTTGACGTGCGCATCTCCCATGCACCAAACATCGAGCATTAATCGTTATGGGGTTGAGCTCAAGACCTTAAACGAGCACTTATCGGGAGGCAACCTGACGTTTTTATCCCAATTTTTAGTTGAATTTTCCTTTCACTTTTTGTTTTAGATCTTTATTAGTGTATAGAGTCAAGAGTCTAAGAAAAACCTGACAACAGGCTCCGATTCTCATTTCAGGAAAAGGATGACAAAAGACCATATGAACAGAGGACGACCATGGTGATGGGGAGCACTCCAGGGATGCGCTCAAATGCCAAGGGGAGGAAGAAACTGACGGAAGAAAGGAAATCAGAAAGTGTCGCAAAAACAGAGAGTTGGAGCTGAAAACAACAGCCCACTCGGCCGAGTGACGTTTTCACTAGGCCGAGTGAAGACCCTACTCGGCCGAGTGAAGACCCTACTCGGCCGAGTAGGGTACTACACATGGAAGTCTTGAAAAGCCCTCTCTGTAAATTACATGCCACTCGGCCGAGCCGAGAGAACATGACACATTCAACACTTAAAATACTCTGAGTGGTCCACTCGGCCGATGGACTATGTCTACTCGACTGAGTGATAGTTTCCACTCGGTCGAGTCGGAACTTAAATGGGAAAATTCGAAATTTCAATACAGCTGCCACTCAGCCGAGTGATTACCATCACTCGACCGAGTGGCCAACCCTACTTAATCCCAACTCGCGGCCCCATCTTCCAAAATCCCCAAATCACTCTTGAATGCCCGAGCTTCCATCTAAATCGCTTGAGCCCCTTAACCACTCGCCCGAGCCGTCGTCGCCACACCCTAGTGGCATGACTCTGCCACCGCCCGACCGCTGATTCACCGTCGCATCCTAGCCACCGGATGGCGCTCGGCTACCCTCCGATGACCTAATTTCCCCCTTTCTCCTATTTCCATTTTGTAAGCCCAAATCTGCCCCAAATCAATATTAAACCCTGTTTACGCCTAATTCTCTTAATCTACCCCCCCATTTTTGATATTCATTGCTAATCAATGGTTCTTATGTTTCAGGATAGCTTGTGGGAGATCGAGCGCTTATTTAGAGCTTCAGGGGAGGTGCCTCATTGCCCGAATTGCTAGCGTGGAGTTGCATCATGTTCTGGTATAATCTTTTGATTTTATTAGCACTTTGCGGTAGCTTGCACGTCTCACGGCATCACCATGCACCCACGCACTAGGTCCCGTGCACGGGAGCCCACTGCCAAGTGGAAGAAGACCAGCGACCCTGGTTCTTCTTCCGCTAGAGCGGACTCCCCGCCTCCTAGCGACCCACCACCCACACTTCCACCTCCTACTGTACCCATTCCACCCCTACCAGTATAGCCCGCCCCGGCTTTCGACACGATGGGGATCACTTTCAGAGATGACGCACACCGTACCAGATTTGAAAGAATCGCACATCGTTCGATCGTTCCCTCTAGGTTTGCACATATAGCTGATCTTGAGCGCTTAGGGGTGTTCCAGGGACTACTCCAGTTGTATGAGAACGTGGGGTGGCGTGATTTTCTTTCGGTGTCGACGGACACCTACGTCCGTTCGACCCTCGAGGTCTTGAGTTCTATTCGTAGGACTCTTAGGGGGTGCACTTTCCGTCTGATGAATCGTGAGTGCGAGATCACTCTTGATATGCTCCGAGCCTATTTCCACTGGCCCCCTGTCCCGGACCCCGACCGCGCCTTTGGTCCCACGCACCACACCCCTCCTTCCTTTGATGCACATGCATTCTGGACCCCGATCACGGGATCAGCACTAGCCTTTGACCCTAGACGGGCCAAGGCCTCCTCTATCATCCACCCTTGCCTCCGTATTACTAAGCGCCTTATAGAGACCACATTTCTTGTGAGGTACGAGCCTGGGACGATGTCAACGCCTGAGCTCTATATGCTCTACGCGATGACGAGAGAGAGCCTTCGAGGCCGACGAGGACGTCTTACTCCCTGCCACTCAGATTGATATTGCCAGCTGGTATCTCGATTGCATCATTATCTCTGTCGCCACCAGAACGGTGATTTGTTGTGGCGGTCTGATCACCCTTCTGGCTCCTTTGTGCGGGGTTGAGTTCCCAGCTGGTTTGCTTCAACCTCCAGGCCCCACTTTCCTTTCCATAGATGTTATGGCCTGCATGAGGTTGATGCATCCTCAAGGTTAGAACCAATGGGTTTGGCTACATGGTCCATTTACTGCAGACTATATGGTGCTTTCGAGCCCTGCTCAGACCCACATTGGACCCGCAAGTGTGGAGTGGAGACCAGAGATGTATCTCCTCATCCCAGCTACATATGACTGGAGCCTGAGGGCACTCCGCAGAAGCCCCTCCTCGACCCTCTAGCCCCGGAGATCCCTATCCCACAGCTTGCACCTGATTTGATCCCTATCCCACAGCTTGCACCTAATTTGATCCATGTCCCAGACACTTCTGTCCATACCTCTGCCAGTGTCGGGAGCACTATTGCTGTGTCCACCACCACCACCACCGTCACCACCTCTGTGCCGTTAACTTTTTATCCTATTTCTTATTTGAGCCTTGAGAGCACTGCCCCCACTGCACTTGAGAGAGGCGAGCCTTCCCTAGTTTCGATGGTAGAGACCATGTCCTCATCGGATTTCTCGACCCCCGGGGAGTCATTTTCAGTTGATTTCACGACCTCCCCAGTCGTCGAACCTTTTGTCTCTGCCGCCGCTATTTTTACCGAGAGTGTCGTGACGTCTGTCCCCACATCTGTGTCTATGATCTCTCTGCCTGTCTTGCCCTCTGTCGCCAATTCATCTTCTGTCGCTGCTCACACTCGTGAGAGCATTCATGTGTCTTAGCCTTCCATGGAGGCTGAGCATCTTTTAACGAGCACCTCACCTCACCCACACCCACTACTGGCCCCACTCGTCTATGATAGCCATGTGTGTCAGCCCCGACCTCCTCCTGTGCAACCCTCTACCCCCGCTCCCGACACCCTCGTCTAGCACCTCCGTGCAGTAGAGGGGGCCGTCAGCGGACTCAGAGCAGATTTTCGAGCTCTTGCCGCCACCGTTAGCTCTGTGTAGGCATGCGTCACCCTACTTCCTGGTATTCAGGTCACCCTGAACTAGATTCTTGCGCGCCTGCCACAGCCTCTACCAGCCACACCCTGTCCCATCTCTCAGTAGCCTCCCCCACCCCCACCCCCTTCCCCAACACAGGGAGGTGCTGACGCCCCACACCAGCCTATGCACACACTTGATACCTCTCATATTTTTTTGTCGATGCTCTGATTGGTATTTTTGCTGCTGATTTTGCACCCCCTCTCACCCACATATTTTGATCAGTTTTTGATGGGCTTTGTATATATCCGTCTGGGAGAGAGGTGGTATTTCTTGGCCTTTCTATTGCGCTCCCATGATCTGTCTGCTCATCACATCCATCATTTACATTCTGTACTTATCATATGCACATCCATTCCATTTTCTTTCATTTCACTTTTTTATCATACATGCATCCACACCTACCCACCCCTATTATATATGTCCTTTTGCCACACTGCGCACATTGAGGACACTGTGCAGTTTAGCGTGTGGGAAATGAGTGCACCCATGCACCTTTTTATTTTCTTCATTTTTATCTTTATTTTTTCTACCTTTCTTTATTTTCCACTTATTTTCGCCCACTTTTTCTTTTTATTCTCATGCATCAAGTTTTCTTACTTTCTGCGTGCGTTGAATTTGTATAAATAGTTCTTATTTTTCCTTATCCTTATTTCTTTATCCTTTTTGCTAGAAATGAATTCTCCATGATGACGATGACTTGGAGTTAGCTTGCTCTTATATGCGTATTCTCTTGTCATGCCATCATTTTTATTTCGAGATATCATATGTTATACATCGCCATGCATTTGAGAACAGGAACCTGCATCTCTATTATATGATTGTAAATGTAATTCTAGTACTAGCCGAGTCTGAAAATTTATATCGTATACTTTTCATAGAAAACACACCAAGCTTCATGCATTGATTGTCTAATCTTGGAGTACTGCTTGTTATCTATTATCACTTCTATTTGCATGAAATTGTACGCTCAACTTCCAGGTTGATTGAATGCATGCCTTTTGATATAATTAGATTAGTTTACTTTCTGAAATCAAACTGAGTAGATTACATTACCCTACTAAAATTTGTCGTGCACATACACAAGAGTGAACCGAGCGCTATATATTTTTCTTTCTCCGCATATCTTGAACATCATCACTATACTTATAGTCGTTGGTGAATCTCCCCTTAGTGACTCTTATATTGGCATCTTCCCCGTGCTAAAAAGTCCAAGCTCCATCACCCCAAAATCAAAAGTAAAATACATGCATATCTTTCTATCTTTGATTTGGGATTGCTATTATTTATGAAAAAAAGAGAGAGAACAAAAAAAGAGAAAAAGAGAAAAGAAAAACAAAACAAAAAAAGGGAAGTTCATTTGTATATACACAAACCCTCACTCCTTCCTTTTTTTCTTTTTTTTCTTTTTCCTTTATTCCTATGGAGCTTCAAAAAAAGGGAAAAGTCGTATTTTTCTATTTGATGCCACCATGCTAAGCTTGGGGGAGGGGATCTAACGATGTGTGAGAGAGTGACCACTTATATGTGCATGACGACCCAAGCTAGGTAATTTTTGATACTTAGGGAGATTACTTAGAGTATTACAAAGTCTATGAATTGAAAATTTGGCATGCATTTCATAAATACCATCTCTTTCTATTCTTATCGCTTTATAATGTGTGATATCTCTTATACTCCAAGCAGAAAGCAGTCAATTGAAAAGTGTGCAATTTATGATTACGTATATCATTTTAGATGCCTTAGATGATGCTACTTCTAGAATGATTTCATATTTCATATCGTTTTGATGTCCTTGGTTTCTATATCGAATGTACCTATATATGATATGATATCGAGGTAAAAATCTTTGGCACGTTTTATTCATCGTGCACTATTTGAGTAAGCAACTCCATGTCCTGAGAGAATGATCTAGCACCTCCCTCTTCGATTATTTTTCCACTTTTTTTTTTCATTTTCCTTATTTTTATC
This sequence comes from Scilla litardierei, assembly GCA_030789695.1. NCBI lineage: Eukaryota > Viridiplantae > Streptophyta > Magnoliopsida > Asparagales > Asparagaceae > Scilla > Scilla litardierei. The sequence goes on along the minus strand of CM061142.1, from coordinate 489,894,835 downwards.
CACCGGGTTCGTCGTTTTACTCATTTTCCTCGAGGACAGTAAGAGCCAAGCTTAGGGATTTTGATCGGTCCATATTTTACACCTTTTTGTCTACATGTTTGCATACCATTTAGATGGCCCATATCATGTTTTTCACGATTATTCAACGATATTATGTTGCTTTTCACTATTTCTTGTTTTTGTCGAATTTCAGGAAATATGGAGTGATCGGGAGAATAAATAAGATTAAGGGACTTGCACGCATACTGGAGCGTCGCCTATGGCCCTATCGAGGAGCTAGCAGCGCTAGATGATGAGCGAAAGAAGAAGAAGATCGATAGAATCAACAAAGAGGCGAGAACGAGAAGATTTGACTCCAGAACCCAGCCACTCGGCCGAGTACGCAGTTCATTCGGCCGAGTGAAGAAGCGTACTCGACCGAGTATGACTGATACGAGAATGCCTTGTGCCACAATGCACTCGGCCGAGTGGATAATTTCACTCGACCGAGTAGAGAACTCCACTCGACCGAGTGAGTCAGGATTTCTAAAGGAGATAGAAGCCAACTCTCTGGAATTTTGGGGAGCATAGTAGAAGACCTACTCGGCCGAGTAGGAAGTCCACTCGATCGAGTGAGATCCCACTTGGCCAAGTGACGCTAAGCGCCAGAGCCACCAAAACCCCCGTCTTCTCTGTTTTTATTTGGATCTTCCACTCGGCTGAGCGAGATTTCCACTCGGCTGAGCGAGATTTCCACTCGGCCGAGTAGCGTCACCAGCCTGTGTCGAAAACTAGGGTTCTGGGCAGTGCTGGGGGCAAATCTGTCGGCTTTTTTGGCCATTTTGGGCATGTATTTAAGCCCAGTTTTCATCCTAGTTTAGGGAGAGACCAGAAAATAGATTTTAGGTTATGTCTAACTGTAATTCCCTCTTGTAGATTGAAGAACTCAGATCTGGTTTGTTATTCTAATTGAAATTTCGCATTTTTATGAATTGCTTTCTTCTAAATCTGAATTGCTATATGTTTTCATTCATTGATTTTGCTATTGCTATGTTGAATTGTGAGTATTTTCGCTGTTCTAGGGCATAGGAATGAACCATATGGATCTAATTTCAGATTTGTGATGATTGAATTTATATGTTGCTAGAATTGCTAAGGATGTTAGGTTGTGATTGATTTATCATGGATAACTAGGAATTTCCATCGATTTGGGGTTTGCAAGAGATTGGATTCCAATCGATGGAAGGCCTAGATATTCAATTTAGATTTATAATCGAAATTCACTAGACTTGGTTTGTAAGAGATTGGACCAAAGCTAGCATTTTTATTATAAATCTATACCCATATTCATTTGCAGGAGATTGGACAAATGCGAGCTTTCACAATCTAGATCGTAACTCGAGTTTGCACGAGAGTGGGCTCGAGGGGCGATTGGACGATGATGTCAATCTTAATGCTAGTGGTTTAGGTTAGGGTTTGCACGAGAGTGGGCCCTAATCTAGGTTGCTAAAGACCGACAATAGCACGAGAACGTGAGCTCGGTTCTTTATTCAGTTAGAACTAGTTCACCTCAATCCAAGTCTTGCAACATTGAGATTCACGATTCACAGAGATGAATTACGACCCGTAGTAGGGATTCCCTAGCCCTAGACGCTTTTATAATATTGAATTCGAATTGTTAATTGAACGACTGTGACAACAACATTCCAAACATCACCCTTCCACCAGTAGTTTAGTGATCAAGATAGAGTACCGTCATTAGTCCTTCCTCGTGTTTGATACCTGCTCGCCACTACACCGTGCACTTGCGGTAAAACTACGACTGTCTCCCGGGTGTGTATCCAGGTGCCGACCAAGTAGATTCTCTAGGAGAGTCGTGACGCCACATCACTCTGACAAGGTTGATAACCTTATTCTTGAGGGTCTTCTACCGATGATCCAGAATCTTGACTGGTTGCTGCTCATAAGATAGATCTGGGCAAACAGCAATCTCTGAGTAATCTACAATATGACTAGGATCACTCACGTAGTATCGTAGCTGTGATACATGAAAGACTTCATGTACTCCCTCCAATGCAAGTGGCAAAGCAAGGCGATAGGCCACCTCGCCTACTCGTTCCAAAATATCAAATGGACCAATGAATTGTGGACTAAGCTTTCCTCTTCGTCCAAAATGAATCATTCCACAATTAGGAGAGATCTTCAAAAACACATGGTCGCCAGGTTGGAACTCCAAATGTCTGCTCTTTACATCTGCCCAATGCTTATAACGATCCTGAGCCAATTGCAGCTTATCCTTGATGGTCCTGACTACTTCTACTGCTTCAACAATTAAGTCCAGCCCGATGAGCTTTCGATCACCAACGTCGTCCCAGCTCAAGGGAAAATGACACTTCCTGCCATATAGCACTGCAAAGGTGCCATAATAATACTGGCCTGATAGCTGTTGTTGTAAGCAAACTCCACGAGATGAAGATGGTCTTCACAAGATCCCTTGAAATCTAGCATACAAGCACGCAACATGTCCTCCAGGATTTGAATGGTGCATTCTGATTGGCCATCTATTTGAGGATGATAAGCTGTACTGAAGCTTAAGCGGCTCCCCAGACACTCCTGCAAACTCTTCCAAAAGTGATACGTGAATCGAATCTCTCTGTCTGAAACAATACTGACAGGGACATCATGCAACTTCATTATCTCCTCCATGTACTTCTTGGCAAGCACTTCGGTTGACTGACCCACTCTGAAAGGGATGATGTGTGCTGACTTAGTCAATCGATCAACGATCACCCAGACAGCATAGTTATGCTTCATACTCTTGGGTAGTCCCGTCACAAAATCCATCGTGATGTGTTGCCACTTCTATTCTGGAATGGGCAAAGGCTGTAACAATCCGAAAGACTGGTGATGTTCAGCCTTCACCTGTTGGCACACTATACACTTCGCAACACTCCATGCGACGCTTCTCTTCAACCATGCCACCAATTGTGTTGTCGCAAGTCTTGATACATCTTGGTACCACCTGAATGGATGGAATATGGAGAACTGTGAGCTTCCTCCAATAGAGATTCTCTGACGTCTCCAGATGGTACAAAAATGCGGTTGCCAAATCTCAAAGATCCGTCCTCGTGGATCTTGAATTCAGGCCTCTGACCTGCCATCACCATATCTCTGATCCTTCATATCTTCTCATCTCCTGCTTGGACAGCCTTGATCCTGTCCACCAAATTTGACTGGATCTGAAGATTGAGTAATGAAGACGTTACTCCTGGCAATATCACATCCATCTCCAAGGCTCGTATCTCATGTTGTAGCCTCCATTGAGATGTGAGGGTCATCACCGCAGGGAGACGACTCAATGCATCTGGTACGACATTGACCTTCACAGGATGGTACTGAAGGTCAATATCATAGTCTGCCATCAGCTCGATCCATTATCGTTGCCGCATGTTGAGCTCCTTATAGGTGAACAGGTACTTAAGACTCTTGTGATCTGAAAATATCTTCACATGCTCGCCCAACAAGAAGTGTCTCCAAATCTTTAGGGCAAAGATAACTGCCGCCAACTCAAGGTCATGAGTGGGATAGTTCTTCTCGTGGATCTTCAGTTACCTGGATGCATATGCAACGACTCGACTATGCTGATGCAGCACACACCCAAGTCCTTTTCCAGATACGTCAAAAAATACTTAGAAACTTCCGGTCATGTCTGGGATGACCAGAATCGGGGCCGAAGTCAATCTTCTCTTCAGCTCCTGGAATGCATCTTCACAAGTCTTCGACCAGATGAATACCACGTCCTTTCTTGTCAATCACGTCATAGACCCCGCGATATTCGAGAAGTCTTGGATGAATCGTCTGTAGTAACCAGCCAGTCCCAAGAAACTTTGAATCTCTGTCACAGTTTTAGAGACCAGCCAGTCTCGAACAGCAGCTACCTTCTCGGGGTCAACAGATATTCCTTCTCCCGACACGATGTGGCCCAGGAAAGCCACCTTGTCGAGCCAGAACTCACACTTGCTGTATTTGGCATACAGTTGGTGTTGTCTCAGAGTCTCCAAGGCCTTCCTCAGATGTTCTCTGTGCTTCTGAGCGTCCTTCAAGTAGATGAGGATGTCGTCGATGTAGACAACTACGAACTTGTCCAAATGGTTATACAGAACCTGGTTCATGAGACTCATGAATATAGCAGGTGCACTAGTCACACCAAATGGCATCATTAAGAATTTGTAGTGTCCATATCTGGTCCAAAAAGCGGTCTTGTGGACATCCTCCTTCTTCATCTTCACTTGATGATACCCGGTCTTCAAGTCCAACTTCGAATATACGCTTGATCCTCCAAGATGGTCAAAAAGGTCATCGATGCGAGGCAGGGGATACTTGTTCTTCACATGCGCTGGGATCCGTCCTTCTTCTTCACGAGTACTACCAGGGCATCCCACACTGAAACACTGGGTCGTATCCATCCCTTCTGTATGAGATCGTCCAGCTGAGCCCGAATCTCTTCGGGCTCAGGCGGTGCCATGCGATAAGGTCCCTTGGATATCGGCTGTGCACCTGGCATAAGATCAATTGTTAATTCGAGGCCGCGGTCCGGAGGTAAACCTGAGAGTTCGTCCGAAAATACGTCCAAGAATTATCGTACCACTTCAAGTTTCTCTTGCTTGACTTCTATTGCAGTCACCACTGCCTCTGAAAGTCTGGCCTGGAACTTCACTGGTCCATCCGATCTACTTTCGCTGAGGAATTCAAACTTAGGATGGTTGGGTATTTCAAATTCTACCCTCTTTTGACGACAGTCAATGGTAGCATGAAATGTCCCTAACCAATCCATTCCAAGAACATCATCGAAACTTGGCATCTCGGTCACCATCAAGTCGGTAAAAAGGTCACGTCCACAAATCACTACAGAACAGTAAAGGCATCCGCTAGTTATTGGTAGGGAACCGCCAGCCGTGTCGACCTTCCAACGAGAAGTCAGAGGTTCAACGGGGATGTCATGTGTGTTGATGAATCGACTTGCCAAGAAGCAATGTGTGGCTCATGAGTCGAATAAAGTAAGGGCAGGTTTACCAGCTACTAAGACGATACCTACGGTTACAAGAATCATGTCTTAGCTTACGATTTCTAAATAATAGAATATGATGCTCGAAGGGATATCTCGTACCTGTGATCACTTGATCAGTAGCTTCGGCCTCTTCCACAGTCATAGTATAAGCTTGGTGCCTCGGGGGTGGCACCTGTTATCGTGCTTGCTGAAACACTCACTGTTGAGGAGGAAGTGGCTGTCGTTGCGGAGGTGGTGGTGGTCGTTGTGAAGCATTCCTAGCAGGGTCATTAGCTGGAGCAGGGTTAGGAGGTCGAGGCTTCATCTCAGTGCAATCCCTTGCACCATGGTCCTTCGAGCCGTAAACCAGGCAAATGTTCAAATATGATCGACACTCTGATCAAACATGTCCCAGCTTCCCACAATGATGACACATCGGGCGTGGTGGTGGAGCCTATCTCTTGAATTGAGTATGTTGGGTAGGCCTGTACATCTGGTTGGATGGAGGTCGATGGTTGGATCCAGTAGTATGGTTGGAGGTGATGGCCTTCTGGGAGGGGTAGCTATCTCTCGTCTTTCTTCTCTTTTAATGAACTCGTGCTCACGAGCTACAGCTAGGACCTCAGTATGTATGCAGAGTTAGCGTCCGACCAAGTTCCGTCGGATCTCTATGTTTAGTCCTTGTTTGAAGCGTTGAGCTCGAGTCAGATGGGTGTCAACCATCCCTGGGGCAAAACGGCTAAGCATAGTGAATTGAGCATCATATTGTTCCACTGACATGGAACCTTGATTCAATTCGACGAACTGAGCTTGCAGTTTCATCTGAGCTTCAGGTGAGAAGTACTGGGTGTTGAAGTGATCGGTGAATGTCGCCCAATCAATTGGTCGTTGCAGGCGACGTTCAGTTGAGTTCCACCAAATCCTAACCCCGTCAGTCAGTTGCGATTTGGTAGTGTCTACCCATATGTATTCCGCGATCTGAGCTGCTCTTAAGTCATCCTTAGTGCTTTGCAACCACTCTTTAGCCTTTAGAGGACAGTCCAAGCCATTCTATGGCTTTGGGCGGAGCGACCTGAATTGTTGTATGCCTCCTCCATGCTTTTGTTCGCCTCGTATAGCTTGAACCATCTCTCGCAATGCGATATCAGAAATTTGATGCACAATGGGAGGTAGTCTGTTGCTGGTTTGGTTGCTGGCTCCGGACAGATCAGCTCCGTTTGGACTCTTAGAAGTGTTTTCGTCCATCGTTTAAGTGTCACACATGCATACATTGAAAAATGTCAGCTTAGTTAAGTATCGTATACAGTACATCCTAATTTTACTATACTATTCACGAGGTATTTTGCACAGACCTGTATCGGTCACCAAACTTGTAACGACCCGCTCTCAGGGGGGCCATTACTTATTTGATTTTAATTGCAGGTCTGTAGCTTACCAGTGAAATCAATATAGTCACAATCCAGAGATGTACCAATACACAAACCAGCATACATTATTACAGTCCAAATTTAAAATACAACAGCAAACATCACTCTCTCACCAAATACATAAAAGAAAGTACAGAAAGGAAATGCAGAAAGGAAATACATAATATAATACGCACACCAACTCATGGAGCTAGAAATCTGCAGTCTCCGGGTCGAACTCTGGCTCATCAAACTCAGGGGCCACTTCCTCTGTCTGGTCGTCGTCTGCCGGTGCCATAAATGGATCTGTAGGTAAGTCACAATAATTCTAAACATAGAAAAGAAGTAGTGCATAAGTATGACAAAACGTAACTGCGTACAAGCAAACCAGAGCGAAAAGTAAAGTACAGAGCAACAACTGTGACAAGGTGTACATATCTGAGTAGTAAAAGTAAACAGAACTGTAAGAGGACGACGAACTGTACTATAGTGCAAACGGTGAGTAAACTAAAAACTACGTGACTCAAGTCAGAGAGTATGATAAGCAACCATTGAGTTCATTTCTTGCCTGGGTGTGCTCTACCCAGATGGGACTAACACACAGTGGGTTTTTGCCGACGCAGGCATCATGTAAGGTTTTGTCGACACAGGCAGCAAGTAGGGATTACCGATTCAGGCATCTATGTGTGCCGACACAGGCAGCATGTAGATGAACTCCAGTCATTCCCACACTCTCTCAAACTATGAGTAACCCAAAAACCCAAGTGAAGTGTCAAGCGTTGTATGTGATGTTTAACAAGATGTTCCATATGATGTATCACACGATGCTAGTCAAACCATGACCGCGGGTTGACTTTCTTATTGAAAACCAGAGTTAGGAAATTATTTCAAATCAGACTGTGCCAAAGCACAGTGGATGCTAAGAAATTAGAAGATAAAGACAAGTCCAACATTCGGAATATTGATTCCATGCTTTGAGCATGTGATAGTTTCGTTAGAACACAGTTTACCCAAGTTGATGGTTGTGTGTTACAACCACCAAAGTTGGAAGTTAGCATAGTAATCTGCAGTTGATTAGTTTCCTATTAGAGTAGGTCTCTAGTTTTGGTTCAAGTCAATAGCCGTTCAGAGGCTATTAGTGATTTTCTAAGTTCGTACGAGTACACTTATCTAATTTTGTAAATCTAAAATTCATCGTGACTTACCAATTTCGAGGTTGTCGTAGTGAGCCGGGACTAGATCTAAAGCTTCCATAGAAGTTGGTGCACAAGAAGTGGTACCTGCAAACACTAGAATAATTGGTTAAAGAGCACACTAATTTTTATCTATATAACTTGATCGTTTTGGTTTTTATAATCAATTGAAACGGTGTCGAAAAGTGTTATAAATTTTTATATAGGCTAGATATGAGGAACATAATTTTACTTAGGGAGGAAATATTTCTCTGAAGCTTCTGGTAATTTTTATAACTTTTAAAAGCTCAAAATGGGTTTAAAAACTAATTTTAATTAGTTATCGTAATTATTCAATAATTCTTCTGGATGAAATACAGATCAGAAAGTTTTAAGTGAGCTATCAAAACGACCGTCTCGAAGAGTACTGCAACATATTTTTTTCATATATCATTTTACATGAAAGTATTGAGTTATGAATTTTTAAATGAAAACAATGTATTAAAATTTTAGGCTTAAAAATTTATTGTGGTAAATCTACTCGTCTGATTGAGATGAAACTATCGTCATTGAGTCCAGAACGTCATTTATGATTTTTTTTGGGCCTGGTCTTGTATTTTTCTGACCCTTAATTATTTTACTATGAATTTTACATTAGAAATCCATATTATAAAAATATTAATACTTGTGAAATACGGTTATATATGTATTTCGTATAAAATACGTTATTTAAAACTCACTCTCTCTTCCTTATTCTCCGTTGCGTGGGCTGGGGCTGCTCGTCGGAGCACGACGGCGAGGTGGAGCGAGGAGGCAGCGGTGGCTGTGACCTGAAGCAGCGGCGGCGGCGGCGGTTCGCAGCGGCTGCGGCGTGCATTCGAGAGGGGCTTTGGGGGGTGTTTCCTTCGCTGCAGGTTGTCAGTGTTGGCCACGAGGGGCAGCGAGAGCGGCAAAGTGGCGGAGGCGCTGTAGGGTGGCTGCTGCTCCGACGAGGTCGTAAGAAGAGGGAGAAGTGCGGGAGGTGTTGTTGCGGGCGGCGGGTGCCGTGGGTGCTGCGTGGAGGATGGCGGGGGTGGGCTTTGGGTACGGCAGAGGAGCGACGACGGAAACACTGGCAGCACAGCGGCGGCGATGGTCAACCCAAGGGAAGGGCTGAGAGAGAGTGCGGGCTTGGGGTTTCGTTTGGGCTCGGAAGAGAACGGGAGAGAGAGAGTGTGTGTGTGTGTGTGATCTGGGTTATTTTTTTTGGAGAGGGGAGGGGGGTTTATTATATAAGGTTTAGAAATTTGTATAATATTAACCCAAGTTATTATTGTAGACACAAAAATTAATGGGTCGGGTGAGATCCTAAATTTTTGGATCTCACCAGCTAAGGGAGGCTGCGTTAAGGGAGGTGGTTGGTAGATTACGGTGAAAGTAATTTAGTAATAGGGTAATTAGTAAGAGTAAAAGTCATTAGGGGATGTAATTAGTAAAATCGGGGGAAATACAACCCCGTTTTCGCATACGACACCGAAAATTACAAAAACATAGCCACGGGATCGTATCGTCGCGAGGATCGTGAATACGAGATTCATTTTGGGGTTTGAGCTATGGAGGTACTTGTTTTAGGCCAAAACGTTTAGAATGCGGGTTTGCAGGTTCTAGGACGATTTGATTTCAGAAAATTACGAAATTAATATGGGGAGCCCTAAATGATCATAAAATCATAATGTAGATGTTTGAAAATGTTTTGATGATGTTTATATAGAAAATTAATTCATTTAGCTAAAACAGTAACAATTGAAAATGAATTATTATAAAAATTATTTAGAGGTATTTGATGAAACCTGAACTTATTGAAATACACCATAACTAGTTAGATGCTTCAAAATATTTTTTATTACGAATTTTGAAATTACTTTTTGATTTAAAACTACTGATCAACCATTATAAAATAATTTTAAAATGTGAAAATATGTCAAATATGTAAATAGGTGTATTGATGAATACGGGTCATTACAGCAATAACAATAAGGAGTGGAGCGAATATACTGAAGCCGAGCATTGCTGCGAAAGCAAATGTTGCGTGCATGTGCGAAGACCAAACCAAAGTGATCCCCCAAGCTATCCCAAGCCGATCATCTCCACGAACAACTCCGAATGTACCTGCAATTGATAGAGAAGATAAGATTAGCAAGTAATTAAGAAAATTAATCGGTTTGGGGTTCTTAATTAGAAAAAATTAAAAATGGGGTTGGATTTGGGATTATGGGAGGGGGAGATAAATGGGGAGAGTGGAAGACGTGGACGAGGTTGGGTCGAGTCGTCGGTGATGCTTGGGCTGAGCGCGACGGTGCTCGGGTGGCGCAAGCGACGGCAGTGGTCCGACTGGATGTCGGTAAGCCCGAGAGAGAGAGATAGAGGGAAAGGGAGGGAGGGAGGGAGGGGGAGAGAGAGGGAGGGAGGGAGGTGGATATAGGGGCAAAAGAAGCGGATCGAGTCCGAGTCTCCGGCGACGCTGGGGTGGCACGCGCAGTGGTGCTCCGACGAGGCGTCGGAGCAAGCGAAAGCAGGGGGTTAGGGCACAGGTGGAGGGAGGGGGAGAGGGGAGAGAGAGAGAGAGAGAGAGAGAGAGAGAGAGAGAGAGAGAGAGAGAGTGTGTGTGTGTGTGTGTGTGTGTGTGTGTGAGGGGAGGAGGTGAATAGGGTCAACCGGGCGGCGGCAGTGGCGGCGCTCGGGCGGAGGCGGCGGCGGTCGTCGGAACGAGCTGGAGGATTAGGGCAAGGTTAGGGTTGCTCGGGTGCTGATTTGGGGATTTTGAATTTGGATGGGATTAGGTTAGGGCGAGCCGTGGTTTTAAATCCTGAGTCGAGCTCGGTTAAATGCGGGCCCCTCCAACTAACAGCAACAGCTGCTCGGTCGAGCAGTGATAGCTGCTCGGTCGAGTTGAGAAGTATAAAAATTAAATTTATAAAACCCCAGAAGATATGGCCTAGCACTTGACCGAGCTGCTTACTTAGCTTGGTCGAGCTGAATTGAAACAGAATGTTGATTTTCAGCTCTTTTTGCTTCCTCCGTAGCTCGACCGAGCAGGGTAGCTACTCGGTCGAGTCAATTAAGCTTTCCAGAGACCCTTTTTAGCACTTTTGGACTCCTTTTGTAGCTCGACCGAGTAAGAAAGCTACTCGGCCGAGTTGAGTTTGAAACAGAGTGCTCTTTTTGACCTTTTTGGACTCTGACTGTAGCTCGACCGAGTAGGTAGCTACTAGGTCGAGTCGCAATTGATTTCCAGAGCCACTTTTTGGCCTCTTTCTCCAGCAGATTATAGCTCGACCGAGGAGGGTAACTGCTCGGTCGAGTAGCCTCTCCTGTAGCTCCAGGCTATGTGTGGCTCTATCGTATTCTCCTCTTGGTTCCTCCTCCTTCTTTTCATCGTTTAGCACGCTCTCTTCATTGTTCAACCTGTAGAAGGAAGAACTCATCAATTTTTATGTTTTTGTCTTTTTCTAGTATTAAAAATGTTTGTATTTTGGTTTTTGAATAGAAAAAGTGAAAAAAAATATAAGAAGATAAAACTAAAGAAAGAAATCGGGTTGCCTCCCGAAAAGCGCTTGTTTTAAGTCATAAGCATAACTCCCTCAAGACTTTCAGCGACGATCAAGAATGTTGGATGCATATGAAATGCGCCCATCATGTTTCCCAATGATTCCATGCGGCGGAAGTTGGCGCGCCTCTTCGTGTTGGCCCTCAGCAGCCAAGAAGATAGTAGCCTCCGGTTATTGATTAAGCGATGGTGTATCCAGGGGCTCCTCATCAAGTACTCGTAAGTAGGCGGCCACCGCCTTATGATATACAACGTCGTCGTCGTCGTCTAAGCTCATCTTCATGGGGTCTTTGGACATCTCCTACATGACATAATCATTTGTGGCTTCGTCCTCCAAGAGATCAATGTAGTTTGCATATTCCGGCAGTGGGCGTTCCTTTATAGGCTTTGCCAAGCAGAACTCGACCTCAATGTTGCCCATGTTCAAAGACAATGTCCCCTCACGGACGTCGATCAAGACTCCGACGGTCGCCATGAATGGATGCCCCAATATAATTTGAGAACTACCTTTCTCCGGCATGTCCATAATCAAAAAATCTACTGGCATGCTTAGCCCAGACGGTATTTACTATATGATGTCACGGGTGATTCCTACCGAATAGGTTATAGAATGGTCTGCTAATTGGATACTCATGTCGGTCGGCTCAAGTTCCGTCCTAGTATTTAGCCTATGAAAAATATAGAGCGGCATGAAACTAATGCTCTCTCCCAAGTCGATCAATACTCTGCTAATAGGGGTGCTGCCTACGAAGCACAGCACCGTGAAACTCCATGGATCGGGCAACTTCTTTGATAGATGTTTCTTGATAACAGAGGTGGAATTTTCCAAGATCTCCACCTCTTCTTGCTTACGCTTCCCTGTAATAAGATCCTTCAAGAACTTAGCATGGGTGGGGATTTCTGTGATCGCGTCCATAAAAGGGATGTTCAATTAGATTCCCTTGAGAAGCTCGGTGAACTTAGCATACTTCTTTTCTAGCTTTGCCATAGCTAGTCTCTGAGGATATGGTGGAGGAGGTCGGCCTCCCTTGTCTTTGGCGGCATCCTTTGGAGTAGATTTTTCAGATGTAATAGTATCTGACGGCACCGTAGTGGTAATAGGAAAGGTGGAAGGTGAAGCCTCCATCTCTCCAATAGCATTGGGTTCAATTGTAGCTTGCTCCATGTCCTTTGCCACAATATGGGCTAAAATTGTAGTGTATCCATCTTTGCATATGAGTGGTTGGTTTCTGGCTCACCTTGGTAGAAACCGACACCATGACATTGTCCGTAATCTTTCCTCTCCTCGTAATGACTGTGACCACTGCGTTTACTTGGGCTATGAGATTAGACTCAGGCTGAGAGGGCAATCTCCCTTGTGTCTTCATATAATGGGACATTTGGGCTCTGAGTTCATCAATGGAGGTGTTGAGATTCTTGAAATGAGCCGAAGTCTCCGCCATAATCTTTGTTTGCCCACTCATGAAAGCATCCAAGGTCGCCTCTAAATTGGGTTTTGGGGCCGTCGGTGCATATTGTTGTTGTTGTGGGTGATTGTAGTACCCGGCAGTCTGTAAGGCCCAGATGGCCAAAACCTATACTGTTGTTGCTGAGGAGGCGGCCCTTGTTATTAAGGAGGAGGTGGTGGTGGCCTTTGTTGTCGTTGAGGTTGCAATGCTTCATTTGGGTTCCCAAATGATAATCCGGGGGGATTTCTCGCCGTCGGATGTTGCCATTGATTTCTCCCATCTCCTTGCAGGTATTGGACTTGCTCCGCCGGCACATCCGTTCCCTCGCAGGAACTTTCTAATGGGTCGTACCTTTGCTCGGCGTAGTCCTCGTATGCCGCATAAGCTGGAGCTCTAGGAGTGGGCGGGATAGCATCCAACCTTTTTTCAATCCTCGCCACCTGTTTGCAAAGAGTCTCGATATAACCATCAAGATGTGTGGCAGGGCCTCTAGTTTTTGATCGCTCGTCGCTCCACTGCTGAGTGTTTGCGGCCATTTTCTCTAGCAAATATATAGCTTCATCAGATTGCTTGTCCAAGAGGGTGCCTTGAGCAGAGGCGTCGATAATCATCTTTGTACTTGGTTGTAGCCCATTAGAGAAGCTCTGAACAAGATCCCACTCCAGGACTTTATGGTGCGTGCATTGATGCTGCAGATCTTTGAATCTCTCCCAAGCCTTATACAACGACTCCTAAGGAAGTTGCCTAAAATTTGTGATCGCTCATCGAATCCTCACTATTTTGGACGGTGGATAGAACTTGTTCACGAAGGCTGTAGCCAACTGCTCCCAAGTCATGAAGGTATTAGAAGGATGCGCTCGCAACCAATAAGAAGCCTTGTCCCTCAAAGTGAACGGGAACATTCTGAGCTTTATAGCGTCTTCACTTATGTCTTTGGCCTGGAAGGTGTCGCACTTCGCTAAGAATGTATCTATATGGTGGTTTGGGTTTCATGTGGATGTTCATGAAAGGGGTCCTACTGCATTAGGTTGATCAACACAGTCTTTAGCTCAAAGCTTCCGCCGCCAGCTGCAGCATCAAGATAGAAGAAGTACTAGAAAAGTTCGGCTTTATATGGTCCTGAATGGACCCAGTTCGAGGAGGAGTAGCATTACCCTCCGCCATTGGTTCAGTAAAGTTTGACTCCTCTTTTCTGCTCTGAGTCTTCGTACGGTTTTCAATCTCGGGATCAAATAATAGTTCTTCGTCAAGACCCCCCGAGGAGAGTGTTCATGCACAACAAAAACTCAGAAAAATTCAGTCAGTAGTAAAGTAATTAAAAAAGAATAAAAGGATGAAAAGATAAGAGATGGTAAGATATGCCAACAAATTCTTCAATATGGAAATAACCCAAGTAAAAGCATTACATTCCCCGGCAATGGCGCCAAAAATTTGACGCACCCAGAACTAACACTTAAAACTCGCCTAGCAGTGGCACAAATGCCAAAGGCTAGATGCGTCCTAAATGTAACTCCTGGACTGTATCGCAAGCGCATGGTGTCAAGTTATAGTATAAAAGATATCGATCCCACAGGGAAGTAAATGCTAATATGGTCTTGAGTGATTTCTAGATCTTCGGAATATTGCTAGTAGTCAGTTTCAAAAGGATTGGTTGTTGTGGAGTTATATCTCAAATAAGGTTTTAATCATTAATAAAAGACTAGGGCGTTAGGACTCACCACTAGGATCATCGGATGTCGATGCTAGGTTAGAACTCTTACGTTGCATTGGATTTATTAGGGATTGTCGCATCTAAGATGTAGAACTCTCAGCTCTAGGCGCTATGGGTCTAACATCTCGAACGCTTACTCTGCTCTCGCGATAGGCATGACGTGCAATCCGTGCATTAAGAATCGACAATATTCATACCACTCTCGTGAGTAAAATGATCTCCACTCATGCCACTCTCGTGGATAGAGCTTTGATGTGTGCTTTGGTGGCTCTCATTGACGCGATGGTGGTAGCCATCAATTAGTAATGTAGGACGTCGGTGGATCCCATCAAGGAGTGCACCGGGCATGGTCGCAAACCCTAATTGAATCCACTAACTCCTTAACTAAGTTCATAGGATACTCCTTAAGCACATCATGGCCACAGACCGTGGACATGATCTCAGTATAAGATATCCTACAAGCTTAGCTGGATCAACCAAAACATTTCCCTTTTTGAACCAACACAACCTAAAAATCCCAACTTTACATCTTAATACTAAGATCCTAGGGCTAATCCATTAGCCCTAGATAGAACTACTCGTGAATCATAGAGATAGACATAGAAGATTCAATAAAACCAAGAGAGTTCATCATGGCATGCAAAAGCATCAAATAAAGCATAGAAAGTTTAGAAATCGTTACCAACACGTCATAGAGCGATAGAAAACACAAGGGAATTAAGAATATCAAGATTCCACGTAATAAAGATAAATAAAAATCCAAGCTTTAGTCTTCACAAAATAGCAACGGTACAAAACTTCTCTAAATCTAAAAACTCTAATTAAAACTAAAGGAAATATTAAAAGTCTAGTTCATCTAGAAATAAGGTAAAATCATGCTTAAATACAAGAGGTATGGATCCCCCAAAATCTGGGAAAATCTTGGCACTTGGGCCCACCAACTTGGCTAGTCGCGTCGCACTACTCGGTCGAGTAGTAGTGCCTGCTCGGTCGAGTAGACATAGGCTCCGCTTTGCTTCTTCTGCTGCTTTGGCTGATATGGGCTACTCGATCGAGTAGAAGAATTGCTCGGTCGAGAGCTTTACTGCTCGATCGAGCTAAGGCTCTCGGGGAGAAATCCAAAATAGGCGTTCTGTTTGAATACAGCTTGGTCGAGCTGGCCGTTCTGCTCGGTCGAGTAGGTGTGTCTGTTTCCTCTGCATCATCAGCGTGTCAGCTCGGTCGAGTAGCATTAGCACTCGATCAAGTGGCCTGGGAAACTGAACATGGGCTGGAACTAGGATCTTCATCTCTCGCTCTCTTCTCTTCCTTTCCTCCAATCTTCTTCTGTGCCTCGATGAACTCTCATGGAACCTTGCCAATGACGTCCCGGACGTACCAAATGTGTCCATGTCCCTAAATCGCTCCAATTCACTCCAAAACTCCAGAAAATCCACAAAGCTACACAAAACTTGAATATGGTGTTAGAAGCGCGAAAATATATGAAAATGTGGGTTTTGGAGGCGAATATGATATGGAATGATGCAATAAAAATATGTAAAGTATGGACACATCAGGCATGTCATTAATATATAAAGACATCGTTAAAATATGACTCATGTAATATATTGATGTATTTGAGCTCATTTGTGACACATTTGTTTAACACACATATATTGGCATTTGAGATATAAATGATGAGATTTTGAAGTGCTCAAGCTCATTGACACAGTTGTTAGACACACATATATATTGTGCTATTGTTGTGACATTTTGAAAGATAGGTCATAGATGATTTTGCAAAATATTGAATTTGACGGTAAGTACCCAAACCAAAAGTTTTTAAAATTGATGTTTGAATACTTATTAGGGATTCATGTAGATAAGGTGGCACCTAATCTAATGAATCATGTTCAAGACACAAAAAGGTAGGCCCCACAGAAAGTACAAGCCCATGTGGGTCTTGTACTTTCCAACTTTTTATGTCTTGGCACCTAATCCATTAGATCATGTTGAGATTTAGTTGAGATTTGTATTTGATTTGCAATTTCTTTAAATGTTGAGATTTATTTGAAAATTTTGGACTTAAAAAACCATGAGTTTTATTTGAAAACATTTCAAAGGGTTTCTTGATTGATATTGAGTCACCCATTTTGAGGAAGATATTTTATTCATGAAAAGTTTCATGTTGCGAAAGAAATCTATTTTATAACAACTTTGATATACTTTTTATTATTGAGTCACTTCAAGATTGTTATATATGTTTTGATCACTTGAGATTAAGAAAAGGTACTTTGAAAGAATTTTCCTTAATTTCACACCCTTTTTGATAATGTTAAAGAGTGAGAAAAATAGGAAGCAAAAAATATGTTGTAAACTAGGTATTTATAATTTAATATCAAATTCTTATGTATAACACTTAGTATCATTTAGCATTATTGAAAATATTTTTGTATATGCCATCATATGATATTTGGTATATGATTTTATATTTTTGAGTAACTTGCTCCATAAAGATTTCTTCATCACATTTGATTGGAGTTATTCTATTTGCTTGCTTGAACTCATTAAACAAATCATATGACATACACTCACTTTAGCACCTTGGACTGATACTTGTGATACATGATTGAATATGCTTATTTCTAACATGCATTGATGTAGGGAAAGCTTTATAAGTTTATTAATAACTTGATGCATATTTGTAGGAGGAGTAAGTTTATTTGTTCATATTTTATGTATCCATATTAGTCATCATTAAAAAGGGGGAGAATGTTGAGTCCTGAGTCATAACTATGTATGTTTTGATGATGAGCAAATAATTTATGTGCTAATAAGCTGTGAGTGTGGGTATAATAGTTAATGAGTCAAAACTAAAGTGAAGCTCAATCAAAATGTAACGACCCGCTTCCAGGGGCCATTACTTATTTGATATTTTTACATGTCTGCAGATCACCAGTGAAAACAACATAACCACGATGCAAAGATGTATAAAAATACTCAAATAGGATCCCTTTATTACAATTCATACAGTACAACATACTCCAACAGAAATACATGCAAGCAAAGAAGTACATATTTAAATACACAACTCAGATCTAAAGGTCGGCAGTCTCCGGGTGGCACTCTGGCTCCTCAAACTCAGGAGTCTCCTCTTCAATCTGTACGTCATCTGATGGAACCGTTGGTAAGTCACAACAATTCTAGCAATAGAAATAGAGTAGTGCAAAAGCATTGAAGAAATGAGCATGATATGAAAAGAAACTGAGGATGATCATGCAAGTGTGATAGATACTGTAAAAGTAAACATGTAAGCAAGTACAATAAGTAAAGTAAAAGGTGACTGTGTAGGTATAATAAGTAACGTACAAGAGCAACTATGGTTATAGCAATAGTAAGACTAGAAGGCATGAACTGCAGCAATAGTAAACATGTAAAGTACTGAAAAAGATGTGCATTCAGTTAAATAGTTATTATGGTGTGAGTAGTAATTATCTGAACTACATGACTCACGTAGGAGATTATGATATGCAACCATTGAGCCCACCTCTTTAGAAACGAGAAGCTAATCTCGTGCGTCTACGTAAAACATACTTTTGAAAACATGTATTTTTTGAAAAAGGACATGACATGAAAAGGAGACGAGACTCCTAGTCACTTCACAAGAGAGGTGCCTCTCAATCATAGCTCCCACACTCTCTCTACAATGAGTTACCCCAAACCGCAGTGATGTGTCAAGTGTGTCAATTATATGTTTCTTACATGATGTTCCACAAGATATTCCACAAGATATTCCATAAGATATTCCACAAGATGTTCCGTAAGATGGTCCACAAGATGTACCACATAATATTCCATGTGAAAATTCATTAGCATTTATTGAGTCATGATGGCATACAGGAGGTGATGTGACTATTTAAACGTAAGAAATCATGTAACAAGAGTGACGATATTTCATGCATAGTTTTCAATTGACAAGCATCACGACATGGTAGGAAAGGGTGAACAAGAGTTATCATAGTAAATATGAGTTTAAGTGTGATGAAAGGTTGAAGTAACTCATTTAAAAGTATTTAAAATCTATGTTTGCAAACTGATGATAATGAGAATTCTAACATTGATCCATACATACACTGCCAGTCAAGTTTGGCCAAGCCAGTCACTATCCCCGCAATCAGTGTGATCCAAACTTAGACGCAAACGATCCTTGACACCGGGTGGTAACAATGTTAAGATTGCCAATTATCACATCTGCTCCATCGATTATATTAACAACAGTAAAGTAGTTCCCTAATTATTCACTATGATAGTTAAATCAGGACCACTTATTGATTTTTTAATTGAAAACCAGAAAGTTAGGAACCCATTTCAGATCGACTGGGCCATAGCAAAGAGGATGCTAAAACATTTGAGGATAAAGACAAGCCAACAAACATAGAATACAAAATTGTTGGTTTAAGTGAACAGTCGTTTTGTAGTTAATTAGTTTCCTATTTAATAAGGTCTCTAGTCGTATGTTCATGTCAATAGCCGTTCTGAGGCTATATGTGCTATCCTAAGTTCATACCAGTCCACTATCTAAATTTCTAAAGTTAGAATTAAAGTTACTTACGGGTTTCGAGATCGTCGTAGTAAGCCGAGCCTGGAGCTAAAGCTTCCAATAGTGCTTGTGCACGAGAATCGGTACTTGAAATCACTAGAAATTATTGGTTATAGTCAATACTATTTTCTATCTATTTTTCTTAACGTGTTTGTATTTTTATAATAGTTTAAAACTCGTCAAAATACGTACTAAATATTTTTAGATAGGCTAGATGTGGGATAAATAATTTAATTCGGTAGAAAATATTTTCCTGAAGCATATATGTAATTTTTATAATTTTTAAACACTCAAAAACAATTTTTTAGATTTAAAATGAATTAAAAACTAATTTTTAAAATTAAATATCCTAAATGTTCGAAGATTTATTTAGAAAAACATCCACGTCAAAATATTTCATATAATAGGTCAAAACGTTGCCATTGACTAGTAGAATACATAGGTATTTTTATATTTCAAAAATACGTGTAGTATTAGAAGATACGAATTTTAAAAGTAAATTGAAATATATTACGTATATCTTTGAATATTATATTTAAAAAGAAAGGTCTCAAATTAGGCTGATTCCAGCGTCTACGCGTTCTATATGACACGCTGGATTTTCTGGTGGTCACTGGGTATTTTTCTGGTTTATATATAATATAATATGAATTTAACTAATCTCTCTTATATAATATATACAATATACGTAAATATAGACGTATAATATATGTATACATACGTATTCATATACATATTAATACTTACACTCTCCCACCCTCTCTCTTCTTTCTTACGCTCGCATCGAGAGCAGCAGCGGGGACGTGAGCTCTTGCTCACCGACGGCGGAGGGTCCGACGGTGGAGATAGCATCACATCGATGGTGGGAAGAGCAAACATGGGCTGTGGGGGCCTGTGCGGTATGTTGAATGGTGGTGAAGGCTACTTGGTGGCTGATGGTGGCACCGTCGAGGTGGTCGGGCCGGCGGAGAACGGTGGCAACAGCGGTGTCTGTGAGAGAAAGCAATGGAGCAGGGTGTGGGCCGGTGGGCTACTCAAGCTGAAGGGGAACGTTGTGGGGCTCGTCGGAGGGTGCTGTGGTTCCAACGGGATGGTGGCAAGGTGGTGCAGCGGCTGCTCGTCGGTGGACCATGGAGAGGGGGGGGGAGAGAGAGAGAGAGAGAGAGAGAGAGAGAGAGAGAGAGAGAGAGAGAGAGTGTGTGTGTGTGTGTGTGTGTGTGTGTGTGTGTGCATGGGCTGAGGGAAGGTGCTCCGTCGAGGCTAGGTGGCAATGACTGTAGGAGGAATATGCCCATAAGGTGATTTATCCTAAGTGTACGTCTTGTTCATATAATATATGGTGTCCATTACCCTAAGTATGAATTCGTTTGAATATATATACTTAGATAATGTCCATAGACTTATAGTTAGGTCCTTACGAATCCGGATAAGATCTAGATTATGAGTAGTAAGCGACCGTATAGAAACTTAAGTCTTAAACAGTTTGTGGTCATAGATATGTCGAGAACTGGATATCGGCACATCGGATAGACCACTGTGTCTTTGTCTTACCTTAGGGTAATGATGATATCATAGTCATTCGACTTAGTAAAGTCGGAGACGAGACACAGGTGCTCATTAGAGAATGAGTTCACTGAACGACCAACATAGAGTTATTATATGGTTAAACTTTAACTAAACTGTCTATAATAACTCTAGGGTGATGATATGTAAGCCGGTCCTTAAGACCTGAAGTCATTTGTACAAACCTGTGAGCGAACGGTGTCTCTTAGACCTATGATCTAGCTTCGAGGCTAGGCCTACTGAAAGATCTTAGGTTGGGTTGCACCTGAAGCTCTCGAGGCGAGTAGATGACTAAGATGGTATTCGTCTCTTCCGTTAAAGGGAAGTTAGTGTCACAGGCTTTAGTGTCAGAGGCTCAGTACGGTCTTCGTGTTAATCCTCGGTCGGGTTACGTTGTAAGATGTACAACGTGAATACAACAAAGACCGCTATATACTGAACAATGTTGTCTAAAGGGGTTGACAGTAAACCATACCATAGGCCAGCTAACGGTATTCATCACTGACACAGCCAAAGTGAACCCAACGATACTTTGTCAATGGGTCGATCGCGTTATGATGATTCTAAAACAGGGACGACAACTACTGCTCGTGGTGACCGTCGTTTAGGGGTTTCGAGCCCCAACCTGTAGTAAGGTCAGGCTGTAGGGTCTCACACCAAGTAGCATTCGTTTCTTAGTAATAGGAAGACTAATAAGAGAAATTCATTTGTTGAAATGGAATATTTAAATGTTCACAAGCCAGTTGTGAGACTAAGTAGTAGATGCAATAGGGACAGTGTTGCATTTGATGCAAACAAAGATTAAACGTGTCGTCAATTGGTTACGACAATAATTGTAGGAATAAATGCATTGGAAAGGTTTACCTGGTTGATGGAATCGTCCCGGTCTAAACATAGGTTCAAACCGCGTCCAAATCAGAGCTCAAACGAGCCCAGAAACGCAAAAACAGTCCGAGGCAAAGTGGGTTAGACCCACTTGGGCATACGGGCCCATCCGCGAGGGGTAAACGGGTGCTCGCCTGCTACTGAGCGGATACGGCCCGCTGGTTACAGCGGGTGTGCGCTCGCTTCACAGCAGGCTCAGCCCGCTGCAGCAGCGGGCACAGCCCGCTGTTTGATGCGGGCCGACGTGCCTGCCCTCCTTGCCTTGGGCGGGCGCCCCCGCTAAACCTTGCGGGCTCGCCCACAACTTAAGTGAAAATAGGTTTTTTTAAATCCCTTATGACGGCTATGACAATTGACTTTTTGCCCATATTTGGGTAATTGTTTGAGGGGTCAAACGAAGTCGAAATTCGTCGCCGTTTGTTCCTACGCGCTCACCATTCGAAGCCCTTCGAATTGATAGCTTGTTTGGTGTCTAAAGTTTAACAGATAAATAGAATTAATTCATTGAAGTTAGTCTTTATGAAAGGCTTACTAAAACTTCAATTAAGCTAAATTAGCTTAATTAATTTTCTCTTCTATTTGTTTTGTCCCACATTGCTCACAACGAAAGTAGAAGTGCCGACTCCCTTTATAAATAGGGGTGCACTCTCTTCGTTGAAAGATGCACCAAGTCTTCGATCGAGTAGCTCCAGATTTTAGAGTTAAGCTCGATATACGACTAAACTATTCTCTCTCTCTCTCTTCTTCATATTCTCCCGACTAGCCCTAGCAAGACTACGAACGGGGCTTGGATTTGGATCCAGACGTCTAAGACGCGGGTCTACTCAAGTAAAACCTCTACCACGTGTGATCGGCTTGGAGGCGGGTGTCGGCTCGGGCAGATCAGTTCGAAGGTGCGAGGCGGCTCAGGTGGATCGAGTTAAGGTGGTTCGGCTACGAGGAGCGTCAGAAGACGGTGCGGTACATCTTGCCCGCCCCAGGGTCAAGATTTCGGGTATGTTCTCTAAGTAATTATAGTGTAGTTTAATTTCGTCGCTGTAGAATAGATCCCTCTTGGGGTGGTCAGATCCACCCAAAGTTGGCATAGATCTGGCTAGGTTCTGACTCTCTTAGGGCCTAACTAAAATTGTTTAGCTAGATAGTTTTAATTTTCCGCTATGCTTTATGCCTTTGTGGTCCGTCCGACGTAGGACGGACACAAATCTGAGCTCTAAGGGTCCGCCAAAATGCCTACAGTGTTATCAGAGCTTGTTTATGCTTGAGTATGGGTTCTCGGGTTATGAGCTGACCCGAAGTAATTGCTCTTACTGTACCAAGTCCTGATAAGATGGAGATCTTATGATAGGTTGGATGTTGTCGAGAGGCATGCCGTAAAACAAGTTCTGAGGTATCTTGTAATGGGTCTAGGGCGCCATGGATGATGGGCCTTAACAGCATCACCATGATATCAGAGTGATCCCCTAAAGTGGTATCAAAGCCAGGTTATGCTTGTTTTGAGTCTATATTTGCGACAATTTTAAATTCTTTAAATTGCTTGTTTTGAACATACAGACATTTTACCTTTATGTTAAATTTTGTTTAATATTTTTTGTGTTTTAAAATTGTATTGTAACATAAAAAAATTTTTGGGGACGATTTAAATTTTATGAGATAATTTTAATAGGTCTTCTATGTTTAAATGCCTTTTAAAATTTTATTTTATAAGATAAAATAATTTTGCGAGCATTTAAAAGTTTTTTAAAGTTTATGTAACTCTAAGGACGAATTTTATTTTGGAAATTTAATTCTCTTAAGTTACATTAAGGTTGGAAATTTTTAAAATTTTTATCTAAAAGCTTTAAAAACAATTTCAAATGATTTTAAAAATGTTTTAAAATTGATTTAATGAATATGTAAAATAAAGAAAAAATTTATTCCCATGAGATGGAATTATAAATTTATTTCTTTTAATTACATATGAGTTTCAAGATTATTTTATGCGATATTTTAATCTTAGAAATGTATCGTTAAAATTTTTAAAGCTTTGGTTTGAATTTAAAATTATTTGATAATTTTATGAAACCAAGTTTTATGTGATAAAAATGATTCAAGCTTTAAAATTTTAGTTCTTTAAATTTAAATGTTAAATTTTAGATTTGCATGTTATTTAATTATGTAGATAATTTTATCTTGCAAGTTATCATTGTATGTCACTTTAATTGAACCTTTGATTTATGAGATTAAATTAGTTGGTTTATTTTTAATGGACATGATGAATAAAGTATTCATGAACCCTTTAGGTTCGCCATTAACTGATTAAAACTTTATAAGATAAAATTTTAATGACTAGTGACATGCTACGTTTTAATAAACAAAAATAACATCGAAACCTAATACCAGATTAGGGTAGTCCCTTTGATTGACAATCATTATATAATTTGTTTAAATGATGATTATCATTAAATGACTAATTTTGTAAAATGTTGTAATTGTTTTATTAAAATCCTAATAAGATTGGGGTAGCACGATGAATATAAGAACCTTATAGTTGATAAGGATCTAATAAGAATTATTCAACAAATCCATAAAATTTCGAATTTTAGGATCCGCTAGTTGATAAGGATTAACTAGTATTAATTAAAAGCCATTTAGTTGATGGATGAACATAGAATTGATGAACCTCCTTCAATGGATCATGATGTTGGTCAATGTACTTGGCTAAGTTTGCTGGACCACCCTAGCTAGTCTAGGGACCGAGTGGTCCTAGCTTAGTCAATTCCCTGGCCGCGTCCGTTGGACCGCAAGAAGTCGAATCATGACTGTGTAAGTCCATCGACTATAGCTAAGTCAAATACGATAATAATCTTGTTCAAGATAAATCGTAGCCTTTCTTGTTTTAGGAGTTGGCAACTGTAAGACCCATGTTACGGTTGTTGAGCTACACTCAAGCTATAACATGGCAATCTTATGGAAACCGATTTCTTGATAACATCTTGACTTGACCCAAACCATCATCTCGTGCATACGCCGAGCACCAGCGTAAGTCTAACCAAGAATCTAGTCTAAGCCCTGACCTAAACCGACGGGTCGTGCATACACCGAGCGTCGGGGCAAGTCGGGCTAGACATGAAAACAAGGGTTTGACTAGGCTAGCCATTGTGATTTGGATGAGCACACTCATGATCACAAATGACTAGGGGTAAAAATTGATAGGGAATCATATTTAATATGATTGACGATGAATTCGTCTACCGACTGCGAGTTGGACAACTTGTTGAGATACACTCAAGGTTGTCAGACTCAGGGTAGTCGGATCCCTCTCCCACAAATGTTATTATGTAATAAACTGTTTATTATTATGGATTTAATAAATTTAGTGGGAGAATATAGTTTTATTAAAAACCATTGAAACTATACAACGAACATATACTGACTAAAGTGTATACTAAATTGCAGAATGTATTCGGGTCTTAAGTATATGATAAAGAAGAATGTGCTTGATGGAACAAACTATAAGGATTGGCTTATAAACATTAAGTCAGTCCTTTCTCTAGCCGGGAATGGATATGTGCTGTTCGAGGATCCTCCGGAGAAGCCTGACGACGATGCGACCTACGACGAAAAGGAAGCCTATAAACTATACCAGAGGGATGCAGAGAAGGCCCGGTGCCTTACTCTGGCTTCAATGAATAACGAACTGCAGAGGAAGCATGAACATTTGGATGTTCAAAGAATGATTCTGAATGCACAAGAGTTAAACGACAAGCGGTCCAGAGCTGCCAAGTTTGAAGTCACAAGCAATCTCTGGGGCACTAAGATGGAGACAGTGCCCGTACAAGATCATGTCATTAAGATGATCGGGTACGTGGAAGACGCCGCCCAGTTGGGTTTTGTCCTGGACAATGAGATGTCCATAGACATCATCCTTAAGTCTTTGACCCCAGCCTTCAAGCCTTTCATTACTGGTTTCATAATGAACAGTATTGAAACGGATCTTCCTGGTCTCCTCAACATGCTTAGGTAGTTTGAGGAAATCGAGAAGAAACCGACTGCATTGGTTGTTGGCTCTACTTCTTCAGACCAGCCGAAAGGCAAGGATAAGAAGAGGCAGGTCCCACAACCTGCTAAGGCGAAGAAGGGGAAGAAAAAGATGAAAGGGGCCCCGTCAAAATCTGAGTGCTTCCACTACCATAAGATGGGCCATTGGAAGAGAAACTGCAATGTTTACCATGCAGAAAAGAAGAAGGGGCATACTGATGCCTCTACCTCAGGTACAACAAATTAAATTCAATAAAGCATAATTATTTCCATAAATGCTTTATCACATAATATGAGATACTAAGACATCTGTGTAATGTATACATGTGGCTAATATGAAGCAGATGTTGGAAGAAGTTCTGAGGACGGTCGGCATCTGAGCAATCGTTGCTGCTAGGGCCGTGCGAGAATTTCAAAGAAACATGATGAAGAAGGAGCTGATACTCATTTTCTTTTATGAATAAAATGTATCATTCCTTAAAGTTAAAACATTGATTGAGTGTTTAACACTCAAAGTTTATTTGATAAACAAATTATGGTTCATTTTTATGAATCCGTTGTTTGAATGAATGTCTAGGAAATGTGCTTTCCTTTGAAATTGAAATTTGTTGAGAATGGCTTAAATTTCTATGAATGTGACTATCTGAGTTGGTTGCATAAATTCTCGAACTATGATGCAGAGCTTCCGAAAATTTTGATTATTTGGAGCTGACTTAATGTCATAGTCAGTCAATAGTTTAGTATAAGTTCCAGACACGTATAAATTATGTGTGATCACAATTATACGCATATTAAGATTAATTCTTAATAAACTACATTTGATTCTTAAAGAGTTAATATTAAATGTAGTTAATGAAAAAGTACAGTGAAGGACGTTTGACTGAGTAAGTCAATGTCAAGATTCCTTAAACCCAACCTGACACTAGTACGTTCCATCTAAGCACATATCAAATGGTTAAGCTCTTCATATATATAGTCTAAACATGATTTAGATATATAATTGAAGTACTTAACCAGATAATTCTTAAAGTCAGTGGGAGCTAGCTCATATACTTAGTTCCGGTTTCTCGGACTAAGTAAAAAGGTTTCCAACTTATTTGAATCATCTATATAGAACATTGAATCAAATAGTTTTGATTTAATCGAATATATAGAGACTTAGGGTGTCATGTATGTACTTGACATATTGACACAAGAAAATTGGAATGAGCTAAGATTAACTTATAGAAATGTTAGACCCTACATCTAGATTGTATGGGCTAATTGTTTGCCATGCAAAGAAAGGAAAATTGATCCAAGTCATTTTTCAAGGATCAACCTTGTGTGATCAACAGATGTATAATTCATAATCCATTAAAATGCATTATATATACTCGTTAGTAAATCCTCTCTTAGATTTGTCATATGCATGTCCAAAGAGACTGATATGCTATAACGGTATGATATACCGAGATAAATAACCTAAGTGCAAGTGGGAGATGTAGGCGGATATATGCCCATAAGGCGATTTATCCTAAGTGTACGTCTTGTTCGTATAATATATGGTGTCCATTAACCTAAGTATAAATTCGTTTGAATATATATACTTAGATAATGTCCATAGACTTATAGTTAGGTCCTTACGAATCCGGATAAGATCTCGATTATGAGTAGTAAGCGACCGTATTGAAACTCAAGTCTTAAACGGTTTGTGGTCATAGATATGTTGAGAACTGGATATCGGCACATCGGATAGACCACTGTGTCTTTGTCTTACATTAGGGTAATGATGATCTCATATTCATTCGACTTAGTGAAGTCAGAGACGAGACACAGGTGCTCATTGGAGAATGAGTTCACTGAACGACCAACATAGAGTTATATATGGTTAAACTTTAACTAAAGTGTCAATAATAACTCTAAGGTGATGATATGTAAGCCGGTCCTTAAGACATGAAGTCATTTGTACAAACCTGTGAGCGAACGGTGCCCTTTAGACCTAAGATCTAGCTTCGAGGCTAGGCCTACTGAAAGATCTTAGGTTGGGTTGCACCTGAAGCTCTCGAGGTGAGTAGATGACTAAGATGGGAATCGTCTCTTCCGTTAAAGGGAAGTTAGCGTCACAGGCTCAATACGGTCTTTGTGTTAATCCTCGGCCGGGGTACGTTGTAAGATGTACAACGTGAATACGATAAAGACCTCCTTATACTGACCAATATTGTCTAATGGGGTTGACAGTAAACCATACTCTAGGCCAACAGGGACACAGTCTTGATGAAGGGACTATAGCCAACGGCATTCATTACTGACACAGCCAAAGTGAACGCAACGATACTTTGTCAATGGGTCGATCACGTTATGATGATTCTGAAACTGGGACGACAACTACTGCTCGTGGTGACCGTCGTCAAGGGGTTTCGAGCCCCAACCTGTAGTTAGGTCAGGCTGTAGGGTCTCACACCGAGTAGCGTTCGTGTCTTAGTAATAGGAAGATTAATAAGAGAAATTCATTTGATGAAATGGAATAGTTAAATGTTCACAAGCCAGTTGTGAGACTAAGTCGTAGATGCAATAGGGACAATGTTGCATTTGATGCAAACAAAGATTAAACGTGTCGTAAATTAGTTACGACAATAATTGTAGGAACAATTGCATTGGAAAGGTTACCTGGTTGACGGGATCGTCCCGGTCTAAAGACAGGTTCAAACCGCGTCCAAATCGGAGCTCAAACGAGCCCAGAAACGCAAAAACAGTCCGAGGCAAAGTGGGTTAGACCCACTTGGGCTTACGGGCCCATCCGCAAGGGGTAAACGGGTGCCCGCCTGCTACTGAGAGGGCACGGCCTACTGGTTGCAGCGGGCGCACGCCCGCTGCACAGCGGGCGCACGCCCGCTGCACAGCGGGCGCACGCCCGCTCACAGCGGGCTCAGCCTGCTGCAGTAACGGGCGCAGCCCGCTAGTTGCAGCATGCCAGTGCCCGCTGCACAGCGGGCACGGCCCGCTGCACAGCGGGCACGGCCCGCTGCACAGCGGGCACGGCCCGCTGCAGCAGTGGGCGGGTGCACCCGTCCTCCTTGCCTTGGGCGGGCGCACCCTCTAAGCCTAGCGGGCGCGCCCGTAACTTAAGTGAAAATAGGTTTTTTTAAACCCCTTATGATGGCTATGAAAATTGAATTTTTGCCCATATTTGGGCAATTGTTTGAGGGGTCAAACAAAGTCGAAATTCGTTGCCGTTTGTTCCTACGCATTCACCATTCGAAGCCCTTCGAATTGATGGCTTGTTTGGTGTCTAAAGTTTAACGGATAAATATAATTAATTCATTGAAGTTAGTCTTTATGAAAGGCTTACTAAAACTTCAATTAAGCTAAATTAGCTTAATTAATTTTCTCTTCTATTTGTTTTGTTCCACATTGCTCACAACGAAAGTAGAAGTGTCGACTCCATATATAAATAGGGATGCACTCTATTCGTTGAAAGATGCACCAAGTCCTCGATTGAGTAGCTCCAGATTTTAGAGCAAGCTCGATCTACGACTAAACTATTCTCTCTCTCTCTCTCTCTCTCTCTCTCTCTCTCTCTCTCTCTCTCTCTCTCTCTCTCTCTCTTCTTCCTATTCTCCCGACTAGTCCTAGCAAGACTACGAAGGGGGTTTGGATTCAGATCCAGACGTCTAAGACGTGGGTCTACTCAAGTGAAACCTTCTACCGCATGTGATCGGCTTGGAGGCGGATGTCGGCTCGGACAGATCGGTTTGAAGGTGCGAGGCAGCTCGGGTGGATCGAGTCAAGGCGGTTCAGCTACGAGGAGCGTCAGAAGACGGTGCGGTACATCTTGCCCTCCCCAGGGTCGAGATTCCGGATAAGTTCTCTAAGAAATTACATTGTATTTTAATTTTATCGCAGTAGAATAGATCCCTCTTGGGGTGGTCAGATCCACCCCAAGTTGGCATAGATCGGGCTAGGTTCTAGCTCTCTCAGGGCCTAGCTAAAATTGTTTAGCTAGATAGTTTTAATTTTCCGCTGTGCTTTATGCATTTGTGGTCCGTCCGACGTAGGACGGACACAGATCTGAGCTCTGAGGGTCCGCCAAAAACCCTACAATGACAATGGCAGAGACGTGGGTTGCAGTGCTGCAAACATGGGAGCGGGGGTATGGGCTGTGGCGTCACTGAGCTTCACGTCGGCGGTCTGCTCATCGGATGGGGTGGCAACGAGAGGGAGGGGTGGTTGCCTTAGCAGCAGTTAGAAGAGTGGTATGGAGTGGGGTCAATATGGAGGGAGTGAAAGGGGAGGGAGAAGCCACGGGCTGCTGTGGGGTTTGGCAGTGCATAGGTTTGAGCTATTGGGTTTTGGGCTTGGGTTGAAGAAGATGTAATAAGATGATGATGATGATGCTACTGCCGATGGTGGTGGAGATAGTTGAGTAGGGGAGAAGAAGAACGGGTAGAGGGTAGAGGTTAAGAGGACGTGAGCATGGGAAGCGTGAGTTAAACTGAGGAGGATGAGAAGGGGTATTTATAACACACAAAATTTTTTGATACAATGAATTAGTTCAAGGGTATTGATAAGAGTAATTAATATGGTAGGTTAGAGTTTTGACTAACATAGGAAAAGGTTTTAGCATTTCCCTCATGGGATGCTAACGAGGGTTATGTGAGTACTTTTTAAAGGTAATTAATTAAGTAAAACGTAATTAGTAAAATGACATTAGTAAATAATAACTTAAAATACGAAATTACGATTTTGCCCCTGAAACTAAACGTGTCCAAAAAATTACAAAAAAATACCACGGGTTTGTATTGTCACGACAATCATGAAAATAAAGTCCATTTTCAGATTTGGGCGACAAAAAATAGAAAAAAAATCATTTCCTCATTTTGAAATTGTTTGAAATCGTTTTCGTTACGGAAAAACGTACGCTATGAAAATAGTGCATTACACAAGACTTATGAAGAACAAGGAATTAAATACAGAGATGGATCAATGGTCTACTTTAAGAGAATGATCAATGGTCTACATCAAAAGACTCAAGTAAATGTAATTTTTTGATGTATTTTTCTCTTGTCCTATATTGATGTTAAAGTCTGGTTGAATCACACACACTCTCTCTCTCTCTCTCTCTCTCTCTCTCAGAGGAAACAATATAAAATGTTTTAAAAATATTTTGAAAATATTTTTGAAAACATTTCTTAGGTTCTAGAGGACAAAAATATGATTTTATAGGTTGACTACTCGACTAGAAATGACACTCAGTCAACTAGCAATCCTGGAAAATAATGGCTAGCTTAGTTGTATAACGAGTCGACTAGAGTTCAAGGACTAGTCGACTACCCATGGTCTAGTCGACTAGCTGATTACATGGCCAAATGTTGCATATTCCTATAGGGTTGACTCTGTGGATAGTCAATTAGGTCCTTGGATTAGTCACCTAGCTGAGCCACTATTCGACTCATCCTAGTATTCTAGTCGACTAGTAACTAGCCATTGGCCAACTACAGATTTTTCGCAACCAGCCGCTTTGACCATTTTAGGGCAGTTTTGGAAATCCGATTAATTGGTTTTGAGGCCTATAAAATGAAGGTTGTTTATAATTTATTTTAAGAATCTAATAATCAATTTTATTTGAGAAAAATCAAGTTTTCTAAGTGTTCAAAATCCCTCACGAAATTTTTTTCCTTTGGCCTTTGCTGTAAAGTTTTTCTATAATCTTTTGGCCAAATAATTGTCATCTCCAAAGCTCTTCATCTCATTCTTTTAGAGATCAAAATCAATATATAGCCTCACTTTTCACAAAGACCTTCAACTAAGGCTATAGGCTACTTGTGCTTCATCAAATAACGTTTGTAATTATTTCACACTATTGTTTTGTGAAAAAGAAAAATCTTAAAGTGTTGACGTGTTGGTTACTGTGAAAATTCTCAAGTGTTGAGATGATAAAAAATTCTCAAATAGTTGATGTGGTTGTAAGTGTTGAGAGATGTGTGTGTCCTTGAGGCAATTTATCTCTATGTATATGTACAAACATCTTGTTCGAAATAACAGTAAGCTGTTTGGTAAAAATTTATCTAAGTAAATAATAATGTAGTCTTCATTCGAATTTAGGTAAAGTCCTGAGACTTAATACGAAGTCAAACAAGTATTGAGATGGAGATCTCGATCATGGAAAAGTGCTTGACCGTTTGTAGCATAAGTCTAAAATCGTTCGTGGTCATAGATGTTTCGAGAAAAGGATATCGATATATTGGATAGACCAGTGTGTCTTTTTCTTCACCGTGGATTCGTGACGATGATCTCATGATCGTTTGACTTGACGAAGTCAGAGACGAGACACAATTGGTCACTAGAGAATGTGTTCACTGAAAGACCAAATGAGAGTTATCACATGGTTAACATAACCTGATCTATTAATGAAATCTCTTAGTGATGATAGGAAAGTTGGTCCTTAGACTTGAGGTCATTGTACAAACTTGTACGTGAACAGTGTCACTTAGATCTTCGACCTAGCTTCTAGGCAAGCCCTGTTGAAAGGTTCTTGGTTGGGTGACACTTGAAGCATGCAAGGAGAGTAATGACCAAGAGAGGATTCATCTCTCTCATTTATAGGGAGTTATTGTCACATGTGTTAGTTCGATCTTTAGTAAAAAATTTGGCCAAACTATGTTGGAAGAAGTCTAACATTATTAGGCTAAAGACCGATGGAGACTAACCGATTTCAGGCTATTAGGGTTGAAAATTGACCATGACCTTGGCTTTGCTAAGATATGATGAATGGAATAAAACTGCAGCATTCATCACGGACACAAGCAGGGTGGTCTCGATATACTCATGTCAATGGGCCGACCACATAATGATGATACCGAAACATGGACAACACCCGATACTCATGGTCACTGTCGTCTAGGGTTTCGAGCCTCACTTATAGTAGGATCAGGCTGTACGGTCTCACATAGAGTGGGACCTTCGTCACGTAATCGATAGAATTAGGGAGATAATACATACGATGTATGTGAATTTATTATGTCGCAAATGGTTTGAGATATAGGCTAAAGGATACTAATGATATGGGACTCTTGCATATGATACAAAAGGATTTAAATATGTCATAAAATGTTTGCGAGCATATTTTATAATAAAAGCATAGAACAAGCTCAATCCAAGGGTCCAGGAAAGTCTCGGACCCATTTGTTTTGGTCCAAGCCTAGTAGGGCTGAAGAAAGACCAAAAGAAAGAAAATAAAAAATAAAAAAAGCAGAAACTCATGCCTAGCTGGGCATAGGCCAGCCAGGCCCAGCTCTGGGCACTGGGTGCCCAGGCCCAGCTATGGGCCTGGGAGCCTAGCCCGGGCGGGCGGGGCCCGCCCATCCGAGCGGGCAGGTCAGGACAGCCCGAGCGGGCAGGCACCTGACCCGTAGGAGCCCACCAGGCGGGAGGCCCATAGGTGGGCCCCACCTATGGGACCCACAGGATTCATTGATGCAGATTAGCAATCTGCACAGTTTTGGCAATTTTTTGCGATTTTTGAACGTTTATTTGAGGGGGTCAAATGAACACAGAATTGAACACTGTTTGTTTTTATGCATTCATCATACAGTGCTATTCGATTTGATATAAGAAATCGCTTCCAGAGTTCAATTGTGAGGGAGGAAAAATTCATCAAAGTTTGGCCTCCCTGGAGGGCAACCTTTTTATTAATTTTTCACTCTGATTAATTAGTCCCACATCGGTTATTTTGAGAATTGGAGGGGTCAGCTCCATATATATATAGGAGCTAACTCCCCTCCTTGAAACTCGCACCAAGACTTGGATCAAGAAAGCTCTCAAAAGTTAAGAGCACATCTAGATCGAATAGGCTAAAATAATATTCCCTCTTTCTCCATTTTACTTCCGTGCTCCTGCTCAGGCTTTAGCAAAGCTACGAAGAAGTTCGAATCCGATCCGAAGTCTTGACGGAGGATCCACTCAAGATGAAACTTTTTGAAGAGCATGGTTGGCTCAGCGACAAGCAGATTGCTCGCCTCAGTACATGGTGTAACTCAAGGGAAGCGGTTCAGAACCAACATGTGGCACTGGTTCATGAGGATTGACATTCTGCTAACGTGCAGAATAAAGGTATGTCCTTTATTATTCATACGTTTATAATTGCAGTTATTTTTATAAATCTATCTTTAGGGGTTGGTCAGACCCACCCCGGTATAGTAGAGATTCTACCTAGGGTTAATTTTTATTAGGACTTTCTTAAAATTTTTTTAAGTTTTCTGCTGCTTATTTCTTTTTGTCGCCTGCCCGACTAAGGACGGACATCGACTTCGAGCCCTAAGTACCCCATAAAACCCTTCAGTAAGTTGAAATTCTCAAAGAGTTGAAGTGGTTCAAATTCTCTCTGTTAAGAAGTTGATATTGGAAAATACCAAGTGGTTGGGGACTAGACTAGGTCATGGAATGACTGAACCAAGATAAATATTGCGCCTTGTGATTGTTCTCTTGTGTTGATCTTGCAATCATGGGCTTATTATTTCAACATTCTATTCTAGCAATTATTATTTTTGCTGCTTATTTCTTTATCTATTTCAAAGCACTTGATAATTGTTGATTAAGATTCTTCCTAGGTAATTCTAGTTGAATCTTAGGCAGAAAATTACAGGATTAATTTTAATTCTATATTTGATTTCATAAACAATATCCACCATCCTTTAGTGTTTCTGTTTGCCATCATTGGATCCTACAGACTTAAGTTAAAACACAATGTACCTCATGTCCTATTGGTTTTTAGATTTATTCTTAGGTACGGTTTTCAATCTTCTTTTAGAACCAAGATTTAGTAATTCTTTACGAACACTGTCCGTTTACCTAGCAACTCTTTGTGATGAGTTTCTTTGTCAATAAAAATGATCACAGCTCTTTATGATTATTTGACTATTATATATCATATATATACATTTAGTTTGCTCCTTCGTTTATTGTATTGAACCATCATCTTTGTAAGACTCTAAAAGACCAATTTTTATTTTGGTAGTGATTGATCATACTCTACGATCAAACCATAGATACATCGATGATGCTAGCTACATTTGATGGTCATTTATTTTAGAATTGTAATTATCTAGTTGGTGTGAAATTAGGTTTGTATCCATTACATTGGGCCTATTAGCAATATCTTACGTGCTATCCAGTCTTTTTATCATTACTACATCATAAATATGCTTAGGGTATAGATATATATCAAATTCTATTAACATCTTAATATCGATGGTTGATTATGTGACACCATAGTTACCATAGACCAAACTTATTAATCTAATAAATTTTTGCATTCTAAATTGGCCAAATATTTACTATATGGTTTCATATCAACTTTTTATGATTCTAACCTCTTATATCAGAGGAGATGAATCCAATCTTCACCATCACATCCCTTCGCACGCTTTAGACAATACACATGTAATACCTAGCAATAATCACATCATGTTTAGTAAGTAAAGGCTACCATGTAGATCTCCAACATATAAGGTTATTTAGCACACCGTTGGTTAAAAACCTAACTTGCACTAGCCCTCACTTAAGAGATTCTATTGACAATTAGAGTATATTACATTGTAAATCTTCTTGGCAAGTAGTTCTATGCACTTATTCTCTAACAAACATAGGTACACTATCTAACAATATCTCCACATCGAATGGTTATGAGACCAGCCATTACTGTCTTAATGGTAAAGATCAATGCACACTTTTCTATCTAGAAATATCAATATTTCGTCTTGATATTCCATCGACCAAGAATATTTTGGATTGTGCTTAAGCGGCTTGATTAGGCCTCATTGTCATAATCTAATTATGATCCTAATCTCCTTACATAACCCAAGGATTTTCTCAATGCAATTATATATATCATGTACACATATACGTATTCATATAAGAAAATTACAAACATAAAGAATACTAAATAACATACTATTATTTTGAACAATATATCAAGAGAATAATGTGTATCATATGACATATAAGGCTTAGCCTCATATACCACCGCTAAAACTCCACCCTATGCTACTTTTTTGGAGGATCGTAACTGTTCATTTTGATGTTCATATTCTAAAACCACAAAACATCGAATATCGGGTGAACCCCATGGGTTTTACCCATTCATCCACCCGACACAAAAGTTCAATTCATGCAAAATCGTTAAATATTTTATGGGTGGATGAATGGGGAAACCCCCTTAAGTTAACCCAATATTCGGTGTTTTGGGAGTTTAGAATTTGTAGTTCAAAATGAGCGGTTCCTACTCCTCAAAAAAATAGTGGAGAATGGAACTTTGGAGGTGCATATGAGTCTAAGCCTCATATTGCAAGTGATACCCATTTTTTTCACTTATCAGTTACACTAATTATCTTAAGGGCATATATTTCCCAACAGTTGTACATGTTTTGGTTTTTACCTTGTAGAGCACGTGTTGATTTCTCTCCATGGGGCACACTATGGTTTTACACTGCATGCCAATTTCTGGTTTAACCATAGGTGGCATTTTCTAATTTTGCCTGACAATGCACATGGTGGCTTCACCCTGAGAGAAATGGTGCGATTTTGCCTTACAGGGCAAGTTCTTGTTTAACCAGTTGAGGCATGTTTTGATTATACCCGAAGGGGCATGTGGTGCTTTCATCTTAAGGGGCATACTTTGGGTTTGCCCTTCGAGGCATGTGGTGGTTTTGCACTTCTTGGAATATGCCAACCTGACCCTGATGGGCTCATTTTAATTTTACCACAAGGAGAACGCTTTGGCTTCATCCGAGTGGCTCGTTCTAATTTCACCATACAGAGCATTGTTGCAATTTCGAATTTCGAAGTACAGTATGGTTCCTCCTTGAGGGTCTCGCCATGACAAATCTGGCTAGATGAATGTATGAGTACACAGTGATGGTTTCACGCAACGATGAAATGGCTTTTCATGCAAATGATGGCTTCGTCCAAATATTACATTGACCCTGTAAGGAACATTGAGCACTTTCACTTTGATGCCCACTCATAGCGAGGGGCTATTGTTTTAAAAATGCCTCACCGTCTTTTAAAACGGGAGTCGCAATCACTAATCAATGGCACGGGCATTTCGTTCTCGTGTCTCCATCACTCTCTCTCTTCAAAAGAAGAAGAAGAAGAAGAGGAGGAGGAAGAAGGAGAAGAGAAATCACCATCAATATAAATTAATGATGCTGCACTCCAAAATTTGAATTGCAACCCAAACATCAAAGTTTCTGCAAGCGTCA
Source organism: Scilla litardierei (assembly GCA_030789695.1). Taxonomy (NCBI): domain Eukaryota; kingdom Viridiplantae; phylum Streptophyta; class Magnoliopsida; order Asparagales; family Asparagaceae; genus Scilla; species Scilla litardierei. The sequence goes on along the minus strand of CM061142.1, from coordinate 489,858,205 downwards.
CTTTGTGCCCCAGCCGATATAATTTTTAAAAAAATGAAAAAAGAAAATCGTGTACCTACCGAATTAAAAAGACGAAGATAGGGCGTGGGGTTTGGGCTGGATTTGTCTTCGTGGGCGGGCGCCTGTGAACCCACCGACAGCAGGATCCGTGGGTCCCACCCCGAAATCTTCTTCTCCTTTCAATGCTGGCTGTGTTTCTGGTTGCCCGGCGCCAAAAGTCCCTCGACTGTTGGGGGTGGGACCCGGTGGGGAACGGATGGAAGAATGCTGGGGAATTGCTACGCGAACATACGCTCAGTTCACGTACCATTTAAACCCTTGAAAAATATAAGAAGTACTATTTTTTTAAAAAGAAAACCTCAAAATACCCTCACATTGTTGTAAACCTGGCAGCTACGGAACCCCGTAGCCTTGTATTTATAGAAGTAGGGCTACATAATGGGTGGATACCCACTAACGGGTTGGGCCTCCAAAAGCCCGTTTATAACACTTCCCGTTATCCATCCATTGTTATAAGCCGTAATGAACGCTTCAGTGTTCATAGAGCTCATCTTACTATGTGGGTATGGATACTTCTGGATCCTAAGTTAAGAGTTCTCGCCTCGTCAAAACCTTTGCCATGGAAAACCCAGTGGGGAAAACCAATGGCAGATGGGAAAGAGTACAAGTCTATGTAACTTCCCCTGGTCGATGGATATCATCAGAGGTTGATACTTCTGGATCCTAAGTTAGGGTTAACTGCCTTGTTAAAACCTTTAGCTATGGAAAACCCAGTGGGAAAAACCAATAGCCCAGGAAAAAAGTACAGTTTCCCATAACTTCCCCTGATTAGTGGAAGTATTTAGGGGGTGGATACTTCTGTATCCAGAGTCAATGAGGTTGCCACGTTAAAACCTTTAGCTATGGAAAACCCAAGTGGAAAAATCCAATAGCCAAGGGAAAAGAGTACAACACTACATTTGACTCCCCCTGATCTGTACAAGCTGCAGGCTTGCAGATCTCCTAGGCAACTATACATCAATCTCTTACAGTGTTCCGATAATAAGTACAAAGTACACGGCATCGCTCACCTATACAAGACATCGCTCATCTATACAAGTATCGCTCATCTATGGCAGCTACTGAATCTGACGGAGCTCTTCTGAAGAGGAGTGGTCTGCAGACTCGGTAGGTAGCACCACGTCTCTGACCCAGTCGTCACTATGTCTGCGAGGTAATGCAGGACTTGGCTGTGCGTACTTATGATTTGCTTCTTGGATTGATGAGCCTCTCGGGATGGTGGGATTGATGTTGCCTTGGAAGCATGCTTTGCTGGTCTCCAGGAGTTGGTCGCTTCTTTGTTGCAGTCATCGCGATGATCTGTAACCTGTATCTGCAAATACATTTAACATGTTGGATGATCCTTGACCCTTGGAGGTAGCACAGAAGCTACATATCATTGGTCCAGTGGTGCGCTGCAGGCGCAGCACTGTATCTGGTTAAAGGGTTTACTGCCAGATAAAGGAGTGCACAAAAGACACTTGAGTAAGGCACTTCAGGACCTAGGATATCCTTCCCCTCTTCCAGCGAACGGAAGGGGTCTTAATGTGCATCCATACAACCAGTAGGTGTATTAGTGGATTGCAATTTCCATGTTTCTTCATCGACTGGATGATATTTTCATCTTCTGGATGATTATTCATCTTCTGGATGATTATTCATCTTCAGGATGATGGTTTCATCTTCGGGATGATGGTTTCATCTTCGGGATGATTATTCATCTTCAAGATGAAGGTTTCATCTTCGGGATGATTATTCATCTTCGGGATGATGGTTTCATCTTCATGATGATTATTCATAAGGGTATGTTGTCACATCATCCATAGCAACATAGCCTAAAATTATCTCTGCCAATCGTATGGTTTTCGTAATCATGACCAGGGAGCCTGATGCATCAGTTTAAATGATTTTATAAGTGAGTTAAGTTCATCTTACATGGTTACTTCCTGGTTTCTGCGAAATAAACCTCTAAGCTACAACGTTTTGCTTATAGCATACGATTTTATTTATTTATACAATACTCGGTAACCCACAGGTTTGATATCTTTTGATATCCGGACTTCGGGTCCAAACACTTCACATTTCATAAGTGAGTCCAGCTCAACTTATTATTGCCTCGTTCCACATAATCTGGCCAAGTATCTGCGTTTGCTTCAGGTAACGGAGATTGGGAACGATATCAATGGCAAAATGAAATGTGAGTAAATGTCGACAAGTGTGTTTTATCCAAATACCTCTCCATGTACGTACATTATTCAATTTATTCCAGATTCATCTCTTCTGGAGGTTCTGGAAAGAGAGAGGATATGGAGATGAGCTCACTTTCCTGTGGTGGTATTGTTTTAGGGTCTCGTGGTATGTCCTCTCATCCATTGAGGATATCCACTTCTGCTACTGGTAGATTACATCCATTATAGTTGGTATGTCAATCCTAGCTGGATTTTTAGTAACAGGGATTTGTGAATTTGACAATATTTATATTGTCAGTAGCTATGTCTGATAACTGTTTAACAGTTTCATAAGTGTGGATCTTCAGGATCTCATCACTATTCATGATAATCAGATCATAGGTATTAATGTTTTATATGGTCAAATTGAGCTTCAGGCTCATGGATGATTATAGTATTTTTGTTAAACCTAATACTGGGGAATTAAGGTTATGAAGGGTCTTCAGGATCACATCAAGTCTTTAAAAGAGGGCCCATCAATGCACGTCTTAGGAGAAGTGATTTAAAAGCTTCCCCTGTTCAAAGTGCTCAGAGTCAATTTATCTGGGGTAATTACTTCCGATAAATAGTTCTGTGTTCTGATGGTCCATAGTGGTGATATGGGGATGTATACCCATCATGACTCCATCGATAAGATGTGCACTAAACACTCCCCCGTTAGGGGTTCTCGGAAACTGTTTATATGAGGTGATCAGGCTCATATAAATAGTTTCTAAGGAGGCGTTCTGATAGTTTGCATGTTCCCACATGGTCACCTACAACTGGATTTTTAACGGATAAGTAATCCGTTTAAATCATTTTAATGATTTACATATAACCCATTTCTGGGTGTGAACACAAAACTTCAAGGTGTTCATTTTTTTTCCAGTTGTTAAATATAATTGATTTCCCAGTGTTATCCAAAAAAATCCGCAATAAGCTCGACTTCAATGAAGTTGAGCATAGACCTAGGGATATGTACCCGTCAAGGCTCCATCTATAAGATGTGCTCTAATGCCTCCCCCGTTTGAGGATCTCGGAATATATTCATCTAGGAGGGTTAGTCCCGATGAATAAGTTCCACTGCGGCATTTTTGAGGGTGGTATGAGGGTAAGTAAAAGCCCAACCAATATCCCAATAAGGTAATATGTCCGTTGTGATTAATAATCTGGACTGCGGTTGGATAACAAGGTTTTGATTATGACCATTTTAAGAGGAGAAATAGATGAGTACTCTAAGGTACATCATCAGCCATATGTAAGGAGTGAAGAGAGTCAATGGCCTCCTCATTTTAGGAGTATTCAGGATGACAAATCATTTACAGTAAAATAAAATGCATAAAAATCACATATATACTGCAAGAGAATACTACTAATAATTATGTTACAGAAACAAGTTTCATAGTATGATGTGTGCTCTAGAAAATATATGTCCACAATTGTGCTCATTTTAGACTCATATTATGACAACAGGTCAAATTTGTTTTCAAAGTTTATTTATCCTCGGGGAGTAGTTAAATATACATAAGGTCAATTGACTTTCGTCGTTTAGACTAGATATGTATATATTTTATATGGCATAAGTTAATACCCATTCATGTTGCAAAAAGCATTATGGGTCTTGTAAGAACTTCTGGTCTGATATTGGGTTGCCATTGCATACTCCATATCGAGTTATATCATATCTTCCCTTTCTCATTTTTATTCAAGACTTCCCCTGTTTTCAGTCTTCCTTATTGTCGTTTATAAGGAAGAATGAATATTGGTCTTACGAAGTAGACATATACAAGGGAAATGAGTTAGTATATATATATTTCCACTTTTCCAGTTTATGAGAGACTTTTAAAAGTCTATTTGAAAACTCAAGTATGGTCTTCAGGCCATTTTGATTGAGTCATTCAAGTATTGTGTGGATATAGAGTCATGCTCTAGGTGAAACAATTACGTGGGTATGAAATTTATAATTTCTCACTTATCTATTAAGCCACGACTTCGGGTGTACGCTTAAAAAAATAAGGCTAGATTCAAGAATCATACCTTGTATAGTGAGATTACTCTAAAAGAGTTTAGCGGTGTTATGACAACTGCTGGTGTCAATATTTGTTTATACAAACCATAGATCTGAGAGATCTATTTACCACGAGATGTGTATTTCTAAAAGAAAACGCATAAATATTTTTCGTATAATCCATCGTACTTGTTAATTTTTATTAGTGTGAAAGGGTGTTGACTTTTGATTTGATTTTGAACTTCAGGTTCATTTTGATTTTGAACTCCAGGTTCATTTTGTCAACTAGGATGTCACGCCCCGCTTCCCAAAAATATAGAGGCGAAGCGTGAGAAGGTCCGCTCAGACTTGAAGCTGCAAGCTGCAAGTCTGATAAGCGTCAATCAACTTTAAAACTGCAGGTCCTTGCAACGCGAAACGAAACAAAGATAATAATAATGAAATGAGACAAAAGAGACATCTCAGAATATCCATAAAATAAGTTTCAACATCACAGAAAAAGCCACCAGGCTAAAAAGAAAAAGAGTCTAAAGGCCCAAACATGGCCAACAAAAGTACAAAGTACAAAGTATAGGTGCCACACACCGACAACTGACAGTTGGCCTAAAACAAAAGGAAGCTCAGCAAAGACTCAAAGAATGGTCACCGGTGTCCACGAAACTCCTCCTGGGCAGACATGGACTTAGGCTCAGCGTCAGCAAAACACCACGTACTCAGCAACGGTCTCTGGCTCAGGGTCTAACATGTGACACCCAAAAGAGCAAGGGGCACATGTCAGCAAGTCTACAAGAGACTTGTGCAAGGAAACTGAAAGTAGGTAAAGGAACCTAGCAGTTCTAGCATGAATGCAATGACATGGCAGTTTAAAGTATGAGTGCAACAAGTAAAGTAAAGTAAAGTAAAGTACGAGCATGGCATTTAAACATGGCATGGATGACAAGTAACACTCGCTAGTACAAGACAAGTAAAGTAAGCACCTCGTGCACAGAGATTCTGTCTTTTGGCTAGAGTGGCTGATCGGGCCAACTCCTAAGCTCAAGTGATCGTTTATCCCTACCCCTCCACGTGTATCGAGCCAGGGCCTTACACCCGAACGGGAATGCTCGCTTCTGGATCACGAGCCAGGAAGTGTTTTTAACAAGTATGGCGTAGGGGTGCACATAGCCGTACAAGGAAATTGGGCATTGGTTTTTGACCAACACATGAGGCCCACTTCTGGATCACGAGTCCAGAAGTATTGTTCACGATGGCGTAGGGGTGCACCTAGCCGGACAAGAAAGTACAAGTACAAGTATGTAGCGTGTGCTACGAATGCAACATTCAATGCATGGATGACATGACATGGCAAGTAGTAAAGCGTACAGGTAAGGAAAGTAAACATGACAGTTTAGTATGCATGATCAACAGGTTAAAGAGTTGGATCTAGCTTCGTTGTCAAGCTAGATAAATTTAAGTGACAGGTCTAGTTTCGTTGTAAAACTAGATCAAGTAGGCGTCTAGCCAGCTATCATTTCACTGACTAGTCTCTTTTACGCTAAAAACAAGGAAGTGGCCTAAAACATGGCCCTACATAAGAGTTGGCAAGTTTCACTTGCCTGCAAGTCTACAACGTCTGAGCACACCGTCCAACGAGTCCAAAGTCACAATTATCCTACGTGCACAAGTCTACCGGCCTAAAGTCCATATTATTAATCTTGATTAGTGAATTTAAAACATTTAAAACATTTTAAAAACATCAATTTTAGTCTTGATTAGCAGGCAATTGGGTTGGGGGTCCTAGGGGTGCAAAGCGTTACCTCAACACGACGCGAAAGCTACACTTGCGTCGGGTAGTGACGCCAGGGGTTGGAATAAGAGAACGCGCTCCAAGTCCTGATTCCAATATAGATTCCTCGCTGGAAAGTTCAGAGCAGCAACCGGAGCAACAAATCCAGATTCCAAAGCTAGCACGTGCGACGACGGGCTACGACGTGTCGCAACGTCGTACACGGCAAATCGTCGAAGAGAAAGCTCCTAGGTGGGGCCCACAGTAGTCCCAGGGACCAGTAGGGGACCCACAATACCTCTGGAGAACTTGGGGGGCCCACGGTGGCAAGCGGTGCGACGGATGCGGGGTTGCGACGAATGGCTCTCGGTCGTACACAGCCAATGCGAGGAGTTGGCTCGGTCAGACACAGGGGAACGGGCTTGCACAGCGCTGCAGTCGGTGCGGGCCTTGGTTCTCTCGGTCGGAGCGGGGGAGACCGTCGATCGGGCGCCTTGGATAAGGGAGAATGGAGCGCTGCAATGTTGCAACCGTTGCAACGTTGCGGGCTTCGGTCGGTGCGGGCGATCGGCTCGGTCAGACACGGCGCAGAGCGGTGCTTGGAGCGGGGCTTGGTGCGGGGTCGATGCGGAGCGGGGATGCGGGCCAAGCTCTCGGTCAGACCGAGGGCTCCTCTCGGTCGGAGCGGGAGAACGGAGCGGGGTCGATGCAGCGGTGAGGTGCGGGGGTGGCTATCGGTTTGAGCGGGGGAACGGAGGCCCTTTCTTCGGTCGTGCGGGGAGATGGCTGTCGCAACGTTGCGACGATTCGTCGCAACGTCAAATTTGGGTTTTGGAAGCGGCTAGGGTTATTTTCTTGTGAAAATAGGTCTTCCTAGAGGTTGTTTATATAGTGTAGATGGGTTGACTAGGTCTAGGGCTAATCCTAATGGGATTAGGAGTTTAAAAATATTTAAAATTCAAATCTCAGCATCTCTAACTCACCCAAGGCTAGGGTACGGCCTAAATGAGCTGGAATTTGGCTCAAAAATTATTTAAAACGTTTTAAACTCAAACAAATTTTATTTGGCCGAAATTAATTTTAAAACCTAGTTTTTAAAAATATTTTAAACCTTGCTAAAAATATAAAGGTGGTCAAATGAACTCCAAAAATTACAAAATAAATATCGGGGTGATCGTGGCGACGAAGGAAAGCTAACTAAGAAGACGGATCTTAATTTCGACGTCGGACGACAAAACTAAAAATAGAAACGTCTCCCGTAAAAAGTGAAAATCACAACGTCTCTTCGAATAAGTTTAAATCGTGGGAGGACGACTCAAGAAATGTCGTTCCAAATTAGTGCCACAATTTAATACTCTCAGAGGCATTCACAACGGCATATCACACTAGAGTGTTCACAAACAAAAAAAGTCTAAAATTAATACGTGCACGGTCAAAAGCACGTGCACGAACAACGTACAACGAAAAGTGGTCGTTACATCCTCCCCACCTTAGAATAAAGTCTGTCCTCGGACTTTCTAACATATCTAGTCGTTCTAGTAACTGCCTCAATCATGTCACATTATAATTCAAACCAGGTATAGTCATTACAAGTGCTTATATATGCACTAGATAGTCAAACATTAACACTACCAACATGTATATGTATATATTCACGTACGTTATACGCTTATACCCATTATAGTTAGTCAATTTCATACATGTATTTCAATCATATACATATACGTACACCCCTTATATAGCTACTACTTACCTAGCACAAACAATAGTTCAGATACTCACATAAGGATAGTCTCACACTTAGCAAATACAATCATTGCTCTACGTATAGTTAACTGCCTATGCACAAAACCAACATGGGTATATGACTCCCTAATATTTCCTAGTATACGTCCAATACCAAACACATCAACACACATAGTCACACCATACCTTTATTAAATCCAGTTTTACTATATCTAATATACATTCACCACTACTATAGTTTCACAATATATAGTCATTCAAATGCATGCAAATAGTTCACCGTATCTTCACTTCACATACAGTCCTATAACTGTATTTACGACACGTCACATATACCATAGTCACCAATACCTATAACTAAGCACATACTTACCCGTGCATGGTGCACACCCACGCACACTAACATTTCATTTACATACACCAATCATACCATCATATATCCAGTACATCTACACACCTAGTTTAGCTAGCACACATACGTTCACACAGACAAGTCCTTAGTAAATAGCTATACCTCAAGACCAACACCTATAACTATATACCGGTATAGCGACCGACAAGCATGTGCGTAGCACAACCAGGCACCAACAATACTATCACTATACGTACATCAAACATCACAGTATTCAAACTACAGACATACATCACAATATACTTAGAGTATACCCACTCAAGCTTGAGTGAGACTTAATACACATATCCGAATATTCTATATACGTAACACGGCATTTATACCTATACCAACATCACTCCCACATATATATATGTCTACCAATTCAACCATATACATACCATAAGTCAATCACACTTAATATTAGTCAGGTAATACTCACATAGTTCAATCACTCTATATACCATAATAATAATACAGACATCAGCACACGTATAATTATAATACACTCCCTCATACATACACATTCATCGTATAGTCACACACATGTAACATATATATTCACACCATAGCCTACCACCTATAATTAGTATACTAACACATCTATACATACATAATTAAGATGTGCAATAGTCGTGTATACCTCACGGTATGCACGCATGCAACATCCCGTAAAAGCAAGCAATACCAATCAAAATTATAATCCTACTACCATATGTATATCACCTATATACTCATGCAACAAAACATAACTACTTACGTCTAAGCACAATACATACCTACATACGAGCACATACTCATACGTACTAACATATGGGTCACTCAATAGGCCTACTCACTTATCTATACGTTCACCTATTATTATCACCCCTAACATACACATAGCTTTACCAATCATTTTATTTCAACCATTACAAGTATCTCTAACAACATACACTTCATTAGATATTCCAACACTAACTCTTATATACACATGCATCCCTAGTATGATATAGCTAACCACACACAATCTATAAATACTAACACACAAACAACTTCATAATATCACTAATAACTCCGAGTATATATATATATATATATATATATATATATATATCACACAATAGGCAAGCATCAATATACTATGGGGGTATACTCATTCAAGCCTACGTACACAACTTAGGTACGTGCACTACGACTACATCACAAGGTCAAGGGTCTACTAACAACTTAAGAGTTGACACAGACATTGACGGGCACTATAGACTAAGAAATAGAGGGAGGTCGAGGTCGAAAGCGTGACGAGGGAAGGATCGATAAGCACGAGTTCAGATAGGACGAATACAAGGAGACAGCTTGGTTAGGTGAAACAGTGATTCACTGGTGAATGTTTAGGTAGGGAAAAGGGAGATGTAGTGATACTTATATAGGATTGAGAAATGAAGTAACATAAGCTAAAATACGCGAAATTTGAAAACTGTTGTACCTCAAAAGTTGGAATCCTCGTCTGTAAAAAAATATATTTGGAGGTCGATAAAACGAGTTGTTCAAAATAAGTTTGGGTCGAATATTCATAATAAGAGAAAATGTTTTATTGGCTTATCGAAATCATAAAAAAAGGGAGTAAATCATTCACACGAACATTAAGGACGTAGTTTTTAGAAAATATTATACGGCAGTAATTTAATATAATTTTGGCAAAATTTTGGAAATTCAAAGAATGAAATTAAAGTAACTGGAGAATTGAAACTCGTTTTAAACGCTTTCAAAGTCTTGAAGAACCAGGATGTGCCAAAAATATTGGAACTACTTTTAGAGGAACCAGGATGTGCCAAAAATAAACTGGTTTACCCAAAGCTCTTAGCATACGAGCACAACGAGCCTGGTACGGGTATAAAAATAATTGAAATTCCATTTAGTCTAGAAATTTTTCTAAAAGCATGTATGGTGAGCGGAAAGACAATAATAATAACTTAGTAGTAGAATCATCAAAATTGATAGTAAAGCTTTAAAAATCAAATCATGGAGGGTCTAAATCAGGAAGTGGTTATGAAATAGTAATTTTCTGAAGTAGAGAAAACGACGAGCATAAAATCGACTTGCTGAAAGCTGAATTTCCATGTGTCTTGAAAAGTATATTAAAAGTAAGCGCGATGTGTCATTTGAATGGCATGAATAAGAAAAGAAAAGTACAAGTCGAATTGGACAAAATAAAAGTACGGTTCAGAATAAAATTAATATATGAAAGGAAAGTGTATTTTCATAGGTACAAAAGTGTAGGCTGGGAAAATACCATAAGCTAGTATTCAGAATTTTGAAAAAAATGTTTTAAGAATTCCAGTCAACGAAGGAGTATGAAATATAAGATATATATATATATATATTAAAATTTGAACAAATTTAAACTTAGGGAAAGAGGAAATCGAAAAATACTTTCAGAAGATTCAAGGTTTGTAATGGAGAGGTTCGAAAATTGACGACGATCGTCATAAGGCGATCTCGTGAATTGAGGCAAGGAAATTGGTCGGATGATCATACATACATACGCCTAGGATATGAACCATGAAAATCTATGGGGAAACACTTACAGTCGACTAACTAAAGATTAAGAACTAAGAGCTAAAACTTTCTAAGGAGCTAGACGGTAATGAAATGCGTTCAGCTTGGTCCGAAATCGATGAACCCAAGCGAACGACTGAAGGAATTCTAGAAGTCTACTATGGTCAGGGGTAGACAAGGACCACTAAGGTAACACCTACGACGATCAAGTCAATTGCTAGACATGAGTCTAACTATCAATCATAGGCCTCTAACTAGCTAGCACAGACGTCTAACTAAGTCTTCTTACCACCTAGTGTCATAAGAAAACGTCTAGACTCAAGGCTTATGACTCGGATGTTGCAATTTATTTAATGGACATTCCATTATTATCGTTGTTCCGTTAATTCGCAATTGCAAGACGTGACCTGCATGGGCCACCAACAAAACCTGTCACGCCCCGCTTCCCAAAAATATGGAGGTGAAGCGTGAGAAGGTCCGCTCAGACTTGAAGCTGCAAGCAGCAAGTCTGATAAGCGTCAATCAACATTAAAACTGCAGGTCCTTGCAACGCGAAATGAAACAAAGATAATAATAATGAAATGAGACAAAAGAGACATCTCAGAATATCCATAAAATAAGTTTCAACATCACAGAAAAAGCCACCAGGCTAAAAAGAAAAATAGTCTAAAGGCCCAAACATGGCCAACAAAAGTACAAAGTACAAAGTATAGGTGCCACACACCGACAACTGACAGTTGGCCTAAAACAAAAGGAAGCTCAGCAAAGACTCAAAGAATGGTCACCGGTGTCCACGAAACTCCTCCTGGGCAGACATGGACTCAGGCTCAGCGTCAGCAAAACACCACGTACTCAGCAACGGTCTCTGGCTCAGGGTCTAACATGTGACACCCAAAAGAGCAAGGGGCACATGTCAGCAAGTCTACAAGAGACTTGTGCAAGGAAACTGAAAGTAGGTAAAGGAACCTAGCAGTTCTAGCATGAATGCAATGACATGGCAGTTCAAAGTATGAGTGCAACAAGTAAAGTAAAGTAAAGTAAAGTAAAGTACGAGCATGGCATTTAAACATGGCATGGATGACAAGTAACACTCGCTAGTACAAGACAAGTAAAGTAAGCACCTCGTGCACAGAGATTCTGTCTTTTGGCTAGAGTAGCTGATCGGGCCAACTCCTAAGCTCAAGTGATCGTTTATCCCTACCCCTCCACGTGTATCGAGCCAGGGCCTTACACCCGAACGGGAATGCTCGCTTCTGGATCACGAGCCAGGAAGTGTTTTTAACAAGTATGGCGTAGGGGTGCACCTAGCCGGACAAGGAAATTGGGCATTGGTTTTTGACCAACACATGAGGCCCGCTTCTGGATCACGAGTCCAGAAGTATTGTTCACGATGGCGTAGGGGTGCACCTAGCCGGACAAGAAAGTACAAGTACAATAATGTAGCGTGTGCTATGAATGCAACATTCAATGCATGGATGACATGACATGGCAAGTAGTAAAGCGTACAGGTAAGGAAAGTAAACATGACAGTTTAGTATGCATGATCAACAGGTTAAAGAGTTAGATCTAGCTTCGTTGTCAAGCTAGATCAATTTAAGTGACGGATCTAGTTTCGTTGTCAAACTAGATCAAGTAGGCGTCTAGCCAGCTATCATTTCACTGACTAGTCTATTTTACGCTAAAAACAAGGAAGTGGCCTAAAAACATGGCCCTACACAAGAGTTGGCAAGTTTCACTTGCCTGAAAGTCTACAACGTCTGAGCACACCGTCCAACGAGTCCAAAGTCACAATTATCCTACGTGCACAAGTCCACCGGCCTAAAGTCCATATTATTAATCTTGATTAGTGAATTTAAAACATTTAAAACATTTTAAAAACATCAATTTTAGTCTTGATTAGCAGGCAATTGGGTTGGGGGTCCTAGGGGTGCAAAGCGTTACCTCAACACGACACGAAAGCTACACTGGCGTCGGGTAGTGATGCCAGGGGTTGGAATAAGAGAACGCGCTCCAAGTCCTGATTCCAATATAGATTCCTCGCTGGAAAGTTCAGAGCAGCAACCGGAGCAACGAATCCAGATTCCAAAGCTAGCACGTGCGACGATGGGCTACGACGTGTCGCAACGTCGTACACGACAAATCGTCGAAGAGAAAGCTCCTAGGTGGGGCCCACAGTAGTCCTAGGGACCAATAGTGGACCCACAATACCTCTGGAGAACTTGGGGGGCCCACGGTGGCAAGCAGTGTGACGGATGTGGGGTTGCGACGAATGGCTCTCGGTCGTACACAGCCAATGCGAGGAGTTGGCTCGGTCAGACACAGGGGAACGGGCTTGCACAGCGCTGCAGTCGGTGCAGGCCTTGGTTCTCTCGGTCGGAGCGGGGGAGACCGTCGATCGGGCGCCTTGGATGCGGGAGAATGGAGCGCTGCAACGTTGCAACCGTTGCAACGTTGCGGGCTTCGGTCGGTGCGGGCGATCGGCTCGGTCAGACACGGCGCTGAGCGGCGCTTGGAGCGGGGCTTGGTACGGGGTCGATGCGGAGCGGGGATGCGGGCCAAGCTCTCGGTCAGACCGAGGGCTCCTCTCGGTCGGAGCGGGAGAACGGAGCGGGGTCGATGTAGCGGTGCGGTGCGGGGGTGGCTATCGGTCTGAGCGGGGGAACGGAGGCCGTTTCTTCGGTCGTGCGGGGAGATGGCTGTCGCAACGTTGCGACGATTCGTTGCAACGTCAAATTTGGGTTTTGGAAGCGGTTAGGGTTATTTTCTTGCAAAAATAGGTCTTCCTAGAGGTTGTTTATATAGTATAGATGGGTTGACTAGGTCTAGGGCTAATCCTAATGGGATTAGGAGTTTAAAAATATTTAAAATTCAAATCTCATCATCTCCAACTCACCCAAGGCTAGGGTACGGCCCAAATGAGCTGGAATTTGGCTCAAAAATTATTTAAAACGTTTTAAACTCAAATAAATTTTATTTGGCAGAAATTAATTTTAAAACCTAGTTTTTAAAAATATTTTAAACCTTGCTAAAAATATAAAAGTGGTCAAATAAACTCCAAAAATTAGAAAATAAATATCGGGGTGATCGTGGCGACGAAGGAAAGCTAACTAAGAAGACAGATCTCAATTTCGACGTCGAACGACGAAACTAAAAATAGAAACGTCTCCCGTCAAATGTGAAAATCAAAACGTCTCTTCGAATAAGTTCAAATCGTGGGAGGACGACTCAAGAAATGTCGTTCCAAATTAGTGCCACAATTTAATACTCTCAGAGGCGTTCACAACGGCATATCACACTAGAGTGTTCACAAACAAACAAAGTCTAAAATTAATACGTGCACGGTCAAAAGCACGTTCACGAACAACGTACAATGAAAAGTGGTCGTTACATAGGATATGATGTTTAAACTTTTTGAAATCATTATTGTTTTGTTGACATAAAATATTGTCATATCATGAGCACATCATACATATAATGTAAAGCTTGTAAGCTAAAAAGTTGTGCTCAATTAACCTGAATTGAAACAAGTATGATGTATACACATGCTATTTATATGCTGCAGGCATTTAAATAATCTCATCGCAGACATATAGTTTTGCTACATGCATTAAACTATGTCATAGTGATTTTAGCATGCTAAATAAAAATGTACATCACAGAATCATTAAATATGCGGCAGGCATATAATTTTCTACACATGAATTTAATCATCACAGAAATTTTATAATGGAAATGAAAATTTTTCATTTAATAATTATTGGACCACTGGGCAACGTCATACACCGTTAGGTTAGTTAACTAACGGCAGAGCGGTCGCAGGATCTTCCTAATTATTAAACGTGTAATAATCAAATAATCCAAGAAAAAATTGCGATGATTTATAAAGCATTAATCAGATTTTAACGAAGAAAAACTTAATTAAATCTGAAAAAGAACTTGTAAAAAAGAATTTTTTGGGAAAAACCCAGTTAGGATGTTTGGATGCGATCGTTCGTGTGGACCCGTGCGGACGGAAAGCATTTGCGCTGGAGGGACCGCTGCTTCGGGCGGCTAGAGATTTTCCGTGCGCGTCGCCGCTTCAGGCGGCTAGGGTTTCGTCGTGCGCGTCACCGCTTCGGGCGGCTAGGGTTTCGTCGCGCGTGCCACCGCTTCGGGCGGCTAGCGTTCGCGTCTCGCGCGCGCGAGGAGGGGGATTTTGCCGCTGCCGCGTCGGGCAACGGTGGCGTCTGCCGTGTCGAGCGGCAGCGCCTGATGTCGCTCCAGGCGGCAGCGGCGACTGTCACTCCAGGCCGCAGCGCCTGCTGCCGCGCCAGGCGGCAGCGGCTTCTGCTGCCGGGGCGGCAGCGCCTGCTGCCGCGCCGGGCGACGGCGACGACTGCCGCTCGGGGCGGCAACGCCTGCTGCCGCGCCGGGCGGCAGCAGGCGCTGCCGCTGCCTGCTGCTGCCCGGGGGCGGCAGCGCCTGCTGCCACTCCGGGCGGCAGTGCTGGCTGACTGCCGCCGGGGGGCGGCAGCGGCAGTGGCACGATGCCGCTTCTAGCGGTGTGGAGATCGCAATGGAGGGGGATTTCGTGGGTTCGTGGCTTCTGGCCGCGTAGCGACGAAAAATCCCTTCTAGGGTTTCAAGATTTGGGGAAGAAGATCATAAAAATAGGATTTTTATTTAAAAAGAACTATATTTAGTCTTCAAAACAACGTTTTTCATCGTAAAAATTTGATTTTTGTTGATAAAAACGTCGACTTTTCATTGAAAAAATTGATTTAGCATGCATATCTAAGTTAAAACTCCGATCTATATTAATCAAAAATAGATCTAAGCATGTAGATCTAATCGTATGCGCATAAAAGTTTAGATCTAGGGAAAAAATTACCTCTAGATCCTACCCGCCGGATCTAGCGACGTTCGGTGAAGGAAGCCCGTTCGCGTCGCGTTTGTCTGTCGGCAGAGGTTCGGCTCAGCTTCGAGCGTGCTGATAACGTGTTGTAAACCTGGCGGCTACGGAACCCCGTAGCCCTGTATTTATAGAAGTAGGGTTACATAATGGGTGGATACCCACTAACAGGTTGGGCCTCCAAAAGCCCGTTTATAACACACAACTTTTTGCTCAAAATGCACATACGATATTTACGTTAGAAATTGTCTTAACGCGCACGTACCAAGTTGCAATGCACGCAAAAGCAATCGCAAGCTATCGATTTTTTCTGAGAGATCCAACGAATGTCATCTTGATTCAAAAGAGATCGAACAATTTCTTGAGAGATCATAAAGTTGTATTGAGAGATAGAAAGATTTAGGGATTTTCGTGCCATAACATTATACAAAGGAAACAGAAAACGATTTGGATCATCTTGCAGTTGGTAAGTAAATTTATGTAAGTTTTTTTGGTACTAAAGTGAATCGAGAGACAATGTTATGTTAATGAAATTTTAATTGAGAAAGAATTAGTAAGAAAAAATATTTGGGGAAATATTTTGACAAATTATTACACAATATTAATTGCTGTTACTTGAATGGAGGTAAATTGGTGTTGCTTTGGTGACATACGTTATAAACAAGACTGAAATAGTAAAGGCATAATTTTGTGAGTTTAACTTAAGGGAATGTTTAACATGAAATTGCTTATAACAGTTATGCATGTCAATTAGGTATGAGTGAAAATTTCAAAGTCGTTATCAAAGTTTGACACGTGACAATACTCAGATGGAGAAAGAAATTTATAATATGGAGGGTAACATAGACGAAGAACAATAAACAAAGGCATGAAATAGTTGCTATTTGTTCGCCACTAATAGACCTTCATAAATTTATGGCATGTTCTAATAGCTGATAGTAGTTGTAAAATTCAGGATATTGTGTCAAGCAACATTAGGTCAGATAGCTTTATAGATTTTACAATGACGTTTACAATCTTTAACTAAATTTCATAGTAGAGATGCAATATTTAATTGGATAAAGGACATTGAAAGTTAAAAATGGGCTTATGATTGTGAAAATGGCTACGAAGTTGAGTACAATGAGTAATAGAATCCTAACTATGTGCTTTGTTTGTGAAAGAAGAGGGTCATATCGTGGCGACAAGTAAAGATTAATGAGAAAAAGACCAAAAACATGACCGGAAGCAGGAAGTGTGAATGTCCGTTCTCTTTCAAGGCTAAGATGGCGGGCACTGAAGATGAGTGGATGTTAACGGTCTTATTAGTCTGCACAACCACCGGCCGTGATGTACCTCGAGGGCCGTTCATATGCAATAAGGTTACATAGGTCAAAGATAGAAACCATTTTTTGAGGACAATAGAGGCAAAAAGTTGCGGAGATGGTTGGAAGATCTCAAATGCAACAACTAATGAAGAGCTTGAGTGACAAGAATTATATTGAATATCATTTTTTGAGGAAGCGAATTCGCATGATAGGAGTTTGTTTTGGGCCCATCCTATGTCAGTGGAGATAATAAAGGCATTTTCAGATATTTTGATCATGGACTGTACTTAGAAGACAAACAGATACCGTCTTCCATTGTTGGAAATTGTTGGGGTTACCTCAAATGCCATTATATTCTTAGCTACATTTGTTGGATCCCTATGATGGCAAATCGACACTAAAGGAAGGGGTAAATAGTGTATATGAAATATTCAAAGTCCACTACTACATATCCAGCCTTCGGCCACTTGGCCGGCAATCCGTGGTTGAAACCTTTCTGACACGAAGGAAAAAAATTCAGTGGCTGAAGATCCGTGGCCGATAACGTGGTGGCTGATGTGACTTTTAGCCATTGTATTTTCCGTGTCTGATAATCTGCCACGGAATAAAGGCCACAGATATCCGTTGCCGATAAGAAAAATAGAAAACTATATAGAACTATCGGCCAAGGACATATCCGTTGCCGATGTTGACTTTGTGCCACGGATTTGATCGTGGCCAGTGCTTATCCGCCACGGATTATGTGTACTAACATGACGTATACCATGCACATAATCTGTGGCGGGAAACTTTTCGCAACGGACTTTTCAGTCACAGTATTTGTACATTAGCCATAGATAAGACGGTGGCTAAAACTAATCTGCCACGGGTTCTGTGCACGAAATATGTACAAATTTGTGCACAAAATCTGTGGCTAATAACTTTCAGCCACGGAATAGTCAGTGGCAGAATGGAACTATCGGCCATGGATTTGTCCGTGGCCAATAGATGTATAAGTTTCTTTAAAAAAAGAAGAAATCCCTACATACAATAATATAAATTACTAATAAAAATATCAAAAATACATGCACACAACAAATTAAATGCACACATATAAATCCATAGACAAAAATCTACAAAACTAATAAAAAATTAAATGCACACAAATACTAAAAAAACCAAAGTTACATAATACAAAAAAATTCCTACATGTCCGCAATGTAAAAAAACAAAAATAACTCATTAACTCCAGCCATAGCCCCCGTCATCGTCCGCTACACTCGCCAAGACCACCATCTTCCCCAAGCCCGCGACCCTCGCCAAGATCGTAATCGCCTCCAAGCCCTCCATTACCCACTCGCCTGCCATCGACCCGCTGTCAGCCTCTGGTCCTGAAGGGCCGACTTTGTCACGTTGACCTTACCAAAAAATAATATTAAGTGAGACGATAAAACATAAATATTAAAAAAGTAAACAAATAGCACGAAAAGTAATACTTAACTTTGGGTTTAGCATAAACGCACATCTGTAAAAAACCGAATCCGACCTTAACACAAGTGCGCGTACGCACACACGTACAAAGAACATAATCAGCTGCTTCTGCCCATCTCTGGGAAGAAGTAACTGTTTCTGCCCAAAATCGGCTGGGCAAAAGCAGCCGAGCCGCTTCTGCCCATATTTCTGGGCGATAGTCTGCCCAGATTTCTGGGCAGAAGCGGGGGTGCTGCTTCTGCCCAAAAGCAGAAGCTGCTGCTTCTGCCCGAGCAGAAGCATCGGCTGATGGGGCGAGGCCGATATATGGGGGTTTGTGTGGTATGTGGGTGTTTGCGCTCTTGCATTAGTAATATAAATTTCTCGTATGGGACTATTTCACCTTTCCTATGTGATACTTGATCCTATGAGACATATATGTCATAAATTGCACATATATGACACTTATAGGACTTATAGGACAAATATGACACATGTCACATTTATGACACATGTCACATTTATGACACATATACTTGTCCCAAATATCATATCTATATTAGAAAATATGGAATATCCGACGTGCTAATGTCCTAGGTGGCATGTTGGTCCCATGTGGCAATGTCACATTGCCACATGGGACAATGGTACAATGATAATTCCCTCATGACACCCTTCAAACCAAAAAACCACACCATCCCACTTACTTACATTGTTGCCATTGCACTTTCAACATCCCATCACCTTTTCAATTATTTACATGCTTGCCATTACTTTTTCATAACACCAAAAAACCCTCCCACTTTCTCCAATTTACGACATTAGAATCGAGCTTTTTCCATTTTAGACTACCGGTCACGTACGTCCCTGCTTTTCTACGTTTTACCCGTAGACGCTACCGACACACACACAGACACACACTTCCCTGTCATTTCCTTCTACTGTGGGTAATGCATTCATTATGGGGGTTTTTACTCAGGACCTCGTGCACTATGTGCACAGGTAAATTCTAGTGCATATATGTATTATACATATACATATATCAGCCTAACCCTAACCCTAACCCTAGCCCTAAAGCATAGCCAATAACATCTTGATATTTATATGATATCCTCATCTTAAGTAGCCAGCTCCCAAATATGATATATCATATGTATGATATGATATATATATATACACACACACACGCAAACCCAAACACATAAGTGTTATAGGTGATAAGCTATATGGTTAGATGTGATATTTATGTTGGATCTGGATCTAAGCCTAGAGGGGTGGGTGATGAATAGGCTAATAATAATTCTCACGATATCACAGGCAATATTCAGTGCAAATAATCGGACACATAGAAAATAAAACTAATCATAGAGTGTACGAGAGATTTACCCTGGTTTAGTCGTCCCAACGACCTACTCCAGCCCCAAAGCAAATATTAGATTCAATAGTATCAAGGGTACAACTATAAAGAGCTACGAGCACCCACTCTATGCTCACCAAGTTCCATACCGCACTCACCAAAGTGACAAACACTAATAATCTAGTAAACACACTCTCTTGACTAGCACCAACTAGTCAAGACCCCAAAAACCCCAAAAATAATGTTTAAATAACTAACAAAGATCAACACACCAATACACGAATATAAAATAATAGAGAGTTTAGAAAATCTCAATTCGTGTAGGTGTGTCGTCTCTGTCAATCAGCACGTCATCAACTTCAGTCTTATGCAAACGGTATCTCGCTCTGAGTTCTGGATCTCAATCTATAGCTCCGTAAAGTTGAGTTGAAATCTGGTCTGTGCGTTTAATACTTCCAGTTCAACTCAGATTTGGAATGGTGTGTGTGCAAAGCAATAATTCAAGTTCCTTGTATTTTTGCAGCCTCCTTTAGAAACTTTGCATGCAATTAATAGTGCCACGTCAACTTTCCCTCAAACAAAAACTCAGCATCATGGCAACAAGAGAAGCTTGAGTGGGCTTCTTCTTTACGGCGACACAAGGAGGGGAGTCTTCACGGGAGAAGTAAGGCATTGATCGGTAATCGAAAGAAGCAAACTCGGCAGTAGCACTCCTTTATGCTAGCTCAGCAGCGAGATGGTCTCATCGATGTGAGGGACGATGAAACATGGGCTTCCTGTCCTCGAAGGCATGGAGGAAGATGACCGATCTTAGCTTGACCTCGAGGGCATGGAGGAGAATCACGACGGTGCGGAAGATGACCTTGACAACAAAGTAGTCTTCGGCGGCAACAAGGTGATCGATGTCCACAGTGGCTAAGGCGTTCTTCACAGTAGGATGCCTCCGACAACGAGTTGTCGGAGGCAAGATGTTTGAAGGAGTTGAGGATGACTTCGGGTAGCGGCTGCTTGATGATGAGAACAGCGACAGTGTGATGGGTCGTAGATGTTCACGGCTCCAGAGATGACGGTAGCATGATGATTATCTCCACGACTCGGCAACAAGCTCTCCTCCACGGCAGTGGCAGTTAGGCAACGAGTTGTCGTCGGTAATGAGATCTGGCGACAAGGAAGAGCTTGGCAGCGTGGGCTTCGACGAGTAGGGTGAAGTTCAACATGGTATCACCTTGAGGAAGGTTGCTGGCTAGTTCTTGACGATGGCTTGCAGCAACTCGGCATCGAGGTGTTGATGAAGACGACAGCAAGGCCTTCACGACAGCACGATGATGTACTTCTCGACGGTAAAGGCTTGCGTGAGGAATTGCGGCTTGTGTTTATTTATGTATGTTTGCTTGTGCCCTCATGTATTGCGGATGAGGAGAAAGGTTTTTGGTTGGAGAAGAAGTCTGCCTCTTGGTTTTGAGTCTACGACAAAGAAAGAGAACTTTGGGTTTTGTTTTGGTCGCACTATTTTGCACTTCTTTGGAGATGGAATTTGTAGGAGATGTGGAGAAAGGAATTGGCTCATGTAGAATCCCATAATAATATGGATTTGAAGTTTGGATTGAATTTCAATTGGATGTGTAATACGATTTGTAATTTGAATTTGTTTGCAATGGTATTTGACTTAATAATATGTGAGATATGATTCAATCACTATTAGATTTGAAGCAATCACCAATTGACATGATTCAATCATAATTAGATTTGAATAGGATTCCCTCCTTATCTCTCCATCTTTGACCAAGTCCCCTTTACATATGAATTGCATTTTTCTCCATAACTTTGACCAAGCCTCTCTTTGAGGATTTACAAGCTTGCCACTCCTGAAAACACTTAGCGCACATACATCAAAGTGTTTACACACGTTTGTTATCATCAAGCACGAAGTCATCGATTGTTGTATCCAACAGTCTCCCCCTTTTGATGATGACAAACCATGTATAATATTTGAGCAATATACATCCAAATAATGTCGTCGTGGCATATATGTGTGTGAAGTGTGATGATGGAGGAATTAATATAAATACACTGATGTGCAATGATGTTCAACATATATTCATGCTCCACCTATAATCATGCTCCCCCTTGAACAAATATTCATTATGCATATTATTCGTTATTCATTAAGCATTAGGCACACTACAGATATAAGCCTTAAGAACACCAAATCTTTTTCCAATTCTCTGCCTTTTGTTATCATCAAAAGTGTACAACGAAGAGCATTATAAATTATAACAAACACTTGCATGTAGTCATTCCTATAATAAGCATTTCAAATTCAATGAAAGTTATAACATAGACCTTTACACCATTGTGTAAGTGTGATGATTAAACATTGAAGCACATAAGGAGAATTTTTAAGAAAAAACAACCAAAACCAATCCACTTTTCCTTGTAACATGACATCATCTAGGATTGATTTTTCTCATCTCATTAAAAATGAGTTCAAGTTACCACACTCAAAACATAGCCTATGTGGACTCTTAGATGTGGGATGACTTTGCTTGACGAGTATAACACCAACGCTAAAGTTTACTCTTAAAGCTTATGTTGGATACTCGTGGGTAGTATTGTTGCTATGAATCGTATCCATTTTTCATACGGGGCTCTTTTCTTTCTTTTCATTTTTAAACTCCCCCTTTTTTGGGGTTGATTCAATTCTTTTGAGCTCTGTTTTTATCCAAGGCACGATACATCATATCTCGTAGAATTTCAGTTAAATTATCCGCTTACATTCACTTTCCAGTATTTCATGAAAGATGTCTCCGTATGTACAAAAACATTTAATATTTGTGGATGTGAAAGTGTAGGTGTAGAAATCAAATTATTTAAATCATTGAATATATCATGATTATTTAGATAGTCAAACATGCACATGTAGCCATACCAAAATACAACAATTTCTACATGGATATGAATATCATTCATTAATACTAATTTTACTGATTTAAAAGAAGGATACAAAATAAGCAACATTTTTATAGTTTTTTTGTATTTTTCAATTTTTTATTTTCAATTATGCAATTTTTATGGTTTTCAAACAAATTATCACTATAAAGAATGGAAACCACACCCAAAAAATATAAACGCTAAAATCATACTAAAAAATGGAAGCACACCAGAAATACTATGAAGGTATACATTAAGCTCAAAGAGGAAGTCATACCTTCACGTTGTCATTTGGCTATGGAACTTCAATAAAATGCGATGTCCAATCCACAGTTCCTCGCCCCTCCATCTTACCTACACGGAAGATGTTTTGCGTGACCTTGGAATCCAACAAGGTCCACTTATATTAGTCATCAAACTCTTAGGAACCCATATTTGTTTTAACTTTATGTTTTTGTTTCTATATATGCAATAAAGAGAAGTATGATCAACACAACCACAAGTAAAGCACTTTGCATGAATATTTCTAACTTTGGTTGGCTCATTGTGAACTCTCTTACATTTTGGCTTTTCAACATATTTAAAATCATATCCAAGCCCATGACAATTATTGCCATGTATTTGGTTTCTAAGAATTATATCCAAAGATTGTTTCACAATACCGAATTTATTTATGGACAATTCTAGATCCGAGACTTTGGATTTCAGATAAAGATTTTCATTCATAAGCAAAGTGCATTTACTAATGAAGGCCTTCTTATTATCCTCTTCATTCTTTTTCACATTTTCAGCTATCTTTTCAAACTCAATCATTTTTCCTTTAAGCTCTTTGGTTTCATTCTTTAGCATGCACATTTTTTCATTAAGCTCTCTATTTTCAGTTTCTAGCTTAGTAACTTTTTCTTTATGCATGTTATTTTCTTTTAATAAAGTAGGACAATTAAGGCATTCAACTTTTTCATGCATGCTAGATTTTTCCTTTTTCAGCAAATCAATGGTAGATTTATATGCAACAATTTTATCTTTCAGTTTATCAACTTCTTTTGACATGTCACAATTTTCTTATTGCGGTTCATAATTAGCATTTCTAAAGCAATGTACAATAGATTCTAAATCATCAATTTCATCTTTCATTTCTTTACAAATATTTAGAATTTTTGCTTTAGTGCTAGATTTTACCTCATCAAGCTCTCCTATCAAGCAGAGAGAGGACTGGGCAGTCTCCTCCGGAGTCTCATCCTCGTTATCATCGTCCCACATTACTGCCAAATATTTTCATTTCTTCTCCGCAATGTTATTTTTTCTTGTGGGCAATTCCTCATAAAGTGTCCCTGCTTCCTGCATTTAAAACAATGAGTTTTATCATGAGTATTCTGCTTAGAGGAATTTTTAGCAGGATTAACTTTATTAGAACGATTAAACCTTTGGTGCCATTTCAGCTCTTCACTGCTTGGTCTTGAATATCTTCTGAAACCTCTGACCATCAATTCCTGCTCCTCATCAAATTCATAATTTTCATCTTTCTCAGCTTGAAGAGCTAGTGGTTTGGGAGCCTTGGCCTCTGATTTCTCTCTTGTTTCTTTGCTTTGTATTTCAAGCTCATGGAACATTAGGTTCCCTATCATTTCCTCCACGCTCAGCTTTGTGAGATCCTTAGCTTCCTGGATAGCTGTGACTTTAGGACGGAACGAGCTTGGCAGTGCCCTTGAGGTCTTCCTTACTTGCTCCAGACTTGAGTATGGTTTTCCAAGAGCGTTGGAATTAAAGATGATGTCAGTGAACCTTGCACACATTTCCTTGATGGACTATGTGGGAAGCATGCGGATGCTTTCATATTCTGTGCTTAGCAAGGCAAGACTGGACTCCTTTACATGCGATGTTCCCTCATGTGTCGCCTCCAGCGTATGCCAAATTTCCTGCGCAGTTAAACATTGAGAGATACAGTTAAATTCAGCTTTATCTAAAGAGCAGATAATTGCATTCATAGCTCTACTATTCAATGAATATTGTCTCCTATCAGCATTATTCCATTTTTCTTCAGGCTTTAAAATTTTAGTGTCTTCAATTTTAATAGTGGGGCGTTTATATCCTTTATCAACCATGTTCCACACATCATAATCAATACACACTAAATAGATTTTCATTCTATCTTTCCAATAGGCAAAGTCTACTCCATTAAACTTAGGGGGTTGGGCAATGGACTGACCTTCAGTAAAAGCTGAATAAGAAATATTCATGGTTTTCTAGCCTAGATCCTCTAACCTGCTCTGATACGACTTGTTGGATCTGGATCTAAGCCTAGCGGGGGAGGGGGTGAATAGGCTAATAAAATATCTAATGATATCACATGCAATATTCAGCGCAAATAATCAGACACATAGAAAATAAAACCAATCATAGAGTGCACGAGAGATTTACTCTGGTTCGGTTGCCCCAATGACCTACTATAGCCCCAAAGCAAATACTAGAGTCAATAGTGTCAAGGGTACAACTATAAAGAGCTACGAGCACCCACTCTATGCTCACCAAGTTTCGTACCACACTCACCAAAGTACCAAACACTAATAATCTAGTAAACTCTCTCTCCTGACTAGCATCAACTAGTCAAGACCCCAAACCCCCAAAAACCCTAAAAAGAATGTTTAAGTAACTTACAAAGATCAACACACCAATACACGAATATAAAATAATAGAGAGTTTAGAAAAGCTCAATTCGTATAGGTGTGTCATCTCTGTCAATCAACATGTCGTCAACTTCAGTCTGACACAAACGGTATCTCGATCTGAGTTTTGGATCTCAATCTATAGCTCCGCAAAGTTGAGTCGCAATCTGGTCTGTGCGTATAGTACTTCCAGTTCAACTCAGATTTGGAATGGTGTGTGCGAAAAGCAATAATTCAAGTTCCTTGTATTTTCGCAGCCTCCTTTAGAAACTTTGCATGCAATTAATTGTGCCGGTCAGCTTTCCCTCAAACAAAAACTCAACTTCATTGCAACAAGAGAAGCTTGCGTGGGCTTCTTCTTCACGGAGACATAAGGAGGGGAGTCTTCATGGGAGAAGCAAGGCATTGATCGGCAATGGGAATAAGCAAACTCGGCAGTAGCACTCCTTTACGCTGGCATAACAGCGAGATGGTCTCGTCGATGTGAGGGAAGATGAAACGTGGGCTGCCTGTCCTCGAAGGCGTGGAGGAAGATGATCGATCTCAGCTTGACCTCGAGGGCATGGAGGAGTATCACGACGGCATGGAAGATAACCTCGACAACAAAGTAGTTGACAGCGACAACATGGTTCACGGTAGGATGATGAACGACAACGAGCTATCAGAGACAAGATGTTTGAAAGAGTTGAGGATGTCCTCGACAGCAGCTGCTTGATGATAAGAACAACGACAATGTGCTGGGTGGTAGATGTTCACGGCTCCAGAGATGACGGTAGCATGAAGATTATCTCCACGACTTTGTAACGAGCTCTCCTCTATGGCAGCGGCAGTTTGGTAGCGAGTTGTCATTGGCAATGAGATCTGGCGATAACGAAGAGCTTAGCAGCGTGGGCTTCGACAAGTAGGGTGAAGTTCGACACGGTATCACCTTGAGGGAGGTTGTTGTCTAGTGCTTGATAATGGCTTGTAGTAACTTGGCGTGGAGGTGTTGATGAAGACGGCAGCAAGACCTTCACGACAGCACGATGATGTACTTCTCGATGGCAGAGGCTTGCGTGAGGAATTGCGGCTTGTGTTTATTTGTGTGTGTTTGCTTGAGCCCTCATGTATTGCGGCTGAGGAGAAAGGTTTTTGGTTAGAAAAGAAGTCTGCCTCTTGATTTTGAGTCTGCGGTAAAGAAAGAGAACTTAGGGTTTTGTTTTGGCCGCTCTATTTTGCACTTCTTTGGAGATTGGATTTTATAGGAGCTGTGGAGAAAGGATTTGGCTCATTTAGAATCCCATAATAATACATATTTGAACTTTGGATTGAATTTCAATTGGATGTGTAATAGGATTTGCAATTTGAATTTGTTTGCAATGAGATTTGATTTAATCATTTGTGAGATATGATTCAATCATTATTAGATTTGAAAAAAAATCACTAATTGACATGATTCAATCACAATTAGATTTGAATAGGATTCCCTCTTTATCTCTCCATCTTTGACCAAGTCCCCTTTGCATATGAATTGCAATTTTCTCCATCACTTTCACCAAGTCTCTCTTTGAGGATTAACAAGCTTGCCACTCCTAAAAACACTTAGCACACACACATCAAAGCGTTCAGACACGTTTGTTATCATCAAACACAAAGTCAACGATTGTTGTATCCAACAATATATATATATATATATATATATATATATATATATATATATATATATATATATATATATATATATATATATATATATATATATATATAACAAATGTGTCTGATGATAACAAATGTTGTAATCGAGTCCTCGCCTGATGAGCTTTTGATAGTGTCAACAGAGAATTTATTTTATTTATAATGCACCAGATGGGATTTGGAGTCAATTATATCAAGTGGATCATAGAATGCATTACTACGCCCTCTTTTTCAGTATTAGTGGATGGTTCTCCTGCGGGATTTTTTTTACCTCAAACAGAGATCTGAGGCAAGGTGATCCATTATCCCCTTTTCTTTTCGTTATTGTTATGGAAGCTTTTTCCTTGCTTATGGCTCGAGCTGAGGCTATGCAGACTATCCATCCTATAAGGAGAATGGGAGCCATTTCGCACCTCCTATTTGCAGATGATTTATTGGTTTTTTGTCGTGCAAACCACCACTCTTTTGAGGGCATTGGGCAGTTGTTGGAAACTTTTAATAACTTTACTGGGCTTCAGATTTAATATGGAGAAGAGTTCTGTTATTTTTAGTAAAGGCACTAAGGAGCCTGGGAGGCTTGCTAATGGACTTGGTATTAAAATGGTGTCCTCCCTCTCTATCTATCTTGGATTACCTTTGTCAGCCCATTACCCCAAAGATACTATGTTTAATCGGCTGGTGGATAAATGCAAAAAGAGGCTCCAGGGTTGGTCTTCATCTCTCCTCTCTATATCGAGTCGAATTGAGCTAGTACACGCTGTTATATATGGCATGGTGGGTTTTTGGATGTTTGCCTATCGTATTCCTACATCAGTCCTACGTGCAATCACTTCTGCCTGCAGAAGATTTATTTGGGGCAATCAGCACGCTTGGGCTTGGCGGGATTTATGCACTCTAAAGGAGGAAGGGGGTGTGGGGCTGAGGCTACTATCGGATCTAAATGTGGCGTCAGGGATCCGTCTTTCTTGGCGGCTCCTCTCCTCAGAGGGTCCTTGGGCTCAATACATGAGAAGCCATTACATATCAGGTAAGATGGGGGTTTTTGGTGCTAAGCCTTTGGCAACAAATTCTGGTACTTGGAAATTCATGCTTCGCTCTAGATCCATTTCTCACAAACTCATCAGGCGTGTTGTTAAGGTTGTGCTTCTACGTCCTTCTGGTATGATAATTGGTCGCCATCTGGCCCTATTGCTCTACATCATGATGTCCCTGTTGGTGCAGAGCGGAATCTTGTTATTGATTATTTGTCCCCAAATGGTTGGAAAGATGTCCAGACATTCGAAATCTGCAGCAGTCCCTAAGGGGTTTCTCCCTTTCACAAGGAAGCGACTCTTGGGAGTGGTTATCGGGGCCAAAATGTACCCTTCGTGAAGCCTAGAACAGTTTGTGAACTGTTGGGGTGCCTTTCCCCTATTACAAAGTCGTACGGTATAGTAACCACATCCCGAAGACCGCGATCACCCTCCTTCATGCTTTCCATGGCGAGCTCCTTACGAGAGACATGCTTTTTAAGTGGGGGGTTCCTACCAGCCAACTTTGTGTGTTATGTAAGGAGGATGCAATTGAAAGTGTGGATCATATTTTCTTTGAATATAGCTACCCCCGATACATTCTTTGCAGGGGCCTCCTCAAGCTTGGTATCACAATCCCAGCCCCCTATCTCTTGCTGAGGTAGGTGATTTATTCCTTTCCCGTTACAGTAAAAAGGAGAGTGTTGGTATTTTAGCTAAAACAGTGCTAGCATCTAAGGTCTGGCACATCTGGAAGCATCGGCATAGTAGAATATTTGAAGGGAAGGGTGTGGAGAAAACAGTGCTGTTTGAGGCCATCTCCTCTGATGTCAGAATTGCTCTTCGTGATATTGATCATGATCATCCTTCTGAGCTGGCCCTTTCGAAAACTGGGGTTCTTAGACTCTTGATTGTATATAGAGTATACTTACTTTTGTTTTGTTTTTAGCTTTCTCTTGTATAGATTCTTAGGCTCCATAGGTTGGGCTAGGTTTATGGTAGTTAGTAGGGGGTGCCGGCGCTTGTGCCCTATTCCCCCTCTTTCTTCTATCTACTAAGTCCTCCTATTGGATGAATTTATTTGTATTGTTTTCATATGAATAAAGTCACATAATTACTCGTCATATATATATATATATATATATATATATATATATATATATATATATATATATATATAATACATTTGACAGCGATTTTTGAATCCTAGGGCTGACTAGGACAAATGGGTTGATAGAAAGACGGCTGAGATTTAATCTTGGAGAATCAATGGTTGAGATGATATTTGTTGAAAATTTTGGAGGTGAAAATTTGAATTTTAAGAGGAAAATTTTTTGGGGGAAAACCAAAAAGTTTGAAAAAATTTCAGCCAAAAACTCAGCCCCCATGTTTGATTTGGGCGAAAATGAACTAGGCCCAGTAGAAAGAGAGCGGTTTACGGATTAGGTTTTCATGCCTTTGGGTGTGTTTTGAAAAAATAAAGGACATCAACAAGGGACCTTCCAACTGCTCTCTTTCCTCGGAAAAAACAAAGACCTTCCATCTGTTCTCTTTCCTTGGAAAAAACAAAGGATCAGCCTCATTGGTGTTGGTGAAAATAAGGTGGGACCATGTAGAGTTAGAGAAGACTATTGGTGAGGTTTCACGGTTTTGGGTCCTTTTTGACAGAGATAATGGGCGGATGTGACGGTTCAAGTCATCTCTTACTCTTATTCTTAATGCTCACAGTTCTCACCTCCATTCAAATTGATTCTTCCTCCTCACACAACCTCTGACGAAGTAGCAAGCACGAGCAAGTTCTACGAAGAGGCGTATGGACCACTTTCGAAGGTATTTTTTTTGCGAATTTCCTTTTGTTTAGGTAACAAGGGTTTGTTGATTTTTGATATGTGTTTTAGTTGGTAAGTAGAAATTTTCTTGATTGATTTATTTTTTTCCAGGGGAGGGGGAACTGTATTTTAGTTGCTTCTTTCTTCTTTTTTGCTCTATTATGGTTTCATATTTTGAGTAGATTTATCACTAATGTGCGTTCATCACACACACACACACACACACACACTCTCTCTCTCTCTCTGTCTCTCCATGAGGCGGTTCACCAAGGTAAGTTTTTTCTCTGAAACCCTCATTCGATATCAATTTAATTTTAGCAGCCATACCAAGACCTACGTCCGAGCCATACCAAGACCTACGTTCGTGCAAGGGAAGGAAGTTCGAAAAGGCTAGAGGACGGAGGAAGAGCAGGGGTTTCAGGGCTTAAGCAAATGGTATTCTGTCTGGGCAAAATGTTGAAATCAAACATATTTCCTTTTAAAGCGAGGAACTTGAATCGTTATCTTCAGTCTGTTCAATTTTTTTGGGGGTGTAGCGAAAATCTCCAGTTGATCTGTTAAATCAAAATCATACCATGCTTATATTGGTATCTGATAAAGTTATTGTTATTGCCTTTGAATCTTCTGACAATATTATGCATTTGCCGTTGATTTTAGCTTAATTTATTTTAGCTGTTTTGGTGCTTTTTAGGTGATGGTTGATGCTTATCAGTTCTATATTCAATTGATTAAATTATATTTATAGTTGATGCTTATCGATTCAATTTTCCCTTCCCTTTCTCAATTACGTTTTTCCTTCTAAAAATGGCATTTTGATATATATCCATTTGATCAAAATTCGATCTTTTTGCAATTTCAGTGCATAAAGGTTTGATTTCTCTCCTTTTTTGCAGGTTGATTCATGTCTCTAAATTGAGGAATTTTTGGTAATCCATTTACTCACTTGAGGTTTGTTTAAAATATTATTTACTATGAAAACAACTGATAAGCTTGAAATTTTTGATAGATGCATGTTTCCATAGGTATAATTTATTTTTGCTCTGGGTGGTTCTTTGATGTGCAGTACTACATGAGGAGTTTTGTCAGGCAAATAGTCGACCTGATGAATAAGGAGAAGTTGTTTGCCCCTCAGTGTGGGCCTATCTTCATAGCACATGTCAGATTTTCTTTTATTTTGTTCCCTATTTGCTTAACACTAGGAGGAAACTTTTATTTTATTGTATTTTGATGTTTTACTTCCTGCAAACAGCTGGATAATGAGTATGACATGGTGAAATATACCTATGAAGAAGGTGGCCAAAGGTTGAGTAAGCTTTTGATGTTTCATCTCGCACTCCACTGACATCGTTTGGATCGCGCAAAAGAGCGAGCTTTTAGATCTCTGCCACCATCCCATGTTCGATTCTGCAAGAAATCAACAGGTTGTCTTGCTGTCCATGCCTCTTCATCTCCCACTCGCACATGTTTTCTCTTCCCCCAATTCTCTTTCTTTCCATTTGAAAAAACTTTGGGGAATCTCTCTTCATTCTATCTGTCAACAAATCTTTTGATTCGTGGTTTGGTTGCTTTTTAGTGAGACTTGGGTTGCGTGATCTGATAGTTCTGTGTGTTTCCTTTCGAATTAGGGCAATGATTTATTTTGCATGATCCTATTTTTGTATTGAATTGTCAGGTTTACACGTTGCTGCATTTGATTTTGGAAATTTTCTGGTTTTTCCCTTAGATATTCTACATTTTTCTTTTCTATGGCAAGATATTTTCATTGATAGTCACTCTTTCTGGTGGGTAGATGTACTGATTTCTTCGAACGAATTTCCTCTTTGTAAAACAGAGGGGAAAGATGTGAACTTTTTGTTTGGATACCAAGGAAACGCAAAGAAATAAGGTCTTTAAGGAACTGATTAAATGAACAGGTTGAAGTTGAGAATTATTCATAACTGAATTAAAGCAATAAGGGATGTAAAGAACTGACTTAAGTCAGGGTCGTGAATGTAGGACCGTTAATCAACACTTTATTCCATTTCTTTTCTTTATACATTGAAGAGTCTCATTATGTCAAATGTGTGTGCCCAGCTTGATGGATGCTTAAATAGTTTGTCTTTTGAATGTTTTGGTTAACATGAAGTTATGTTGTTTGAATGAGCTACTAACCCTCGAATGTTTTGAATCTTTGCTTGCGGGACTTCAGAACATATATATACATGACCTCAAGATTCAGATATTGCTGAGGCTATGAAGGACTGTGATCCGACTGGGCCCCTGATGGTTAATATCACCAAGCTTTATCCCAAATTAGACTGCAGTGTCTTTGACGCCTTTGGGCGAGTTTACAGAGGTACAATCCAGACTGGCCAAACCGTGCAAGTGCTAGGGGAAGGTTATTCACCTGATGATTAAGAGGACAAAACAATCAAAGAAGTCACCAAGTTGTGGGGTTTTCAGGCTCGCTATCGGATACCCATCAGCAAAGCACCTGCAGGATCTTGGGTTCTAATTGAGGGGGTTGATGCTTCGATTATGAAGACGACAACTTTATGCCCCTTGGATATGGATGAAGATGTTTATATCATCAGGCCACTTCGCTTCAATACACTTCCAGTTGTGAATACAGCAACTGAACCATTGAATCCAAGTGAATTGCCCAAGATGGTGGAGGGTCTTCGGAAAATTAGCAAGATCTATCTCCTAGCTATTACAAAGGTCGAGGAATCTGGAAAGCACACTATACTAGGAACATGTGAGATATATCTGAATTCCATTATGAAGGACCTTAGAGAGCTTTATTCTGAAGTTGAGGTTAAGGTACATTAAAATTCACAATTCCTATTTGAGATGCTAGCGTCCTTTGTCAGTTTCCATTTTTAGGTTGCAACTAAAGTATCATTTTTAATATTGGTGTAGGTGGCAGACCCTGTAGTGACTTTCTGTGTAACTGTGGTTGAGTCTTCCTCAATGAAATGTTTTGCTGAAACACCAAACAAAAAGAATAAGATCACTATGGTGCGTTTTGGATGACTTCCTAGATTCTTTATTTCTTTAAGTATAATCGCTGATGCCAATTCACATGTTGTGCTCAAATGGCTTGAGAATCTTAGCTGTGATGTTAATTTCACATACAGATTGCAGAGCCTCTAGAAAAAGGATTGGCAGATGACATTGAGAATGGTGTTATAAGTATTGACTGGAGCCAGAAGAAGATTGGTGATATCATGCAAAGTCGTTATGGATGGGATTTGCTTTATGCGAGGTCCATATCGGCATTTGGACCAGATAAACAGGTAATGAATTATTTGGGTGAACCATCATTGATAGAGGGTTTAAGGGTGGCTCTTGGTCTATGAGCTTCCAAACAAAGAGACATGGAAACAAATGTTTATTATATTGCATTTCTATACTGAAAGACCTTATTTTTTCATGTATCTTTTAGTAGCAAATCAATAGGATGTTTGCTTTACAAAAACAAATTTTATGATCAAGTTATCCTGTTAAAATGTATTGCACACACTGCCATATATGCAAAATGGCAGGATAACTTGATAATTTGTAGAAAATGTCAGGATAACTTTATAATTTGTAGAAAATGTCAAAGTGTGTGCATTACACAGAATTGTGGAAATGGCTGAGTGTGTGCAAATATATGGCAGTGTGTGTGCAACGGCACGATAACTTGATAACTTGATCACACAGAATTTGTAGAAATTGGCAGAGTGTTATCCTGCCATTTGTAGACAAAAGAATTGTAGAAAATGCCAGAGTGCTAACTTGATACTTTGTAGAAAATGGCAGTATAACTTAATAATTTGTAGAAAATGGTAGTGTGTGTGCAATACAGAGAATTCTAGAAAATTCCATTGCACACACTCTGCCATATTTGAAAAAGCCAGGTAAGCATCCATGTTGTGTAGAAAATGACATTGTATTCACTTTGAAGGTTATAATCAAGTGAAATAGAATTCAAATTTCTGTAAGGTCATAATCAAGTGAATTGGAATTCAAATTTATGTTTTGTATATGCCATTATAAATTTGGACCAGATTTATAATCAAGTTAAATGGCCATTTGTATTCACTGTGTTAATCAAGTAAAATGTCATTTTTAGCTATAGAATACAATGGCTATTTTAGCGATTATAATCACAGGGTAGGAAAATTTTTAGTTGTCAGGCTATTTTGGTGTTGGATGTATCTCATTTTGGTTTAAACCTCTCCAATGCAAAATTTTGGTTGACTGTCTTTTTTTCTTTTTTCAGGTAGACATTTGGCAGCATCCTCTCAACAGCAAAATTCAGGTAGCCATTACACTTTGCTTTTTTAGTTGACTGATTATTTTGGTGTTGGCTTTAATTTTGATTTTGGTGTAAATTTTGGTGTAAAGTTTGTGCATTTTCTTGCATTGGAGGTATGTGCACTTGAGGTATGTATGACTGGAAGTAATCTAGAAATCTGATACTTGGTGTTTGTTACGACTAATTTGGACCAGCCCGAATTACAACGGCCCACGACCCAACCTCAAAGGAGGCGCCCACTAGAGAAGACGGGCCCGCCCGGAAGGGCCCACGGACGGGGCTGAAGGCCCAGCCACTTCACCCTCGGGGGCACCCGACTAGCCCCCATTCGGCCTGATTAACCGCCCCTCGGAATCCGCGATCTCATAATGGCCATTAACGGACCCGTTAATGGGCCACCCCTCCACTACGCACGAGTGGGAGGAGGCGGAGGTGGATCGTGGGGACGTGAGAGGAGGCGGGACGTGGGGAAATCACGAGGGACCCTAGAAGGGGAAGGCCAGGACGACGGAGAGGGGGATCGAGACTCAGGTAATCAACAGAGAGGTACTCCATCAATGACCTAGGCATTCGCCACTCCATTTCCTCCCTCCTCCAAACTCGCGCCACCTGGGTTGACGTTCCGGCTTCCTTACAAGCCGGATCTCCCCCGCCGAGTATCCCTTCAGACCTTGATCTGACTTAGGCATCGGAGGGGATTTGGCCGGAACCTAGGTCCGGCCTCCCTGACGAGTTTCCTCATCTGTCCAGGAAGAAGATATCCGAGACGCCGAGACTACCCCTCAGTGTCGGTCGGCTACCCTGATCACTCCATATTTTACACCTTTTTCCCGTGGATTTGCATGCCATTTAGATCGCCCAAATCATGTTTTTCACGATATATCGACGATATTGCGATGCTTTTCACGATTTGTTGTTTTTGTCGCATTTCAGGTGATTTGGCGCGATTTGGAGTGATCTCGAGACGCGCTTACTCTAGACGGCCACCGACGACCTCCCCGAGGGATATTTTACTGTTGGAGAGGAGCGGAAGAAGAATGGACGTCGCAGGAGCGACGAGGAGGCCAAAACAATCAGATTGGGCATTTTTTGTGTCCCACTCGGCCGAGTGGAGGAGCCACTCGGCCGACCAGCGAGACACTGCTCGGCCGACCCGCTCAGACACGTTTTCCATGAGTACTCGGCCGAGCGACGGAGACCACATCGGCCGAGTGACGATACCACGTCCGCCCGAGTGGCGCCCAGACGAAGGCCCTCAAAAAGATCGAAGTTACTGTTTTTCGGCCACCTGAGCTTCAGAAGATCCACTCGGCCGAGTGGTAAACCACGTCCGCCCGAGTGCAGTGAAGCCATCGGCCGAGTGACGACAACTCACTCGGCCGAGCCGCCTCCGAACTGAAGACCCTTAAAGCCCCTGACTTACTGGAAAATGACAGGGTTTTCACTCGGCCGAGCGACTTTTGTCACTCGGCCGAGTGCGATGCGCTGCCTGTAGCGAAATTTGCGGAAAACAGGCTGTGCAGGGGCGTTTTGGTCAGGATTTTTGGACGATTTTTGGGGCTATTTAAGCCCTGTTTTTACCCTAGTTTTAGGAGCCACCTCTTAGATTTTTTGCAGCTTTTTGAGATTACTTTTTAGCTTTATTATTTTGTGATTGGAGAAGAGAAAAACTTGGATTTTTGTTGGATTAATTGAAGAACTACTTTGGTTTGCATCTCTCTTCCCCAAAAACTCTATTTTTATTGTTTATATCATTGTTGTGATGAATTCCCTTGTCTATTTCATTGATTATTTTTGTGCTATTGCTATGATTTGTGAGTAGTCTCCACGTCTTGGGGCGTGGGGATGAACCCTACAAGCCCAATTTCGTATTTGTGATAAATTGGTAGAAATTGTGCTAGAATCAATAATTAGAGATTAGATTGGGATCGAATTACTACGGATAGCTAGGTATTCATATCAATTGGGATTTGCAAGAGATTGGATCCCAATTTGATAGGAAGCCCTAGAAATCCGAATTGGGTTGGAGTCGGATTTTCGAAGTATCG
Organism: Scilla litardierei; assembly: GCA_030789695.1. Classification (NCBI taxonomy): domain Eukaryota; kingdom Viridiplantae; phylum Streptophyta; class Magnoliopsida; order Asparagales; family Asparagaceae; genus Scilla; species Scilla litardierei. The sequence goes on along the minus strand of CM061142.1, from coordinate 489,822,067 downwards.
GTTTGCAAGAGATTGGACCGATACCAGGATCTCCGGTTGCAATTACGTGCCGATACCCGTTTGCAAGAGATTGGACGGGTAGGAACTATCCTAATTTAGATTGTGGACCGAGTTTGCAAGAGATTGGGCTCGGTGTGCAATTGGACGATGATGTTGATCCTAATGCTAGCTTTCCTAGGCTAGGGTTTGCAAGAGATTGGACCCGACCCTAGGATTGCTATAGACCGGCAACAGCGCGAGAGCGTGAGCTTGGTTCCACATTTAGTTGCAACTAGTTCATCCAAATTCTCATTCTAGCAATTTTGATACCGACGAACCACATCTATGAAATACGGTGAGTAGCGGGGATTCCCCATTCCCTAGACGTTCTTTATTTGATTTGATATTTCGCACATTTGTCTGACGATTGTGACAGGATCGCCCAAGGCAACTCTTTCTATTCTTGAATAGCCAGGTTGATTAGGAGCAAGCACGGTCATTCGTCCTCCCTGTGTTCGATACCCGCTCGCCGCTATACCGTGCGCTTGCGGTAAAACTACAACCGTTCTTTGGGTGTACGTCCCGGAGCGATCAAGTTTTTGGCGCCGTTGCCGGGGAGGCGATTGCGTTTGATTCTTTTTCACCCTAGCTATTTCTTTCTTTTATTTTTATTTTTTTTATTACCATTATTATTTCCCCTACTATTCTTACCTAACCCTTCCACGGTACTAATCATCTCTTTGAAACTCTGTTTTCCCTGTGCATGTACACGAGATCTACGGCGGACCCCGAAGCCTTATTATTCGATCCCGAGATCGAACGTACCGCGCGGAGACTTAGAGCGGAAAGGAGACAATATCCGGAAGGGCGGTTTATGACCAACCCGGAAACTCCCGAAGAATTGGTGGCGAGGATGGCGAGAATAATTTCTATTCGCGATAGGCTTCGGCCTAAGACCTCTTCTACTACGTCATCCATTGCCGTGCCGGAGTTGGCGGCCGACAAGAACTTCGAGCTAAAGACGGGATTGGTGGTTTTGATGCAACAAGACCCATTTCATGGGAACGCTCATGAGAACCCCCACTACCACATCCAATCATTCTTGTCGAAGTGCGCCACTTTCCAAATGCCGGGGGTCCCCATCGATGCCATCAGACTGCGCCTCTTCCCCTTCACGCTAAAGGACAAAGCGCTCTATTGGCTGAGGACGCAAGCTGACGGAGTTTTCACCTCTTGGGACGGGTTGGCGGATGCATTCATTGACAAATTCTATCCACCATCCAAGACGGTGAAGATCCGGAGCGCTCTCATGTCCTTCAAGCAAGGACCACATGAGACGCTCTATGAAGCTTGGGAGCGATTTAAGGATTTGCAGCACCAATGCCCGCACCACAGTATAGAGGATTGGGAGCTAGTTCATAGCTTCTACAACGGTCTCCAACCGGGGACCAAGCAAATTATTGATGCCGCGGCGAATGGTGCAATCTTATCAAAGACTCCCGAGGAAGCTACGGCCCTAATTGAGGAGATGGCCTCAAATAACCAACAATGGGGCGATGAGCGAGGACACTCCACATCCTCCTTAAAGCCAACTAGCATCTACGAGGCAAAGGCCGTAGCGGAGCTCACGAGCAAATTCGATTCTCTCCACAAGGTGGTGGAGAGATTGGAGAAATTTATCACGGAGCCCCAAGGAAGCACATCCACCTCCGCACCGACCAACCAAATGTGCGATTGGCAAGACCAATCTCAAGTCATGTACTCGGGAGGAGAGCAAGGAGAAGGATCCTTGGAGCAAGTACAATATGTTGCGGGGAACCAAGGGTATTGGTCCAATCCGGCCGCAAGAAATCATCCGGGATTCTCCTACGCCAACAATGAAGGAGCTTTGAACCCGCCACAACAACCGCCTAATCAAGCTCGACCACCACCACCCCAACAACAATACTATCCGCCGAGGGGGCCTCCACAACAAAACTTCCAACCAAAGCAACAAGTTCCACCTTATAGGCCTCCCGGATTCAACCAAGGGTGGAGGAATCAAAATCAAAACCCTCCACAAACTCCACAACGATCCGATTTCGAAACTAGAGTGGAGGCGTTCATGGTCGAGCAAAACAAGGTGAATGCTACTTTGAAGGCGGGGCAAGAGTCTCTTAATACCGTAGTGGCTCAAATATCGGAGCAATTGGCGTTGCTCAATCGGAACACTCAAAGATTGCCGGCGCAACCGGAGCAAAACCCACGGGGCAACACAGGCCACATCAACGCCGTAGTTGCCGTTACTACTAGAGGCGGGAAGGACACCACCCCCGCTATGATTCCTACCGAGGAGGCCGTGGAGGAAAACTTGGAGCCGGTTGAGCCGGTAGTTGAGATTGAAAAGGAGAAGGAGCCACGAGACAAGGAGAAATCTAGGGCGGAGCTATTAATCGAGGAGAGGCGCTTCATGCCACCGGTCCCATTCCCCCAAAGACTAGCGAAAGCGAAAATGGAGAAAAGGCTAGCGAAATTCCTCGAGTATCTAAGAGGAGTTAGCCTCAATATCCCCTTCCTCGACGCCATCGCGGAGATCCCCACGTATGCTAAATTCTTGAAGGACTTGATTTCGGGGAGAAAGAGGAAGGAGAAGATCATGCTAGCCGAGGAGGGCTCTTGGTTCACCAAGAGAGAAAAGGAGCCGGCAAAGTTTAAAGATCCGGGGAGTTTTCGGATTCCTTGCACTTTGGGCGGCGTGCCTCTCCAAAAGGCGTTGGTCGATCTTGGGGCTAGTGTGAGTCTCATGCCCCTCTCCATGTTCTTAAAGCTTAACACCGGGACAAAGTTGAAACCCACCGACATGCGCATTCAATTAGCCGATGGCCGGATAACAAGGCCGGTGGGGATTGCCGAAGACATCCCACTTCAAGTCCCGGGTGGAATATGCTTGCCATGTGACTTCGTCATCATGGACGTTAAGGAAGAGGGAGACACCTCATTGATACTTGGACGCCCATTCCTCGCCACCGCCGGAGTTATCGTCGACGTGCGCGAAGGTACCTTAACCTTAAACGTCGGAAACATCGAGGTGGAGCTCCACATTCCCAAGGCAATGAAGCACATGCCTTACCATGAGGAGCTCGATTATATGGACCTCCTCGATGAGGTGATAGAGGAGACGATTCCTCACTCAATTGGCGCCCTTTTTGATGAAGAATTTGAAGAAGGCCCGGATCTAGGCCAAGATGAAGAGAATAAAGATGATTCCCCCGACTTCTCCGCTGATGAAGATGAAGGCGACGCTGATGTCGCAAGGATTCGAGAGCTCTGCAAGCTCTCGAAATTAGAGTCTCCAAAGAAAGCTCCGCCGGTACGGAAATCGGCGTCGCCGGTTAAGCCGTTGACCGGGGCAAATGCTAGCTTGGGGGAGCCTCCCCCCAACACCATTCGAGACAAGAGGCCTCCGAGGGAGAACGCTACGCCGCCACGTCCAAATCCAAGCGCGCTCACCGGCAAGTTTGACGGGTGCATCTCATATGCACCAAACATCCCGCATTGATTGAAAATTATAGGGGGTCGAGCTCATGACCTAAAACGAGCGCTTATCAGGAGGCAACCCGACGGTTTTTGCTTTATTTTTACCTTTTTCTTTACTTTCGTTTTAGAGATTTTTAGTGTTTTGAGTCATCCGACCAAAAATTTTGTGATAACGGGTCCTATTTTTCTTGACAGGAGAGGAGATAGGTAGATCATCATGAGGAGGATGAACGAGACGATGAGGAGCGCCCCAAGAAGGCGTTCGACGCTTAGGAGGAGCATGAAATCGACTGGAGGAATAAAGACGGAGTTTAGAGCCTAAACGAAGACAAACAGCAGAATACAAGGCTCACTCGGCCGAGTATACTAGTCACTCGGCCGAGTACAGAAGTTCGTCCGGCCGAGCCGCTCACGAACGAGGGAAGTCTGCTGTACCCAACTCTCTGTCTATTTTCCTCATTTCATTATAACTGCTACTCGGCCGAGTATATATATTCACTCGGCCGAGTGAAACGGATACCCTCCTTGGGCGAGTCATGCCGAGTAGCTTAAGTCACTCGGCCGAATGGACTTACACCACTCGGCCGAGGCTGGCAAAGCCACTCGGCCGATGCGATATCGGGGAGAAAATTTCTATTGCCTCGCTCGGCCGAGTGACCACGTCACTCGGCCGAGTCGTAACTTCTGTTATATAAGGACCGAGGGGGGGCGCGTTTTTCGAAACCGCAAAATTCCCAAATCGCCCGACCCCTCGGATTCCCCTCGCCCGATACCGCTCGTTCTCACCCCCACTCGCCCGACCAAGCCCGCGCGCGCCGCCGCTCGGCCTGCCACCGCCGGCCGACCGTCGCCGCACCCCGCCCGAGTCGCCGCCGGCAGCCCCGTCTTCGATCACCTCCGGTTCGCTTATTTTCACCATTTTCTTCTCTTTTTGCGTAGTTTTTGAGGATCCGCGTATTAATCAAACCCCTAACCCGAATCAATTCCCATATCTATCTGTTATACCCCTATTGCTCCATACATTTTGATTATTACTCGCTGATATCGCTTTTCCATGCGCAGGTTGCTTTTTGGAGCTTAGGGGAGCTCAGGGGAGCTTCTACGGGCTGCTCAGGACTTCGTGGAGGCTCGGACTTCGCACGCTTCCACTGCTTAGCACTCACGGTGTGTTTGGGTAAACTCTTTCCACTCTTTGTGCACACGCCGCACTTTTCACTTTTCGGCGCGCGCTCGGGGCCGATATGCCGCCCCGGACACGGCCGCGGTCGAAGAGAGCTTCCGCCAAGCGGAAGCGGTCGGATGATGCCGGCCCCTCCCACGAGTTGGAGGACTCTCCTCCACCGTCCCCCACACACCCCGCACACCCAGCACAGCCTGCAGGCCCCGCACACCCCGCACAGCCTGCAGTGCACCCACAGCCCGCACAGCCTCTCCCTGCCGATCCACAGCCACCACCACCGGCTCCACTGGTCGGGCCGCTCGGGATTACGTTCCGAGACGACGCACACCGCGCCGTCTTCGAGCGTATCTCCCAGCGCTCGATCGTACCCTCCAGGTTTGCACACCTCGCTGACCTAGGACGCCTGGGGGTACTTGAGGGGATGCTCACGTTGTACGACAACGTGGGCTGGCGAGATTTTTTCCAGGTGTCGGCGGATACTTTTACCCGCCCGACACTTGAGGTTTTGAGTTCGATCGCCCGGACCGATGAGGGATGCTCATTTAGGTTCATGGATCGAGAGTGCCAGGTCACTCTCGATATGATGAGAGCGTTCTTCTCATGGCCCGCAGTCCCCGGAGCCGATCGCGGTTACGGCCATACCCACATCCCCCCACCTTATTTCGACGACGGTGCCTTCTGGGCCCGGATCACTGGCCACCACGCCGCCTTTGACCCTAGTAGGGCCAAGGCCTCGGCCATTGTCCACCCCTGCCTACGCATTGCCCAGCGCCTTATGGCGACCACCTTTTTGGCCAGATATGAGCCGGGCACGATGTCTACGCCAGAGCTTTACATGCTCTACGCGATGACACGTCCCAGAGCTCTATCTAGGGATGGAGATGAGCTTGTCCCCGCCGTCGTGATCGACATTGCGGCTTGGTTTTTAGATCGTATCATTGTGTCGGTGGGCGCTCGCTCACCGATATACTGCGGCGGTCTGATCACCCTGCTTACCATGATGACCGGCGAGGACTTACCTGACGACCTGCGACGCGTTCCGGGCCCCACTTCCTTGTCGATAGACGTTATGGCCCGGATGAAGATGCTGCGTCCGCATGGTGAGCGTCATTGGGTCTGGTTGCACGGCCCTTTCGGTGCCGACTACATGATTCTCCCGAGCCCAGCTCGGACCCAGATTGCACCGGCCCACGTTGACTGGCTCCCAGCGATGGATGTCATCATCCCCGCTGTGTACGTGCTCGAGGCCGAGGAGGCCGAGCAGGCCCACGCTGCCCAGGCTGCTCCCGCAGACCCTGCTGTACACCCTGCCGAGCCTGCTGCCGACCCCGTCGATCCTGTGGCCCCTCAGCTTGTTCCTGACGTTTCCACTGCTCCTGACACTTCTGTCCCCACTTCTGTCAGTGTCGAGAGTACTTTTGCTGAGCCCACTTCCACCACTGTCACCACTTCCGAGGCTGTCCCCACCACTCCCGCTGCCACCTCTGGCCCTCTGTCCGTGGAGCCTCTTTGCTCCGCACTCCCCGAGCGCCCGCCGACCTTTGTCGAGAGTGGAGCGCCCTCGTTTGCCACGGTCGTGGAGACCATGGCTAGCATGATCTCCGCTGGGATTGCGCCTTTTGGTCCACACGGTTCCGCCCCAGCGGTAGAGTCCTCTGTCTCCACAGCCGCCGTATTCTCCGAGAGCGGCATGGCGTCTGTCCACACTTCTGGGCCACTGACCTCTCTTGCCACCTCGTTGCCTCTTTTGCACGCCTCCTTTGCTGCCGCTGCCTCTACTTCTCACCAGCCGGTGCCCCGGCCTCACACTGAGGCCATGCCCACATTTGCTGGCGCGGCACCTTTTGTCCCCTTCCCTGCTGAGCCCGTTACATACTCCACTCGCGTACGCCAGCCCCGCCCCGCGCAGCCTAGACCGGTGAGTCCCTCTGCACCACCCCCGCCCGACACTGTACTGCAGAGCATACGTGCTCTTGAGTTGGCGGTGAGTGGTATTAGAGCTGACCTTAGGACCCTGTCCTCCACCGTCTCTACGATGGCTGGACGCTCTGCCCTGATCCCTCAGATCCACTACTGCCTGACACAGATCTTAGAGCGTCTTCCTCGCGTACCACCACCCACCCAGCAGGTTCCCACTCACACTGCCACACACCCTAGACCTGCTTCCACTTCCACGCCCACCCCAACTCAGCAGCCTACACCACCACCACCTCCGCCTCAGGACGGAGACGGCGCAGCACCACCTTCCTAGGCACCCTTGATGCCATCGTTTCCTTTTGCCGTTGTGCTGCCCGTTTCTGCTGGGTCCTGATGCCCTTTTTGACCACCCCCCTCCCCTCACTTTTTTGTGATTCTCATTTGCCGTTTCTTTATATATCTTTTTTGGGAGAGAGGGAGAGCTTTTGGTGACCCATTTATACTCGTATCACTCATATCTGTGCATGCATCATATCCGCATCATATTTTCGTTTCTTTATTTTTCGATTTATTATCTTTTTTCTTTCCATCATGCATGCATCCTCACTTGCCCCTCTCATTACTTGTCTCTCTGTGTGCCACACTTTGCACATTGAGGACACTGTGCACTTTAGCTTGGGGGAGTGAGTTCTCACGTTCTTTTTCGATTTGCCACCTTTATTTTTAGTTTTTCACACCGTTTCTTTTCACTTTTGCACTCATTTTTCTTTATTTTCTTTCATTTTGCCATGCATCACGTTTTTCTTATTTCTCTGTGTGCCGCATTGCATAGTTTTATTTTTCTTATCTTTATTTCTTTCCTTTTTTCATCTCATGCTAGAGATGAATTTTCTGTGATGATGTCTACGAGGAGTTAGCTTATTCTATATGCATGCTATATTTGTCATGTCTTAGATTTTATTCCTGATATCATATGCTATGACTTGCTTTGCATCTAGAATAGTAACCCACACTTTCTCCGCATGAAAATGGATGAAGTTTTATTATTAACTGAGCCTGAATATTCATATGTATGCTATCACAGAAAACACACCAAGATTCACGCATTGAATGCCTATATCTGGAGTACCGATTTCTTTTCCTATATCACTTCTATATGCATGAATTGTACACTTCACTTCGGGATGATTGAATGATGTTAGCTATGATATATCTGGATTAGTTAGCTTTTTTGTGATCGAAACTGAGTAGATTAGATTACCCTGCTGAAGTTGTCGTGCATGTCTTATAGAGTGAACCGAGAGTTATATATATTTCTTTCTCCACAAATCTTGAACATCATTTCTCTACTTTTAAAAAATCATTGGTGAATCTCCCCTTAGTGATTCTATTTTATGGCATTTCCCCCGCTATTTATTCCTAGCTCCAAATCCCTTCTTCCAAAAAAAAATATATATATATAAAGAGAGAAAAACATACTTGTATATCATTATCTCTCTCTGAGTTGGGATCATTGTGTATATATTGCTTATTGAAAAAGAGAAAAAAAAAGAAAAAAAAGAGAAAAGAGGAAAAATCCTCAATAAAAGATCCCATCTCACTTTCTTTCTTTCTTCTTTCTCTTCTTTGCTTTTGGAGCTATATAAAAATGGGGATGTAAATATTTTTGTGCCACCACGCTTATAGATAAGCTTGGGGGAGGGGATCCATTGATGTGTGAGAGAGTGACTACTTGACATCGCACGCCAACCTAGGCTAAGTAATATTCTATACTCGGAGAGATTGTTTCTAGCTTCACGAAATCCAGAAATCTAAGCCTAGCGTTCATTTCATGAAATCCAAACTTTTCCATTCTCTCTATTCTATAGTGTGATACTCTTATACTCCAGATAGAAAGCGTTCAATTGAAAAGTGTGTGATCTGTGATTTGTATACCGCTTTAAATGATTCAGGCAATGTTGATTTTAAGATCATTCCGTTCTTCATGATTATATCATTGTTCGTGGGTTTTCTATTTCTATTTGCACTATTATACTATGATATCAAAATAAGATTCCTTGACATGTATTTCTCATTCGATGCATGCTATAAGAGTAAGTGAAACCCACGTCCTGAGAAAATGATCTAGCACCCTACCTCTTCGCTTCTTTCTTTCGTCTTTATTTTCATTTGGTTTTCATTCTTCTTCGTTTTTCATTTTTTTTCGTTTTTCGCCGTTTTCGTTTTCCGAATCCACCGGGTTCGCCTTTTACTTATCTTCCTCGAGGACGAGTAAGAGGCAAGCTTGGGGGCTTTTGATCACTCCATATTTTACACCTTTTTCCCGTGGATTTGCATGCCATTTAGATCGCCCAAATCATGTTTTTCACGATATATCGACGATATTGCGATGCTTTTCACGATTTGTTGTTTTTGTCGCATTTCAGGTGATTTGGCGCGATTTGGAGTGATCTCGAGACGCGCTTACTCTACACGGCCACCGACGACCTCCCCGAGGGATATTTTACTGTTGGAGAGGAGCGGAAGAAGAATGGACGTCGCAGGAGCGACGAGGAGGCCAAAACAATCAGATTGGGCATTTTTTATGTCCCACTCGGCCGAGTGGAGGAGCCACTCGGCCGACCAGCGAGACACTGCTCGGCCGACCCGTTCAGACACGTTTTCCATGTGTACTCGGCCGAGCGACGGAGACCACATCGGCCGAGTGACGATACCACGTCCGCCCGAGTGGCGCCCAGACGAAGGCCCTCAAAAAGATCGAAGTTACTGTTTTTCGGCCACCTGAGCTTCAGAAGACCCACTCGGCCGAGTGGTAAACCACGTCCGCCCGAGTGCAGTGAAGCCATCGGCCGAGTGACGACAACTCACTCGGCCGAGCCGCCTCCGAACTGAAGACCCTTGAAGCCCCCGACTTACTGGAAAATGACAGGGTTTTCACTCGGCCGAGCGACTTTTGTCACTCGGCCGAGTGCGATGCGCTGCCTGTAGCGAAATTTGCGGAAAACAGGCTGTGCAGGGGCGTTTTGGTCGGGATTTTTGGACGATTTTTGGGGCTATTTAAGCCCTGTTTTTACCCTAGTTTTAGGAGCCATCTCTTAGATTTTTTGCAGCTTTTTGAGATTACTTTTTAGCTTTATTATTTTGTGATTGGAGAAGAGAAAAACTTGGATTTTTGTTGGATTAATTGAAGAACTACTTTGGTTTGCATCTCTCTTCCCCAAAAACTCTATTTTTATTGTTTATATCATTGTTGTGATGAATTCCCTTGTCTATTTCATTGATTATTTTTGTGCTATTGCTATGATTTGTGAGTAGTCTCCACGTCTTGGGGCGTGGGGATGAACCCTACAAGCCCAATTTCGTATTTGTGATAAATTGGTAGAAATTGTGCTAGAATCAATAATTAGAGATTAGATTGGGATCGAATTACAACGGATAGCTAGGTATTCATATCAATTGGGATTTGCAAGAGATTGGATTCCAATTTGATAGGAAGCCCTAGAAATCCGAATTGGGTTGGAGTCGGATTTTCGAAGTATCGGTTTGCAAGAGATTGGACCGATACTAGGATCTCCGGTTGCAATTCCGTGCCGATACCCGTTTGCAAGAGATTGGACGGGTAGGAACTATCCTAATTTAGATTGTGGACCGAGTTTGCAAGAGATTGGGCTCGGTGCGCAATTGGACGATGATGTTGATCCTAATGCTAGCTTTCCTAGGCTAGGGTTTGCAAGAGATTGGACCCGACCCTAGGATAGCTATAGACCGGCAACAGCGCGAGAGCGTGAGCTTGGTTCCACATTTAGTTGCAACTAGTTCATCCAAATTCTCATTCTAGCAATTTTGATACCGACGAACCACATCTATGAAATACGGTGAGTAGCGGGGATTCCCCATTCCCTAGACGTTCTTTATTTGATTTGATATTTCGCACATTTGTCTGACGATTGTGACAGGATCGCCTAAGGCAACTCTTTCTATTCTTGAACAGCCAGATTGATTAGGAGCAAGCACGGTCATTCGTCCTCCCTGTGTTCGATACCCGCTCGCCGCTATACCGTGCGCTTGCGGTAAAACTACAACCGTTCTTTGGGTGTACGTCCCGGAGCGATCATACCCCCATCGCAGTCGTCAGGTGGACGGCTGCTCAAGCACCAACCCACTTGCAAGGCATCGAGGCTACCCCTCGACGCGGATCCGACCGAGGCCGAGCGCGACCCAGCCGAGGCCGAGCGTGACCCACCGAGCCGAGGCTTCTCCTCAGCTCCCCGAAGGCAGAGGATCGACGCTACCCGGGGACTCCCCCGTCTGCGCCCGACCCTCCTTCCTCCCACGCCAAGATCAAGCGGGCTCGATGATCCCAAGGGACCCCCAAGTCGGCCCCTTGACCACGTTGACCACACAGCCGACGGTCAACGAACTGTGGTGAGAAAACACCCGTAAACATCTGGCACCGTCTGTGGGAACGTACAACACCCACGTAAAACAACCACACCGACAATGACACGGCTCCACCCCACGTGGTGGAGAAGAGGCGCGGCCCCGGTGATTGGCACTGACCAACACCGTGGCAAGCGGAGCGAGGCCGTGCCTCCCGGGCACGCGAACCGGGCGGCGAGCTTGGATCGTGCAGAGGACAGTGTTGAGGAGAACGACGGCCTACCGTTAGCTTCCCGGGGCAGTAGGATCGAGAGAACACGGGAAAAGCCGGGATCGAGCGAAGTGCTGGTGGTATCCCTGATCGTAGATACCTCTGTGGTGCGGCGGCTGCTAGTTGACACCGGCAGCTCGTGCGACATCCTCTTCACATCGACTTTGGAGAGGATGGGGCTGCGTGGCGAAGACTTGGAGCCATGCACGGGGCCCGTGGTGGGTTTCACAGGGCACTCTGCACCTTTCATCGGGGCGATCCACCTCCCGGCCACGCTTGGGGAGCACCCGATTCGGTGACGCTGACGGTGGAATTCATTGTGTTGAAGGTCGGCTCAGCGTACAATGGGATCATCGGCCGCCCCCTCCTCAACACTATCGATGCGGTGGTCTCGACGCTCCACCGGATAATCAGGTTTCAGACCCCAAGGGGGGTCGGGCAAATCAACGGCGACACGAAGGGAGAGAAGATCTGCTACCACCTGACAGACGAGAAGGTCGTCCGGGGGCCTGGCGATCCAATGTCCTCACTCGACCTGAGGCATGGACCGAGACCCACCCCTGTGGAAGAACAAGAGCAGATCCCCATCACGAACGTCGAGGGGAGATTTGTCTCCATTGGGTCAGGGCTGGATCCTAACTCGAAGCGCAAGCTGGTTGAATGCCTGGAGGCTAACCTGGACGTCTTCGCGTGGTCGACCGAGGACATGCCTGGTGTTGATCCGCAGGTGATCGTTCACCGATTGAACGCCGACACCAACTTCAGACCCGTCCGGCAGAAGAATCGAAACCTAGGTGGCAAAAAGATGAAGGCAGCCTCTGATGAAGTAGAACGACTCCTCGACGCCGGTTTCATCCGAGAAGTCTGGTACCCCAAATGGCTGTCCAACATGGTAACGGTCAAAAATCCCAACGAGAAGTGGCGAATGTGTGTGGATTTTAGCAACCTCAACAAAGCCTGTCCCAAGGACAGCTATCCACTACCGCGGATCGACCACCTCGTAGACAGCGCCTCGGGATACGAGATGCTCAGCTTTATGGATGCCTACTCTGGGTACAACCAGGTCCAGATGGATCCTGATGATGAAGAGATGACGGCTTTCACGACGGACCGAGGGACCTTCTGCTACAAAAAAATGCCCTTTGGATTGAAGAACGCGGGGGCAACCTACCAAAGAATGGTCAACAAGGTGTTCGACTCCCAGATAGGAAGAAACCTGGAGGTCTACGTCGACGACATGCTGGTGAAATCGAAGGATCCTGCTGACCATATCGCCGACCTAAGGGAAACCTTTGAACGGCTACGAAAGTACAATATTCGGCTCAATCCCGCGAAATGCACGTTCGGGGTGAGATCCGGCAAGTTCCTGGGATTCATGATCACCAATCACGGGATCGAGGCCAACCCCGACAAAATTGAGGCACTGATCAACATGCAGGAGCCGACAACCATCAAGGAGCTGCAGAAGTTGAATGGCCGCATCGTCGCCCTCGGGCGACTTCTGTCTCGGTCGGCGGAAAGATCTCTCCCGTTCTTCAAAACTCCGAGGAAGGCCATCGCCGCGCCAGTCGACGAGAGGAAGACAATACCATGGGATGAGGACTGCTCTCGTGCATTTTCCGATCTCAAAGAGTACCTCCGCAGCCCACCACTCCTCTCCAAGCCACAAAAGGGGGAGTCGTTGAGCCTCTACTTAGCCTGCACGATGGAAGCGGTGAGCTCGGTGCTGATCCGGGAGGATGACGGGGTGCAGAGGCCGGTATACTACACTAGTCGTGTCTTGAAAGACGCCGAGGGGAGGTACACACCAATGGAGAAGTTAGCGTACGCCCTCGTCCTCTCAGCCAGGCGGCTACGACCCTACTTCTAGGCTCACACAATACTGGTCATAACCGATTCCCAGTTGGAACAGAACCTTAAGAGGTTTGACCGCATGGGAATGATGCTGAACTGGGGGGTCGAGTTGAGCAAATTCGACCTGTGATTCAAGCCACACACGACCATCAAAGGGCAGGCCCTAGCTGATTTCATCGCCGAGTGTACCATAGAAGAAAGGACCCTCACGCCGGGAGACATCTCGGTAACGGTAACAAACCAACCTTTGTACTTACTTATGACTGATATCAACTCGGCTGGCCACTCAGGCGACCAGGACACATGGATTATTCACGTGGACGGCTCGGCGACCCGGGCGGGGAGCGGGGCCGGGATCACGATTCGATCTCCCGAGGGGAACGTCGTCGAATACGCGCTTAGGTTCGAGTTCCCAGACACCAACAACGTGGCCGAGTATGAGGCCGTGATAAACGGCTTGAGGCTGGCCCGAGAACTCGGAGCTGAGTACGTACTGCTCCTTAGCGACTCGAAGCTCATCATCAACCAGCTGCAAGGGAGCTACGAGGTGCACGAAGAGACGATGCAGGGCTACCTGGCCACAACCAAGACTGAGATGTCCAAATTCAAAAGGGCCGAGACCCTTCACCTCCCACGGTCAGAGAATGCCCAAGCAGACGCTCTATCCAAGCTTGCTTCCTCCTCACCCAGGGAGTTGGGTCGCACCGTTTATATAGAAAACCTCAGGAGCCCCAGCACGGAAGAGAAGGAGGTGATGGCGATTGATGGAGACCCCACCTGGATGGACCCAATCATCCGATACCTCACCCATGGGGAAACACCAACCGATGTGGAAGAATGTCGAACCTTGGAGAGGAAGGCGCTCCGGTATGTGATGCATGAAGGAGCCCTCTACAGAAGACGGTGGACAAAGACGGACGTCCTCCCCTACCTTAAGTGCCTCGGCCCCCAGGAAGCTGACTACATCCTCAGGGAAGTGCATGAGGGGACCTGCGGGAACCACCATGGAGGCACAACGATCACCCAGAAGATCTTGAGGCAAGGATACTACTGGCCGACCCTGATACACGACGTGACAGAGTACGTCCAGAGCTGCCAGGAATGCCAAAGGTTCGCCAGCACCGGGACAATTCCCCCTTCAAAGCTTGTCCTAATCATCAGCCCAATACCTTTTGCGAAGTGGGGTCTCGATATCCTGGGACCGTTCACGGCGGGCCGAGGGCAAAGGAAATACCTGATCGTGGCCGTGGACTACTTCACCAAATGGATCGAAGCCGAACCTCTAGCCTTAATCACCTGGAAGAAGGTAAAGAGCTTCGTATGGAACTCCATCATCTCCAGATTCAGAATCCCCCGTGCCATCGTCATAGACAATGGAAAGCAATTCGACTCAGCTGGGTTTAAAGACTTCTACGTCGAATGGAAGATCAAGCTACTCTTCGCCTCGATGGCGTACCCCAGACCAACGGGATGGCGGAGGCCGCCAACAAATGCATCATAGAACCCCTCCGCAAGAAAGTAGAAGGCGCCGAAGGGAAGTGGCCTGAAGAGCTTCCCGGGATACTCTGGTCTTACCGTACGACCCACAAACAAGCCACGGGTGAGACCCCATTCATTCTCACCTATGGCGCCGAAGCAGTGGTCCCAGTCGAGGTGGGCGAGGAGTCCCTCCGCATCCGACATTTCGACGAAGAAAGAAACACCGAGGGTTTGGAGCTCGGCCTGGAGCTCCTGGGTGAACGACGAGAACAGGCCTTGGCCACCATCATCCGCCAGAAGCAAAAGGTGGCGCGTTACTATAATTCCCGCATCAAGGGGCGAAGTTTTCGCCAAGGGGATTTTGTCCTTAGAAAGGCGGTCTTCTTTCCAGAGGTCGCGCGCAAAGGGAAGCTGGCAGCCAAGTGGGAAGGTCCCTACCGGGTGATCGAAGTTCTAGGACCCACTACCTATCGGCTAGCGAACTCGGAGGGAAAGACCCTCACCCATTGCTGGAACGCCGAGCATTTGCGCAAATATTACCAATAAAGCCTACAAGATCGCCCGCGAATGTAACTCTTTTCTTCCCCATTGCTCAATAAATTGGTTTGATCCTGCTTTCTTCTTATAGCATGGCCGTAAAAAACCTCATGGAGAGGGGAGACCTTGCCAAGGGAGTGTCCGGGTGGCACCTCGCAAAGACAAGGGACGACCCCCAAACAGGCTGGTCCCCCCTCCACGATTTGCCTGGTCGGAAAACTCCCCGGGGCCGAACCTCGGAGTGGGCCGACCACTAGGCGAGGGTAGCCTTCCCAGCGAACGAAACGACTCGAACCGGCCGTAAGGCTGGGGGCAACTCCCCCAGTGGACCGGCGAACCGACCGATCGTGAGGCCAGGGGCAGATCCCCTGGCGGGTCGGTCGAAAGGACGACCTCAGAGGTCGACCTCATCGGCTAGTCGCAAGACATGGGGTCGCTTCCCAGGCCGAATAGTCAACGGACCCGGGGGTAACTCTCCCGATACGACTGCACATTAACCGAGCCAATGGCAACTCCCTCGGCCCGTCGGCACGCCGACCAAGCCGGGGAAACTCCCCCGATACGGCTACACGATAACCGAGCCAAGGGCAACTCCCTCGGCCCGTCGGCACGCCAACCAAGCCGGGGCAACTCCCCTGATATGGCTGCATGATAACCGAGCCGAGGGCAACTCCCTCGGCCTGTCGGCACGCCAACCAAGCCGGGGGCAACTCCCCCGATACGGATGCACGATAACCAAGCCGATGGCAACTCCCTCGGCCCGTCGGCACGCCAACCAAGCCGGGGGAAACTCCCCCGATACGGCTGCACGATAACCGAGCCGAGGGCAACTCCCTCGGCCCGTCGACACGCCAACCGACCCGGGGGACAACACCCCTGGCAGGAGCGCCGACTCTTCTCCGCTAGAACTCAAAAGAAGGCTCCACCCCAAGGGAGGAGGTAAGCAATAGCAAGCAAGGAAAAGGCCCTTTACTTTCGAAAGATACGAGGGGCTACACCAAAAGCCCTGGTCCTGAAAAACTTAAGGACCATGCTACGGATCTAAACACTCCCTCACTCGTCACCTTGGGGGACCCCTTCAAGACCGCCAACGGGAGAAGCGCCGGACTGCTCCGGGATCTCTTCCTCCTCATCGGAGTACGCTTGAAGTTCATCGAAGTTGATCCCCGCAAGCGGGAACCTCTTTCGAACCTCGGCTTGGCAGCGGACGAATACCTTCTCAAACGCCAAGGACAAGGCCTTAGAGGTGAAGGAAAGGGCGTATTCCGTCACGGCATCCTGGGCAACCTTAGCAAGTTCCACATCCTCTAGCTCACGAATCCGACCCTCGAGAGTGGCCACCTGTCGTTGGTGATTAGATCAGATCATCTCGATCTCTTTCGATCTCGCGTTAAGATGGGATAGGAAGGCCCTCTCACGCTCTTACGCTGCCTCCAGCAGGACATTGAGTTCATGGGCATCGGCCGTGATGAAAGGGGCCGGATCGGCACCTGCCTCAGCTGCCGCGCCAGAGGCTGCGGTGAGCGCGGCAATTCGCTCCTCGGCCTTGGACTTCCCGACCAGAGCTAAGGCTTTTTCCTGGTCCGACTTCTCCAGGGCAGAGGAAAGCTCGGCCACGCGAGACTCCATGGATTTCACGAGCGCCATGGACAAGTGATCGGCCTCCTCCTCGCCTTCCCGGGCCCCGGGAACTGGCGCCGCGTCCGCCTTAGCCTTGGAGAGAGCCAAAAATTGGCGCCTCATCGAAAGCCCAATAGAGGATATCTACACAAGAGAGGCGGGAGTAAGTTGAAGATAGCAGCAAAAAACTGGGTTAGGGAAGAAACCCCACCTGTTGGCCGACCTGAACCACGAAAGCGGCCAGACGATCGCCACTGACCTCGTCCAAAGCAACTCGGTCCGAGGAGAGACTGCAGTTCTCAGCCATCCGTGCCGCCACACTGCAGCCGGAAAAGACCGACTCACCCGCTCCTACGGGGAAGCGGGGACGGAGAAGATCCTCCTCCCCCGGAGGTAAATCCGTAGGGGCGGAGCGGAACGCACCCAGATACCGCTCGTATATATATGGAAGAGGGCCTGGCTGCGGAGACGAGGGGCCAGCCCATGGCCAAACCGCCTCGGCCGAGGGTGGCAGATCCCGGCACTTGGGCAATGAAGCGCTAACCTCCCCGGTGAGAGTGCGAACCTTCTTAGAGACGCCATGCTGGGAGGAGGAGGGGACCTTCCTCTTCAACTTCTCGGCACCGACCGCCGGGCGGTCAACACGTTGTTTCTTCCGGACCGCCAGCACATGATCCCCTCTCCGAGAGGTGGGGTCCGGAATCCCGACTTGAGGAGGAAGGGCAGAAGAACTGGAGGAAAACCCACCTGCGCAGGGGAAAGTCATCATCAACCAACCCTATCAGCAACAGAACAGTGGCCACCGAGCATTATCTCCGGAGCGATGAAGGACGGCAAAACTCACCAGCGGGCCACGTGGTCTTCCGCAGATTGAGGTCAGAAAAGAGAACGGTGACTTTCCGATCGCCCGACGGGATCGCCAACAGGGCCTCCACGGTCTTGAGTTCAGCCGTAGTCGGGTCACCCAGCTCCAGGGCCAGCATCACGTCGGCGCTCCAGTGAGTTGGGAAATCCATATCCGACGGGCCGACAACGAAGAGATACTCCTCCTTCCAGAGCTTGATGGAGCTCGGCAGCCCCAGTATCAGGCTCTTCGAGGGCCGAGCGCTAATGTAAATCCAGGCCCCCGACTGATGGCAGCTCAGATGATAAAATTGGGAGAAGAGTCGGAGGGAGGGGACCACCCCCTTCTGAAGGCAGAGCATGGCGAACCCGATGACGAGCCCGATCGCGTTGGGGCAGAACTGGCATAAGGCCACACGATGAGCACGCGGAAACTCAACGATGAAAGGATGAAGGGGGAACCGAAGCCCGAATCGGAAGCATACCTCATACACCCCGACCGCCTTCGGAACCAGAAAGCAGATCCGCTCGTTAGGCTCAGGGGCCCGGATGGAGTATCGGTGGAGAAGATAGCGGGCGCGCAAATCTCCGGCGGAGGTGGCACAGAAGGAAGAAGGACATCCCAGAACCTCTGGAGGCACCCCCGAGGGGTCACCCCCCTGACTGCCGACCACCGAGCCGTGGCTATCAGACGAGTCGAGGTGGAATGCATCCTCTGGACGACCCGAACCGGGGGCAGGAGAAGACGACATGACGAGGAGCTGGAGCAGGATTAGAAAAAGGAGATGCTGAAGGAAAATCTGGCCACGTTTGACCAACGAATGGCGGCGCTTCGTTCCTGGTGCCCTTTGAATGACCCTGTGCACGGTGGAGATGAACGCAAGGGGCACGTGGCGACATCAAGATGGCGGCGACGCTTCGAAAACTACACCAACAGAAGTTCAAACGGAACGGTAATAATGAAATTCATTTAATGGCGGAGCCTCGACTGACGCACCCATCGGATCATAAAAGAGTCACATCACCCGAGCCGCATCGACGGAAGCCAAACGGCCCGGACGATGGGGGCAATTGTTACGACTAATTTGGACCAGCCCGAATTACAATGGCCCACGGCCCAACCTCAAAGGAGGTGCCCACTAGAGAAGACGGGCCCGCCCGGAAGGGCCCACGGACGGGGCTGAAGGCCTAGCCACTTCACCCTCGAGGGCACCTGACTAGCCCCCATTCGGCCCGATTAACCGCCCCTCGGAATCCGCGATCCCATAATGGCCATTAACGGACCCGTTAATGGGCCACCTCTCCACTACGCACGAGTGGGAGGAGGCGGAGGCGGATCATGGGGACGTGAGAGGAGGCGGGACGTGGGGCAATCACGAGGGACCCTATAAGGGGAAGGCCAGGACGACGGAGAGGGGGATCGAGACTCAGGTAATCAACAGAGAGGTACTCCATCAACGAACTAGGCATTCGCCACTCCATTTCCTCCCTCCCCCAAACTCGCGCCGCCTGGGTTGACGTTCCGGCTTCCTTACAAGACGGATCTCCCCCGCCGAGTATCCCTTCAGACCTTGATCTGACTTAGGCATCGGAGGGGATTTGGCCGGAACCTAGGTCTGGCCTCCCTGACGAGTTTTCTCATCTGTCCAGGAAGAAGATATCCGAGACGCCGAGGCTACCCCTCAGCATCGGTCGGCTACCCCCATCCCAGTAGTCAGGTGGACAGTTGCTCAAGCACCAACCCACTTGCAAGGCGCCGAGGCTACCCCTCGACGCGGATCCGACCGAGGCCGAGCACGACCCAGCCGAGGCCGAGCGTGACCCACCGAGCCGAGGCTTCTCCTCAGCTCCCCGAAGGCAGAGGATCGAAGCTACCCGGGGACTCCCCCATCTGCGCCCGACCCTCCTTCCTCCCACGCTGAGAACAAGCGGGCTCGGTGATCCCAAGGGACCCCCAAGTCGGCTCCTTGACCACGTTGACCACACAGCCGACGGTCAACGAACTTTGGTGAGAAAACACCCGTAAACAGTGTTACTGAAGCTTGAAGCTTGAAGCTTGAAGCTTGAAGCAACATGGATACTTGGCTATAGTTGGAATTCGTTGTCATTGAAACAACCCAAATCTTGAAGCAACCTAGATACTTTGGCTATAGTGGGAAGCTTCAACCTATAGCAACCTGGAAGGTTGAAGCAACATGTATACTTGGCTATAGTGGGAATTTGTTCTTGGATCTTGGTTATAATGGGAAGCTTTAAGTAACTTGGATACTTGGTGGCATTGAAGCTTGACCCAATCTGTTGAAGAATTTGTCATGTTTGATATTGAGAATTTTGTAAGAATCTGTTGTATTTGTTGAACAATTTTGCTAGAGTCTGTTTAAGAATCTATGAAAGAATTTGTTTGGAATCTATAGGTATTCTTTTTTGTGTATTTTTTGTTTGCAACAATCAGATCTTAGAACAAAGATATGAAACTACAGCTTGACATATATACAACAGAAGCACTTGGCAGCAACACAACCTGTGTATTCATCAAGAACTGGCACCACAACCAAAATTTTTTTTATATCACATCCAGTAGATAATTTTTATATCATATCAAGTAAATCTTTATACATCACTTTTACACATTTTCTGTTTCTCCACCAATAAAGTAGTCATTATTCAAGAAATAACAAGCCTGGGTTTTTCGTTTGTATAAGTTCAAATTCCTGTCAGTTTGACATTTACAGCTTTCATCTTGCTTTCCATTTAAACATTGCTTTCACAAAAGCAAACTCTTGATAATTTCCTGCATAAGTTCAGATTCTTTGCAGGTTGACATTTACAGCTTCCTTCTCGCTTCCCACACAAACAGTGCTTCTACAGAAACTAAAACTCATGATAAATTTCCAGCTTTGCTTCTAGCTTCCAACTTCCATACAAACATTACTATCCAAACAAACAGTGCTTCCAACTAGCACTTCCATACACAGTAGCTTGCAATGTATAACTCCCAACATTTTCTCTGTATCACTCCCACACAGAATCTTCCATTCACCTCCAGCTTGCAATGTTTTCAAGAGGGATTTCAAGCTGCAAGGCAACATGCTAAAAATCAATTATTTCACTTTAATTTTTACTGTCGTTTAAACTTAGAGTATTGAATATTGTAAGGGAGGAATATTTTAAATGAACCATGCCCTTAGGGCACGTGTTAAATCTGGAGGGACGTGTTAACTCTGGAGAGAACTAAATTTTGATGGGAACTAAATTTTTTGGGGAAAACTAATTCTCTTGGGTGAACTAAATTTTTTTGGAAATTAAAATTGATTGGGGGGACCAAATTATACTTATTGTGTTTTAATTTGTTGTTCATTTAAAAGTAGGTGATTCAAGATTTTGAGTGATAAATATTTTAAAATTTTGGTGGAAGTAAATTTTTTGGAAATTTAAAATTATAGGGAGGAACTAAATCTATATGTAATCAAATTTTTGGATGGAACTTTTGGGGTAACTAGATCTGGTTGGAATTAATTTTTGGGGTCAACTAATTTTTTGAGGGGAACTAAATTCTCTTCGGAAACTAAATTTAGCGGGAAACTAAAATTTTTGGAAAGTGAAAATTTAGCAGGAAAAACCCTAAAATTTTGGAGCGAAACTAAATTTGGAGGGTACTAAATATTGGGAGGAACTATGATTTTTGGGAAGAACTAAATTCCTTGGGATGAGCTAAATTTTCGAGGGAACCCAGATTTTGAGGGGGGAATATCCAAAATGAGCCGTGCCCTATGGGCACGGGTTATGACTAGTGTGTGTGTGTGTGTGTGTGTATATATATATATATATATATATATCCTACTAGAGCTTACTAGGATAAGCTGACTATGACAAACAGGTTGATAGAAGATCGTTGAGATTTAATCATGGGAAATCAACGGTTGAGATGAGAGTTTGTGAAAATTTTAGGAGGGAAAACTTTTGTATTTTGGGGGAAATTTTTGGAGAAATAAATCTTCATTTAATTTTGTGAAATTCGAGATCGTTGAATTTAGGAGGTCTTGGAATTTGAACAACCATGCATTAATGTGATTTAATTTACAATATTTATAACAAAAATAAGGAAAAGTAATATATTCAATGAATTATATGTTGCCTATTCAAATCATCCTTATCTATCCGGGTATTTGACTACATCGAGAAAAAAATAATACACCTACAAATGGGATAACAGAACGTCGTAATTAATATACTCACGATGGGCCCACATGACGTCATTATTAGGGCGTCCGCGACAAAGGCACCCCCGCTAAAATTTTTACGCTATTTTGTTGTTCTGCTAAATTTTTTTACGCTATTTTGTTCTTCCGCATCGAAGGCGTCCACGCCGAATTTGTTGTTCTATGCTAATTTGGTGTTCAGCGTTGAATTTGTTGTTCCGTGTCGAAGGCGCCTATGCCGAATTTGCTGTTCCGTGCCGAAGACGCCCGTGCCGCTAAATATTTTTACGCTAATTTGTTGTTTTTAAATTTTGGCCGTGGAAATAATTTTTTGGGGAACAAAGATTTCGCAGGGGAAAATCTTAAGTGAACCGTGCCCGCGGGCACGGTTCATGACTAGTGTGTGTATATATATATGATATATGTGTGCGTGTGTATGAGGGGAGGGGTGATTAAAGATTAATAATGTCATATATATCTTAATGTTAATTAATCCAAACACATCAAAGTTTAGATTGAATTAAGTCATGGAATGGTAGCGTACTTGATGTCCATATGTAGATAAACGAAGTCATACTCAAAGAGAGGCTATCCTTCAGTCGCAGTACTGCTGTTCTACATAGTGAAGTGCTGATCTAATAAAATAATCAACAAATCTTGACTACAACAAAAAACTAGATCAAAATTAGATTGTTGTGCATACATTAAGTAAGATATACTGATTAATGACTACACTAGGATACAAATCAGAACTAGGCTTGTAGGGTATGATATTAGTCATGACAGTTGTATGAAACATAAAACTACGTCAACAACTACTCATACTAAGCCCAACCCTCTCATGCTAGCTTACTACGACTACTACTCTCAGACTCTCTTACCTCAACTCAACCATACTAATCACCATCACGCTTGGCAAGTCCAGTCACTCACCTATCCCTCATTGGGGCTGCCACTGAGGTGATGATAGGTGAAGTACAAAAGGAGCCAAGGCAAAGAGTGAAGAGGAGCACTCTCATTAACCCCAGCCTGGAGTTTGATGAGTCCATACCGGGCGTTGAAATTCAAACCACTTTCATGATCAAGAAAAGGGTTGGGTAGTAATAAGAACTTTGCACAGATATTGAGGAGATGTGTGGAAGCAGAAGGAAATAGTGTGAGTTAGGGTTGTGGCCGTAGGTGCAGTAGCAATAACTTTGTGGTCGAAAACAGCTAGTAGTTGGAGATAGTGGACAAGGAGACACATGATAGTAGTGCAGTGGTTGCTGAACTACTAACGGTCCTCATCCATTCAATCAGATGATGAATGTGGAAGCATTAGGGTTAATATCAGAGAAAGCCATGGATACTATGCCGGTACAAGGATGAGTTCTTTATGGGTTTTCATGGAAGGTGAAGTCTGAGGAAGAACCGGGAAGAACGTATGTAATCTTGGGTCACGCATCCTCGCTTCAGGTACTGTGATTTCCCTTCTCTCCCATCAACACATTTACACTCGAGTCCTCGGTCATCCTACAGAGGGGCATCATGGAACAGTTTCTCTTCTTCAAGTTTGAACTCTGTTCTGTTTGGATACAAATTGATCCCAAATAAATATACACATCCCTTTGTTTGAACAACTTGGTTCATTCCATGGATACAAATAGATGCCATGGAATGAATCGAGTTGTTCAAACGGATGGATGTGTATATATATTTGGGATCAATTTGTATCCAAACAGAATAGAGTTCAAACTTGATGAAGAGAAATTGTTCCATGATGCCCCTTTGCAGGATGACCTAAGACTCAAGTGTAATTGTGTTGATGGGAGAGAAGAGAAATCACAGTAACGATCGCGAGGATGCGAGACCCGAGACTACATACGTCTTGGTTCTTCCTCAGACTACATCTTCCATGAAAACCCATAAAGAAGTCATCCTTGTGCGAGCATAATATCCATGGCTTCATCTGATCTTAACCATAATGCTCCCCCTTCATCATCCGATCGACTGAAGGAGGACCATTAGTAGTTCAACAACCACTGCACTACTACCATACCATTCCCTATCCACCACATCCAACTACTAGCTGTTTTCGACACCAAAGTTAAAGCTATTGCACCTATGGCCACAACCCTATATATTATTATTTACCTCTTCTCCCTCCCATCCCCACAAAATCTCTGCCAAGTTCTTAATACTACCTAACCCTTTTCTTGATTATGATAGTGGTCCGAATTTCAACGCCCCGCTTAGACTCATCAAACTCAATGATGGGGTTGATGAGAGAGCTCTTATTCACTCATTGCCTCTGCTCCTCTTGTACTACGTCGATCACCACCTCAATAGCAGCCCCAATGAGGGATAGGTGAGTGACTAGCCTTACCAAGTCATGATGGTGATTAGTTTGGTTGAGGTGAGGTAAGAGAGTCTGAGAGTAGTAGTCGTAGTAAGCTGGCATGAGGAGGTTGGGCATAGTATCAGTAGTTGTTGTCGTAGCTTTATGCTTCATACAACTGTCATGACTAATAACATACCCAACCAGCTCAATTCTGATTTGTATCCCAGTGTAGTCTTTAATCAATATATCTTACTTAATGCATGCACGTCAATCTAATTTTGATCTAGTTTTTTGATGTAGTCTAGATTTGTTGATTGCTTTTTTGGATCGGTACTGCGCTACGTAGAACAGAAGTGCTGCGACTGAAGGATAGCATCTCTTTGAGTATGAATTCGTTTATCTCCACATGGACTTCATGTATGATACCATTCTACAACTTAATTATATCCAAAATTTGATGTGTTTGGAATAATTAAGATTAAGATATATAGGGCATTATCTATCTTTAATCACCCCATCCCTCCGCGCGTGCGCACACACACACAAATATCATCTATATGATGTATACATACATATATACATACATACATACATATATATACATACATACATATATACATACATACATATATATACATACATACATATATACATACATACATATATATACATACATACATATATATATACATACATATATATATATATATATATATATATATATATATATATATATATATATATATATATATATATATATATATATATATATATCTCACATATAACCCTAAACCCTAAAGCCTTAACTCTGCGTATATTTCAATTTAATCTAACGCCAAATGCGCATTGCCCTCTTGAGAACTTATATGGGAGATAAACGAATTCATTCTCAGAGAATTATAAACTAAAGACAAATATCACCTATAACCCTAAAACTTGTTGGGTATGTTCTTTACCATATTCTATCAAAACAAAATATTTGTTACAAAATTTAAGGTGAATTGTTACAAGAAATTATTACCTGCTCTGCTCGATATCTACTGGAGTAAGGCCAATGTAGTACTGCAAAAAGGCATTCTCCTCCTGTATCTTCTTCATACCTCCACAACATGTGTCAAGGTCGCATGCACCAGCACTATGCCCGAAACCTCGATGCATGGGGGAGTCTGCGTGACACTCTCATAATGTGATGAAGAAGAACCGGCCGTGTCCCCGTATTCGCGCGTCTCCGTGCCTCGCATTTGGTAGCGGTTCTTCTTCCTCCCTCCCAATGTCCTAGAAATGATAGCGTCCTCATCGACCATAGTGAGCGGTGCTGTGGCACTCGAGCCTGCTTGGGACTGTGCCCTAACCTATTCGGCCATCTTGTGGATGGCCTCCTGAAAAGAATAGAAAAAATTTAATATCCTCCATGCATTAAAACTGCAAAATATACTGTAAACGTAATATTTTACTAACTTAAGCGCTCGATTCTTAGCCAACTTATCGGCATCATTGTACTTTGGGTGGGCCTTAGTAAGTGCTCGATCCACCAATGACTCGATACACGGGCTACCCTACAACCAAAAAGGAAAAAGTTAGACACATATTCTATCATAACAAAATATTTGTTACAAATTTTAATTAAACTATTTAACCCCATGTATCAACTTGTGTGCCATCTGGTTGAAGCTCTTTGGGTTAGCATGATGCTCATAGCCTTGAGGAGCACTGTGGTTGGCAGTGACAATTTTTGACATTTTCTTTTAAAATTTAAAGTATGTCAGAAAAACACATATATAGAATACATTAAATTCACAAATATGAAATATACCTTCCCTTCAGGAGACTCCCACATGAAACAATATCCAAAGAACTGCACCACGTCAATGCCAGTACCGCTCCCAGCCATCTAGCAACAGTTGCCAGTACTTCTTTTTCAATTCATTAGACCAAAGGACAAGTGCTTCCTTAATCTTCCTTATGCAGTAGGTTCAGGCATTCAGGTTGTGGTCCAGGACGTAATGCCTCTGTGACAAATAACAAA
This sequence comes from Scilla litardierei, assembly GCA_030789695.1. Classification (NCBI taxonomy): domain Eukaryota; kingdom Viridiplantae; phylum Streptophyta; class Magnoliopsida; order Asparagales; family Asparagaceae; genus Scilla; species Scilla litardierei. Next base: position 489,795,946 of record CM061142.1, on the reverse strand, counting down.
CACATTAAAACAATAAATACATATTAAAAGCCTAAAATTAAAATGTAGCTTACTTACGTTGATCGTATGCCAACAGGTGACCATGGACTTGTACCGTTGATTCTTCCATGACAGGCACATGTTGAAGATATCTGCCCTTTTCTATTAGGCAACAAGGAAATAATTTAATTTTACAGACCACGGGTTAATGGGAGCATTGTGGCACCACTGTATAATAACCCACTGCCCATTTTCAGGAGTCAACCCCGAGATTTTCGTGCCCATTTGTCCCTCCTTAGGCGGAGGGGTTGTGCCTATGAAAAACTAAATATACTAAATGCATAATTTCGATTGAAATAAATATGGTTACAATATACCCTGTCGTCGGAAGCACTCATCTTTGGCCGCCGTCATCCTCGGAGTGGCTTTGTTTGACAAATGCTTGATAACATCCTGCTGCATTTTTAAAACGTCTGGTTGCCTCCTATTTACATATTCGTACCTAGCGGTCGTTGGTACGACAACACCTTCTATTACAGGGTCCTATAGAATGTACATCACCGACTTTGTTGACACCTTGTTCGGTCCCCGGGTTTACACCACGGGGGCACAAATCACCGCAAGTGCACGGTGCGCTATAGTATAGAAAGATTTTCGAACTCAGGGAGGCGATCGTTTAACACTTATCTTTATATGGAAGGAGGAGAGTATGTGGTTGGGGGTTGTCACGAGTGATTGATTGATTGATTATTGAAATCGAGAGTTAACTAGAAATTAAACGTCTAAGGCGTTCGGGATTCCCTGCTAGACCCTTTGGTCACGGATGCTGGGTGAAATGACCTTACGTCGGACGATGGATTAGGGTAGCTGTGTCACATCCGTAGATGAGAACGAGTACTTAATTTTCGTTGTTTCTACCCGTCTAACGTATCCCTATGCAAAACCTTGCTTTCGCATTCGGCTTCACACGGGAATGCGTGTATTAAGATTGACACTTGGTCCCACCTCGCAGATCTGCATCCACTCTCGTTATCTATAGAGTGCGACGTTACCCTATGGTTGGTTCTAGTAGTCGGAGTGCTCTAGCAGTCACCGACTAGCAGATTGGAGATTAGCAGTCGCCCCGGCTCTCACGTCACTCTCGTAATCATGAGTCCCGGAGAACGGTCGCTAAGCCTAAATCAGATTCGTGGGGATTCTCCCCAGGATATGGAGCCGCCTTCGCGATACCCCGATCCTAAGGCCAATCCCCCCAAACCCTTGTTCAAACCTCCATAAGGCAACCCTAGATTGATCCAACAGGGGTCTAACCTAACATCCGATCCCAAAGATCCAAGGGATCGTCCCTAAGCCCTATAAATACACTACTCTAGCATGGAAAAAGCTCTAAAAACAATAGCAATAGAGATATGTATATCCAACCGGTCAAATTGCATGAAATTAATTTCAATAGAGAGAGCAAGAGAAATGAGAGCAATGATAAAGAAATAAAGAAAATCCAACCATAAACAAAGATTTAGATGGCAAACGAGTTTACCAAATGAGAGCTCACAAAATAGCTCTAAGGGTTTTGCTACAGAAAATTAAAGCTTCCTCTGCTCTAAAAATCGTTCACTATTTATACAAAACAGTTTGGGTTCGGGTTTTACAAGAAAACCAACCCGAAACCCATTATTTTAAGTCAAATTAGAGTCTACCGACCTACCGCTCGGCCGAGCGCAGTGCTTGCTCGATCGAGCGGTGCCTTGTGTACTGCTCCACTTGGCGCTCGAGAAGGGGCCGCTCGGGTGAGCGAGTTGAGTCGCTCACCCGAGCGTCATGTCGCTCGGTCGAGCGAATTAAGCTTCAAGATTTTCAGAGCCCAAGTCCTTCAATTAATGGGCTCCTCTGATGGCTAGCTCGGGCGAGCGGGCTGGTCGCTCGGCCGAGCGTGCTTGTCACTCGGCCGAGCGCCCCAAAGACGAACTTCATTGCTCCTTGGCGTATCACAGCTCGGCGGAGCGCATCATGCGCTCGGCCGAGCGATCTGGCAACTTCTCCAAGCCTCTTCTCTTCATTCTCCTCTTCTCTTCTCCTCTCTTTTTATACTCCTCTCCCTTGCTTCTTTGGCCTCCTTGGGTCGTCGTGGCAAGGCGAAGCGAGCGTTGGCGTCGATGTTGTGCCCAGAACCCCATATCGCTCCAAATCGCTCCAAATTCTCTGAAAACACATAAAACATCGAAAGGATCAAGAATATCGAGAAAAGCTCGATATAATACGAAAATATGGATTCGGACGATCGAAACGACATGGAAATGCATGGTAAAAACATGGAAAATATAGACACAACAGACCTGCGATGAGGCAGTCTGAGATGTTGAGGCGACATGTGACCTGGCTGACCCGGGAGTATCAATATGTATATCCTCTATGCCACTTGCATCCATACGCCAAAAGACAATTGCAAATTCAATTAGTTTAACCAACTGGACCGAACATTTAACGTATAAATATGTGTACCTATCCCAGTTGGTGGTGGGGTATGTGGGGAAGGGGAGACATGTCCTACAATGCCTGAAAATATATAAAGAATTTTATGCAATTAGTGATCCAAAAAATTAAAAGTTCCACATTATATAGACATACTAAAACTGCGAAATAAGCATACATGTCCCTGAGGGCGGGGTGGTATGTGCATATAGGATCCATGTCATGTAGTGCCTGAAAATGATGAAGCATTTTACCAATTAGTTTTCCAAAAAATTAAAATGTGCATGTTACACAGACATACTAATACTACAAAATATGCGTACCAAACAGAGATGGCCAGAGGGTACGTGCAATAGTGGAGTCATGTCCTATAGGGCTTGAAATAGTTTTATAAATTTTAGGAATTAGTTATCCAAAAAATTATACCAAACACATTATACAGCAATACTAAAACTACAAAATAAGCATGCTTGTGACAGAGGGTAGGAGGTCTGGGGGTTCCTGCACCCGTTGAAAAAACCTTGGAAAAAACTCTCTTCATTTGCACTTCATAATATTTATTAATAAAAAGAAATTTTGATGTTTAAGTATTGTAGATATTTGCATAATTTATATGAAATTAAAGTGCCATAAACAAAATGAAGAAATTCATACTCTTTATTTATTCGAGGCAAAATCATCGTAGAAAAATATGCTTTCGATAATTACACGTTTTTATTGCTTAGTAATGAAAAAAGTTCAACAAGTTGAGGTTGATGTTGAAGCCCTTTGTGACGGAGTCCGAACGGTAGATTAAAGGACTTTGGTTATTGTGTTTCTTCGTCTTGTGCACTCCGTTTCTACGATACCCATGTCTGTGAACGCCGAATTGGGTATATCCACACGCAACGATATTATGTCATCAGTCGTTTCATTATTTGTCTTGATTGAAAAATCGTCCATGACTTCATCGGCTAATATTACAACATTGGCGTCATCTTCATTGCCCTCTTAAGAACCCGTTACATTCGATGCATATGCTCTTGACGGATTTCTAAGAACCACCCAAACATCGTTTACCATTATATCTTTAACATAAAAACATTGTTTTGCTTGCGAGGCAAACATGAATTTCTCCTGTGGATAGATTTCCTTTTTCAGATTTATGACTGTGAAGCCCAAATCATCCTTCTTCTTCATTGCTCACACCACCACACCGTAAACATAACATGGCTCACTTCCTTCTGATAGCCATAAAAAATCTCAACCATGTTTTCACCCTGAGCATAATAGAAGATTTGCGCTTCTTTTGGTTGTTGATCTTTGGATTGCATATGACAACTGAAAAAAGGAGGAGAAGATTCCACTATTTTGGATGCATCGGTCCTTCTTGACTTCAATGGTATTAAATATGTTACCATTGATAGAATAACCTCCATAATGATGTATTGTGCCATCACGACCTCTGACGTAGTTTTGGATCTCCTCGGATAGCTGTGCACCAGGAACACATTGCTCTGCCATCTTTAATATAAATAAGAATCACATTCATACATGCACGTCCTCGATATTGATTTTTCGATAGGTATGTAACTATCATGAAAAATTGGTGCACGTACCTTCAGTTTTAGCCATACATGAAATTATTTAGACTGTGCTTTAGAACCTTTTTGTTAAGAGTTTTGGCGCGCAATCTGGCTAGGACTTCTTCTATATGAAGATTAAGGGACAAGTAAAGAAAGCTATTATAACTTAGGAATTAAACCACTTACAAAAGCGAATAACTCAGCTTTATTACCTGCGATAGAAGTCAAATATCTATAGATTATTTAGAACATATGAATGTGCTTGGTCATGCTCAATTTTACTTAATCGTGTGTCCTCTCCATAATTATTATAGAATACTCCATCAGGAACTCTTGCCGGACAATTTACCCTTTTGTCTACACCCAGCAAATAAGGAGATATAAACATCAAGGTCTCGTTTGATGTATAATTCTTGGATATTGACCCTTCTGGACGTGCACGATTGTGCACAAGTTGCTTCACGTACCCTAGATGTAAGTCAAAAATCATAAAAAGATTCAAAATCATGTTTAATTTTGGTTCGAACAAAATAGAATATTATACGGCATAGGTGTGCACCTTTCAACAGGGTACATCCACCGATATTATACTGGCCCTGCAATGCGAGCCTCCTTTGCCAGGTGCACAGTAAGATGAATCATGATGGTAAAGAATGATGGCGGGAATTTTTTTTCCATATTACATAATGCAAGTATTACCCACGCCTCTAAATCTTCAAACTCACGAACGTTTATCACCTTCGAGCAAACCTTCCTGAAGAACCCACAAGACTATATCAAAACTTTTGCCAGCTTCTTATCGACATGACGTAATGCCACTGGAAGCAGCTGATGTAGCAAGATATGATAATCATGTGTCTTTAATCCAAACATCTTCATCTGATTTACGTGCACACATCTTGATATATTTGAAGCATATCCATCTGGTGCCTTCAAGGACTTGAGAAACCTATAAAGATCATGAATTTCATCTCTTGAAAGAGTGACCTGAGAAGCTGGCAGGTTGTACTTGTAATTTTCCTTTTGTACGGCCTGTAATTCAGGACGTATATTCAAGCCGTGCCTTTACTCCGTCTTTCGACTTGTTAGTGTCTTGTATCAAGGTTTGCAACATATTTTCACATATGTTCTTTTTGATGTGCATGACGTCCATGTTGTGACGTATTTTCAAAGCCCTCCAATATGACAATTGGTAGAAAATACTGAACTTTGACCAACCCCTAGGTAATATTCGAACTTATACTGTGTTAGAATCTGTGCGAGACATTCGAGACATTCTTGTTTTAGATTTTCACTTGTACTTGCACTTGCCCTTTTCTTTTCCCTTTACAATCTTCCTTCTAACACCAGGAGGGTTCTCTTTGCTATATCTGTTCTTTCCAAACTTCAATCTCTACAAAGGGTGAAGTGCTTCAAATAAATCCTCTCTGCTTAGCTGTTCTGGTGCTTCTCTGTGTTCGATTTTACCGTTGAGCAACTGTTCATGTCTCTTATAACTATGACATACATGCAACTATCATCAGTTCTGTCAAAAGCAAAACTTACGGCTATATTTCAAGAATGTGCCCTCATAACCTATCATGCAAACTGGGCATGCCGTCCTACATTTTGTCGACCAACCAGATAGATCAGCATACGCTGGGAAGTCGTTTATCATCCATAAAACATTAGCATGCATGCAAACACTTTGCTTTATTAAGGCATCGAAAGTGCCCACACCTTGTTCCCATAAAAGCTTCAGATCATCAATTAATGGCTGCAGGAAAACATCGATATCATTTCCAGGCGAGTATCCCAAGTATCAATAGGGACAATATCATGTATGGTTACTTCATGTACATATCAGGTGGGTGGGAGGTTATACAGGGTCAACAACATGGGCCAAGTGGACAAACCAGAGTTCATCACTCTAAATGGATTAAATCCATCGCTTACGAGACCAAGCCTAAGATTCCTCGAGTCCCTTGATAAGTTGGGATAAATACGATCCAATGCTTCCATGCTTCTCCATCTACATAATGCCTCAATTTTCCTTCATCTATGAAGTCGGTTGCGTGCCATCACATTTTTTCTTCCAATTCAGTAGACATGAAAAACCTCTTGTAACGACCCACTCCCGGGGCCCGTTACTGTTCGGTACATGCGCAAGTCCTGCTAGACACCAATAAAGTCAATACAGGATCCGTTGCAGAAATATGCCAAATACTCATACATGAAAATGAAATACAATCTGAAAAGCATAAAATAACATAACACTCTCACACTCACTCTCAGTGACCAGCGTCCTCCTGGTCAAACTCAACTGCAAGCTCAGTGTCTGCCAACTCAGGTATTACCTCGTCAACCTGTGAAGTATCTGGCGGGTCCACCAAGAAAAGAAGGATTGCCAGGATCAGACATAACTCAAAGTATCTCTAGCATGGAAATTAAAACAATATGCAAGCAAAGCAACCTAGTAGAAACTAGAAGTAAAAGTGCATACAATAATGGTATGGAAATAGAGAAGAAATATAGTTTTGTAGATTTACGACATTCACAATTTATCAACAAGAAAATGAAACATTAATTAAGATGACAAGGTTACGGAAATATAATAATTAAGATGACAAGGTTACGGAAATATAACTGTGCCGAGTCAAGATCGTGACTTATAATGCGGAGTACAATGAGCAACAAAGAGTCCATCTCATACCACGGGTGCGCATACCCAGGTTAAACCAAAACTGTGCCAACAATACAATATTGTTCAAGAATTTGTGATCAATTCTGTGAATTTGTCACTGACGAACTTTGAAGGGTTTACTAGAACCTGGTCGGTGACAACAAAGCCTGAACTGGTCGCTCTTGCACTCTCGCTATTATAAGTTACCCCAAAACCCCAAGTGTTTGTGATGTTATCATATTTGTAATTGAGAAGTCATTTCTAGATTGACACTTTTTGCAATCAAGTATGACATGTAGTCCGATCGAGTCTTTTACGATACTGCACAGTTTATCAAGCTTATCTAACTGTTCAAATGAGACGCTTTACTAACGAAATGAAACTAGTTTTAGCTTGCATTTATGGTTTTTAAACCCATAGCTAGGGTACGATGAGTTACCGATACACCGTGTCATGAAAGGCGCGATTCGATCAGCGGTAGCGATACCTGGGTTCTCATGTGTTACAAGGCAAGTTAGCTACACAACTTATAATAAAAATATATAACTAACATATTATACTGAAAATAATTTTTATAAACATTAAAAAACTTCAAAAATAATTTTTAATAACTTAATATAAAACTAACTCTTTATAAACATATAACTTAAACTAACATGTACTAAAAACTATAATATAATATCCAAACCTTTAATAATCCTCACCTCTCACCTTTTTTCTCACGTCTGCCTCTTCCCTTTCTTCTCTTCTTTCTTCCTTTTCTTTTCTTTTTTGATGCAGATGGGAGATCAAAGTGGGGCACGGGGCTTAGTGATTCGTGATAAAAAGTGTATATTTATAACCCCTAACTACCCCTCTTTTGTGCTAAGGATTAAGCTTAATCTTGCTCTTTTGGGTATAATCTCATTTTATGTTTCATATAAGAGCTTTTCACATTTTTGGCACAAAACAACATTATATGATCTAATTTCTCCTTCTCCTATTTTTCAGGTATTCCTGGGAGTCTTTGGGATTTTCCAGATTTTTCTGGGATTTTTCTGGGATTTCTGGGTATTTTTGGTGAATTATTTGGAGGAGAAATGCAGTTTAAAAGGGGGAAAAGAGGATTTATAAATGGGGCGCCACGTGGCGCAACCACGCGGTGCCACGTGGCACCAATCTGATGCGGGCTCCTCCCGCTAATTCTTGCAGGCTGTGATTTGGAGCGGGCCCACAGCCTGCTCTTCTCGTGTTTATTGCGAGAATGCGGCCCGATTGCATAGAGATCCCATTCATTTGCCCGCAAAAAGGAAGACGGCCCGATCTTGGGCCCTGATGATGAAGGCCCCACACGTGATGCGGGGGAAATGAAATCATGGGGCATGCGCAAAGCGCGTGCCCCCATCCGCGTTATCTTTAATGCGGGCTTATGCCCCACATTTGATGGCTGCTCGCAATCGGGTCGGGGTGCTCCAAGCTCGCCCGCTTGCGAGCGACCCGACCCGGCCCCCATATGAAAGCAGCCTGCGTGTGCTTGGTATAAAATACGGGTGCGGTTTTCCCAGCCTGGCACAACTCAGGCCCGCAAGCCCGATAACGACCCAATGTGCGAATTTGTGGTTATTTGGGACTGCTGTTCGATTCCAGAGGGCTATCTTCGGCCAACCAGTGTTTTACTGTTCTATTAGGGGGTTTGAGACCCTCTCTTCTTCCCCAAGAGCTAGGGCTTGGGCTTGGAGGCCATTGGAGGCTAGGGAAGCTTGGAGGAGGAGCAAGAGAGGGGGAAGCTTGGCTTTCTAGGGTTCTACTTGGTGATCTCTCTCCTCTCTTGTAAACTTATGGTTACTATTTCTTTAAATCTCAATTTGTAAATGATTGTTGAATGATAGTGAGAATCATGAGATAGTTATTTGCTTAATGGCTTGTAATGAATACTCATTAATGTTTATTAATTTGTCTTCATTATGATGGCCTAGAGCCAATAGTGTGTGGAATTGGGATTAGCTAGGGTTTGTGCTCTTGATTAGTAATTGCTCATTCTTTGCATTTAATTGAATTAGTATACCTTGAGATGGGTGCTAATAGTGTTGATTAATGGGTTGTGCCCTAGGTTTAATTGAGTCATGCACCACTCTTGACGGGGCCGTAGAACGGTGGTGTACCTTAAGGGTCACACCTACGTGCACCATCCTTGCACCCTATTGACACGGATGCAAGGATTGACTCACGAACTTAAGTTAGGGATTTCAACCCACTAATCAACACATGAATGAATCATGCATTACTCTTGGTGGGGCCATAGAACGGAGGTGTGCCTTAAGGGAATTACCTATGTGCACAACCCCGCATACCTTGAAATGGATGCGAGGGTTGATTCATTTGGAATGAACCGATTGCTTATCAACTCACAACCCTAATGACGTCCCATTCCACACACTTCTCCTTGCTTGACTAGCTCCCTACTTTGGTCTCCACCCTGCCTACCTTGGGCTTGGCTCGATTGTCTCACCCCACACTTCCACTCACTGTACTCGTTAGTTTAGTTGGTTGTACTAACATCTTTAGCTTTTCCTTAACCAACCGAGATTGTGAACGTGAAACAAATTGTCTCTGTGGATTCGACCCCGTACTCACCGGGATTATATTGCATTGACACTCATACTCTTGGGAGGTGAGCGTGTGCATCCTACTTGGATTGTGCACGTTTTGCGGTCAATCACTTAGCAGCGATGAGCGTAGATCTGGGCGGCACGGGGCTCAATAGGTGGCGACGGTGACGGGCGACTCGGTAGTCAGGCGGATGCATACGCAGGCAGGGTGGAGGTGCATGGTTCTGGCAGGGCAGAGGCATGCGCAGGGAAGGCGGCGATGCAGGGTTCTGGGTAGCAGCGGTGCAGGGTTAGGGCGGTGGCTAGGTGGGGTCCCGACATGAGGAGGAGGAGGGGCATGAGAAAGAGGAGGGGAGGGGCACGATGAGAATGAATCTGAGGATTCAGATCTGATTTCATTGTTTTCCTTATTTTTATTTTTGATTTCTGTTTTTGATTTGGGTGTTTGATTTTGGGTTGATGAGAAGAAGGAATGGGTATGATGATATTGTTTGCTGTTGTTGTTTGTTGTTGGAGGAAATTAGGCAGATGATGTGCTTTGGGTTGCTCCGTGGGAGGAGATAGAAACGATGAGGAGTTGAGTTGTTGTGGAGGAAAATGGAAGATGATGTTGTTTGGGGAGGGGAATGTGTTGCTGTAGAATTGGCAGGGGAGGGACGGTTTTGTTTTTACGAAAGAGAAGGATACCGGTTCAATTTGAGTGGGGTTTAAAATTAAAGAATGCTGTTGGATCTCACCTTACAATTTGGTGGGATTTTAAAGAGAAGATTAGGTCATGTTTTCTTGGATCCATGTAGGGGAATTGATTAGGGTAGGGTTAGAGTAATTAGTTAGGGTTAATGGTAATTAGTTAAACTATGTTGAAAAATTCCAAAAACAGAGATGCGCTCACGTCGACGCATAGAAGAAAAAACATATGGACGAAAAAAACACTCGGACGACCGAAGTAAAATACAGTCACACACACAATCAAACACGCCTAAAATACAGGCCGTAACACCTTTGCAGGCTTGGTATAATTGGAAAATAACAAAGAACCTTCACTGGAGTCTTCTCCTTAGTTTGGACTGTAGGACCAACACTGCTTGAACATGTTCTTTGTTCTAGTTACCACCGAGGCACTTGACACGTTGGATATTCGTTAAGGTCCTTGTTGTCTTTGTAATATAGAATGCAATCATTACGGCATGCGTCAATTTTCTTGTAATCGAGCTTTATCATATTAATGATTTTGCACGCTTCATAATGAGTAGTTGGAATGCTTTCCATACCACCTGAAACTACCCTTCTCAACAAATCCAACAACATCTCAAAATGTGTAATCGATATTCCACTAAGTGTTTGGATATGCAGAAGTCTAATCATGAATGATAGCCTCGTGAACTCAATGCATCCTTCATATAAATCCGATTCATATAAATCCGACTCATTATCCTTGACTAATTTCATCAAGCGATCAAAGTCAACGGAGTGAAGATAATCATCTGAACGGTTTTTGCTTGGAGCAAAAATATCTTCCAGCATTGTATCTATGTCATCTGCCCTTTGATCTCCATGCAAAATACGCTCTTCTGCCTGAAGCATCTCCTCTGTTACGGCATCTTTACCGTGGTAACTCCAAAATTTATAATTGGGGTCGAACCCTTGAGAAACCAAATGGACACGAACAATATACTTATGAAGGATCTCATTGCTCTGGCACCTCTTGCAAGGGCAACTGATTTTGCCACTTGACATGCGTAGACGGTTGTTATCAGATTACGCTAAGAATGCATCTATCCCCTCTATGTATCGCTGGTTTCTAGTCATAGTTGGATCCAATACTTCCATTAATGACTTGTCATGAACCACCCGCATCTGTAATTGACGATGAAATTTACATGTTTAGTTACTATCACACATTTATGAACTGTGAGTTTGTGTGGACTTTCTTTTCATTACCGGTTGTAAATTTCCGGCTTATATCCCATTAGATATGCAATGTATCACGTAATCTTGTATCATGTTTTAAGCGTTTGTGTTTTTTCATTTCATGAGAATTTCTGCAACACCTACCCACTGTTCTTCGAGTACATTATAGAGGGAAGAAAATGTAGTCACAACTTCTTCATGCATTTGTACCCAAAGAACAATGTATAGATGCTACCGAAATTCTCACGAAATGAAAGAACACACATTGGCATAAAACATGATACACGATTAATACGCGATGCATTTGCATATCTAACTGTCCATACTGGACAGATCCAATAAATATTTATATGTTCATTCCCAATCACATGGGGCCATGAACCAGCTGACCGATCCGAACACGAAGGTTTCAATACTGTCAACCGATCCGTACACGCATGTGATTCAAGAATACTACATTTAACATTTATTGGACGGAAAAATCTACGGCTCAACTTAATCTCTCTCTCTCTCTGTATGTGTGTGTGCGTGTGTGTGTGCACGTGTGTGTGTGTGTGCGCGCGCGTGTGTACGTGTGTGTGTGTGTGTAAAGTTTTTAGGAGGGGGGTGAGCGGGCTGCGCTGTCCTCCTCTACGTGAATTCAGAACATACTAATTTAATTTTGAATTTAACTCAAATCGCATAATAATAAATATACAATATTGTACGTATGATTGAACAATAATTCATTATGCTTACAATAATTTAAATGACAAGGGTCAATACCTTGACTCAGAGCATTACCCACTAATCGGAGAGGCAAAAATTAAGAAATCCCAGCCAACTTAGACTCTTAGAACACTAAATCCTGCGAGATTTGTGTGAACATAAGAAACACATATAAAATTAGACAAAATATTTGGGAGGGGGATATGGAGCGGGAGGGGGGAGGAGAGGGGGGAGGGGCAGTGTCATTGAGGGGAGGGTAGGAGGAGGGTGGGTGGGGAGGGGGAGTGGGATTGTAGGGTGATGGGGAGGGGAATGGAGGGGGATGGAGATTGAAAGGTGAGGGAGAGGGGGAGGGAGGGGGAGGGGGAGGGTGGGGGATTGAAGGGGGAGGGGGAGGGTGAAGGGGATTATAGGATGACGGGGATGTGGAGGTGGCAAGTGGGGCAGTGAGGGGGAGGTGGCAAGTGGGGCAGTGAGGGTAAGGGGAGGGTTCAGCGATGGGGAGGGGTAGGGAGGGGAATATTGACGTGGAGTAGTAATGACGGAGTGAAGGTGATCTGGGGCGTGTTAGGATTGATAAGACACCCTAGAGGGGGGGTGAATCGGGTGAATGCGGAATTAAAAAATATTCAGACTAGCAAGCACATGCAGTTATATGATTTGCAGATATAATCACAGGCAGTCAAAAGATATGCAGAAAATAGCAAACAACCAATCATAGATGACACCAAGACGTACCCTAGTTTAGTCGAACCTCGACCTACTCCAGCAACCCCCCAAGATCTATTCTTTGATTAATCAGTTTCTCCATGCCTACAAGACACTATGAACTCGTAAATCCCTTTGCTCTACGCCTAATAGCTCTCTACACTTGCAACTCCCTTTGCTAAGCTGAACTAACCAAACAAGCTAGACCCTGCCTCGATCATATCATATGCATTGAGAATCCCCTAAACTACAACAAATAGCTTGTACAAAAAGTTTGTAAAAATAAGATTTACAAAGATCAAAATAACTCTCAAAAGATAAATATGAGTTTAGAAAGGTCAGATTAAGATGTCGTAATGTCCTTATCCTTCTGCGAGTGCACATCTTCCCAATGGCTCTGGCCGTTCGTCATTTGGATGCTTGTGCAGAAAGTTGTCTCTGTTCAAAGTTTGATCATCGTATCGTCTCCTTCTTTAGCTATGAAGAGCCCCCTGGATTTTTGCATCAGATCTTTAGTTTATCTATCTTAGGTTATCGGCAAGGCGTCAGGAATGCATAGGAGAAGATGGCTCGTTGTTTCAACGTCTTTAGCTCTTGGAATTGGCAAAATACCCTAGGTATATACATTGACTTATATATGGTAGAGTCCTATAATATTTGGAACTCTAAAACAGGTCAAAACCTGCTTAAAATGCATCCAGACCCTATATCCAAGTCGGCAGCAATACTGACTGTCGTATCAGCCTTCAAAATGCAGGATTGGCTGAGGTGATGACACGCGTCCAAGAGATTTGCTCAAATCCAAAAAACATGCATATTTACGCCGTATTTGAGTGTATTTGGGCCTATATAAAATTTGTAAATTCCTAAAAAATCACTAAAATTCCCCGAGCTCATTCTTCACCTTGTAGAATTTTCTCAACCCTTTTCTTCTGGTGTATCGCAAATTTCCTTTATATGAACTCTGTTTCTTCACATATTTCGCCCGTATACGTGACATTTCATGTGCCAAAAATATTTTTAAATTCACCTTAAAATTCATGAGAGTTCTTTGCCATACTATTCACTGTCATGAAGAGTTTCACATCATTTATTCCCTGTTTTCTTTAACACCCCTTGCAAGTACTCAATTTTCCTTCGTATTCAAGGGTATTACTCTGTATTTCTTCGCATAATCAACTCCATTATGAGTATTGTCTCCACCATCATATTTCATAGTCTTCATAGCTATGTAATAACATGAAATACACTTAACAAACACATTAAAAAGTTCACACGGTTTGTTATCATCAAACAAGAAATCATCGACAACAATGTTTCCAACAATATCCCCATTTGATGATAACAAACCGCAATTAAGATTCGATCATATAAAGTTCATAATCATGTCATCGTACTTGGGTTTGTGAAGTGTGATCATGCAAGTCAATGGGATATAATAAATCATACAAGTATAAAGCTCCCCCTTTTGACATGCTCCCCCTATTTGGATATTCCATATTAACATGCAACCAATTACTTCAACATCCAAGATGGTGGTTCAAATATTATAAATTTCTCTCCCTTTGTTATCATCAAAAGTCCATAAAAGATTATATTTCATATGCATATAGAAAATAAAGCATTATAAAACATGGCATATGAATACATTAAGATCATAACGAGCAGATAATCAATATTCAACAATTTAGTCACTAGGATTATTAAACATCTTCGTGCTCGTGTGTGATGATTAAAAGTTAAGTTCATAAGGAGTTGAATTCATGAATTCAACCTTTACATACCAACATTTTCCATATGTATAAATTTCAAAGATTGAATTCCCCTACTTCATGAAACATGAATTCAAGTTACCAACACCCATACATAGCCTATAAGGACTTTTAAATGAGGGGTGTCATTGTTTGACAGAAAAAACATCAACACTAATAAATAAGAATATCATAGCATACGTTGAATGTCCGTGGGTTGAGACTTAGCCAAGAATTGTATCCATTTTTCTTACAATCTCTTTATAAATAATTTTTCGTCCTTTTCGCATTTATTTTTCTTTTCTTTTTGATGAGCATCAATTTTTATTCTTGGCTAGACTCATCATATCACATCAAGTTATAAACATATAATTATCCACCTTCAAACACTTTTATCATATTCATGAAAAGCAATTCCAAATGAATAATAACATTTAATTCGTGAAAGTGTGATAGAAGATGTAAAAATCTAGTTTTTCATTGTTGAACATGTCTCAACTAAACATCAAGTCTATTATGCATGCATAACCAAGAAAATAATACTAGACATCTATGGGAATATGAATTTCATCAATAGTTTCCTTTTAAATCAAACAAAGAAAAAAATGTTCAATAAGCTCCTCTTTTTATGAATTTTTCTTTTCCTATTGTTTTTTCCCATAAGAATCTAAAGATGCTAAGCAAAATAAGCATAAGCTCAAGGAAAAGAAAATCAAACTAAAAGAAATATATAAATGAAAACCACCAAAAAATAATCCTATGAAGGTAATTAATACTTTAAAATCAAGCAAAACTTGTCTTCAACTTGGTCAATGAACTTCATTTAATTTAACATTGAAATCCAAGTTCCTCGCCCAACCATCTTTCCTTCTTACTTGGAAGATGAGATGTCTGGCCTATTCACCAATATAGGTCCACAATCGTTCTTGAATGTGCCCTTAGGAACCCAAACCTGCTTGAACTTTAAGTGCTTGTTCCTATTCCAACAATGATTAAAAGTGTGTCCATATTTTCCACAATACATGCATCTTGCAACAACACTTTTACCTTTGTTAGAGACATTAGTCTTAAGCACATATTTCACTTTGGCAACATTCAAATTTGCATGCATACCATTCTTTCCATTAGCAACATTCATGTTCTTATGCACAACATTTTTAAATCTAAGTCCTTGTTTATTGTTTGCATACACTTGATTATTTAATAACATATTCAATGATTTTTCACTTATAGCAAACTTTTTCATGCAATTTTCCAATTCATGAACTTTGGATTTAAAATAAAGATTCTCATCAACAAGTAATGAACAACTTGAGATAAAAACATCATCTTTCTTTTTCAATTTAACATTTAAAGCATCAACATTAACTTTAAGCTCATCTCTTTCAATTTTAATGTCATGCAAATCTTTTTCAGATTTAAAACAATTATCACAATCAAGTTTCTTTTCAAGCAATTGTTCTTCTAAAGCTAAGCAGTTTTAACATTCTTTATTAAGTAATGACTTTCTTTCAGATCTAAGTTTCTTAGCTTTAGCAACTAACTTTTTAATTTCATTAGATAAAAAATATTCTCTTTAAGCATGGCATCACACATCTTAACTAAATCACCAAAAGACGGTTGAGTTACCTCATCGTTAGATTCTTCTCCACCTGAATCATTGTGTGCCTTCAAACATAGATCAGCTACATGGTTTTTATCATCCTCGTTGTCGTCATCCCATGTAGACACGAAAGCTTTCTTATTCTCATCCTTTTCTTTGCCCTTTGCCACCAATGGACACTCCACTTTGATGTGTCAAGATTTCCTGCAATTATGGCAAATAAGTTCCTTATTAGAGCTAGAAGGAGTTTCTTTAGACATAAAAGCGACACTTTTATTTACAAGAACTTTTCTTCCCTTTCGATTCTTCTTATTGGGTAGCATCTTTCCATCACTTGAGGCATAATTCTCGAAAGATTGCTCGCTTCCAGATGTCATCTCCACGGTCCTCTATATTTCCTGCGCGGACACGCAATGAGAAATAAAGTCAAATACATTTCTATTTAAGCAAACATATAAAATATTCATTGCTTGAGCATTTAGAACACATGATTTCTTTTCATCTAAACTCCAATTATTTTTACGCTTATGAATTTCAATATAACCATTTTCAATGAGATACAGAATATAGAAATCCATAAATAGAATATAAACTTTCATCCTTGCCTTCCAATAATTAAAATCATGTCCAGAAAATATAGGAAGCATATTATAAACTTCAGCGACATCATGTGAAATATTCATGGCTGTGTGTGCTTGCAATCCTATACATACATACATACATACATACATACATACATACATACATACATATATATACACATACATACATACATACATACATACATACATACATACATATATACATACATACATATATATATATACTAGTCATACCCACGGTTCAATTAAGATTTTCCCCCACAAAATCTTTGTTCCCCACAAAATTATTTCCACGGTCAAAATTGCGCGGAACAACAAATTAGCGTAAAAATATTTAGCGACACGGACGCATTCGGCGTGGAACAACGAAATCGACGCATGCACCTTCAGCGCAGAACAACAAATTCGGCGCGGACGCCTTCGGTGCAGAACAACAAATTAGGTAAAAAAATTTAGCGGGCGCCTTCGGTTCGGTTCATTTACGATTCCCCCTCAAAATCTTAGATCACCCATAATTAGCTCATCCCAAGAAATTTCAATCATTTTGAAATTATTCACCTGTGATCAATATTGATCGAGTCGCATCGTCTAGTCCGTCCTGATCAAGAGATCGCTCATCGTCTTCTCTACACGAACCACCATCCATGTAACCAGCAGAACATACATTGCACGTCAAGTTTTAACTATAGAGATGCATATTGTAATCCCCAAAACTACATCAAATCAAAAAAAAATTTCTCTAGGTGTCAACATTAAGACAATATATTTCATCATAATTCCTTAAAATTCACTTCAAGCAATTCAAATACCACGTCGTCATCTACTCTCAAATTACAACGTCAAGAATTTGACATCAACGATTGGTATTTCACATTTAAAAACAATAAAATCCTTGCTCTATAAACCAAAATGAACAGAATTGCCAAATAAAACAACCCAAAATTTAAAGTTCTCCAAAAAAACCTAAACAAAGCATCAAGAATTTGATTTCAATCGTTTGGAAATTATTCGCCAGTTATCAGTATCGATCGAGTTGTAGATATCCATGTTCAAATAATTTTATTGAAAAAATAGGCATTCTAAAGCATCTGTAACAAACACAATTTAACAGAATTAGAATAAGAAAAAAGAACACATATTTCATGATTTTAAGCCTATGATACAATGATGAGAAATAGTCAGAGAAAGATTTAGTGATATGGCATCGAAAAAAACCAGATCCTGGAATCATACCGCCAGTAGAGCGATCCCTAGTTAGCTAGTAGTTCGCTGAGTACCGAAGCAACTGAATCGAGATAAACCAAGGAACCAGCTATAACGAAATGATTAATGCATAAAAGAGAATTTTTCTAGCCTATGATAACTCATCTGTAACATTCTAATGTCTAATTGGCCTATGAACTATTTCTAATGTCCAATAATCTAAACAAAAAAATCATAATTTAATCTATTAATGGCATATGTAACATACACATGATAAGAAAAAGAACAAATTTCATGATTTTAAAATCAGACAGAACATTTCTCCATTAAATTAGAAATTTTTATAGCCAATGATACAATGTTGAGAAATTGGCAGACAAATTGTTTTCTAATATTAATTATGACATGACCTCTTTGTAACTCTCCACATTTTAAACCATGGAGAAGCAAACCAACATTATCGTTAGCCAACAGAAACATAATCAAATGTTAAAAACAAAAAATGAGCTAAAGCAGGTCTAAAAGTTAATTCATAGTATTTATACATCTCCATATTCAAACAATATCAGTGACCTGCTTTAGTTAAAAAGGGGAGCAAATTCAAACAACATTCACCCCAAAATTGAGACTTCATGATTCATATGTTCTGTTCATTTATCTAAAGCATATGATAGACAACGGGATGAAGAGAGTGCTGTTGGGCTGAAGCTGGCAAAGATTTTTTCGATTTCCTTTTCAGCTTTCTGGCTATGCTTGTGGGCTAAGTACATCGACTTATAATATCACACAACCTAAACTATATGCTAAAAGAAAAAACCCTTTGACTATGAACAAATATACACAAAAATACATTTTGGATTGAACCATGCAGTCCAACTTCAAAAACACCATCTCTCACCATCTCTAACACAGGCATTTAAAACCAACAAAATTTACATATGAAGCTAGTGCCGTGTGTCCTGAAAATAAAAACTAAAATCATAGATTAGAATAGAAAAATTAGAAACGAAGATATATCTAATTACTTTGTACAACTCACTTTTATTACCTTCATCATGTTTAAGCAGAAAACCTTTTCATCATCACATTATAAAAAGATGGCGTGTCAAGCTCAATCCAAAGTGGAGAGGTAATAGGATGAGCAATAACCTAGATAAATTAAGAACATAAATTTCTTAGAAAAATTAATATATATTTGATAATATGGAAAAATTTAAATTTATACATTTATTTACCTTTTTTCGTTGGAGTGGTGGATGGCGTGCTTTCTGGAACCAAGCAAGCTCGGCAAGAACCATCTTCCACTTCTATAACAAAAAAGGTATTTGGATGGTCAATGAACATGGTATTTTGAAAAACAAAATCTAAGATTTTTATATTACCTCGGAAAAGAAGATTGCTTTGTCTTCAATGTGACTCGTCGCCGTTGCTTGTAAAGTTCTTTTAGCAATTTGCTGGAAATAATAATAATAATAAACAGTCACTAATTTTTAATTTCAAAATGGGAATGTTTGTAACGGTATGCATACCTTATCAAACCAAAATCCGATATAACCCCGTAGCTTGACATTTATGTGATTGTTTTGAAGTAACAGAACCTGTGAGAAGAAAAATGTTAATGCAAACATAGTAGATTAAAAATATAATGTAGAAGTATGAAAAGAAACGTACAGTTTTTGCCAAATCTTCATCGTCATCTATCTATATAAAAATACAAACCAATATATTTTATCAAACAATGCATACAGAAAACTATTAAGTCATGCAATGAAATGTAGTAAAGGAAAAAATTTCTTACCCTGCCATATATGGTAATGTGGGTCCACATTTTAAAGCTTGGTAACGTATGATAATGATATACCTGTATGTTAGACAACAATCGATAATAATTTTTTAAAAGATCATTTAAACAAATAATATAAATAAAACAATGTAAAGAAAGAAAGTTAAAAAACTTACAAACAATTTTTATCATACATTGGAAATCATAGCAGAACTTCTGGGTAAACGATGTTTTCTGTGTTATTTATGTTGGGCTGAAGGACACATACACGATCAAAAGATGTACACCTTGAAAGTGCAACATAAAGATGTCCATGACTGAAAACTGCGGTCCGCAAATCAACTCCAACGAATTTTACAGATTGTCCTTGGGCTTTATTAATCGTCATAGCATATGTCACACGGACAGGAAACTGCCTTCTTGTCATATGAAAAGGTAATTCTGTAGCCGATGGAAACAAAGATATTCTTGGAATAAACACAAATCAACCGGCTTTATCCCCATTTAAAATTTGAGCTTCAATGACACGTGATGCACATCTGACAACCATCAATCGAGTGCCATTGCAGATCCCGTCTTTAGGTGCAATATTTCGTAATAAAATAATAGGACAACCAACCTTAAGCTCAAGTGTAAATTGTGGCAACCCAGGAGGATCCAAAGAGTTTATGTACTCAGGTGGATATCTATTCATAATGGTTGGATCGGTTTCATCATTTTCAGAAAAACTGTCTGCAGCATGATACGTAATCTTCTGTCCCGGAAAAATGTTTAATGCAACAGCATTTATAAAAGTAACATCATCATTCCGTGCAGAAAGAATTATTCGTTCAGTAAGGTATGCCGGAGTCATGGCACCCTCAATATCAAGCTGCGGATAAATTCGAAGTATTAACTCGTTTAAATCCTTGCACCTTAATATGTTAGAAGGAAGTTCTACCACTTCTGTAGGATTTGTCCCAACCTAATACATATAGATATAATTTTAGTTAAGGAATGGCTAAGATAAAAATAGTAAGTAAAATTAAATTAGGCATGAAATAAAATACCTCCAAAATAAATTTTGCAAAATTTGCATTCTCAACAGATGAGTTATTTAACCGCATATTTTGATCCAAGATCAAAACTTGTACAGAGCACCATAATACAGATCGTCTCAATGAGGCACCAACAATTTCTTCTCGAACCCCCTTTAGTATGACGGGCAAGATTTGTCGGAAATCCCCATCAAGAACAACAGTAATACCACCAAATGCTCTGTGGTTATCACACATATCTTGTAACGATCGATCCACTGCCTTAACACAGTGCCGATGTTGCATAGGTACTTCATCCCATATTATAAGTTTTGCTTTTCTGAATAATTGAGCTTGCATGGATTGCTTGCTAAAATTACAAATTGAAGTATCATGCACATCTAACGGAATACGAAATGTGGAATGTACAGTCCGACCTCCGCTAAGTAGCAATGATGCAATACCGGAAGACGCGACGGTGATAACTATATTTCCAAGACTACGCAACATTGTTGCTATTGCATTGTACAAAAAAGTCTTTCCAGTTGCAGCACCGCCGCTCAAGAAGAATGTAGTACCTTTATTTTCAAATACTGATGAAGTAATTGCTGAATAAGCATTGCGTTGTGCATCATTGAGGAAATCAATGTCTTTTTGTGCATCCAATTGTTTCGCTTTATTTATAAGTTCCTGATGTTCATGGAACAACCTATTGCCAACAATTGCATTCCAATCTCCAACAGGAAGTGGCATTGGTGGAAAGTCGGATAGACACTTACCGTACTCCTCAAGCAATTCATTGATAAGAAATAATCCATAATCTTCAAGTTGGCTTTGAGTTGGGGTACAAATTGCAAATAAAGTTTGTAATTTATGTGCAAGATCATCGCAAATGTGCATTGAAAATTCATTCCATAATGCAAGGGGGTCGATCGGCACACATTCGATAAGAATAATACAAAACAGTCTTCGTAATTGATATCCTGTTTTCATAATTGAAGCCTCGGAAAGACATTGTCTCCACTCGGAATCATCTTCAAGAAGACCTCTTGCAATACATGTTGCTTTGAATGTAGGGTACTCGATAGAATTGAATGTGCGTAAATTTTCCCACGATGTTGGCCCTTTAACAACTGTTAGTATGAACCGTAGATAAAATCTCTCACCAGAATTAGGGGAGGCAAAATACATTCTGCCAATTGCATATACAGATTGTCTTGGAGTCCAGACCTTTGTTGACGAATGCCAAACAAACTTTTGAGGAAATTCTTGATATGTGAGATCATGTGCAGACTCATGTAAAGCGCAACATGTAAAAAATTCAGTCAAAGTTGTCTTATCATTTTCAGCCCTAGACCTTATTGCATCTACATCTTCATCTGGATCAAAAATAACACGGTGTTGCCTAGTAAATGAAGTATCAATCTTTGAACTGACGGAATCTCTAGATGCAAAGGATGCTCAAATATTCGCCAGGCAGCCTCAGGTGGTCCAATATATCTTGCATCAAGGTATTGTTGGATCTCATTTACTGCGCCCAACACCATTGTGGTCCGATCATGACCTTTATAAATATACTTATGAATGTACTTCACACAACTTACCCCAGCACAAACTTCGACATTAATGTGTCAGTTAAAGCGCCTTGAGAGATACCTGTTGTGCGGCACAACATCTCGGTTATCAACCTGATGCCCCCTTACAGTATATAGATGCTCATTACTACGACGACGGTAAATAGGATATCCATCACGATCCAAGGTTGTTGCATCTGCATAATTTCGAGGGTATTTCTTAGTACACTTACCATTTTTCATACATGAAGCATTAGGAATCCAAGCACCACATGGTTCATGTACCATACATTTTGACACAGTATCGAATAATGCAGGATCTTGAGCATGATCAGGAAATTCAGCACATACAATTCTATCCACTTGATCACATGTATGAATCTTATCGGGTCCACGAAGAAAGAAAAGAGCATGCATATGTGGCAGACCCCGTTTCTGAAATTCAATTGTAAATACATGTGCTACTTTCTTTCCAAATACATTATTGTCATCAATCTCCTTCATCAAAGCCTTTCTTTTTAACTCAAATACACGTGCGACTAAATCTGGACGGTCGGTAGCCTTTTGATTTGGCAGTAGAGGCGAAGTAATTTCTGGCCACTTGGGATTTGCGGTCATGGTAAGAAAAATATCCGGGTACTGGTTATAACGTGTGATAGCCATCGAGTCTTGAAATATTTCAAACATGTGACGTGCACTACCAGTGAAAGATGAAGGAAGTATCATGCGCTGTCCAATTTGGTCGCATCTGGCATATGCATCGATATTTGCAAGACCCTGATAGAGCTCTGAGCGGAGTTTTCGTTGATTAAGTTTAATGAATGTCAAACGATGTTGCTCAATTGCTGCCCAAGCATCAACTATGAACTCCTGGAATAACTTCCCAGCTCTCAAAATTGAAAAATACTCGTTCTGTCTTTCAAACAGACGGTAGCTATAAAACTCACACATGGTCAGGCGTCTACTTGAGGATATGTTTTGAACTGGATCCCACTGCTTCAACTCAGGTTCCCATCCAAGCTGACCATCAGGAAATAATAAGACGTAGTGTAATGGTAAGTATGCAGGATGAGTCTCATTGATTTGCATTAATTGATGATTTCCTCGAAGATGTAAAACTATATCTCGCATCCCGGAAGGTCGATAGCCATCGCCAGGTAAAATAACCGCAATCTCATCTACGGTTGGGAGGTTATAACGGCGACGATCCTTGTTTGAATTGTAATGCAGATTTACAGGAAGATCATGACCACATGAATCTGCTTGAGATAAAACAGAATACGCCTGACAATATAGTTTGATGAATGGATTTATGCCCGATAAACAATTTTGAATAATTTGTAAGACATCCTTGCTCAAATGTGGATTTCTATTACTTCAGAACTCCATAGCAGAATTCGGATCATATATGTAAAGTTGACAATAACTTGCTGTTTGATCCGGTTGGGGCAGAAGTGATCCTGTTCGATGGCGTAATTCTCCATGAATTGTAAATATGTTCGGGCCTCTGCCAACAATCAATCTTTGATCCATTGTCACACCAAGGCTGGTAAATGCATTAGCTGCATTATACTCCCGAGTATACATTCGAAATGATTTTGATGCCTCACTGTCACCATCATATAATTCTCGAAGTGCTGGAGGGGGTTCATTAAGTTTCGGCAATTTTACTTTTCCTTGCAAACAACATGTTTCAAAAAGATGTGTTCTCAAAGTTAACTTCGACAACTGTTCATCCAACCAGTGAAAGGCTAAACAATGAGGGCATGGAATGTTCATTAATCCAAGATAGTGCTGACCAAAATCAACCTGAGTTGGTGGACCAGAGCCATGCTGAGTTGACCGACATCGGAAGATCGAGGATGAGCCAGCGTCTTCTTGTTCAACTGGAGAAGTTATTAATCCAGGTGTTATTTGAGGTATACAGATAGGAGTCATATATCGAGATATGTTTCGTTGAGCTTTTTATCGTTCTCTCCTTTGACATTGAGCTAAACACCTAGCCAAAATAAAACCATAATAATTAAATAAAATTAAGTTACATTAAGGCAGAGTAGCTCTTATGAATAATAACCTGGCAGATGGTTCATCATCTTCAGCACATATCGTATCATTGTGCGAGGCTGAGACCCCATCTTCATGTTCAACGGGAGAAGTTGGTGCTGCAAATGTGCTTTGAGGCATATCGAGTACACTGGTAGGAGTCATATATCGAGATGTGTTTGCTTGTATTTGTTCTCATTCTCTCCTTTTGCGTTGAGCTAAAGCCCTATCCAAATTTAAACACAAAAATAAACACAACTAAAATACATGGGAGGAGAAAAGATTTTATGTACATGCGGGTTGATAATGACCTGACAGATGGTCCAGGAACTTGTCCGGAAATCATATCGTTACGCGAGGCTGAGACAGACTCTTCTTGTTCAACCGGAAAAGTTGTCACGGCTGGTGTTATTTGAGATATATCAAGTACACCGTCAGAAGTCAGAGCGTGAGATATGTTTCGTTGTTCTTGTTCTCGTTCTCTCCTTTTACGTTGGGCTAAAGCCCTATCCAAATTTAAACACAAAAATAAACACAACTAAAATACATGGGAGGAGAAAAGATTTTTATGTACAGGCAGGTTGATAATGACCTGACAGATGGTCCAGGAACTTGTCCGGAAATCATATCGTTACGCGAGGCTGAGACAGACTCTTCTTGTTCAACCAGAGAAGTTGTCACAACTAGTGTTATTTGAGATATATCAAGTACACCGTCAGAAGTCAGAGTGTGAGATATGTTTTGTTGTTCTTGTTCTCGTTCTCTCCTTTTGCGTTGGGCTAAAGCCCTATCCAAATTTAAACACAAAAATAAACACAACTAAAATACATGGAAGGAGAAAAGATTTTATGTACAGGCGGGTTGATAATGACCTGACATATGGTCCAGGAACTTGTCCAGAAATCATATCGTTACGCGAGGGTAAGACAGAATCTTATTGTTCAACCGGAGAAGTTGTCACGGCTGGTGTTATTTGAGATATATCAAGTACACCGTCAGAAGTCAGAGCGTGAGATATATTTCGTTGTTCTTATTCTCGTTCTCTCCTACTACGTTGAGCTAAAGCCCTATCCAAATTAAACCCAAACTAATTACAATTAAAATACATTATTAGTGTATATTAGATGTGTGGCACAGTCAAGTGGATAATAACCTGGCTGATGGTTCATCATCTTGTTCAAAAATTGTGTCATTGTGATTCATGTTATGTTGCCATTGTCGCAAGGGTGAAATTTGATATTCTTGATATAATTTTATATTCTTGATATAATTTCAGACCTCAAATAACACATCAACTTCAACTAAAGACCATCAACTTCACATAAAAAATGAACTATGGTTATGTATCAACTGCAGACCATCAACTTCACATCAAGTTGCAACTGCAGACTATCAACTTCACATTAAAAAACTGCACATAACTATCAACTTATGACCATTTAATTTCACAAAACTAAGTTTATTGGGTATTTAGGGATAATTGGGTAGTGCTCAATGTTCAACTTATAAGCCTCCCTTTCTCCTTTCTCCAAAAAAGATAACATGTGTTTTTTGATGGTGTTTTTCATTTCATTTCACATAACTAAGCATTTCATTTCATTTCACATAACTGATGGTGTTTTTTTGAACATTTAGCATACTCAATAAACTTATCAAGTTGAACATTTAGCACACTCAAATTATTTTAGTTTTTTATGCAAACAGGGTTACTTGCCAAATTACTACCTAATTAAGTTGAACATTTAGCATACTCAATAAACTTATCAATATAAAAGGTTTTTCCATTTTGTCCATTTTGACATATGGCTTGCAGTACTCCAAAAAGATTGTGTGTAAAAAGAACTCCAAAAAGAATTTTGATCCAACACAGAATTTTGAATTTTGATCCAACATTGAATTTCCAGATATCATTCACTCATACAGGACATGACACCCAAAAATTCCTGGCATTACTAACCAATAATTCCTAGCATTCACCCATATCTCAAGATGTGCATCATTTCTAACCAAAATTCCTGGCAATTCTAACCAATAATTAACTCAAGATGTTAGAAAATTCTCAAGCTGTGTGATGTGAGAAAGAGATGTGTTTACAGGACAACTATTATTTCTCAAGCTATTAGAAAATTCTCAAGCTGTGACTTCATGTTTAAAGAGTTGTGAAATAATTTGTTTAAATAGCTGTGATGTGAAATAAATAAGCTGTGACTTCATGTTTAAAGAGTTGTGAAATAATTTGTTTAAATAGCTGTGATGTGAAATAAATAAGCTGTGACTTCATCTTTAAATGTTACATCTCACATTCACAAATTTTTGATAAGAGAAAATGAAGTCACAGCTATTAGAAAATTTCTAACCAATAAATGTTTACACAACTTTGGTCTAACCAAAAAAGAAACACAAAAAAATAAGTTGCCTCAGGTTATACCATACTAACTGCACAGGACAACCCCCGCAAAATCAGTAGAACCTACAAATTTGCTTACAGTCTCATTACAAAAATAAAAAAATATATGAAATGAGAAATATCCACATCTTGAGAGGATAACTGTGTAGAAGACTACACATTTCTAACCAAAAACATGTCCAATACAAAATTGCTGGCATTTATCCACATTTTGAAATATGTCCAATACAAAATGAATGTATAAGAGTTGGTGAAACAGGATATTAGCTCATTAGCATATTTTAAATATTCATTCCAGTTTTGCATGTATAATATCAAAAATACAGTAGCTCATTAGCTCAGTTGAAATTTTTCAGGGTATAAACTCAGGTTCATGGTATAGCATATCAAATGTCTAATATGCTATTTGAATGCTATTTAGTATTTGAATTTCTAATAACTTATCAAATTTCTAAAAAGCTATTTGAATTTTTCAGCTTGATATTGAAATTTGAATCATATTGAAAAAAGCAGTTTGAAGGTGATCTAACTTTCATTCAGATTTGGGTATGTCACAAATGAACATTCATGGGATTGATGTTGGATGTAATCATATTTTTCAAATATTTTTCACTTCAACCAACATTGACTGAAATTTTGAAAAAGCCAATCCAATTAAAAATTAATATTGAACCTTGACTAAAATTTTTAAATTGCAACTGTCAATTTCATTTGTTGCTATGCTCATTATTCTAGGTTCTATATTGCAACAACCAATCCAAAATTTTGAAAGCCATAACAAAATTCAAGGTTCAATAGGCAATATTCATGTGAGCTATGCTCATTTTCAAGTGCAGGCAAAATTGCAGTATGTTGACTGAAATGAAATTCATTAAAGGTTCAAAATTGAAGATTGTTTTGCAAAATAATGACAAAATTTTGTCATTGGTTTGAAAATTTCTTCATGTAGCAAATACAAAATTTTGAGAAATGGATAAGAGTTGCTTAAATGAGCTTGAAATTTTCTTCATTTAGCAAATACAAAAATTTCAAATTCCAGTTTTGTATTTGCTCATCAAACATTTTCTGAAATGAAATGTATTTGCTCATTCAAACATTTCAAACAGTTCAAACATAGCAAAATGAAATTAGCAAAACTGAAATGAAAGTAGCAAACATTTCAAACATAGCAAGCATAGCAAACTTTTCAAACATTGATGTATTTGCTAAAAGAAGAAAATTACATTCCAGTTTTGTATTTGCTCATCAAACATTTCATTTAGCTTGAAAATTGCTATGAACAAAATTGATGTATTTGCTGAAATGAAATGTTTGATGAGCCCAGCACAAAATTGATGTATTTTCTGAAAGGAAATGGATAAGAGTTGATTAAATAATCAAATTGAAATTTTTCTCATTCAACTGAAATGTTTTAACCAACATTCAACTACAAATTATTCTCTTTCAACTGAAATTTAAAAGTAAAACTTGATGAAAAAAAGAATTTTTTAACCAACATTCACATACCCCATAGACAAAATCAATATAACATGTTTCTCTGTCAACTGAAATTTTTAAGCAACATTCACATAAAAGCTCACCAAGGGTTGACGTGATGAAGCTCTCAAACCCACAAATCTCACCAACGTGATGAAGCTCTAAGCTCTGCAATGGGTTTGGGGAGAAGATGGTGAAATAAATCAAACGAAACAAAAAAAATTGTGGAGAGTGTCACAAAGCTCACCAAGGGTTGAGGTGCTGACGTTGCTCTAAGCTCTGCAACATGATGAAGCTCTAATCTCTGCAATGGGATTGAGGAGAAGAGGGTGAAATAAATCAAACAAAAAAATATTATGGAGAAGAGGAAGAACTCACGTGAGGAAATTTTCAAACATATGCAAACTGAGATATCAATGAGAAAAATTAAATAGTATCCTGGACTCAAATTAATTTCCTCAAGTTGACATATCAAATATTTATGTATGTATATTTCAACATACATACACAGATCATGGGTTTCAACATATGTATATTTCATTGAGCATATAAAACAGAACACTACCTGATTGGACTTGAAAATTTCACAGTTTCATTGAATACATAAAGAATTTAGTTGTTATAATCAATTTTGAAACTGGATTTTGATAGGACCTATAATTAGTATTTCTAATAGTATCAAATTTCTAATAGCCTGAAATGTTGATTGCATGAAATTGAGAAATGTCCTGTTATAGGCCTATATCAATTTTGATATGTCCTATAATGAAATATTCTCAATTAACATTATACGATTAGAAATTTCTAATTGCCTGAAATTGAGATAGTCCTGTTATATGCCTATCTCAATTTGGATATATCCTATAATCAAATTTCAAACAGGACTATCTTAATTTCATTATGTCCCCACATCAAAATAGCATATCAAATTTCAAATGTCCAAAATTTCTTGTCAAGGTAGAAAATATCTTGTTAAGGTACAAATTTCTATTCTATTTTACATGTTGACTGCAATATTGAAAATTTCATGTCAAGTATATCCAGTTTCTCATGTCAAGTATATCTCATTTTGAATCCTCGTGTCATGAAACAGAATAAGTATATCCAGTTTCTCATTTTGAATATCAAGTATCCAAAATCAAGTGTGTCAAGTATATCAATTATCCAAAATGAGCATACTGGATTTACTTGACATACTTGCTCATCTTACTATTCAAAATCAAGTATGTCAAGTATATCCAGTTGTGAAATTTGACCTTGCTCATTTGAAATCAAGTATGTCAAGTATATGCATATGAAATGTGAAGTATGTCAAGTATATGCATATTCATATAAAATTTGAGCAAGTATGTGAAGTATGTCAAAGTAAATCAAGTATGCGCATTTCAAAATGACCAAGTATTCAAAATGAGCTAGTATTCAAAAAAATTTAGGTTTAATATGACTGTAATTTTCAAGTATATCCAAAATTTGCAGTATATCCAAAATTTTGCATTATTTTCATAATTCATAAATCAAAATTAAATATATTCAGTAAGCCAATTTATCCATGTCAACATTTATAGTGGTTATGGCATATTTAATAAGCAAGTATTCTCAACTTATAGTGGTTTTGCAAGTTTACAGTATTGATTCAAGTTGGTTTATGCATGAATGGATAAATTGATATGCATTTATTCTCAACATTTTCTGAGAATGCATATCCTAATTCATTATCTAATAAACCAATTCATTAGTTTATGCATGAATGGATAAATTGGTTTATCCAATTCATGTTGAGAATGTAAATTGGTTTATGAATAAACCAAATCAAATTTTCAGTATTTTGCAAGTTACGAATGTTGACAATGTTGGTTTATCTTTATCCCATTCATGTTGAGAATGTTGACAATGGAGAATGAATGCATATTGCAAGTTTACAGTATTTTGATATTTTGATTCTGTAATATTTTGATTCAAGTTAACTCCATTCAAGTAAATTAAAATACTATAAACTTGAATCAAAATATTGTAATATTATTCAATGGAGTCAACTTGAATCAAAATACCGTAATAATATCCTCCATTGAATAATATGGATTCAAGTTAACTCCGTTGAATCAAAATACTGTAAATTGCCCAAATTTTATCATAGTTAAATTTTGAATATCACAATTATTCAAGTTTGAAGGTTCCTTGAATATCCCAGTTAAATTTGGAGTTAACTTGAAACTTGAAATGAATTTGATGACTTGGCTCATCAATTTGGAGCCCACAATTATTCCATCTGTTATAGGCTCACCAAATTTGGGTATTCCTATAACAAAGTTAACTTGAAATGAATATCCTGTCAATTTTGAATGCATATCCTATCAATTTTGAAGGACATGGAGTATCCCAAAATGGAGTATTGAGCTCCCAAAATGGAGTATTTGGAGCTCAATATTCCAAATACTCCAAATAATTTTTAAACTGTTTAAGATAGATTGAAAGAAGTGTAAACAATCTCCAATTAGGAGTAGCCATGGCATAAGCCATGGCTCTCAATATATTGACTTCATAATGGGATTTGGAGTCCAAGGGACTCCCCACTAAGTTAGTGGGGAGTAATGGTGAGATGATGAGGGGAGGGAGGCCAAAAGCCTCCCTCAACTCACAACACTCCCCCTCATCTCTCCATTACCTTGGGTTAAGCATATGAATACTTCAGGATTCAGTATGCTAATGGGATGGATACTTCTGGATCTGGAGCCACTGTGGTTGCCTCGTTAAAACCTTAGCTGTGGAAAACCCAGTGGGAGAAACCATCAGCTTAAGGGAAAAGAGTACCACTATTGAGAGACTCTCCCTGATCTGTACAAGTTTCAAGCATGCAGATCTCCTATGAATCTATACAATCATCTCCTATTCGTCTATACATCCATCATGTTCTGAAATAAAATACAATCATCACTCATCTATACAAGTTTCACTCATCTAGCGGCTATTGGAAAGTAGAGGCGCTTTGGAGTGGAATGCTCTTAGAAGTTGGTAGATGACTCCACTAAAGTATTCTTTGAATCAGTCTTCAGTGTGTCTGCAAGGTACTGCTGGACCTGGATAAGCGTGTTCAATACTTGCTTCTTGGATGATGAGCTTCTAAGAAGATGTATACATTGGAGGATGATGTGTAGATATTTGGGAGGTGGCCAGCCTTTTGTGTTTTAGTCATCGCGATGATCTTTAAACCTGCATATGCAATATATATTCCTTGACCCTTGGAAGTTGCACAGAAGCAGCTTATCCTTGGTCTAGTGGTGCTCTCCAGGACAACACTGTATCTGGTTAACAACTTTACTACAGACGTTCTATCAATGACACGTGCAGTTGGCCAGATAAAGAAGTGTAACAAGTACACTAGAACTAGGCTCTTCGGGACCTAGGATCTACTCCCCCTCTTCCAGCTACTGGAAGGTGTCATAAATAAGCATCCATTTTTATAGGTTGCAAATGGACATCATTCTTCATAAACTCTCGGTGTATGAAGAATATTAAAGGGTTCAACCACGAAGGTGTTTAATATGTAAGCCGAGACAATACCATGTTATGCCTAGGCATTTCATTTACAAGGAATGCTTAAAGCTATCAGATATCTCAATGGTCTATGTAGGAGTCATATTAGCTTTAAGTCGACCACATGGCGAATATCACAAATCCTGTCAACGATCTTTCAAAAAAGATACACGGGCAGAATATTGCTTAAGATCAACTAATGATCTTTGTAGCCTTTATGGAGAAGACGTTTCTACGTCTCTCTTTCATCTCTGGGGGTAGAGTATACCCATCTGGGAGTTTTATATAGATCTCTATATCTATATTACCATATATGTATGCAGTCACAACGTCCATGAGCTGCATTTATTGGCTTTTTCAGAGAAGTTTAGGCTTAGTAGGAAAATGATCACATTTCCTTCATTTAAATTTCTTTTGAAATCCAACTTATATTCCACAGGTTTTACACGTTCAGGTGTATGGACTACTGGTCCAAAGATTTTGCTTTTCAAGAGTGAGTCCAGCTCTACTCTTATTGCCTCGTCCCACTTTGGCAAATCTATGTGTTTATGCTATAGAATAGTGGGTTGACGTCATCGTCGTATTCAGCGACGTGAACGGCAATAGCGAAAGCAAAACCGTCGTCGACGACTGTGTTATATCTGTCCAGCACCTCTCCAATACGTACATAATATACTGATTTTTCTCCTGTTGTTTCCTCTGTAGAGGAAATTAGGAGGGGAGAGGTTGGTGGTCTGAGCTCAGTATCATGTGTGGTTGGATCATTTTAATATATCCGGGAATTTTCCTCTTTTGAGGAATTTTATATTTTGAACCTGGCAGGCATCCTATTTTCAATTAAGGTACAACCAATTTTGCTGCCGGTGGATTGCATCCATCTTTGGGAATGTCAATCCTAGCTGGCGTATTGGCAACATGGACGTGTGAACGAACAGTCTTCTGGTTGTCCACAAATTTATCCGTCAATTGATGTACTTTAGTCTGAATGTGAAGGATCTTCTGGATCTCAACTTCACACAGAAAAAGTATGCGGATCATAACGAGATGAGGACTTTTGTTTCCCATGATATGGTCTCAGGAGCTTCAGGCTTCTTTAGACTGCGTGCCTATTTCAATGAGATCTTGCTCATCAAATTCATATTTATCAAGACTTGGTGGTAAACCAGAAGCAAGCAGCATCAGCAATAAGATATGGCAACAAGCGGGCCGTATCGTGATAAGTGATGCGGAATGCATTGTGTTGGTCCCTAAATACAACATGCAACTGGGATTTATCAATGGACATGAAATCCATTGGAGTCTCTTTACCAGAGACTCTGTAAACCCATTATGAGTTTGAACATGCTACAGGATGTTCAATTTCAATGCCAGTTGCTTGGCAGAAGTCTTGAATGATATGTGTAGTAAATTCACCCACATTATAAGATTTTGAGAAAGCTAGGTTGCGAGTGAATATAAAGGCACACATAAGACCATCTAGTAGATGCATATATCAGTACAATAATGAAGTACCGAAAATGGGCCATTTGTGGGGTGAATAGGCCCGCAAAGGTCACCATGTATTCTCTCAATGAAGCCAGGAGACTCCAAACCCACTTTCAGGAGGGAAGGTCTCTCTATTAGTTTTCCCTTATGACAAAGGTGGACAAGGAAACTCAACCTTTTGAAGAATCTTCAGGTTCTCCAATGGATTTATTTGATGATGCGTCCATCATCGCTGATCCAGGATGACCAAGTCCATTTTGCCAGAGTTAAAAACTATGGCAAAGAAATGCACTTCTGGTGCTCAGTCGAGTTGGCTTTCTATAGGATGAATATCTGTAATTATAGGGGCCCGATGGGGGTCCAATGAAATCGTAAGCAGATGGTCTTCTGGCCATTCTCTTGACGAGTTACATATTGATATTCAATATATTATCCACAATTTTCAAATTATTTTCTTTAAAAGAAATATCCTTGAAAATTGGAGACTTCCTATATGTTTAAGAGAAGAATTTGCATCTTATAGTCTCGTTGTATATGGGAGCAATATCAATGCTACACCAGTGCAACGAGGCACTGTCCACAATATTCCATACTTCATCTATAAGTAAAACGAAATTTTATTTAAGTCAATGAAAAAGACATTCAAAATAAAAGTTCGTAATTAAGCAAATTAAAGATAAAGCAACATTGAATTTTAAATTCATAGATAAAAGATGAAGCTTAATCGAGCAGGTCGTCGTTCTCGAAATCTTTTGCAGTGAACATCTTGGTGGCTGAACAGCCGCCAAGTTTGTTTCAGGCAGAGACTTCTGGCTCGCCTGATATAGTTCCTGGAGGTGGCGATGAGTGCGGCAGATTCTGGACCAATG
Organism: Scilla litardierei; assembly: GCA_030789695.1. Classification (NCBI taxonomy): domain Eukaryota; kingdom Viridiplantae; phylum Streptophyta; class Magnoliopsida; order Asparagales; family Asparagaceae; genus Scilla; species Scilla litardierei. The sequence continues at coordinate 489,762,013 of CM061142.1, read as the reverse complement.
GCCAGTCATGCCGCATCTATGGCATTTATCCTCCCAGTTCTTCTTAGGAAGTGACACTTGGTCAGTGTTCTTTTGCTTCCATGTGAAGTTAGTCTTTCATGTATTGTTGTTGTTGGACGGGGTTGCTGCTCCTCGTCCATTCTTCATCACAGCTTTCCCTTTGTTATTATTAGCCTTATTCTTGTTTTTCCACTTCTGGGGAGAAATATGGTGGGCTTCAGGGATAGGTGCAGTGCCAGCTGGACGTAAATTATGAGTGGCTAGCAGTAAATCTCGATTCTGCTCTGCCTTAAGTAGGCATGAGATCATATCCGAGAATTTCGTGAAGTTACGTTCACGATACTGCTGCATGACAATTGCATCTTTCTCGTGAAACGAGGTAAATGTATTTTCCATCATGCGTTGTTCTGTCACTTTTTCACAGCACAACTTCAGGTGTGAGGTGATATTAAGAAGTGCAAAATTATACTCAGCGACGGACTTATAGTCCTGAAGTCTGAGATTTTCCCACTCATAACTGGCACGCGGTAATATTACATCAATTTGATGTTTATACCGTGCCTCCAGCGCTGTCCATAGCTCCATTGGGTCCTCTACCGTTAGGTATTCGGCCTTTAAGGTCCGATCTATATGTTTCCTAATGTAGATTATGGCTTTCACCTTATCCACGTCGGAGACAGTGGTAGGAGTGCTACTGCTAGATGTAGCAGATGCATCGGCCGCTGCTGGGGCCGATGAAGGAGCCAAAATGGAACCAAGGAGGGCCATCGAACGCAAGTGGAACTTCAGGTCCACTCGCCAACTCAGGTAACTTTTTCTTGCAGAGTTAAGGACTTCGAAATTGACGCTTGCCAATTTTGCCATTTTATCTACGCAATTTAAAATAAGCATGAATTAATTAAAATTGAAATTCAAGCATTAAAAATTAAAATAAGTAAAATGTGGGGATTGGCCAGATACCCAAATAAATACAAAGGCCAAAGTCCGAATATACAGTTCGTAAATAAAAGAAAAATACAATTTGGAAACCCAGAATGGGTCCCTATATTTTCCAATTTATGCCGCCGTCTTCAGTTGTCGGTACACCGGTCTTTGAATAAATACATATAATCCTCACTTACAAATTCTCTCAAAAAGAAAATAAAATTGCAAGGAATATGAAGGGTATCAAATTGGCCGATCCCAAAAATCACATTTTAGCTTATACAATAATCCACGCAGTTTATAAATGCTACAGGCACAAAAGAAACAGCCACGCATGTATATAACACAGGCATATATTAAACGGAAATGATAGGCTAGAAAATATAATAATCTCTCGGACCACGGGGAGAAGTCATACACCGGTAGGTTAGTTTACTAACGGCAGAGCGGTCGCAGGATCCTTAAGATAATTATATTTTGAAAAATCCTAATATTCCATAATTTAATACTAATGCAATAGTGTTATGAATTTAGCAATATGAAAAGCTGGGCGACACGCCCATGACAAGGAAAAATAAATTAATAATTTGAATGGGACTGCAGGCCCATAAAAATTAATCATATGTAATATTTTATTTATATTTGGGCTGCAGGCCCATTTGCCAAAAAATAACAAATTAATTATTGCAATATGATTTACATGGCTTCTGGCCCTAATAAGTCAAATTAACATTTGGGCTGCAGGCCTAGTGTCAAAATATTAATTAACACTTTAAAGATTGTAATAAGAATTACAGGGCTTCGGGCCCGTTTTTTGGCAGGCAAAAATAATTATTAGGTAAATGGGGCTGCATGCCCATATAATTTATAAACAAGGTTACAAATAGGCTCCGGGCCCAAATAAACAGGCTATCAAATTTATTAAAATTTTGGGCTGCAGGCCAATAAGCAAAATAAAAAACATTTTAATTTGCAATATAAATTATCTGGGCTAACAATATTGTGTAAGTATCTACGGGATCGAAAAAGTTACCTCTAGATCAAAGATCTAGGGACGATCGTAATAAGGAAAATCCGTAGATAGAAATCCCGCTCCCGACTGCCTAGGAAACGCCGCAACGAAAAACCGTAACGGATCGCCGCAACAACAATTAGATTCCTTCGCGTATGAGTTTGATTTAGAGGGGATTTGGGATAATGTTAGTGGCTCAAAATTTGTAGAAGACACGTGCTAATAACGTGTTATGATAGATTGAAAGAAGTGTAAACAATCTCCAATTAGGAGTAGCCATGGCATAAGCCATGGCTCTCAATATATTGACTTCATAATGGGATTTGGAGTCCAAGGGACTCCCCACTAAGTTAGTGGGGAGTAATGGTGAGATGATGAGAGGAGGGAGGCCAAAAGCCTCCCTCAACTCACAACATAAACTACAATTTTAAAATACTCCATGTCCTCCCAAAATGGAGTATTTGGAGTATCCAAGCCTATCCAAGCCTTTAATTCAAATGAATTGAAGCATATCCATTCATTTGACAGGATAATATTAATGCAAGTCTAAGTCCTCCCAGTTAAATGAATAATGTAAGTCTTTAATTGACAGGATATCCAAGCCTATCCAAGCCTATCCATTGACAGGATATGCATTCATTGACAGGATATGCTTGACAGGGTATCCATTCAAATGAATGGATATGCATTCATTCTCAGGACATTATTTGAAGCATATCCTGAGAATGAATGGATATGCATTCTCAACATTATTTGAGAAAATTTGGTTTATGCTTTAAACATTATTACAGTTTTCTAATGAATAAACCAAATGTAAGTTCAAAAAATGAATGAATGCATAAACCAATGAATGGACTTACATTCTCAACATGAATAAACCAATTTAAAGCATTATCTAATGGATATGCATTCATCCAGTTGGTTTATGCATGAATGGATAAATTGATCTGCATTCATTCTCAACATTTTCTGAGAATGCATATCCTAATTCATTATCTAATAAACCAATTCATTAGTTTATGCATGAATGGATAAATTGGTTTATCCAATTCATGTTGAGAATGTAAATTGGTTTAGAATAAACCAAATTTTCTCAAATTTTCAGTATTTTGCAAGTTGAGAATGTTGACATGGATATATTTAATTTGGCATATTTAATTATATTTAATTTGGCATATTATAGTGGTTATGGAATATTCAGTATATTCAATATTTATAGTGGTTATGGCATATTTAATTAGCAAGTATTCAAAATTTTCAGTTTTAATTGTCCTATATTTGATGAGCAAGTATTCAAAATGAGCAAGTATTCAAAATTTTCTCATGGATAAAATGACTATCTCTCAACTCATTATAATGATTAATAAAATGTACTGAGGTGAGCTAAAGACATTTGAATGAGATTTCAAATATGAACATTATCAGTTTTTAGCATGTATTTTCAATGATGTATTTTCAATAACACTAACTGAGACTGTAAAAAGCAAACTGTAAAATGAAACTATTTTCAAAATGAACCAAATTAATAAAGGCATTAATCATCTATATTTCTCATCCAAACAAATTAAACATAGACAAATTTTTCTCCCTTCATTGAATTTGTCCTGCAAGCTTGATGTATTTTCAATAACACTCACCATCCACACTCCATAAATACATCAACAACAATTTTTATAATCAACTATTTCCTATCCAACCAAATTAATCATGGATATTTAACCTTGAATGAAATTTTGAAACTTGACTGCAATTTTTAATTATAGGGTTGATGTAAAACGTGTACCTGAACTTAAACCAAAATTCAACTTTAGGTGTGAGTGAGGACTATACTTAAACCATGACAGAAATATTTCAGTTTGAAACTTGAATGAATGAAAAAGGAGCAAATTTGAAACTTGAAAACCTGAATGAATTTTGAAAATGGACTGAAAGTTTAAAATTGCAACTTCCATAATAACAATTGAAACTATTTTGATATTCATAAGAGTTGGTGTTTTCAAACTATTTTGATCTCATAACCAACCCGTGACTGAAAGTTTTAAGATCAATTCGCATTCCTAAAAATTGCAACTACAAACTTGAATGAAATTGCAACATAAAATCAATTCGCATTCCTAAAAATTGCAACTACAAACTTGAATGAAATTGCAACTGTGATGAAGCTCAACAAAACTCACCAAGGGTTGATGAAGCTCTCAAACTCACAAAGCTCACAAAGGGTTGAGGTGCTGAGGGTGCAACATGATGAATCTCTAAGCTCTGCAATTGGAGTGTGGAGAAGAGGGTGAAATAAATTAAAAGAAAGAAAATTGTGGATAAGAGGAAGAGCTCACCGATGTGGAGGTAGAAGATGATGGTGAGGAGGTAGAAGAGGGTGATCTTCTTGATCTTCTTGATCTTCTTGCTCTTCGTTGAACTCCAGCTAAATTCTGTTCGCAGCTTGGTACGCAAAATGCCCAAGCTTTCTTCGCTTTTCTTCAGCGCAAGCTGATATACAAATGAAACTCCCCCAAGTACGATGTGATCAGCGATGTGATCAAATTGTTTTCCCTCCATTAATACCCTCCTTTTAACATCCCCCTCAATTGATTTGAAAATTTTAAAACAAAACCCCTCAGCTAGAGTGAGAATGATTTCAAAATTTTAAATGATGTGATTTCAATTCCAATATCTCGTACCTCCTCAATTTCTCATATCTGATACAAATTCTATATATAACCAACACACCCAATTCCACATATCAACCAATTTCTCTTATCTATTATCTCTTAACCAATTTCTCTTATACAAAAATACACATACACATATCAACATTAACCAATTTCTCTTATCCAAAAACTCTTATACAATAACCCATGATAACATCCCTGTTTTATAATATAGACTAGTCATAAACCGTGCCCGCGGGCACGGTTCATTTATGATTTTCCCTTGCGAAATCTTTGTTCCCCGAATTTTTTTTTCAAAGCCAAAATTTAAAAGAAAAACAAATTAACTTACAATATTTAGCGGCACAGGCGCCTTCGGTGTGGGTGCCTTCGGTGCGGAATAACAAATTCAACACATGCGCCTTCGACACAGAACACCAAATTCGACGTGTGTGCCTTTGGCGCAGAACAACAAATTCGACGTAAAACAATAATTTTGACGCATGTGCCTTAGGCGCGGAACAACAAATCAGCGTTAAAAAATGGCGCGAGCGCCTTCGACGCGGAATAACAAATTCGGCGCATGCGCCTTCGACACAGAACACCAAATTCGACGTGGGTGCCTTCGGCGCAGAACAACAAACTCGACGTAAAACAACAATTTCGGAGCGGGTGCCTTAGGCGCGGAACAACAAAGCAGCGTTAAAAAATTTAGCTCGCGCCGAACGGAGCAAGTGCCTTTGGCGCGGAACAACAAATCAGCGTTAAAAAATTTAGCGGGCGCCTTCGGCGCGGGCGCCTTCGGCGCATATACATATAACCCGTGCCCGTGGGACACTGTTCATTTAAAAATCTTGGACCCACTAATTTTAAACAAACATCAATAATTATTAGTTTCCTCTGAAATATCAGCAGATGGGATCAAAATTTTACAGGGTTTTGCAACGTGGATCAATGAGTTGGCAGCATCTCCCGCGTTCATTCTCCCACAGCTCGCGTCCTTTCCCAAGATGAGATTGTGTGTGTGCACAACATTTTTTTTCATAACTAATATTAGAAGGCTATTCATAATGTCAATGTTTTTGTGTATTCCAAACAAATTTCTCTTCAACCCAAAAATTTCCCTCCAAAACTTGATGTGACATTGCCACATAGGACAAATTCAAAATCTGCCCTCAATTGTAATATAGATATAGATATATATATATATATATATATATATATATATATATATATATATATATATAATAAAACAAGGATGTTATCATGGGGTTTTGGATAAGAGAAATTGGATAAGAGATATTGGTTATGTGTATTGTTGTATGTGGATATGTGTATTGTTGTATAAGATATTTTGGTTAAGAGATAATGGATAAGAGATAATGGATAAGAGAATTTGGTTTTGGTTATGTGTAATTGGGTGTGATCTTTTTATAGATTGTATATATGGTATGAGAAATTGAGTTATGAGATATTGGATATAAGAAATCAAATCACATCACATATTTTGATCACATCACCTAAAATATCAATTTTTTTAAATTTTGAAATCACAATTTCCGTTTGCTCTCAGCCATTTTGCTCACATCACAAAATGGAGGGAAAAATTTCATCCTCCTCCATTTTGATCACATCACAAATGTGTGTGCCTTTTACTCTCCTCTGTATTTTGAAATCAAAATTTAGTCTCACTCTCCTCAAGCTCGCGCTGTTGTGAATTTTGCCCGCCAAGCTCCAGCAGACCAAAGGGAGAGCACGAAGAGCACGGGAGAGCACACGTTCCTCCTCGCCATCGTCTTCTACCTCCAGCTCAATAACGAAGAGCAAGGGAGAGCACGAAGAGCAAGCACATCACGCAGAGCACCCTCATCTTCTACCTCGGTTAGCTCTTCCTCTTTCTCCTCGATTTTTTTCTTTTACTTTATTTCACCCTCATCAAGAAGAGAACCCCCATTTCAGTGCTTTGAGCTTCATCACGGCCTCAGCAACTCAACCCTTGGTGAGCTTTGTGAGTTTGCTAGCTTCATCACGTCCTCTGCACCTCAACCCTTGGTGAGTTTTTGCACCTCAACCCTTCATGCAGCTGTCAGGTTATTGAATGTTGAATGTTGATCATGTTGAATGTTGACTGTTGAGGCTCAAAATTGAATGTTGAATGTTGCAAGTTGAATGTTGGTTTTTGGTTTTGCAAGGCTCAACCCTTCATCACGTCAGGTTTTTGGTTTTGCAAGTTGAATGTTGATCATGTTGAATGTTGAATGTTGAATGTTGAGGCTCAAAATTAACAAAATCACGTCCTTTCTACTTTCAGTGTCATGTTGAATGTTGAATGTTGAATGTTGAATGTTGAATGTTTGCTAGCTCTTCATTTTCATGCAGAGAGCTTGATTTTGTTAATTTTGCATGAAAGTGTCCTGTTGAATCAATGTTAACATGAAAGTGTCCTCAAACTGTCCTGCATGAAAGTATACCTGCATGAAAGAGAGCTTGATTTTGTTAATTTCAAAATGTTGACATTAACATGAAATTATCAAATGAAATGTTGATATAATTTTTGAGAGAAAAATCAACTATGGTGTTGAAATTGAATTTAATTTTGAATTTGAATTCTGAAATTTCTGAAGATATGGAATTTGGGCATTTGAAATTGAAGTTCAATAAATGCATGGACTTTCAAATTTTCTGAAGATATGGAATATGGAATTCCATGAGAATATTTGCCTATATATTTCAAATTCCATGATTTCATGAGAATATTTCAAATTTCAAATTTTATTATAGGACATATCAAAATTGAAATTGAATGCAGTATGCCCAAATTTTTCTCATGGAATACTCAAATTTCCATAACTCAAATTTCAACATAGTTCATTTGATATGGATATGTGTATGCATTTTACATTATGTGTGTAAAATTTGAAATTAATTGAGCAATGTGTGTATGAAACTTTTGAAATTAGTATGAAACTTTTGAAAATTTATAACTTATCCAATAAACATTGATAATATCCCTGTTTTCTCATGGATAAGAGTAGACTAGAAATAGATATGAGATTGAGAGATGCTAAAATAAATTTCAGTTTGAAAATGCTAAAAACTGATAATGCTCATATTTGAACATGCTAAAAACTGATAATGTTCATATTTGACATCCTTAAATAATGTTCATATTTGAAATCTCATTCAAATGGATTTAGCTCAAATCATTACATTTAATTAATCATTTTAATGAGTTGAGAGATAGTCATTACGTTTAATACTAGCTCATTTTGAATACTTGCTCATTTTGAAATAAGCATACTTGATTTACTTTGACATACTTCACATACTTGCCCAAATTTCTAATAGTATAATGTAAATTGAAAATATTTCATTATAGTACATATCAAAATTGAGATAGGCCTATAACAGGACATATCTCAATTTCAGGCAATCAACAATTGTAAGCATTGAGGACTGAGAAATTCATGATGCTTATGAACCAATGTTGAGGATAAGGGAAAATGCTTACAGATTTTTTCAACAAAACACTTTTTGTTGATGACTGTGACATTCAGGATGCTTACAAAAATTTACAAAAAATTTCATTATCATTTGCAACTTAACATTATCATTTGCAACTTAACTTCATTTTTTCAATGTTACGTTTCAATTTCATTTTGTACTTTTTACATGCTGAGATGATATGAGATGTTAATTTCTAGTTTTAACAAATTGAGATGTGAAGTTCAATTTCAATTTGTATTTTCATAATATGAGATGTTATGAGTTAAAATGTTGATGTTATGAGTCAAAATTTCCCTCCAGGTGTTAATTTCAAATACAGGATGTTATGAAGTCAAAACTTCATATGAGAATCATATACATCCTGTATCAATGTTAACATTTCCCTACAAGTTGTTTATGATTGTGTTAATTTCATATGAGTCAAATTTAATACATGATGTTAAGTTTCAATGTTATGAGTCAAAATTTCACAGTTTCAATGTTATGAGTCAAAATGTTAAGATTCATATGACACATAATGATAAAAATTTCAATGTTAATGTCAATGTTAAGTTCAATGTTAAGTTTCAATTTCAGGCTGAATGAGTTTGGTTTCAATTAGGTTCAATTTTCAATTTCAATTTCAGGACATAGCTAGAGCAAAACAAATTTTGTCACCCCACATGTTTTCATTTTGGTTTCAAAAATTGAAGCATTGAATCATCATCTTTGTTCTGAACTAAATACAAGATGTTGCAAAATTGAAGCATCATCTTGAAACTTGGTTTCATCTTGAAATTACTCAAGTTTTTTGTATTCATTTTCATCTTGAATTTCTCAGGCTGCGTCTTGAAACTGATTAGCATGCACATTTTTTTGACACTGAATACCCCATGTTCAGGCTGCATCTAAAACTGAAACCAAGGATAAATTTTTTTGCTCATTTTTCAAACTATTTTGGAACTTGAATATAGTTTGAGTTACCTAAAATTTTGAAACTGGGAAAAGAAATGCTCAATTTTCAAATGACTGAAATTTTGAATGATGGTGTTTTGTGCAATGAAATGCTCATATTTGGTGTTTTTTGCATGATGGTGTTTTTTTGACTAATGCTCAGTTTTCAAATGAAATTTTGACTGATGGTGTTTTTTTGCAATATGATGCTAAAAATTGGATTTTGAAACCCTTTAAATTTTAAAAAAGTGTTTTGTTGAGAATGAGCAACTTTTTCAAGCATGCAGTTGGAATATTTAGCATCAATGAATAGAATGAGCAAATTTGTCCCAATTTGTCCTGTTTAGCATTGATACTAAATATTTAATATCATTCTAATATCTTTCAACATAGACTTTTGTATATGTTTTTAACTAGGGATCGCTCCAATGGCGGTATGATTCCAGGCTCTGGTTTTTTTCGATGCCATATCACTAAATCTTTCTCTGACTATTTCTCATCAATGTATCATAGGCTTAAAATCATGAAATATGTGTTCTTTTTTCTTATTCTAATTCTTTTAAACTGTGTTTGTTACAGATGCTTTAGAATGCCTATTTTTTCAATAAAATTATTTGAACATGGATATCTACAACTCGATCGATACTGATAACTGGTGAATAATTTCCAAACGATTGAAATCAAATTCTTGATGCTTTGTTTAGGTTTTTATGGAGAACTTTAAATTTTGGGTTGTTTTATTTGGCAATTCTGTTCATTTTGGTTTATAGAGCAAGGATTTTATTTTTTTTAAATGTGAAATACCAATCGTTGATGTCAAATTCTTGACGTTGTAATTTGAGAGTAGATGACGACGTGGTATTTGAATTGCTTAAAGTGAATTTTAAGGAATTATGATGAAATATATTGTCTTAATGTTGACAGCTAGAGAATTTTTTTTTGATTTGATGTAGTTTTGGGGGTTACAATATGCATGTCTATAGTTAAAACTTGACGTGAGGTGTATGTTCTGCTGGTTACATGGATGGTGGTTCGTGTAGAGAAGACGATGAGCGATCTCTTGATCAGGACGGACTAAACGATGCGACTCGATCAATATTGATCACAGGTGAATAATTTCAAAATGATTGAAATTTCTTGGGATGAGCTAAATTATGGGTGATCTAAGATTTTGAGGGGGAATCGTAAATTAACCGCGTCGAAGGCGCCCGCTAAATTTTTTTAACTAATTTGTTGTTCTGCACCGAAGGCGTCTGCGCCGAATTTGTTGTTCCGCGCTGAAGGTGTATGCGCCGATTTCGTTGTTCCACGACGAATGTGTCTGTGTCGCTAAATATTTTTACGCTAATTTGTTGTTCCGCGCAATTTTGACCGTGGAAATAATTTTTTGGGGAACAAAGATTTTGCGGGGGAAAATCTTAATTGACACGGGGTATGACTAGTATATATATATATGGGTAAAGAGATCCTAGGGTGCCTCCTTTAATGCAATCAAAGGAGGTGCCCCTATTTTATCACATATCCCCCATTTTTTTGAAATTTTTTTTCATGGATTTGTTGTTTACATCATGGATGATCACCATACCAAATTTTAAGGCATTCCAATACTTTTTGAGCCCTCATCTACCCCTTGCAACTTCATGGAGGTTTAAGCACGTTTTCAGATCGTTGAAGTTGAAAGGGGGTAGATGAGGGCCCAAAATGTATTGGAATGCCTTGAAATTTTGTATGTTGATCATCCATGAGGTGAACAACAAACCAATGAAAAAACATTCAAAAAACAATTGTGGGAGATGGGGCAAAATGGGGGCGCCTTCTTAGATTTCATATATATATATGTATGTATGTATGTATGTATGTACATACATACATACATGTATGTATGTATGTATATGTATACATTTATGTTATAAAACAGGGATGTTATCATGGGTTATTGGATAAGAGTTGTTGTATAAGATAAATTGGTTCAGAGAAAATGGATAAGAGAAAATGGATAAGAGATACGAGAATTTGGTTGATTGGGTAATATATTTTGTTGTTGTATGTTGAATATGAGATATGAGAAATTGGGAGATGAGAAATTGGTTAAGTTATATACATTGAGGTCATGTATTTGGGGGGAAATTTGTGGAGGGATGTTTTAAAATTGAAATTTGGATGGAAAATCAACGGGGGGTTATGTATTTGGGGGGCCATTCTTTATCGTTGGCCTCCCCCAAAAGACCACAGGTCTTAAATTCACTTCTTTTTCGTTGGCTGCCTCCTTCCTCTCTTCGTCTCTCTCTCTCTTTCTCTCCTTCTCGCCCTCTCTCCGCCATAGGGTTTATTTTCTCTCTCCTCACGTTGCGAATCGCTCATTCTTTCAGTTTCGATCCGACGCCGTTGAAGAAGGCGAGGACGAGAGATCTGAAGCGTGTGTTGGAGATCGTGATGGTCCTGTCTGTGATGGGGGAGATGAGCTCGGGGAAGGAACCGACGGCGGTGGAGAAGGCACTGGCGGAGGAGGCGAGGGCGAGCCCAAGGATTTGATCTCCAGGGAGGCTGTTAGGGCTGTGGTCGAGGATCTAGGGTTGAATCGGAGTAGGGATCTGATGATGGATTTGATCTCCAGGCGAGGGGGATGTCGATTGCTGAGAAGCTCCAGCTCACCAAAAAGAAGGTAAATGATTCGATTCTTGAGTTTTTTAATTTTTGGATGAGACTTATGCTGAATATTCAACTTGCCAGAATGTTAGCGCATATGTTTAACATCCTCAGAATTTGATTCCAACCATCCTAAAAATTTGATTCAAATTGTTTGTAAATTTGATGGGTTCTTTTCTAATTTTTCTTTTGTTGTTGGGAAATTCGGTTACAGGTGGATTTGGAGAGGCTCTATTGTGAGATCCATCTCCTACTATTCTTTCTCTTATTGAAAAACTACATATTTCATAGCCTTAGGAGAAGTATACATGTATCTACAGATTGAATCATAATGCCACAATATCCAGGATGTGAATTTTTCTATGTGCAAGTTAATTAATCTTCGAGATTTTATTACTTCCCTCAATCTTGCACACCTATATTTATGAGTTTTTATATTGTAACTTTGCACACGAACAAATCTGATGTAACTGTCATATGATAAGTGAAGGAAAAAGGGCATAGTGAGAACATACATGTGGCCCTCTACAAGAATCACATGCAGGTTATACTCTTACATTGTAAATTTGATATACCACACTGACTGATACATTTCTATACTGAAACATAAAAGCTTTAAAATAAGCATATGCATGTACCCTACTTGATTACATATAAAAGAAAGACTTCTTCAATACCATGTATCAATGTATCTTGCATAAACATAATATTAGAATGATAGTATATAATGACAGGAAAAGTCACATTCGAAGAACAAAACCATTATGATGGACATAAACTTCTTTATATTGTAATTGTAGAAATTTTCATTGATATAAATACAGTGGCATATCAGATAATAGTTCCCTGTAAATGTATTGACACTTTACAATACAATGAGATCTGCTTTTATGTATTCACCATTTCCCTTCCCAATAAAAATATGAGATATTTTTGTGGCCTTATTCTGGATGTTCAGGTCTTCAATGAATGTCGCATTTTCCATTGGTTCTAGAACATCTAATGTAAATGGTTTAGATTTGCAATTTTTGTTCAAGTAATGCTTTTGTTAGAGATGCTACATACAGCTCATGATGCCTCCCATACTATGTATTTATTGCCATCCGCAGCTACATTCCACTTCTTTAGACCCAATGGTTCATAGTATCCAGGTCCGATCTTCATTACTATCTTCTCATTGATTTCAACTGCATAAACATCCATTCCTGCCTTCGTTAGCTTAACCTTGCGGGCATGAAAAGGATTAAATGAAACTTGATGAGCATAATGATTTTGCATGCAGGTATGCGTGTCCCAACTGAAGGGATTTTACGAGGCTGAGTTTCATATGGTTGGAACCTTGCCTTTTTTCTTTTTTTTCTGTTCTAATTTCTAATTCTAGCTCATATCTTTGAACTCATTATTGTAGTGAATGAATACAGATTATATATCTCTTCACGATATTTCTTCTTGGTTGCTCAAACTACCTGACCTCTTAGTTCAAGGTATCCAGGTAAAGTTTCTTTTTTAAGTCTCTATGAAAGTCATCTCTTTCTTCTTCGTTTTTTCCTTCAGACTTTTAATTCATATTCTATCTCTTTCACCAAAAAATTTTCCTTAAATTTTGAAATTTTTCTATAAGATTATCTTTTTTAGAAATTCTGTTATAAGAGTAGTTAGTGTGTTTGGGCGACTGAGTTTGAAATTTCTGTTTTGTCTTTTGTTATTAACAGAAACACTAACAAACCCCATCTCTTTTTATTGGTAATTTTTGTGTAGGTTTTCCAGCAACCATTAATGGAAGTTCCTGTAAGAGGATGGTCAGTATTTTCAATGAGGATGCATGAGGATGGTTTGGATTGCAAGAGGGTGGTTTGTATTTTTAACTCAGTTGCCCAAATTATATGCTTCTTAATCCAGTCTAATCTCTGCTATAACAAGTGAAAATTAAAATGAGTGTAAACATTTTCAATTTTTTAAACTGCCCTCAATGTCGCTGCATGCACGGTAACTTCACTCCCATCTTAGTTCTCTTTAACTTTTTTGGTGAGAAATTTTTTTATTTTTGAATTTTGAATTAAATAAATCCTAAAGTTTATTGCTTTTGGTGTGACCGCTGGGAAAGATGACATTTTTATACATATGTCCTGACAGTTGAATTGTTTTTGAACTGGAATTATTTACAAAAGCTACAGCTTTTTTTAAGAAATACTAGGAGAATAGAACATTGAAGTGAGATAATTGCAAAATATCATAACTTTTTAATTGTTCACATTTGAGTGTGGATAACATATGCGACAAAATTAAATGAATTGGAGATGTCACTTAATGCAGCCGTGGTAGATAAATATGATGCATCATGCATATAATGTATGTTCTGATGGGGAGAAGGTGCAATCTTAGGTTAGTAAGTTATATATCAAAATGATCTTTTATCAAGTAAATCATGTGCATATAATGTATATTCTTACAAGCATAGTTTATCATGTATCATACTCCAAGCAATTGCAATATATTTTGTTGATAATTCACACTACAAATCAAATTTGCAGTGAGTTTCAATACATAGCAGAAAGCCTATGTTTGTATATATTCTCTGTCAGAAGATTTCATAGGGTTAACATGTAAAAAATGCATAGGGTTAACATGTAAAAAATGCATAAGAAACAAATTTGTCCTGTAACCATTTGTAGACAAAACAAATGTCTTATACACTGGATATTGGTTAACACAATTGGTTATTGGTTAACACAAAATTGAAGGAAGTGTCTTATACACAGGGCAACTTCTACGGCCATAACAGGACATGGCAGCATGTGTCTTATATACTGGATATTGGTTAACACAAAATTGAAGGAAGCTATCAGTAGAAATTTAATTACAGGCTGGTTCAAAGAGAGGAGATTGAAGTTTCAATGTGATCTACGATGACAGCCAAATGATATCATTAAGTTTAATTCATGTGTAAGTTTAATTCAAGTAATTTGGTTCAATTTGAAAATTTCATTTAAAGTTTAATACCAGGATGAATCAATCAATTCAAACAATTTGGTTTTAAAAATTGAAGGTTAAATTTCATATTAAGGTTCTACTGATATCACTTTGGTTTAAAAATTGAAGGTTTTAAAAAATTGAAGGTTCAATATCCAACTAAACTCACATATTTTTGTGTTCTTCATGTTTCTAGCATTTTGTTGGATAAACCAAATTTGCAGCATTGGTTAAGATGAACAAAAAATTAAGTATATCCAATTTTGTTGTACCAAATTTGCCAGGCATTTTGTAAACAAAAAATTAAGTTATCAAACTGGGATCTACTTGCCATTTTGTTGAGTGAATAAAAAAATACTTTTGAGAAAATGCCATTTTGAAATGAGTTCAATTTGTCAAATATTATGTCAATATCAGAAATGCCATTTTGATATTTCAAAAAGATTTCAGAGAGGATATTAGAATTTTTCTAATATCCTGACAAATTGCATATCTAATATCCTCTATGATATCTTTTGAAACATCTTGACGTTGCTCAAACTGGAATTTTTTAGAAATGAGATTTCTGCGTAACCTAAAAAATGAATTTTTTAGCATTAGCATATGCATATTTTGGAACGTGCATTAGAATTTTATCAGTTGCTCTGATATTTTTGAGATTCATGTTCAAGCATTGTCATTAGAATTCTAACTCTAATATCAGAATTTTTGATATGCATTAGAAAATTTAATATCATCTTCAATGGAATTTTTGATGTGCATTAGAAATTTTAGAAATTGAGTCCTGAATTAGAAATTGAGTCACTTGGCCACACGCACTCAATTCTTGAATTCAGTCTTGAATTAGAAATTTTAGCAATTTGATTTCATGAATTGAGTCCATTTCTAATTGGACTGTGCCAAGTGACTCAATTGGACTGAATTGACTGTGCCAAGTGACTCAATTTCCAATTTCTAATATAGACTCAATTCCTGAATTAGAAATTTTAATATCTTATAGACACACACACTCAATTTATCAAATATCATGTCAAATATCAGAATGAGTTCATAACAAATTCTATCAAAATAATTTATAACAACTCCACCTGTAAACAACTTCAAATTTCTGCAAGTTCTAAACAATTGAGTCATAACAATTCTATCAGATAGGAATTTGTTCAAGCATTAGAATTCACAATTATGATGTACATGATAAGGTATAACATAGATAGTTAAATAAAACACCATGGCAGAATATCATAGAATAAAATTCAAAGTTATGTAAACCAATGCGAATGGTTTGCATGGATAGTCTAGGTAACCTTAGTTGAAATACTTTTGTAAGCTAGAACTTCTCATGAACCCAGCTAGCCCAGATAAATTTATTGCAAAAGAGAAGATTATTATAAAATGAGGAGTACATAAACCTAACCTGATACTCACATAAGGATGATGAGTTCTGCTCCATACACATTGATAATAGTAAAAGGATAATTTCAATGAATAAAATCAAATTAGACTACAACGTATCTAGTTCTCAATCTAGGAAGAATATAGACACGCCCTTTAATATGGCAGATCATTGTTTTGAAAGAAGATGTGTGATTCTTGGTGTTAACAGATTTGCCACATCCGATGATGCAGTTATTCTCTGCAAAAGTTTGAACTGATATGCCTTTAACATAATCAACAATGTAAGGAATGAACTCAGGATTACATATGAGTGGTATTCATTTTGGACAAGGGACAATGACCATAGAATCTGATAATTATTTTATTATTTTAATTGTCGACACAATAACTAATAATCCGAACAACCAGCAGGGTTTGTCACTAATGCCATAAAATCTGAAAATGATGTTTTAATGCTTTTGTCATTAATGCCATAACCCTTGCTTTCTTATGGAAGAAGTGGGATTGTGAAAACTTCCAAAATTTTATCTGCTTCTTAGCTAAGAATATACTGTTAAATTTTGGGATTTTGCAATTGAAAATTTGTCTCTCACATTGGTGAATCAAAATGAAGTAGGCCATAATATTATGAAATTTGTATTGTGGTACTATATGGTTAGATGGTATATATATTGATGTGAAATCTGATCTTGATGCTATTTTTTGTAATACCCATTTGGGAAATTCTTGAAGTTCAGTTCTTGGTTATAATCATGTGATTATTTATAATATACCAATAAAATCTGAAAATCTGGCACTAATAATATCTGAAAATAATACCAATAAAATCTGAATAATCTAAAAATAACTAATAATACCATAAATTCTGAAAATGATGTTTTAATGTTTTTGTCACTAATGCCATACCCATTGCTTTCTTATGCAAGAAGTGTGATTGTGAATGTTTCCAAATTATCTTAATTAATTTGGAGCAGTTTGAGTGAAATTGGAGCGGGGGCGGTGGGGCACCAGAGAAGCTGAATCTGGAGCAATTTGAGTGGCAAGGATCTACATATCGCTTTCGAGAATGGATAAGGAGGATGATTTTCTAGCCATGGAGGGGGCCAAGCTCCTCCAGCGTCCCAAGAAGAGGGCTAACAACATTGGTAAGACTCTTCAGTAATTATCTTGATTAAAAAAATAAAACTCCTCAGTTTAATTCTACTAATAATTATCATGTTTGCAATTGACATTTTTTGTACATGTGGAACTTTTCTGTACTAGTTTGGAGCACAACAGAGGCTATGCATCACTGATATATTCAAGTTAGATAGACTATAAAATTAACTTCATTCTTTTTGGCATTGATATATCACGGTAATGTAGGTCGGCAGTGAACCCACTAAAGGAGGACATTAACGTGAAGCTGTTATAGGCTAAGTAGTGTCTTTAATTTAAGATCAGGTACAACTTCTATGGTGGGGGATGTTGTTTTTGTTTGTGTTGGTGTTGGTTGTCATTGTCCCCATCAAAGTGATTCAAGCAACCACGAATCAGGTCGGTGTTCATGCGACAAATCAGAGAAGTATGCATGTTTACTTTTGCCTTTTGCTTTTGCTGTCTGGATATTTTTATATTTTTGGTTTTATATTTCTGGTGTACTTCATTATATCTTCTACATCCGGTGATTGATTGATATCATTAAAATACTGGATGAAGTTACCAGAATGTTACTAGAGTGCCGACTGCAGATTAGACCAGGCCAAAATGGGTGATTAATGATTTTATTATGTATTTTGCTAAATGAATTCAATTTTGAAGTTTGTAAAAATAGTTGAAATTGACTATATGTACATTTTGGGATCCTACTGTTCTTTTGTTGTTTATTATTCTCAATTAGCACCAAATGCCACCAAACTTGCTGGTATTTTCAGTGTACAAATATTTGTTTATTAGCATTTTGATACCGAGTTTAATAGTGGTTTCGGTTTTGATTTGTGTTTGGTTGTAGGTTTGGCCGGTTCACGGTATTGTTTGATTGGCAACGCATTGAGTCTACTTTAACTAAAAAGTTTTTTTAGAGAAATCAGATAGATTTATGTAATTTTAATATATGGAGATGACGTTGTTTGAAAACTGTTGGGGTTTTATGCTTAGTTTTTGCATTCTGTCTTTTAGCTTTTGGACTTAAATTAGAAAAATTGTTGGTAATTTGGATGCTTGGTAGTGAAATTTTTTGAGCCAGGTGCGTGGAATTTTACCCAGTTTTTTTGGTAATTTGGATGCTTCCTTGGGTTGGATGAACCTAACATAGCATGTGAATAAATTTTTTGTTGGAGGGAAAATGGAGTCTGATACTAGAGCATGTGTTCAGTTCTGTACTTGGGTAGTGAAAATGTGTTCT
This sequence comes from Scilla litardierei, assembly GCA_030789695.1. NCBI lineage: Eukaryota > Viridiplantae > Streptophyta > Magnoliopsida > Asparagales > Asparagaceae > Scilla > Scilla litardierei. The sequence goes on along the minus strand of CM061142.1, from coordinate 489,743,595 downwards.
CTTCAAATTTTTTGTTTTGGTAGTTGTGAAATTTTTTGAGATGGGAAATGCTTCCACATATGTGGGATTTTACGTGTGAAATTTTTTTTTTCATGTGTTCATTTCAATACTTAGGTAGTGAAAATATAGTCAGATATTTCGAAGTTTCTTAATTTAGAGATATGAAATCCCATAGTCAACCCCTTTGTTCGGCAACAAATCCCAATAATCCACATTTTCAGTTTAATGTTTCTGTCATTTTAATTCACTAAGCTAATTGCAATTAGTCTCTTATATAGGACGTTCATAAAGGCTGTTCACGATGAGAGCAAAGTAAATTAAATCATAATTTTACTGAGTTATGCAAATCTGGGATAATTTCTGCCGAATTTCTACTATTCCCAAAATGTTTTTCTGAATTTTTTGGGGATTTTTCTGTTATTTTGATCATTTGATCATTTGAAAAAGATTTGCTGATGAGAAATTTTGGATGCATGTTTAATGTCATTCTTGGAGACTTTAAGTTATTCATGTTGCAGGTTTAATGCAAGTTTATTATTATACCTGATGAGAATTGATCGGATCAAATGGCGACTAATGGAACTACCGTTGCTAGGCCACCACCTAGCCCTTCGCCATTAAGAAATTCGAAGTTTTTTCATGTACTGACGTTTTATTTCATTTAGATCTTTTCTTTATAAAAATTTAATGTTAATAAACTGCTTTTAACTATGATGGAACCCCCATGAATTGGACTAAGGAAGCTTAAATGTCCATTCATTTTGGTCTTTGATGTTTATTAACTTTCTCTTTGGTTATTGACAGGCCAACATGAGATTTTGGTTGCTGGATGAGCTGGAATCATTGGGTCTCATTTGGGTGACAAATTGATGGAGAATGAAAAGAATGAGGTATTTGTTTTGTTGTGGTATTAATTTGTAATTCTAGGTCCAGAGGGGCAATTTTGTAAATGGGGGCCAATTAGCCCTATAAATAGGAGGGAAATGGTTAGTCTTAGGATATGAAGAAAATAGAGAAGAAAAGTAGAGATTAGACATAGGAGTTAGGCGTAGAAATTAGTCTAGATCCGGAGAGAGTGGTCCTCCTCTCGAATTCAGGCCCGATATCTTTGTAATCCCCGCTTACCTATAGAAAATCCCTCTCTTACACTACTAACTTTCCCATCAAGATGCAGCAATTTCTGTTATGACATTTTGTCACACACAACCCCCACACACACACCAAAAAACAAAACAAAACAAACCAAACCCAGCAAAATGGGAAAAAAAGGAAAAAGCACACACACCAAAGAAGAAGAAACACCTCTGTTAACAAGTCTGTCTGGGTAACCAGATGCCTTTATTTATATGCATATGACATATTTATATGCCTGTACTGATATCATTTTTTGTAAGACCTCAATATCTAGACCACATAGGCCATTTTCACCTGATTTTATGTTTCATGTAATTATTTGGAAAACTACTTCACAATGCTTTATAAGTCTTCTTTTGTTTTAATGTAGCATTATAATCCAAGAGTATCAGCCTTGCTGTTCATTTGTAGTTACAATTATTATGTAGTTGAATAAGCAAGAACTCTTGAGCAGTGGCTAATTTTCTTGGAACTTCTCAATTTTCTCACCTCTGTTTTAGGTGAAAATGATCATGGCAACAAATCGACCTGATGTTCTCGATCCAGCCCTTCTTCGCCCCGGTCGTTTGGATAGGAAGATTGAGATTCCATTGCCAAATGAGCAATCAAGAATGGAGATTCTCAAAATTCATGCTTCTGGAATAGCTAAACATGGTGAGATAGACTACGAAGCAGTCGTAAAACTCGCTGAGGTGTGTTTTGTTAGTGAGAACATGATTTTTTTAATTAATTGTTTCAAGTTTTTATTTGTTTACTTATGTGCCCACACATTCCTTTTTTCAGGGCTTCAATGGAGCCGATCTCCGGAACGTTTGCACAGAAGCTGGAATGTTTGCAATCCGTGCAGAAAGGGACTATGTTATACACGAGGATTTTATGAAGGTAAATCCTGTTGATTTTTTAAACTCCCCACTCCCCACTCAACTTTGTGGAGATTATTATGGTGTGTTCCCACTAACAGGAAAGTTATTGAATGTTCGTGGAGCAACATACCAGCATATAATATAAAATGCCGACATTCAGAATTTAAAACAGATTCTTCGTTTGCATCGAGAGAAGGAGTATGATTCTGTTAAGGGTTTAAGATATGGTCATCTCATGATTATGACCAATTAGGTTGGGCATAACATTAGTTATTTTTATTCTTTTTATCTTCATCTGGAAAGTTTGGCTGGTTTGTTTACAATAACATGCTTGCTGATATAGGATCATTTCCCATATTAAGGGACTCCTGATCAATTTTATTCACTCATTTGGGTTTATAGTGGAATTCATCACACCAATTGTCAAGGTATGCGGTTAATTGACTTCTGGGTGATAGTCTAATTGCAGATTTTCTAATAAATCAATTTAATATTGAAGTTATGCAAGCAAGTCATAGGTACCATTCTACACCATGCCTAGGTATGAAACATGGAAGGAAACTTTAAATGGAAATGTCAAATTCTTTTTGCATGAAGAACGTCTGCAACAGGTTCTGTTCAATCATTTATGATCTGGTTTACAATTGCACATGTTATGCTACAACCTCTGTACTTCAGTCTTCAAGTATGCTTTCAAGTATGCTTGCTTTTTTGGTTTCTACCGCTAATATCAATTTGATAATACCAAGTGTTATACTGATGTATGTGAGGTATGATATGTTGCTGGGGAAAACGAAGGGAGTTGTTGGCCAGGTGCCTTTGCTTGGCGGAACTTCTGATTGTGATATCACTACTTAAGTTCGGATTTGAGCTAAATTTGAAATAGTTGGTGCAATATTTGTAATGTTAATTGTGTATAGATGCAACTTTGTATCTAAATCAATTAGAAGATGAACATTTCACAGATTTTGCTAGCTTTATATGAACATCTCTGCTCTTTAGTTTAGTTTTGTTTTGTCTTTGTTGTATGTTTTTTTTGCTTTTCCCCTTTATATTTTTAGATCTATTCCAAGTTTGCATGGTGTGTATGGACTTCTACTTGAAGAGGCCCTGGTTCAATTATTATCATTTCGTTATATTGACATTTTTTTCTAGCATTCTTTTGTGACGTAATGAGGGATTCTGTGATGTAATAATGCCAACATAAGCATTGAGATTATCACATGAAGCTTCTCTTAAGAATCTATTCCACCAATTTTTACATTTGTCTAAAAACCTGGCATAAAATGCTAACACAAGTGAATTGATCCAATCCAAGATAGAATTAGCCAGAGTGCCCATATCATGCTGGTTGAGGGATCCATCATGAACATCACATTGATAGGAAAATATTTTGATACTAAAACTTACAGGGTGAACACTAACAAAATTTTTGAGCACCACAAATAAAAAAAAATTGACCTAAATTCTCTAGAGAAACTAAATTTTCGGAGGAACTGAATCCGAATCACATTTGTTACGCCTATTTGACCGAGACCCAAAGAGCACGAGCCCAGAAGCCCAACTACTGGTCAAGAGCCCATCTGCATCCTCGAAAGCCCGTTCTGCAAGGGCCCTATAAGGGGCCTCCACGAACTTCGATCCGACCCGGCCCCAATACCCCGCTGGCCACTCGCCCACTCCTGCGAAAACCACTCCCCCGGACGCGCGACCACTAAATAGCGATAATGGGGAGGTGCTGACAGGGCGGAGAGAGCGGCGGCAAGGGGGGACTGATGGGGCACGATCGATGGTGGGCGTGGGATGTGGGCCAGAGGCAATCACGCGGGGTGCTCTACAAAAGAGCCAGGAAAACGACGAAGAAGAGGACCGCATATCAGGTAACAAAACCTAAGGTACTCCATCAACGACCTCATTCCCCCAATTCATCTCCTTCCTCCCCCGCTCGTGCCGAGAGACGCCGTCACGATCTCCTCACGAGTCGGACCGTCTCCGCCGGGCCTCCTTTCTCAGATCTCTATCTGACTTAGGCATCGGAGGGGATTTGGCCGGAACCAAGGTCCGGCCCCCTGACGAGCGTTCTCGTCTACGCAGGTGGACAACAGACCAACGGGCCGAGGCTACCCCTCGCCCCTCTCCGACCACTCGATCAACCGGACAGTGAGGCTTCCCCTCACCATCAGCCTTCCGTGGCCGAGCACGCCCTACCGAGGCCGAGCGTCCTAATCGGGTCTGAGACTCACCCTCGCCACCCGACGGCCGTGCATCTACCCGGGCGACTGAGGCTACCCCTCGTCCCCCTCCCAGCCGAGGCCGAGCACGTCAGTCCGAGGCCGAGCGTCTCAACCAGGGCCGAGGCTTCCCCTCGCCCCATCTGCACCGATTCGAAGCCCCCAAGGGACCCAAAGCGGGCCCCTTGACCACGTTGACCGGGTTCTCCCCGGTCAACGCATTGTAGTAAGAAAACACTCTGAAACATCTGGCGCCGTCTGTGGGAACGAACAGTCCCACGAAGAAACAAACCACATCTACGATGACGCGACCTCCCCCTTCTCAGCGAAAGGAGAGCGAAGCCCTGACACGGGGCGACAGGGCCCGTCACCACCGGCAAGGACGGGCACGGGTCCGACGCAAGAAGGATCGTGAGGAGGGGACCGGGGAACCCTCCCCATCCCCACCGGTCGAGAGACCGAATGCGTCCGTAACGGCACACAGCTCGGACGTGGCTTTGGTGGTGTCATTGGTCATAGACACCGCCATGGTACGACGGCTGCTTGTCGACACCGGCAGCTCCTGTGACGTCCTCTTTATGTCAACCCTGGAGAAGATGGGGCGGCGGAAAGAAGACTTACGACCTCGCTCGGGTCCCGTGGTTGGATTCACGGGTCACTCCACCCCCATCATCGGCACGATCCATCTCCCGATAACACTCGGAAACGCACCAGACTCGGTGACCCTGGCGGTGGAATTCATCGTCTTGGGGATCAGGTCGGAATATAATGGGATCATCGGCCGACCCCTGCTCAACGCAGTCGGCGCGGTAGTCTCGACCCTCCACCAGACTATCAAGTTCCGAACGCCGGGGGGGATGGGGCAAGTCGAAGGCGATGCGGGGAGACCGAGCACCTGCTATCTACTGGCGGAGGAAGGACCCGAGGATCGCCTAGCCGATTGGATGGCCGCGCTCGATTTGAGGAGTGGGCCTAGGCCCGCCCCTGTGGAGGAGCAGGAGCAAATCCCGGTCACAGACATCGAGGGCCGGTTCGTCTCGATCGGAAGAGGGCTGAACCAGGACTTGAGGGATCAGCTGGTCGAATGCCTGGAGGCGAACCTGGACATCTTTGCTTGGTCACCAGAAGACATGCCCGGCGTAGACCCCCAGGTGATTGTCCACCAGATCAACGCCGACCCCAACTTCAAGCCGGTTAGGCAGAAGAAGCGCAACCTGGGTGGCGAGAAGATGAAGGCAGCCTCCGAGGAAGTGGAGCGTCTCCTTGATGCCGGCTTCATACGAGAGGTCTGGTACCCGGAGTGGCTGTCGAACGTGGTGATGGTCAAGAAACCCAACGGGAAGTGGCGAATGTGCGTGGACTTCAGTGACCTCAACAAGGCCTGCCCCAAGGACAGCTATCCCTTGCCGCGTATCGACCACCTGGTGGACAACGCCTCGGGATACGAGATGCTAAGCTTCATGGACGCTTACTCCGGATATAATCAAGTCCAGATGGACCCCCGGGACGAAGAAATGACAGCCTTCACGACGGACCGGGGAACTTACTGCTACAAGAAGATGCCCTTTGGCTTGAAGAACGCGGGGGCCACCTACCAGAGAATGGTCAACAAGGTCTTCAGCTCCCAGATCGGGAGGAACTTAGATGTCTACGTCGACGACATGCTTGTCAAATCAAGGCGACCGGAAGACCACATCACCGACTTGCGGGAGACCTTCGAGCGGTTGTGGCGGCACCACATTCGGCTCAACCCCGCAAAGTGCACGTTCGGGGTAAGATCTGGCAAGTTCTTGGGATTTATGATAACTAATCGTGGTATTGAAGCTAATCCCGACAAGATCGAGGCACTGATCAACATGCGCGAGCCGACGACGATCAAAGAGCTGCAGAGGCTGAACGGGCGCATCGCAGCTTTGGGGCGGTTCCTTTCCAAATCGGCGGAAAGATCGCTCCCCTTCTTCAAAGTCCTAAGGAAAGCGATCGCGGAACCTCCAAACAACAGGAAGACGATACATTGGGATGAAGACTGCTCCCGGGCGTTCGAGGATCTCAAAGAATATCTCCGCAGCCCCCCTCTCCTGTCCAAACCACGGGAAGGGGAGTCGCTGAGCCTTTACCTGGCGTGCGCGGAAGAGGCTGTGAGTTCGGTGCTGATCCGGGAGGACGGCGGGGTGCAATGGCCGGTGTATTACACGAGCCGGATCTTGAAGGGGGCGGAGGTGCGATACTCGCCCATGGAGAAATTGGCGTACGCCCTCGTCCTCTCAGCACGAAGGCTCCGACCCTATATCCAGGCCCACACCATACTAATCCTGACCGACTCACAGCTGGAGCAGAATCTCAAGAGATTCGATCGAATGGGAAGGATGCTAAACTGGGGAGTGGAACTGAGCGAGTTCGACCTCTGATTCAAACTGCGCACGGCCATCAAAGGACAGGCCCTGGCCGACTTCATCGCCGAGTGCACGACGGAAAGAAATGACCCCCCAAAGGAAAAAGACCCGACGACGGTAATTGCTCACCCCCTGTCCTTTCTTTCGGCTGACCACTTTCAGCTAGGGGATCCAGGAGCGTGGATCGTCCATGTGGACGGCTCGGCCACACAGTCGGGAGGCGGGGCCGGGATCGCGATCCGGTCTCCGGAGGGGAGCATTGTGGAATACGCGTTGCGGTTCGAGTTCCCGGCCACGAACAACGTGGCGAAATACGAAGCAGTGATCAACGACCTGAGGCTGGCCCTGAAGCTCGGAGCCGAGTCCGTCCGCCTCCTCAGCGACTCGAAGCTCATTGTCAACCAACTCTTAGGGAGTTACGAGGCACGAGAGGAGGCGATGCAGAGATACCTCCCAGTCGCCAGAGCGACGATGTCCAAGTTCAAGGACGTGGAGGTCTTACACCTCCCACGATCAGAGAATGCGCGGGCCGATGCGCTGTTAAAACTGGCCTCATCCTCGCCTAAGGAACTAGGCCGCACCATCTATGTGGAGAACCTGCCATCCCCCAGCACGGAGGAGCACGAGGTGATGGCGATCGACCAGGAACCCACCTGGATGGACCCGATCATCCGGTACCTCACTCATGGTGAGGTGCCGGCCGATGGGGACGAACGCCGAACCCTGGAGAGAAAGGCGCTCCGATACGTAATCCATGAGGGAACACTCTACCGAAGAAGATGGACCAAGACGGATGTCCTCCCGTACCTGAAGTGCATCGGGCCGCAAGAAGCTGACTACGTCCTGCGGGAGGTTCACGACGGGATCTGCGGGAATCACCACGGGGGCAAGATAGTCGCGCAGAAGATCTTGAGGCAGGGATACTACTGGCCGACCCTGACCCAAGATGCCACAAGCTACGTCCAGAGATGCCAAGAATGCCAGAGGTATGCCCACCACATCTCGACTCCTCCATCAGAGCTCATCCCTATCGTGAGCCCCATCCCCTTTGCAAAATGGGGGCTCGACATCCTCGGACCGTTCAAACCAGGACGAGGGCAGCGGAAACACCTGATCGCGACAGTGGACTACTTCACCAAGTGGATCGAGGCCGAGCCGTTGGCAACCATCACGTGGAAGAAAGCGAAAAGCTTCGTGTGGAATTCCATCATCTCCCGATTCGGAGTACCACGGGCCATCGTCACAGACAATGGGAAGCAGTTCGACTCAGCAGGGTTTAAAGATTTTTGCGAGGAATGGGGAATCAAGCTCCTCTTCGCCTCGGTAGCACACCCCCAGACCAACGGGATGGCAGAAGCGGCCAACAAGTGCATCATAGAGCCCCTCCGAAAGAAGGTGAAGGACGCCGAAGGGAACTGGCCGGAAGAGCTCCCCGGGATACTCTGGTCATACCGGACGACCCACAAGGAGGCTACAGGCGAGACCCCCTTCATGCTCACCTACGGGGCCGAGGCGGTGGTACCGGTCGAATTAGGTGAAGAATCTCTGCGCCTCAAGTACTTTGACGAAGACCGGAACTCGCAGGGCCTAAGGCTAAGCCTGGAGCTCCTCGACGAACGACGGGAGCAGTCACTAGCCACCATCATCCGCCAAATGCAGAAGGTGGCCCAATACTACAACGCTCGGATGCGGGGGAGAAGCTTCCACCTTAGGGACCTGGTCCTCCGGAAAGCGGGCTTCACCACTGATACCGCTCGCAAAGGGAAGCTCGCAGCTAGATGGGAGGGACCCTACCAAGTCGTCGAGGTCCTTGGACCCGCAGCCTACCGACTAGCCGACATGGAAGGGAGAGTTCTCACTCACACTTGGAACGCGGAACATTTACGCAAGTATTTTCAATAGATGTATCACTTCATATGAAATAAATTTGTTTTAAATTCATTCCTTTCCAGATGGAGCAAAAAGGTGTACAGAGGGATACACGAAGAGGTCGAGGGGCATTCCCCTCCCTCATTGTTCTCCGGGGGCACCGGGGGAGCCACAGGCTGGCAGCTCGCTAGGGTCTCCCCCCTTACTCCGCTCGGTGCCGGGGTACATCCGAAGTATCTCGAAGTTGATCCTCGAAAGCGGGAACTTCTCTTCGATCTCGGACTGGCACCGGGCGAAGCCCTTCTCGTACGCCTTCGATAAGGCTGTCTCCACAAAGGAGGTGGCATATTCTGCCACGGCATCCTGAGCGATCCGGGTCGGGTCCACCTCCTCGAGCCCACGCAGCCGGGCCTCTAAGGTCTCGACCTGGCGTTGGTGCTCCGCCCTCTCCTTCTCGATCTCCCGGGATTTCTCTCCAAGTTGGGCTGCAAGGGCCCTCGCCTGCTCCTCCGCCGCATCCAGACGATCTGAGAGCTCCGAGGCTTCGGAGGCAGCGGCCGGGTCGGGGATCTGCTTGACTCCTCCAGACGTGCCGACATATTTTAAAAGAAAGGCGAGCCGCGACTCGGCCTCTGACTGAGCGGCCAGCGCCACGGCCCTCTCCCGATCCGCCACCTCCAGGGCAGAGGACAGCTCAGTTATGCGGGAGTTCAGGGACTGAACCCGTGCTTCCTCCAACTAACCAGCTTCCTCCTCCTCCTCGCCAGGGACCTCAGGGCCTAGCCCGGCCATGTATTTGGCTTTGGGAAGAGCCGCGAATTGACGCCTCATCGAGAGGCCCGCCGAGGACAACTGTGCCAAAGCAACGAAGGTAAGACGGCGAAAGCAGCTGAAGAACCAGGGGACAAGCAGAGACACACTACCTGTTGGCCAGCCTGGATCACGAAGGTAGCCAAGCAATCGCCTCTGACTCCGTCCAACACCGCCTGGTCGGAAGGGAGACAACAGTTCTCGGCCACCCGAGCGGCGGCTCCGCGGCTCGAGAACACCGACTCCTTCTCTCCCACTGGAAAGCGTGGACGAAGAAGACCCTCCCCTGACGAAGGGAACTCGCCAGGAGCGGAGCGGAATGCCCCGAGATACCGACTGTAAACTTCAGGGAGAGAGCCATCCGGGAGAGGTGAAGGGCCAGCCCACGGCCAGGCAACCTCGACGGGAGCAGGATGAGGTCGGTCAGCAGTCGGCTGGACGTCGACCCCCTCGACCCCCTCGCGGAGCCTCTTGGGAGACCCCTGCAAGGGGAGAGAGGGAGACGACATCTCCTTTCGCTTCGAGCCTCCGGACGCGGTCACAACCCGTTGCTTCTTCCGGACCGCCAACACATGGTCCCTCCTACGCGGATCCGGGTTCGGGACCTACACGAGAGCGCTGGCGGGAGAAGGACCGAGAGGGAACCCACCTACGCACAAAGAAGAAATGAGAGGCAGAGCAGAACCTGGGCGACCTCGTGGGGCGAGCATTCGGAGCAGCTTACCTAGGGGCCACACCGTCCGGCGCAAATTGTGGTCACTAAAGAGGAAGTCGATCGAGCGCTCCCTCGTAGGAATTGCCAACATGTCCCTCGCCGTCTGCTGCTCGGCGACCGTCGGCTCACCCAGGTTAAGAACAACGGCACCGGCCGCCTCCCACCGAGCCGGGAAGGGTACGCTCGAGGGGAATGTGACGAACACGTATTCCCCCTTCCAGCGTTTCAGAGAGCTTGGCAACCCCAGCACCAGGGACATCTTCGGGCGGGCGCTGATGTAAATCCACGCCCCCGATTGATGGAGGCTCAGGCGGTAGAACTGGGCAAAGAGGCGGAGAGAGGGCACCACCCCCTTCAGCATACAGACGACAACGAACCCGACGAGGATTCCGATGGCATTGGGACAGAATTGACACAAGCACACATTGTGGGCCTGAAGGAACTCAACGATGAAAGGATGAAGCGGGAAGCGGAGCCCGAAGTGGAAGCACTTCTCATATATTCCGACCTCGTTGGGACCAGGAGAGCAGATCCGCTCGTCAGCCCCGGGGGCACGAGCCGAGTAGGGCGGAAGCAGGTAGGTAGAGCGCATGCTCCCGATGGCGGTAGCACAGATCGACGAAGGCCACGCCAAGACCTCAGAAGGAATCCCTGAAAGATCATCCCCATGCTGACTAGTCGCCGAAGGAGTGCCACCCACCAGACCTGGATCCGCATCGCGCTCCGACCGAACCGAACCCGTAGCAGAGGAAGACGACATGGGGCAGAGCTCAGACAGAAGGGGGATCAGCGCAAAGAAGAAAGACGACGGGAAGGCGGCTCACGAATCCCTCGGCTTCTCCACTTAAAGACGACTCCGCGAGCGGCAGGGATTATCTTGCCGCAACACGTGGCAACATCTGAAGGCCGACGGCGCTTCGGAACCCGCGCCTTAAAAACATCGAACGGGCCAACTCATGATGACGACTAATAAATGAGTCGGCATAGATTAGAGAGCTTGTCAAAGTCGGCAGAAGTCACATCGGCCGAGCCGAGCCGGCCGAGGCCGATCGAACCGACCGATGGGGGCAATTTTTACGCCTATTTGACCGAGACCCAAAGAGCACGAGCCCAGAAGCCCAACTACTGGTCAAGAGCCCATCTGCATCCTCGAAAGCCCGTTCTGCAAGGGCCCTATAAGGGGCCTCCATGAACTTCGATCCGACCCGGCCCCAATACCCCGCTGGCCACTCGCCCACTCCTGCGAAAACCACTCCCCCGGACGCGCGACCACTAAATAGCGATAATGGGGAGGTGCTGACAGGGCGGAGAGAGCGGCGGCAAGGGGGGACTGATGGGGCACGATCGATGGTGGGCGTGGGACGTGGGCCAGAGGCAATCACGCGGGGAGCTCTACAAAAGAGCCAGGAAAACGACGAAGAAGGGGACCACATCTCAGGTAACAAAACCTAAGGTACTCCATCAACGACCTCATTCCCCCAATTCATCTCCTTCCTCCCCCGCTCGCGCCGAGAGACGCCGTCACGATCTCCTCACGAGTCGGACCGTCTCCGCCGGGCCTCCTTTCTCAGATCTCTATCTGACTTAGGCATCGGAGGGGATTTGGCCGGAACCAAGGTCCGGCCCCCTGACGAGCGTTCTCGTCTACGCAGGTGGACAACAGACCAACGGGCCGAGGCTACCCCTCGCCCCTCTCCGACCACTCGATCAACCGGACAGTGAGGCTTCCCCTCACCATCAGCCTTCCGTGGCCGAGCACGCCCTACCGAGGCCGAGCGTCCTAATCGGGTCTGAGACTCACCCTCGCCACCCGACGGCCGTGCATCTACCCGGGCGACTGAGGCTACCCCTCGTCCCCCTCCCAGCCGAGGCCGAGCACGTCAGTCCGAGGCCGAGCGTCTCAACCAGGGCCGAGGCTTCCCCTCGCCCCTTCTGCACTGATTCGAAGCCCCCGAGGGACCCAAAGCGGGCCCCTTGACCACGTTGACCGGGTTCTCCACGGTCAACGCATTGTAGTGAGAAAACACTCTGAAACAACATTAAATTCTGGGGAAGATCTAAAAAATTTTTAGATGAACCAAATAACAATTATTGCACTTTAATTTTTATTGTCTTTTATAATTAGGGGATCTAAGGTTTTGAGTGGGGAATATTTTAAAAGAACGAGGGAACTGAATTTTGGATGGACTAAATTTTTAGGTGGACTAAATAACAATAATTGCACTTTAATTATTGATCGTAGAAATTAAGGGATCCAAGATTTTGAGGGAGCCAATATTTTAAATGAACCGTGTCCTTAGGGCATAGTTTGAATCTTGATAGAACTAAATTTTGTGTGTACCTAAAAATTTTGGGTGAACTAAATTCTCTGATGCCAACTAAATTTTTGAGAAGACCTTAATATTTTGTTGGAACTAAATTAATAACAAATATTGCACTTTACTTATTGTTGTTCGTTTTAAATTAAGCTATCTAAAATTTTGAGGGAGAATATTTTAAATGAACAGTGTCCTTATGGTACATGTTAATGGGCTAAAAATTTTGAGAACTAAATTCTCTGGGTGAAAGTAAATTTTCAGGGAACTAAAATTTTTGATGGCACTAAATAACAATTATTGTGTTTTAATTTTGGGGAGATATTTGATTTTGAGGGGGGAATATCATAAATGATCCGTGCCCTACGGGCACGGGTTATGACTAGTATATATATATCCTGGCTATGATACCACTTGTTAGGATCTATAAGACACCCGGGGGTGAATCGGGTGAATGCAGAATTTAAAAATATTTAGACGAGCAAGCACATGCACTTGTATGATTTGCAGAAATAATCACAGGTAACTCAAAATATATGTAGAAAATAGCAAACAACTAATCACAGATGACACCAAGATGTACCCTGGTTCGGTCGAAACTCGACTACTCCAGCAACCCCCAAGATCTACTCTTTGATTATTCAGTTTCTCCATGCCTACAAGACACTATGAACTCGTAACTCTCTTTGCTCCACGCCCAATAGCTCTCTAGACTCGCAACTCCCTTTGCTAAACTGAACTAACCAAATAAGCTAAACCATGTCTCGATCATATCCTATGCATCGAGAATCCCCCAAACTAAAACAAGTAGCTTGCATAAAAAGTTTGTAAAAATAAGATTTACAAAGATCAAAGAAACTATTAAAAGATAAATATGAGTTTAAAAAGGTCAGATTAAGATGTTGCGATGTACTCGTCCTTATGCGTGTGCACAGCTTCACAATGGCTCTGGCTATTCATCGTTTGGATGCTTGTGCAGAAAGTTGTCTCTGTTCCAAGTTTGATCATCGTATCATCTCCTTCTTTAGCTATGAAGAGACCCCTAGACTTTTTCTTCAGATCTTTAGTTTATCTATCTCAGGTTATCAGGCAAGTCGTCAGGAACATATAGGAGAAGACAGCTCGTCGTTTCGATGTTTCTAGCTCTTGGAATTGGCAAAATACCTTAGATATATACATTGACTTATATAGGTTAGAGTCCTATAGTGTTTGGAACTCTAAAACGTGTCAAACCCCGCTTAAAACACAGTCAGACCTAGATCCAAGTCGGCAGAAATACTGGCCGTCAGATCAGCCTTCAAAATGTGGGATTGGCTGAGGTGATAACACGTGTCCAAGAGATTTGCTCAAATCCAAAAACCATGCGTATTTAAGCCGTATTTGAGTGTATTTGGGCCTCTAAAAAATTCGTAAATTCCTAAAAAGATCACCAAAATTCCCAGAGCTCATTCTTCACATTGTAGAATTTTCACAACTCCTTTCTTCCAGTGAATCTCAAATTCCTTTTATATGAACTCTGTTTCTTATAAAACTCTGTTTCTTCACGTACTTCGCCCGTATATGCGACATTTCATGTGCTAAAAATATTCTTAAATTCACCATAAAATTCCAGAGAGGTCTTTGACATACTATTCACTGTCTTGAAGAGTTTCACTTCATTTCTTCGCTGTTTTCATTGACATCCCCTTGCAAGTACTCAATTTTCCTTCGTATTCAAGGGTATTACTCAGTAGTTCATTGCATAATCAACTCCATCATGAGTATTGTCTCCACCATCATATTTCTTAGTCTTCATTGCTCTGTAATAACATGAAATACACTTAACAAACACATTAAAACAGTTCACACGGTTTGTTATCATCAAACAAGATATCATCGACAACGATGTTTCCAACAGGGTGATAAGGGGCGGTGACGGAGGGACCGCTATCAAGGGCGGCGGTGGTTGGGGGGGTTTGTGCATTTTAGGTTAAGGGGGGGAGGAGGGGAGGGAGGGGGAGGGTAGGGGAGGTTGAGGGATGTTGAGGGGTCGGTGGCACCCGTCGATGACCCTGCTCCCCAACTCCTCCTTCCATCGGAAGGAGGAGTTGGGGAGCAGGGTTGTCGGCGGCTGGAGGGGGAGGTATGTGGTGGTTGAGATGGAGGGTTCGGAGGGTCAGAGGGTCGAATGAGGCATTGGCACCTGCCACTGACCCAGCTCATGCTCTCATCCTTCAGATCGGAAGGAGGAGAGGGGGCGCTGGGGTGGCAGAGGGGACCGACACCCCCTCCGATCGCTCCCGTGCTCAATTTAGGGCACGATTCATTCGAAAGGGAAAGATGAACATAGTGCGGTTATTACCAGTGGTCGGGGATGCTGACGGCATTGGTGTTGGATGACGACGATGGAGTCGACAGTGGCTGACGTCAACGGAGAGGGATCGCTCGAGATTTTGGGTTATGGTTCTCACTCGAGAGGATATCGTGGTAATATGGGGGTCATGCGGGCTCCCCACAATTTAGCTTAAATTTTTGCATGGCCACAGACTAATATTCATAGACATATCCGTGGCTGATAATAACTATTGGCCACGGAATAGTCCGGGCCTGAAGAGTTCATCACACATATAAATTTGTATATAGGGTCCGTGTCGTGTTGTCTTATGCCACGGGAAAATCAGTGGCCAATAGTCACATTGGCCACGGAAAAATCCGTAGATGAAGCATTAATGCCATACCTTAATTTTTACCAATGATTCGTGGTTAGAACATGTCAGCCACAGACTAATCTATGGCTGATAGTACGATATCGGCCACAGATTTCTCCGTGGCCGTTAATCCATTGTTGATATTTTTATTCCACCACAGACCCATTGCCATGGAAATTTTCGTGGCTGATAGTCCACTATCGGCCACAAATTTGTTCGTGGTAGAAAATCCGTGGCTGAATAATCTTTTTGTACCAGTGCCACCTCACACTTTAGGATTTTCACTTACAAGAAAGTCGATACAATTACCTATAGCCTTTCTTGAAGCTCTTGTGGATGTGTGTAGATATAGGTGACGATTTGATCTCAAAAAAAATAAGAATTTGGGATTTGGGAGGTCAAGAGTTTGGCTAATGAAAACGATTGAAAATTTTAGAAAATTTGGCCAAGGAGAAAGAGGGTTTCTTTTGAAATTTTTGAGCTTAAAACAAATTTTATCTTAAAAATTGAGCATCAAATTCATACATTAAAATCTGAACAAATCTGTATATAAAGGGGGAATTTTGGGGCAAGACAGTTTGCCGAAAATGCCCCTCCAATGGCTAGTTCAACGACTTGAAAAATATGACCGTTTTAGGCTGCCAACAAGGCACTGGTCGACCACAGTTCATCCACTGATCTACCATTTGGCCACTAGTCGACCATTGAGATAACACTACTTGACTCCCTGTAATGGCCACTACTTCCTAAGTTTATTGGTCGATCATAGTACAATTATTGGTCGACCAGTTTTCTGATGAACTGATACGGCTTAGAAAACATTGGAAATTTCTATTTAAATACTTAAAAATTAGAATATTTTTATGTGTTAATAAGTGTGTGCATGCTTCAATCAAGGCTTTAACAACTAAGACAAGGAAAAAAGAAAATTAGATCAAAATAAACTTTACAATGAAGTCCATGATGTATTCTAATCACTTTGAGATCTTTTTCTTGCTTTCTTTGACTCATGGCCTTATTAAACTCATAGTAGCTTTGAGTGCTTTTTGATTTACTTCATATGCATGCACGTAAAGGTTAGATGACATGTTTGTTTGATATTGAGACAACCCAAGTGTGATTTTGATGATGATTAAATAAATGAAGTGTGCTAATGATATTTATTAGTGTTTAGTACAAAAGAGTATTCATGAAAAAATGAGGTTAAAGCTATTCATATCAAGATAATATGAGCTCACCTAAAGACATGAAGATATTCAAGAGGAGAGCACTTAGTCAAAATGGAGGAGTGTATGAAGCTCAAGTAAGGCAACTAAGAATGCAATATTCAAAGACATGAAGATGAAGATCCAAGAGTACATCAAAGCCAAACAGAGTGGTAATTTTGATTTATTTTATTTCATGTATTTAGATTCTACGTAAGGCATTTATTTGAAGTTTCACACACTTAGAATAATGTTTCAAAATACTTTGAAAATGATTAAAAATGATTAGACAGAGAAATTCCATGATTTCGAATGCGTATCACATGTATTAGAAAACTGGTCGCCCAGACGGAGAACTGTGGCTGACCAGTGAAAACCTCAACTTTATGGTTTCCATGAACTTGACTGCCAGTTAACCATGGTTGGTACACTGGTCACCCAGTGAGTGTCTTGTGGTCGATCAATGAAGCCCCAATGGTCATATTTGACTTTCTCCCAACTATCTGTTAGCGAGATGTTGGAGAGCCGTTGGAAGACATTTTGAGGATTATGTTCTGTGTAGATTTCATCTCTATGTATAGAGGGTTGTTGTGAGAATTAGGAAAGAAATTATTGATTAATTTTTTGGTTTTCTAAAGTATTTTCAAGCTTTCTCAAGCCCTAAAAGAGTTTTCTTGGCCAATTGTTTTTAACATTCTTTCAAAGCTTTTTAAGTAATTTTTTACTCGGCCAAATTGATTTTAATCTCATAAGAGCTTCATCTCTATTTTCTTGAGATTGAATCAATATTTTTTGAAATCATAAGTTTTATTCTTCAATATTCTTAAGATTAAAAGTTTTCTTCAGCCACAAACATATACACTCAAGCTTCAATTGGTGGCTATTAGAACAATTACACTCATCTTCAAAAGAGTAAGTGAAATCCACACAAGGGTGTGGTGGTGAGTAATTTGGATTTATTGTTGTACTTTACAAAAGCGTTACTTGTTAGAGGTCCTCTTCTAAGGAGGTTGGTTTTCTTGTTATACTTGAAAATACTTGATAGAGGCAAGGTGATTGTATAACCCTCTAGTGAAGAGAGGAAGTTGTAGAAGTCCTCTATTTGAGAGAGACAATTAGTAGAAATCCAACCATTGCTTGGGACTGGACTAGTCCATGAGAGGGTGAACTAATATATATCTCGTCTTTGTGATTTATCCATTGCCTCTCACTTTATATCTGTTTACTTGAATTCTGTTGTTATATTTCGTTGTGCTTCTACTCTCTATTACAAGTATTTAAGTTAGTTGATTTAGATCCAAGTTAGGTAACACTAGTTGGAACCTTGGGCATTCATTGAGGGATTAATTTTAATTTGCAATTATTTTCACATCACACTATTCATCCATTCTAGTGTTTGGTTGCCATTTACAGGATCCCCAACACGTGGTTTCAGAGCTACAGTTGATTAGATGGCGTCAAGTCCATCTCATGTCGAAGAACTTTCTACTATTTGATCACCCCAATTCGATGGAACCACATATGCTCGTTGGAAGACAAGGATGATGATTCACCTCTAATCTAGAGACATCGATATTTGGATGATTGTGAACAATGAGTATGTGGTGCCAAATGCATCAATGGAGTCTTGGGAGAAGAAAGTCAAAAAGAAGGGCAACCTCAATGCCAAAGCCATGAATGCACTATTTTACACATTGGATGTGAACGAGTTCAACCGTGTTTTCCAATGAACAACGGCACACCAAACTTGGTACACATGAGAGGTAACTCATGAGGGCACGCATAAGTTAAAGTAATCTAAAATTAATCTTTTAAATAGTAAGTTTGAAAGTTTTAAAAAGAAGGACGATGAATCTATTTTGGAAATGAATACTTGTTTTTTCAGATATAATTAATGATCTTACATGATTATCAAGAATATTTCTATGTATAAGTAGGTTATGCAGATCCTTAGGTCACTTGGTCCGGAATGGAAACCAAATGCAATGGCAATCTGAAAAGCAAATGTGCTCGGTAAGCTCACTATCGAAGAATTGATGTGCAATCTCATAGCATTTGAGATTGAGCTAGATAAATAAAAGAAGGAGACACAACCCAATAAGAGGAATTTGACTTTTAAAAGCAAAGTCAAGAAGTCCTAGTTTGTGGATTCTAATCTCGATGAAGATAATATGGCTCTCATTTCAAGGACGTTCAAGAAGATGCTACGAAGTAAGCTTTCTAAACATAAATCAAGATTATTTAAAGATATTATTTGTTTCGGTTGCAATAAGCCAAAAAATGTTAGAAGAGATTGTCCCTATGTAACGCCCCGCTTCCCAAAAGGCACCGGAAGCGAGGACGTTACGCGGTCCGCTTGAACTGGAGCGGCGACGCTCGAGTTCAATAAGCGTCTGTGTTTAAAACACAGATGAGGTCCTTGCAACTACCATTCAGAAATAATAAGAAAACACTACCAGCACAGATATAGCCACATCCAGAAATAAAGTTCGTACACAGAGTTTAACAATGCCACAGCTGGGCTAAAAGTAACAACAAGAAAGTAACGTACTCGAAAGTAACTACAACGACAAAAGGAACTAAGAAAAGCAGTAAAGGTGTCAGGTCCTCTAGTCCTCTACTGGGAGAGGCACTGCGTCAGGTGCGAACTCCTGACTCTCCAACTCAGGCGTCTCGTACTGGTCCTCCTGGTACTCAAGCTCTGAACCTGACATACATCCACAAACATGAATGTATGTCAGCTAGGGGTCTGCAAGAAGAGTTAGCATCCCAAGGCGAAGTATATAACAAGTATATGAAATTTTAGAAGCATTTAATAAAGGAAACAACTGCAGCAATTAACATTTAATATTTCGGAGCAGAAAGGAACAATCCTAGCATGCAGTTCTAGTCGATGGCAAGTTTTAAAGTTAATTTCTCAGAGTTTGTCAACATTTCAATATTCACGATGACCAAGTTAGCGTTCAATGACCATGTCAAGACTTCACATCTAATCTAGGGTTCTCGCCTTTAGGTCGTGATGAGAAGGTCGTTCCTCTCACGGGGGCTTACCGTGATTGACACTAACCCACCGCGTCGGGTGGTGTTCTTGAGGAGAGTACCTTTCATACGCCCAGTGGCCGCTCAACCCTAACCCCACCCAAAAGTTTTGCCGGAACACGAGCCGGCCTAGTCGACTCACACGACATCACGAATTCACGATTCCGCCTTCGAGGCGCACGATTTCACGATGCCCAAACGGTTAAACATTTCAAGACTCACTGAATTTCATTGTTCTCTAATTTGTGTTTTATGGTGACAATTCTGGAAAGCGGAAGCGGGTCGAACGACCGGTTCCGTAATTTCCAAAAATGACGATTTCGTCCTTTTCGTTCAATTTGCTACAGAATCAATTTCTTTCTCTAGTTGTTTAAATTGGGGATATATCGTATGATATACCGTTGGATCCCAATTTTTGTCCTAATCATTATGGTGTCACTTTTCTACATTATTTCACGTCACAATTTCAGGTTGTTCTACCATACATGAAGGCGGCGTAAACGTGCCGAAACTTCTAAAAATCATAACAAATTGTATACTCGCCTGTTTTTGGCGTTCTTGGTGTCGTTGGATTCGTCTCGACGAGTACTACGCCGTGGAGTGTTTGGTTCGCTGTTTTGGCAGAGCATAAAATCAGAAATGGCGTTTTTCAGTTCAGGTCAGATTCGTACAAGCTCCTACGACGTCTAATCAACGTGTTTTATTAGGTTTCTCTACTTTACGGTGGGGGTTATGAGTTTTAGGGGATAGATCTACCAACCTGAAGTGAAGCGAGTGATCGGTTGACGTCCACGAACGACGACGACACGTACGGTGATGTAACTTCGACGTCCACGCTCCGAACTCGTTGCGGCAGCGAGTAGACGACGGACAGAGGGTGTCAGCAAGTTCCGGGGGTTGTCGGCGTCAGATCTGAGCGGTTGGAGCCGTGGAGATGAAGGGGGAGTTGCCGTGGGAGGGGAGAAGGGCCTGTGGTTGGTGCTCACGGCCTGATGGGGTTTGTATGGCCGTGGGGAGATCTGAGGGGAGAGGAACTCGACTAAGGGGGGCTGATGCGTGGAGGTGACGGCCAAGAGTGGAGGCTGCGGGGGTGTTGGCCGTGGGGAGGAGCTGATGCCGTGAGTTGTGGAAGGGGGCCGTGGCCTGTGGTTTGCGGGGGGGGGGGCTTGTTGCGGTTTTACTGGGAAGAAGTCGGAGAAGCAGGAGGAAACGGCCTGGGGGGGTGGCGGTTTGTGGAGGCCGGAGGGTGGTGTTCTTGCGTGGAGAGAGAGGCCGACGTGGGGAGGCTTGCTGTGGTTTGCGAGGAGGTCTAGGTAGGAGGCGGCTGCGGCTGTAGGAGCTTGCAACCCTAGGTTTTAAAAGAAAAGAAGTAGGCTAGGGTTTATAAGGTTGTAGGCTTGATTTACAGACCCATGTTGCGGCTTGGGGAATCATAGAGGCTAGGGTTTTATATTAAGATATAGGCCTGGGGTGTATGATATTAATAGGGTAAGAAGGTAGATGTAGGGTTTTGTTCATGATGATGCGTGAGTTGTAGGATAGGCTGTGCAAGGGTTTTTAGACTAGGTCCTTTACAGGTTATTGAAATTGTATGGGTTTCAATAGAATAAAGAAAAATATAGGGTCTTATAATATGGCCTAGTACTCTTGTATGCTGGTGGGTTCCTCTTAGGTTTATTTAGTAAATAGTGGGGGCCTGTACGTGGGTGGAGTGGAGAGAGGGTACGGTTCATGGGGAGAGATCATGGGGACATGGGTTGTTAGCTAGTTAGGATTTGATCTCCCAAAATTTCGTTTTCAGATACCTAAAGGATTTGATTTCGTTCCCTAAATATGTGTGGCTTGGATGTTAACAAGGAGTACAATGACAGTTTCGTTTACAAAAAAAAACATCCAGAAATTCCACTTCCCCTCTTTTTTTATAAAACATTTTGTTTACCCTACCCAGATTTGAATAGGTATAAATTAACATATATTAATAAAATGATAATAATAGGTTATTATAAATTTGCGTCCAAACGTCCAAAAATCAAACAGAAGGTACCGGGGCGATCGCGCCTCCGAGAGGGTCGTGGATACGGGGTTCGGTCGCGCGTCCGAGCTACGGAAATAAAATAATACAAAAAAACGGATTTACGCATTACAAATGACATACGCGCTAAAATTTGTACGACCGAACAGTGGTCGTTACATCCTACCCACCTTAAAGAAAATTCCGCCCTCGGAATTCCAAACAATCACTGATCAGGGAACAGAAGTGGGTAACGCTCTCTCATCTCGTCTTCCCTCTCCCAGGTGGACTCTCCTGGCGAGCCGTGTCGCCACATCACTCTAACAAGGTCAACAGTCTTGTTTCGGAGTGATTTCTGACGTCTATCGAGAATCTGTACTGGCTGCTGATCATACGTCAGATCTGGACGAACGGTGATCTCAGAGTAGTCAACAGCGTGAGATGGGTCGCTGATGTACCGACGAAGCTGAGACACATGGAAGACGTCGTGAACACCCTCCAAAGATGGTGGCAAGGCTAAGCGGTAGGCTACTTCGCCAACTCTCTCCAGAACATCGAAAGGTCCGATGTATCTCGGGCTGAGCTTACCACGTTTCCCAAAGCGAATCACTCCGCGATTCGGAGAAATTTTCAGGAACACATGGTCTCCCGGCTGAAACTCCAGAGGTCGCCGTCTAGCATCAGCCCAATGCTTATAACGATCCTGAGCAATCCGAAGCTTGTCCCTGATATCTCGAACAACGTCCACAGCTTCAACAATCAACTCTGGTCCCAACAACTCTCTATCTCCAACGTCGTCCCAGCTCAGGGGCGAACGGCACTTCCTCCCGTAGAGAGCAGCGAAAGGCGCCATGCCAATGCTCGCCTGATAACTGTTGTTGTAGGAGAACTCCACCAGGTGTAGATGATCCTCCCACGAACCCTTGAAATCTAGCATGCAAGCTCTCAGCATGTCCTCCAGAATCTGAATGGTCCGCTCTGACTGGCCATCCGTCTGCGGGTGATACGCAGTGCTGAACTTCAGACTGGTACCAAGGTTGGTCTGCAGACTCTTCCAGAACTGAGACGTGAACCTCGTATCGCGATCGGATACAATGCTCACAGGGACTCCATGCAAACGCACGATCTCCTACACAACAAATCCACATCACTATTGATACTAGAAAGGAAATACGAAAGGATGAGTCAGGTCATTACCTCCATATATTTCCTAGCCAGTATTTCCGTCGATTGTCCTACTCGGAACGGTATGAAGTGCGCAGACTTGGTCAGCCGATCGACGATGACCCAGATTGCGTCATTCTGTTTGGTGCTCCGAGGTAAGCCAGTCACAAAATCCATCGTGATGTGCTGCCATTTCCACTCCGGGATAGGCAGGGGCTGTAGTAGTCCGGCCGTGCGATGATGTTCCGCCTTCACCTGCTGACACACCAGGCATTTGGCAACACTCCGTGCCACACTTCTCTTCATCCCGTGCCACCAGAAATTCCGACGAAGGTCCTTGTACATCTTCGTACCTCCAGGATGAATGGAATAAGGCGAGCTGTGAGCCTCATTCATCAGTTCCTCTCTGATGTCTCCTGCAGGAACGCAGATCCTGCTGCCATACCTTAAAGATCCATCCTCGTGAATCAGAAAATCTGACCGGAGTCCAGCTTCGACCTGCTCTCTGATCTTCCTCAACTTCGCATCACCAGCCTGAGCACTCTTGATCCGATCAACAATCGTCGACTGAATCTGCATGTTCATCAACGACGAAGTGACTCCGGGAAGAACAGCTTCAACATCCATCTCTCGCAAATCCTGCTGCAATCTCCACTCGGCTGTGAGAATCATCACCTCTGGCAGTCGGCTCAAGGCGTCCGGTACGACATTCACCTTCCCTGGATGATACTGAAGGTCGATGTCGTAATCTGCCATCAACTCCAACCATCTGCGCTGTCTCATATTTAGCTCCTTCTGAGTAAATATGTATTTCAAACTTTTGTGATCGGTGAATATCTTCACCTTCTCACTAAGTAAGAAATGACGCCAAATCTTCAGCGCGAAAATGACCGCGGCGAGTTCCAAATCGTGGGTTGGATAGTTCTTCTCATGAACTTTCAACTGTCGCGAAGCATACGCAACTACATGGTTGTGTTGGTGCAAAACACAACCAAGTCCCTTCCCCGATGCATCACAGAAAATCTCAAAGCCTCCGCTTCTGTCCGGAATAGCTAAGATCGGTGCAGTCGTCAGTCTCTCCTTCAAGGTGCTGAAAGCCTGCTCACAAGATTCTGACCAACTGAACTTGACATCCTTCCGGGTCAACCTCGTCATCGGCTCAGCTATCCTCGAGAAATCCCTGATAAATCTGCGGTAGTAGCCAGCCAATCCGAGGAAACTCCTGATGTCCGAAGCTGACCGCGGTGTAGGCCAATCACTGACTGCTCTGACCTTCTCTGGGTCCACTGAGATGCCGGCTCCTGATACTACATGTCCAAGAAATGCAATTCTGTCCAGCCAGAATTCGCATTTGCTATACTTGGCATATAGTCGATGATGGCGGAGCGTCTCCAATACCAATCTCAAATGTTCTGCATGCTCTTCCTCGCTCCTCGAATACACCAGGATGTCATCTATAAAAATCACCACGAACTTGTCGAGGAAGTCGTAAAAGATGAGGTTCATGAGGTTCATGAACACAGCAGGAGCGTTGGTCACACCGAATGGCATGACAACGAACTCATAGTGCCCGTACTTGGTCCGGAAAGCTGTCTTGGGCACGTCATCTTTCTTAACTCTGACTTGATGGTATCCGCTCCGAAGGTCCAGCTTCGAGAACACCTTCGATCCACCAAGCTGATCGAAGATATCGTCAATACGGGGCAGCAGGTACTTGTTCTTCACAGTGATCTGATTCAGCTCCCGATAATCGATACACATCCTCCTCGAACCGTCTTTCTTCTTCACCAGCAAGACGGGTGCACCCCAGGGAGACACGCTGGGATGAATAAAACCTTTCTGTAGCAGCTCGTCCAACTGCTTCCTCAGCTCCTCTAACTCAGCAGGAGCCATGCGGTACGGTGCCTTAGAAATTGGTTGAGCTCCTGGCATCAGATCAATGCCGAACTCCAATGCTCGATCAGGCGGCAAACCGGAAATGTCCTCAGGAAAGACATCCTCGAAGTCCCGCACTACAGCTGGCTTCTCTGGCTCTGCTATCATAGACGCAACTGTCAATTTGTACGGCTGTGCCCGGAACTTGACAGGTCCGAGCGAACGTCCTCCGCTGACGAACTCGAATACTGGATGGCCAGGGATTTCAAACACCACTTTCTTCCGGTGGCAGTCGATCGTGGCATAAAAAGCCCCTAACCAATCAATGCCGAGAATCGCATCGAAATTGGGTAGGTCGTGGACGATGAAATCTGCATACAATTCGTGTCCACTAACCACCAATGGGCAAGGTCTACAACCAAGCACAACCTTCACCACGCCATTCCCAGTCGTGATGTTCCAACACTTGGGAAGTGTGTATGTGGGAATCGAGTGTTCGACTACGAACTTCCGTGACATGATGCACATGGAAGCTCCAGAGTCGAACAGGGTCAGGGCGGGGTGAGAAGAAACTAGGATAACACCTAAGGGGTAACAAGCAACTATATCAAACAAGGAAACTAACTAATCAAACATAAATGCAGGAAGGTAAAGACTAGGTCAAGGGTTACCTGCGATCACGTCGTCAACAGCTTCAGCCTCAACGGCTGTCATGGTATAAGCTCGACGCACCGGGGGTTTGGCCTGCTGAAAGGCTCGCTCCTGTGGTACCAGAGGTGGTCCTCGCTGTCCAGGTGCAGGCACAGGTCTCTGAGCGGGTCCAGGTGCAGGCGCTGTCCGCTGAACAGGTCCAGGTGCTCCAGCAGTCTTAGGTCGAGAACCTCGGGGGCAGTCCCTCGCAACATGAGCAGACGATCCACAAACCAAACACTGATTCAGCATCTTCCTGCAGTCCTTCTTCAGATGGCCAAGCTTGCCGCAGAAGTGGCAAGTCTGCTCAGCTCGGTTGAAAACAGGTGCGGCTGGCCTCTTGAACTGGGTGGTCTGGACTGGACTTACACCAGGCCTAGGTGCACTCCTCTGCATCTCCATCGGGCGCTTGCCCGCCTGTCGGGCCTTCTTCAGATT
Organism: Scilla litardierei; assembly: GCA_030789695.1. Taxonomy (NCBI): domain Eukaryota; kingdom Viridiplantae; phylum Streptophyta; class Magnoliopsida; order Asparagales; family Asparagaceae; genus Scilla; species Scilla litardierei. The sequence continues at coordinate 489,718,156 of CM061142.1, read as the reverse complement.
GGCCACGTGCTCCTGATTCTTCGCAGCCACCAGAACCTGCTCATGAGTAGAAAAAGTATTCCCGGACAGCACACTCTGAATGTCCAGGTCTAAGCCCTGCAGGAAACGGTGTGCACAGTCCTCAGGTTCCTTCACCATGGCAGGGGCATAGCGGCTCAGCATAGTGAACTCCGCCTCGTACTCGTCAACGGTCATGGTACCCTGCTCCAGGTTGATGAAGCGACTCTCCATCATCCGCTTCGCCGACTTCGGAAAATACTGGGCGTCAAATCTCTTGCTGAAGGTATCCCATGAAATCGGCTTGGTCAGCCTGGCCTCCTCCGCAGTCCACCAACTGCGGGCATTATCTGTCAGCTGCTTCCTGGCAAGTTCCACCCATTCATCTTTGTGGATTCGGGCAAGGCCCAAATCATCCTCAGTGCTCTGACGCCACTCTTCGGCCGCTAGCGGGCCCTCTCGTCCGGAAAAGCTCTTCGGACGCATCTCTCTGAACTGCTTGGCTCCCGGGGCGGGTGCAACTGGTGCGGCTGGCGCAGCTGGTGCAGCCTGGCGTCCCTGTTGGACCAGATGATGCTGAACCTCCAGCATATCTCTCATAACTCCCAGCATCTGGCGGATGTCGTCCTCTCCGCCTCCGGCAGCTCCGGATCCGTCTCCGACTCCGGCTCCGGCTCCGTGTCGGGTGATGCGTCTTCCGGACATCCTGCAAAAGAGAAAGAAAGCCCGAGTTAATCCCATGTATACGATTACTCTAGATGTTTGGCTAATGATAAATGTTCTCATTATTTTGAATTTCGCAGTTGCAAGCGACCTGCATGGGCCACCACTAAAACCTGTAACGCCCCGCTTCCCAAAAGGCACCGGAAGCGAGGACGTTACGCGGTCCGCTTGAACTGGAGCGGCGACGCTCGAGTTCAATAAGCGTCTGTGTTTAAAACACAGATGAGGTCCTTGCAACTACCATTCAGAAATAATAAGAAAACACTACCAGCACAGATATAGCCACATCCAGAAATAAAGTTCGTACACAGAGTTTAACAATGCCACAGCTGGGCTAAAAGTAACAACAAGAAAGTAACGTACTCGAAAGTAACTACAACGACAAAAGGAACTAAGAAAAGCAGTAAAGGTGTCAGGTCCTCTAGTCCTCTACTGGGAGAGGCACTGCGTCAGGTGCGAACTCCTGACTCTCCAACTCAGGCGTCTCGTACTGGTCCTCCTGGTACTCAAGCTCTGAACCTGACATACATCCACAAACATGAATGTATGTCAGCTAGGGGTCTGCAAGAAGAGTTAGCATCCCAAGGCGAAGTATATAACAAGTATATGAAATTTTAGAAGCATTTAATAAAGGAAACAACTGCAGCAATTAACATTTAATATTTCGGAGCAGAAAGGAACAATCCTAGCATGCAGTTCTAGTCGATGGCAAGTTTTAAAGTTAATTTCTCAGAGTTTGTCAACATTTCAATATTCACGATGACCAAGTTAGCGTTCAATGACCATGTCAAGACTTCACATCTAATCTAGGGTTCTCGCCTTTAGGTCGTGATGAGAAGGTCGTTCCTCTCACGGGGGCTTACCGTGATTGACACTAACCCACCGCGTCGGGTGGTGTTCTTGAGGAGAGTACCTTTCATACGCCCAGTGGCCGCTCAACCCTAACCCCACCCAAAAGTTTTGCCGGAACACGAGCCGGCCTAGTCGACTCACACGACATCACGAATTCACGATTCCGCCTTCGAGGCGCACGATTTCACGATGCCCAAACGGTTAAACATTTCAAGACTCACTGAATTTCATTGTTCTCTAATTTGTGTTTTATGGTGACAATTCTGGAAAGCGGAAGCGGGTCGAACGACCGGTTCCGTAATTTCCAAAAATGACGATTTCGTCCTTTTCGTTCAATTTGCTACAGAATCAATTTCTTTCTCTAGTTGTTTAAATTGGGGATATATCGTATGATATACCGTTGGATCCCAATTTTTGTCCTAATCATTATGGTGTCACTTTTCTACATTATTTCACGTCACAATTTCAGGTTGTTCTACCATACATGAAGGCGGCGTAAACGTGCCGAAACTTCTAAAAATCATAACAAATTGTATACTCGCCTGTTTTTGGCGTTCTTGGTGTCGTTGGATTCGTCTCGACGAGTACTACGCCGTGGAGTGTTTGGTTCGCTGTTTTGGCAGAGCATAAAATCAGAAATGGCGTTTTTCAGTTCAGGTCAGATTCGTACAAGCTCCTACGACGTCTAATCAACGTGTTTTATTAGGTTTCTCTACTTTACGGTGGGGGTTATGAGTTTTAGGGGATAGATCTACCAACCTGAAGTGAAGCGAGTGATCGGTTGACGTCCACGAACGACGACGACACGTACGGTGATGTAACTTCGACGTCCACGCTCCGAACTCGTTGCGGCAGCGAGTAGACGACGGACAGAGGGTGTCAGCAAGTTCCGGGGGTTGTCGGCGTCAGATCTGAGCGGTTGGAGCCGTGGAGATGAAGGGGGAGTTGCCGTGGGAGGGGAGAAGGGCCTGTGGTTGGTGCTCACGGCCTGATGGGGTTTGTATGGCCGTGGGGAGATCTGAGGGGAGAGGAACTCGACTAAGGGGGGCTGATGCGTGGAGGTGACGGCCAAGAGTGGAGGCTGCGGGGGTGTTGGCCGTGGGGAGGAGCTGATGCCGTGAGTTGTGGAAGGGGGCCGTGGCCTGTGGTTTGCGGGGGGGGCTTGTTGCGGTTTTACTGGGAAGAAGTCGGAGAAGCAGGAGGAAACGGCCTGGGGGGTGGCGGTTTGTGGAGGCCGGAGGGTGGTGTTCTTGCGTGGAGAGAGAGGCCGACGTGGGGAGGCTTGCTGTGGTTTGCGAGGAGGTCTAGGTAGGAGGCGGCTGCGGCTGTAGGAGCTTGCAACCCTAGGTTTTAAAAGAAAAGAAGTAGGCTAGGGTTTATAAGGTTGTAGGCTTGATTTACAGACCCATGTTGCGGCTTGGGGAATCATAGAGGCTAGGGTTTTATATTAAGATATAGGCCTGGGGTGTATGATATTAATAGGGTAAGAAGGTAGATGTAGGGTTTTGTTCATGATGATGCGTGAGTTGTAGGATAGGCTGTGCAAGGGTTTTTAGACTAGGTCCTTTACAGGTTATTGAAATTGTATGGGTTTCAATAGAATAAAGAAAAATATAGGGTCTTATAATATGGCCTAGTACTCTTGTATGCTGGTGGGTTCCTCTTAGGTTTATTTAGTAAATAGTGGGGGCCTGTACGTGGGTGGAGTGGAGAGAGGGTACGGTTCATGGGGAGAGATCATGGGGACATGGGTTGTTAGCTAGTTAGGATTTGATCTCCCAAAATTTCGTTTTCAGATACCTAAAGGATTTGATTTCGTTCCCTAAATATGTGTGGCTTGGATGTTAACAAGGAGTACAATGACAGTTTCGTTTACAAAAAAAAACATCCAGAAATTCCACTTCCCCTCTTTTTTTATAAAACATTTTGTTTACCCTACCCAGATTTGAATAGGTATAAATTAACATATATTAATAAAATGATAATAATAGGTTATTATAAATTTGCGTCCAAACGTCCAAAAATCAAACAGAAGGTACCGGGGCGATCGCGCCTCCGAGAGGGTCGTGGATACGGGGTTCGGTCGCGCGTCCGAGCTACGGAAATAAAATAATACAAAAAAAACGGATTTACGCATTACAAATGACATACGCGCTAAAATTTGTACGACCGAACAGTGGTCGTTACACCCTAAGAGGGGAAATAGAACAAAGATAAAGACAAAGCGACGGACGAGGATGATAAGAAGAAGAAAAGGATGAGTTAAAAAGATGAGAAGATAAAGAAGCCCAAAAGGAAGGCATTTGTGCCTTGGGACTGGAGTGATGGTGAAGAAAACTTCAATGACTCATCCTCTTCATTGGAAGAAGAAGAAGAAAGGGAAGATAGAGCCCATATATGCTTTATGGCCCCAACTTCCGCAAAGGTAAGCACTTCAACTTCTCATAATGACACTTATGATTATGATAGATGTGATGATCATGATAATGAGGATGATAATGTTGATTTTGGCGTTGAGCATGCTTTTGATGATTTATGTGTGCAACATAAGAAATTTCTTAGGCAATATAAACAGCTAGAAAAGATTCATAAAAATTGTATTAATTTTAAAATTGTAGTTGAAGAAGAAAATGCTAGGTTAAAATTGAAAATGATGAAACTAAAGGATACTCCTGAAGAATTAACTCTTTTTAATCAAGAATTAGAAAAAGACTGTGTGATTGAATAGTGTTGTATAAAAAGTAATAAAATTTTTCGCATAATTTAAACCCTTTTAAAAGTTGCCTAAGTCTCAAATGAGAGTTACCTCAATTTGTACTTAATCAACACAAATAAGAAGCTTGTAATGAAATGACTGTAATGAGTACAATGGAATTAAATATTACAAGCAATAATAAAGAGATAGAGATAAGAGAGAGTCACAACATAAACACCACGATTTTACCTTGGTTCGGTCCAATCTTGGCCTACGTTCAACAACTGATCAACTAGCTCTCAAACCCAAGAGTAACATTGCCTCAACTTAATGAAGTGGACTTGTACAAACACCTAGCTCCACTTGCTAGGAATTTCCAATCACCTAATTTCGAACTCAACTAGAATTTCCAAAACAAAATTACAACACTTCCCTTACACACAGGAAAACAACTTACCAAGCCTCTTTCAGAGGCTTTACGAACCTTTTGTAGATTGATTACAACACATATGATTCCTATAGCCAATGAATATGAAGCTTGTGTATAGTGTGGCTATAAAAATCAAAACTTGATCTCAGAAAGAGATATAATTTAAGCTTAAGAGATCAAATGAAAAAACTTGAAATTTGAATCTCAAAATAGAAGCTACGAGCTTTGGAGATCAAATTCAAGCTTCAGTAAGGCCAGTGATAATAGGAAAATATCAGGAAAAATTAGCACAAAGAAATTTAAACAATGGCCAAAGAAGAACTTTTAAAAAATGACAGCTTTTAAGAATTTGAGCTTGAAAATACTAGAGAAATTCTTTATAATTGATATATAAAAATTCTAAAATCATTGGTATTTATATAGATGAAATTCTGTTCAAAACTTGCTCAAAAATGTCAGCTCTAACGGCTAGTAATGGCTATAAATCGAAATTTGCACTTTCCTTAAAACTGTGTTTTGACCCATATAGTCAGCTATCCATTTTGGATAGTTAGTTATATATTTCAGATAGTCGACTATCCCATGTGATAGGCGACAACTATAGAAACCCGATAGTACTAGGCAAAAATCTAAAGGCAGATATTCAACTATCTGTTTTAGATAGTCGGCTGTTTTCAGATACATGGGTTTTTCTTCATGAAAATACTTTAAAATTATTTATTAGAAATAATATACTAAAATAACATATTTAAATACATTTTAAGAGTATTTTTCAAGTATTTTTGTGAGTGTGTAGCTTCATGATATTGGCTTTAACATTCTAAGTTATTAACTTACAACATACACACTTCTTGAGCTCTTTAATCTTGTTCTCTTGACTTGGGCCATCGAGTCTTGATCTTTAGTCTTTGATTGGGTCTTCACTTGCTCCATGCATTGACTCCAAGTTGTCTTCACGATCATGGCTTTCCAAGTTCTTTATTTTGAGCCTTTCATTATTTCTTCTTGGATATAAAAAATTGCCATACATACCTGAAGTAAATTGTTAGTCCCCATATCATTTGTAGACATCATCAAAACTACATAGGGGTGGGGCTCAATATCCCAACACTCGCTCTCCTTGATGACAATAAATGATATAAAATAGGAATTTAATATGACAACTAAAAGATAACGTATGCTCCCCCTTGCGAAGATGCATGATTGCTATAGAGAAGTTGACCCCCTGCATCAAGGCTGGTTAGATAATAAGCATGAATATGCACAATTTCATATTATATTTCATACCAAGTGTGATCTAAAAATTTAAATTCAATATGCCATGATTAATTATATCACCAATAGATTACATTTTCAATGACATTAATATTTCTATTTCTATTTTATATGCATTATACATCTTCAACTCCTTTGTCACATCAAAAAGAGTAACCCTAAAAAGTACATCATATGACAAAAGCTAAACTTGACACCACGTGTCAAATATAGTATATGGAGAGAGACTAATATGCATAAAAAATTGAATAAATGTAAAAAAAATGTATATACATAAAGCATAGTTAAATTCATAAGTGATAGTATATCTCAATATCCTTGCATAAATTATCATTTGGCATGAATTGAAGCATGCATCTCAAAACATTATCCATTTAATATCACTATCATTCAAATCATCCATTGCAAACTAATACGGATAATGGCATGACATCCTTACATAACAAACCAAAATTTGTAAGAAGTCCATAGAGTTACATAGTAGCACAAACCAAGTACCATAATACTATTACAAACCAAGTTCCAAATGTTTCAAGCCAAAAAAGATTACTAAGGTTCCATAAACACATAAGACATACTATATTTGAATCGCTATTGATTTTATGCATTCTACATGCTTTTCTTTTGCTTCCATTGACCTTGAGATATTTTGGCTGAGTTATGTAACATTTACATCCTTCTGCCAGATTTCGTAGTCATAAGCGATAACATGTATAATCTGGATAAACTTGTTCATGGCTACTAGTGAGAACATTTTGCAACCAGCCTAACTTTGCATGATTCTATCTTTTCCATATGCACCCATCTTTATCATTAAAGATATCTGTAGCCAATGGGAACATTTCCCTAAGGCACGTTAACTAAGGTCCATACCTTATTAATGAGCATGGAATCCATTTCGAAATTTACTCCATTAAGCCATTTTTTCAGAGTCTTTACTCTGAATGGCTTCCTGGAAGCTAACACCATAATCATCAACCATGATGCCATCCTCGACTCCTCACCAGTCTACGAGAAAATCTTAGTATCTATTAGGGTCACAAGGAATCCTGTTAGACTTCCTAACGACTGGTTTTGAAATATCGGTTCTACCTCTCCCACTGGTTTCGAACCTGTTGGGTTTTAGGCAGAAGTTTCATGTCTTGGCCCTAGATGGAGGTTGGTAATCCAGTGTCACTCTTCATGAATTGCACCATGTCAAACATGGTGTGGTTCCACGTGTGACCTGACAAAGAATCATATTCTCTTAAATATGCAAAACATTCATGGCTCAATTATCTTCCTCCTTAATTAAATCGAAGTATTTTCAAATACTTTGCCATCATATTACCACATTATTTAAATATCTTAAAACCATTGGACTTGTGTTTCATCAAAAACACGCGACCATCCTTAAAGTGATCTTTTAATGAGCATAACAAAATAATCCTTTCTGGCTAATGTAGACGAGTGTCTTTATACATCCGAATGTTTGAGACCAAAGAGTTCCCCAACTCTTTTCCTTTGTCATACAAAAGGAGTTTTATTCATCTTATCTTTGAGGCAAGACTTGCAAGTGTCGTATGACCCATAATTTGAGAAATCCAAAGACCCCTCTTTATGTAACTTGCAAGTCTCTTCTCTTTGATATAACCTAGTCTACTATGTCAGTACAGGATGTTGAATATTGGACTCCCCGGATTTGGTTTTGATGATGAGCAAACATAAATAATCCATGAACTAACAATTTGTGAGCGCAGTATTGTAGATCGTCGCCAATTTCATGAGAACATTCAAAGCGACATCTCAACACTTCCCAAAGCTCATATTCATGCCTAAAGCTTCGTTGAAGCTCTTGTGACGCTTTGGAAGATATGAAGATTCAATCGAAGCTCTCGAAGACCGTTTATTAAGGTTTTATTTATAGTCTTTTAGCTTCGATATATAGAATGTTAAGCCTTGAGTATATCTTACGTTTCTATCTTCATTACGCTCATCTCGTAGCTCTAGGATCCTTGCACAAGTTCATTCTAACTTCCTCGAAGCATCGCGCTTCGATTCGGACTTTATTGTGCATGTTAGTTGGTACAAGAACAAGTACTGACCGACTAGATGGTGATCTAGTCGGTCGGCAACTGTTCTTGGACCGACTAGTTTGATTCCTTAATTTCTTGGACTTTACTGTTTACAGTTAGTCGGTCTACGTTGACTCACCGACCGACTAGTTTGTGAACTAGTCGGTCAGTGATGCTTCTTTGACCGACTAGTTGTGACTTACTGTTCATGCTAAATTTCTCCTAAGCTACTGTTTATCGTTAGTCGGTCTAAGAACGTTTGGTGACCGACTAGTTGACAATTTAGTTGGTCAACTTTTGTTCTTGGACCGACTAAGTCACTTTGTACTCAGACTAATTCTTTTTGCTCTTAGTCGGTCTACGTTCATTGGCTGACCGACTAGTTGTGAAACTAGTCGGTCAGACAGTCTTCTTGGACCGACTAGATTTCTAGGTCTGAAATTCTATCTCTTCTCAGATCTACTCTTAGTCGGTCCACGTTGTTTGACTAACCGACTAGTTGATGAACTAGTCGGTCAGTGATTGTTCTTTGACCGACTAATTCTCACAGATTTCTATCCGTTGGTGAATGACCTAACTTGTTTTTATGGGACCCTATAAATACGAACCTAGGTCATTTCTATCTAGGTTAGAGCTGCCATTAAGAGATTCATTGAGTTCTAAAGAGATAGCCATTCTCACTCTAATCAAAAGCTCTCTTCCTCACAAGAAACCCATTCTCTCTCATTTCTAGATCTAGAATCCATCTAGAAAGAAGGTTGTTCTTGGTGAGCTCTTCAAGCTATTGCTTGATCCAAGTCTCCAAATCATTCCTAGGCACCGATTGCTGGTCATTTCCTTGGTGCTAGGTCTTGGTGACTTCATCTTCCTCAAATCCTTCATTTCTCCATTTGGGTAAGAAAAACTCAAGGTATAGGATTTTGTGGTAAGATTGTTTATTTCATTTAAACTCTTTAATATTGCTAATTGGTTCTCTCGGTTGTGAGAGAAGATTGTGATCCCGGGTTGTGGGATTCACTTTGCCATTGCATGTATGATTTGATCTTGTGAAAGTTTTTCACAAGATATTCATAGTGGAAATCTTAGGTTAGGGTTTCTAACCTAAGTATCCTGAGGGGATCCGGGTGGTTGGGACGTAGGATCACCGGGAACAAGTCGGGGAGACTTGGGTGGATCCGAACCCATTAACATCATTTGTTTGCACTGTTAATTTTGTGTTGTCATTCAATTTAAGCTTCCGCAAATTGATTTGGTAGTTGTTTGCAATTTAATTTGGAATTATACTCCTTATTATTTTAAAGTACTATTCACCCCCCCTCTAGTACTTGTGCAGTAGCTGGTAGGGCATTACATTTGGTATCGGAGCCAGATACTTAGCTATGTCTGCCAACGACAACAAGACCGTGCGTCCACCTTCCAACTATGACACCTTCAGGAACCGTGAAGGAGCATCTTCGGTGATGGAAGGACATTCCTCTACGAGGCCTCCATTCTTCAACGGTACCAACTATGGGTACTGGAAATGTCGGATGGAAACCTTCCTCCGAAGTGCATATTTATGGAGGACTACAATGAAGGAATACATCGAACCCAAAGAAGAAGACTTTGAGAAATGGACTACCACGGAGGTCGCCGCGGAGGTAAGCAATGCCAAGGCAATGAACGCCTTGCAATGCGCATTGGAGCCCGAGGATTTCAATAAGATATGCACATGTAAGAGTGCATATCAAATTTGGAACTCCCTCCTCATTCTTCATGAAGGGACGAGTAGGGTAAGAGACTCTAAACTCGTAGTCGTAAACAAAGATTACGAAATGTTTCATATGCAACAGGGCGAGAAGATGAAAGAATATTACGCTCGTTTTGTTGACATAATAAACGAGTTAGAGGCCCTCGGCAAGTCCTACACTCAAAAGGAGAAGTGCTCAAAGCTTATTGAAGGACTTCCCTCTTCTTGGGAAAAACGTACCTTCGCCATCGAGGAAGGTAATGACATGAACAAATATACCGTAGTTCAACTAATGGGTACTTTGATGTCATACGAGGTACGCAAAGATAGCAAGGTGAAGTTACAAGAAAAGATGAAGTCCTATTTGAACCTAGATGCACCTAAGAAAAAGGCGATTGCATTCAAGGCGGCTTCATCCACCTCTACCGATGATGAGGACTCGGAAGAAGAAATGGACATGGAATCCATTGCACTCATGGCAAAGAAGTTCAATCGCTTCTTCCAAAAGGGTAACTTCAAACAAAAATCTAAGTTTACTTCTACTAACGCCTCTCCACCTTTGTGCTTTAAATGCAATAAGCCAGGACACATCAAAGCGGATTGTCCTCAAAACAAGCAAAAGGAGAAGTGGAAGGCGCCGCAGTTCGACAAGTCAAAGAAGTACAACAAGGGGTACAAAAAGGGACTTGTCGGAACAACATTCACCGACTCCGAGGATTCCTCAAGCGGAGAGTCGGACGATGAGCACGTGGAGCAAGCGCACATGTGTTTCATGGCAAGAGAGGAGCAAGATCAAGGATCCTCCTCTTCCTATGATAGTAATGACGAAAGCGATGAGGTAACGATGGATGATCTTAGAAATGCTAACTCTCAACTTTGGTCAAAATACACTAAGTTAGTAAATAGATATACTAAAGTAAAAGATGACCTAGCTAGCATTCAAACATCGCCTAAGACTATCATCACCAACAACGACACCGTTGTTGAAGAGTTAAGAAATGAGATTGTTAATCTCAAATCTAAACTTGAACATGTTAGCATTGAGGATGCGGAAGAACATAAGATAGCGGATTTAACTTCTCAAAACTCGACTTTGAGTATTGAGAACGAGAATCTTAAATCTCGTGTTTATGTGCTCACATCGCAAATATCCACTTTGGATATTTCTTTGCATTCTCTCAAAGAGAAATATGAGGACACATTGGGCCGAATCAACAAATTCAACAAGGGTAAGGGCCACTTGGATAATATCCTAAAAGACTTACTTCCGGCCAAACACCACATTGGCTTGGGGTATATGATGGGAAATTCATCCAAGTCGGTCACTACTTTTGTAAGGCCAACTTCCGAAGCCTCAACGAGTGGGAGCAAACACTCTATTGGTAGTTCAACTACCAATGGTGCTTCCACCTCGTCCACACCCTCTTTTGGAAAGAAACCCACTTTGGGTGGACCTCCAAAGAAGGGGCATGCTTATATGTACATGTACACAAATACCATGCCACGTAGGAACACACGTCCTACTCCACCATCTCACACATATGATGATTTCTATGCTACACGTTCACGGGCACGTGCACACCATGTGAGACACCCTCACGCACGTGTTCCCACACATGCATATGCACACCCACCTCATCGTATGAATAATTCTCGTCATGCACCATTCCATCATGTTCCGTATGCCTATCCACGTCATGCATCACGTAGAAATCAACAACGCATGCATGCACCCAATATGATGATGGCTCCCAAAATTTTCACTATTTGGAGCCCAAAGGACACAAGCATGGACGAAAAACAAATGTATATGAATGCTTATTTTTCGAATGTTGTGCATAGTAGGAATTATGTGGGGAAGTCAAAGTCCAATTAGACTTGGCTTCCAAAGGTCTAACCTTTGAGGACCCAATGACCTTGGGTACCATGATATGAAAGTTTCTATCTTTAGGTACTCAAGGAAAAGAAAAAGAAAAGGAGCAACAAATTTAAATTTAGCTCCAAAGGGAATTGGATACTCGATAACGGGTGTTCAAAACACATGACGGGTGACGCTCGATTGCTCTCCGGAGTGGTTCCCATTGCGAATGGAAACCGCGTCGTATTTGGAGGCAACGAGAGCGGAACCATCATAGGTGTTGGTAAAGTGGGTAACCCTTCTAAACCCTTAATTAGTGATGTTTATCTAGTTGATGGTTTAAATCATAATCTTATTTCAATAAGCCAACTTTGTGACAAAGGTTACAAAGTTAGCTTTGCGAAAGGATTGTGTCATATTTCAAATGATAATAATAAATTATTATTTTCCGGCACACGCCATAAAGATATTTATATTTTGGATCTTCCTAAGTCATATGAACAATGTCTCGTTGCCAACACAAGTGAACAACACTTATGGCATCGACGCTTTGGACATGTGAACTTTGGAACACTTTATAACCTTTCGAAATTAAATTCCATTAAAGGTTTTCCGAAGCTCGTTTTCGAAAAGAAAAGTTTTTGTGATTCTTGTCAACGTGGCAAGCTTCCTAAATCTTCATTTAAACCTAAGAAAAGCATTTCTACGAAACGGCCACTAGAGCTATTACATCTAGATTTATTTGGGCCAACTAGAGTTGCTTCCTTAGGAAATGCAAGATATGGACTAGTCATCGTTGATGATTATTCAAGATTTACATGGGTATTTTTCTTATGTAATAAAAATGAAGCCTTTGAAAACTTCACAATATTTGTGAAGAAAGTACAAAATCTCATCGGAACCACCATTGTCACTATTCGTAGTGATCATGGGGGTGAATTTGAGAATGAGTCTTTCTCAAATTTTTGTGATGATCTTGGAATTACTCACACGTTTTCTTTCCCTCGCGCACCTCCTCAAAATGGTGTTGTTGAGAGGAAGAATAGAACGCTTGTGGAGTGTGCTCGCACTATGCTCGAAGATAGTCAACTTGGTTATCAATTTTGGGCGGAAGCGGTACACACCGCTTGCTATGTGTTTAATAGAATACTTTTGAGGCCCGGCACCAAACAAACTTGCTATGAATTGTTGTTTGGTAGATTGCCTCAAGTTAAACATTTTCGTGTTTTTGGCGCAAAATGTTTTATTAAAAACACATATGATAATTTGGACAAGTTTGATCCGAGATCGGATGAGGGGATATTTGTTGGGTATTCCTCACGTAGCAAAGCCTACCGGATATACAACAAAAGATCCTCTACGATCGAGGAATCACTTCATGTCTCTTTTAATGAGAATTTTACTACTTCTAGAATTTCAAATGAGAATGATTCTATGGATGTTTTATGTGATTCATTTGAAAATTCTAAGTCTATTGATTCAATTGATTCTATTGAGACTAACCCGACTAATGAAGTTGTTGAGAATGTGCCTAGTGATCAAGGTATTCCCAAGCGGCTTCATACCGTTCGCGACCATCCCCATGAGCAAGTTATTGGCAATATTAATGATAGTGTCAAGACGAGATCTCAAGTCCACCACTTCGCCAATTGTGCCTTTGCCTCATCGATAGAGCCAAAGAATATCGTTGAAGCGTGCGAAGATAGTGCTTGGATCCTTGCCATGGAGGAGGAACTCATTCAATTCGAGAGGAATGAGGTATGGGAGCTTGTTCCTTTGCCATCGAAGAACCACACCGTCATAGGGACAAAGTGGATCTTCAAGAACAAAACCGACGAAAATCAAGTCGTCGTCCGGAACAAAGCTCGGTTAGTAGCTCAAGGCTATCGCCAAGAGGAAGGTATCGATTTCGAAGAATCCTTCGCTCCGGTAGCTAGATTAGAATCAATTAGACTTTTATTGTCTTATGCATGCCATAACAATTTTAAGTTATTTCAAATGGATGTTAAAAGTGCATTTTTTAAACGGAGATGTCGTTGAGGAAGTTTACGTTTCTCAACATCCGGGCTTCATAAATGAAAAATTTCCAAATCATGTTTTTAAACTAAAGAAAGCTCTTTATGGTTTGAGACAAGCTCCTCGAGCTTGGTATGATCGCCTAAAGAATTTTCTTTTGGATTTGAATTTTAAAATGGGTGAAGCCGATTCTACACTTTTTGTTAAGCATGCGAATAATGATATTTTATTAGTTCAAATTTATGTTGATGATATCATTTTCGGTGCTACTAACTTCACTCTTTGCGAAGAGTTTTCTAATGTTATGAAGGAACAATTTGAGATGAGCCACATGGGCGAACTCAAATATTTCTTAGGTCTCCAAATTCGCCAATTGAACGATGCAATCTTCATCCACCAAACGAAGTATACGGTGGAGTTTCTTAAGCGATTTGGAATGGAAAGTGCTTCCGGGAAAAAGACTCCAATGAGCACGACTACTCATCTTGACAAGGATACGGGCGGTAAGGATGTAGACATTCGTCTATATCGAGGTATGATAGGTAGTTTACTTTATCTTACCGCAAGTAGGCCCGATATTATGTTTGCCGTATGCATATGTGCTCGTTATCAGTCTCAACCTAAGGAGTCTCACTTAGTAGCGGTAAAGCGTATTTTCCGTTATCTAAGTTACACTTTAGATTTTGGATTACTTTATCCGAAATCTAGCACGTATGAGTTATTCTCATACAGTGATGCCGATTATGCGGGATGCAAATCCGACAGGAAAAGTACTAGTGGCACTTGCCATTTTCTAGGAAATTCTCTTGTCTCTTGGTTTTCCAAGAAGCAAAATTCCGTATCACTTTCAACCACCGAGGCGGAATACATTGCCGCCGGTGCCGCTTGTGCCCAGGTTCTTTGGATGAGACACACTTTGAAGGATTTTGGTATTCACTGTGATACTAGCCCTATCATGGTGGATAACCAAAGTGCTATCTGTTTTTCAAAGAATCCGGTGCACCATTCCCGATCAAAACACATAGATGTCCGACACCATTTCTTAGATGATCATGTTGCTAAAAAGGACATCATTTTAGTGTACGTTGAAACCCAAAAGCAAATCGCCGATATTTTCACGAAACCCCTAAAGGAGGACTCATTTGTGCGGTTGCGTCGAGAATTGGGGATTATGGGTGAATCCGAGATATAGGATTCATATTTCATTCAAATATCTTGCATGCTATTATATTTCGCGATATTTCATTCATGCTAGATTTATTGAATTTTTGGGAATTTTATGTGATTTGTTCGAATTTATTGCTCGAAATCGTATTTCAAAGGCGTATTTAAGATTTCGACGTTTTATGGGGGAATTTAGATGACTAATGAGAGAGTTATGATGTTTCATCCAAGTGGTTTGTGAAGAGAAATCAATTATCAATTTTTGGACTCTTCTAGTCGGTCTAAGTTCACTTGTCAACCGACTAGATGCTCATCTAGTCGGTCAGCAAATGAACTCAGACCGACTAGATCAAGCCTATATCTAACTCCTATCATTTTCTTTCGTTAGTCGGTCACAGTACACTTTCCGACCGACTAGATTGAAAACTAGTCGGTCAGTGAATATACTGCGACCGACTAATTCTTGCCCTAGAAATCCCTCTGTGCCTCTGTTTCGACTTAGTCGGTTCAAGCTCATTGACCGACCGACTAGATCGTAATCTAGTCGGTCAGTGCTTGAACTATGACCGACTAAGTGTGTTAGGGCATTTGTGTCTTTTTGATTCCAGACCGACTTATACTCTCTTTCTATTCGACTAAAACACTTTTTAGTCGGTCTTCTTCCCTTCTCCAGCCCGATAAACCCCAAAACCCCGATCGAGCCCCTTCAAATTCCGTCGTCTCCGGCCATATCTCCGGCGATCCCCGCCGTCCGCCGCCGTCGACTCCTCCTCCTAGGTAAAACCCTCCTCCTCCTAGGACTCATTTCCTATTCTAGGGTTTGGATTTCAGCTTTTAGGTATTCTAGGGCTTATTTTCGAATTTCTTGATTTCTAGGGTTTGTGTTAGCTTCTAGGGTTTGTGCTAGGATATTTGATCTTCGTTTTCAGTTGCTTGTGCTCGTCGTGCTATGGCAAAGACGAGAATTCCTATCGCCTCTTCCGGGGCTTCTCCTATGACCGTAGAACAACCTTCCGACCCTAGGAATCCCCCGAAGCCTAAGCGTCGTGCCAAGTCAACCCAAGCCTCTCCATCTTCGCCTCCTCCTAAGAAGCCTAGGACTGCGACCGTCAAGCCTCGCAAATCTAAGACCAAAAAGCCTATACTCCACACACCGGCTACTCCTCCCGATTCCGACTCTGAATTTATCCCAGAGGATGAGCATACTAGGGAACCTACTCCTCCTCCGAAGACCCGTAAGGCTAAGGGTAAAGCTCATATGCCAGTCGGCGGTGTAGACATATCGTTGTGCCGCGATGACCCTCAGTGTCTCGCAGCGTACAACCGTATAGAGCACTGTCCACTGTTGTTAGAGCATTACGTTCAGTTTTCTGATTTTCTCGGCCTTGCTGATCTTCTGTCCTATAGTGGTCTTCTTGATTATCTCCGATACGACCCCAAGGCCAATCCCAAACCGTATCCTCGCCTAGTGAAATTGTTCTATGCCAATCGTATTCGAGGCCAGTACGATGCCAGCCACTCCATTGAGACGACTGTCTTGGGAACTCCTATAGTTCTCACGGTAGAAATCTTGGGGGAGATTCTTGGTTGTTCGTCGTGTGGTCTCCTTCCTTCGGACATTTCCGTCGACGATATTTCCTCCTTGGATCAGTCTATTCTTGCAGATATCTTCCAGGTTATCCCCTCCGCATTCATTGGTGTTCCATCGAAATCTTTCAAGCCGAATGCGTGGGTTCTTAACCTGATCTTGAAGTCATGTCTCCTCCCTAAGTATGGATCCTCTTCACTCCCATCCCAGCCGTTCTTGAAATTGATCTACGCTCTTTTCTTGGGGTGCGAGATTAATTGGGCTCGCGTGATACTCGATAAGATGGATTCTTTCGAGTGTATACGCAAGACCAATAAGTCTGCGCACATTCCATACCCTTGCCTGTTGACTCTTGTATTTCGACATTTCCGAGTTCCTCTCCCTCCTGATGATGAGCGTCCTTTGGGTACTCCTCTGAACGCGACGGCCGTGAAGAAATCTCTAGCGGCACTTCGTCACGTGCAGAGGTCTACCGCATCTGCTTCACAGTCTACTCCGTCAGCTGCTGCAGCCTCCTCTTCCCCTGCTACATTGGACGATGTCGTACGCCTACTTCGTCAGCACGACTCCCGTTTGACTCGTACTGAGGAGGTAGTCTGCCGTATGGCTCGTATGATGGGGATTGATCTTCCTCCTTCAGTGTCTGAGGCCGAGGAGATGGACGATGAGGAGCTTGACGAGCTTGTCACTTCTTTTGCCCGTGGCGATGAGGCCACTGCTGCTGCTGCTGGTACTTCCACTTCTGCTCCTGGAGTTGGCACCACTTCCGGTGTTTCAGAGCCTTCTGCTTCAGCTCTTCAGACTTCTGAGCCTGCTGCTGACCCTGTTGACGAGCCTGCTCATGTATCTGCTGCTGCTGCTTCTGTCGAGACCCATGATGCTGTTGAGATTCCCGTTGTTGAGCCTGTTGCTGAGATCTCCACTCCTGCCCCGACGATTCCATCTGTTGAGACACCTCTCCTCCCTGCAGATCCTGAGTCCACTCCGTCGACTGGACCCACGGAGACTGCAGATCCAGCCACCTCCTTGTGATCGCTTGTTTCGAGGACTCTCCACTACGCTTTGGATGATATATCTTAGGGAGAGTATTTTGGGTTAGGATGGGGTTTGAGAGATGTTTTGATGTATTTTTGTGATTTCTGGATGTCGGAGTTGGATATTATGATATGATGTTGTTTTGATGTATTTTGATACACTTTGATGATGATGATGATGATGATGTATTTTTTATGTTCATATAGATGATGTGTCTCGCTTCATATGATGTACCACATGTATTCGATGTGATACCTTTTTGATATACTCATGATGTATATATATATATATGTTCATCGTCATTCACTTTGTCTTTTATTCGTCGTGCATTTTTTCATATTCGTTGAATGCATTTGAAATGTGAATTCGTCGCTCGACGATTAAAAACTTGGTTAAATAGATTATATTTCTATAATTATATAGAATTGTTTTCCATGCACAAAATTAACCAAGAATATTGAATATTGAAGAGTATGTTTCATTATTCAAGAAATGAATAATTATTTGGTATTTTTGATGATTTTTGATCTTTTTGTGATAATGGACATTTTGGCACACCTTGATTTGATTTCCACATTTTTTTTCCTTGGTGTCAATTTGGTCCATCGTCATTGTCTACGACTCCCGATGTTGGATTTTCCATTTCCTAGTTGTTGTCGTTGTATGCCCCCCGTTTTTGGGATAATGCCAAAGGGGGAGAGATAATGATAATAAATAGCGCAAATGAAAATTTAACTCAATTTCCAAGAATCTAGTTTGATATGCTAGATTCAGGGGGAGTTAAGATACATATAAGGATTTTCAAAATCCGATATTTCGAAAATTGATTCTCTTTATTTATCTTACTCATCTGATTGATGCAATTCTTATATATTCATTTTGGAATTAACGTGTCATCAATGCAGGGGGAGTAAGTATTTTACATTTGAATCATTATTTTTGATTATTATTTATGTTGGTTTGTCATCACCAAAAAGGGGGAGAATGTTGAATATTGGACTCCCCGGATTTGGTTTTGATGATGAGCAAACATAAATAATCCATGAACTAACAATTTGTGAGCGCAGTATTGGAGATCGTCGCCAATTTCATGAGAACATTCAAAGCGACATCTCAACACTTCCCAAAGCTCATATTCATGCCTAAAGCTTCGTTGAAGCTCTTGCGACGCTTTGGAAGATATGAAGATTCAATCGAAGCTCTCAAAGACCGTTTATTAAGGTTTTATTTATAGTCTTTTAGCTTCGATATATAGAATGTTAAGCCTTGAGTATATCTTACGTTTCTATCTTCATTACGCTCATCTCGTAGCTCTAGGATCCTTGCACAAGTTCATTCTAATTTCCTCGAAGCATCGCGCTTCGATTCGGACTTTATTGTGCATGTTAGTTGGTACAAGAACAAGTACTGACCGACTAGATGGTGATCTAGTCGGTCGGCAACTGTTCTTGGACCGACTAGTTTGATTCCTTAATTTCTTGGACTTTACTGTTTACAGTTAGTCGGTCTACGTTGACTCACCGACCGACTAGTTTGTGAACTAGTCGGTCAGTGATGCTTCTTTGACCGACTAGTTGTGACTTACTGTTCATGCTAAATTTCTCCTAAGCTACTGTTTATCGTTAGTTGGTCTAAGAACGTTTGGTGACCGACTAGTTGACAATTTAGTCGGTCAACTTTTGTTCTTGGACCGACTAAGTCACTTTGTACTCAGACTAATTCTTTTTGCTCTTAGTCGGTCTACGTTCATTGGCTGACCGACTAGTTGTGAAACTAGTCGGTCAGACAGTCTTCTTGGACCGACTAGATTTCTAGGTCTGAAATTCTATCTCTTCTCAGATCTACTCTTAGTCGGTCCACGTTGTTTGACTGACCGACTAGTTGATGAACTAGTCGGTCAGTGATTGTTCTTTGACCGACTAATTCTCACAGATTTCTATCCGTTGGTGAATGACCTAACTTGTTTTTATGGGACCCTATAAATACGAACCTAGGTCATTTCTATCTAGGTTAGAGCTGCCATTAAGAGATTCATTGAGTTCTAAAGAGATAGCCATTCTCACTCTAATCAAAAGCTCTCTTCCTCACAAGAAACCCATTCTCTCTCATTTCTAGATCTAGAATCCATCTAGAGAGAAGGTTGTTCTTGGTGAGCTCTTCAAGCTATTGCTTGATCCAAGTCTCCAAATCATTCCTAGGCACCGATTGCTGGTCATTTCCTTGGTGCTAGGTCTTGGTGACTTCATCTTCCTCAAATCCTTCATTTCACCATTTGGGTAAGAAAAACTCAAGGTATAGGATTTTGTGGTAAGATTGTTTATTTCATTTAAACTCTTTAATATTGCTAATTGGTTCTCTCGGTTGTGAGAGAAGATTGTGATCCCGGGTTGTGGGATTCACTTTGCCATTGCATGTATGATTTGATCTTGTGAAATTTTTTCACAAGATATTCATAGTGGAAATCTTAGGTTAGGGTTTCTAACCTAAGTATCCGGAGGGGATCTGGGTGGTTGGGACGTAGGATCACCGGGAACAAGTCGGGGAGACTTGGGTGGATCCGAACCCATTAACATCATTTGTTTGCACTGTTAATTTTGTGTTGTCATTCAATTTAAGCTTCCGCAAATTGATTTGGTAGTTGTTTGCAATTTAATTTGGAATTATACTCCTTATTATTTTAAAGTACTATTCACCCCCCCTCTAGTACTTGTGCAGTAGCTGGTAGGGCATTACACAGGATTCATTGGGTTCCTTACGTTTTCTTGTATTAACTATTAATACATCATTGCCATTCAAATTATAAATGCACCATAATCTCTGATTCATGCAACTTTACCATGAAATAAGTTCATAACTTTTATTGATAGTAAATATATTTCCGACATATGGATATTTCATAGTATGTAAAATTTGGGAACATAGTATTTCTACTAAAACAAGTGGCGATGCTTGCCAAGGTGTACTGGTCGTCTCCTACGGCTTTCAGCAGCAACGCTTGCTCTATTGCCAACCTTGAGACGATCTCTTCTTTTCAGCCTTCTATTTCTTCTCAGATCATGTAACCATTTACAGATATGCGAAATCTCACTGATATCAAATACCATGCTTTTAGAAGTCATGAAAGGAATTATACTTTTTATAATAATTATACCTTAAGTTGAGGAATTAGTATGCCCCATATTCTTTTGCTCTAGGAACATCTTGTAGTTCCTCCTCCAATGCCCTTTCTTATGACAAAAATTGCACTCTGCCTCCACCGACCCTCCTTTTACCACCTTTCCCTTACCCTTATTGATTGTCTTCATTGGTTGAAGGGCCTTCTTCTTCTTCTTTCTTTGCCCTTAGAGACTTGTCCTTTAAGCCTTCCTCCAACTGCCAAAGCATGTTGAGGAGTTCAGGAAGTTCAACCTCAATCTTGTTCATAATAAAACTACTTATGAACGAGGCAAACTTTGGGGTAAGTTGATTAAGGACTAAGTCCGTATAATACTCATGGTCTAAGACGAAACAATTTCTAAGAGATCCTCAATGTACGCAATCGTATTGAGTACATGATCTTCGGCAGCGCCTCCACTCATCTTCGTGTTAAACAATTTACACGAACTGTTGAACCTTGCGGTCCGAAATGATTTCACATACAATTTTTTTGTATTAAGGAAAATGCTACCACCATACATATGTTCGTGTGTGTCGTCATTGGAGCTCATTGTCCAATGAGGCCAAACTGAGACATCGAGCTTTTTCGTCATCCAGGAGCCATTGCTTATAAGATTCAAAATTCTCAGCTTTGGCCCCCTCTATGTGGTTCATCAGGTACACGGTCTTTGAGGACCTTGCTAAGTCTTTCAAAAGTAAACGCGAGCTTGATATGCTAAGACATACTTCATAATTTTTACCAGTAAGCCTATTCTTGTTTAAGGTGAGCTTAAGTCCAGATGACATTTCCGTAAAGATTTGAACACCAAATTTAGCATGTGTTAGTTATTTTTTAAATATAGTTAAATTTGTATTTATCTAACCATATCCTCCCACTATTTTTGCGATCATCTCGGCACATAGAGACCGAACAAATAGTGATTATTTAGTGGGAAAGGGACCCAACCACCTTGAGCTTCAAAACCTTGGGTGTGCCCAACAAGTTGCTCGAACATGCAATTGGTAAATAAATTTTCATCAATCACCTCATATGTGATTCCTTTATCGATTTTTATCCTTAGTCACTTATGACCTTAAGTGTGCTCAACAAATCATAATGACTAGTTTAGTCAGACCCTTGCATTCTTGTGCAGTCCTAACTTACACCAGCACTCGGGTATGTTCATGACGCGACGGTTTAGGTTAAACTGATCTACATCATATGTATAATGGAATTGGTTCCCAAAAGAAAGATAGTTATGCTATAGCTTGGGTGTGCCCAACTCTTTTAACATGAATCCCTAGTTGCCAATCACCAAAAGCAAAGAGGGCTATGACTAATCTTGTAAAGGATCATTAACGTAATTGACTAGAATATAATCAATGGCCTGCATTGTTGATAATTAGAGTTCTAGATTGATCTAGTTGAACATGGCCAGACAGGTTTGGCCAAGTAGGATCCCTTAACCCTAGCTAAGGCAAGCATATTAGGGTGATCAAAGCATAAACACCAAACGATTCTAGACACCATGTCGCAGATATCTTAAGAGACGATTATCAACATTATGCTTCATTGATATGTTTATGGGTTCTTTCCAATTATTTAACCCCAATTCTAAGCAATTCCTAAAACTAACATTTTAAGAATCAAATTATCCATCACAGCACAGATATCCCACACAGTTATCTTATAACAGAAAGGAAGTCTAATTATCGAAAACAACTTTCGAAAACCAAAAGCACATATAATTATTGTATAAGGCCACAGGACCACATCATCACCATAGGTTAGCTAACTATGGCAGAGCGATGGTTTGACCTTTGCAATATAAAATTATATGTCATGCCAGGAAATCCAGAAAACCATAGCAATTTAATCATCGCATGATTTAAATTACAAACATCAGTGAAAGTAAGCTCTCTAGTGTACCCTAATAACCTAAGGAAACTACATGATCCACATAGGATGGCCACCGCCTAGCAGCCCCTTGCAAAGCGCCTCTTTAGCCAATCTTAACTCCATGGATCTCCTGCCCTTAGCAATCTTTAGGTAGCTCTGCCACCTAAATTTACCATACATTTACATAAGGGCATCCCTTTGGAAAAATAATAAATACAAAAGAGGCCAAATTTAATTACATAAAATAAGTGCATGCATGCACGACAAATTACATAATTAAAAATAAACCTAGAGAGCTTAGATGCCACAACACCAATACAAACATCGTCTGTAAGCTTGTTTATGAATATCAGAAAATAAATCAGATCCTAGGTAAAACCTAGCTTTGATAACACTGAAGGGGTTTTGAGCAAGCTTCCATAGGGCTATTTCATCGTCTAGCCCATCGCTTATAAGACATGGAAGCAGAGAAAGATGGAAAAACAAATTGTAATGACCCTAATTTCTATATACGCATATTTGTACGTATTTTTTGACGTAGATATTGATCACTCCATATTTTACACCTTTTTCCCGTATGTTTGCATGTCATTTGAATCGCTCAAATCACGTTTTTCACGATTTATCGACAACATTGCGATACTTTTCATGATTTGTTGTTTTTTGTCGTATTTCAGGAGATTTGGAGCGATTTGGAGTGATTCCGAGATACACCCACTCCGGAGTGTCACCGACGACTTCCCTGAGGGGTATTTTGAGATTGGAGAGGAGCGGAAGAAGAAAGAACATCGTAGGAGCGACGAGGAGGCAAAAATACGCAATTTGGGCATCTTCAGTATCTCACTCGGCCAAGTGAAGGAGTCTGTCGGCCGACCAACGAGACCCCGCTCGGCCGGCCAGATCGGACACGCTCCAAGCAGTATATCAGCGTGCACTCGGCCGAGCATCAGAAGCTGACTCGGCCGAGTGACGTATCCCGTCCGCCCGAGTGGCACCCAGACGACGGCCATCAAAAAGAGCCAACTTACTGTAATCCGTCAGTTTGAGCAGCAGAAGCCCGACTCGGCCGAGTGGCAATTGCCGTCCCCCCGAGTGAAGATAGCCCATCGGCCGAGTGACGACAACTCACTCGGCCGAGTGACGCCCGATGTGACGAACCCCAAGACCCCAGAGTTACTGGAATCCATCAGGGTCCCTCACTCGGCCGAGTGACCTTTGTCACTCGGCCGAGTGAGCAGCGCTGCCTGTAGCGGAAATCACGATTTTGGAGCTGCGCAGGGGCAGTTTGGTCACGAATTTTTGGGCAGTTTTGGGGGGTATTTAACCCCAGATTCTAACCTAGTTTAGGGAGCCTTTTCTATTGCTTTTGGCAGCCTTTTTAGATTAGATTTTTAGAGTTTAATTCTTGTGATTGGAGAGGAGAGAAAAGTGTTATTTTGTTGGATTCTTGGAAAGCTACATTGGTTTGTCTCCCTCTCTATTAAAAATCCTATTTTTATTGCTATTTTGAATATTGCTATGAATTCCATTGTTGTTTCTATTGATTATTCTTCCATTAGCAATATGATTTGTGAGTAGTTTTAACGTCTTAGGGCGTGGGGATGAACCCTACGAGCCCAATTTCCGATTTGTGACGATTTGGTAGAACTATTGCTAGAATTGATTAGGGTTAGTTTGGGATTGATATAATACGGATAGCTAGGTGTTCATATCGATTGGGATTTGCAAGAGATTGGATCCCAATTCGATAGGAAACACTAGAAATCCGAATTGGGTTGAAATTGAGTTTTCTTAGTATCTGTTTGCAAGAGATTGGACGGATACTAGGATTCTCGGTTGCAATTCTATACCGATACCCGTTTGCAAGAGATTGGACGGGTATGAACTATCCCAACCGAGGTCGTAGCCCGAGTTTGCACGAGAGTGGGCTTGGGATGCGATTGAACGATGACGTTGATCCTAATGCTAGCTTGCCTAGGCTAGGGTTTGCAAGAGATTGGACCCGAGCCTAGGTTTGCTATAGACCGGCAACAGCGCGAGAGCATGAGCTAGGTTTTACATTCAGTTGCAACTAGTTCACCTGACATTCTACCCTAGCAATTGTGAAATCGATGAATCACAATGACGAGATACGGTGAGTAGCGGGGATTCCCTATTCCCTAGGCGTCTTTATTTGATTTTATATCTCTTTTTACATTGTTTGACGATTGTGACAACATCGCCGAAAGGCAATTTCCTACTTTTCTGTCCCCATAGCCAGGTTGTTCGGAGAAGGCACTATCATACGTCCTCCCTGTGTTCGATACCCGCTCGCCGCTACACCGTGCGCTTGCGGTAAGACTACATGGTCGCTCTTTAGGGTGTACGCCTGGGCGCGATCAAGTTTTTGGCGCCGTTGCCGGGGAGGTGTTTCCCGTTGGGTGCCAATTTGTTACAATTAGGTTGATTAGACTACGAAAAAAAATTTAACAAAAAGGAAATTTTCACCCCGCCACCATTACTACCATTTTTATATTCTTTTGTGCCACTGATATTTTTCTCCAGGTATTTATCTTTGTTTATCAGGTGTTATGGATGGTATTATGTGGACCATAGATTTTGAGGAGGAAGCATTTCAGAACTTATTGGAGGGCCTCTTGGAGTCAGTGAGGTTCACCGGTTCAGAGATCATTACAGCAGGTGATGCATTTGATCTACGATTTGCAGATTTTTTTATGAACCATGTTTCAGCTGCAGGAACAATTGAGGAGGACATACATGTCAGTCTTGAGGGGGATAGATTAAATTTTTGGATTGCTCGGGGGCATTCCCCTCCACATGATGCTTCTCCACAAGTTGACACACATGAGCAGCCATCATCACCACGCCAGAGAGAGCCTACATTGATAGTTTACAAGGAGGCATCACATGCGGAGCCAGAGCATTACATTACTGAGGCAGCACTTTGGAATGAGGGTAACTTCATTCAGATAAATCCAGAGTCTTGCCCACCTGCAGTTGAGCTTCCGCAGCCACCTCTACCTTCAACTGAGGCTGTGATTATATGGACCACACATTTTTATGCGTATCTGGATGAGATTCTTGGACGGCAGGCTAAGGACATTGATACTTCCACATCTGAGGAGACAACGGTGCCAGGCACAGATGCAGCCACTTCTGATGAGAGAACTGCGATGAGATACTCAGGGCGTGTTGCTACAGAGCCGGGTTTCACCGTCGTCACTCCCCCACCCACAGACACAGCTAGTCCATACGATGAGTGGATGGATGGAGATGATTCAGATGGAGAAGACATTGATGTTATTTACCTCGCAGAGCCGAAGCATGCTTTTGAGGAGGCATCACACGCAGAGCCAGAGTTTCTCACCGAGGAGGTCGTGCATCGGGATGAGGACATAGCCATTCATGAGGATCCCGAGCACTACCCTCCTCCATTGGAGCTCCCGCAACCACCTCATCCTCCCACTGACGTCGAGGACTATCCCACAGAGCTTACTGCTCCCACTCAGGGAGATATTTTTACCCACTCCATTTCTGAATCATGCATTCCATTTGATATTTATTTTGATTCAGACATTTTTGACACGTCATACCTTTTGCAGCACACATACGATTATGGACCGGAGGTATGCTTGGACGTGTCACATTTCGACGAGCCAATCGAGGAGGTCCACACCTATGATCTAGATTTACCTGAGCAGCTGAGAGAGGATACCATGGAGACAGCTATCACGGCACGTGAGGATATTGGATTATTTCCAGGGAAGTATCGTCCACCATCATTTATTCCATATATTTCTATAGACGATCCTCTTTGGGATACTTTTATTACGAGGGTGAATTTTTTGCAGCGAACTGATGCATCCTATTCTCTGCAGGGTACAGGTGGAGTCCTTGTGGGAATGCTGGAGGATGCATTACTGGAGTTCATTGGAGTCTGTGGACACACGCATCTGGTGGAGCCACGGAAAGAGCAGTTGGAGCAGTTGCCTGCACCGGCAAAGATACTGGATCCACCTTTTTCTATAGGTGATATCAATCCAGTAGTGTAGAAATTTTTATGCTTTCAATAAACCCGATTCCTCTCGACAACGAGAGTACTGTATAGATTTGATTGAATAAAAATCACCTCATATGACGGCAACAAAAATTTTTACACCCCAAACCCATTATATATATTAAATGCCCTCTCCATATTTTGATGTGTCACATCCTTTTTGCTCACCACCCATCGAGCATTTCTTTCAAGTGAATACTCACATTCTTATTCGTTTGACTCAATCTCGCTTAGCAAAGCCATGACATTTTTGATCGAGTCATTTGAATATGATTGTTTAGCATAAGCTTGGGGGAAGGCGCTCTCATGCATCATTGTATGTGCATGTAGTTGCATTAGGATTTCATGTCATTCATTTCATCATTTTTCATTCACCCCCTATTATTATCATTGTTCCTCAAATTCTTCCACTATGATCGCATTGAGGACAATGTGAAGTTTAAGCTTGGGGGAGTGCATTTCCATGCCATTTAGATGCATTAGTTGCATTTTTACTTTATTTTAGTTTTTTTTATATTTCAAAATTTTTGCATCATCTTTTTTATTTTTCCATCTTATTTTCCTTTTATGTGTGTTCATGCATCATGTTGTGTGCTTGTTTTTCTTTTCTTTCCTCTCTTTTATTTTTATTTCTTTATTTTTCCTTTTTTCTTCTTCCGCTAGATGAATTTCGTATGATGATATCTCTTATTGCTTTAGCAACCATCACGATGCTTATTATTCCTTGCCATGCTACTTAGAGTATTCCATAGTCTTGCTATTCACATGTTCTTGCAAATCCATTTCTTTCGATGATTCCTCTATATGAATGCATGATATTAATTGAAACTGAATGTATGGATTAGTGTTTAGTATGCTTTTGTTGGAAATGCACCAAGATTCACGCATCATTAGTATATCCGAAGCATCAGTTTTATTGTCTTATTCACCTTCTGTTGCATGCCTGATATGGTTGTAAACTTTACTGCTTGACTTCACTGTTTATTGAAATGATTGAGAATATCCATGCTTACATATGAGTTTTAGTTTATGTATTATCTTATTGAACCGTCCGTTCACATCTTAGAGTGAACCGAGTGTTATATTACTTCCTTCTCCACATATATCTTTTTATTCTCTACATGTCACTTGAGTTCACCTCCTAAAGTTACTTATATCGCATCTATTTCCAAAAAATCCCTACAAAAGAAAAAGTTAGCTCCAAAAGTCCAAAAAGCCAAAAAGGAGCCAAAAGCCAAAAATACAAATCATATAGCTCCTACAAAAATCCAAAAAGAAAAATGAGAAACAAAAAGTTCAAAAAGGAAAAAAAAGAAAAATGTTTCTCTATCTCATTATTGGAGCCACAAAACACTTGGGAAAACTAAGGCAAAAATCCCATTTTCCACTATCATATTCCTTTAGATGCGATGCCTCAAGCTAAGCTTGGGGGGGTGAATTCATTTGACCATATGAGTGAGTATGACATTAGAGTGGAGATGTGCATGAACGGGAATATTCGATAATGCTTAGACTCTGCAAAATATATTAGATATGGAGATTTTTCATGATTTGAAATAAATATGTGAATGCCATGTCTCTTATTCCATTCTCTATTGCATGCTTGGTGTGTATCTTATATGCTTCAGTTATAACTCTTGATTGAAAAGTGCATCGCCAACATTTGTATATTAAATTCTATGAAATGCGTGATGTGGATATGAATTGATTGTATGAATTTAGAGAATCCCTTTTGTTGTTCTTAAAAGTTTGCAAATACCATGTTTATGTAAGATATGAAATCCTTATAACATGTGATTTGTATTTTCCAAGTTATCGTGATGTGTAGCTTATGGCTTGAAATCTGAGAGAAGAATCTAGCGACCCCTTCCACCTCATGTTCTTTCTTTTTCATTTCATTTTCTTTATTTTCATCTCCCGAGTTCGTCTCTCTACTTATCTTCCTCGAGGACGAGTAAGAGGTAAGCTTGGGGGATTTTGATCACTCCATATTTTACACCTTTTTCCCGCATGTTTGCATGCCATTTGAATCGCTCAAATCACGTTTTTCACGATTTATCGACAACATTGCGATACTTTTCACGATTTGTTGTTTTTTGTCGTATTTCAGGAGATTTGGAGCGATTTGGAGTGATTCCGAGATACACCCACTCTGGAGTGTCACCGACGACTTCCCTGAGGGGTATTTTGAGATTGGAGAGGAGCGGAAGAAGAAAGAACGTCGTAGGAGCGACGAGGAGGCAAAAATACGCAATTTGGGAATCTTCAGTATCTCACTCGGCCGAGTGAAGGAGTCTCTCGGCCGACCAACGAGACCCCGCTCGGCCGCCCAGATCGGACACGCTCCAAGCAGTATATCAGCGTGCACTCGGCTGAGCATCAGAAGCCGACTCGGCCGAGTGACGTATCCCGTCCGCCCGAGTGGCACCCAGACGACGACCATCAAAAAGAGCCAACTTACTGTAATCCGTCAGTCTGAGCAGCAGAAGCCCGACTCGGCCGAGTGGCAATTGCCGTTCGCCCGAGTGAAGATAGCCCATCGGCCGAGTGACGACAACTCACTCGGCCGAGTGACGCCCGATGTGACGACCCCCAAGACCCCAGAGTTACTGGAATCCGTCAGGGTCCCTCACTCGGCCGAGTGACCTTTGTCACTCGGCCGAGTGAGCAGCGATGCCTGTAGCGGAAATCATGATTTTGGAGCTGCGCAGGGGCAGTTTGGTCACGAATTTTTGGGCAGTTTTGGGGGGTATTTAACCCCAGATTCTAACCTAGTTTAGGGAGCCTTTTCTATTGCTTTTGGCAGCCTTTTTAGATTAGATTTTTAGAGTTTAATTCTTGTGATTGGAGAGGAGAGAAAAGTGTTATTTTTGTGGATTCTTGGAAAGCTACATTGGTTTGTCTCCCTCTCTATTAAAAATCCTATTTTTATTGCTATTTTGAATATTGCTATGAATTCCATTGTTGTTTCTATTGATTATTCTTTCATTAGCAATATGATTTGTGAGTAGTTTTAACGTCTTAGGGCGTGGGGATGAACCCTACGAGCCCAATTTCCGATTTGTGACGATTTGGTAGAACTATTGCTAGAATTGATTAGGGTTAGTTTGGGATTGATATAATACAGATAGCTAGGTGTTCATATCGATTGGGATTTGCAAGAGATTGGATCCCAATTCGATAGGAAACACTAGAAATCCGAATTGGGTTGAAATTGAGTTTCCTTAGTATCGGTTTGCAAGAGATTGGACCGATACTAGGATTCTCGGTTGCAATTCTATACCGATACCCGTTTGCAAGAGATTGGACGGGTAGGAACTATCCCAACCTAGGTCGTAGCCCGAGTTTGCACGAGAGTGGACTCGGGATGCGATTGAACGATGACATTGATCCTAATGCTAGCTTGCCTAGGCTAGGGTTTGTAAGAGATTGGACCCGAGCCTAGGTTTGCTATAGACCGGCAACAAAGCGAGAGCGTGAGCTAGGTTTTACATTCAGTTGCAACTAGTTCACCTGACATTCTACCCTAGCAATTGTGAAACCGATGAATCACAATGACGAGATACGGTGAGTAGCGGGGATTCCCTATTCCCTAGGCGTCTTTATTTGATTTTATATCTCTTTTTACATTGTTTGACGATTGTGACAACATCGCCGAAAGGCAATTTCCTACTTTTCTGTCCCCATAGCCAGGTTGTTCGGAGAAGGCACTATCATACGTCCTCCCTGTGTTCGATACCCGCTCGCCGCTACACCGTGCGCTTGCGGTAAGACTACACGGTCGCTCTTTAGGGTGTACGCCCGGGCGTGATCAGATATGTCCGTATATTTTTGGGGAGTATGCCCGTATTTTTCTTTAATTATTTTGGTGGAGGAATTATTTTTAAATAGATTTAAACTCATTATGGATATTAGGAAATAAGAGTATTTGGAGAAATACATGTATTTGGAGTGTATGAAGTATTTCTACATGTATTTTTATTTTCTTATAATACAAAGATCCAAATTTTTATTACCAAGACAACACATCCTATTATGTGTCATGTTGTTAGTTAATTATAGATACTTGGCCTATTAGGTGTAAGAAGGAGAGGGTTTTAAGGAATCCTAAAATCTAGGCAATGAAAAACAAAACCAAAAAAGAAAAGAAAATCCTTCATTTCTCTCCCTCTCTCCCCCAAAATTCTGGCCGAAATTTGTCATTCCCCTTTTCTTCATGTTGCTTCATCTCCCTTCATCTAGTACTCTCCCATAATAATCCTCTTTCAAGTACTTAAAGCCCACAAAATTTCCTCATCATTCCAACACCTAAAACATCCCCAAATTAGCCAAAAACCCCAACTTTTGGAGACAAAATTGGAGCTTGGAAGAAGGAGGATAGGAGCTCTTTTCTTCAAGAAGAAGAAGGGACAAAGATTCAATTTTGGAGGGCTTTTTGCAAAGTAGGAATCTTAACTCCTTAGGTAGAATTTAGTTTAGAATGGTTTCCTAATTAAAATAGTATGTTACATAAAATATTTTGCATCGGAAGCTATGTATGAATTTCATGATAGGATTCTTATGTTAGTAAGTTTAGTTTTTTCCATGATGATGGCTTTAATTAGTAATATAGAATTTTAAGAATCAATTAAACATGATTTGTTAGTATGATAGTTGTATGAAAATAATTTTGGAATCAAAATTCTTACTTTTGAATAAGATTGCATTTTCATGGTTAAAGATAGCATTTTATCACTTTGCTATGTTAGAATTAATAATTTTTTTCATGTTGAAAAATTGGGAGTAGAATTTTTATGCTATCATGCTAAATTATGTTTGATTTGTGTTTAGGAAGTTAGTCTTAACATTAGTTTCAATTAGTGAATATGTTGTTTATATCATAGTCTTAATTAAATAGATAGATATTGGTGGCTTGAAAATAGAGTAAACTTAGTATCATGATAGTTTTGTTATGTTGATTATGGCACCCAATATGTTAGAAAACAAGTTTAGTTGAAAATGTTAGTTGCTGGAATTTTTGTTGCTGCAGAACAGTAACTTGTAAAATTCGTAGAAAATAGTAGAAAAATAAGAAAAATAAAATTAAGGACACTACGGAAAACTAGAGAAAATTTCCTACAACTTTGAAGGAGGCCGAGAGCCAATTCTGACTGCAATTAGGGTAACAGAGCCAATCTTTCTGGTGTGACAGTTTTGGACAGATTCTTGTGTTAACTTGTTTAGGAAATTTTTAATGTTGTATTTTTTCTTGAGTTGAAATTGATTAATGTTGATGATACATCATTATATGCTCCTGAAATATGTCCCTATGTTGATGTTTCATATGTTATGATTCATGTGGATTAATTATGATGATGAAAATTGTGTAACTACGAAATGAAAACGGTAGTCGAAACCGTTAAAAAATCATTGCTAAAAACAATGATGTATCATGCTTAAAATTGAGAGTGAGGTTGAGAGTTGACATCGGAGCTCTTGGTCCATTCTTGAAATGGGTGAGGCTCCAGATGTGGGTTTGGGGGAAACATGGATAAATGGTATGTGTTAAGGAGCGGACGTAGTATGATTTCTCACTCACTACGTCACTCCTGGAAGGGGGAGTTGACTAGAGTTAGAGAGGCCGCCGGTGCGCTCGTGACGCACCTGGATGGTAAATGATGGTTTTCTCTGTTTGTCCGACAGAAAAACCAAGATGATTCTCACTCCGGTACCTTGTCCAGTCGGGCACGGAGTTCCGAGAGGCCCCTCCAGTGCTCGTGTCACTGGAGTGGTACCACTTTTCACTCACCATGGGTGAAGTCCGCTCTCTTAACAGCCTATGGTTTATCCGGGTTCCAAATACAGAACAACAATTTAATTTATTTAATTCAGTCGTTTATTACTACAGTTTTGTTCACCGTTGTTTACTTTCAGCACTTGTACTCTGTTTTTAATTTCTGCATAACATGTGATGATGTGACACCTGTAGTTAGTTAGTTAGTTAGGGAGACCAGTTCTAAACTGGGTTCTACTAGTGTGATTAGGAGTTCCTACTGGGTCACGCGTTGACGTGTCCCATCCCGTAGTTTACAGGTGCGAGTCCCGAGCAGTCTTCGGGTGTTCAGGAGCCGGAGGTCGGTGCCAGTGCTACCGAGGTAGAGCCTTCAGGAGACTTTGTACAGTTAGATCCCCCGGGGTTAGACTAGTGGGTGCGTTGTATCGGGTGTGTACCTTGTACTTTTGGGCTGGGGGGTTTCTTTTTGTTGTACCGCTTTTGTACCCCCCGTTGTAGAGCTGATGCTTGTATGTATATAAACTTATGAAAGTGATGTAATGTAACTTCTGTGTTGTTGTATTTACTTTTCAGTACTGCGTTTTACTTTCTGTTGGAGCACTTTTCTTGTTTTTGTGTACTATTCCAATGTTATTGCAGTGGCCTACTCATTTAATTATATTAAACCACAAAAGAAAAAATGCATAGTAGTATTTAGATAAGAGGGCTCGAAGCCTGAGTCTGAATACTACGGCTACCTCATCAGCTATGCCCCCGTACTTGGGTAAGCAGGGCGTGACAGGTTTTTGTGGTGGCCCATGCAGGTCTGCTCACACTGCGATACACGTAAGAATAGTACAAGTAAGCTCCAACATTATAATTCGTAATTTTGGTACTGAATGTTGTTTCCCTATTCATTCTTGCAGAATGGATCCGGGGAATGGATCGTCTGAGAACAGGACACCTGCTTCTGATGCTGCATCATCTGAGGCTTCCCTGATGGGGAAGATTCTGATAGGGATTCTGGAGCACATGCAGCAGATGGAGGATAGGGTGGCTAGTGGTGCGCCAACGAAGCCAGTGGGTTTCAGGCAGTTTAGAGCTTTGCACCCGAGATCCTTTTCAGGCAAGGAGAGTCCTCTAGAGGTGGACGAGTGGATCAGGAATTCTGAGGATGATCTGGAGGATATTGGATACCCGAGGGATACGAGGGTGGATGCCGTGAAGAGACAGCTGACACATCAGGCATGAGATTGGTGGGATGCTCAGGAGCTGCATTTGACTAAACCGATCTCGTGGGAGAAGTTTAGAGAGTTGTTTGAGGCTCAGTACCTGCAAGAGACGAAGAAGGATGAGCTGCGGTTGAGGTTTGAGCATCTGACTCAGGGTAGACGGAGCGTAGATGCCTATGATGCAGAGTTTTCACTATTGAGCAAGTTTGCTCCGGAGTTGGTGCAGTCAGAGGCCACCAGAGCTAGGCGATTCAGGATGGGACTGGACCCCGAGTTCAGAGCAGCGATGTCGACTCAGGTGTTGCTTACTTACAGTGTCGTGCTGGAGGCGGCCAGGATGCATGAGATGCACCTGAAGAGTGTGGGTAGAGGTCCAGCAGTAGCAACATCTGAGAGGCGCCCTGCCGGTCAGCAGAGGAGTTTCCCGAGGCCCACTCAGACTGCTCAGTTTAGGAGGTCTGGAGCTCCACCAGCATCACAGCGGCGTTAGTCTTGTGGATTTTGTGGAAAGACTGGACATGAGCAACGGGATTGCAGGTTTAGGGATGGGCGATGCTTTACCTATTGTCAGTTTGGGCACATCAGTAGGCAGTGTCCTAAGCAGGGACAGACTTTAGGATCTGGGGCACCAGTGGCAGTCCGGCCTGTGCTGCAGCAGTAGAGGACCCTTCCGCCGGCTCCACAGAGGCTTCCATTGCCAGCTCCACGAGCGCCTGGTGCAGTGACTCAGAGAGAACCACCTAGTCCTCCAAAGCAGCAGCAGCAGCAGACCCCTAGGAGAGCGGCGCCGAGGCGTCAGGCTTTCACCATGACGGCTGTTGAGGTAGAGGACACCGGTCGTGTTATCACTGGTACCTATTTCTTTTCAGAGTTGAATGCTTTGTTATTATAGTACTAGTCATAACCCGTGCCCGCAGGCACGGTTCAATCAAGATTTTCCCCCGCAAAATCTTTGGTCCCCAAAATTTTTTTACACAACCAAAATTTAAAAGAACAATAAATTAGCGTAAAAATATTTAGCGACACGGGCACATTCGGCGTGGGTGCCTTCAGCGCAGAACAACAAATACGGCGTGGGCGCCTTCGCCACGGGCGCCTTTGGCATGGAACAACGTGCGAGAGCCTTCGGTGCAGAACAACAAATTCGGCGTGGGCGCCTCCGACACGAAACAACAAATTCGGCGCGGGCGCCTTCGGCGTGGAACAACGCGCGAGCACATTTAGTGCAGAACAATAAATTCCGAGCGGGCACGTTTGGCGTGGAACAACCAATTGGCGTAATAAAATTTAGCAGGCGCCTTCGACCCCGAACAACCAATTCGGCGTGGTTTGTCCCAATCGTTCATCATCCAAGATTAAATCCTGGCCCTCTTTTTGTCAACCGGTTTGTCCTAGTCAGCTTATCCTAGTCAGCCCTAGGATTCAAAAATCACTGTAAATGTATAATAGAATAACAGTTGTGTTTTAATATATAAAAAAAGTTTTCCCGATGAACACGTATTCCTCTCAATTTAACCTGTGCCCTAAGAACACGGTTCATTTAAAATAGTCCAACCAATCATAGATACCTTAAATTTTAACGTACATTAATAATTAAATTGCAATGCTTGTTAATTAGTTCACCCAAAATTTTTAATTCCCCATAAATTTAGTTGATGCATTTTCTATCAATATCATGAACTCTTTAAGATTGGAGGCCAAACATAATATGAAACATAAGTATATAAGAACAAAATGTTTAATACTTCCTATCATTGATCTTAAACCAGCAATTTACAATCTATAATATTTGATCCCCCCAACCTCAACAGAACCAAAGAAAAAATGGCTTCCTATAATTATAGTATCTAATCTGAACAAAATGGAGTGCTTTCTAGGAATTCTTTTTTGTTACATGTAAAGACAGCAGAGAGATTTCACTTTTGAGTATCTGCTCCATGGCTACATGTCTTTAAACTTGGCCTTGCCATCTTAGGCAGGCTCTCTTCATTCATTTTTGAGTATCTGCTTCATTGTATTTCTTTTGATGATGTTGCTATTGTCAAAACTGTTGCTGCTACTGCTTGTGTCACTGATGCCGACATCACCTTCTTGCTACTGCTGCTTCCATTATTGCTGCTGATCTTTTTCTTCTCTGGACATGCCTTTCAACAAATGAAGCCTCAATCTGTTCTTGTTTGATAATTGTACATGCTTCATAACAAATTCCTCTACTCCCTCCAAACATCTGCCATCAGTTTTATAGCATGAAAAAAAATCAGAAAATCACATTCCAATTATAGACAAAAGGAGAATTATAGAAAACCACATTGCTGGGATGGCAAGAATAATGCTTCAAAAAACCTAAACAAAATGAAAGCTAAAGAATTGTGGTGGATAAAATTTTATCCAGTTGTGAACAAAATAAATTCTTTTCTACATGTTAATCAAGAATAACACTGTCACCGAAAATTATAACCTGGGAAAGATAATCAAGAATAACACTGTCATCGAAGAAAATGCTAAAAACATGGAAATATTGGAATAGAAACTTATGAAGAAATTCTTTTTGGTCTAACAGAAAAAGAGGATATGCACACATGCAAAAATAGAAAAGAGATGTGTGTATACACATGTATGTATGTATGTGCATAAGAGATTTGATTATGCAAATAGGGTATGTACCCACCTTCATGAGGTGCCATCAAAATTGCAAGTCAACATCATTTGTCATAATCTTATAATGCCAACATAGCAAAAAGAAAAGGAAGATTCCTTACCGATGCTTAAGGCTTCCAAGAGAAGGTAACATGATCTCATTTCTGATGAGTTAAACTGGCAACTTCCATATTCAATGTCTTTATTCCCAAAACCAAGTCAGATGATAAAATAAGTAAATGATGTCAATGAAAATTGTTATACTTCAAATGCTAGACATGAATGCACTTCCAGTGGTTGGATACTTCAGATGAAATAACAACTAATCTTAGAAATTATATCAATCGGCCTGGGAAAAAACTAATTAGACAAATTAAAACATGAGTTTGCGTGTCGTCTAGGTTATTACAAATTATCAAGGTTGTTGTCACAGGTGGTCACTAAAAAAGATTTATTCCAACTCTGTCCATTTCCAGCAAGTTAAGCAAAAAAATTTGATTGAAAAAAACCTCACACCACAAATTCAATGTCTTAAGCTCTCACTTGGATGTATCCTTCAATAGAATCCCTCTATTTGCAAGATATTCAACTGCAGCTGTGACTATACCAAACAAAAGTCCTGATATCTTAGAACTCAGCCTGAATAAAGAAAATTGTAACATACTACACATACCAACTTGATGAAACAATAGAAAACCTTGCCTTAATATGAACATCAATATCAACCCAGTAAAATTGATATTTGTAATTTTAGTTTGTATGTAACCAGTAAATATACGACCTGTAAACGGCAGAAAAAATTACTGAAATTGATATTGAACAATCTTTTAGGAATGTTTATTGGATACACAAAACAATTCATTTTTAGTGCACAAACAATTCATCCTCTGAAAATTTCATATGAAAAATAACTATGCTTAATAGTTTGAAATTACAACAATTCATCCCCTAAAATTCATCCTGTAATTACAACAACTGTGTTACAGGAAAATGATGACGTTTTTTGAATCTAGCATTGGACTGTTTTACAATTGTGTTACAACAATTCATCCTGTAATTACGCGCACTATGCAGCAGAGGTCGAGTTCTTGATCAATGACTGACATTGTGGGGTCTCAGCTCATTGGGAGCATTGCGATACCAGCTGAGTGGAATTATGTTGGGGAGAGGGAGGAGGGGATCTATCCGGTCCTTGGATCGAAAGGTAAGCCTTGTAGGCCTAGCACTACTTTGAGGATATCCATGTTGTACATACCCATCGAAAATACAAAATTCCATTAAAAATGAAGAAGCTTTCAATTTTGCCACAGAAATACAAAATTAGATTTATTTTTAATGGCACTAAACTTTATTTCAAATCTAATTCAAAATGTATTTCAATTTTGCCAATATAAATACAAAATGTATTTATATTGACAATGAACTTTATTTATACTGGCACTCCATAATGTCAATTTTGTCCTATGCTCAGGTTTTACAAATGAATGTATTTTACAAATGTCAAATATCAGATATGTGATCACAACTTCAAACTAATTTCAGATAGTTTTTGACAATTGAAACTAATGCACGGGTTTTACAAATACTGAAATTTGACTTTTGAGGATCTAAATGGAAACATGTATCTAATTCAAACTCAAAACAATCCATTATAAAGAGTAGGGTTAGCCAACCTTCGAATTTGTTCGTAATATGGCTCAATTTCAACCGACGATTAATATGAAGTTTACGGAAAGAGCGAATTTTATGTTTTCTTAATAATTTTTTTCCATCATTAAGAACCAAGAGTTGCTTATCCCAAATATGATAATCTATTATTCATTTGCAGAACATTGTCCAAAATTGATGAGATCATTATCAAATTGAAAAACAATACAGAAGAATAAGGATCTAAATGGCAACATCTGTCTAATTCAAACATGTGGGTTTTTGGATAGTATTCAAATTTCAAACCGTATCGAAAGGTCAAGGTATGAGCCGGAACGTCGGGAAGCTCACCGAACAGATTCCCCATGGACTTCAGGCCTGTAAATAGAAATCATACTTAAATAAATTCAGAGGCGGTGATGGACTCGGAAAATTGAAACGAAATCAAATCTGCCAAAATTGAAATGTAAATATAAATGTTCTTTTGAGCAAAATCAAATCAGCCTCCAGCAGCCATGAATGCATCTTCAATAATCAAGAAGAAGCTGTGGTGAAAGTAGAGCATCAACTTGAAGAATTTTTTGGAGGCTAGATGCTGGAAGCATTGGAAAATAGAAATGTAAATGAACTTCAAGCCTCCAACTTCCAGCCTCCAGCATTTGGAAGCACAACTCAAAAGCATTGGTGAATAGAAAGAACATTTCTATTTACATTTGGTGAATAAAACGAAATCAAAGCATTGCACATTGTTTTTCTATGAGCAATGCTTCCAGCCTCCTGCCTCCTGCCTCCTGCCAAAATAGAAATGTAAATAAACTTGCAGAATTTTTTGAGCAATGCTTTGAGCAAAAATCTTAATGTTCTTTTGAGCATTTGTAAAAACATTTGGTTAGCAGAAATCCTCCATCATGAACTGTTTGAGAGATCATACCCATCAGTGCCCACCCATCATAAAAGAAATCAATCATTCTCTTCACCTACAAACAATTTACCAAAAAAGCAAAATAAAAAGGTTAGACACATCAACCCAAACCTTCAACCCTCAATCCAAACCACCCTAAAATCATGTTTTTAGACCACCCAGACGAAGAAAGACTGGAAATAAAAAATCATACCAGATCTTTACGTAGATCAAGGACGTCACCACTAAATATACAGTTTCCAAACTGAAAATCCCCCCGGTTCTCTTTTGCTTCCCTCTTAAGGTGGGTCAAATGAGAATCAAATGGTTTTCTGCGATGAGAGCTAGCTCATGAAAAAGCTGAGGTTTCATCAGGGAGAAAGGGAGGGAGAAAGAACAAAGAGTTAGATTATTAGAAAGGAAATAAATAAATGAGAATGCTTGCTGTGGTAGAAAAAATGGTACATACAGTAGCATTTCAGGCATGAGTAGAACCCCTAAATTTCAACAGAACATATAAAGAACCTTAAAAAAATAAAAAATGGTGATCGATACTTACAGAACGCAAAGCGCAATAGGCAAACGACGCCACAAAACCCAAATCGCAGCAGCAGGCACCTTCAAAAAAATAAAAAAAATCAGATAATGTTCCAATAATTCATCAAATTCAAAGAGTAAATGAAGGGAACCTATACTTACATAGGATCTGAACGAAAATGGTTATTGATTTATATGAAATTTCAACAGAATTTCTGAGAAATTTTTGAGAGAAATTTCCATGCTACTGGGTTTGCATTCCACCCTTGCGTGATTTAACAGCGGCGTGAATTGATCATTGACAAAGTCGAGAAAGAGAAGAATTTTAAAGAGAGACTCTGCGAGTTGAGATTTTTGCCGCAGAAAAATCTCGATTGGCGATAGTGTTTTTTTGGTAAATTGGAATAAAGCGGCATAGTTTTTTGGGGCTAAGTTTTTTTTTGCCGCAGATCGATGTTGTGGCAGCACTTGTTTTGTCGAAGATTAATGAGGTGGCAACATCTATTCCGTTCATTCCTCCAAGAGTGTGCCTCCTTGCGTGAGAGAGAGAGCATGTGCAGAACTTTTTTTAAAAAGAATATTAAATGCATTGGTTTTATTTCCCAACACAGTTACTCTCAAAATTCAAATTTCCCCCTAAAGTTTTCTCAAACCCTCGTTCTAACCGTTGATTCATCAAGATTAGATCTCAGCCGTCTTTCTATCAACCGGTTTGTCCTAGTCAGCTTGTCCTAGTCAGCCCTAGGATTCAAAAATCACTGTCAACTGTATGATAGATGTTATGTTTGTGGTTGTGATTAGGATGTTTAGATTCTTATGTTAGTTTTTGTTTATTCTCTTAGGTGTTATTAGAGTTGCTTCCTTCCCTGCCTTGTCACTTTTCGATTCAGGAGCATCCCATTGCTTCTTGTCTCAGCAATTTGTGACTAGGAATTCATTAGTAGTAGACTCCTTTGCTTCTAGTTGGAACTTCCATACAGGGAATGGAGTGATCCGCGGTTCTTCGGGATACCGACAGTGTCCTGTTGAGATTTGTGGACGTAGGCTGTATGCAGATTTCTTAGTGATGGAGATGCCTCATTTTGAAGCAGTGTTTGGGATTGACTGGTTAGGGATGTTCTATGCCACTATAGATTGTAGGCTCAGGAAGATAGTGTTTCAGATTCCGGATCATCCAGAGTTTGAGTTTCTTAGTGGTAGTAGTTCCCTTGGACCATTGAAGTTTAAGGCCAGTCCAGTAGAAGTGATGATGGAGATGGATGTTGAACCTGTATTGCCGATGGTAGTCCAGGATTTTCCTGATGTCTTTCCAGACGATATTTATGGACTTCCTCCGGATAGATCATTGGAGTTCACCATCGATCTGATTCCAGGCACTCAACTGATTGCGAAGGCTCCATATCGTATGGCTCCTCCAGAGTTAGCAGAGCTTCATAGTCAGTTGAAGGATTTGTCAGAGCATGGTTTGATTCAGCCGAGTGTTTCGCCATGGGGTGTGCCAGTACTTTTGGTGAACAAGAAGGATGGAACTCGAAGGATGTGCATCGACTACCGGGAGTTGAATAAAGACCCTGTGAAGAACAAGTATCCTCTCCCCAGGATTGATGACATCTTTGACCAGTTAGGTGGATCTCGTGTGTATTCAAAGCTGGATTTGAGAAGCGGGTATCATCAGGTGAAGGTCAGAGGATCAGATATTCCAAAGACTGCATTTAGAACCCGATATGGTCATTATGAGTTCTTAGTGATGCCTTTCGGTGTTACTAATGCACCAGCCACATTCATGAGGTTGATGAATCAATTCTTCTATGAGTACCTGGATAATTTTGTGGTTGTCTTCATAGATGATATCTTGGTGTACTCGAGATCAGAGGAAGATCATGCTGAGCATCTGAGGATAGTCCTGGAGACTCTGAGGCGGCACCAGTTGTACGCTAAGTGTAGCAAGTGTCAGTTTTGGCTGACCAAGGTTGCTTTTCTGGGACATGTTGTATCTGGAGATGGTATAGCTGTAGATCCAGAGAAGGTTGCTGCAGTAGAGAAGTGGCAAGTTCCTAAGTCAGTAACGGAGATCAGAAGTTTTTTGGGATTGGCTGGATAATACAGGAAGTTCATCAAGGATTTTTCTAAGATCGCTGCACCGATGAATCATCTAACTAAGAAGAATGTTGCTTACAATTGGTCAGAGGAATGTCAGTGAGAATTTGATGAATTGAAGCATAGATTGATCACTGCACCTGTCCTGACGATTCCAGACCGTTCGGGTGGATATGAAATTTACTGTGATGCGTTAGGCAGAGGATTGGGATGTGTTCTTCATCAGAATGGTAGGGTGGTAGCTTATGCTTCTAGATTGTTGAAGACTCATGAGAAGAACTATCCGACGCATGACTTGGAGTTAGCAGCAGTGGTGTTTGCATTGAAGTTGTGGAGGCATTTTCTTCTGGGTGAACGTGTAAAGATATACACAGATCATAAGAGTTTGAAGTACGTGTTCACTCAGAAATAATTGAATATGCGGCAGCGTAGATGGCTCGAGTTGATGGCTGATTATGATGTCGACTTTCAATATCACCCTGGAAAAGTCAACGTAGTGCCTGATGCTCTTAGTCGTATGCCGACAGTAATGATGTTGACAGCTCAGAGGGAACTTCGTGGTGCTATTCGACAGCTGGAGATTGAAGTTGTCTTACATGGTTCCTCAGTGGTGATGATGAACTTGCAGGTTCAATCTGATTTAGTTGAGAGGATTAAGGCAGCTCAGTCTGGAGATGCAAAGTTGAAGAAGATTCGCGAGCAGACAGAAGTAGGAATTCGTAATGATTTCTGTGCTCATGAAGATGGATCTCTGTGTTTTGGGAACAGGATCTGTGTGCCATCAGGTGACATTCGGGATGAACTGTTGAAAGAAGCTCATAGCTCACCTTATTCTATTCATCCTGGATGCACCAAAATGTATCGTGATCTACGATAACATTTTTGGTGGCACGACATGAAGCGTAGTGTGGCTAGAAGGGTAGCTTCATGTATGACATGTCAGCAAGTCAAGGCCGAGCATCAGAGAATGGCAGGACTTCTGCAACCTCTTCCAATTCCAGAGTGGAAGTGGAAACATGTGACGATGGATTTTGTAACTGGCTTACCTCGCACTTCTCGAGGACATGCTGCTATTTGGGTAATTGTTGACCGATTGACCAAATCAGCTCACTTCATACCTTTTCGAGTTGGCCAGTCAACAGACCATCTAGCTAAGAGATATATGGAGGAAATTGTGAGGCTTCACGGAGTACCTGTAAGCATAGTCTCCGACCGTGACACAAGGTTTACGTCTCATTTTCGGAGAAGTCTGCAGGTTAGCTTGGGAACTCAGCTGAGTTTCAGCATTGCATACCATCCATAGACAGACGGTCAGTCGGAGAGGACAATTCAGATTCTAGAGGATATGTTGAGGGCGTGCATGCTGGATTTCAAGGGTTCTTGGGACGAACATCTACATCTGGTAGAGTTCGCCTACAATAATAGTTATCAAGCCAGCATAGGCATGGCACCATTTGCAGCCTTGTATGGAAGGAAATGCCGATCTCCTCTCAGTTGGGATGATGTTGGAGATCATGAATTGTTGGGCCCTGATATGATTGCTGAAACCATAGATGTTGTGAGAGTCGTCAGAGATAATCTTCGCATAGCTCAGGACCGTTACAAACACTGGGCAGATGCAAAGAGACGACATCTGGAATTTCAGCCAGGAGAATAGGTATTTTTGAAGATCTCGCTGACACGAGGGTTGATTCGTTTCGGAAGACGTGGGAAGCTGAGCCCAAGATATATCGGACCTTTTGAAGTTCTGGCTCGTGTTGGAGAAGTGGCTTACAGAATTGCCTTGCCAGCATCTCTTGAGGGAGTGCATAATATGTTTCATATATCGCAACTCAGGAGATGTGTTGGAAATCCTGATCATGTCGTTGACTTCTCTGAGATCGAAGTGCGACCAGACTTGACTTATGACCAGCAGCCTGTAGCCATTCTAGACCGGAGGCAGAAGATGCTGAGGAAAAAGTCGATCAATCTAGTGAGGGTTATGTGGCACCGAGAGTCACCAGGAGAGTCTACCTGGGAACTCGAGGATGAGATGTGAGAAAAATACCCTCACTTGTTTGTCTGATGTGATTTTGTTTTGAATGTATATGATGCATAGAAAGTTTTCTCCCTTAATTTGAAATTCCGAGGACAGAATTTATTTTAAGGGGGGTAGGATGTAATGACCCTAATTTCTATATACGCGTATTTGTAAGTATTTTTTTGACGTAGATATGTCCGTATATTTTTGGGGAGTATGCCCGTATTTTTCTTTAATTATTTTGGTGGAGGAATTATTTTTAAATAGATTTAAACTCATTATGGATATTAGGAAATTAGAGTATTTGGAGAAATACATGTATTTGGAG
The DNA here is from genome assembly GCA_030789695.1 of Scilla litardierei. Taxonomy (NCBI): domain Eukaryota; kingdom Viridiplantae; phylum Streptophyta; class Magnoliopsida; order Asparagales; family Asparagaceae; genus Scilla; species Scilla litardierei. The sequence goes on along the minus strand of CM061142.1, from coordinate 489,674,497 downwards.
TGTATGAAGTATTTCTACATGTATTTTTATTTTCTTAAAATACAAAAATCCAAATTTTTATTACCATGACAACACATCCTATTATGTGTCATGTTGTTAGTTAATTAGAGACAGTTGGCCTATTAGGTGTAAGAAGGAGAGGGTTTTAAGGAATCCTAAAATCTAGGCAATGAAAAACAAAACCAAAAAAGAAAAGAAAATCCCTCATTTCTCTCCCTCTATCCCCCAAAATTCTGGCCGAAATTTGTCATTCCCCTTTTCTTCATGTTGCTTCATCTCCCTTCATCTAGTACTCTTCCATAATAATCCTCTTTCAAGTACTTAAAGCCCACAAAATTTCCTCATCATTCCAACACCTAAAACATCCCCAAATTAGCCCAAAACCCCAACTTTTGGAGACAAAATTGGAGCTTGGGAGAAGGAGGATAGGAGCTCTTTTCTTCAAGGAGAAGAAGGGCCAAAGGTTCAATTTTGGAGGGCTTTTTGCAAGGTAGGAATCTTAACTCCTTAGGTCGAATTTAGTTTAGAATGGTTTCCTAATTAAAATAGTATGTTACATAAAATATTTTGCATCGGAAGCTATGTATGAATTTCATGATAGGATTCTTATGTTAGTAAGTTTAATTTTTCCCATGATGATGGCTTTAATTAGTAATATAGAATTTTAAGAATCAATTAAACATGATTTGTTAGTATGATAGTTGTATGAAAATAATTTTGGAATCAAAATTCTTACTTTTGAATAAGATTGCATTTTCATGGTTAAAGATAGCATTTTATCACTTTGCTATGTTAGAATTAATAATTTGTTTCATGTTGAAAAATTGGGAGTAGAATTTTTATGCTATCATGCTAAATTATGTTTGAGTTGTGTTTAGGAAGTTAGTCTTAACATTAGTTTCAATTAGTGAACATGTTGTTTATATCATAGTCTTAATTAAATAGATAGATATTGATGGCTTGAAAATAGAGTAAACTTAGTATCATGATAGTTTTGGTATGTTGATTATGGCACCCAATATGTTAGAAAATAAGTTTAGTTGAAAATGTTAGTTGCTAGAATATTTGTTGCTGTAGAACAGTAACTTGTAAAATTCGTAAAAAATAATAGAAAAATCAGAAAAATAAAATTAAGGACACTACAGAAAACTAGAGAAAATTTCCTACAACTTTGAAGGAGGCCGAGAGCCAATTCTAACTGCAATTAGGGTAACAGAGCCAATCTTTCTGGTGTGACAATTTTGGACAGATTCTTGTGTTAACTTGTTTAGGAAATTTTTAATGTTGTATTTTTTTTCTTGAGTTGAAATTGATTAATGTTGATGATACATCATTATATGCTCCTGAAATATGTCCCTATGTTGATGTTTCATATGTTATGATTCATGTGGATTAATTATGATGATGAAAATTGTGTAAGTACGAAATGAAAACGGTAGTCGAAACCGTTAAAGAATCATTGCTAAAAACAATGATGTATCATGCTTAAAATTGAGAGTGAGGTTGAGAGTTGACATCGGAGTTCTCGGTCCGTTCTTGAAATGGGTGAGACTCTAGATGTGGGTTTGGGGGAAACACGGATAAATGGTAGGTGTTAAGGAGCGGACGTAGTATGATTTCTCACTCACTACATCACTCTCGGAAGGGGGAGTTGACTAGAGTTAGAGAGGCCGCCGGTGTGCTCGTGACGGACCTGGACGGTAAATAATGGGTTTCTCCGTTTGTCCGACAGAAAAACCGAGATGATTCTCACTCCGGTACCTTGTCCAGTCGGGTACAGAGTTAAGAGAGCGGACTTCACCCAGGGTACCACTTTTCACCCACCTTGGGTGAAGTCCGCTCTCTTAACAGCCTATGGTTTATCCAGGTTCCAAATACAGAACAAAAATTTAATTTATTTAATTCAGTCGTTTATTACTTCAGTTTTGTTCACGGTTGTTTACTTTCAGCACTTGTACTCTGTTTTTAATTTCTGCATAACATGTGATGATGTGACACATGTAGTTAGTTAGTTAGTTAGGGAGACCAGTTCTAAACTGGGTTCTACTAGGGTTATTAGGAGTTCCTACTGGGTCACGCGTTGACGTGTCCCATCCCGTGGTTTACAGGTGCGAGTCCCGAGTAGTCTTCGGGTGTTCAGGAGCCGGAGGTCGATGCCAGTGCTACCGAGGTAGAGCCTTCATAAGACTTTGTACAGTTAGATTCCCCGGGGTTAGACTAGTGGGTGCATTGTACCGGGTGTGTACCTTGTACTTTTGGGCTGGGGGGTTTCTTTTTGTTATACCGCTTTTGTAGCCCCCGTTGTACAGCTGATGCTTGTATGTATATAAACTTATGAAAGTGATGTAATGTAACTTCTGTGTTGTTGTATTTACTTTTCAGTACTGCGTTTTACTTTCTGTTGGAGCACTTTTCTTGTTTCTATGTACTATTCCAGCGTTATTGCAGTGACCTGCTCATTTAATTATATTAAACCACAAAAGAAAAAAATGCCTAGTAGTATTTAGATAAGAGGGCTCGAAGCCTGAGTCTGAATACTACGACGTCCTCGTCAGCTACGCCCCCGTACTTGGGTGAGCGGGGCGTGACACAAATCATAAAACTCTTTTATGAAAACAACATACAGAAAAATTGCTCATTTGTAGAATCTTTTACTATATAGGGAGAATGGCAAACTGATCTCACCTAGACAGATCTAAAATAATTTCTGCTAAAACATAAAAACTTACCTTAGTTTATACAGTTCCAAAAACTCTTCCTTAGGATGTTGCCCCGAAGCGATCTAACACCCTTATCAAGAGACAAACACTTACTCTAGAAAGTTTCATGTTGAGTGGATCCTCCGTCAAGTTTCCAGATATGATCCAAACTCCTTTGTAGCCTTGCTAGGACCTGATCAGGAGCAAAGAATAAAGAGGGAATTAACTTTGGCTTTAGATGTCACGCCCCGCTTCCCAAAAATATGGAGGCGAAGCGTGAGAAGGTCCGCTCAGACTTGAAGCTACAAAGCTGCAAGTCCGATAAGCGTCAATCAAATTTAAAACTGCAGGTCCTTGCAACGCGAGCGAAACAAGATAATAATAATGAAATGAGACAACAGAATAATCTCAGAATATCCATAAATATAAATTTCAACATCGCAGAAAAGCCACCAGGCTAAAGGAAAAGAGACCAACGGCCCAAACATGGCCAACAAAAGTACAAAGTACAAACGACGGTGCTACGCACCAATAACTAACAAAGGCCTAAAACAAAATAAAGCTCAACAAAGACTCAAAGAATGGTCACCGGTGTCCACCAAAATCCTCCTGGGCAATCATGGACTCAGACTCAGCGTCAGCAAAACATCACGTTCTCAGCAACGGTCTTTGGCTCAGGTCTAACATGTGACACCCAAAAGAGCAAGGGGCACATGTCAGCAAGTATACAAGAGACTTGTGCAAGGAAACTGAAAGTAGGTAAAAGTAAAGCAACCTAGCAGTTCTAGCATGATGCAATGACATGGCAGTTAAAGTAATGAGTGCAACAGGTAAGTTAAAGTACGAGCATGGCATTTAAACATGGCATGGATGACAAGTATTACATGAATCATTCACAAGGCAAGTACAAGACAAGAAAAGTAAGCACCTCGTGCACAGAGATTCCGTCTTTTGGCTAGAGGGCTGATCAAGCCACTCCTAAGCTCAAGTGACTGTTTATCCCTACCCCTCCACGTGTATCGGGCATTGGTTTTCAGCCAACACATGAGGCCCGCTTCTGGACCACGAGCCAGAAAGTGTTTTAAACAAGTATGGCCAGGGGTGCACCTAGCCAGGAACACGGAAACACGGATTTGTACAAGTATTTTGTAGCGTGTGCTACGATGCAACAATCAATTTGGATGACATGTAAGATGCGATGCATGGCAGTTAAAAGTACGTACAGTTTAAGGAAGGTAAACGTGACAGTTTAGTATGCATGAACAACAAGTTTAAGGGGTTGGATCTAGCTTCGTTGTCAAGCTAGATCAATTAGGTGACGGATCTAGTTTCGTTGTCAAACTAGATCAAGTAGGCGTCTAGCCAGCTATCATTTCACTGACTAGTCTCTTTTACGCTGAAAACAAGGAAGTGGCCTAAAAACATGGCCCTACACAAGAGTTGGCAAGTTTCACTTGCCTGCAAGTACGACGTCTGAGCACACCGTCCAATGAGTCCAAAAATCACAATTATCCTACGTGCACAAGTCCACCGGCCTAGAGTCCATATTATTAATCTTGATTAGTGAATTTAAAACATTTAAAATACTTTGAAAATACCGATTTTAGTCTTGATTAGCATGCATTGGGTTGGGGGTCCTAGGGGTGCAAAGCGTTACCTCAACACGACGTGAAAGCTACACCGGCGTCGGGTAGCGACGCCGGGGGTTGGAATAAAAGATCACGCTCCAAGTCCAGATTCCAATTAGATTCCTCGCTGGAAATTTCAGAGCAATCAACCGGGGCGACGATTCTAGATTCCAAAGCTAGCACGTGCGACGACGGGCTACGACATGCGACGACGTCGTACGCAGCAAATCGTCGAAGAGAACGCACCTAGGTGGGGCCCACAGTAGTCCTAGGGACCTTTGGGGGACCCACAATACCTCTGGAGAACTTGGGGGGCCCACGGCGGTAAGTGGTGCGACGGTTGCGGGGTTGCGACGTATGGCCATCGGTCGTACAGCTTCGGTGCGGGGAGCTCCGTCGGTCAGACACATGGGATGCGGGGGTTGCAGCGCTTGGGGTCGGTGCGGGCCTTGGTGCGGGGGTTTGTTCGGTCGCTGCGGGCGACAATGCGTTGCAATGTTTGCAACGTTGCAACGAAGCGGCGAGCGCACGGTGCGGGCGGGCGCCTCGGTCATGTGCGGAGCGATGCGGGCGACAGCTGCGGGGGCTTGCAGCGATGCGGGGAGCGGCGATGGTGGGCGACAGCTCTCGGTCTGACCGAGATCTTCTCTCGGTCGGGCACGGGAGATGCGGAGCGACGGCTGCAGCGGGTGCGGAGCGGAGCTTGGTGCGGTGGTGGCCTCGGTCGGAGCGGGGGAACGGGGGCGATTTCTTCGGTCGTGCGGCTGCCGTTCGTCGCAACGTTGCGACGAATCGTCGCAACGTCAAATTTGTGTTTTGGAAGAGGCTAGGGTTAATTTCTTGCGAAAATAGGTCTTCCTAGGGGTTGTTTATATAGTGTAGATGGGTTGACTTGGTCTAGGGCTAAATCTAATAGGATTAGGAGTTTAAAATAATTTAAAATTTAAATCTAAATTTCTCCAACTCACCCAAGGATTTGACTTGGTCCAAATGAGCTGGAAATTGGCTCAAAAATTCTTTAAAACGATTAAAACTCAAATAAATTTTCTTTGTCCGAATTTAATATAAAAATTAATTATTAAAAATAATATAAAACTTGTTAAAAATATAAAAGTGGTCAAATAAACTCCAAAAATTATAAAATAAATATCGTGCTGATCGTGATGACGAAAGTTAGCTAACTAAGAAGACGGATCTCAAATTCGACGTCGGACGACGAAACTAAAAATAGAAATGTCTCCCGTCAAAAGTGAAAATCGTCACGTCTCATCGAGTAAGATTAAATTGTGGGAAAACGACTCGAGAAATGTCGTTTCAAGATAGTGCCACTATTTAATACTCTCAGAGACGTTCACAACGGCATATCACACGAAAGTGTTCACAAACAAATAAAGTCTAAAACAAACACGTGCACGGCCAAAAGCACGTGCACGAAAAACGTACAACGAAAAGTGGTCGTTACATTAGATCTGAGCTTGCTCAAGTTTAGATGGAGCTACCCGAATCCAAGCTCTAGTGTGGAGTGCACACGTATTTTTTGGTACAGCTCGGAATAGAAGGATTAGGCCCCCTTATATAGCCTAGGCTAATCCCTTCTTTTCATCTCACTTCCAATGTGGGACTATTCTTAATTAGAGAATAAATTGCTCAAGTTTTGCCTCTTGCGGAGGCTCAACTTTGAGTAATTGTTTCTCCACACCAGAGAATCCCTGGTGGCATATCATATATGAAATCGAAGAGCTATGAATGGAACATGCCTATAAATAACGACACATAATTCCGAGGTTGTTTGACCCTCCAAACATGTGTGCAAAGTTGGCCGAAACCTGCCTGGACAAATTGGAGTCTAGATTTGCTCTTGCTTTGAGCAATTTTTTCTCCCTCACCAGTGACCTCCCAAAAGCATACAATACATCATTTTGAATGGCTTTACATGGTGAACGCATAGAAATAAATGACGTGCAATTCCGAGGTCGTTTGGCCTCTCAAATGCGTCGTCAAAGTTGATCCCATTCCAAAAACTGAATCTGGAAATTTTCAGCCATTATTTGACTAGGGTAAACCCTAACTAAATGCCCCCCCCATTCCCTAACAGGTTGCACCAGACCCGTTCTTGTGCTGACGGTTTAAGACATTACCAGACCTCTGTTTTCACGAATGGATCCTTTCTATACTTTGTGCGTACCACAACATATGCGATCTAAAGCTTCCTTCGCAAACACTTTGTGATATTAACAATTCCCATGCATCATATGCCTTTTTCCCTTAACTTATTACTACTTGATGAAGGTATCACTCTGTGTGAGACCCTATAACCTGACCCTACTACATTTGGGCTCAAAACCCCAGACGACATTGACCGCGAGCAGTAGTTTCTGCCGCTGTTTTATTATCATCATTATGTAGTCTGTCCCTTGACAAAAACATTGTCAGGACCACCCTTGGCTATGTCTGTGATGAATTCCATAGTTTTAATTCCTTCATCAATACTGTGTCACTGTAAAGCCTAGGGTATGGTTAACTATCAACCCCTAATAGCTTCGTGCTCGATCAACATCGTTCGGCCTTAGCTTGTCTTTGTTGGATCATATCCTACACACCGTGGCCAAGGATTTTGCTAAGGACCGTACTGATTCCTCGACATTAACTCCTCACATACTGGAGTGATAAATCCTCTCTTGGCCACTACTCCCCTCGTATGCTTCAAGAGTCACCCAGCCTAAGACCTTTCAGCAAGCCCTGCCTTGAAGCTAAGTCAGAGATATAATTGACATCGTTCACGCACCGGCTCGTACAATTAATGGCCTGAAGTCAAAAGACCAGCTTTTCCTTCATCACTTGAGAGCTACCATTGACAGTTTTTTATGCGCTATCTATTTAGCAGCTCTCGTTGGGTCGTGAGTGAACTCTATGTCTCGTCTCTGATTTTGCTAAATCGAACGATTATGAGATCATCACCGCCAACACTTGGTCAAGACAGAGCACATAATAGTCTATTTGATGCATCGATATCCTTTCTCGATGCATCTAACAGTTTTAGACTTACGATATTAGCAGTTAAAATACTTCTCAATGATCGAGATCCTCATCTCGATACATATTCGACCTCGCACTAAGTTTTAGGACTTTATTTAATATAGAATGATTACAAACATTATGATTATACTTAGATAAACATGACCAGATAGCATACTATCATTTTGAACGAGATGTCCAAATTATGAATAATTGGTAGGGCACACATTTTCCAATAGAGGTGGCACTATAAACAATGTTTTCCATTATTATCTGAGCCCAATTGACCTTAATGCTACCAAGCATAGCATATACACACTTAGCCTGATTAATGGATAAAACAGCTCTACTCCTGAACCTTACGGTTAATGTTGCAGGATAGGATATTGGCTATTATATGTGCCATGGGTTAAAGATCACTTGTAGACAGAGAGGGTTTATATGCTTTACCTGGCATATACATGACATGATGAATATCGATATCATTCATGACAATTTCACATAAGAGGGCACCAGAGCTCGAAATACCGAGTCTAAGTTCTAGACCATGGGTGTCTAGCTCAATGGAAGCATCTAAAACTTTGTTCGTGAATTTTGGGGTTTGATGAGTGTTTATTTTGTATATATTCATGCTTTATTCATATTCATATCATGCTATTTCATCCCCCATTCCACTACATTTCTACAGTTTTTGGTTTCTTTTTTACTTTTAGGTCCTTTATGTGTATTGCAGGTGCAAATGAATAATTTTGGGACCCGAGAGAAGATATAAAAGCGATGGAGCAAGAGAGAAGTAACCTGGAGTTAAAACCAATGGGAAGTGAAGAAAATAAGGCACACGCGAACTCGTGGTTGATCCACACGGTCGCGTCGCCAAGACAGCCCAAAAGAGCAACATGCTCAACGACGCGGTCGTGTGAGGATACAAAATGGTCGCGTCACCATAGAGCTGGAAAGAAGAAAATCGACGTCGACACGATCGTTTGGATGAGGACGCAACCACGTCGCACCGAGAAGTTGCCGAAGCCAAACGTTCGTCCAATCGACTGTTTAGATAATGAGATTGAAGATCTGAAGCACATAATGACATGGTCGCATCGATTGAAGACAGATTCGTAGAAGTTACGTCATTTTGTCGACGCGGTCGCGTCAATTTCGACGCGACCACGTCGATAGAGGATTCTGAGGGTTTCTGGGCACCGTCAATGGGTTTTTTTGGGAAATTTTGGGTATTTTTAGGAGATATATACTTTTCTTCTTCCTCTGATAGGGAGGACGCCATTTTCGGTACTTTTTCAGAGTTTTTACTAGAATTCCAGGTGTATTCATCTCTGATTATTCCATACAGTAGTTGTAATTCTTTTTGTTCTCTTTGATGATGACTTTAGATTTGCAATAGAATAAGTCTCTTTTATTCTCTTCCATTGTGGATTGTTCAATTGCTAATCTCTGTTCCATCTACATTGCTATGCTGATTCAATTGATGATTTTGGTTGTATTTCTTTTCATGATTGTGAGTAGTCGCCCACCTAGGGCCATGGGTTGAACCCCATTGGATTTGGCCATAGATTGATAGGAATTAATTGGTTGTTGTATAATTGGAGATTAGGGATATGCTAGGAAGATTATTATTAATGCATTTTGATATCATCCCTTGTGGATAAATTGATTAGTTGATGGCGGGAGCTTGGGCTAATCTAGGGTTATCAATCCATACATCAATTCATACTATCCAAGTGACAGACGGGAGTCAGGCATGGATTAGAGCCCTCCTGGTATTGACCCAAATCCTCTCCACAGGAGTGGCATGGATGAAAGTTGGGGATATTTGGCAGGCGTAATGCACCTATCGCATGTCGATGCACTGGTGGGAGTTGGGTTCGGTACGGGATATGTAGAATTATGGCATCACATAAGTGGGGGTAGGGATAGCATAAGAAAATATGCTATCATTGCATCACCGAAGTGGGGGTAGGAGAATGCACTTAGGTTAGACAATCTCTCCCAATCCCATGAATTCAATACCTGGTTGATCCAATTCAACCTAGTTTTAATCCAGTGTTGGTGATACCTCGACCCTAGAGCTATTCCACATTAATATATTCTCTTAGCATCCATTACTGAGCCATAAATCGATTGTATAGCTACTAAACTTTGAAGGAAACCAATACTTAACAACTGCCTCCCAGTGGACGACCCATATAGCGCTACAACTACACCGTGTGCTTGCGGTATAAATTTTGAGAAACTGCAAGTTTTCTGGCACCATTGCCGGGGAGGCACGGCTTGATATTGATTTTATTCATAGTTGTTAGACTACGTATTTTTATTTTTATTTTTATTTTTCCTTTTATTTTTTTACTATTGTTTCTAGTGCTACTGACGTTTTCTCTTATTTTTGCCCTTTGTGCATGCATAGGACATTATAGAGTACTGAGGACATGCTTTCCATAGATCCTGAGATTGAAGCTATGACACGCCGACACAACACTATTAGAAGAAGGACGCTAGCATAAGAAGCGATGGCCGAAGGACTTTTCTATGATGTTCATTGGATCAACATCGAGCATTTCTAGGCCACCGATGGAAGCCAACAATTTTGAGCTCAGGCCCTCGTTGATTAGCTTCATCCAACAAGATCAGTATGGAGGATCACCTACAGAAAATACAAAAAAGCATCTTAATATTTTCATGGAGAAGTGCGATACCCTTAACTTGAATGGCATCACCGACGACGCCATTAGGCTAAGACTTTTTCCCTTTTCTTTAAGAGACAAGGCTAAGGAGTGGCTGAGAAAACATGACCCTGACACCTTTACATCTTGGTATGATTTATCTCGTGCTTTTTTCACCAAGTTTTTTTCTCCAAGTAAAATTGCAAAGATGAGAAATGAAATCACCTCTTTCTCCCAGCTTGATATAGAATCTCTATACGAGGCTTGGGAGGGATTTAAAGACATTCAGAGGCAGTGCCTATAACATGGAGTCCCTGATTGGTTCCTTATTCAAGCTTTTTACAATGGGATATCTAGAGAGGTAAAGATGACGATTGACATTATCGCTAATGTTGTGGGATGTATGCCCTCAGATCGTTTGTAATTGATGCAAATCATTTTTTATATTAGATGTGGAGTTTTTGCATATGATGCAAATGGTATTAAATGTGTCGTAAATTGTTTACGTATATATTTAATATAATAAACGCGTGGAAAAGGTTACCTGGATGACATGATCCTCCCGGTCTAAACACAGGTTCGAACAGTGTCCAAAACAGATGCCAATTGCAGGATTTAGAGCAAAAACAACCCAACAGCCCGGTTACAAGGGGACAGGGTGCACCAGCCCAACTGGGCTGGGCGGCCAGGCCCATTTTGGGCATGGGCGCCCAGCCCAGGGGCGGGCCTGCCCATATGGGCGGACGCCTAACCCGCCCGCCCCTGGGCGGGTCAAGCCCACCCAGCGGGCTGTAATGCCCTACGAAGCTACTGCACAAGTACTAGGGGGGTGAATAGTACTTTAAAATAATTAAGAGGATAATTCATAATTATCTTGCAAACCTCAACCAACAATGCAGAAATGCGGAAATGTAAATATAGACAACAAATAAAATGCAATCGCAAACAAACGAATTAACAGGTTCGGATCCACCCAAGTCTCCCCGACTTGTTCCCGGTGATCCTACGACCCAAACACCCGGATCCCCTCCGGATACTTGAGTTAGAAACCTCTAACCCAAGATTTGCACTATGAAATTCTTGTAGAAAAACCTCTACAAGACCAAATCATACACAATGTAATTGTGACTCCCACAACCCGGGATCACAAACTATCTGTCACAACCGAGAGAAAAACACTTGTAATATCAATGTAAATGAAATACGAACTTACCGACAAAATCCCATGCCTTGAGTAAAACTTACGATTTTAGGGCAAGAAGAATTTTGGGGAAGATGAAGAGGCACCAAACCCTAGCTCCAAGTAGATGACCAGCAATGGAGTCCTAGGTGGATGTTGGTGACCTAGAATCAAGCACTTGGCTTGGAAGGCTCACAATCAATGAATCTCTCTTTTGAAATAAGAGTGAGGGAGAGATTCTTGAATGGAAATGAATGAGCTTTGAATGATATTTAATGCTTCTCTTTTGATCTCTAAACTTCAGTTAATATCAGCCTTGAGTGCAATGAATGCAGCACTCCAAGTATATATAGGATAGAGGAAAGAGAGAGCAAAAATCGTGGCATTTAATGCTCCAACGGCTCTATTCTGAAGCAAACTAGTCGGTCAAAGAAGGTTGACTGACCGACTAGTTCATCAACTAGTCGGTTGGCCAAACAACATGAACCGACTAAGAGATGAACAGCCAAGAAGAGAAGTTCAGACTTAAAGAACTAGTCGGTCCAAGAAGACTTGCCAACAGACTAGTTTCACAACTAGTCGGTCGGTGAGTCAACTGAGACCGACTAAGAGATAAAACAAATAGTCTGAGTACAAATACAGCTAGTCAGTTTAAGAACAACTTCTGACCGACTAGTTTCAAAACTAGTCGGTCGGTCGTTGTGCTTTGACCGACTAACTGTAAACAGTAAGTTGGGCTGTACAGTAGAAGCTCAACTAGTCGGTCTAAGAAGGATCACTAACCGACTAGTTTCACAACTAGTCGGTCGGTGAACCTTCTTTGACCGACTAACTGTAAACAGTAAGTGAGCTAGAATTGAGAAGGCATTCTAGTCGGTTCAAGAAGCTTTGTCGACCGACTAGATTGCCATCTAGTTGGTTGGTTCTTCTTCTTGAACCAACTAACATGCACAAGAAGTCGTGAATCGAAGCGCGAAGCTTCGGGAAAGATCGTATGGACTTCTACTAAGATCCTAGCTCTAAGATATGAGCGTTATGAAGATTAAAATGTAAGACCTACTCAAGGCTTAACATTCTACGAAAAGAAGCTAGAAGACATAAAATAAACTTGACGAACCGTCTTCAAAAGCTTCAATCGAATCTTCATGACTTCAATAATGGTCCCTGAGCTTCAACGAAGCTTCAAGTACACGTTTACGCGCTTTGAGAAGTCTTGAGACGTCGCTTTGGATGTTCATAGAAATTTGGCGACGATTTCCATAGCTGCGCTCACAAAGAGTTAGTTCACGATATTTATGTTTGTTCATCATCAAAACAAAATCCGGGGAATCAATACTCAATATTCTCCCCCTTTTTGCTGATGACAAAGCAACATAAATAATCATCAAAAATAATGATTCAAATGTAATTTACTTACTCCCCCTGCATTGATGACATGTTAATTCCATATTCAATAATATTCATAAGGATCAAGTAGACGAGTAAAGTATAAAATGTGAATCCAATTATCGAAATTTAGGATTTGAAATCCATTTTTATATCTTAACTCTCCCTGAATCTAACACATCAAATTAGATTCTTGGAAAAATGCTTTAAATTATCATTTAGCTCATCGTCATTATTATATCTCTCCCCCTTTGGCATTAGCAAAAAGAGTGGGAGGAGATCAACGACAACAACGATGGCTTCAAATAAAAGCACGGGAGTCGTAGAATACGACCACGGTCCAAATGACACCAAAGTAAAATGTGAATTAAATCAAAGTGTGCCAATGAGACCAAAGTCGATAATCGAAAAATAAAATCATCAAAACTCAAATTAATATTACGAATTGAGTTATGGAATATACTCTCCAATATCAACATTCTTGGTTAATTAAGTGCATGGAAAACAACTCTATGTTTTCATAGAAAAAATTTCTATTTAACCAAGTTATTATCGTCGAGCGACGAAATCAAACATCAGAGGCAATAATATAATGTGCATAAGAAATAAATGTCAACATCGATCTATATATATATATATGAACCATGGGTACATCAACACTATACATCGCCAACATACATAAAAGCGATCCTCATATCGAAGCACAAAATACAACATCATATCACAAAAGATATCAGAGTATCACATACATACAAAAAAATATCAAAACTCCATCCAAAACAACATCAAAATACATCACAAAATCCAGAACCATCAGCTATCCTACCCAACTCACACACACTACATATATCATCCAAAGTGCACAGGAGAGTCCTCCAAAGAAGGTCAGGAGGCAGCGGGAGGATCTGCAGCAGTAGCATGCTCTGCAGAAGGAGTGGTGGTCACTGGGTCAGCAGGAGTGTCCACAGAAGGAAGTGTTGCTATGGGAGTGGCCTCGGGAGCACTAGACGAAGAAGCATCCACCGAAGGAATGGTGGCACCAGGTGTGCTCTCGGGGTCACCTGCAGAAGTAGCAGCATCACCAGAAGTTCCCTCAGGGCACGAGCAGCAACAGATCGAGCAAGCTCCAGTATCTCATCCTCATCCAACTCCTCCTCGTCGTCAGAAACAGACGGAGGAATCTCGATGCCAATGTGACGACAGATGCGAGCGAGCATCTCCTCAGAACGAGCACAACGAGACTCCACACGTCGTAACAAATGTGCAAGCTCAGCGAGAGTAGGAGAGGGAGCAGGAGCAGTAGCTGAAGCAGAGGTTGAAGCAGAAGGGGTCGTCCTCTGAACGTGACGAAGCACCGCAAGAGACTTCTTGACGGCCTTCGCATTCAGAGGGGGACCGAGAGGACGCTCATCATCAGGAGGAAGAGGGACCTGGAAGTGACGAAAAACGAGAGTCAATAGGTACGGGTATGGAATGTGGGCCGACTTGGTGGAATTTCGAATACATTCGAAGGAGTCTGTCACGACCCGCTTCCCTGAAATGGAGGCGAGACGTGAAAAAGGTCCGCACGGGAGTGGAGCTGTGAAGCCCCAAACCCGATAAGCGTCCACAATACGTAAACAGGTCCATGTAACCACAACAGAATAACAATAATAACACAAGGCGAGGCAGAAACAAAATTCCACATCTCACAAATTGCCCAACATCAACAAAAGTCCAACATCCAGAAAAGCCACCAGGCTAAAAGAAAAGAGTCTAAAGGCCCAGAACAAGGCCAACAAAAGCAACGACAACAACAAAGTATAGGTGCTACGCACCGATAACAAAACAACTGTCTAACAAAAGTAAAACACAACGAAGACACTAGGACTGGTCCCCAGTGTCCACGTACTCCCCGTCAAACACGAGCTCGGGCTCAGCGTCAGCAAACACCTCGTCCTCAACAAGGTACTCGGGCTCAGGGTCTAACATGTGTCACCCAAAAGAGTAAAGGGGCACATGTCAGTAAGTCTAAAAAGACTTGGGCAAGGAAACTGAAGGTAAGGCAACTAGCAACCTAGCAGTTTAGTATGCATGACATGGCGGTTATAACATGAGTGCACAATTAAAACATGGCAAGACAATTTGTACAAGGGAACAATTTATCGGGACAAGACAAGAGTAGCCAAGCTACTATCAATTCATTCAAATCACATTTTGTAGGTGTTTACGCCCTTCGCTGAATGGTATAACATTTCAGACCGATCGGCAATAAACACTACCCAATACCCACACGATATGGAGCCTGGGGTCCCCGCACATTGAACTCAGCTAGTGAGCCTGGGGTTGCCCCGCACATTGAGCTCGCATTCTTAGTTCACAATTCAATACATTTCGAGCGTTGGGGTTAGCAACTCATTATGCTCGCTTCTGGTCACGAGCCAGGAACACAAGTATCGTAGCAAAGCTACGCAATCACAGCAACACCTAAAGAATGCGAGGTCATGACAACTTGTTTGTGTACCGTTAATTAAATTGAACGTGACAGGCGAAATGCAATGACATGAACATATTCGCGTACCGTTAATTGAAAGTAAACATGACATGGAAATTGTGCAACATGCTAAATGTCGGAACTAGCTTCGTTGTCAAGCTAGTTCCCCAATTTGCGCCTAGGCGAGTATCATTTCGTCGCCTAGCCTCTTTTACGCCTACAACAAGCAAATGGCCTAAAACATGGCCTAAACCCTAAGTGGCAAGTTTCACTTGCCTAGCACCGGGGATGACGACCACTTCGTCACACGGATGCTATCTACGGGGGAAATCGCTGTTATGGGGGAAACAAACACCAAACACATGAAATTAATTAGGGTTTTCATAAAATTATAAATAGACTATGAAAACAACGGTAGATCGATTTCTTACCAAGAGGAGACGGAAGAAACACTCCGGGGAACCCTAGGATCAGATCTGGAAGCAAATGGAGAACTTTGGGGAAACTAGGGTTTTGGGGGATTTGGGGATTTTGATGGGTTTTGGTGAGATTTTGGGGAAGATGAAAGGTAGATAGAGTAGATGGATGGTTTGGATGATGATTCTAGGGCTTGGAATGAAGAAATGAAGCTTGGAGGAAGATGTGGGCTGAAGGGGGAAGTTTTTAGGGTTTTGGGTCGTGTTGGGGAAGAAGAAAACGATTGGGTTGGGTTTAAATAGGTTGAGCTGGCGGCTGCCCAGAAATTAGGGTTTCAACACTAGTTAGTCGGTCAAAGAGCAACCACTGACCGACTAGTTTGGCAACTAGTCGGTCGGTCGACCAACGCAGACCGACTAAGTGCAAACAGTAACTCCTGAACGAAAATAGGATTTAGAGTTAGTCGGTCCATGAACAAATACTGACCGACTAGTTTAGTATCTAGTCGGTCGATGAACGTTCTTAGACCGACTAAGAGTAAACAGTAGCTGATACAAAAATAAGATGATGAGTTAGTCGGTTAAAGAAGCATTGCTGACCGACTAGTTTGCAACCTAGTCGGTCAACCAACGTTCTTAGACCGACTAACGATAAACAGTAACTCCTGAGAAATTTAGAAAGCTAACTAGTCGGTCCAAGAAGGATTGCCGACCGACTGGATCGTCATCTAGTCGGTCGGTGGCCCTTCTTACACCGGCTAATGAGCACCAAAAGTACCGATACGGAGCGCGGGGCCCCGGGATCGATTCCTAAGACTCCTAGGCTTGATCTAACAGTTAGATACGACCGTTATGAAGTCCGTCACGAGTGACATACTTCGAAATCGACGATCCTAATGAAGAAACGAGAAAATACGACGAATCGATCGGAAATGAAATCTACGGAGACGAAAACCACACATGAGGAGAAAATCCACCAAAACATATATTATATTATATTAAATCCAGATACATGAAAAGCAGTCGTTACATCCTCCCCAACTTAAGAAAAATTCCGTCCTCGGAATTTCCAAATACTCACGAGTCCGAAAACAAAAGTGGGAAACGCTCTCGCATCTCATCCTCATTCTCCCAAGTAGACTCTCCTGGTGAACCGTGTCGCCACATCACCCTCACAAGATTGACAATCTTGTTCCGAAGCGATTTCTAACGCCTGTCCAGAATCTGCACTGGATGCTGGTCATACGTCAAATCGGGGCGAACGGTAATCTCCGAAAAATCCACCGCATGAGACGGATCGCTAATGTATCGACGAAGCTGCGACACATGGAAAACATTGTGAACTCCTTCCAAAGATGGCGGCAAGGCCAAGCGATACGCTACCTCACCAACCCTCTCCAAAACATCAAACGGTCCAATGTATCGCGGGCTCAACTTCCCACGCTTCCCGAAACGAATCACACCACGATTCGGGAAAATCTTCAAGAACACATGGTCACCCGGCTGAAACTCCAAAGGACGACGTTTAGCATCCGCCCAATGCTTAAAACGGTCCTGAGCAATTCTCAACCTCTCCCGAATATTCCTGACGATATCCACGGCCTCCACGATCATCTCAGGTCCCAACAACTCCCGATCACCAACGTCATCCCAACTCAATGGCGATCGACATTTCCTCCCATAAAGAGCGGCGAAAGGCGCCATGCCAATACTCGCCTGGAAGCTGTTGTTGTAGGAAAACTCCACCAAATGCAGATGGTCCTCCCACGAACCCTTGAAATCCAACATGCACGCCCTCAGCATGTCTTCCAAAATCTGAATCGTCCTCTCGGACTGGCCATCCGTCTGCGGATGGTACGCTGTGCTGAAACTCAGACGCGTACCCAAGCTCTTCTGCAAACTCTGCCAGAACTGAGATGTGAACCTCGTGTCTCTGTCCGACACGATGCTCACGGGGACTCCATGAAGTCGCACAATCTCCTGCACGATTCACGTTACATCACTATCCAAACTAGGAAAAGGAAATAAAACGGAGAGTAAAAGAATTTTACCTCCATATATCTCCTCGCTAGCGCCTCAGTGGACTGTCCCACTCGGAACGGAATAAAGTGCGCAGATTTGGTCAATCGATCTACGATCACCCAAATCGCGTCATTCTGCTTCGGACTCCGAGGTAGTCCAGTCACGAAATCCATAGTGATGTGTTGCCATTTCCACTCCGGAATCGGAAGCGGTTGTAGCAACCCGGCCGTACGCTGATGCTCCGCCTTCACTTGCTGGCAAACCAAGCACTTGGCTACACTCCGAGCCACGCTCCTCTTCATACCATGCCACCAATAATTCAGACGAAGATCCTGGTACATCTTGGTGCCACCAGGATGCACAGAATACGACGAACTGTGTGCCTCCACCATCAACTCCTCTCTGATATCCCCAGCTGGCACACACAACCTGGCTCTGAACCTCAGCGAGCCATCCTCATGAATCAAAAAGTCAGTCCGCAGACCGGCTTCCACCTGCTCCCGAATCCTCACCAGCTTCGGATCCTCGGCCTGGCCAGCCTTAATCCGATCCACGATCGTCGACTGTACCTGCATGTACATCAACGACAAAGTCTCTCCAGGAAGAACAATCTCCATGCCAGACTCGCAAAAATCCTGATGCAATCTCCACTGCGAGGTCAAAATCATCACCGCTGGAAGCCTACTCAAAGCATCCGGAACCACATTCACCTTGCCAGGGTGAAACTGCAAATCAATATCATAATCCGCCATAAGCTCCAACCATCGACGCTGTCGCATGTTGAGCTCCTTCTGAGTGAAAATATACTTCAAGCTTTTGTGATCGGTGAAAATCTTCACTTTCTCACTCAGCAAGAAGTGCCCCCAAATCTTAAGAGCAAACACCACGGCAGCCAACTCCAAATCATGCGTCGGGTAATTCTTCTCATGAACCTTAAGCTGACGAGACGCTTACGCCACAACATGCCCGTGCTGATGCAACACACAACCGAGACCCTTGCCAGAAGCATCGCAAAAGATCTCAAATCCACCGCTGCGATCAGGCACAACAAGAATAGGGGCACTCGTCAACCTCTCCTTCAGAATACCAAAAACACCCTCACAATCACCCGACCAAACGAAAGCAACATCCTTCCGCGTCAACCTGGTCATCGGCTCAGCAATACGAAAGCAAAGTCCTTAATGAATCGCCGATAATAACCAGCAAGTCCAAGGAAACTCCGAATCTCAGACGCAGACGACGGAACAGGCCACTCCCTGATGGCCCTAATCTTCTCGGGATCCACTGAAATACCATCTCAAGTCACCATATGCCCGAGAAAAGCAACTCTATCCAGCCAGAACTCGCACTTCGAAAACTTAGCATACAACCGATGCTTCCTCAAAATCTCCAACACCGTCCTTAAGTGCGAGGCATGCTCTTCCTCCGACTTCGAATAGATCAGAATGTCGTCAATAAAGATAACGACAAACTTATCCAAAAAGTCGTAGAAAATCAGGTTCATCAGATTCATGAAAACTGCGGGCGCGTTAGTTACGCCAAATGGCATAACCACGAACTCATAGTGTCCATACTTCGTCCTGAACGCTGTCTTCGGAACATCTCCCTTCTTCACCTTCAACTGATGGTAACCACTCCTCAAATCCAATTTTGAAAACACCCTCGAACCTCCAAGCTGATCAAAAATATCATCGATGCGAGGCAACGGGTATTTATTCTTAATGGTCACCGCATTCAACTCCCGATAGTCCACACACATGCGTCGCGAACCATCCTTCTTCTTCACCAGCAACACCGGTGCTCCCCACGGAGACACGCTAGGGTTAATATAACCCTTCTGCAAAAGCTCATCCAACTGCTTCCGCAGCTCTTCCAACTCTGCAGGTGCCATACGATACGGCGCCTTCGAAATCGGCTGCGCACCTGGAACAAGATCGATAGAAAATTCCAAAGCTCGATCAGGCGGCAAACCAGACATCTCCTCGGGGAAGACGTCGTCGAAATCTCGCACCACAGCTGGCCACTCCAGCTCCATCTGCATAGCCACAGCCTCCACCGGCCTGGCCCGAAATCTGACAGGACCAAGCGAACTGCTACCACGACTGAACTCAAACACTGGATGTCCGGGAATCTCGAACACCACCTTCTTCCTCCGACAGTCGATCGTAGCATAGAAGCTCGCAAGCCAGTCCATCCCAAGAACTGCATCATAGTTGATGATGTCGTGGACAATGAAATCAGCGAAAAGCTCATGTCCACAGACCACCAACGAGCAAGAATTGCAACCACGATGCACCGAGACCACACCATTCCCTGTGACGATATTCCAACTCTTGGGAAGAGGGGACGTCGACAAGGAATGCCTCTCCACGAAGCTTCGAGAAATAATGCACATCGATGCACCAGAGTAGAAGAGGACTCGTGCAGGAAATGTGCAAACCAAAACCACACCTAACAAGCAATTAACAATCAAACCCTAGTCTAGCAACAACCATGTTCAAGCAAACAACACAATCTAACAATCAAACCAGCTAGGAAAGTAACAGCTAGATTGAGGATTACCTGCGATAACCTCATCCACAGCCGCGCTCTCCGCAGCGGTCATCAGAAAAGCCTGCCTCCTCGACGGAGCAGCCTGCTGAAAAGCCTGCCTCTGCGGAACAAGAGCTGCTCCACGACCAGCAGGAACAGACGCTCGCTGCTGCAACGGCTGAGCTGCAACAGGAGCCCTCCGCAGTGGATCCGCATGCCGACAATCCTTCGCGACATGAGAAGCATCACCGCAAATCAAACACTGGCCCAGAAACTTCCGACACTGATCCTTGACGTGACCAGGCTTGCCGCAGAAATGGCAAAACTTCGGAATAGGCCCTCCTGGCCTCTTAAACTGAGCAGACTGATTAGGCCTGAATCCAGGTCTAACCACAGCTCTCGCCTGTTCCACAGGCCTCTTCCCAGCACCAACAACAGACCCCTTCCTCTGGTTCACGAGCAGCTCCTGCCTCTTTGCTGCTACCAGAACATTCTGATAAGATTCCCGGTCAGAATAGGTCACAAAACTCTGGAGCTCCGAAGCAAGCCCCTGCAGGAACCTCTGAGCCTTCTCCTCAGCGTCCTGCACCATCTTTGGTGCAAACCGACTCAGCCTCATGAACTCTTGGTGATACTTGTCCACCGACGAGTTCCCTTGCTTCAAATCGATAAAACGCTGCAGCATCTCTTCCCTGGCAGCCTTCGGGAAGAACTCACCCTCAAATCTGGCCTTGAAGGTAGCCCAAGCTATCGGCTCCACCAACAACTTCTCTTCCGCATCCCACCAATTCCGAGCATTATCCTTGAGTTGCCTCTTCGCCAAATCAACCCATCCAGCCGGGGTGATCTTGGCCATCTTCAGATTGTCCTCGATGTTCCGAATCCACTCATCGGCAGCCAGAGGACCCTCAGAACCATCAAAATATGCGGGACCCAGCTCCCGAAATTGCTTCGCTCCTGGCTCAGAGCGAGGGGCATCCGGAAGAGCCCGGGCAGCTCGAGCAAGTGGAGCATTCTGGACTTGCAAAAGCACGCCCTGCTGCACTTGCATCATCTGGAGCATCATCCACATCATCTCACCGCTGGTGGGTTCCCGCTCAGGCTCCTCATCATGAGGGGTCGCACCACTACCCCCACCACGGGTGAAACGTCTTCCTGCCATCTAGTGACACAGAAAACGAATCAGATTAGACTCATAGCTTATGACTCGGACGTCGAACTTAATTTATTGGACATTCTAATATTATTATCGCTATTCCAAAAATTGCAGTTACAGAAGGACCTGCATGGGCCACCACTAAAACCTGTCACGACCCGCTTCCCTGAAATGGAGGCGAGACGTGAAAAAGGTCCGCACGGGAGTGGAGCTGTGAAGCCCCAAACCCCATAAGCGTCCACAATACGTAAACAGGTCCCTGTAACCACAACAGAATAACAATAATAACACAAGGCGAGGCAAAAACAAAATTCCACATCTCACAAATTGCCCAACATCAACAAAAGTCCAACATCCAGAAAAGCCACCAGGCTAAAAGAAAAGAGTCTAAAGGCCCAGAACAAGACCAACAAAAGCAACAACAACAACAAAGTATAGGTGCTACGCACCGATAACAAAACAACTGTCTAACAAAAGTAAAACACAACGAAGACACTAGGACTGGTTCCCAGTGTCCACGTACTCCCCGTCAAACACGAGCTCGGGCTCGGCGTCAGCAAACACCTCGTCCTCAACAAGGTACTCGGGCTCAGGGTCTAACATGTGTCACCCAAAAGAGTAAAGGGGCACATGTCAGCAAGTCTAAAAAGACTTGGGCAAGGAAACTGAAGGTAAGGCAACTAGCAACCTAGCAGTTTAGTATGCATGACATGGCGGTTATAACATGAGTGCACAATTAAAACATGGCAAGACAATTTGTACAAGGGAACAATTTATCGGGACAAGACAAGAGTAGCCAAGCTACTATCAATTCATTCAAATCACATTTTGTAGGTGTTTACGCCCTTCGCTGAATGGTATAACATTTCAGACCGATCGGCACTAAACACTACCCAATACCCACACGATATGGAGCCTGGGGTCCCCGCACATTGAACTCAGCTAGTGAGCCTGGGGTTGCCCCGCACATTGAGCTCGCATTCTTAGTTCACAATTCAATACATTTCGAGCGTTGGGGTTAGCAACTCATTATGCTCGCTTCTGGTCACGAGCCAGGAACACAAGTATCGTAGCAAAGCTACGCAATCACAGCAACACCTAAAGAATGCGAGGTCATGACAACTTGTTTGCGTACCGTTAATTAAATTGAACGTGACAGGCGAAATGCAATGACATGAACATATTCGCGTACCGTTAATTGAAAGTAAACATGACATGGAAATTGTGCAACATGCTAAATGTCGGAACTAGCTTCGTTGTCAAGCTAGTTCCCCAATTTGCGCCTAGGCGAGTATCATTTCGTCGCCTAGCCTCTTTTACGCCTACAACAAGCAAATGGCCTAAAACATGGCCTAAACCCTAAGTGGCAAGTTTCACTTGCCTAGCACCGGGGATGACGACCACTTCGTCACACGGATGCTATCTACGGGGGAAATCGCTGTTATGGGAGAAACAAACACCAAACACATGAAATTAATTAGGGTTTTCATAAAATTATAAATAGACTATGAAAACAACGGTAGATCGATTTCTTACCAAGAGGAGACGGAAGAAACACTCCGGGGAACCCTAGGATCAGATCTGGAAGCAAATGGAGAACTTTGGGGAAACTAGGGTTTTGGGGGATTTGGGGATTTTGATGGGTTTTGGTGAGATTTTGGGGAAGATGAAAGGTAGATAGAGTAGATGGATGGTTTGGATGATGATTCTAGGGCTTGGAATGAATAAATGAAGCTTGGAGGAAGATGGGGGCTGAAGGGGAAAGTTTTTAGGGTTTTGGGTCGTGTTGGGGAAGAAGAAAACGATTGGGTTGGGTTTAACTAGGTTGAGCTGGCGGCTGCCCAGAAATTAGGGTTTCAACACTAGTTAGCCGGTCAAAGAGCAACCACTGACCGACTAGTTTGGCAACTAGTCGGTCGGTCGACCAACGCAGACCGACTAAGTGCAAACAGTAACTCCTGAACGAAAATAGGATTTAGAGTTAGTCGGTCCATGAACAAATACTGACCGACTAGTTTAGTATCTAGTCGGTCGATGAACGTTCTTAGACCGACTAAGAGTAAACAGTAGCTGATACAAAAATAAGATGATGAGTTAGTCGGTTAAAGAAGCATTGCTGACCGACTAGTTTGCAACCTAGTCGGTCAACCAACGTTCTTAGACCGACTAACGATAAACAGTAACTCCTGAGAAATTTAGAAAGCTAACTAGTCGGTCCAAGAAGGATTGCCGACCGACTGGATCGTCATCTAGTCGGTCGGTGGCCCTTCTTACACCGGCTAATGAGCACCAAAAGTACCGATACGGAGCGCGGGGCCCCGGGATCGATTCCTAAGACTCCTAGGCTTGATCTAACAGTTAGATACGACCGTTATGAAGTCCGTCACGAGTGACATACTTCGAAATCGACGATCCTAATGAAGAAACGAGAAAATACGACGAATCGATCGGAAATGAAATCTACGGAGACGAAAACCACACATGAGGAGAAAATCCACCAAAACATATATTATATTATATTAAATCCAGATACATGAAAAGCAGTCGTTACATCCTCCCCAACTTAAGAAAAATTCCGTCCTCGGAATTTCCAAATACTCACGAGTCCGAAAACAAAAGTGGGAAACGCTCTCGCATCTCATCCTCATTCTCCCAAGTAGACTCTCCTGGTGAACCGTGTCGCCACATCACCCTCACAAGATTGACAATCTTGTTCCGAAGCGATTTCTAACGCCTGTCCAGAATCTGCACTGGATGCTGGTCATACGTCAAATCGGGGCGAACGGTAATCTCCGAAAAATCCACCGCATGAGACGGATCGCTAATGTATCGACGAAGCTGCGACACATGGAAAACATTGTGAACTCCTACCAAAGATGGCGGCAAGGCCAAGCGATACGCTACCTCGCCAACCCTCTCCAAAACGTCAAACGGTCCAATGTATCACGGGCTCAACTTCCCACGCTTCCCGAAACGAATCACACCACGATTCGGGAAAATCTTCAAGAACACATGGTCGCCCGGCTGAAACTCCAAAGGACGACGTTTAGCATCCGCCCAATGCTTAAAACGGTCCCGAGCAATTCTCAACCTCTCCCGAATATTCCTGACGATATCCACGGCCTCCACGATCATCTCAGGTCCCAACAACTCCCGATCACCAACGTCATCCCAACTCAATGGCGATCGACATTTCCTCCCATAAAGAGCGGCGAAAGGCGCCATGCCAATACTCGCCTGGAAGCTGTTGTTGTAGGAAAACTCCACCAAATGCAGATGGTCCTCCCACGAACCCTTGAAATCCAACATGCACGCCCTCAGCATGTCTTCCAAAATCTGAATCGTCCTCTCGGACTGGCCATCCGTCTGCGGATGGTACGCCGTGCTGAAACTCAGACGCGTACCCAAGCTCTTCTGCAAACTCTGCCAGAACTGAGATGTGAACCTCGTGTCTCTGTCCGACACGATGCTCACGGGGACTCCATGAAGTCGCACAATCTCCTGCACGATTCACGTTACATCACTATCCAAACTAGGAAAAGGAAATAAAACGGAGAGTAAAAGAATTTTACCTCCATATATCTCCTCGCTAGCGCCTCAGTGGACTGTCCCACTCGGAACGGAATAAAGTGCGTAGATTTGGTCAATCGATCTACGATCACCCAAATCGCGTCATTCTGCTTCGGACTCCGATGTAGTCCAGTCACAAAATCCATAGTGATGTGTTGCCATTTCCACTCCGGAATCGGAAGCGGTTGTAGCAACCCGGCCGTACGCTAATGCTCCGCCTTCACTTGCTGGCAAACCAAGCACTTGGCTACACTCCGAGCCACGCTCCTCTTCATACCATGCCACCAATAATTCAGACGAAGATCCTGGTACATCTTGGTGCCACCAGGATGCACAGAATACGACGAACTGTGTGCCTCCACCATCAACTCCTCTCTGATATCCCCAGCTGGCACACACAACCTGGCTCCGAACCTCAGCGAGCCATCCTCATGAATCAAAAAGTCAGTCCGCAGACCGGCTTCCACCTGCTCCCGAATGCTCACCAGCTTCAGATCCTCGGCCTGACCAGCCTTAATCCGATCCACGATCGTCGACTGTACCTGCATGTACATCAACGACAAAGTCTCTCCAGGAAGAACAATCTCCATGCCAGACTCACAAAAATCCTGATGCAATCTCCACTGCGAGGTCAAAATCATCACAGCTGGAAGCCTACTCAAAGCATCCGGAACCACATTCACCTTGCCAGGGTGAAACTGCAAATCAATATCATAATCCGCCATAAGCTCCAACCATCGACGCTGTCGCATGTTGAGCTCCTTCTGAGTGAAAATATACTTCAAGCTTTTGTGATCGGTGAAAATCTTCACTTTCTCACTCAGCAAGAAGTGCCTCCAAATCTTAAGAGCAAACACCACGGCAGCCAACTCCAAATCATGCGTCGGGTAATTCTTCTCATGAACCTTAAGCTGACGAGACGCATACGCCACAACATGCCCGTGCTGATGCAACACACAACCGAGACCCTTGCCAGAAGCATCGCAAAAGATCTCAAATCCACCGCTGCGATCAGGCACAACAAGAATAGGGGCACTCGTCAACCTCTCCTTCAGAATACCAAAAGCACCCTCACAATCACCCGACCAAACGAAAGCAACATCCTTCCGCGTCAACCTGGTCATCGGCTCAGCAATACGAGAAAAGTCCTTAATGAATCGCCGATAATAACCAGCAAGTCCAAGGAAACTCCGAATCTCAGACGCAGACGACGGAACAGGACACTCCCTGATGGCCCTAATCTTCTCGGGATCCACTGAAATACCATCTCCATTCACCACATGCCCGAGAAAAGCAACTCTATCCAGCCAGAACTCGCACTTCGAAAACTTAGCATACAACCGATGCTTCCTCAAAATCTCCAACACCGTCCTTAAGTGCGAGGCATGCTCTTCCTCCGACTTCGAATAGATCAGAATGTCGTCAATAAAGATAACGAAAAACTTATCCAAAAAGTCGTAGAAAATTAGGTTCATCAGATTCATGAAAACTGCGGGCGCGTTAGTTACGCCAAATGGCATAACCACGAACTCATAGTGTCCATACTTCGTCCTGAACGCTGTCTTCGGAACATCTCCCTTCTTCACCTTCAACTGATGGTAACCACTCCTCAAATCCAATTTTGAAAACACCCTCGAACCTCCAAGCTGATCAAAAATATCATCGATGCGAGGCAACGGGTATTTATTCTTAATGGTCACCGCATTCAACTCCTGATAGTCCACGCACATGCGTCGCGAACCATCCTTCTTCTTCACCAGCAACACCGGTGCTCCCCACGGAGACACGCTAGGGTTAATATAACCCTTCTGCAAAAGCTCATCCAACTGCTTCCGCAGCTCTTCCAACTCTGCAGGTGCCATACGATACGGCGCCTTCGAAATCGGCTGCGCACCTGGAACAAGATCGATAGAAAATTCCAAAGCTCGATCAGGCGGCAAACCAGACATCTCCTCGGGGAAGACGTCGTCGAAATCTCGCACCACAGCTGGCCACTCCAGCTCCATCTGCATAGCCACAGCCTCCACCGGCCTGGCCCGAAATCTGACAGGACCAAGCGAACTGCTACCACGACTGAACTCAAACACTGGATGTCCGGGAATCTCGAACACCACCTTCTTCCTCCGACAGTCGATCGTAGCATAGAAGCTCGCAAGCCAGTCCATCCCAAGAACTGCATCATAGTTGATGATGTCGTGGACAATGAAATCAGCGAAAAGCTCATGTCCACAGACCACCAACGAGCAAGAATTGCAACCACGATGCACCGAGACCACACCATTCCCTGTGACGATATTCCAACTCTTGGGAAGAGGGGACGTCGACAAGGAATGCCTCTCCACGAAGCTCCGAGAAATAATGCACATCGATGCACCAGAGTCGAAGAGGACTCGTGCAGGAAATGTGCAAACCAAAACCACACCTAACAAGCAATTAACAATCAAACCCTAGTCTAGCAACAACCATGTTCAAGCAAACAACACAATCTAACAATCAAACCAGCTAGGAAAGTAACAGCTAGATTGAGGATTACCTGCGATAACCTCATCCACAGCCGTGCTCTCCGCAGCGGTCATCAGAAAAGCCTGCCTCCTCGACGGAGCAGCCTGCTGAAAAGCCTGCCTCTGCGGAACAAGAGCTGCTCCAGGACCAGCAGGAACAGACGCTCGCTGCTGCAACGGCTGAGCTGCAACAGGAGCCCTCCACAGTGGATTTGCATGCCGACAATCCTTCGCGACATGAGAAGCATCACCGCAAATCAAACACTGGCCCAGAAACTTCCGACACTGATCCTTGACGTGACCAGGCTTGCCGCAGAAATGGCAAAACTTCGGAATAGGCCCTCCTGGCCTCTTAAACTGAGCAGACTGATTAGGCCTGAATCCAGGTCTAACCACAGCTCTCGCCTGTTCCACAGGCCTCTTCCCAGCACCAACAACAGACCCCTTCCTCTGGTTCACGAGCAGCTCCTGCCTCTTTGCTGCTACCAGAACATTATGATAAGATTCCCGGTCAGAATAGGTCACAAAACTCTGGAGCTCCGAAGCAAGCCCCTGCAGGAACCTCTGAGCCTTCTCCTCAGCGTCCTGCACCATCTTTGGTGCAAACCGACTCAGCCTCATGAACTCTTGGTGATACTTGTCCACCGACGAGTTCCCTTGCTTCAAATCGATAAAACGCTGCAGCATCTCTTCCCTGGCAGCCTTCGGGAAGAACTCACCCTCAAATCTGGCCTTGAAGGTAGCCCAAGCTATCGGCTCCACCAACAACTTCTCTTCCGCATCCCACCAATTCCGAGCATTATCCTTGAGTTGCCTCTTCGCCAAATCAACCCATCCAGCCGGGGTGATCTTGGCCATCTTTAGATTGTCCTCGATGTTCCGAATCCACTCATCGGCAGCCAGAGGACCCTCAGAACCATCAAAATATGCGGGACCCAGCTCCCAAAATTGCTTCGCTCCTGGCTCAGAGCGAGGGGCATCCGGAAGAGCCCGGGCAGCTCGAGCAAGTGGAGCATTCTGGACTTGCAAAAGCACGCCCTGCTGCACTTGCATCATCTGGAGCATCATCCACATCATCTCACCGCTGGTGGGTTCCCGCTCAGGCTCCTCATCATGAGGGGTCGCACCACTACCCCCACCACGGGTGAAACGTCTTCCTGCCATCTAGTGACACAGAAAACGAATCAGATTAGACTCATAGCTTATGACTCGGACGTCGAACTTAATTTATTGGACATTCTAATATTATTATCGCTATTCCAAAAATTGCAGTTACAGAAGGACCTGCATGGGCCACCACTAAAACCTGTCACGACCCGCTTCCCTGAAATGGAGGCGAGACGTGAAAAAGGTCCGCACGGGAGTGGAGCTGTGAAGCCCCAAACCCCATAAGCGTCCACAATACGTAAACAGGTCCCTGTAACCACAACAGAATAACAATAATAACACAAGGCGAGGCAAAAACAAAATTCCACATCTCACAAATTGCCCAACATCAACAAAAGTCCAACATCCAGAAAAGCCACCAGGCTAAAAGAAAAGAGTCTAAAGGCCCAGAACAAGGCCAACAAAAGCAAGGACAACAACAAAGTATAGGTGCTACGCAACGATAATAAAACAACTGTCTAACAAAAGTAAAACACAACGAAGACACTAGGACTGGTCCCCAGTGTCCACGTACTCCCCGTCAAACACGAGCTCGGGCTCGGCGTCAGCAAACACCTCGTCCTCAACAAGGTACTCGGGCTCAGGGTCTAACATGTGTCACCCAAAAGAGTAAAGGGGCACATGTCAGCAAGTCTAAAAAGACTTGGGCAAGGAAACTGAAGGTAAGGCAACTAGCAACCTAGCAGTTTAGTATGCATGACATGGCGGTTATAACATGAGTGCACAATTAAAACATGGCAAGACAATTTGTACAAGGGAACAATTTATCGGGACAAGACAAGAGTAGCCAAGCTACTATCAATTCATTCAAATCACATTTTGTAGGTGTTTACGCCCTTCGCTGAATGGTATAACATTTCAGACCGATCGGCACTAAACACTACCCAATACCCACACGATATGGAGCCTGGGGTCCCCGCACATTGAACTCAGCTAGTGAGCCTGGGGTTGCCCCGCACATTGAGCTCGTATTCTTAGTTCACAATTCAATACATTTCGAGCGTTGGGGTTAGCAACTCATTATGCTCGCTTCTGGTCACGAGCCAGGAACACAAGTATCGTAGCAAAGCTACGCAATCACAGCAACACCTAAAGAATGCGAGGTCATGACAACTTGTTTGCGTACCGTTAATTAAATTGAACGTGACAGGCGAAATGCAATGACATGAACATATTCGCGTACCGTTAATTGAAAGTAAACATGACATGGAAATTGTGCAACATGCTAAATGTCGGAACTAGCTTCGTTGTCAAGCTAGTTCCCCAATTTGCGCCTAGGCGAGTATCATTTCGTCGCCTAGCCTCTTTTACGCCTACAACAAGCAAATGGCCTAAAACATGGCCTAAACCCTAAGTGGCAAGTTTCACTTGCCTAGCACCGGGGATGACGACCACTTCGTCACACGGATGCTATCTACGGGGGAAATCGCTGTTATGGGGGAAACAAACACCAAACACATGAAATTAATTAGGGTTTTCATAAAATTATAAATAGACTATGAAAACAACGGTAGATCGATTTCTTACCAAGAGGAGACGGAAGAAACACTCCGGGGAACCCTAGGATCAGATCTGGAAGCAAATGGAGAACTTTGGGGAAACTAGGGTTTTGGGGGATTTGGGGATTTTGATGGGTTTTGGTGAGATTTTGGGGAAGATGAAAGGTAGATAGAGTAGATGGATGGTTTGGATGATGATTCTAGGGCTTGGAATGAAGAAATGAAGCTTGGAGGAAGATGTGGGCTGAAGGGGGAAGTTTTTAGGGTTTTGGGTCGTGTTGGGGAAGAAGAAAACGATTGGGTTGGGTTTAAATAGGTTGAGCTGGCGGCTGCCCAGAAATTAGGGTTTCAACACTAGTTAGTCGGTCAAAGAGCAACCACTGACCGACTAGTTTGGCAACTAGTCGGTCGGTCGACCAACGCAGACCGACTAAGTGCAAACAGTAACTCCTGAACGAAAATAGGATTTAGAGTTAGTCGGTCCATGAAAAAATACTGACCGACTAGTTTAGTATCTAGTCGGTCGATGAACGTTCTTAGACCGACTAAGAGTAAACAGTAGCTGATACAAAAATAAGATGATGAGTTAGTCGGTTAAAGAAGCATTGCTGACCGACTAGTTTGCAACCTAGTCGGTCAACCAACGTTCTTAGACCGACTAACGATAAACAGTAACTCCTGAGAAATTTAGAAAGCTAACTAGTCGGTCCAAGAAGGATTGCCGACCGACTGGATCGTCATCTAGTCGGTCGGTGGCCCTTCTTACACCGGCTAATGAGCACCAAAAGTACCGATACGGAGCGCGGGGCCCCGGGATCGATTCCTAAGACTCCTAGGCTTGATCTAACAGTTAGATACGACCGTTATGAAGTCCGTCACGAGTGACATACTTCGAAATCGACGATCCTAATGAAGAAACGAGAAAATACGACGAATCGATCGGAAATGAAATCTACGGAGACGAAAACCACACATGAGGAGAAAATCCACCAAAACATATATTATATTATATTAAATCCAGATACATGAAAAGCAGTCGTTACAGAGTCCATCTTGTCAAGAATAATCCGTGCCCAATTGATCTCACTTCCCTTGAAGATGGCGTAAATGAGTTTGAGGAATGGCTGGGAAGGCAAGGAAGATGAGCCATACTTCGGAAGGAGGCACGACTTCAGGATAAGGTTTAGAACCCAAGCATTCGGCTTAAATGACTTGGATGGGACACCAATCATGGCAGGAGGGATCTCATGGAAAATCTCGGCGAGCATCACCTGATCAAGCTCAGAAATATCTTCGACAGAGATATCATAAGGGAGGAGGCCAGATGAGGAGACACCAATCAGCACCCCTAAGATTTCTGCCGTGAGGACAATCGGTGTCCCCAAGACAGTCTTCTCAATGGAGTGAGTCTCATCGTACTGACCGCGAACACGGTTCGCATAGAACAACTTGACTAGGCGAGGGTATGGATGTGGATTCGCCTTAGGGTCATGTCAAACATAATCGATACGGCCGGAATGTGAAAGAAGATCGGCTAGATGGGGGAAGTCAGAGAACTGAACGAAGTGCTCCAACAGCAGCGGGCAGTGCTCTATACGGTTGTAAGCCACGAGACACATAGGGTCATCGCGACACAACGATATATCCACACCGCCAACTGGCAAGGGAGCCTTCCCCTTAGAAGGTCGGGTGCTAGAAGTCGGACGTGAGCTAGACGTCGGACGCGTGCTAGACCGAGGTGGAGGAGTAGGATCCCTATGGGTAGGCTCGGTCTCAGGGATATACTCGGTGTCGGAATCCGAAGCACCGGGAGGAGTGGGAGCACGGAATGAGGCTGGCTTGGGCTTGGGCTGAGATTGGGCTCGAGGCTTCGCTATCGCCGTCCTCTTTCGCTTAAGAGGAGGCAAAGACGAAGAGGCATGGGTCGTTTTTGATCGGCGTTTAGGTTGCGGGGGGTCCGTAGGTGGAGAATCGACGGTCATAGGAGACGGACGAGTAGGATCGATCGGGATGCGTGTCTTTGCCATAAGCGAGACAAGACACACGCGAAATCGAGAACAAAAACCCTAGAACAACGCTAGGCCGAACCCTAAAAATGAGATAAACCCTAACCCTAGATGCAGAAATCGGATTGAAACCTAGGTCTAAAGCTTGAAATCAAACCCTAGAAACAAGAGGAGAGTGAGGAGAATCACCTAGGGAGGAGATCGACGGCCGGAGTAGATCTAAGATGGCCAGAAAATGGCCGGAGATCGATCGGAATACGAAGGGGTTTGGGGGATTTTGAGCTGAGGGAGAAAATCGGATTGACTAGATAAGGAAATAGTCGGTCGGGGGCTAAATAAGTCGATTGGAAGTCGAAAAGACCAAGCAGTCCCCGATGCAATTAGTCGGTCACAGTTCAAGTACTGACCGACTAGATGACGATCTAGTCGGTCGGCCAATGAGCCTGAACCGACTAAGTGCAAACAGTAACTGAGGCCAAAATTTAGGGCTTGAGTTAGTCGGTCTGCGTTCATTCACTGACCGACTAGATGATGATCTAGTCGGTCGGTCAATGAACATGAACCGACTAACAGAGTTCAAAAATTTTAGAATTTGAAATTTTGAGTTCTCTCCTAATCGCACTTCGACGAAACATCGTAATCCTCTCATTAATCATTATACTACCCCATTAAACATCGAAAATTTGAAATTTGACGTGTATGAACAAATCGAGCGAAAATTCCGAAAATTCAACCAAAAATCCAGAAAATTCCAATAAATCTAGCATGTGCAAATATAACGAAATTTAATATCATGCAAGATTATTGAACAAAATATGAATCCTAAATCTTGGATTCACCCATAATCCCCAATTCTCGACGCAACCGCACAAAGGAATCTTCCTTGAGTGGTTTTGTGAAAATATCGGCGATTTGCGTCTGGGTTTCAACGTACACTAAAATGATGTCCTTTTTAGCAACATGATCATCTAAGAAATGGTGACGGACATCTATGTGTTTAGAACAGGAATGGTGTACCGGATTCTTAGAGAGACATATTGCACTTTGGTTGTCCACCATGATAGGGCAAGTATCACAGTTTATACCAAAGTCTTTAAGAGTGTGTCTCATCCAAAGAACCTGAGCACACGCAGCATCGACGACAATATATTCCGCCTCGATGGTTGAAAGTGATACGGAATTCTGCTTCTTGGAAAACCAAGAGACAAGAGAATTTCCTATAAAATGGCAAGTGCCACTAGTACTTTTCCTGTCGGATTTGCATCCCGCATAATCTGCGTCACTATATGAGATTAACTCATATGTGCTAGATTTTGGATAAAGTAATCCAAAATCAAGAGTGTAACTTAAATAACAGAAAATTCGTTTTACCGCTACTAAGTGAGATTCCTTAGGTTGAGACTGATAACGAGCACATACACATACGACAAACATAATATCGGGTCTACTTGCGGTAATATATAGTAAACTACCTATCATACCTCGATATAGACGAATGTTTACATCATTACCGCCCGTATCCTTATCAAGATGCGTAGTCGTGCTCATTGGAGTCTTCTTCCCGGAGGCATTCTCCATTCCAAATTGCTTAAGAAACTCCACCGTGTACTTGGTTTGGTGGATGAAGATTGCATCATTCATTTTGCGAATTTGGAGACCTAAGAAATACTTGAGCTCACCCATGTGGCTCATCTCAAATTGATCCTTCATAACATTAGAAAACTCTTCGCAAAGAGTGAAGTTAGTAGCACCGAAAATGATATCATCAACGTAAATTTGAACTAAAATAATATCATTATTCGAATACTTAACAAATAATGTCGAATCAACTTCTCCCATTTTAAAACCCAAATCCAAAAGAAAATTCTTTAGACGGTCATACCAAGCTCGAGGAGCTTGTCTCAAGCCGTAAAGTGCTTTCTTAAGTTTGAAAACGTGATTTGGAAATTTTTCATTAATAAAACCCAGAGGTTGAGAAACGCAAACTTCCTCAACAACATCTCCATTTAAAAACACACTTTTTACATCCATTTGAAATAGTTTAAAATCTTTATGGCATGCAAAAGACAATAATAATCTAATAGATTCTAATCTAGCTACCGGAGCGAAGGATTCTTCGAAATCAATACCTTCCTCTTGTTGATAGCCTTGAGCTACTAACCGAGATTTGTTCCGGACGACGATTTGGTTTTCGTCGGTCTTGTTCTTGAAAATCCACTTCGTTCCTATAACGGTGTGGTTCTTCGAAGGCAATGGAACAAGCTCCCAAACCTCATTCCTCTCGAATTGAATGAGTTCCTCCTCCATGGCTAAGATCCAAGCACTATCTTCACACACTTCATTAACATTCTTTGGCTTTATCGAGGAGGCAAAGGCACAATGAGCGAAGTAGTTGACTTGAGATCTCGTCTTGACATTATCAAGGATATTGCCAATGACTTGCTCATGAGGATGGTCACGAACGGTATGAAGCCGTTTGGGAATTCCCTGATCACTAGGAACATTCTCAAAAGATTCATTAGGTTGGTTAGTCTCAATAGAATCAATAAAATTAGTAGAAATATAATTACTAATAGAATCACATAAGACATCCATGGAGTCATCATCATTAGTAATTCTAGTTGGGACAAAACCATCATTAAATGAGACATGAAGTGATTCCTCGATCGTTGAGGTTCGGTTGTTGTATATCCGGTAGGCTTTGCTACGGGAGGAATATCCAACAAATATCCCCTCATCGGATCTCGGATCGAATTTGTCCAAACTACAATACGTGTTTTTAATAAAACATTTTGCACCAAAAACATGAAAATGTTTAACTTGAGGCAATCTACCAAACAACAATTCATAACAAGTTTGTTTGGTGTCGGGCCTCAAAAGTATTCTATTAAACACATAGCAAGAGGTATGTACCGCTTCCGTCCAAAATTGATGGCCAAGTTAGCAATCATCAAGCATAGTGCGAGCACATTCCACTAGCGTCCTATTCTTCCTCTCAACAACACCATTTTGAGGAGGTGCGCGAGGGAAAGAAAAGGTGTGAGTAATACCAACTTCATCACAAAACGTTGAGAAAGACTCATTCTCAAATTCCCCTCCATGATCACAACGAAAAGTGACAATGGTGGTTCCAATAGATTTTGTACTTTCTTAACAAAAATTGTGAAGTTTTCAAAAGCATCATTTTTATTACTTAAGGAAAATACCCAAGTAAATCTAGAAAAGTCATCAACGATGACAAGTCCATATCTAGCATTACCTAATGAAGCAACTCTAGTTGGCCCAAAAATATCTAGATGTAATAGCTCTAGAGACCGCTTAGATGAAATGCTTTTCTTAGGTTTAAATGAAGATTTTGGAAGCTTGCCTCGTTGACACGAGTCATAAAAGCTTTTCTTTTGAAAGACAAGCTTATGGAAGCCTCTAATAGAATTTAACTTGGAAAGCTTAAAAGTGTTCCAAAGTTCACATGATCAAAACGTCGATGCCATAAGTGTTGTTCACTTGTGTTGGCAATGATACATTGTTCATGTGATCTTGGAAGATCTAGGATATATATATCCTTATGGCGTGTGCCGGAAAACAATAAATTATTATTATCTTTTCTTGAAATATGGCACAATCCTTTCGCAAATCTAACTTTGTAACCTTTGTCACAAAGTTGGCTTATTGAAATAAGATTGTGGTTTAATCATTTAACAAGGTAAACATCACTTATTAGTGGTTTAGAAGGATTACCCACTTTGCCAACACCTATGATGGTTCCGCTCTCGTTGCCTCCAAAGACTACCCGGTTTCCATTTGCAATGGGCACCACTCCGGAGAGCAATTGAGCGTCACCCGTCATGTGTTTTGAACACCCGCTATCGAGTATCCAATTATTCTTGGAGCTAAATTTGGATTTGTTGCTCCGTTTCGTTCTCTTGAGTACCTATAGATAGAAAATATCGTATCATGGTACCCAAGGTCATTGGGTCCAAAAGATTAGACCTTTGGAAGCCAAGTCCAATTGGACTTAGACTTCCCCACATAATTATCACTATGGACGACATTCATGAAATAAGAATTCATATAGACTTGTTTTTCATTCATGCTTGTGTCCTTTGGGCTCCAAATAGTGAAGATTTTGGGAGCCCTATTCCTATTGGGAGCATGCATGCGTTGTTGATTTCTACGTGATGCATGTCGTGGATAGGCATACGGCACATGATGAAATGGTGCATGATGATACTTGTTCATATGATGATGTGAGTGAACATATGCATGTGGAGGAACACGTGCGTGAGGGTGTCTCACTTGGTGTGCACGTGCCCGTGGATGTGGTGTATAAAAATCATCATATGTGTGAGCATGTGGAGTAGGATGTGTGTTCCTACGTGGCATGGTATTGGTGTACATATAAGCATGATCCTTCTTTGGAGGTCCACCCAAAGTGGGTTTCTTTCCAAACGAGGGTGTGTACGAGGTGGAAACACCATTGGTAGATGAACTACCAATAGAGTGTTTGCTACCACTCGTCGAGGCATCGTAAGTTGGCCTAACAAAGGTAGTAGACGACTTGGATGAATTTCCCATCGTATACCCCAAGCCAATGTGGTGATTGGCTGGGTGTAAGTCATTTAGGATTTTATCCAAATGATCCTTACCCTTATTGAATTTATTAATTCGGCCTAATGTGCACTCATATTTCTCGGTGAGAGAACGCATAGAAGCATCCAAAGTGTATACTAGCGATGTGAGCACATAAACACGAGATTTGAGATTCTCATTCTCAATACTCAAAGTCGAGTTTTGAAAAGTCAAATCCGCTATCTTGTGGTCCTCCGAATCCTCAATGTGAACATGTTCAAGTTGAGACTTGAGATCTACAATCTCATTTCTCAAGTCTTCAACAACGGTGTCGTTGTTGATGACGATAGATTTAGGCGAGGTTTGGAGACTAACTAACTCATCTTTGGTCTTAGTATAACGATTTACTAATTTAGAATATTTAGACCAAATTTGCTCGTTAGCTAATCTAAGGTCGTCCATTGTTACCTCATCGCCTTCGTCCTCGCTATCATCGGAGGAAGATCCTTGATCACGTTCCTCACGTGCCATGAAGCACATGTGTGCTTGCTCCACTTGCTCATCGTCTGACTCTCCACTTGATGAATCCTCAGAGTCGGTGAATGTCCCGACAAGTCCTTTCTTGTACCCCTTTTTGTACTTCTTGGACTTGTCGAATTTTGGCGCCTTCCACTTTTCCTTTTGCTTGTTTTGAGGACAATCCACTTTCATGTGTCCTGGCTTATTGCATTTAAAGCACAAAGGAGATGAGGCGTTAGAAGAACTAAACTTTGATTTGTTCTTGAAATTACCTTTCTGGAAGAACCGGTTGAACTTCTTTGCCATGAGGGCAATAGATTCCAAGTCCAACTCTTCTTCCGATTCTTCATCATCGGTAGATGTGGATGTGGATGGAGCGGCCTTGAACGCAATCGCCTTCTTCTTTGGCTCGTCTTGCTTCAAGTAGGACTTCATCTTGTCCTGCAACTTAAGTTTGCTATCCTTGCATACCTCATAAGACATTAAGGTACCTATTAGTTGGATAACAGTATACTTACTCATATCATTACCTTCCTCGATGGCGAAGGTACGTTTCTCCCAACAAGAAGGAAGTCCATCGATGATCTTCGAGACTTTCTCCTTTTGGGTTAGGTCTTACCGAGAGCCTCCAACTCGTTTGTGATGTCGACGAAGCGAGCATAATACTCCTTCATCTTCTAACCCTGTTGCATATGAAATAACTCGAAATCTTTATTAACAACGACGAGTTTAGAGTCTCTTACCCTACTCGTTCCTTAATGCAAGATGAGGAGGGAGTTCCATATTTGATATGCACTCTTACATGTGCATATCTTATTGAATTCCTCGGGCTCCAAAGCACATTGCAAGGCGTTCATTGCCTTGGCATTGCTTACCTCCGCGGCGACCTCCGCGGTAGTCCACTTCGAGAAATCTTCTTCTTCGGGCTTGACGTACTCCGTCAACGTGGCCCTCCACAATGAAGCACTCCGGAGGAAAGTTTCCATCCGGCATTTCCAGTACCCGTAGTTGGTACCGTTGAAGAAAGGAGGCCTCGTCGAGGAGTGTCCTTCCATCACCGAAGAAGCTCCTTCACAGTTCCTGAAGGTGTTGTAGTCTGAAGGTGGACGAACGCTTTTGTTGTCGTTGGAAGACATAGCTAGGTACTTGGCTCTGATACCAAATGTAATGCCCTACGAAGCTACTGCACAAGTACTAGAGGGGGGGTGAATAGTACTTTAAAATAATTAAGAGGATAATTTCTAATTATCTTGCAAACCTCAACCAACAATGCGGAAATGCGGAAATGTAAATATAGACAACAAATAAAATGCAATCGCAAACAAACGAATTAACGGGTTCGGATCCACCCAAGTCTCCCCGACTTGTTCCCGGTGATCCTACGTCCCAAACACCCGGATCCCCTCCGGATACTTGAGTTAGAAACCTCTAACCCAAGATTTGCACTATGAAATTCTTGTAGAAAACCCTCTACAAGACCAAATCATACACAATGTAATTGTGACTCCCACAACCCGGGATCACAAACAATCTCTCACAACCGAGAGAAAAACACTTGTAATATCAATGTAAATGAAATACAAACTTACCGACAAAATCCCATGCCTTGAGTAAAACTTACGATTTTAGGGCAAGAAGGATTTTGGGGAAGATGAAGAGGCACCAAACCCTAGCTCCAATTAGATGACCAGCAATGGAGTCCTAGGTGGATGTTGGTGACCTAGAATCAAGCACTTGGCTTGGAAGGCTCACTGTCAATGAATCTCTCTTTTGAAATAAGAGTGAGGGAGAGATTCTTGAATGGAAATGAATGAGCTTTGAATGATATTTAATGCTTCTCTTTTGATCTCTAAACTTCAGTTAATATCAGCCTTGAGTGCAATGAATGCAGCACTCCAAGTATATATAGGATAGAGGAAAGAGAGAGTAAAAATCGTGGCATTTAATGCTCCAATGGCTCTATTCTGAAGCAAACTAGTCGGTCAAAGAAGGTTGACTAACCGACTAGTTCATCAACTAGTCGGTCGGTCAAACAACATGAACCGACTAAGAGATGAACAGCCAAGAAGAGAAGTTCAGACTTAAAGAACTAGTCGGTCCAAGAAGACTTGCCAACCGACTAGTTTCACAACTAGTCGGTCGGTGAGTCAACTGAGACCGACTAAGAGATAAAACAAATAGTCTGAGTACAAATACAGCTAGTCGGTTTAAGAACAACTTCTGACCGACTAGTTTCAAAACTAGTCGGTCGGTCGTTGTGCTTTGACCGACTAACTGTAAACAGTAAGTTGGGCTGTACAGTAGAAGCTCAACTAGTCGGTCTAAGAAGGATCACTGACCGACTAGTTTCACAACTAATCAGTCGGTGAACCTTCTTTGACCGACTAACTGTAAACAGTAAGTGAGTTAGAATTGAGAAGGCATTCTAGTCGGTTCAAGAAGCTTTGCCGACCGACTAGATTGCCATCTAGTCGGTTGGTTCTTCTTCTTGAACTAACTAACATGCACAAGAAGTCACGAATCGAAGCGCGAAACTTCGGGAAGGATCGTATGGACTTCTACTAAGATCCTAGCTCTAAGATATGAGCGTTATAAAGATTAAAACGTAAGACCTACTCAAGGCTTAACATTCTACGAAAAGAAGCTAGAAGACATAAAATAAACTTGACGAACCGTCTTCAAAAGCTTCAATCGAATCTTCATGACTTCAATAATGGTCCTTGAGCTTCAACGAAGCTTCAAGTACACGTTCACGCGCTTTGAGAAGTCTTGAGACGTCGCTTTGGATGTTCATAGAAATTTGGCGACGATATCCATAACTGCGCTCACAAAGAGTTATTTCACGATATTTATGTTTGTTCATCATCAAAACCAAATTCGGGGAATCAATACTCAACACGGGCTTGGGGGGCTGCATTTGCAGGCAGGTGCCCAGCACACAGTGGGCTCCCGCATTGTTGATGGGCCCCACGTGGGGCCCACGAGGGTTTGAGAAACCCTCAATTTTTGGCAGCTGCATTTTTTTAGCAAAAAG
This sequence comes from Scilla litardierei, assembly GCA_030789695.1. Classification (NCBI taxonomy): domain Eukaryota; kingdom Viridiplantae; phylum Streptophyta; class Magnoliopsida; order Asparagales; family Asparagaceae; genus Scilla; species Scilla litardierei. The sequence goes on along the minus strand of CM061142.1, from coordinate 489,634,450 downwards.
TGACTTTTAGCTCAACTTTCGACACACGTTTGAGGGGTCAAACGAAGTCGAAATGGAGAGCCGTTTGTTCCTATCACGTTCATCGTTCAACCCTCTTTGTTTTGATAGATTGTATCACTTACGAAGCTCAACGGTGAGGGATGAAAAATTCGCTAAAGTTTTGCCTTTATGAAAGGCAAACTTTAATTAATTATTCCTCCAAAGTTAATAGTCCCACATCGGATATGGAGTGAAGGGTAGGGGTCAGCTGCCTATATAAATAGGGGCCTACTCCCCTCCTTGAAACCGTCCCAAGCTCCAGATCTGAGTAGCTCTATTAAACGTGAGCAAGCCCAGATTTGAGCTTAAATTGAATGTTCTCTTTCTCCCTAAATTTCTTCCTTGCTCCTGTTCGAGCTCTAGTAAAGCTACGTAGGAGCTCGGATCATATTCGAAGTCTTGACAGAGGATCCACTCAAGGTGAAATCTTCTTCGACGCGTGGTTGGCTCAGCGACAAAGGTGTTGCTCGCCTCGGGACGTGGTGCGGTTCGGGAAGCGGTTTGACTCGGGACAAGGCACGGCTTGGGACGCGGTTCAGCTCGGAAGAAGCGACGCGGGGCCAAAGAAATGTTGCTTAAAACGACGCTTCGTATTCTACGAAAACGAAGTGAATGGTATGTAGTTTAAATTAAACATGCGTTTATAAATTTCAATTGTTATATAGATCTATCCTTAGGGGTTGGTCGGACCCAACCCCGGGATAGTAGAGATCTTGGCTAGGGTTGTTTATCTTTAGGGCTTTTTTCTTAACATTGTTTTAATATATTTTTCCGCTGTTGTTTTGATAACTTCGTCCGTCTGACTTAGGGCAGACATTGTATTTATGGCCCTAAGGACAGAGAAAACCCTATAGTGGTATCAAAACTATGGTTTACATGATCTATTTTTTTTGCAATTTATAAAATGTATGTGATACAACATGTTTCTCCAAGAGATAAAGGTTTTATTTAAACTTTAAAAATGTCGTTTTAAAGCAACGTTTTTATTTTTAAAATTTTTTTATGAAATTATATTTAATTTAATTTTAAAATTAAATCTTTAAAATTATGTGATAATTTTTTTGATGTAACTTAAACTTATGCGATAAATTTTCGATTGCATGTTTAGCAAGAAAATTTTATGAGATAAAATTTAATTGCTTTGTTATTAACCTAAATTGTTTAGTTAATAATTTTTACTGGTTATATTAGTTATTTTGATTATATGATAATTCAAGAAAAACTATTGGGATAGCCATTAAAACCTTTCAAAATTTTATGAGATAATTTTTTGGACATGCTATGTTTTAAAAATTGTCGCAACATATTAAATTCTTGCTTAGGGTAGCCCTCTCCTAATTATTATTTTAATTGTTCTAATAATAATTTCAAACAAAAGGATATGTTTTAAAACTGTTGCAACTTGAATTTTTTAAATGCTTAATATATGATTAGGATAGCAACTTAAAAATCCTTATAGTTGATAAGGACATTAATAAAAGTTATTAACCAATCCTAATAATTTTGAATTTTAGGATTCAACTAGTTGATATGATTAACTAGTTTTTAATGAAGCCATTTCTAATTAACGAAATACATATGAATAATAAGTTTCCTTCAATGGACCCTGATCTGGTCTAGTGTTTTTTAACTAGTGTTATGGATCACCCTAGCCTCCCTTGGGATAGTGATCCTAGACTAGCCAAATCCCTGGCCGTGTTCCGCTTGACAATAAGGATGCGAATTATGATTATGTGACATCGTCGATTATATCTAGTCAATTACGTTAAAAATCTTCTTCAAGGTTAGCTGTAGCCCTCCTTGTTTTTGGATTAGGGGACTAAAAGACACCTGTCATAGTTGTTAAGTCTCCTCAAGCATTCACATGGTCTCTTTTAGAAACAGACTCCATCATACATGAGATGTAGTCTGGTATTAACCCAAACCGCTGCGTCGGGTCTCCTCGAGTATCCGTGTAAGTTAATATTAGACATGATAACAAGGGTTCGACTAGACTAGTCATTATGGTTTGTTGAGTCTCCTCAAGATCATAAGTGACTAGGGGTAAAACCCAATAGGGAGTCACATGTGATATGATTGATAATGAGATTATCTACCAACTGCAGAGTCGATTAACTTGTTGTGTCTCCTCAAGGTTGTGAAGATCAGGGTGGTTGGGTCCATATCTCATTAAATAACTATATTAGTTCATCTGTATGACTAAAAATGATCGTAGAAATAGTGGGAGGATATAGGTGAATAAAAACCATTTTAGCTATATTTAAAAATCATGAACATATGCTAAAACTAGGGCAATTTTATGTTTTACCGGGTGGAATCCAAAATTATAATTTCCTTAAAAGAAATAAGTCAATTGGACAAAATGATTAGTTAAGGAATATTTGATAAACCAAACTATATTCTCATTGATATTAAAATGTCATTCTTAGTACTGAGTTAAGGAAAAAGATTTCCTTAAGCTCTAATATCTGACACAATAAAAGCACGTTACTTAACACTTGCCCACATGAACATGGGCAGCTTAAACATACTGATGTTCAAAGCAGTTTCTCCATGTGACTTGTTGAGTCTCCTCAAGGTTGTATGAAAAACAGTTTCAATCCGCAAGGCTTGAAACTTCGATCAAACTGTTTGACTCGAAGATGAGTGTAAGAGCGGTACAAGACAATGTATCCAAATTAGATCTTGAGACGAGCAACTTGTTGAGTCTCCTCAAGGTTGTAAAGCTCAAGTGTTTGGATGCATGTGATGCTTGCACATCAAATTTTTATGTTAGGATACGAAATGTCTAAATATGATTTAGAACTAAGAAGGCACCAAGGAAAAATTCATTGAGAAAGAATATTTGGTTTATCATAAGACAATGCATAGTCAGAGGAACTTAAAATACGACATGTTTGATGTCTAAAATTTCAGAATAATTGTTATACAAAGATAGTCACACATATTGGTTAATGAACAGAAGTTGTATTTAGGCCATATGGACCTTATATCACATTTAGCGAACGTCGTCACATTACTTTAGAAGAAATGTTTTGATGTGATTATAATGTATAACAATGTTGTATTAAGATTTAATACATGAATACACAAGTTAGGAGCAAATCTTATATGTTACAATAGACTACGCCATACCGAAGAGACTAAGCTTCACAAGTCACATAAAGAAGGTTCTGATCTCTCGTATTATGAGTCGAAAGATACTTGTGAATGTTGTCTCAAAGGTATGATGGCCAAAATTCCATCTGTAAGACAATGTGAGAATGACTTGGTGAACTCGTAGTCTCGTACATATGGATGTACCTGGATCCAAGTCTAAATAAGCCAAGATGAGGAATTCTTATTTTATTACGGTACATGTTCTTGATGAAACACAAGTCTGATAAAATAGAGAATATAATGACAAAAGTATTTGAACTGACTCAATCAGATCGAAGAGTCGATACTTAGCTATGTAATTCTTGCATAACTAAAAAGAAAATGAGATTTTCTCTCAGGTCAAGTATTTTAACACATCGGTGTGTTAGAGAGCATGGATCGTACTCTGTTAGACTTAGTGCGATACATGGCTAATGACACTGAGTTACAATCCTCATGTTGGATCCTGTGGATGGCAAACAACACTAGAAGGGGGTGTTGAATAGTGTTGTATAATTAAATAAACTTTTTCGTTGATTATTATAACATAATAATTTCCCTTCCAATGTTGCCTAAGGAACCAAGTAGAGTGATCTATGCTTGGTCCTTAATCAACAATATAAACTTAAACAAATAAGAAGATTAATTACAAGTAAATAAAGGTTACAATCAGAGAGATTTTACACAGCGGAATAAAAAGATAATATTTGCAATTTATTAATAAAGAATTACAAAGAGAGTATATAAACAACAAAAGAATTGCTTGCATAAATAAATAAATTACAAACGCAGAAAGCACACAGAGACAAGAGATTTTTATCCTGGTTCCCCACAACCTAGGTACGTCCAGTCCCCGACCAATCCAGTACGAGATTCAATCCACTATGGCCTTATCAATACAATTACCTAACTTCACATGTTAGGATTTCCAACGATGTAGTATCCCTACCATGATTTCCGACCACCTAGTCTTGACTAGGATTTTCTACAACCCTTATCATAAAGGGAATCCAAATAAAAACAAAATCCAATTCACCACAATATTTTGTGGAGATTGGTTTACACCCAAATATAATTCTATAGCATAGATATTATCGCAAATGTGCTTATGTGGCTAAAAGAATTAAAATGATCTCAGATCACACAAAGAATATAATTGAATTCGTTGTGATCTAGATTATTTGATTTTCAAAAATCCTTCAAATAATACGAAATCAAAACGAAAGGATTTTGAAAACAATTTTTCAATAGCCAAAAATAAAGATGATCTTAAAATAATTCGTAGGAGAATGAAAGTAGTAAGATCAGAGAATATTAAAACAGCTTTGGCTATGCTGAACGTTTGAGAGCGATTGAGAGTAATGAGAACTTTTGAGAATAATAATTTTAGCTCATGAATGACTGGTGTAGAAATTTGTTCTCAATGGTCTCTATTTATAAAGTTTCAAAGGAAAATTGAATTTCAAAAAATGTTTGACTTCAGCCACAACTCAGGCAAAGCAAGAGATTGAAGGAGTGAAATCTGGAAAGTCAAATGCTGCTGGTAGTCGACTCCCAGAGAGTTTTCAATGAAAACTCTGCTCACAGCTGGTAGTCGACTCCCTCCTTTGGTAGTCGACTCCCAGAGCATATTTTTCGTTGAAACTCAGCTGAAACAATAAGTAATCAACTCCTGGGTGTTTGGAGATTGACTACGAAGTTAAATCAAAAAGCTTAGCTCTCAAGAGATTTAAAATAAGTTTGAAAACTTTGTTTTGAAAACATTTTGTGTATATGCAATATATCTCAGCTTTACCATATTCCTAAAAGAACAACTCACACACTTAGGCTTAAATGAAGACTTCTGAAGCCGATAAGATATTGATGTAGATGTGCGCTTCACTTTGAATTGGAGCTCCTCCTTAGCGTAAGCTTGAACATGTTTCATGAGCTTCATCTTTGAGCTTCAATTGTGCTTGACGTAGAGCTATTAAATTTTCTTCATCTTCTGAGTGTGGTTGAGCTTCTTCAGAGTACGCGTAAAGCTCTTTACCTATTGATCGCACAACCTACACACTTTAAATAATGTCATTAGTACATTAACATCATTTGGTGTGCTCATCATCAAAACCACTTAGGAATGTGACTCGATTTCCCATCACCTCGTTCTGGGTTAAAACCCAGATAATAATGCCTAGCTATTTGATAAGTTTATGTTAGAACCTTATAAATAATAATATTTCTCAAATTAATCGTTAGGAATTCACAAGGATTACGCGAGTCTCGTGAGACGATAAGTCGAGTAAAACATCATAGTTGATGATTACTTAGTCAACTTCCAGAGTGCCATTCGGAGTAGTGACTCTAAGAAATGGCTTGATGCAATCTAAAAAGGGTCTGTGCCCGTAAATGAAGTATGTAATTTAGTTTACATGCCCAAAGAAAGTGTTTCTTATTTGCTGCAAGTAAATCTTCAAGATAAAAGATTGGTGCAGAAAGAAAATAGTGAGGTACAACTTATGTTGGTTGAGAACGGTTATCATCCTAACTCCTATAAATGGATTATGATGAAACTGTCTTGGCAACATATGTGTACAGATCTACTCGGACCGAACTCGATGTAATGACCATGAAAACTGGAGCATTTATGTATAGTCTGTTTTCTAAATATGATTTAGAAGAACAAACTTATATGAATCGACCAGAGAGTTTTCAAGGTCAGTGGGAGCGATTATAAAACATAAGTTGCATCAATGAGCCGGAATATATATTTTGACAAAGTGGTCAAACAGTTTGACACTTTATTAGAAATGATTATGAACCGCCTAAATGACCAGTAACTTATTTGGATTGTTCTCATAAGGTACGATGAGCTGAATGAGATCCAGTCAAGACATTAATTATGGATTCCAAGAGACCAAGGAAATTATTTGGATAAGATTCAAATGTGTGGTCTGACATGAACATAGAAAACTCCTTAAGTCTATAACTAAAGATGGTTTAGCATATTCACTCACGAAAGCTCTGCCACATAAAGTCTGTAGAGACTTATGTGTAAAGGCGGTATGAGATACCGAGATAAATGGGCCTGCGTGCAAGTTAAAGATGTTAGGAGATAGGTATTCCCTCGAACTCGAGGCAATTTATCTCTATGTAAGTGTACAAACATCTTATTCGAAATAACAATAAGCTGTTTGGTAAGTATCTACATATGTTTAATAATAGCGTAGTCTTCATTAGAACTTAGGTATAGTCCTAAGACTTAATGCGAGGTTAAAAAAGTATCGAAATGAGGATCTCGATCATAAAGAATTGTTTGCCTGTTAGTGGCATAAGTCTGAAACCGTTCGTGGTCGTAGATGTTTCGAGAAAATGATATCGAAACATCGAATAGGCCATTGTGTCTTAGTCTTCACCATGTAATGGTAACGATGATCTCATGGTCGTTTGACTTGGCGAAGTCGAAGACGAGACACATGTGCCCATTAGAGAATGAGTTCACTGAATGACCCAACACGAGCTATCATATGGTTATAATTGACCAATCTGTCAATGATAACTCTTCGTGATGACATGCAAGTTGGTCTTTTAACTTGAGATCATTGTTGTTGGACGCAACAATCTAGGAACTCTAGTTTGATGATGACAAACATGTGCGAACTATTTAACATGTGTGCTAAGTGTGTTTCAGGAATGGCAAAGTCGTTATTCTAAGCGTTGGAGAATTTGCCATCCACATAGCTAATGGACTTGGTCAAAGTGCCATACACAAAGCAAATTGGACTTGGTCCAATATGGGATGAGATGGAGCCAATTCATATCTATTGGGATTGAAACAAATCAATTAGAGATTGAGCTAAAATATTTTTTCCCAATTCATATCATATTCAAATTTCCTATCTTATCTTGGCTCCAAATTCAAATCTTTTTTGTCCTCTAAATTGAACCCCAAATCCCTTATACTGTGGGATTCTTTTTGAGGCAAATTCTTTCTCCAAATTCCCTATATAAAATCTCCTCTACAACCTTAATAAAGTGCATGTGCGGTATACACACAAGAGACAGGTCGACCAAAAAAAACTCCAAGCAAAGCTAATAGAAAACCCTAACATCATCATTTTTGGCCGCAGCCTCTCCATTGTCGCAATCATCCTCTTCCAAGCCTCATTGCATATTGTATTTCCACAAGCCACAAACACCTTCATTGCTACAACCTGATCAAGATCTCAAAGCCTTAAAGCATGATCATCTCCATTGATACAAGAAACAACGATGTTGCAGCAAGCAAGGTTGAAGGAGATCATCAAGTAATAACTGGAATTGAAGAAGAGAACCACGCAAGCCTTGGATCACTGTAGCCACTGTTGGATATGGAAGACGTTAGTACACCCTTGTAGGGGATGTACGAGGAAAAACGGACCTCGAACGTCGCGTACACGAAGTCGTGTGCAAAGGGAATATGTTCCCTTGCGGAGAGGATCTCTAGATTGATGGGAAAGTCGCATTATATATGCATAAGTGCATGCGACATATGGCTAATAAAGGCGTAATATCTTAAGCTTATGGTGTACCATGCATATGGTACAACTTAAGATTATAATGTGCCATGTGTCATGGTACACCTTAGTTAAATTGTTCCTAAGGAACAATTACTCCTAAAATAACTACCTTGGGGGCTATAAATAAGACCCAAGGGTAAGCCATTTCTTTTACACTTTTGCATGGCATTCTTGCATGCATTTCATTCTAGCGAAGCTCTGCCGAAATCCTTCCTCTCTCTTTATCCAAGTTCTTAATCTAAAAGTAGAGATTTAGATTCTGGATTTAGTATCTTTACTCCGTTCGTGAGAAGACTCGATCCGTCGTGGCGAATCCGAAGGCAAAGTTCCGAGACTACCGTGCCGCATACGCAAGCGTAAGTCTCAACTTTTTTTATCGATCCTAACGCTGTTTTGACAGGATCCTACATTGGTATCAGAGCCATGCGGGTTCGCCCCGGTCAAACCGCCGTCCCGTCGAAACTATGAACGAGTCGTTGTCTTTTTCACGAATGGGTATCCTACCATTACGGATATGGTAGGAACGCTTCGTGACGGAGAGAACGCAGCGGTTGTTCTTTTCACGTTAGGGTCTCCTATCATTACGGATATGGTAGGAACTCTCTGTGACGGGAAGAACCGACCGTTCACGTAGTATGTTATTTTTCTTTTTTGGCACACGGCCATTAGAAAATAACCATTTTCTCGACGAACGGGTGCTTCATCGACGAACGGGTGCTTCATTGAGGAAGAAGGTGGTGGTTATTCCCATCGGGGAAGATTAATTTTAGTGCATGTGCACCATGGCCAAATGGGCTATGAAGGCCATGCACCCCCCTCCCCATGCGGAGGGGGTTGGCTACGGCCAATAACCACCGCGGCAACCCCCACCGGCGGGGGTGTGCGGCCACCCCACACAAGGGGAGGCCGGCCATGGCCAAAGGGCCATGGCCGGCCATGGCAAAAATGGCCTTGGCCATGACCGGTCATGGCCAAGCCATGGCCGGCCAAGGCCAGGCCGGCAGTGGCCGGCCAAGGCCAGGCCGGCAATGGCCGGCCCCGGGCAAGGCCAGGGGCCGGCCCTGGCCGACCTGGCCGGCCCTGGCAGTGGCCAGGGCTGGCCTGGGCCAGGGCATAGGCCCTGGCCGAGGGGGCCAGGGCCCCTGGCCGGCCAGGGCAGAGGCCCTGGCCGGCCCTTGGTCAAGCCTCGGCCAGGGCAGAGGCCCTGGCCGGGAGAAGTTGCAGACCAAAATAATTGGTCGACCAATTTGGTCGTTTTGGTCAACCAATCCGACAGAAGGTCTTGGTCGATCGCGAACTTACCGAATGACCCATACGGGGTGACAAAAGGCCTTGGTCAAACTCGAATGTGCCGATTAGCCCATACGGGGCTAACGACAATCGCCTACTCTTGTTTTATTAAATTTTTTTTCGCTCTACTCCTTGAAGATTAGCCATAGTGCTCTACTTCATGCGAGATTAGCCATGTCATTGTGCTCTACTCTACGGAGATTAGCCAATGTACTTATGACATTGTGCTCTACTCTACGGAGATTAGCCAATGTATTTCAAATTTTTGACAAAGATGTTTTCAAATAGGTTATGTCCCGTCCTTAAATCGGGATAGCGCAATTTAGAATTCCAAGTCCTACCACGATCCGGCCATGGTCATCTAACCCATGGGTGTGTAGAACAGGTCTCGTTGCTTGGCAATTGTTGCGCTAAAATTCTTTGCGCAAACTCTCACCTATTCCATTTTGAAAGATATGTTTTTCAAAAATATTTTTCCGCTGCTGGTACCATACGGGTATCATTTCTGATTTCTTTTTACTTGAGATAAGTAAGAGGGATACTTTGAAAGTTACTTCTAGATGGTAGTTGGGAACGTAGTGAACTTCTCGATTCTAGAGTAACATTTCAACGCATCCAAGGAACTTATCAAGTGTTTAAAGAATCGAAACTTTATGCATAGAATTTTGATCGTGTTTTTCATTCTCTTTGCAGTTTTTTGATTCAAATATGTCTACCGCTTCTAAGAACATTGTCGCAGAGCTTAACAAATGTGAAAAGCTCAACGGCGACAATTATAAACTTTGGTCAATAAAAATCCAATATGTTTTGGAGGAGCAAGATGTGCTTGAAACACTCCAAAACATAATGGAAGAACCTGAGTTGGGCAATACGGCCCAACACAAGAGGGACCGGGAAGCTTATGAGACTTGGACTCGAAAGAACAAAATAGCATGTATTATGTTACTGTCCGCAATGGACAATGACATAATGCGTCTATTTCGGGAATTCGACCTAGCCAAAGACATATGGTCTGAGCTAGAAATAAAGTTTGGTGGAACTTCGGTTACCAAACTCCGCTCCTTAAATATTCAATTTGATTCGTACAAAATGCGGCGAGATCACTCTATGAAAAAGCATCTCCGCCACATGGCGAATCTCATATCTGAATTAAAGGATGCGGGTGTTACGCTGTCTGACGAACAGCAGATTCAAGCAGTCATTCGTTCACTCCTAGATAGCTGGGATAACATGAAAATGCACCTCACTCATAATGAGTGCATTAAAACTTTAAGCGATGTATCGAAACACCTCGAACTCGAGGAAGAGCGGATTCAAGCCGCAAAACCAAGTGCAGAAGTGCACATGACCGCTAGTTCGTCACATGGAGGAAATAAGCGGAAGAATAAACGCTTAAGGTTTGTGAACGAACGAAAGCAAGAACCGGAAACCTCAAAGAAGACTAAGAACAAAAAGTGGCAAAAGAATGTGCACTCAAAGAAGAAAAACTTGAAGAAGATCAAGTGCTTTAAGTGCAACAAGTACGGTCACTTCGCCCGTACGTGTACGGATGGAAGTGATAAGGTAACTTGTAGGGCTAGTTACATATGTGTTTCTAGTTCCGTGTTTCTTGCTGAATCTAACTATTTTTGGTTGATTGATTCAGGGGCCGCAAACCACGTAGCGAAGGACAGAAGGTTCTTCGTAGAGTATCGAAAGATAACTCAAGGAACAAAGTGGATATACGTCGGCAACAACACTCGTGTTGAAGTCAAAGGCGTCGGAACATGCAAGCTAGTTCTCGACAACGGCCGGACTTTATTATTGCACGACGTCCTCTTTGCTCCAGATATTAGAAGGAATATCGTATCCGTGGTCATGTTAATGTCTTTAGATTATGAATGGAGGTTCTATAAACAAAAGGTTGACCTTGTTTGTAATAGTTCTTTAATTGGGTCGGGTAATGTTTGTAATGGATTAATTGTTTTAAACACAATGTATGATGATTCTTATTCTATAAATGAAAGTTTCCATTTGACAAATGCTGCTAACTATGAATCTGAGATCATTTTTTGGCATGCAAGACTTGGTCATATTGGACCAACTAGAATGGATAGACTCGCCAAAAGTGGCTTGCTATCTAATGTTTCAAAAGTTGAAATGTCAACTTGCGAACATTGTCTTGTAGGGAAAACTTGTCGCAAGCCGTTTGGAACTGGCACAAGGGCCGAAGTTCCATTACAGCTTATCCATTCGGACATTTGCGGTCCAATGAATTTTAAGACAAGACGCGGGAAGTCCTATTTCATCACCTTCATTGATGACTTCACCCGTTTCGGTCACATTTATTTGATTTCCCACAAACATGAAGCTTTATCTTGCTTCAAAAACTATATGAGTTTAGTGGAAAATCAACTAGATCGCAAGATAAAGGTCTTGCGAACCGATCGGGGTGGAGAATATCAATCAACGAGTTTTAAGGAACTCTGTGATGAAAAAGGCATAGTTCATCAAATAACTATGCCTTATACTCCGCAACAAAACGGTGTTGCGGAAAGAAGAAATAGGACATTGATGGAAATGGTCCGATCAATGATGTCTCATGCAAATTTGTCCATCACCTTTTGGGGTGATGCATTATTGACGGCAGCATTCATCTTAAACCGTGTACCCTCGAAGTCGGTAAGTTCTACTCCTTATGAGTTGTGGAACAATAGAACTCCAGACTTAAGCATTCTAAAACCTTGGGGTTGTGCCTCTTACGCACATTTATCCTCTCACAAATATGGCAAACTTGGGCCACGTGGGAGGAAGTGTATCTTCATCCAATACGCTGAAAACTCCAAAGGATATGTTTTCGCCGGTCAAGAGGACAATATGGGTCTAATAGAATTCGAATCGAGGGATGTTGTCTTCTTGGAAAACGAGTTTCCAAGACAGGGTGAGATAAGTCAAGACTTATCCTTGTTTGAGACTTGGGATCAAGAAGGATCGGAACGTTCGAGTGGGAGAATTCTTGGTGAAGAAGAAAATACGTTTCAAACTTCACCAACAGATGATACGAACGATACCAATCCTATTCCGAGTGGGAGTGATATTATTCCAAGTGGGAGTGATGTCATTCCAAGTGGGAGTGATCAAACTCAAGCAAGACGTAGTAATCGAACAAGGCTAACACCTCTGAGATTTGAGGATGAATTTCCTCAACCATTCATGACATTACTACAAGATGATGACGAACCTGCAAATTTCAAACAGGCCATCACATGCCCTGCTAAAGATAAATGGATAGCGGCAATGGAAGAAGAACTTCAATCCATGAAAACAAACCAAGTATGGGACTTGGTTGATTTACCTAAGGGACGTAGAGCCATTGGGAACAAGTGGGTTCTCAAAATCAAGCATAAGGCTGATGGCTCCATCGAGAAATATAAAGCTCGCCTTGTTGCGAAAGGTTTCACGCAACAGGAAGGAATAGACTACAAAGAGACTTTCTCTCCTGTCGTGCGTTTTACCTCCATTCGCTTAATTCTGGCAATGGTGGCTTGTTTGGACCTCGAGTTACATCAGATGGATGTAAAGACTGCTTTTCTTAACGGAGAACTAGATGAGGAGATCTACATGGAACAACCAAACGGGTTCGTACAAGAAGAAAACAAACATAAGGTTTGTAAACTTCGTAAATCCATATATGGTCTTAAACAATCCTCAAGACAGTGGTATATGCGCTTTCAAGAAGTCGTTTTGTCGTATGGTTTCTCCATGCTCGACGAAGACAACTGCGTATACATTAAGAGGATTAAGAACAAATATGTAATTATGTCTCTTTATGTAGATGACATACTTATAGCCAGAAATGATAAGCGTCTTATCATGGATATCAAAGCTTGGCTTTCATCCGTCTTTGAAATGAAAGACATGGATGAAGCTGCATATATCCTTGGGGTTAAGATCTCAAGGAATCGTTCCAAGAAACTTCTTTCTCTCTCTCAAGAGACATATATAAAGAAAGTTTTAGAACGATTTAATATGCAGGACTGCAAGCCAATTGATACTCCAATAAGCAAAGGCGAGGGTCTATGTTTGGAAATGTGTCCCAAAGATCCAAAAGAAAAGAAAGCTATGGAAAAGGTTCCATACTCCAGTGCTGTCGGGAGTCTGATGTACGCCATGATGTGTACCAGACCGGACATTTGCTATGCTGTTGGTATGGTAAGCCGTTACCAATCCAACCCAGGACAGGCACACTGGAAAGCGGTGAAGAGGATATTAAGGTACCTCAAAGGGACTGCGGACTATGCGTTGTGCTATCAAGGTAATACCTTGAGACTCGAAGGCTATACCGATGCTGATTGGGTAGGTGATCTCGACGAGCGAAGATCTACCTCAGGCTTTGTTTTCTTGCTCGGGAATGGTGCAATATCCTGGAGCAGCAAGAAGCAAACCTGCATCGCCTTATCAACCATGGAAGCTGAATTCGTAGCATTCAGCATGGCGGTCCAAGAAGTTGTTTCGCTTAGGAAATTCTTAGACAGGCTGACGAATGCCTCTGACTCGAGCAGTGTTCCTATATACAGTGATAGTCAAGCCTCGATTGCCTATGTCAAAGATCCTAAATTTCATTGTAAGACCAAACATATTGATATTCGATTCAAGTTTGCGAAGGACTATGACAAACGGAAGGAAGTAGACATAGGATACATATCCACGTATGAGATGATAGCGGATCCCCTTACTAAGGCGATCCCCAGAGATGTGTTCTACAAACACTTATCATCTATGGGAATGCGTAGGTGCTGAGCTGTATCATGTAAAATTTCCCATGTCTATAATAGATCAAAGTTTAATAAAAGAAAGAAGTTCTTTTATATATTGCATACAAGTTTCGTACAAATGATTTTATACATTTGTGTTTAAGTCTCAACTATTTTATTGTGTGTATGTCGGACAGATTAAGGTTGGCTCTCTCACATGAGCAACCGCCTTATCTTATCAGATGGATAAGATAGAGATGAGACTAGTTTAAAGTCAAAATCATTAGACAAATGATTTAGAGTCGTGACTTAAACAAGATAGTCGAATGAAAGATCTGCATCATATGGATGCTTACAAAAGATCTGAGATCTGTATCACAAGGATATTTGAAAGAGATCTCATAGGATTTTTTAAATCCTATATGTCTTATGCAGGATGAGAGTCCGGAAATATTTCATGAGTAGTAAGGGAACTCAAAAGATAGACACTGTGGTGTCTGATCTTTCATCTGTACAACATCATTAAGACATACTCTCCCTGGGAAAGGAGTGATGTTGTAATACGTGTTCATACCACGTATGCATTTCGACCACTGAGTTTGTAGCAATAGTGTTTGCTATTATGTGAGACTCAAAGGCCATACAGGTCTTAACTCTTACCCTCAAGGACTCCAATTGGTTCCTTTAGATTTGACGAGATGATCGCTATCTTAGCGTGTTGCTAATGGGCTATGATAATTCGGCTCGGCGGGGCACGTTAGAAAAGCGAATCAAGTCAAGATCAGAAGGTTCGTAAGAAGAGGAAGATTGATTTCATATTCACATTTGGACTTTAAATGATTCAAAGCTGGCCAGCCAATTGTAATCCAGATGGGATTCAATTGTTGAATATAAAGTATAAGAAATGTGAAGAAATAATCTAGGGTAAAGCATGCGTTGAACTACTCAACTTTGCACCTTCGAGGTCGTTGTGTATCTCTAACAAGTGCACAACAACAGACTCTACGCGCATGACGGTCGCACAGTCTATTTCTCGGTATGATAGATGAAAGAACTAAGAGAAAGACGTTCTCTTACAATCCCCTCAAGTGTGAGTGGGAGATGTTGGATATGGAAGACGTTAGTACACCCTTGTAGGGGATGTACGAGCGAATACAGACCTCGAACGTCGCGTACACGAAGTCGTGTGCAAAGGGAATATGTTCCCTTGCGGAGAGGATCTCTAGATTGATGGGAAAGTCGCATTATATATGCATAAGTGCATGCGACATATGGCAAATAAAGGGGTAATATCTTAAGCTTATGTTGTACCATGCATATGGTACAACTTAAGCTTATAATGTGCCATGTGTCATGGTACACCTTAGTTAAATTGTTCCTAAGGAACAATTACTCCTAAAATAACTACCTTGGGGGCTATAAATAAGACCCAAGGGTAAGCCATTTCTTTTACACTTTTGCATGGCATTCTTGCATGCATTTCATTCTAGCGAAGCTCTGCCGAAATCCTTCCTCTCTCTTTATCCAAGTTCTTAATCTAAAAGTAGAGATTTAGATTGTGGATTTAGTAGCCTTACTCCGTTCGTGAGAAGACTCGATCCGTCGTGGCGAATCCGAAGACAAAGTTCCGAGACTACCGTGCCGCATACGCAAGCGTAAGTCTCAACTTTATTTATCGATCCTAACGCTGTTTTGACAGGATCCTACAGCCGCAAGCCAATCATCTTCAAGCCAAGATCCGTGAAGAAGACACTGCGGATCAAGTCAGAGAAGCGCCTGCATACCCTAGCGAGGAGAAGAGACATCGACAACAACACGAATCTTTCAGAGATCACCTCAGGGAGAAGTCACCGTCATCGTTGCAACCATCAACATCGAGTCGGAGACATCTTCGTTGTTGACGACCCATCACACCGTGAGCCCTCAGAGAAGACACAGCTCGCCGCCACTGTCGGAGCTTGCCGTGAAGACGTCGAGGCCATGTTTCTTGAGCTATTCTCGCCATCAAATCTCTGCTGAGTTGCTCAGAGAAGTTCGAGAGGAGTCTCCATTCAAAACACAGCCGCTATCGGAGATCGCGCATCATCATCAAAGATCGATGCAGCTGCGGTCGCTTGGAGGCGCTGACGCCGTCGTTAGGGGAAGTCGAAGAAGCTGGTTCATTCGTCAGCGCTGTCGAGCGTAGGAGTTGAAGCTGCCGCATCCATAGATCGCCATGTAGAGTCATCGGAGAAGTCACCGCTCGAAGCTAGAACGTCAGCCTGCATGCTCTAATGCGAATAAACTTCGAGCGATGCTGACGTGTGAATGGTTGCGTGACAACAAAGCGGGAGCACTTGTCGCCGCCATCGAACGAGATCCACGCCATTGTCGCTCGCGTTGAAGTCACCGCTCGAACGAAGCACTCCGCCTGCATGCCCAAGGAGAGACGAAGTCGGAGGAAGCTGACGTGTGCGATTCCCAAGCGAAATCGAAGAAAATCGATTAGTTGCTGATGTGGCATTGTGTTTAAAAGGAGTTGTTGTGCACACCGACCGCTTATAATTAAGTTTGAACTGAGTTTGCTTTGTGCACAGACCAGAGGGGTATTTGACTCAGAACTTGAGTTACACACATCAGATTGAGACACCGTTTGCGTCAGATTGGAGCTGACTGTTGGATCTGGATCCTAGCCTAGAGGGGGGGTGAATAGGCTAATAAAAATTCTCGTGCACCCCACGAGAAATCACACGCAGTTAAAAGCACAACCAGAGTAATAAAAAGCAGACACAGAGTACACAGCAGATTTACCCTGGTTCTGTCGTCCCAACGACCTACTCCAGCCCCCAAAGCTAATACTAGATTGAATAGTGTAATAGGTACAAAGTCACAAGTTAGAGCACGCTCAGAGCACCCTCTACGTCCCTACACTCGCCAGACTCTCAGTACCCCACACACAGTGTTTCCTCTCACTATCAATCCTAGCAAAGCTTTCTACCAGCTAGTCCCAAACTAGCTGGGTCCCACTTGTCTAGTCCCAACTAGACAAGTCCCAAAATAGTCCACAAAAATAGGTAAAAGTTTCCCCTACAGAGAACGTTACACTAAGACACAAATAAAGGAGTTTAAGGGTTTAGAAATGCTCAGTTTGTGTCCGTGTAGGCGTCTCTGTCAATCAGCACGTCGTCAGCTTCAATCTGACGCAAACGGTGTCTCAATCCGACTCCTGGATTGCAAAATACACACTGGTCTGTGTGCAAAGAAGATTCAGTTCAAATCCTATTCTTCAGCTGTCTGTATGCTCAGCAAGTCCTTTAAAATAAAGCGGTCAGTGTGCAAGGAAGCTTAGTTCATTTCTTTTAATCCTCGGTCGGTGTGCACAGCAATTCACTTTAATTCCCAAGCCACGTCAGCAATCAAACATCCGATGCGGGCTTTGTCTTACGCATGCATCAAATAATCCCCACCGTTGGTTTCTTTTTGTCTCGCGGGATCGTGTGGTTCACATGCGTCAGCACGAAGCTCTCCGTAGCAGCGATCGTCTTCGACGTTTAGGGCATGCAACGGCAGCGGGCGACGACTTCAGAGCGGACGACGGCGGTCTTCGACGGTGGCGACTTCGTCACGGCGACTCGGAGCAGCGACGTTGACGGTGGATGACAACGGCGGCGAGTTCTTCGTGCAACGGCGAGCACCGTCGTTCTCTCGTTTCAGCGGTGGCGATGGCGTACAGCAGCAGCGGTGTTCGACAGCAGCTCCGATGACGTGCGGCGAGCTCTTGAACGGCGAATTCTCCTTCGCCCACGACGGCGGCGGCCTCGTCGCTTGGCAGCAGCAACACGACGGAGACGACAAGCTGCTGTCTTCAGCGACGTCGAGGATGATCGGTGATTGTGTGGCGGCTCAGCTCTTTCTGGCGATCAGCTCACGGCGGTGGCAGCTTCTTCCGACGACGACGGACTCTTTAGCGACGGCAATAGCACCCTCCGGCGATGCTTCACACAATGACGACAGCGACTTCTCTGGCACCGCGGTGGCTAGCGACTTTGGCTTTCTCTGAAGATGCCTCCGAACTCCTCTTCGTGCGACGGCAATGAGATGGTCACAGGTTGATGCAATGAAGCACGCGGCAAAAGAGATGGGAGTATGCTTTGGAGACTATGTGGAGTTTATTGCAGGCCGTATGAAGAGGAAGACTGCTGCTTGAGGTTGAAGATGGCGGCTTGTTGTGTTAGGGTTGCGATCATGAGCAAATAGGGTTTGTTTTAATGTTTTGGGTTGGCTGCCGCAAATAAAACCCCTCTCAATTTCTTTTGTTGCCGCATCCACACTTTTCCTTGATGAAAGTGGCTATATATATAGTAGAATGGGTATTGGGTTGCGGCCACGTAGAATGATGAGGCCAATGAGAAGTAGTTGGGATTTGATTCGTGGTTGAATGATAGGATGCAATCTTTCTAATTAATTTGACTAAATCCCCATGAAATTTGAATTGGTCTCTTAGGTATTTGAATAGGAGAGGGATAGGCACAAATCCATCTAATTGATTTGATCGAAAATCAAATTGATTTGAATCAATCCAATCTCCTAAGTCAATTTGACTTGATCTACAACTCTTCTCATAACTTGACTAAGTCCACTTTGCTCTCCGTTGACCAAGTCAAACTTCTTTGTGCACACACACTCCCTTTCTCCCAATTTGCTATACGAATAGCAATTCCGCCAAAAGGTGAAAATATATTGTTTCGTCAATCCTGAAACACACTAGCACACACATTAGATATCACGACACATTTGTCATCATCAAACAAAGAGATCCTAGATCGTTGCGTCCAACACTGACGACGTGCTGATTGACAGAGATGCCTACACGGACACGAATTGAGCATTTCTAAACCCTTTACTCTTTATATTCGTGTATTAGTGTAATGTTCTCTGTAGGGGAAACTTTACCTAATTTGTGACTATTTTTGAATTGTCTGGTTGGGGCTAGACAAGAGGGTCTTGAAGTGTTGTAGCAGTCAAGATACGCATTTACTAGGTTGATAGAGTTTTGCACTTTGTCGAGTGTGGTACAGTTTAGGTTGGGAGTTGGAGCTAGGACCCCATTGTAGGTATACAGAAGGAACTTATTAATGCTAGTATTTGCTTGGGGCTGGACGTAGGTCGTTGGTGCGACCGAACCGGGGTATATTTGTGCGTACTCTATGATTGTCTCGTATTTACTCTGGTTGTGCCTTTAACTGCGTGTGATTTATCGTGGGTTACACGCGAATTTTTTATTAGCCTATTCACCGTCCTCTAGGCTAGGATCCAGATCCAACAATTGTACGAACATGTAAGGGAACAGTGTCACTTAGATCATTGATCTAGCCTCCGGGCAAGCCCCGTTGAAAGGTCTTTGGTTGGGTGACATTTAAAGCGTGCGAGGAGAGTAATGACTAAGATAAGATTTGTCTCTCCCAGTCAAGGGGAGTTAATGTCACAGTGTTAGTTCGATCTTTTAGTGAAAACTATGGCTAAAGTATGTTAAAAGAAGTCCAACATTATTTGACTAAAGATCGATGGAGACTAACCAAGTTCAAGCTAGCAGGGTTGATAGTTGACCATAACCTAGGCTTAACTAAGCGGCATAGTTTTGACGAAAAGACTATAACTGTGGAATTCATCACAAACACAGTCAGGGTGGTCCTGACAATCATCATATCAATGAGTTAACCACATAATTATAATACCGAAACAGGGACGGCACCTGCTGCTCGCTGCCGTATTGGGTTTAGAGCCCCACTTGTAGTAGGGTCAGGCTGTAGGGTCTCACACAGAGTGAGACTTTCGTCAAGTAATATGTAGAAA
Source organism: Scilla litardierei (assembly GCA_030789695.1). Classification (NCBI taxonomy): domain Eukaryota; kingdom Viridiplantae; phylum Streptophyta; class Magnoliopsida; order Asparagales; family Asparagaceae; genus Scilla; species Scilla litardierei. The sequence goes on along the minus strand of CM061142.1, from coordinate 489,614,880 downwards.
TTAGGGATAATGTGCATTTGATGCAAGGGATAGAAAACTGCAAAGAGTTTGTAGTTTGCTCCTGCATTAGGGATAAATGATCCGAGTGCAAGTGGGAGATGTTTGGGGATGTATGCCCTCAGATCGTTTGTAAATGATGCCAATGATTTTTTATATTAGATGTGGAGTTTTTGCATATGATGCAAAGGGTATTAAATGTGTCACAAATTGTTTATGTATATATTTAATATAATAAACACGAGGAAATGGTTACCTTGATGACGGGATCGTCCCGGTCTAAACGCAGATTCGAACGACATCCACAATTGACACTAAATGCAAGATTTAGAGCGAAAACAACCCAACAGCCCGGTCAGCCCAACTGGGATGGGCGCCCAGGACCTTTTTGGGCCTGGGCTCCCAGCCCAGGGGAGCGCCCACCCACCCAAAGCTGGCGGGTCAGGGCCTGCCCGCAAAGGCGGGCGCCTGACCAGCCCAGCAGGTCGGTCCCGCCCACATGGGCGGGCGCCTGACCCGCCCTCCCCTGTGCGGGTCAAGCCCGCCTAGCAGGCTGGGGGGGCCAGCCTGCATTTGCAGGCGGGTACCCAGCCCCATCCCAGGCAGGCTGGGACCCGTCTGCACAGCCCGCGCAAGCAGGCGGGCGCCCACTTTACTGATGGGCCCCACGTGGAGCCCACGAGGGTTTGAGAAACCCTTAGTTATTGGCGGCTGCATTTTTAAAGCAAAAAGTTACTTTTAGCTTAACTTTCGACACACGTTTGAGGGGTCAAACGAAATCGAAATGGAGCGCCATTTGTTCCTACGCGTTCACGTTCAACCATCTTCTTTTTGATAGGTTGTTTCACTTACGAAGCTCATTGGTGAGGGAGGAAAAATTCGTTAAAGTTTGTCCTTTATGAAAGGCAAACTTTAATTATTTTCTCCTCTAAAATTAATAGTCCCACATCGGATATGGAGTGAAGCGGAGAGGTCAGCCGCCAATATAAATATGGGACTTCTCCCCTCCTTGAAACTCGTCCCAAGATCCAGATCTGAGTGGCTCCATTAAACATGAGCGAGCCCAGATCTGAGCTTAAATTAAATATTCTCTTTCTCCTTAAATTTCTTCCTTGCTCCTGTTTGGGCCTAGCAAAGCTACGAAGGAGCTCAGATCAGATCCGAAGTCTTGACGGAGGATCCACTCAAGGTGAAATCTTCTTCGACGCGTCCAGCAACAAGGGTGTTGCTCGCCTCGGGATGCGGTGTGGTTCGGAAAGCGGTTTGGCTTGGGACAAGGTGCAGCTCGAGATGCGGTTCAGCTCGGGAGAAGCGGCGCGGGGCCAAAGAAATGTTGCTGAAAACGACGCTTCGTATTCTACAAAAACGAAGTGAAAGGTATGTAGTTTAAATTAAACATACGTTTATAAATTGCAATTGTTAGATAGATCTATCCTTAGGTGTTGGTCGGACCCAACCCCGGTATATTAGAGATCTTAGCTAGGGTTGTTTATCTTTAAGGTTTTGTTCTCAAAATTGTTTTAAGATGTTTTTTCGCTGCTGTTTTGATAACTTCGACTGTCCAACTTAGGGCGGATGTCGTATTTATGGCCCTAAGGACCGATAAAACCCTACAGCTAATGGGGAGATCATGGGCAAGACTCTAGCCAAGGCAAAGAAGCTGTTGGAGAACATGGCCACCAACAATTATCACTGGAGCAACAAGAGAGTGACCTCCAAGAAGGGAGTTAAGTTTGAATTAGATGTTGTCATCATGTTAACCTCGAAGTTGATGCCTTCACAAAATAGTTATCCATGCTAGGAATTGATGATACTAAACCGCCTACGGCAGCGTTGTGTGAGCTTTGTGGTGTGCATGGACACCATAGCATTGAATGCACATCTACTTCTACAGTACCACTGGAGATGACAATTGAACTAGCGAATGCACTCTACGGAAATAATGCGAGGCCACCAAACAGCCCCTTCTCAAATGCCTTCAATTCATGGTGGAAGAATCACCCATATTTTTCTTATTGGAGTGCATGGTTGCAGCCTCAAACACCATTCCCGCAGCATCCCCAACAACCTTATGCTCTACCTCAAAATTTTAAACAAAACCCACTGAATCAAATGCCACCCATTCCCACATTAAGTCTAATTTGGAGACAATAATGGAAAATTTTATTGTCATGCACGTGAAGAAAATTGACTTCTTCTAGTCATCCATTCAACAGCTCATGTCTACCATGCAAAACTTGCTTCAAGCCATAAAGCAGTGGAGACACAATTGGCGCAATTGGCACAGCAGGTGTCAGAACTTTCGAAGCCACAAGGACAACTGCTGGTGCAACCTGAGCCTAACACCCGAGGCCACGTGAATGCCATTACATTAAGAAGTGGTAGGTAGACTAAAGGACCTTCCATGCCGATTACCGAGGAGTAGGATATTAGAGTTGTGGTCGATCCTCACGTTCACGCTGAAGTTAAGAAGAAGCATGAGCTAACAACTCCACCAAGGGAGTCACATGTAGAGAAGGAAGTAGAGAAGGGAGGTAGGGATACTACAGAGCCTACAAGAACCTACATCCCTAAGGTACCCTATCTGTCGAGTTTGGCTAAGGCCAAAATAGATGAGAAATATGGGAGATTCTTTGATTTATTGAAGCAGCTTCATATCACCATCCCCTTCCTCAACGCCATCACGGAGATCCCCTCATATGCCAAGTTCTTGACAGACTTGCTCACCAAAAGAGGCAAGAGAGAGAAAGTTATGTTATTTGTGGAGTGTAGTGAAATCCTTTAGAGGAAGATGGTAAAGAAATTGGAGGATCCTGGGAGTTTCTCCATCCCTTGCGCTATTAGAAACGTTACTATTAAGAGAGCCTTATGTGACATTGGAGTATGTGTAAGCTTGATGCAATTGTCGATAAGTGAAAAGATTGGAATGGGAGAGCCAAAGCCCACCAATATGTCCTTACAACTCGTCGACAGATTTATCAAGTACCCCCTAGGCATCATTGGGGATATATCGATGCAAGTTGGGAAAATCCTAGTTCCATGTGACTTTGTGATCATGGACATGCCTGCGGATAACAATACGTCAATAATTCTTGGCTGTCCATTCTTGGCAATAGCAAGGGTTTTGATAGACATGAAAGGAGGGAAGCTATCTCTGAACAACAGTAAGGATACAGTAGAATTTAATCTACAAAAGTTGATGAGAACATTCATCAAGGAAGACCACTGCCACCACGTCGACCTCCTTGCGAAAGTCATAGAAGAGACAACTTTGGAGGACGTATTTCTGATCCAGATGGAAAAGCTTTTACCAAGAGATCCCAAATATAGTATGCAAGTGGAGACTGAAGATTTGGCTAGAGCATTCAAGGAAACTCCACAAGAGGAAATTGATGAAGAGACCTCACAAACACTTCTAATTGATCCTACGGAGCTAAGGCTAGAAGAATTATGTAAGGCGATGCGAGATGCAAAGAAGAAGAAACATGGAGCGAGAGTGACCTCAACGCTCTCAACCCTGTAGCCACCATGATAATCTAAAAGGGAGTCTAGCTTAAGACTATAAGCAAGCGCTTCTTAGGAAGCAACCCAAGTTCTGAACTTTTTTTTATTTTTTATCTTTATTTTTTGTTTTAGTTAGATGGTATAGTGTGATCTAAATAAAACCCACATACCCAAAAATAATCCTAGGTTGATTTCATTAAAGGAGAGCTTGACACGACCGCGTGGGATACCCCATGCGGTTGCGTCAGAGGGAGCAAAGGAGTACCCAATGAAGCTGCCAAGAATCACTCGATGCGACCGAGTGGATGTGTCCCACGTGACTACGTCGAATGGAGGAAAAGACGAGCAAATGTGTTAACAAAAAGGCGATTTGAGCGACCACGTAAAAAAACGACGCATTCATTTAAAACAGGTCAAGTTTAAGGAAATTTAGATACATTTTTCCCACCTGACATGGTCGTTTGAACCTATTGATGCAACCGCGTCAAACCCAAATTTCCAAGGCCAAACTCATTCAATTTTTCGATTCGACGCGGTCGTGTGGACCAAATGACGTGACTGTTTAAAGGGGGTCAAGTTATTGGAAAATATGAAAGAATTTCCAAACTGTCGCATGGTTTCTGACGTGACTGCGTCAACCGAGCTCTTGGACATCAATAATTTCCTAATGATGCGGTTGAGATGGCAACGATGCGGTTGAGATGGAAATGACGCGATCATGCAACTCTATTCATCCATTGACCTTTGAGCTTCAATGCGATGCGTTCAACCCCAGTCGATGCAGCCGTGTCGATTGACTGCGTCGATCATCTTATAAACCCCATAAACCCCAAATGGTCAAGCTAAGCTTTACTTTCTCTGCTATTTCGAATTCTCCTCTCCAATTCTCTCCATCTTCGACTACCGACGACCCTCCAACCTTCTCCTCTATTCCAAAATCACCACCCAGCCCTCCTCCATCTTTGATTTCCCTTGCTCCACCACAAATTCCTCAAAACAGCCGACCCCATAAACCCTAAAAGATCGATTTTTGGGTTTTTTTTTGGGGAATTTTCAGTGACGCGGCAACATCCAAGTTGGGAGACCTTTAATTGGAGCTTAGAGCATCATCATTTAGTGAGGACCACCACCTAATTGGGTAAATTCGCTCCTTTTCTAAAAAAATTCAATATTTGCCCAATTCTAAATTGCTCGCTGTTATTCCCTGATTGCATGTGGATTCCTCATTTTCATATTGGTTGGTCTCCATATACAAAATATTGCATCCACATTCACGGCACCACCATCTCTCTGCAAAATCGCTCAAAGCATACCACACCACCCTCACGACAATCATGCACTACACGTGCATGCACTTCAGCCGATGAGCCATCCACATCTGCTACACCACCACCCATCCCACCCCCTTAAATTGACACCTTAGGGATAAATTTCATGGATGAGCGACAACACAACACATTCACATCTCTATCTCGATGAACCATCATTCCCACAAGTTCCAGAGCGTTCCCGCTCTTAGCTCTTTAGGGCTCATCCAGGGTATCCAGACCCAACTTCACAACATAGGATGGGGTGATTTTCTAGAGTGCAATGCCCACACCCATAAGAGACCCACTCTAGAGTTTCTTAGTTCACTTAGGCACCAGTGTTTAGGGTTTTCGTTTAGATTAATGAATATGGACTATACCATGTCCACTGACTCCCTGAACACTCGTTTTCGATGGCCCGAAATCCCGTTCCAAGATTCCATCAAGCACGATAGCCCCTTCACTGATGATTTTGATCTCGACACTTTATGGAAGTAGATCACTGGCCTCACCCCCTTCCCTATCACCAGAGCGAAGGCCTCTTCCATTATACATCACTGCCTTTGCCTGGCACATCGCATCATCACCAATTCCATTTTCTGTAGGCATGAGACATGCCAGATCTCCCAGAATGAGCTGTTTTTCTTGTGGTCTGTGACCCAGCGCTACACTGTTCATGAGGACAGAAACTCCTCACCTCGCATTCTTATTCATATCGGTTCTTGGTTGGATCATAGGCTATTTCACACCATCAGCAGCTCTGTTTCTAAGATCTAATGTCGATGGTTTATCACTATGATTGCTAAGATCACTCCTTTACTCTCCAGATCCCTGCTACCATACTCCACATTCCTGGCCCTACATCCTTCGACATCTCCATCCTTACGAATATGCACCAGATCAAACCTATTGCGGACGAGAGATTTGTACGTCATCATGGGCCTCTCCACACCCCTTATGCCACATTTCCTAGCCCCGATCGCTTTCGTATTGAGGGAGCCGTGCAGTGGGCATTCCTACCTGACCTAACTTTTGCCCCACCTGCACAGGCGCAGCCCAACCTAGCTCAGGACCCAGTTATTCCTATAGCTGCACAAGGAGGCCCACCACCACCCCTACGTCACTACACATACAGAGACCTCGCCAGCATGGCGAGGGTATTGGCCATTCTGGTCCTCCTCCTCCATATCCTTCTATAGCAGAGCGTCTTACCCTTGTAGAGGAGGTTGTTAGTGATCTTAAGTCCTCCATGGATAACGTCAGGTCCATAATTCTTACCATACAGGTGATGTTTGATGCAGTCTAACATTGGCATTATTCTCATGGCCATTACCCTGAGGCTAGTCCATGTATCCTTTGTATGCCACCACCAACACCACCACAACATAACGGTGGCACCTCCTGATCATCTCACCCATTCTCCCCTCATTTGCATATAGCTCTCATTATCACTTCACTATCACATTCAGGGCATGTTTTTGTCCTAGCTTGTGGGAGATTCGCTACCGCATCTTTCCCCAAACATATTTCCTCATGTTATCACTGCTTATCTCGCATTGAGAATAATGCTCAGCTCCAGCTTAGGGGAGGAGCATTTCATGCCCCACTTTTTATTTTTCCACCTCCATCTTCATCTTTTTACCCATGTGTATATATACATTTCTTTTCTTCTTCCCTTTTCATTTTCTCATGCATCATATCTTATTTTCTTTTAATGCATCCAAAAAAACTTTGCATTTGCCTTATGCATCATGCACCTCCATGCATTCATGTGTATATATAGGTTTTGAGAATTTCTCGAGATCGAGATCTTATATGCGTGGTTATCGAATGTATTTTTCAGATTATATATTTTACAATCAATTTCTTGATATCGATTAGAATATATTATTAGGATATATTTCTAGTCTCGGATCTCATTTAATATGCACATTATACCCATGCTCATAGTCCATAGGATAGTAGTACACAAAACCGACCTAGGGTGAATTTTTCTTAGGAATCGACTTTATGCATGGATCATAGACATATTAGTTGAGAATAATGGTTTATAATCCTTCGAGACGTAGATAACGATGTGTTCACCTAGTACTGAGTAGTGATATTGCTTAACCTACTCAAGAGTTCAATAAAAAATAAAAAACTGTGTATTAATACAGAAAAGAATAAAATATGCTTCGTTCTCACAGCTACGCTAAATAGCTGGATCCCCGTGCCTCAGGAAGCATTGGGGCCTTGCACCAAAAGTTTTAGCTTGTGAGAGTGCATATGAATAAGTATTAAAGTTGGTTTGAGCTAGTAGGTCCGAGGGGTACCTCTTGGACCAATGCCCTAAGGTCATCTGACCAGAAAGTCCTTGACCTGACGCTCCTTACTAACAAATTAGAATTCCAAAAAATGAAAAATAATGAAAATAAAAGCATGAATAAAACTAGCAATTTCACGATTTAAGGAACAGTAACGTGTTGTGAGAGCCACTTCCTTGATAGACTCATAACTATTATCCGATACTGCTCCTTCTCTCGACCATTGCATAATTTTGATTCCTATTCCTTCAACCTAAGGATGGGTTCGAGGAAATATTATAGGACTTAAGCATCATCATGATTGAGTATATTGTTTGATGATTCGTGCTAGAAACAACTTCCTAGGATTATGTTTTAATCGATGGAAAGAAATTGGCGTGTATTTAATTTCCATGAATGTGATGTTGTGAAATTCTCATAATCATGCCATCATTTGTGTGCTTGCTTGCTTGCCTCCAATCTCTACCCTTTCGTGTCTTCCTTGAGGATAAGGAAGAGTTTAGCTAGTGGGATTTTGATGAGTGTTTATTTTGTATATATTTCACTTTTTATTCATATGCATATCACTTTATTTCATCCCCCATTCCACTCCATTTCCCCCATTTTGGTTTCTTTTTACTTTTGGGTCCTTTATATGTATTGCAGGTGTAAATGAATGATTTTGGGACCCTAGAGCGAAGATAAAGGTGATAGAGATAAGCGAGGAGCAACCGGGAGTCAAAACCAAGGGGAAGTGAAGAAAATATGGCACATGCGACCGCATGGATGATCCACGTGGTCGCATCAACCAGGACAGCCCAAAAGAGTAGCAAAGCCTAATGACGCGCTCGTGTAAGGAGACAAAACATGCATGTCAGCATGGAGCTAAAAGAAGAAAATTGACATCGACGCAGTTTTTTTGATGACGACACGATCACGTCGCATCGAGAAGAGGCTAGAGCCAAACGATCGTTCAAACGACCGTTTAGATGAAGATATTGAAGATCTGAAGTTCTTAATGACATGGTCGCGTAGATTTCTACATGGTCACATCGATTGAAGACAGAGCCGCAAAAGTTACGGCATTTATGCGATGCGGCCACATCGAATTTGACGCAATCGCGTCGATAGAGGATTCTGAGAGTTTCTGGGTGCCGTCAAGGGGTATTTTTGGTAACTTTTGGTTATTTTTGTGGGGTATAAATAATTTTCTTCTTCCTCTAAAAGGGAGGACACCTTTTGGTACTTTTTTAGAGTTTTTAGAGAGAATTCAGGTGTATTCATCTCTGATTATTCCATACAGTAGTTGTAATTCTTATTGTTCTATTTGATTTTGACTTTAGGTTTGCAATAGAATAAGTCTTTTTTATTCTCTTCCTTTGTGGATTGTTCAATTGCAAATCTATGTTCCATCTACATGTCTATGATGATTCAATTGATGATTTTGGTTGTATTTCTTTTCATGATCGTGAGTAGTCGCCCATCTAGGGCCATAGGTTGAACCACATAGGATTTTGCCATAGATTGATAGGAATTAATTGGTCGTTGTATAATTGGAGATTAGGGATATGCTAGGATGATTATTATTGATGCATTTTAATATCCCCCTTGTGGATAAATAGATTAGTCGAGGGCAGGAGCTTGAGCTAATCTAAGGTTTTCAATCCCTGCATCAATTCATACTATCCATGTAATAGACGGGAGTCGAGCATGGATTATTTCCTTACTATGCATAGACCCAAATCCTATCCACGGGAGTGGCGTGGAGGAAGGTTGGGGATATTTGGCAGGCATAATGCACCTATGGCATGTCGATACACCAGTGGGAGTTGGCTTAGACATGGGATAGGTAGAATCATGGCATCATGAAAGTAGGGGTATGGATAGCATAAGGGAATATCCTATCATTGCATCATGGAAGTAGGGGGTAGGAGAATGTACTTAGGTTAGACAACCTCTCCCAATCCCATGAATTCAATCACCAGTCGATCCAATTCAATCCTAGTTTTATTCCAATGGTGGTGATACCTCAGCCCTACAGCTTTTCCACATTGATATCTTCTCTTAGCATCCATTACTTAGCCATATATCGAGAATGTAGCTAATAAAATTTGAAGGAAACAAGTACTCAACAACTGCATCCTAATGGACGACCTATATAGTGCTACAACTATGTCGTGTGCTTGCAGTATAAATTTTGAGATAGAACAGGGTTCCAGAGCTAGTGTTAATGATCATGTTGGTGTAGAAAGGTTTATGAGCCTTAGATAACACCTACATGAACTAGAGGTAGAAAATGGCTTCCTAAGGCCTTGAAAATCAAAAATCTCGTCGATGCCATAATTCTCCAATTCTTTCAGCTTAACCCACCTCTCTTACAGGATGGTCCTATTAGCATTATTGTTGAATTTGGAGATAAGATCAGCTTTGTTTAGATAGGAAATGATAATTTCCCTTTCAGAGAGTCCTTAAGTTGGTTGAGATGAAGAGGGTCCAGATCTCTTCTTCTTAGAAATGACTCCCTTATGCATGATTCCAAATGAGATGAAAAATAATGCGAGAAAAGTAGAGGTTTTTAAGGAAATAAGAGTTTACCTAAGAGAGGATGATGACTTCGGCAAAAGATATTCCAAGAATTCATTGAGTCACTTGAGCAAGATGAAGAACTTTAAGGAATTTTGGAGATGGAGGCAAGAGAGTAAAAAATGGGGGCAATGGTGAAATACTATGGTTTTGCCTGTTAAAAGCAAATCCTATCAATAAGAATAAGATGGAGGGTCTAGATTTACTTCCCATAATGGGTTTGAATGAAAGAAGGAGGTAAAAACAAAATAAGAATGAGAAAAACCACAAACCATAACCTAAATAGTCAGTTGAAAAGTTCAGCTGACAGCCGATAGTCGATTATCCAATTACGATAGTCGGCTACTTCTGTGCATAACTAGTGGCATGGGTACTAAAAATCTTAGACATTCGACTATTTTATTCTGGTATTTGGCTATCTGCTTATATTAAATGATTTTCTTGCTCAAAACACATCCAAATTACTTCAAACAGATTTCTAAATAATCTTAGTCGTTCAAACATTGTTCTAGAACTTCAATCTGCATTTAGATCAAGTAATAAATAATTTATGAAATTTTCTAAATAAAATCTTACGCATTTTTAAGCATTGCTTCTCTTCGAAACAAATGAGTGATGAGTTCCCAAGAAAAGTCTGTTTGCTAATCTCTGTTTGTGAGTACATGAAAATAAATCAGAAAGTTTGGTACCCTTTTTTAGGGTCCGGGGATTAGACATGATATATATGAATATCGTCTTAGTGGAAGCCAAACCCAATATGGCTTAGTACTCCCATCATGTACATATGTATATCCTCTGTTGAAATGTACATTAACCATAAAATCATTCACATACATGTCCTTCATTTTGTTCGTGTCATTTTTGGGAATACATACTTTGAACAACATATTTTTCAAATTATCATTCCTAACATGCTTGTCTACATGCTTAGGGTAAGATTGATTGAATCCTAGGCCGGTTCAACTCCCCGAAGGTTTTTGCCTATCAATAAGCTTTCCTTTTCCATTATTGAATTTATCCATGACTTTGTAAAAATCATCATATTTTCCTTTCGTGGTGGTCACTATTTTATCTAAGTCATCTATTTTAACTCTTAATCCATTGACCTCATACAAAATTGTTTTATTTTTTGTCATCAATTTTTCATTTTCATTCTCAATTTCTTCCTTTTTCTTGGTGCATGGCCTAAAAATTATGTCCAATTTATGATATTCTCTAATTAACTTTTCAGTATTTTGCATGGCTCCGCATGCACCTTTAACATCGAAATAATTCTCATTATCGCCATCACTACTTAATATGTCGTCTTCACTATATTGGTGCAGAGAAATATAAGATGTCGGAGCTCTTACCTTTGAGAAAGTCAAGGCCTTGAAGCACATATACGCTCGTTCTTTCCTTTCTTCTTCGTCAGACGATGTCGATGGATAGTCGTAGCTCGAGACATCACTTTGATCGGAGGCTCCAAACGCTTTCTTTTTTGGCTTCCGAACTTTTTATCCTTGTAGTTTCTTCTTCTTTCTTTCTTTTTCTCCTTGCCTGTTCCTTGGTCACGGTTCTTTTCCAAGGGGCAGTCTCTCCGAACATGTTCTGTTTTGTTACATCCAAAATAGATAATTTCATTAGTAAACTTGGATTTTCTTCCAGCATACTTGTTGGGTTTTGATGGACCCTTGGGCATAAAATCTACGTCTGTCCTACGTTGGATGGAAGATAGAAGAATAAAAGGCAGCGGAATAAAATATATTAAACTATATAATGTCATCCCCAAGAGTTTCATGAACCATAGCCAGGAAAATCTACTGTCTTTGGGGTGAGTCTGACTAACCCCAAAGAAAAATCTAAACTACTGCAACATAAGTAAAAGAAAACATACCCGAAACTTCGTTTTTGCATAATATGAAGCGTCATTTTCAGCAACCTTTCTTTTACCTCCGAGCTGGTACCCTGCATTGGGGTTGAGCTGCTTCTCCAGAGCCGAATCGCGTCCTAAGGCAAGCCAACACCGTGCCTCCGAGTTAACCACTTGTCGAAGAAAGCTTCACTTGAGCAGCACCCGCGTCAAAGACTTTGGATCCGATCCAAACCTCCTCCTCGTCTTGCTAGGACTAGAACAGATGAACATAAGAATTTTAGGAGGAGGCTGTTGATGCTTGAGTACGGGTTCTCGGGTTATGAGCTGACCTGAAGTAATTGTTCTTACTGTACCAAGTCCCAATAATATAGGGATCTTATGATGGGTTGGGCATTGTCGAGAGGTATGCTGTAAAACATGTTCGAGAGGGATCTTGTGACGGGCCTAGGGTGCGAGTGACGATGGGCCTTAACAGCACTGTAATGATATCAGAGCGATACCCTATAGTGGTATCAAAGCCAGTATACCTTGATCTATGTTTTTGCAATTATAAAGTGCATATAGATGCAACATGTTTCTCTGTGAGTTGGAAGTTGATTATTAAGCTATTAAAATATTGCTTGTTCCATGTGATGTTTTTATTTTCAAAAAAATTGTTTTTTTAAAATTACATCTAATTTTAAAATCATGTGATAATTTTAAAAATTAGATCTTTATAATTATATGATGATTATAAATTTTTATATAACTTAAATTTTATGAGATAATTTTTAAGTTGATTGCTATGCTAAAAAATTTTACGAGATAAATTATTTAGTTGCTCTGTTATCATACTAAAATCTTATGAGAAAAAATGTTTAGTTGATAATTTTAATGGTTATATTATTTCTTGTTCATTATGTGATAATACAAGAAACCCATTTAAGTTAGCCATTAAAAGTTGTCTAAAACTTATGAGATAATTTTTAGATAGATGTGCTATTATTCAAAATTGTTGCAACTATTAAATTCATAATACTTGATTAGGGTAGACAACTATAATTTAAGTTGTTGCAACTTGAATTTTTTAAATACCTAATACGTAATTAGGATAGCATCCTAATATTCCTTATAGTTGATAAGGACATTAAATAAAGTTATTAACCAATCCTAATAATTTTAAAGTTTAGGATTCAACTAGTTGATAGGATTAACTAGTTTTAGTAAAGCAATATTAAATCGATGTTACACATATAAATAATTTGTATCCTTAAAGGATCATGAACTGGTCTAGCGTTTTTTATGACTAGTGTTGTGGATCACCCTAGCTCGACTGGGGATAGTGATCCTGGACTAGCCAAATCCCTGGCCGTGTTTTGCTGGACCACAATGATGCGAATTATTATTATGTGAAACCATCGATCACATCTAGTCTAATACATTTAAAATCTTCTTCAAGATTAGATGTAGCCCTCATTGATTTTGGAATTTTGAAACCAGGGATTCCATGTTATAATTGTTGAGTCAACTCAAGCTGTAACATGGACATCTCTTTGGAACCATTTCCATTCAACATATGATGAGGTTAGAATTTACATAAACCGTTGTGTCGTGAACATAACCGAGTGCTGGTGTAAGTTAGGATTGGACAAGAAAGCAAGGGTCTGACTAGACTAGTCTTTATGATTTATTGAGCGAACTCACGATCATAAGTGACTAGGGGTAAAAACTGATATGGGAATCACATTCAATGTGATTGATGAAGAGTCATCTACCGAATATAGAGTCAAGCAACTTGTTGAGCCAACTCAAGGTTGTGCAACTTAAGGTGGTCGCATCCCCTTCCTACTAAATATTATTATTCAATCATTTATATGGTTGAAGATCATCGCGAAAATTATGGTAGGATATAGTTGAATAAAACCAATTTAACTATATTTAAAAACTATGAACAAATGCTAAACTAGGGTAGTTTTACTAAATGGAATCCAAGTTATAATATCTTAAATAGAATAAGTTAACTGGTCAAAATGATTGTTTAAGGAATATCAACTCAAAATTCTATTTGATAGCCTAAACCATGTTCTTAATGACATTAACGTGTCATTCATACACTGGCTTAAGGAAAATGATTTCCTTGAGTTCTAAGTCCAACAAAATAAAAGCACGCTACTTGTCACTTGCCTCTATGAGGGGCGACTTCAACATATTGATGTTTAACGCATGTTTCTCCATGCAACTTGTTGACTCAACTCAAGGTTGTATGGAAAACAGCTTTGATCCGAAAGGTTCGAAACTTCGGTTATACTGGTTGGCTCGAAGATGAGTGTATGAGCGGTGCAAGACCATATAGCCAAATTAGATCTTGAGTCAAGCAACTTGTTGGTCAACTCAAGGTTGTGAAGCTCAAGTGTTTGGATACATGAGGTGCTTGCACAACTAATATTTGTGTTGGAAAAAGTATTGTCTAAAGGTGATTTAGAAAGGAGAATGCATTGAGGAAAGTCGGTTGAGAAAGAAAGTTTCGTCTATCATAAGAAAAAGTAAAAGTAGGAGGAACTGAAAATGGGACATATTTTGATGCATTGGCTTCAGAATAATATTGTATTAGGTGTTAATACATGAATGCGCAAGTTACAGATAACTTATCTATGGCAAAATTGACTAGGTCGTATCGAAGAGAATAGACTAGACAAGTCACATAAAGAGAGGGCTCTGACCTCTCGTATTATGAGTCGAAAGACACTTATGAGTCTTATCTCAAATGTATGATGGCCAAACTCCTTATGGAAGACAGTGGGAGAATGAGTTGGAGAATTCATGGACTTGTACATATGGATGTATCTAGACCCAAGTTTAAATTAGCCAAGATATGGTATTCTTATTTTATTACGATATGTGTTCTTGATGAAACCCAAGTTTGATAAAATAGAGTACACAATGACAAACGTATTTGAACTACTATGATCAGATTAAAGAGACAAATACTTAGCTGTATAATTCTTGCGTAAATTAACAGAAATGAGATTTTCTCTCAGGTCAAATCTCTTATCACATTTGTGTGTTGGAGAGCATGAATCGCACTCTGTTAGACATTATGCGATACATGGAAAGTGACTCTGAGTTACAATCTTCTCTCTGAGTTAAGTCCCAGATAATATTGCATATGTTCTTGATAAGGTTCTGTCAAGACCTTATAAATATGATATTTCTCAAATTAATCATTAGGAAGTCACAGGATTACTCGAGCCGCGTGGGACGAAAAAGTCGAGTAAGACATCATAGCTGATGATGGCCTAGACAACTTTCAAGATGCCATTTGGAGTAGTGACTCTAAGAAATGCTTGATGCAATCCGAAAATGGTCCTTGCATGTAAATAAGGTATGGACATTAGTAGCGTGCCCAAGGGAAGTGTTTCCTTTGGCTGTTAGTGAATCTTCAAGATAGAATATTGGTGCAGATGGAAAATAGTGAATTACAAGTTATGCTCGTTGAGAATAGTTATCATCAGAACTCCTTTAAATGGATTGTGATGAAACTTTCTATCCAACAGTTGTGTACAGATCTATTCGAATCTGACTCGATGTTAATGCTCATGATGACCATGAAAACTGGAGTATACATGTATAGTCTGTTTTCTAAATATGATTTAGAAGAACAAACTTATATGAATCATCTAGAGAGTTTTCAATGTCAGTGAGAGTGAAAAAAGGCATGTGAGGCATCAAGGAGCTCGAACATATGTTTTGACGAAGTGGTCAAAGAGTTTGACACTTCATCGGAAATGATTATGAACCATACATATGACCATTGAGTATTCTTGTAAGGTAAGTTATGATATTGTTTTAAGTCTAAAGTGAGAACGATGAGCTAGATGAGATCCATGCAACGCTAATGTTACTGATTCCAAAAGACTAAGGAAATTATTTGGATGAGATTCAATTGTGTGGTCTGGAATGAACATAGGAACTCATTAAGTCTATTCTAAAGACGGTTTAGGAGATTCACTCAAGAAGGCTCTACCACATAAATTCTAGAGAAACTTATGTGTAAATATGGTATGAGATACCGAGAGTAATGGGCCTAAGTGCTAGTGGACGATGTTGGGGATGTGTATGCCCTCAAGGCAATTTATCTCTTAGTATGTGCACAAACATCTTATTCAAAATAACAGTAAGCTGTTTGGTAAGAATTTACCTATGTTAATAATAATGTAGTCTACATTAGAACGTTGGTAAATTCCTGAGAATTGATTCGAGGTCAAAGAAGTATCGAGATGAGGATCTCGATCATGGAGAATTGCTTCACCATTTGTAGCAAAGTCTAAAAATGTTCGTGGTCGTAAATGTTTCGAGAAAAGGAAATCGATATATCGGATAGACCATTGTGTCATTTCCTTCACCATGGAGTGGTGACGATGATCCCATGGTCGTTCGACTTGGCAAATTCGGAGATGAGACACAGATGCTATAGGAGAATGAGTTCACTGAACGACCCAATGAGAGTTATCACTTGGTTAACATAACTAATCTGTCAGTGATAACTCTCAGTGATGATAGACAAGTTGATCCTTAGAATTGATGTCATTGTACGAACCTGTACGTGAACGGTGTCACTTAGATGTCTGACTTAGCTTGGAGGCAAGGCATGTTGAAAGGTCTTTGGTTGGGTGACACTTGAAGCGTGCGAGGAGAGTAATGACCAAGAGAGGATTCGTCTCTTCCGTTTATAGGGAGTCGTGTCGCACGAGTTAGTTCGGTCTTTAGTGAAAACTTTGGCAAAAGTATGTTGGGAGAATTCCAACATTGATAGACTAAAGATCAATGGAGACTAACCAAGTTCAAGCTAGTAAGGTTGACAATTGACCATACCATAGGCTAGACTAAGCGACATAGTTTTGACGAATATTGGTAACAAAGCCTAGGTCTAATTTTATCTAATTTCTGCAAATGACATGAAAGCATGAGATGTTTATTAGAAACAAGATTATTTAGATTTAATAATTATTAGATAATTGTTAACTATGGTGCAACTTAATTTTATGAGATAAAATTTTATTTGCTTGTTTTTATACTTAAAGTCTATGAGATAAATCTTTTAAGTTGCATGCTAAAATTTAAGAGATAAATTTTAGTTGTTCTTGTTCATGCTACTAATTATGAGATAATTATTAAAAAAATTTGTAACTTAATTTTATAAGAAAATTTTAAGTTGCAAGTGTTCATGTTAAAATTTTGTGATAAAACTTTTAGTATTTTTAATGGTTATTTTATTCTTGCTAATTATGTGATAAGACAAGAAAAACTTTTAGGATAGCCATTAAAAGCTTTCTAAAACTTATGATATAATTTTTAGATGGACATGCTATGATTTAAAAATTATTGCAACTATTAAATTCCTAATACTTGATTAGGGTAGCTCTCTCCAATAATTATTATTTTAAATGTTCTAAAAATAATTGAAAAGGCTATGATTTAAATTGTTGCAACTTGAATTTTTAAATACATAATACATGATTAGGACAACACCCTAAATAATAATTCCTTATAGTTGATAAGGACGTTAATAAAATTTATTAACTAATCCTAATAATTTTGAATTTTAGGATTCAACTAGTTGATAGGATTACCTAGTTTAATGAAGCCATATTAAATCGATGTTATACATACAAATAATCATCATCCTTAAAGGGTCATGAACTGGTGTCTAGCATTTTTGTGACTAGTGTTGTGGATCATCCTAGCTCGATTGGGGATAGTGATCCTGGCCTAGCCAAAGCCCCTGGTCATGTTTCGCTGGACTAAAAGCGAATTATTATTTTGTAAAACCATCGATCACAACTAGTCAAATACGTTTAAAATCTTCTTCAAGATTTGCTGTAGCCATCTTTGCTTTTGAAATTTGGATACCAGGGATTCTTGTTATAGTTGTTGAGTCAGCTCAAGCTATAACATGGCTATCTTTTAGGGACCAATTCCATTAAACATGTGATGTAGTTCGACTTAACCTAAACCGTCGCGTCGTGAACATAACCGAGAGCCGGTGTAAGTTAGGATTGGACAAGGAAGCAAGGGTCTGACTAGACTAGTCTTTATGATTTGTTGAGTCAACTCAAGGTCATAAGCGACTAGGGGTAAAAACCGAAAAGTGAATCACATACGATGTGATTGATGATGAGTCATCTATCGATCACAGAGTTAAGCAACTGGTTGAGCCAACTCAAGATTGTGAGACTAATGGTGGTTAGGTCCCTTTTCCACTAAATATTATTATTTGTTCATCTGTATAGCTTAAGATGATCGCTAAAATAGTGGGAGGATATAATTGGATAAAAACCAATTTAACTATATTTAAAAATCATGAACGTATGCTAAACTAAGGTAGTACTATGTTTATCAGATGGAATCCTAATCATAATATCCTAAATGAATAAGTTAACTGGGCAAAATGATTGGTTAAGGAATATCAACTCAAAATCCAATTTGATAGTCTAAACTATTTTCTCCCCGACCTTAAAGTGTCCTTCATACACTGGTTTAAGGACAATGATTTTCTTGAGCTCTAAGTCCAACAAAACGAAAGCACGCTACTTGTCACTCGCCTATATGAGCTGTGTGTTCCAGAGAACAGCTTGAACATACTAATGTGTAAAGCATGTTTCTCCAGATGACTTGTTGAGTCAACTCAAGGTTGTATGAAAAACGGTTTACATCCGCAAAGTTCAAAACTTCGATCAAACTGTCTGACTTGAAGAAGAGTGCATGAGTGGTGCAAGACAATGTATCCAAATCAGATCTTGAGTCAAGCAACTTGATAAGTCAACTAAAGGTTATGAAGCTCAAGTGTTTGGATGCATGATGTGCTTGCATAGCTAATATTTGTGTTGGGACGTGTATTGTCTAAATATGATTTAGACAAGAAGAAGGCATTCAGGAAAGTCGGTTGAGAAAGAAAGTTTTGTCTATCATAAGAAAAGGCATAAGTAGGAGGAACTGACAATGGGACATATTTGATGCCTCAGTTTCAGAATAATATTATATTAAGAGTTAATACATAAATGCGCAAGTTAAAAAAAACTTATCTATGGCAAAATAGACTAGGTCGTACCGAAGATAACAGACTAGACAAGTCACAGAAAGAGAATGCTCTTGACTTCTCGTATTATGAGTCGAAAGACAATTGTGGGTTTTGTCTCAAAGGTATGATGGCCAAAACCCCTTCTATAAGACAGTGGGAGAACAAGTTGGAGAAGTCGTGCTCTCGTACATTGGATGTATCCGGACCCAAGTCTAAATTAGACTAGATATGCCTTTCTTATTTTATTACGATGCATGTTCTTGATGAAACACAAGTCGGATGAAATAGAGAACGTAACGGGTGAAGTATTTGAATAGATTCGATTGGATCGAAGAGGCAAATACTTAGCAGTGTAAATCTTGCGTAATTAACAGAAAATGAGATTTACTCTAAGGACAAATCTCTTAACACATCATGTGTTGGAAAGCATGAATCGCACTATGTTAGACATGGTGCGATACAGGGTAAGTGACTTTGAGGTACAATCCTCCTTCTGGGATAAGCCCAAGGTAATAATGACTATGTTCTTGATAAGGTTCTGTGAGGACCTTATCAACATGAAATTCATTAAATTCAATTGTTAGGAAGTCACAGGATTACTCGAGTCTTATGAGACAAAGGAGTCGAGTAAAACATCATAGTTGATGATGGCATAGACAACTTCCAAGATGCCATTCAAAATATAGACTCTAAGAAATTGATTGATGCAATCCGAAGAAGGTCCTTGCACGTAAATAAGGTATGGACCTTAGAAGACGTACCCAAAGGAAGTGTTCCTTTCGGCTGCAAGTGAATCTTCAAGACAGAAGACTAGTGCAGATGGAAAATCATGAAGTACAAGTTATGCTTGTTGAGAATAGTTATCATCAAAACTCCTATAAAGGGATTGTGATGAAACGTTCTCAGCAATAGCTATATACAAATCTATTCGGATCAAACTCGATGTCAATGCTTATGATAACCATGAAAACCGGAGTATTCACGTAAAGTCTGTTTTCTAAATGTGATTTAGAAGAACGAACTTATATGAGTGAACCAGAGAGTTTTCAAGGTCAATGGGATCGAATTAAAGGCATGCGAGGCATTAGTGAGCCGGAACATATGTTTTGACAAAGTGGTCAAAGAGTTTGACACTTTATCAGAAATTATTATGAACCGTGCAGATGACCAGTAACTATTATGGATGATTATATCTAGCCTCAGGTGAGGACAATGAGATGGAAGAGATCCATGCAAGACAAGTGTTATAGATTCTAAGAAAACTAAGGAACGATTTGGATTAAATCCAAAGTCGTGCTCTAACCCCTAAAGTCTATACTAAAGACAGTTTAGCAGATTCACTCACGAACCACATAAAGTCTAGAGAGTTTTGTGTGTAAATGCAGTATGAGATGCCAGGATAAATGGGTATGCATGCAAGTGAGAGACGTTTGCTCGCGAGGCAATTTATCTCTGTGTCTGTGTACAAACATCTTGTTCAAAATAATAGTAAGCTATTTGATAAGAATTTACCTAAGTTAATGATAATGTAGTCTACATTAGAACTTAGGTAAAGTCCTGAGACTTGATGCGAGGTCAAACAAATATCGAGATAAGGATCTCGATCATGGAGAATTGCTTGACTGTTTTGTAGCATAAGTCTATAATCATTCGTGGTTGTATATGTTTCGAGAAAAGGATATCGATACACCGGATAGACCATTGTGTCTTTGTCTTCACCATGGAGTGGTGACGATGATCGCATGGTCATTCGACTTGGTAAAGTCGGAGACAAGACACAGGTACTACTAGTACACGTGTACAGACCCTATTGGTGAATCCGCACGCCCAACCCGTATGACGTCTGCAGCCCGATACCTGTTACTCAGAGCGGGGTGTTGCTGAGTCAGACGAACGAGTCATTCGACCGTTAGGCAGGCACCAATATTCGGGGTGATGTTAATGGGGCCGAGTAAATGGGCATCCGTTACCTTGAATCCCAGAGAAGATCATGCCCGAATCAATGAGACACGGTTACTTGCAATCGGGAGTAATCGACTATCAATGGACAAAATAACAAAGGTAAGGGGGTCCCAATTCCAAGGTACGGGGTCTAAGACATAGAACTCTACTTTCTCAGCCGATACTTCATATACATTCGTTCTTGTGCCGCCATTCTTGAGACGAACCTCTGTAGGTCGATCTTAGCTGCACCAAGCTCCTTCTTTTCCTTAAGTTCCCACACTAACTTAAGTATCTGAGAGGATTTGGGTTGAAACTCATATCCGACCCCCCCTAACGACTCCCTGTGGTGTAGATCGACAGTCATCATCCAGCATCGAGGGTCGTCATCGTGCTTTCCAACCTCGAACGATCGACGCATCTGCTGCCCAAAGGTTTATCGAGCATAGCATCCTCATCAACTACCATCACTAGACCCAGGTTCTTCCAACTAGGGTCCCACTCCACCTACTGACGAGGCTCCGACTCAGCGTCTCAAGTCTACGTCAGCTTGACAACTGTCTCGGTCAATTTTGGCCTTAACAGTTTGGCGTCGTTTGTGTTGGATATGGAAGATGTTAGTACACCCTTGTAGGGGATGTATGAGGGAATACGGACCTCGAACGTCGCGTACACGAAGTCGTGTGCAAAGGGAATATGTTCCCTTGCGGAGAGGATCTCTAGATTGATGGGAAAGTCGCTTTATATGTGCATAAGTGCATGCGACATATGGCTAATAAAGGGGTAATATCTTAAGCTTATATTGTACCATGCATATGGTACAACTTAAGCTTATAATATGCCATGTACGATGGTACACCTTAGTTAAATTGTTCCAAAGGAACAATTACTCCTAAAATAACTACCTTGGGGGCTATAAATAAGACCCAAGGGATAGCCATTTCCTAACACTTTTTGCATGGCATTTCTTGCATGCATTTCATTCTAGCGAAGCTCTGCCGAAATACTTCCTCTCCCTCTATCCAAGTTCTTAATCTAAAGTAGAGATTTAGATTGTGGATTTAGTAGCCTTACTCCGTTCGTGAGAAGACTCGATCCGTCGTGGCGAATCCGAAGGCAAAGTTCCGAGACTACCGTGCCGCATACGCAAGCGTAAGTCTCAACTTTATTTATCGATCCTAACTCTGTTTTGGCAGGATCCTACATTGGTATCGAAGCCATAAGGGTTCGCCCCGGTCAAACCGCCGCCCCGTCGAAACTATGAACGAGTCGTTGTCTTTTTCACGAATGGGTCTCCTACCATTACGGATATGGTAGGAACGCTTCGTGATGGAGAGAACACAGCGGTTGTTCTTTTCACGTTAGGGTCTCCTATCATTACGGATATGGTAAGAACTCTCCGTGACGGGAAAAACCGACCGTTCACGTAGTATGTTATTCATTTTTGGCACACGGCCATTAGGAAATAACTAATTTCTCGACGAACGGGTGCTTCATCGACGAACGGGTGCTTCATCGAGGAAGAAGGTGGTAGTTATTTCCATCGGGAAAGATGAAATTTGGTGCATGTGCACCATGGCCAAATGGGCTATGAAGGCCATGCACCCCCCCTCCCCAAGCGGAGGGGGTTGGCTACGGCCAAAAACCACCGGCGACCACCCCATCAAGGGGGAGGAGTGTGTGCGGCAACCCCATTCAAAGGGGGTGGCCGGCCATGGCCAAAGGGGCCATGGCCGGCCAATGCCAAATGGCCTTGGCCATGACCGGCCATGGCCAAGCCATGGCCAGCCATGGCCAGGCCGGCAATGGCCGGCCTCGGCCAAGGCCTGCTGGCCTGGCCGGCCTGGCCGGCCCTGGCAGTGGCCAGGGCCGGCGCCCTGGCCTCGGCCAGGGCCTGGCCGGCCCTGGCCGGCCTCGGCCAGGGCAGAGGCCCTGGCCGGCCATTGGCCAAGCCTCGGCCAGGGCAGAGGCCCTGGCCGGGAGAAGTTGCAGACCAAAATTGGTCGACCAATTTGGTCGTTTTGGTCGACCAATCCGACAGAAGGTCTTGGTCGATCACAAGCTTGCCGAATGACCCATACGGGTTGACAAAAGGCCTTGGTCAAGCTCGAATGTGCCGATTAGCCCATACGGGGCTAACCAAAGTGCCGACTAGCCCATACGGGGTGTCTAAAGGCTCTACTCCTTGAAGATTAGCCTAAGTGCTCTACTTCATGCGAGATTAGCCGTAGTGCTCTACTCCTTGAAGATTAGCCGTAATGCTCTACTTCATGCGAGATTAGCCATGTCATTGTGCTCTACTCTACGGAGATTAGCCAATGTACTTATGACATTGTGCTCTACTCTACGGAGATTAGCCAATGTATTTCAAATTTTTTGAAAAAGATGTTTTCAAATAGGATATGTCCCGTCCTTAAATCAGGATAGCGCAATTTAGAATTCCAAGTCCTACCACGATCCGGCCATGGTTATCTAACCCATGGGTGTGTAGAACAGGTCTCGTGGCTTGGCAATTGTTGCGCTAAAATTCTTTGCGCAAACTCTCACCTATTCCATTTTGAAAGATATGTTTTTCAAAAGTGATTTTCCGCTGCGAAGTACTATAAGAGTACGATTGTTTGATAAGTGATGGGGGAATATTGAAGGTTGTTCTAGATGGTGATTGGAATCATAGAGACCTTTTCGATTCTAGAACAACATCTTCAATATTTTTCGAAAGTAACTTATCAAATATAATATAATTCCAAGTGGGATTTGAATTTTTAGAACTATCCAAATGGGATATTCTATTATCATTTCAAGTGGGAGTTATATTTTAAGAATTTTTATGCAATGTTTTGATCAAACCTTCGGTTTTGTGTCTTTTGCAGCATTTTAAAAGTAAAATGTCTTCCGCTTCAAACAATATCGTCGCTGAGTTAAACAAAGGTGAAAAACTCAACGGCGATAATTACAAACTTTGGTCCATCAAGATACAATACGTTCTAGAGGAGCAAGAAGTGCTCGAAACTCTAAAGAACGTTATGATTGAACCAGAGTTGGGCACTACGGCCCAACACCGACGAGACAAGGAAGCTTTTGATGCTTGGTCTCGGAAGAACAAGATAGCGCGCATTACATTATTAAGCAGTATGGCTGATGACATAATGCGCATCTTCCGAGAACATGACCTAGCCATGTACATATGGTCCAAGCTAGAGGAGAAGTTCGGTGGCACATCGGTGTCCAAACTTCGCTCCTTAACTATAAGGTTCGATTCATATAAGAAACGTCCAGATCATTCCATGGGGAAACATCTGCGACATATGGCGAACCTTATCTCAGAGTTAAAGGATGCAGGTCATGTGCTCACAGATGAGCAACAAATCCAAGCAGTCATACGTTCCCTACCAAATGGGTGGGATCAGATAGAGATGCATCTCACTCATAATGAGAGCATCAAGACCTTCAACGATGTTTCCAAGCACCTCGAATTAGAGGAAGAGCGGCTTGCGGCTGCCAAGCCAAGTGCAGAAGTGCACATGGTTGCTAGTTCCTCACACGGGGGAAAGAAATGTAAAGATCGTTCGAAGTCTTCTAATGAACGTAATAAGCAACCTGAGTCTACCAAGGAACCCAAACATAAGGGTGGGCACAACAAATGGCACAAGAAGAAAGACTTGAAAAGGATCAAGTGCTTCAAGTGCAACAAGCTCGGTCACTATGCTCGTTCGTGTACGAGTGGAAGTGACGAGGTGCCACCAACCACATAACAAGGGACAGACGGTCCTTCGTGGAGTATCACCGGATACCCCAAGGAATGAAATGGATCAATGTAGGAAACAACACACGTGTTGAAGTGAAAGGCGTTGGGACTCGCAAGCTAGTCTTGGACAACGGCCACACTCTCCTACTTCATGAAGTTCTCTTCATTCCATATATTCAAAGGAATATTAAAACTGTGGTCAATTTAATGGGTCTTGGTTATAGTTGGTTCCTTCATAATTGTAATATGGACCTATTTTTGTAATAATTCCTTTATTGGTACTGGGTTTGTATTTCAAAGGATTTATTGTAATAAGTACAATGTATAAATCCGCATGTAATGAAAATTTCCTTGTGACAAATTCTTTGACTAATGAGTCTAATATAATTTGTTGGCACACAAGGCTTGGTCATATTGGACCAACGCGTATGGATAGACTTGCCAAACGTGGCCTTCTATCCAATGTTTCAAAGGTTGAAATGTCGACCTGCGAACATTGCCTTGTGAGGAAATCTTGTCGCAAGCCATTTGGAACCGGCACAATGGCCGAGGTTCCATTACAGCTTATCCATTCGGACATATGTGGTCCGATGAATGTCAAGACAAGACGCGGGAAGTCCTATTTCATCACTTTTATTAATGATTTCACCCGATTCAGTCATATCTATTTGATATCCCACAAAAGTGAAAGCACTAAACCTGCTTTAAAAACTATATGAGTTAAGTGGAGAATCAATTAGATCGCAAGATTACGGTCGTGCAAACCGATAGGGGCGGTGAATATCAATCAACAAGTTTAAAGGAACTTTGTGATGAAAAAGGCATAGTACATCAGGTAACTATGCCTTATACTCCTCAACAAATTGGTGTTGCAGAAAGGAGGAATAGGACTTTAATGGAAATGGTCCGTTCAATGATGGCGCAAGCTAACTTGCCAATCACCTTTTGGGGTGATGCATTATTGACGGCCGCTTTCATTTTGAACAGCGTACCCTCGAAATCAGTTAGCTCCAGTCCTTATGAGTTGTGGAACCAAAGGTCTCCTGACTTAAACATTTTGAAACCTTGGGGTTGTGCAAACTACGCACATATTTCCTCCCATAAGTATGTCAAACTTAAGCCAAGGGAAAGGAAATGTATCTTTATACGATACGCAGAAAACTCCAAAGGTTATGTTTTATGTTAGTTAGGAAGACAATGGTGGGCTAATCGAGTTTGAATCGAGGGATGTCACTTTCTTGGAAAACACGTTTCCAAGACAGGGCGAGATAAGTCAGGACTTATCTCTGTTTGAGATTTATGATCAAAAAGGATTACCTCATTCGAGTGGGAGAATTCTTGGGTGAAGACGAAAATATGTTTCAACCTTCACCAATGGATTATACGAATGACGATTATCCTATTCCAAACGGGAATAATGATCCAAGTGGGAGCAATTCTAACAACATTCCAAGTGGGAGTGATATTAGAATTGATCTAAACTCAAGTCAACAAGGACTTGAAGAATCTCAAATACGACGTAGTAGTCGTACAAGGTTGGCTCCTCTAAGATTTGAGGATGAATTTCCGCAAACCTTTATGACTTTATTACAAGAAGATGACGAGCCTGCTACTTTCAAACAGGCCTTATCTTGCCCTGCTAAAGACAAATGGATGGAAGCGATGCAAGAGGAGTTAGAATCCATGAAAGTTAACCAAGTCTGGGACTTAGTTGACTTACCCAGAGGACATAGAGCAATTGGGAACAAATGGGTTCTCAAGATCAAGCATAAGGCTGATGGCTCTATAGATAGATATAAAGCTCGCCTTGTCGCGAAAGGTTTTATGCAACAGGAAGGGATAGACTACGAAGAGACCTTCTCACCTGTTATGCGTTTTACCTAGATTCGCCTGATTCTGGCAATGGTAGCTTGCTTATACCTCGAATTACATCAGATGGATGTAAAGACTGCCTTTCTCAAATGGAGAAATTGGACGAGGAGATCTATATGGAACAACCAACAGGGTTTGTAAAAGAAGGAAACGAACATAAGGTTTGTAAACTTCGTAAGCCCATATATGGTCTTAAATAATCCTCGAGGCAATGGTAT
Source organism: Scilla litardierei (assembly GCA_030789695.1). NCBI lineage: Eukaryota > Viridiplantae > Streptophyta > Magnoliopsida > Asparagales > Asparagaceae > Scilla > Scilla litardierei. The sequence continues at coordinate 489,588,516 of CM061142.1, read as the reverse complement.
ATACGATTTCAAGAAGTTGTCTTATCAAATGGATTTTCCATACTTGATGAAGATATCTACGTATATATCAGGAAATTATGGAAAAAGTTCCATATTCCAGTACAGTTGATAGTCTTATGTACGCTATGATGCATACAAGACCGGACATCTGTTTTGCCGTTGGAATGGTAAGTCGTTACCAATCCAACCCAGGGCAAGAACACTGGAAAGTGGTTAAGAGGATAATGCAGTATCTTAAAGAAACTGCAAATTTGCAAAAGACTATGATAAAACCAAGAAGGTAGACATAAGGTACATATCTATGCATGAGATGATAAAGGATCAGCTTACGAAAGCGATCCCCAGAAATGTGTTTTATAAACACTTATCATCCCAAGGATTGCGTTTAAGCTGAGTTGTACCAATATATATTCCCATGTCTAAGAAAGATCAAATTTAATAAAAGAATAAGTTCTTTTTCAAACATTGCATATGAATTTCTTAAGAAATGTTTGTGTACATTTTTGAAATCTCAGCTGAATTCTAGTATGTCGGACAGATTGAGGTTGGCTCTCTCACATGAGCAACCGCCTTATTCTATCAGATGGATGGAATAGAGATGAGACCTGTTTGAAGTCAAAATCATCAGACGGATGATTTAAGAGTCATGACTTAAACAAAATGGTCGCATGAAAGATCTGCATCATATGGATGCTTACAAAAGATCTAAAAGGATTTTTTTTGAAATCCTATCTGTCTAAATGCGGGATGTGAGTACAAAGGATTATTTGAGTAGAATAAGGGACTCAAAGTCAGACATTGTGGTGTCTGATCATCATCCTTACAATATCATTGAGACATACACTCCCTGGGAAAGGAGCGATGTTGTAATACGTGTTCATACCACGTATGCATTTCGACCACTGAGTTAGTAGCAATAGTGTTTGCTATTATGTGAGACTCAAAGGCCATATGGGCCTTAACTCTTACCCTCAAGGACTCCAATTGGTTCCTTTAGATTTGACGAGATGATCGCTATCTTAGCGTGTTACTTATGGGCTATGATAATTCGGCTCGGCGGGGCACGTTAGAAAAGCGAATCAAGTCAAGATCAGAAGGTTCACAAAAAGAGGAAGATTGATTTCATATTCGCATTTGGACTTTAATGATTCAAAGCTGGCCAGCCAATTGTGATCCAGATGGGATTCAATTGTTGAATATAAAGTATAAGAAATGTGAAGAAATAATCTAGGGTAAAGCATGCGTTGAACTACTCAACTTTGCACCTTCGAGGTCGTTGTGTATCTCTAACAAGTGCACAACAACAGACTCTACGCGCATGACGGTCGCACGGTCTATTTCTCGGTATGATAGATGAAAGAACTAAGAGAAAGACGTTCTCTTACAATCCCCTCAAGTGTGAGTGGGAGATGTTGGATATGGAAGACGTTAGTACACCCTTGTAGGGGATGTATGAGGGAATACGGACCTCGAACGTCGCGTACACGAAGTCGTGTGCAAAGGGAATATGTTCCCTTGCGGAGAGGATCTCTAGATTGATGGTAAAGTCGCATTATATGTGCATAAGTGCATGCGACATATGGCTAATAAAGGGGTAATATCTTAAGCTTATATTGTACCATGCATATGGTACAACTTAAGCTTATAATATGCCATGTACGATGGTACACCTTAGTTAAATTGTTCCAAAGGAACAATTACTCCTAAAATAACTACCTTGGGGGCTATAAATAAGACCCAAGGGTTAGCCATTTCCTAACACTTTTTGCATGGCATTTCTTGCATGCATTTCATTCTAGCGAAGCTCTACCGAAATACTTCCTCTCCCTCTATCCAAGTTCTTAATCTAAAGTAGAGATTTAGATTGTGGATTTAGTAGCCTTACTCCGTTCGTGAGAAGACTCGATCCGTCGTGGCGAATCCGAAGGCAAAGTTCCGAGACTACCGTGCCGCATACGCAAGCGTAATTCTCAACTTTATTTATCGATCCTAACTCTGTTTTGGCAGGATCCTACAGTTTGTGGGAAACCCGAGTCAACATCTCGATCGACGAGTCACTCGACCATGTCGACTCACCCATCTACATCCTCCGAGGATGCCATGAGACCTCTCAATGCCGATCTCATCAACAAGATAATGTTAGGTCCCCTGTACCCGAAATTATCGACCTCTCTCCAAATCTCCTATGTCGGAAGGTTGATGACAGTATCTGTGTGGCAAAAGCACCCCAGAGATTCTACACCGCCTAGCTCCTTCTCAGATGAAGATCTGGAAGGCGTTGAACTGCCACATGATTATGTCGTCGTCATCATAGCTCCCATCAAGGAGATCATTGTAAGAAGATTGCTTGTCGACACCGGAAGCTCGTGCGACATACTCTTCTTCACTACGTTAGAGAGGATGAAGATGTCATCTATAAAGCTGAAAGCTTGTTCGGGGCCCCGGGTGGGATTCACCGGGCATTTCGCCCCAATAGCGGGCATCATCACCTTATCGGTGACCCTCGACACGTATCCCCGACAAATCACTCGCCTAACCAGTTTCATAGTGGTGAAGATCAACTCGGCGTATAACGGGATCATCGGAAGACCACTACTGAATGCTATAGAAGCGGTGGTCTCAACCTTCCATCAGATGATCAAATTCCAGACCCCTGAGGGAGTCGGAAAAGCAAGAGGGAATCAGAAATAGGAATGGTCGTGCTACATGCTGTCCATTGCTCTAAGAAGGATCGTGTAGGCAGATCCAGCTGATCCACTGGTCGAAGATCGATGTCCTGCCGTAGTGGAAGAAACGGGGAACATTCGAATCTCCGAAGAAGAAGGAAAAACTGTCTCTATTGGGTCGCTGCTCCCTTTCGATCTAAAGGAATAGTTAATCGCCCTCCTAAGAGAGCATGCCGACATCTTCGCCTGGACCCTGAAGGATATGCCTGGCATCGACCCAGAGGTAGCATCCTACAAGCTGGAGGTCGACCCAACCTCCAGACCCATGAAGCAAAAGAAGAGAAACATGTGAGGCAAAAAAATGAAAGCTGTGATCGAAGAATTGGATCGACTTCTGGAAGCGGGCTTCATTCGAAAAGTCAAATACCATGAATGGCTCTCAAATGTCGTGATGGTCAAGAAGGCGAACGACAAATGGCGGATGTGCGTCGACTTCACGGACCTCAACAAAGCATGCCCAAAGGATAGCTATCTCCTACCACAAATCGACCACCTGGTTGACAGTGATTCGGGCTATGAGATCCTCAACTTCATGGACGCATTCTCAGGATACAACCAGATCCAGATGGCACCAGAGGATGAGGAGAAAACCTCTTTCATCACTGATTGATGTATTTTTTGTTACACCAAAATACTGTTTGGTTTAAAAAATGCACACATACCAACGCATGATGAACAAAGTCTTCGAGGCTCAAATAGGACAAAACCTAGAAGTCTACGTCAACGACATGTAAGTCAAGTTAAAGAAGCCAAAGGATCATGTCGCGGACATCTGGGAGATATTTGCACAGATCCGACGATACAATCTTCGGCTAGACCCTGCCAAATGTACTTTTGGAGTTCGACCGGGGAAGTTTCTCGGCTTTATACTAACGAATCGAGGGATCGAGGCCAACCTCGACAAGATCACTGCGATCGTCACAATTAAGGAGCCCTCGACCCTCAGAGCACTCCAGAGGCTGAACGGAAGGATAGCTGCTTTGGGACGATTCTTGTCTAAGTTACTCGAGAGATCGTTTCCTTTCTTCAAGGTACTGAGAAATGCAATAGCCTCCATGTCAAGCGGCAAAAGAGTCATCGAGTGGGATGCATACTGCAAGAAAGCCTTCTCTGAGTTAAAGGAGTACCTTCGCAGCCCACCACGCCTGACCAAGCTGGATAAAGATGACTAGCTCATCATCTATCGGGCCGCTACCATAGAGGCCGTAAGTTCGGCGCTCATTGACACACCCACAAGCTACACCTAGATTCCCCCTGGCGGTGTCACGGTCGCCAGGCGTATTATGGCCCCTAGGATACGATTCCGGGCTCAATCCACATGCAGACGGTGTCGAGTTATAGTATAAAAGATAGTCGAATCCCACAGGGACGGTAATATTATCTATAATACTCTCAGTCTATTACTAAGTGTGGAAGTAAGGTAGCAGTCGGGGGAACAGATTTGGGGTTGGTTGTTGTGGTTGTAATATCAAATAAAAAGGACTAGGGCTTTAGGGATCGCTACTAGGATCATTGGGGGTTGATGTTGGATAGGATCCTCACATTGCATTAGGGTTAGGGAATTAATCCCCTGATTCGTACCACTCTCGTGGATTAGAATTGCAGGGTATTTTGGTGGCTCTCGTTGATGCAATGGCGGAGCCATCAACGTAGCGGTATAGTTCGTCGATGGATCCCCTCAAGGCGCGAGCCGGGCATGGTCATGTGCCGTGATTGGATCCATCGATTTCCCTATTCGAATCCCTAGATACCCCTTAAGCACATCAATTCCACAGACCGTGGGTATGATCTCAGTAAGGGTTATTTACGGATTCGGTAGGTCTACCGAAATACAACCATAAATCCCCAATTCAACGCAGGGATCCAGATCTACATTTTCTCCCTAAAATCCTAGGGCTAACCCATCAACCCTAGATTAGATCTACTCACTCATGATAATAACGGCAGACAAAATCATCAATTTCACAGAGCAAAACATCTTAACAATTGAGAGATTAGGGCTAAAAGAGCTTACAGCGAGGATGAACGAGTAAAATGTAATGCCCTACGAAGCTACTGCACAAGTACTAGAGGGGGGTGAATAGTACTTTAAAATAATTAAGAGGATAATTCCTAATTATCTTGCAAACTCTAACCAACAATGCGGAAATGCGGAAATGTAAATATAGACAACAAATAAAATCAATCGCAAACAAATGATTTAACGGGTTCGGATCCACCCAAGTCTCCTCGACTTGTTCCCGGTGATCCTACGTCCCAAACACCCGGATCCCCTCCGAATACTAGAGTTAGAAACCTCTAACCATAGATTTGCACTATGAAATTCTTGTAGATAAACCTGTACAAGACCAAATCATACACAATGTAATTGTGACACCCACAACTCGGGATCACAAACACACTCTCACAACCGAGAGTAAAACACTTACAATATCGAAGTAAATGAAATAGAAATTCTTACCGAAAAAACCCTATACCTTGAGTATACTTACGAATTGGGGCAAAACGGATTTTGGGGAAGATGAAGAGACACCAAACCCTAGCTCCAAGTAGATGACCAGCAATGGAGTCCTAGGTGGATGTTGGTGACCTAGAATCAAGCACTTGGCTTGGAAGGCTCACAATCAATGAATCTCTCTTTTGAAATAAGAGTAAGGGAGAGATTCAAGAATGAAATCAATGAGCTTTGAATGAGATTAGATGCTTTCTCTTTGATCTCTAAATATCAATTAATATCATCCTTGAGTGCAATGAATGTAGCACTCCAAGTATATATAGGATAGAGGAAAGAGAGAGAAAATCGTGGCAAGTAATGCTCCAACGGCTCTATTCTGAACCTGACTAGTCGGTCAAAGAAGGATCACTGACCGACTAGTTCATCAACTAGTCGGTCGGTGATACAACGTAGACCGACTAAAGGTTGAACAACCAAAAGGTTGAAGTACATGAGATGACAACTAGTCGGTCTAAGAAGATTTACCGACCGACTAGTTTCACAACTAGTCTATCGGTGAATGTTCTTTGACCGACTAACAGTCGAAATAGAGAAGGATGTCTTCAAGTTGATTTAGTCGGTTTAAGAACAAATGTTGACCGACTAGTTCATCAACTAGTCGATCGACAAACGTTCTTTGACCGACTAACGATAAACAGTAACTAGGCATGTACAGGGAAAGCTCAACTAGTCGGTCTAAGAAGGATCACTGACCGACTAGTTCACCAACTAGTCGGTCGATGAGTCAACGTAGACCGACTAACTGTAAACAGTAAAGAGCTTAGAATTGAGAAGGCATTCTAGTCGGTTCAAGAAGCTTTGCTGACCGACTAGATTACCATCTAGTCAGTTGGTTCTTCTTCTTGAACCAACTAACATGCACAAGAAGTCGCGAATCGAAGCGCGAAACTTCAGGAAAGATCGTATGGACTTCTACTAAGATCCTAGCTCTAAGATATGAGCGTTATGAAGATTAAAATGTAAGACCTACTCAAGGCTTAACATTCTACGAAAATGAAACTAGAAGACATAAAGTAAACTTGACGAACCGTCTTCAAAAGCTTCAATCGAATCTTCATGACTTCAATAAATGTCCTTGAGCTTCAACGAAGCTTTAGGCAAACGATCACGCGCTTTGAGAAGTCTTGAGACGTCGCTTTGGATGTTCATAGAAATTTGGCGATGATCTCCATAACTGCGCTCACAAAGAATTAGTTCACGATATATTTATGTTTGTTCATCATCCAAAACCAAATCCGGGGAGTCCAATACTCAACATAATAGATCCAGACAAGAACAAGAAATGATAATCTTCCGTAAAATGATCCAGAAATCCTTACAAGGAAAATTAATCCAAAGGTTGCTATCCAAAAATCGCCGGAGCTTCACTCTCCAAAAAAATCCCTAACAAAAGTCTAAGTGCTCTCCCCTTACGCAGTCACAAACGCCAGTTTCAGTCGCTGCCGAAATCGTGCGATGCGCGCTTATTCAAATCCTTCCAGAAATGCCCTTGGTGTCACCGACCGAGTAGGCTACTCGGACCGAGCAGCTACTGCTCGGTCAGTAATCCGGCCCGTGTAGCTTGCTGCTCGGCCGCTTGGAGAATTTGATCCGGACCGAGTAGGACCTACTCGGTCAGCTGCTCGGGCTGTGGAATCCGGGGCTATCTGCCTGCGTAGATGAGCTGCTCGGTCCGGGTCAGCCCGTATCCGACCTCAGCTGCAATTGATACGACTTGGTCCGTCGAGCATTTTCTGGGAAATGATGGGTCTGAGCATGGGCTTCTCTTTCTGCTCTCTCTCTGCTCTCTCTCCTTCTTCTGTCCTCCAATGGCTCCGGGAACTCGGCAAACTCCTCCAGAGCCCCGCCAACGAGCTTATGGGCACGTCGGATGTGTCCATACCCAAGTGGGGGTCCGAATCGCTCCAAAATCCCTGAAATTCATGAAACACTACGAAACTCAAAAATATCGTCAGAAATGCAGAATCGTAGTTAAAAGTGGGATTTGGGAGCGAAAATGATATACAATGCGATGAGATAATGATATGAAAAAGATAGAAAATATGGACACATCAAAATCTCCCAAGCTTACCTCTTACTCGTCCTCGAGAAAGACGAATAATCGGTACGCTGGGAGGAAAATAAAATGAAAATAAGAAAAATGAAAATAAAGAGGAATGAAAAACAAAAAGAGAGAGGTAAGAGGAAAGTGCTAAGGACGGTCGGTCAGATCTCACGCTTAAAAAGTTTATCATGATGCTCTGAGTGCTAAACATACTTGCTATTTGTAATTTCTAGCTTTTATATCATATGACATGCAATAACGGCAAAGAACATGGATCTACTGAAATAACACCGTCAAATCATATAAATCTCATGCAATCCCTAGAGTCTAGTATAAAAGAGTTGGCAACGCCCTTTCAATCACAGATACACAAGGAGCACAAAAGATTCACACAACATGCAATAAAGAATAGGAAAGATCGTGCCAATCAGATATTCGATTAGATACATGAAAAATCTCCAGAAATGAAGTAACTCGTAAAGTTTGGGTTTTATAAAATCTCCCCGATGTGCACCGTCTCCACTCTAATATCAAGCTCACTCATATAATCAGTTGGTTTACCCCCCCAAGCTTAGCTTGAGGCGTCGCTTCAATGAAAATGATATGGAATTTTATTTTTCTTCCCAGAATGAAAGATAGCTTCTAATGAAATAATACAAAACAGTACTTATTCATTTTCTTTCTTTTTTTTTTCTTTTTTTTCTGATAGGAATATATACACAATTTTTTTTTTTCATTTTCATTTAGAAGCTATTCTTTTTCTTTTCATATTTGGGAAGTGGGATGCGGTAAAGTAGCTATGGGGGTGTAACCAACTGATATGTAGAGATAAAATAGATATGTGGAGAAGGAAGATAATGGGACTCTCGGTTCACTCATAAGATGGTGCACATCAGTTTGATAAAATAAAACCCTAACTAAACTCATATATAGCATGGATATTTTCACTTTTCTAATTAAACACTGAAAATGGCATGCGGTAATAATCACATCATCAGCATGCATGCAAACAGAAGTGAATAAGATAAGAAAGCAGGTGCTCCAAGTGTTCTAGTGATGCGTGAACCTGGGTGCATTTCCCAACATAAATCATACTAAATACTAGTTCATGCAATTGATTTTCAATTCATTTCAGGTATTAATTCAGACAGATCATCAAAAGAAATGCATGCATATAGATAATAAAACTGAAATTAACCCTAATAGCATGTCAAAGAGATGAGTATCGCAAAAACTAATAAAGCCTAGAGAGATATCATCATTTGGACCATCCTTAGCAAAAAATAAAAAGAAACAGAGAAAAAGGGAAAATAGATAAAAAGATATGCATGCATGGGGAAAAACAGAAAATATGATGCAAAATGAGAAAAATTAAAACGAGGTGGGAAAGTGATGAAAAAGTGAAATAAAACTGAAAATAAGGTAGGAAAATGTGAAAATAAAAATAAAGCGGGAGCGCTCATCCCCCAAGCTAAACCTAGCAGTGTCCTCACTGCTAAGGAAACGCTCGTGAACGGGAGATGATGCTAAAGGGGTGGTGTGGGTGGGGAAATAAAAGAAAAACTATGTAATAAAAGAAAAATAGAAAATAAAAATATGATATGATGCAATGCAATGTATGGAATGATGCATGTGTGTATCCTCCCCCCAAGCTATGCAAAAGTCGGGCCCCGAAAAGACAGATGGGCACAAAATGTATGGGGGAGGCAAAAAGCTGGGACGAACAACATCAGGCAGAGGCACCACCCTCTAGGGGTGGTGATGGGTCCATCTGCTATGGACCCTGGGCGGTGGGTGGAAGGTCAGGCTGTGACGCTGGAGGAGAACTGGCGGTGAGGTCTATGATGGAGGTGGAGGGCTCAGTAGTAAATAATACGAGGGCAGAGAGTGGATCGACTGTGACCGATGACTCACAGGTGGTAGAAACAGGCTCTGCAGAAGCCTGGGGAAGTCAAGCACTAAGTGGTGCGGAGGTGGTCACAGTGTCCGGCCTGGTAGGTGGTGCGTGAGCAAGTATGACAGTGGGCGGGCCCCGCTGTCGAAGAAGGTCTATGATGGATAATAGATCCGACTCAACTCTCGATCTATGTGTCCTAGTCTCGACGAGAAAGTGGTCGCACCTCAGATACACGTCCCGAGGCGACGGTTGTAGTTTTACCGCAAGCGCACTGTATAGCGGCGAGCGGGTATCGAACACAGGGAGGACGAATGACCGTGCTTGCTCCTGATCCACCTGGCTATTTATGAACAGAGAGAGATAATTGCCTTGGGCGATCCTGTCACAATCGTCAGACAAATTTGCGAAATATCAAATCAAATAAAGAACGTCTAGGGAAAGGGGAATCCCCGCTACTCACCGTATTTCATAGATGTGGTTCGTCGGTATCAAAATTGCTAGAATGAGAATTTGGATGAACTAGTTGCAACTAAATGTGGAACCAAGCTCACGCTCTCGCGCTGTTGCCGGTCTATAGCTATCCTAGGGTCGGGTCCAATCTCTTGCAAACCCTAGCCTAGGAAAGCTAGCATTAGGATCAACATCATCGTCCAATTGCGCACCGAGCCCAATCTCTTGCAAACTCGGTCCACAATCTAAATTGGGATAGTTCCTACCCGTCCAATCTCTTGCAAACGGGTATCGGCACGGAATCGCAACCGGAGGTCCTAGTATCGGTCCAATCTCTTGCAAACCGATACTTCGGAAATCCGACTCCAACCCAATTCGGATTTCTAGGGCTTCCTATCGAATTGGGACCCAATCTCTTGCAAATCCCAATTGATATGAATACCTAGCTATCCGTAGTAATTCGATCCCAATCTAATCCCTAATTATTGATTCTAGCACAATTTCTACCAATTTAACACAAATACGAAATTGGGCTTGTAGGGTTCATCCCCACGCCCCAAGACGTGGAGACTACTCACAAATCATAGCAATAGCACAAAAATAATCAATGAAATAGGCAATGGAATTCATCACAACAATGATATAAACAATAAAAATAGAGTTTTTGGGGAAGAACAATGCAAACCAATGTAGATCTTCAATAAATCCAACAAAAATCCAAGTTTTTCTCCTCTCCAATCACAATTAATAAAGCTAAAAAGTAAACTCCAAAAAGCTGCAAAAATCTGAGAGATGGCTCCCAAAACTAGGGTAAAAACAGAGCTTAAATAGCCCCAAAAATCGTCTAAAAATCCTGACCAAAATGCCCCTGCACAGCCTGTTTTCCGCAAATTTCGCTACAGGCAGCGCATCGCACTCGGCCGAGTGACAAAAGTCGCTCGGCCGAGTGAAAACCCTGTCATTTTTCCAGTAAGTCGGGGGCTTCAGGGGTCTTCAGCTCGGGGGCGGCTCGGCCGAGTGAGTTGTAGTCACTCGGCCGATGGCTTCAAGGTACTCGGGCGGACGTAATAATCCACTCGGCCGAGTGGGTCTTCTGAAGCTCAGATGGCCGAAAAACAGTAACTTCGATATTCTGGGGGGCTTCGTCTGGGCGCCACTCGGGCGGACGTGGTATCGTCACTCGGCCGATGTGGTCTCCGTCGCTCGGCCGAGTACACATGGAAATCGTGTCTGAACGGGTCGGCCGAGCAGTGTCTCGCTGGTCGGCCGAGTGGCTCCTCCACTCGGCCGAGTGGGACACAAAAAATGCCCAAACTGATTGTTTTAGCCTCCTCGTCGCTCCTGCGACGTCCATTCTTCTTCCGCTCCTCTCCAACAGCAAAATACCCCTCGGGGAGGTTGTCGGTGGCCGTCTATCGTGAGCGCATCTCATGATCACTCCAAATCGCGCCAAATCACCTGAAATGCGACAAAAACAACAAAGCGTGAAAAGCATCGCAATATCGTCGATATATCGTGAAAAACATGATTTGGGCGATCTAAATGGCATGCAAACATGCGGAAAAAAGGTGTAAAATAAGGAGTGATCAAAATCCCCCAAGCTTGTCTCTTACTCGTCCTCGAGGAAGATAAGTAAAAGGCGAACCCGGTGGATTCGGAATACGAAAACGACGAAAAAAAACGAAAAAAAATGAAAAACGAAGAAGAATGAAAACCAAACGAAAATAAAGAAAGAAAGAAAGAATAGGTAGGATGCTAGATCATTTTCTCAGGACGTGGGTTTCACCTACTCTTATAGCATGCACCGAGTGAGAAATACATGTCAAAGAATCTCATTTTGATATCATAGTAGAATAGTGCAAGTAGAAAATAGAAAACCCACGAACAACGGTATAATCATGAAAAACGGAATGATTTTAAAATTAACATCGCCTGAATCATCTAAAGCGGTATACAAATCTCAGATCACACACTTTTCAATTAAACGCTTTCTATCTGGAGTGTAAGAGTATCACATCATAGAATAGAGAGAATAGAAAAGTATGGATTTCATGAAATGAATGCTAGGCTTAGATTTCTGGATTTCGTAAAGCTAGAAACAATCTCACCGAGTATAAAATATTACTTAGCCTAGGTTGTCGTGCAATGTCAAGTAGTCACTCTCTCACACATCAATGGATCCCCTCCCCCAAGCTTATCTAAAAGCGTGGTGGCACAAAAATATTTACATCCCCGTTTTTATATAGCTCCAAAGGCAAAGAAGAGAAAGAAGAAAGAAAGTAAGCGAGATGGGATCTTTTATTGAGGATTTTTCCTCTTTTCTCTCTTTTTTTTATAAGATATATACAATGATCCCAACTCAAAGAGAGATAATGATATACAAGAATGTTCTCCTCTCTTTTTATTATTGTTTTTTTTTGTAATGAGAGGTTTGGAGCTAGGAATTAATAGCGGGGGAAATGCCATAAAATAGAGTCACTAAGGGGAGATTCACCAATGATCTTTAAAAGTAGAGAAATGATGTTCAAGATTTGTGGAGAAAGAAATAAATATAACTCTCGGCTCACTCTATAAGACATGCACGACAACTTCAGCGGGGTAATCTAATCTACTCAGTTTCGATCACAAAAAAGCTAACTAATCCAGATATATCTTAGCTAATCATCATTCAATCATCCGGAAGTGAAGTGTACAATTCATGCATATAGAAGTGATAAAGGAAAAGAAGTCAGTACTCCAGACATAGGCATTCAATGCGTGAATCTTGGTGTGTTTTCTGTGATAGCATACATATGAATATTCAGGCTCAGCTAATAATAAAATTTCATCCATTTTCATGAGGGGAAAAAAAATTGTGGGTTACTACTCCTGAATGCAAAGCAAGTCATAGCATATGATATCAGAAATGAAGTCTAAGACACGACAAATATAGCATGCATATAGAATAAGCTAACTCCACGTGGACATCATCACAGAAAATTCATCTCTAGCATGAGATGAAAAAGAAGGAAGTAAAGATAAAAGGAAAATAGAACTATGCAATGCGGCACACAGGAAAGTAAGGAGAACGTGATGCATGGCAAAATAAAAGAAAAATAATGAAAAATGAAAAATGAGTGCAAAAGTGAAAAGCGGTGTGAAAAACTGAAAATAAAGGTGGCAAATCGAAAAAGAAAGTGAGAACTCACTCCCCCAAGCTAAACGGCACAATGTCCTCAATGTGCAAGGTGTGGCACACCGAGAGACAAGAAGTGTGAGGGGCAAGTGAGGATGCATGCATGGAAAAATGAAAATAAAAAGAAAGACAAAAAAGAAATGAAAATATGATGCGGAAATGATGCATGCACAAACAGGAGTGATATGAAAATAAATACGGCACCAAAAAACGCTCCCTCTCTCCCAAAAAGATATATATATATGTGATCAAAATGAGAATCCCAAGTAGATATGATATGATATGCACAAAAAGATATGATCAAAAATATAATCCCAAAATAAGTGAGAGGAGGGGGGGTGGACAAAAGTGCAACAGGACCCAGCAGAGACGGGCAGCACAACGGCAGGAATGGATAAAGGCATCAAGAGTGCCTAAGAAGGCGGTGCCGCGCCGTCTCCGTCCTGAGGCGGAGGGGGTGGTGGTGGTGGTGTAGGCTGGACAGGCTGCTGAGCTGGGGTGGGCGTGGAAGTGGAAGTGGAAGTGGAAGCAGGTCTAGTGTGTGTGGGAGGGTGTGTGGGAACCTGCTGGGTGGGCGGGGGTACGCGCGGAAGACGCTCTAAGATCTGTGTCAGGCAGTAGTGGATGTGAGGGATCAGGTCAAAGCGTCCAGCCATCGCGGAGACGGTGGCGGACAGGGTCCTAAGGTCACCTCTAAGACCGCCCACCGCCAACTCAAGAGCACGAATGCTCTGCAGTACAGTGTCAGGCGGGGGTGGTGCAGAGGCACGCACCGGTCTAGGCTGCGCAGGGCGAGGCTGGCGTACGCGTGTGGAGTATGTGACGGGCTCATCAGGGAATGGGACAAAAGGTGCCGCGCCTGGAAAAGTGGGCCTGGCCTCGGTGTGAGGCCGGGACACCGGCTGGCGAGAAGTGGAGGCAGCGGCAGCGAAAGAAGAGTACAAAAGCGGCTGCGAGGCGGCAAGAGAGGTCAGTGGCCCAGAAGTGTGGACAGACGCCACGACACTCTCGGAGAATACGGCAGCTGTGGAGACAGAGGAATCTCCCGCTGGGGCGGAAGTGTGTGGACCAAAAGGCACAATCCCAGCGGAGATCATGCTAGCCATGGTCTCCACGACCGCGGCGAACGAGGGCTCTCCACTCTCAACAAAGGTCTGCGGGCGCTGGGGGAGAGCGGAGCAAAGAGGCTCCACGGACAGAGGGCCGGAGGTGGCAGCGGGAGTGGTGGGGACAGCCTCGGAAGTGGTGACAGTGGTGGAAGTGGGCTCAGCAAAAGTACTCTCGACACAGGCAGAGGTGGGGACAGAAGTGTCAAGAGCAGTGGAAATGTCAGGAACAGGCTGAGAGGCCACAGGGTCGACGGGGTGGGCAGCAGGCTCGGTAGGGTGTGCAGCAGGGTCTGCGGGAGCAGCCTGGGCAGCGTGGGCCTGCTCGGCCTCCGCGGCCTCGAGCACGTACGCAGCGGGGATGAGGACATCCACCGCCGGAATCCAGTCAACGTGGGCTGGTGCAATCAGAGTCCGAGCAGGGCTCGGGAGAATCATGTAATCGGCCCCATAGGGGCCGTGCAACCAGACCCAGTGACGCTCACCATGCGGACGAAGCATCTTCATCCGGGCCATAACGTCTATCGACAAAGAGGTGGGGCCCGATACTCGCCGCAGGTCGTCGGGGAAGTCCTCGCCGGTCATAAGAGCAAGCAGGGTAATCAGGCCGCCGCAGCATATCGGTGAGCGGGCGCCCACCGATACAATGATGCGGTCTAAGTACCATGCCGCGATATCGATCACGACGGCGGGGACAAGCTCATCTCCATCCCTAGATAGAGCTCTGGGACGGGTCATCGCGTAGAGCATGTAAAGCTCTGGCGTAGACATCGTGCCCGGCTCATATCTGGCCAAAAATGTCGTCGCCATAAGGCGCTGAGCAATGCGAAGGCAGGGATGTACGATGGCTGAGGCCTTGGCCCTACTAGGGTCAAAGGCGGCGTGGAGACCCGTGATACGTGCCCAGAAGGCACCGGCGTCGAAAGAGGGTGGAGGGATATGTGTGGGGCCGTAACCGCGATCGGCACCGGGGACGGCGGGCCAAGAGAAAAATGCTCTCATCATATCGAGAGTGACCTAGCACTCTCGATCCATGAACCGGAATGAGCATCCCTCATCGGTCCGGGCGATCGAACTCAAAACCTCAAGTGTCGGGCGGGTAAAAGTATCCGCCGACACCTGAAGGAAGTCGCGCCAACCCACGTTGTCGTACAACGTGAGTATCCCCTCAAGTACCCCCAGGCGTCCTAGGTCAGCGAGGTGTGCGAACCTGGAGGGTACGATCGAGCGCTGGGAGATACGCTCGAAGACGGCGCGGTGTGCGTCGTCTCGGAACGTAATCCCGAGCGGCCCGACCAGTGGGGCCGGTGGTGGTGGCTGTGGATCGGCAGGGAGAGGCTGTGCGGGCTGTGGGTGCGCTGCAGGCTGTGCGGGGTGTGCGGGGCCTGCAGGCTGTGCGGGGTGTGCGGGGGAAGGAGGAGGAGACTCTTCCGCCTCGTGGGCGGGGCCGGCGTCATCCGACCTCTTCCGCTTAGCGGAAGGTCTCCTCGTCCGAGGACGTGTCCGGGGCGGCATATCGGCCCCGAGCGCGCCGAAAAGTGAAAAAGTGCAGCGTGTGCAAAAAGAGTGGAAAGAGTGTACCAAAACACGCCGCGAGTGCTAAGCGGTGGAAGCGTGCGAAGTCCGCGCCTCCACGAAATCCAAAACAGCCCGTAGAAGCTCCCCTGAGCTCCCCTAAGCTCCAAAAAGCAACCTGCGCATGGAAAAGCGATATCAGCGAGTAATAATCAAAATGTATGGAGCAATAAAGGTATAACAGATAGATATGGGAATTGATTCGGGTTAGGGGTTCGATTAATACACGGATCCTCGAAAACTACGCAAAAAGAGAAGAAAATGGGCAAATCGAGCTATACCGGAGGCGATCGAAGACGAGGTCGCCGGCGGCGACTCGGGCGGGGCGCGGCGTCGGTCGGCCGGCGATGGCTGGCCGAGCGGCGGCGCGCGCGGGGGCGTGGTCGGGCGAGTGAGGGTTGGGCGAAGGGGAATCGGGCGAGGGTAGGCGAAGGGGCGCGGGCGGATTTGGGAATTTAGATTTCGAAATCCGCGCCCCTTCGTCACTTATATAATAGAAAGTTACGACTCGGCCGAGTGACGTGGTCACTCGACCGAGCGAGGCAATAGAAATTTTTCTCCCCGATATCGCTTCGGCCGAGTGGCTTTGCCAGCCTCGGCCGAGTGGAGTAAGTCCATTCGGCCGAGTGACTCAAGCTACTCGGCAAGACTCGCCCTAGGAGGGTATCCGTTTTACTCGGCCGAGTGAATATATGTACTCGGCCGAGTAGCAGTTATATCGAAATCGAGAAAATAAACAGAGAGTTGGGTACAGCAGACTTCCCTCGTTCGTGAGCGGCTCGGCCGGACGAACTTCTGGACTCGGCCGAGTGACTAGTATACTCGGCCGAGTGAGCCTTGTATTCTGCTGTTTGTCTTCGTTTGGGCTCTAAACTCCGTCTTTCCTTCTCCAGTCGATTTCATGCTCCTCCTAAGCGTCGAACGCCTTCTTGGGGCGCTCCTCATCGTCTCGTTCATCCTCCTCATGATGATCTACCTATCTTCTCTCTTGTCAAGAAAAATAGGACCCGTTATCACAAAATTTTTGGTCGGGTGACTCAAAATACTAAAAATTTCTAAACGAAAATAAAGAAAAAGATAAAAATAAAGCAAAAACCGTCGGGTTGCCTCCCGACAAGCGCTCGTTTTAGGTCGTGAGCTCGACCCCCTATAGTTTTCAATCAATGCGGGATGTTTGGTGCATATGAGATGCACCCGTCAAGCTTCCCGGGGAGCGCGCTTGGATTTGGACGTGGCGGTGTAGCGGTCTCCCTCGGAGGTCTCTTGTCCCGAATGGTGTTGGGGGGAGGCTCCCCCAAGCTAGCATTTGCCCCGGTCAACGGCTTAACCGGCGATGCCGATTTCCGTGCCGGCGGGGCTTTCTTTGGAGACTTTAATTTCGAGAGCTTGCAGAGCTCTCGAATCCTCGCGACATCAGCGTCGCCTTCATCTTCATCAGCGGAGAAGTCGGGGGAATCGTCTTCAATCTTTTCATCTCGGCCTAAATCCGGGCCTTCATCAAGTTCTTCATCAAAGAGGGCACCAATTGAATGAGGAATCGCCTCCTCTATCACCTCATCAAGGAGGTCCATGTAATCGAGCTCCTCATGGTGAGGCATGTGTTTCATTGCCTTAGGAATGTGGAGCTCCACCTCGATGTTGCCGACGTTTAAAGTAAGTGTACCTTCGCGCACGTCGACGATGACTCCGGCGGTGGCGAGGAAGGGGCGTCCAAGTATCAATGAGGTGTCTCCCTCCTCCTTAATGTCCATGATGACGAAGTCACATGGTAAGCATATCCCACCCGGGACTTGAAGTGGGATGTCCTCGGCAATCCCCACCGGCCTTGTTATCCGGCCATCGGCTAATTGAATGCGCATGTCGGTGGGCTTCAACTTTGTCCCGGTGTTAAGCTTTAAGAACATGGAGAGGGGCATGAGACTCACGCTAGCCCCAAGATCGACCAACGCCTTTTGAAGAGGCACGCCGCCCAAGGTGCAAGGAATCCGAAAACTCCCCGGATCCTTAAATTTTGCCGGCTCCTTCTCTCTCTTGGTGAACCAAGAGCCCTCCTCGGCTAGCATTATCTTCTCCTTCCTTTTCCTCCCCGAAATCAAGTCCTTCAAGAATTTAGCATACGTTGGGATCTCGACGATGGCGTCGAGGAAGGGAATATTGAGGCTAACTCCCCTTAGATACTCGAGGAATTTCGCTAGCCTTTTTCCCATTTTCGCTTTCGCTAGTCTTTGGGGGAATGGGACCGGTGGCATGAAGCGCCTCTCCTCAATTAATTGCTCCGCCCTAGATTTCTCCTTGTCTCGTGGCTCCTTCTCCTTTTCAATCTCGACTATCGGCTCAACCGGCTCCAAACTTTCCTCCACGGCCTCCTCAATAGGAATCATGGCGGGGGTGGTGTCCTTCCCGCCTCTAGTAGTGACGGCAACTACGGCGTTGATGTGGCCCGTGTTGCCCCGTGGGTTTTGCTCCGGTTGCGCCGGCAATCTTTGAGTGTTCCGGTTGAGCAACGCTAATTGCTCCGATATTTGAGCCACTACGGTATTGAGAGATTCTTGCCCCGCCTTCAAAGTAGCATTCACCTTATTTTGCTCGACCATGAACGCCTCCACTCTAGATTCGAAGTCGGTTCGTTGAGGAGCTTGTGGAGGGTTTTGATTTTGATTCCTCCACCCTTGGTTGTATCCGGGAGGCCTATACGGTGGGACTTGTTGCTTCGGTGGAAAGTTTTGTTGCGGAGGCCCCCTCGGTGGATAGTTTTGTTGTTGGGGTGGTGGTGGTCGAGCTTGTTGAGGCGGTGGTTGTGGCGGGTTCAAGGCTCCTTCATTGTTGGCGTAGGAGAATCCCGGATGATTTCTTGCGGCCGGATTGGACCAATACCCTTGGTTCCCCGCAACATATTGTATTTGCTCCAAGGATCCTTCTCCTTGCTCTCCTCCCGAGTACATGACTTGAGATTGGTCTTGCCAATCACACATTTGGTTGGTCGGTGCGGAGGTGGATGGGCTTCCTTGGGGTTCCGTGATATATTTCTCCAATCTCTCCACCACCTTGTGGAGAGAATCAAATTTGCTCGTGAGCTCTGCTACGGCCTTCGCCTCGTAGATGCTAGTTGGCTTTAAGGAGGATGTGGAGTGTCCTCGCTCATCGCCCCATTGTTGGTTATTTGAGGCCATCTCCTCAATTAGGGCCGTAGCTTCCTCGGGAGTCTTTGACAAGATTGCACCATTTGCCGCGGCATCAATAATTTGTTTGGTCCCCGGTTGGAGACCGTTGTAGAAGATATGAACTAGCTCCCAGTCCTCTATACTGTGGTGCGGGCATTGGTGCTGTAAATCCTTAAATCGCTCCCAAGCTTCATAGAGCGTCTCCTGTGGTCCTTGCTTGAAGGACATGAGAGCGCTCCGGATCTTCACCGTCTTGGATGGCGGATAGAATTTGTCAATAAATGCGCTCGCCAACTCGTCCCAAGTAGTGAAGACTCCGTCAGCTTGCGTCCTCAACCAATAGAGTGCCTTGTCCTTAAGCGTGAAGGGGAAGAGGCGCAGTCTGATAGCGTCGTCGGAGACCCCCGGCATCTGAAATGTGGCGCACTTTGACAAGAATAGTTGGATGTGGTAGTGGGGGTTCTAATGTGCGTTCCCATGAAACGGGTCTTGTTGCATCAACACCACCAATCCAGTCTTTAGCTCGAAGTTCTTGTCGGCCGCCAACCCCGGCATGGCAATGGACGAGGTGGTAGAAGAAGTCTTAGGCCGAAGCCTATCTCGAATAGAGATTATCCTTGCCATCCTTGCCGCCAATTCTTCAGGAGTTTCCCGGTTGGTCATATACCTCCCTTCCGGATCTTGTCTCTTTTCCGCTCTAAGTCTCTGCGCTGTACGTTCGATCTCGGGATCAAATAATAAGCCTTCTGGGTCCGCCGTAGATCTCGTGTACATGCACAGGGGAAACAGAGTTTCAAAGAAATGATTAATACCGTGGAAGGGTTAGGCAAGAAATAAGAAATAAAAATAATGATAATAATAAAAAGAAGAAGAATAGCTAGGGTGAAAAAGAATCAAACGCAATCGCCTCCCCGGCAACGGCGCCAAAAACTTGGTCGCACCTCGGATACACGTCCCGAGGCGACGGTTGTAGTTTTACCGCAAGCGCACTGTATAGCGGCGAGCGGGTATCGAACACAGGGAGGACGAATGACCGTGCTTGCTCCTGATCCACCTGGCTATTTATGAACAGAGAGAGATAATTGCCTTGGGCGATCCTGTCACAATCGTCAGACAAATTTGCGAAATATCAAATCAAATAAAGAACGTCTAGGGAAAGGGGAATCCCCGCTACTCACCGTATTTCATAGATGTGGTTCGTCGGTATCAAAATTGCTAGAATGAGAATTTGGATGAACTAGTTGCAACTAAATGTGGAACCAAGCTCACGCTCTCGCGCTGTTGCCGGTCTATAGCTATCCTAGGGTCGGGTCCAATCTCTTGCAAACCCTAGCCTAGGAAAGCTAGCATTAGGATCAACATCATCGTCCAATTGCGCACCGAGCCCAATCTCTTGCAAACTCGGTCCACAATCTAAATTGGGATAGTTCCTACCCGTCCAATCTCTTGCAAACGGGTATCGGCACGGAATCGCAACCGGAGGTCCTAGTATCGGTCCAATCTCTTGCAAACCGATACTTCGGAAATCCGACTCCAACCCAATTCGGATTTCTAGGGCTTCCTATCGAATTGGGACCCAATCTCTTGCAAATCCCAATTGATATGAATACCTAGCTATCCGTAGTAATTCGATCCCAATCTAATCCCTAATTATTGATTCTAGCACAATTTCTACCAATTTAACACAAATACGAAATTGGGCTTGTAGGGTTCATCCCCACGCCCCAAGACGTGGAGACTACTCACAAATCATAGCAATAGCACAAAAATAATCAATGAAATAGGCAATGGAATTCATCACAACAATGATATAAACAATAAAAATAGAGTTTTTGGGGAAGAACAATGCAAACCAATGTAGATCTTCAATAAATCCAACAAAAATCCAAGTTTTTCTCCTCTCCAATCACAATTAATAAAGCTAAAAAGTAAACTCCAAAAAGCTGCAAAAATCTGAGAGATGGCTCCCAAAACTAGGGTAAAAACAGAGCTTAAATAGCCCCAAAAATCGTCTAAAAATCCTGACCAAAATGCCCCTGCACAGCCTGTTTTCCGCAAATTTCGCTATAGGCAGCGCATCGCACTCGGCCGAGTGACAAAAGTCGCTCGGCCGAGTGAAAACCCTGTCATTTTTCCAGTAAGTCGGGGGCTTCAGGGGGCTTCAGCTCGGGGGCGGCTCGGCCGAGTGAGTTGTAGTCACTCGGCCGATGGCTTCAAGGTACTTGGGCGGACGTAATAATCCACTCGGCCGAGTGGGTCTTCTGAAGCTCAGATGGCCGAAAAACAGTAACTTCGATATTCTGGGGGGGCTTCGTCTGGGCGCCACTCGGGCGGACGTGGTATCGTCACTCGGCCGATGTGGTCTCCGTCGCTCGGCCGAGTACACATGGAAATCGTGTCTGAACGGGTCGGCCGAGCAGTGTCTCGCTGGTCGGCCGAGTGGCTCCTCCACTCGGCCGAGTGGGACACAAAAAATGCCCAAACTGATTGTTTTGGCCTCCTCGTCGCTCCTGCGACGTCCATTCTTCTTCCGCTCCTCTCCAACAGCAAAATACCCCTCGGGGAGGTCGTCGGTGGCCGTCTATCGTGAGCGCATCTCATGATCACTCCAAATCGCGCCAAATCACCTGAAATGCGACAAAAACAACAAAGCGTGAAAAGAATCGCAATATCGTCGATATATCGTGAAAAACATGATTTGGGCGATCTAAATGGCATGCAAACATGCGGAAAAAAGGTGTAAAATAAGGAGTGATCAGAAAGTCATCAAAATCCCGCTGTAAGCGGGATGTCAACTGCTCTAAAGCGGTAAGGCGAGAGTCGGTGGGATGTCTGTAAGTCACTACATGCTGAAAGCGGCCCGGTGCAACTGAGGCACCGTGCCGGGCACGGAAGGTAGGCGAGGATGAGCTCGTAAGTAAATCTGGGGTGGCGGAAAATAGAGCTGTCGTCGACACAGAGGTGTGGATTGACGTCGAGACAGACTCTGTGAAAATGGTCGCGGGCGAGGAGGTGGTGGTGCCAGCAGGAGGAGCTGAAGCAATAAGCTCCGAAAGAGGGGGGGAGAGTGGGGACAGGGTCGTGAGAAGGAGCATCTAAATCTATAACGTCGTCAGAGAAAGGTAGATCGATGCCCTCCGGCACCGATACGGCGGCAGAAGAGATCTGCGTCTTGGGGAAGGAAGTGAGGACAGTCCCCGAGGACTCGACGACGGTAGATACGGAAGATACAGCGGTGGAATGGTCGGCTCCTGAAGATGGGTGGGCTAGAGGAAAAGGGAGGCCGGTGACCAGAGCAACGATATCAAGGAGCTCGAACTCTGAGGAGTGTGGGTCCGAGTCATCGGCAGGTGCCTCAACCAGAGCGCCAGGGGGCTCGAGATCGTGAGTGGGAGGGAGCGATAAAACCGGAGGAAGCATCCAGTCAAGCTGGACTGGATGGATATGTGTCAGGTGAGGAGCAGGGAGGACCATGTGAGGATCGTGGCCGGTACCTACTAGGTACCGCCAGTGACGAGCACCAGGATGGAGGATATACATGAGCTCAAGCACGCCAATGGTAAGGCCTGTCGGGCTAGGAGGGCAGTGCAAGTCAGCTGGGATGGGGATACCTAGCATCCTAGCAAAGATAGTAAATAAACCACCGCAGTAGATATCAGTGGAATGGAATGTGGTGGCAGTCTGGTAGAGGCACTGACACTGCCAGTGGGCTGCGTCAGAGAGCATGAATGGTCTCACAAAGCCATCCGGGTGGAATCTAAGAGGTCTGGTCATACCCAAAAGATGGGTAAGCTCAGGGAGGGACATAGTCCCGACCTCCGGTCTACAGAAGAGTGTGCATGCTAGGTGTCTCTGGGCGTAGCGAAGGCAAGGGTGCACTATGCACGATGCCTTCGCCTGGCTAGGGCGGTACTCAGGTAGGCCAGAAATGCGCTCCCAAAAGGTGCACGCAGCAAAATCGGTGAGGTCAAAGGTAGGTGAAAAAGCTACCCTAGGATCAGGGACGACAAGAAAGTGAAAATAATCCCGGATCATATCGAAAGTGACAATGTAATCGTGATCAAAGAGACAGAATGTGATGCTGTCACCTGCTGCGGTGAAGGCAAGGGAGCTAAGACCCTCGAGTGGAAGGCGCGCGTAAGTGGGGGAGTGGACACCGAGGAATCGGTCGAAACCGATCGCTCGATACACGTGGTGCACTCCCTGGAGGATGCCCAGGGACTGGAGTGCAGGAACGTCAACGAAGACCTTAGCCATTAAACGGCACTGGTGGATCCTAGAGTATCGCACTCTGTGAGCGGCATCTCGGAAAGTAATGCCGTGTGTGGGAATATGGGCGGTGGGGTCATCGCTGGGTGGGGGTGATGAGGTAGACGTGGTGGAGATAGAGGTGGAGGGGATAGCAGCTGATGGGATGGGTGCGGTGGTGGTAGGGATGGTAGAGGTAGCGATGGTGACAGTGGCAGAGGTAGCGGCAGTGGAAGTGGTGCGTGCACGGCGCAGTGGTCAGGAAGAGGACGCGCCAGAAGACGGTCTCTTCCTGCGAGCGGGAGGTGTGATAGATCCACGTGTGCGAACTATAGTGCTGCGTGTAGTATAAAGCTACGGTATAAAAACAGAGCGGGGAACGAGTGTACCGTATGAGCGAATGAAGCGGACACGCAAAATATCCCCCAAGCTAGTCCACGCTACTGCCAATAACGTCAGCGTAGAGGACCTGCAATTTGAAATGGGCAAAACATTAGATAATAGATAAAAATGCGTTTAAAGCAGATATACTGTGACTCGGGCCGAGCAGAGTGTTGCTCGGTCCAAGTTGTGCACTCAGGAGTAGGGGTGACTCGGTGCGGGTCTTGTGAACGAGCCGTTCGACTTGGGGCGGGACGCTAAACGAGCGATGCCCTAGGGCACGACTCAGGGCTGGGTGAGACCGAGCACTTAGGTGCTCGGTCTGTGCCCTAGGGCATAGAGGGGGGGGGGTCCTGAACGAGCAGCTGGGCTGCTCGTTCTGTGCCCTAGGGCACGAAGCGGGGCGGGGGGTTTGGTGATCGTCGCGAAGAGGGAGGCGGGGGGGGGGATCGGCCGGAGATGGAGAGGGTTTAAGAGGGGTATGACGGAGGAGGGAGAGTGGGAGGGGGGTCTGTGAGTGTGGGATCAGGCGGCGGCGCCGTCGGCGGCGTCACGGTTGTGTAGTGGGCGGGGGGCGATGGTGGGGGGAAAGAGTGGGAGGTCGGGGGAGATAGAGAGAGAAAAGGGGAGAGAGGTAAGGGTGGCTAACCGGAGTACGACGGCGGAATTGAGGCCGGCGACCACGACGGCGGAGCGGGTGGAGACGGCGGGGTGGGGGGTGTGTGAAGAAGTTGAACGAGTTGGGGGATTAAGAGCTCGATGGTGAAAATTATCGGGGGTAAGAAAATTTTGGGGTAAAAATTTTTTACCCGCGTTTATTAATAGTCGGGCATCGGGTTTTTTGGATCCGATCCGACTCGATCTGAGCAGCTAGGCTGCTCGATCGGGACAATGCAAAGAGAGTTCAAATAAAATGACTCGACTCGGTCCGAGCAGCTAGGCTGCTCGACCCGGTCAACATAAAATTTTGAATGAAATACTCCATCCAAGTCGCTTCCTTCTTGGGCCGAGCCAATAATATTCTGTCCGGGTCGACAGATTGACGTTTTCTCCCCAAATTTCAAGCCAGTACGACTCGATCGAGCAGTAAGATGCTCGGTCCGTGTCATGTCCTACTTGGGCCGAGCAAATAATGTTCTGCCCGGGTCGACAGAGTGACGTTTTTTCGCTCAAATCTCTTCCTTGTACAACTCGATCGAGTAGCGTTCTGCTCGGTCCGTGTCAATTTCTACTCGGACCGAGCAGGAACCTACTCGGGCCAAGCTTAAATATCTCCTATTTCCATATCTGCTTGACTCGACCGAGCAGTAGTAGGGCCAAGCATAAATATCTCCCATTTCCATATCTGCTTGACTCGACCGAACAGCTGAGCTGCTCGGTCCGGATTTCATGTGTCTCTTTTAATCTTCTTTTCCCTTGTTTTCTTTCTCAAATCTTCGATTTCCTCCGGCTTCCTTCCGTTTATAATGTCCATATGCATACCCCCAATTGTCCGTCCTACACAAAACACAAACTCGTCAAATTTTTATAATTTTTATAATTTTACCAAAAAATGCGAAATAAAAATTAAAAAAAATAAGAAAATAGGAAAGAAATTTCAAAATCTAAGGAATTGGGTTGCCTCCCAATAAGCGCTCGTTTTCAGTCATGAGCTCGACTCCCTATGATGTATCAATGCTCACTTGGCGCGCGGTGGTCGCGCGTCCATCTCCGGGGTGGTGCAAACCGGCGGCGTTTGATTTTCGCTCGCTCCAATATTCTCCTCCATATAAGATATAGCCTCATGCGCTTGACGATATGATGATTGGCATAGAGACTCCTCATCCAAGGCTTGGATGTATGCGGCGACCGCTTTGTTGTAGGTTGGGTCGCCATCGTCGTCGATGCTTGCCATTACCGGGTCCGTCATGACCTCTTTAGCAGTGAATTCTTCAATAGCTTCCTCCTCAAGGAGCTCCAGATAATTTTCCCCTTCTTCATAAGCTATCTCCTTCATCGTCCTTTGTAGCCGGAACTCAGCTTTAATATTCCCCACATTGAGGGAAATGGTCCCTTCTCGGACGTATATAAGAACTCCGGCTGTAACGAACCACTCTCCAGGATACCGGGAAGTACGAATCAGTCCCAAGTATTCCCAGATCAACGAGTGTTACGTAGAAAGAGAGAAGTAAGATAGTAAAAGAACACTGCAGGTCACCATACACGTGCTGGGAAGTACAAGTAAAGCTCCATCACAAATAAAACACTGAGAAATAAACAAAATTACAATATTTCATTTTATTAATACAATGATACCTCTTTTACATACACCAGCTAAACACAGGGGGTATAAAAGAGGTGTACAACAAAAGAGAAACTCTAACCCAAAGTACAACAGGTACCCACATCTAGTACAACGCACACTCTAATCTACCACTGGAGAGTCCAACTGGACGAAGTCACCCGCAGGATCTATCACAGAACTGGGAACAACCTCTGGTGTCGGGACCGCACAAGCTGCTCTGGTCCTACTCCTGAAAGCCACAAGGTGGGACACGTCAACGCGTGACCCAGTAGGAATTCCTAACACTCTAGTAGGACCCAGTTTTAGAATTGGTCTACCCATCTAGGGGGTGTGGTCTAACAAGTAAGGTTCATAGTGCATATAAAAGTAGTCACGTTCCAACATGCAAACATAAGTATGAGGACTTATAAAATATGCATATGAAACCATATCATTATATGCAGTAACTGAAAGGAAACATACGAACAGGTTATCATAGGGTAGCATCATTAACATAACAAAGGTGCAGATTAGTATAGATAGAAACATTAAAGTAAACAGAGGAACAAAAGACATGAGATAACAACATTTATAATTAAAGACAATTACTTTAAGTTGTTGATTCACGTGTTTGGAAACTCGTGTAAACCGTAGGACGCTAAGGAGTCGGACTTCACCCAGGGTGGGTGAAAAGTGGTACCGCAACCAGTGACACGAGCACTGGAGGGGCCTCTCGTAACTCCGTACCCGAACGGGACAAGGTACTAGAGCGAGACTCGTCTCGGTTTTTCTGTCGGACAAACGGAGTAAACCATCATTTACCGTCATGGTGCGACACAAGCACACCACCGGCCTCTCTAGCCCTCTCCAACTCCCCTTCTGGGGGCAACACATCGGGCGAGAAATAATAATTCATACGTCCGATGCTTAACTCCTAAAGTTTGCCCGTGTTTCCCCTAAACCCACATCTAGAGCTTCACCCATTTTTGAGATGGACTGAAGACTTCAGATTCTATCTCTATGCCTCAATTTCAGTTTATGGAATATTCATCATTTATTCATTTCAACGGTCGCATTACCGCATTCATATCTTTTCATTTCTTTCATAATCTTCACCGATGTCGTATCTCAATAACGACCATCGTATTTCCATTTCATACCAAGATTATCACCATACTCTATTCAATATAGTAATTTTATGAAACATAAACTTTAACCACCGGTATAGAACAAGACATATTAACAGTCACCATTGAATTTGCCTACTCATTAACATGAAGCTTTAAATGAAATACGCATAAAATCACATGGGGTACATCATAATGAAAGCTTGATGACAGAATTTAAACACAACTTAAAACAACATCATCATAACATATTCATAACATGATATCTGAATCTGTCTAAAACTGTCACAGCAGAAAGATTGGTATTTTTAAGCTGTTTACAGTCAGAATTAGTCTTTGGTCTCTTCATGAAAGTTGTAGATATGTGTGTTTTCCTTTTACTAACCAATTTTCATAAGTTCAGTCGACATATATGTTTTAGGGTGAATTTTCTCCTGACATGTATAATTTAAGCATACAGAACCAGAAACTGAGTCATTTTCAGGTCAATTTCTCTACCAGTTGCAGGCAGAATTATAATTTCGAAAAATGACTTTTGAAAATTACAAGTTGAAGAGCTTGAAGTCAGCTTTCTAACGGCACCAAGAACATCTCATTTGATTAAATGTGCTGGAAACTGTAACTATTTTACTAAGACGTGTACAGATTAGCTAAAATCAGACCAGTTTTAAAGACTGAATTTTTAACCCAACTTCCAGTTGGAATTAGGAAAAGTTGTGAACATAAAAGTTATTAAGGACATCAAGATACATAACATAATTTGTTTTCAAGCAATTTCCTGGAGCCAATTAGGAGCAGTTCATTACTCAAGTTTTTGTTAATCTGTACAAATTATCATACATCAAAAATTCCTACTAATACCAATCCTAAAACTAAATCCTAACTAGATTGTTAGAAATTACTACCTCAAAAAGTCCTCCAAATGATCTTTGGCCCTTCTTAATCCTTGATGACCATCTGATTGCTTCTCTTCCTTCTTCACTTGATAGTTCAAAGCTTTGGGAAACTAGGTTTTGAATAATAGTTGGCATTGGTTGAGAAAATGGTAGCAAGGTGAAGCTTTCTCATTTTCTTTTCTTTTCTTTTTCTATCTAATTTATAGCTTTTAATCCCAACTAATGTCCTCATCATCCTCCCCTTCTCTTCTAATGTTGTCATGTGGTTAGGGAGTAGGTGGGGATTAAGGGAGAGATGCCACATGTTAATGGGGTAGGTGGGGTTTAAGGGCTTGATGACACCTCAAGCTATTAGGTGTCATCATTAAGGATTTCCAAAATTTCATTTTCTATTGAATAGAAATACATGATTAAATACCATATACTCTCACCATATTATGTATTTCATCCAATACTTTACCCATTAGTAATCAAATGATTCAAAATAATAATAATTCTACCATTTTAATAACTAAAGAAAAAATCTTGAAAATACACAACAATACAATTCGCATTTAATGCAATCAAGAATACGTATATAATACCTGTATATGTGATTACGGGGTATTACATTCTACTCACCTTAAAAACAAAGTCCGTCCTCGGACTTTCTAAAGCTACGAGTCTAATCGGATGTTGCTTAAGTCTAAGGGTCTCCCCACCCACGAAATACTAACACCACTATATCTGTACTACACACATACATTAATATCACATAGGTGCATCGCAATTTTATATATACTAGGATATATTACTAACATACACACATACGATACACATATACTGCTCAAGTACAATATATCTCACTGATACCTATAACATAAAGAATTTCACAAAAAGGCAATGCACATCAATTAAGAGACAATACTAATACTTATTTCCTTCTATATACGTATACATCTATATTAATCCAAGATCTAAACAACATAACTAACACCCAATATACATACAACTATACATTACTTACAATAATGTATGATTATATATCAATACATATGTCGAATATTAAGACATTTCCATACATACCAAATATTAGGTCATATATATATTGTATATCAACATACCAACCAATACACACTCACTATATGCGCAAAGATACATACATATATACTCACGTCCAATATTTACATACGTAGTTCTATATTTATCCATTTATATACCTATGCAAATATACATACATATAAACAACCAACTATTCATATATCTCTCGTAGAATATATATTCAATGATATATATACACATATATATTCATTACAATGTATTTACTGTAGTACAAGAAATACGCCAATACAATTTACACACACACATGTATACACAAGACGTATCATGTACATATAAATCTTATTCACATGGTACACATACATCCATATCTTTATATCATCCTCATATCTTCACACAATGTATTATACATATAAATGCACACCAAGATTGTATAACTTGGCCTACCTACATATGTATATCTATACACACCATTTAGTAAGCCAATATATTTCACACACTACTTATGATACACATCCAATTATAGCTATACTCATATACACATATCTCACTATATCAATTTACACAACCACATTTATAGCATGCATACACATATCATTATTCTTATGTATACCATCATACACTATTATATATTCAAATATAATTCCACTTAGGCTCACCCACAAACATCCATATACTAACACATATATCATAAGTTTATTTACACACCAATACATATTCACACAGATACTCCGTGTATACACACACACACACACACACACACACACACACACACACACACACACACACACACACACACACACACACACACACACACACACACACACACACACACACACATCCACTAGACACCCATATACAAATATATCTTCTAACATCACTTTAATACATCATACTCTAGTATCTATACTTACGGCTCTATATACATCCATATGGTCATACATATACACCCCCAAATATAATCTAAATATAGATTACCACATAGATTATACATAATACTCTATTGCACAGTTAATATGTCTTACACATAATTTCACTCATCAAATACTACATTCACATCAATCCATTCAAACAATATTACTATACACATACCGATACTATGAATTATAAGAATACACATAAGTAGTCACACACGTATCTATATAGAGTATCTTATTTGCAGCAATAGCTATAGACACATATCTACATAAATACATGCGAATACACATGCAATACTTTTACATCCATGCAAACACATACATACCCATGTATATATATGTATATATACAAACAACTACCCATGCTTACTCCAGGAAGCACTATACATTGGGTTCCCTAATACTAAGGTTTAATTTTAGACTGATCACCTACCCACCTTAGGACACAACTACCCCTATGGAGCATTACCCATACTATCCTTACACATGCCGCAGTGCGGAGACCTGCATGGGCCACCAACTGTAACGACCCACTCTCCAGGATACCCAGGAAGTACGAATCTATTCCAAGTATTCCCAGATCAACGAGTGTTACATAGAAAGATAGAAGGAAGAGAGTAAAAGAACACTGCAGGTCACCACGCATGTGCTGGGAAGTACTAGTAAAGCTTCATCACAGATAAAACACTGAGAAATAAACAAAAGTACATTATTTCATTTTATTAATACAATGATACCTCTTTTACATACACCAGCTAAACATGGGGGTACAAAAGAGGGGTACAACAAAAGAGAAACTCTAACCCAAAGTACAACAGGTACCCACATCTAGTACACCGCACACTCTAATCTACCCCTGGAGAGTCCAACTGGATGAAGTCACCCGCAGGATCTATCACAGAACTGGGAACAACCTCTGGTGTCGGGACCGCACAAGCTGCTCTGGTCCTACTCCTGAAAGCCACAAGGTGGGACACATCAACGCGTGACCCAGTAGGAATTCCTAACACTCTAGTAGGACCCAGTTTTAGAATTGGTCTACCCATCTAGGGGGTGTGGTCTAACAAGTAAGGTTCATAGTGCATATAAAAGTAGTCACGTTCCAACATGCAAACATAAGTATGAGGACTTATAAAATATGCATATGAAACCATATCATTATATGCAGGTACTTAAAGAAACATAAGAACAGGTTATCATAGGGCAGCATCATTAACATAACAAAGGTGAAGATTAGTATAGATAGCAACATTAAAGTAAACAGAGGAATAAAAGACATGAGATAACAACATTTATAATTAAAGACAATTACTTTAAGTTGTTGATTCACGTGTTTGGATACTCGTGCAAACCGTAGGACGCTAAGGAGTCGGACTTCACCCAGGGTGGGTGAAAAGTGGTACCGCAACCAGCGACACGAGCACTAGAGGGGCCTCTCGTAACTCCGTACCCGAACGGGGCAAGGTACTAGAGCGAGACTCATCTCGGTTTTTCTGTCGGACAAACAGAGCAAACCATCATTTACCATCATGATGCGACACAAGCACACCAGCGGCCTCTCTAGCCCTCTCCAACTCCCCTTCTGGGGGCAACACATCGGGCGAGAAATCATTATTCATACGTCCGCTCCTTAACTCCTAAAGTTTACCCGTGTTTCCTCCAAACCCACATCTAGAGCTTCACCCATTTTTGAGATGGACCGAATACTCCAGATTCTATCTCTCTGCCTCAATTTCAGTTTATGGAATATTCATCAATTATTCATTTCAACGGTCTCATTACCGCATTCATATCTTTTCATTTCTTTCATAATCTTCGTCGATGTCGTATCTCAATAACGACCATCGCATTTCCATTTCATACCAAGATTATCACCATACTCTATTTGATATAGTAATTTTATGAAACATAAACTTTAACCACCGGTATAGAACAAGACATATCAACAGTCAGCATTGAATTTGCCTACTCATTAACATGACGCTTTAAATGAAATAAGCATAAAATCACACGAGGTACATCATAATGGAAGCTTGATGACAGAATTTAAACACAACTTAAAACAACATCATCATAACATATACATAAAATGATATCTGAATCTGTCTAAAACTGTCACAGCAGAAAGATTGGAATTTTTAAGCTATTTACAGTCAGAAATGGTCTTCGGTCTCTGCATGAAAGTTGTAGATATGAGTGTTTTTCTTTTACTGACCAATTTTCGTAAGTTCAGTCAACATACATGTTTTATAGTGAATTTTTTTCTGACATGTATAATTTCAGCATACAGAACCAGAAACTGAGGCATATTCAGGTCCATTTTTCTACCAGTTACAAGCAGAATTAGAGTTTCGGAAAATGACATTGGAAACTTACAAGTTGAAGAGATTGAAGTCAGCTTTCCAACGGCACCAAGAACATCTCATTTCATTAAATGTGCAGAAAACTGTAACTATTTCACTAAGACGTGTACAGATTAGCTAAAATCAGACCAGTTTTAAACACTGAATTTTTAACCCAACTTCCAGTTGGAATTAGGAAAAGTTGTGAACATGAAAGTTGTTAAGGACATCAAGATACATAACATAATTTGTTTTCAAGCAATTTCATGGAGCCAATTAATAGCAGTTCATTACTCAAGTTTTTGTTAATCTGTACAAATTATCCTACATCAAAAATTCCTACTAATACCAATCCTAAAACTAAATCCTAACTAGATTGTTAGAAATTACTACCCCAAAAAGTCCTCCAAATGATCTTTGGCCCTTCTTAATCCTTGATGACCATCTGATTGCTTCTCTTCCTTCTTCAATTGATAGTTCAAAGCTTTGGGAAACTAGGTTTTAAAGTGTAGTTGGCTTTGGTTGAGAAAATGGTAGCAAGGTGAAGCTTTCTCAGTTTCTTTTCTTTTTTTTTTCATTTTATATCTAATTTTTAGCTTTTAATTCACCACTAATGTCCTCATCATCCTCCCCTTCTCTTCTAATGTTGCCATGTGGTTAGGGAGTAGGTGGGGATTAAGGGAGAGATGCCACATGTTAATGGGGTAGGTGGGGTTTAAGGGCTTGATGACACCTCAAGCTATTAGGTATCATCATCAAGGATGTCCAAAATTTCATTTTCTATTAAAGAGAAATACATGATTAAATACCATATACTCTCACCATATTATGTATTTCATCCAATACTTTACCCTTTAGTAATCAAATGATTCTAAATAATAATAATTCTACCATTTTAATAACTAAAGAAAAATCTTGAAAATACACAACAATACAATTCGCATTTAATGCAATTAAGAATATGTATATAATACCCGTATATATGATTACGGGGTATTACACCGGCCGTCGCCATGAAGGGGCGGCCGAGGATGAGTTGAGAGCTTCCTCCCTCCGGTATGTCTATAATGACAAAATCGACTGGGGCACATAGCTCTGGAGGTATCTGGAGGATGACGTCCCTTGCTATTCTGACTGGGTAAGTAATAGAGTGATCGGCGAGCTGAATAGACATGCTCGTCGATTCCAGCTCGCTTCCTGTCTGGAGTATTCTGAAGATAGATAGGGGCATCAAACTGATGCTGGCCCCCAGGTCAATTAGTGATCTGCTGATTGGCATGCCACCAATGGAACATGGTATGGTGAAGCTCCCCGGATCCGGCAGCTTCCGGGGGAGGTGATTTCTAATCACGGAGGTGGAATCCTCCATCAGCTTAATCTCCTCGAGCTTCCTTTTACCCGTAATGAGATCCTTCAGAAATTTTGCATATGTTGGGATCTCGGTAATTGCATCTATAAATGGGATATTCAGCTGTATCCCCTTTAGTAACTCCATAAACTTGGAGTACTTTTTCTCCAGCTTGGCAAGGGCTAGTCTTTAAGGGTACGGAGGAGGACGTCTGGAGACTTTGCCCTTGGATGCCTCTGAGGGTACGGGTGCGGCGTCATGCTAGGTAAGACGGGAGGTGCATAGGCCTTCTCTTCAATAGTGACATGCCCTTCACTGGCCTCTACTCTATCATTGTGCAGCAGCTTCTTCGGTGGTAATCTTCTCCTTGTTGAATACCGGAACCATAACGGGGTTAATAACCCGTCCTCCTCGTGTGGTCACTGAAACCACGACGTTTGCTTGAGCTCTGGGGTTGGTTTCCGGCTGGGAGGGTAATCTCCCCTGATTCTTCATCAACTGAGACATTTGCCCTCTCAGTTCGTCGAGCGAAGAATTGATACTCTTAAATTGGTTCGATGTATCTTGATTGAACCGAATCTGGCTGCTCATAAAGGTCTCCAATGTAGATTCGAGATTAGACTTTGGAGGAGCCGGCGCAAAATTCTGCTGAGGTGGCCGGTTATACTGATATCCCGACGGCCTATAGGGCCCAGCTGGCCTAAAGCCACCCTGCTGCTGGCTCTGCTGGTGTTGCTGAGGAGGAGGTGGTCTCTGAAACTGCGGAGGTTGCAGCCCTCCGCTTGGATTTTCATATGAGAACCCTGGGTGATTCCTGACAGCCGGATGCTGCCACTGGTTCCGTCCTTCTCCCTGGACGTACTGAACAGTCTCGGATGTCTCAGCACCCTCATAGTGACCCTCAATAGGAATGTATCCGGGGTCTACATTCTCCTCCCGGGATGATAGGAGGTGCTGGGTGCCGCTGGGATGGAGTCCAGGCGCTACTCGATCCAGGCCACTTGCTTGCATAAGGTCTCAATGTGAGAATCCAAGTGAGTGGCAACCTTGACCTCGGGAGTCTGGGTCATAATTGTCCGCTCATCACTCCACTGCTGGGTGTTGGCTACCATGTGCTCCAACAGATCTATGGCTTCCTCGGGAGACTTATCCAATAAGGCGCCTTGCGCCGCATCATCAATAATCATCTTGGTGCTTGGCTGGAGCCTGTTGTAGAAGCTCTGCACTAAGTCCCAAGACTAGATTTTGTGGTGTGGGCACTGGTGTTGGAGGTCCTTAAACCTCTCCCAGGCCTCGTAAAGCGACTCCTGCGGGAGTTGCTTGAAATTTGAAATGGCCCCACGGATCCGGACCGTCTTTGAGGGTGGATAAAATTTATCCACAAAAGCGAGCGCAATCTTCTCCCATGTGGTGAAGTGGTTGGGAGGATGAGCTCGGAGCCAATAGGAGGCCTTGTCCCTCAAGATGAAAGGGAAAAGCCGCAGCTTCACCGCATCGTCACTAACGTCCTTCTCCTTGAAAGTATCGCACTTAGCTAAGAAGGAGTCGATGTGATGGTTGGGGTTCTCGTGAGGATGCCCATAGAAGGGATCCTGCTGCATCAGATTTATCAACCCCGTCTTAAGCTCGAAGGTTGCCGCTGTCAGCTGCGGTCTAAGAATTGAGGAGTTGTTCCCAAACATCGGTTTCATGTGGTCCCTGTTGGATCCAGTGCGAGGAGGAGGAGGAGGTTCTCTCCATCTGAGCAGATGGAGATGAACTTCTGCTAGAAGCTCTTAAAGCCTTGGCTATCTTTTCGATCTCAGGATCGAACAATAACTCTCTAGTAGTCCCTTGTGGCGGGTATTCATGCACCAACAAACCTCAGAAGAACACCGTCTGTAGCACCGCAATAAAATAAAAAAATGAAAAATGATGGTAGGGTGAGAAATGGTAAGATTGCTAGCAAACTTCACAAAGATAAAAACAAACTGAGATAAAAACACTATTGCCGTCCCCGGCAACGGCGCCAAAAACTTGACGCACCCGCAACCTACACCTAGGTTCCACCTGGCGGTGGCACGATCACCAGGCATAGTATGGCCCCTAGGCTACGATTCCGGGCTCAATCCGCAAGCGGACGGAGTCGAGTTATAGTATAAAAGATAGTCGAATCCCACAGGGACGGTGATAGTGTCTATAATACTCTCAGACTATTTCTAAGTGTGGAAGTAAGGTAACAGTCGGGGGAACATATTTGGGGTTGGTTGTTGTGGTTGTAATATCAAATAAAAAGGACTAGGGCTTTAGGGATCGCCACTAGGATCATTGGGGGTTGATGTTGGATAGGATCCTCACATTGAATTCGGGCTAGGGAATTAATCCTCCGATTCGTACCACTCTCGTGGATTAGAATTGCGGGGTATTTCAATGGCTCTCGTTGACGTAATGGCGGTAGCCGTCAACGTAGCGGTATAGTTCGTCAATAGATCCCCTCAAGGCGTGAGCCGGGCATGGTCATATGCCTTGATTGGATCCATCAATTTCTCTATTCGAATCCCTAGATATCCCTTAAGCACATCAATTCCACAGATCGTGGGCATGATCTCAGTACGGGTTATCTACGGATTAGGTAGGATCTACCGAAATACAACCCTAAATCCCCAATTCAATGCAGGGATCCAGATCCACATCTTCCCCCTAAAATCCTAGGGCTAACCCATCAACCCTAGATTAGATCTACTCACTCATGATAATAACGGCAGACAAAATCATCAATTTCAAGAGCAAAACATCTTAACAATTGAGAGATTATGGCTAAAAGAGCTTACAGCGAGGATGAACGAGTAATAGATCCAGACAAGAACAAGAAACAGTAATCTTCTGTAAAATGATCCAGAAATCCTTACAAGAAAAATTAATCCAAAGGTTGCTATCCAAAAATCGCCCAAGCTTCACTCTCCAAAAAAATCTCTAACAAAAGTCTAAGTACTCTCCCCTTGCGCAGTCCCAAACACCAGCTTCTGTCGCTGTCGAAATCACGCGATGCGCTCTCGTTCAAATGCTTCTAGAAATGCCCTTGGTCTCGTCGACCGAGTAGGCTACTCGATCCGAGCAGCTGCTGCTCGGTCAGTAATCCGGCCCGTGTAGCTTGCTGCTCGGCTGCTTGGAGAATTTGATCCGAACAGAGTAGGACCTACTCGGTCAACTGCTCGGGTGCTGCTCGAGCTATGGAATTCGAGGCTATATGACCGAACAGATGAGCTGATCGGTCCGAGTCAGCCCGTATCCGACCTCAGATGCAATTGATACGACTCGGTCTGAGCAGCTGAGCTGCTCAGACGGAGCATTTTCTGGGAAATGCTGGGTCCGAGCCTGGGCTTCTCTCTCTGCTCTCTCTCCTTCTTCTCTCCTCCAATGGCTCCGAGAACACGGCAAACTCCTCCAGAGCCCCGCCAACAAGCTCATGGGCACATCGGATGTGTCCATACCCAAGTGGGGGTCCGAATCGCTCCAAAATCCCTGAAAATTCACGAAACACTACGAAACTCGAAAATATCGTAAGAAATGTAGAATCGTAGTAAAAAGTGGGATTTGGGAGCGAAAATGATATGCAATGCGATGAGATAATGATATGAAAAAGATAGAAAATATGGACACATCACTCGTCAAAGAAGACTCGGGAACTACCCATCTACTACGTCAGTCAGGTTCTCTGAGGCACGGAGTTCAACTACTCAATGATCGAAAAGATCGCTTTTGCATTGGTCCAATCTGCAAGGAGGTTACGACCATACTTCCAAGCGCCCTTCATCCTGGTCCTCACCGACACTCCCTTATAGCAGACCCTGAAAAGGCTCGATCGTTCAGGGAGAATGACGAAATGGTGGGTCAAGCTAAGCGAATTCGACATCCAATTTAAATCAAGGACCGTGTCACGACCTGTTCCTTGGGATACCTGATAAGTACGAATCCATATCCGGTATTCCCGAAACTACAGGTGTGAAGAAGCAAAATGAGGTGAGAGAAGAGAAGTACTGCTCGGAACAAAACACTCCGCAGGCCACTATGCACATGCTGGGAAGTATAGACAATGCTCCAACCAAACGGACAACATAGACAACACATGAACAACAGAGAAATAATCAAAAGACAGCAATAGAAACTGATTGATTTTATTTATGCATCATCAATATTACATCATATATTTCTTTACAGTATCCTCATGTACAAAACCTCATATACTTCACATTACCACTCTCAACAAACAAAACCAAAAAGGTACAACACACTCTCACTCTCATCTCACTCCACAACCCCATTCTCAAGATACATAACCCTTAAATAAGCTCCACTGCTCTAGCCCCTGGACACAGCTCCTGCTATCAAACCAGACCTGAAACCACAAGGTGGGACACGTCACAGCGTGACCCAGTAGGAAGTCTAACAACACTAGCTAGGGGCCAATCTCAGAGTTGCTCAACACTACAAGGGGATTACCTTTCTAAGAAGGGTGGTCTAACAAGTAAAGGTCACAATGCATATATAAAATTACTAACGACATGAGATGCAAGCATTACGAAGAACATTTAAAACATGCATAAGTAACCATATTATAACATGCAAGTGCTGAAAGTAAACATAGGAATATGTTGACATAGGGTAGTAGCATTAAAGTAAACAGAGGTGCAAGTCAGTATGACATAACACCATTTAAGTAAACAGAGGAACAAGTGAACATGAAATAACAACATTTACATTTGAAAGACAACTACTTTAGATTATCAATTTACATGTTTTGGAAACCCGTGTAAATAATAGGACACTTAAGGAGCAGGACTTCACCCAGTCTAGATGAAAAGTGGTACCTCAACCAGCGACATGAGCAATGGAGGGGCCTCTCGTAACTCCCTACCCGAACATGGCAAGGTACAGGAGTGAGACAATCTATCATCTCGGTTTTTATTGGGACAAACGGAGCAACCCATCCATTACCGCATGGTGCATCACGAGTACACCACCGGCCTCTCCAACTCTAGTCAACTCCCCCTTTCGGGAGTGACAAAGCGAGTGAGAAATCAATCATCTGTCTGCTCCTTAATACCTACTCTTTACACATGTCCCCCCAAAACCCACATCTAAAGCTTCACCCATTTTAGAATGGACTGAAGACTCCAGATTCTTATCACTCTTCCTCACTCTCAATTTATGAATCAATTTCTCATTTCTATCATTTTGGCGGTCTCAATTACCGCATTCACATTTCTATTCTTTCATCATTATGCCGATGTAGGGTTTCAACAACGACCATCGCATCACAATTTCCACCAAAAGTGAATTGTACATGTTTTCACAATATAATCCATTTTCATCCATTTCAATATACAAGGAAAATTTCCAAATGAATGAGATATAAGTTTAACCATGTATTGTACATGGCACATCACATGAACATAAAGCATGAGGGAAATAACATGAGATTCTAACATGAAGCTTGAAATATAACTATGGAGCATTGAACATAGAACATGCAAAATGACATAAAATTAATATAGTCATGGTACACCAACGTAGAGCATGGACGTGACTTAACATTGAAGCATATTAATATGAGTACTTGAAACATCAACATAGATATATGCACATAGAGGCATACCACACAACATGATTTCCTTAGCTTAACTAACATATAATGGGTTTTCCATGGCACAAAAGCAAACTCAACATAATATGAATTCATAACACATTAATATGAATGTTTGAAGCATATTCATACTAACATGGACATTAGCGCATTAGCATACTAATGTTCACAAGGAACTTAGTATATTTATGTGAATATAGTAAACATACTAGCAAACTTGTGATGTGGAAACTTATTTAGTATAACAGGGCAATTTGTGACATGTCAACTTACTAATATAACATGGTACCTTGTAATATAGCAATTTACTAGCATATATGGCAACTTGTAACATCTCAACTTTATTAACATAACATGGCATGTTGTAACATGGCAAATTAACTAACATAACACGTAACATGAAAATGAACACCAATATGGTAATCGCTCAATAGTCCAGGCTCTATTTTTGACAGTTGATAGTCACAAACTGAGCAGATATGTCACAAATTTTACATATAACATGAAATTTTCATCCTAGTGAAAGTTGTAGATATGGGTGTTGGGGTTTTACTGATAAACATTTAAACATAAATTTGAATAGTGTGATTTATGGTGATTTATTTGGTGAAACATGTCAAATCTGTTTTCAGGCAGAATCTGTGTGCTTTAAACATCACAGTTTTAAGACATATTGCAGGTAGATTTACGAAATTGTGACCGGGATGAAAGTTGTAAATAGAGATGTTATCTTTCCAGATTGACCAAGAACACTCAATTTGCATAACTACAAAGAAAACCGTGGCCTCTGCAGCAACCTGGGTCTGAAACTGACTGAATTTGACATGCTGTAAAGATTTAATTTTTATCCA
The DNA here is from genome assembly GCA_030789695.1 of Scilla litardierei. Classification (NCBI taxonomy): domain Eukaryota; kingdom Viridiplantae; phylum Streptophyta; class Magnoliopsida; order Asparagales; family Asparagaceae; genus Scilla; species Scilla litardierei. Next base: position 489,548,833 of record CM061142.1, on the reverse strand, counting down.
TAATTGCAGTTCAAAATTGAAAAATATTTCAACATGAAAATTGTAGCTAATAACTTAATACCCTAGCCATAAAAATTTCAGTTCAATCTCAGTTCTAGTTTAGGACATAAAAGGGCGCATGGGAATCTGTCCCAAATTCCTGCAACATCAAAATGGAGAGCTAATGTCTCAAATCCTACTAAAATGTTAGAAATTCTACAAGAACAACCATAAAATTAATCCTACAATAAGTGTTAGAAATCCTACTTTAATTAACTCCTCCTTTCAATTCTTTGGCCCTTCTTCTCCTTGAAGACTTTAAGCTTTCTTCTCTTCAAGCTCACTCTTTAAATATTTTGAGTATGGTGATATTTGGCATTGGTGAATGAGAGATTTTGTAGTAGGTTGGAGTTTGTTATGGAAGAATTTTAATGGAGGTTTGATTTGGTGGTGGGAGAGGAGGAGTAGGTGGTGGTGTTGGGTGGTGGAAGTGGAGGAGAGGGTGGTGGAGAGATGGAGTGGTGGAGCAAGGGAGGAGAGAGAGAGGATGAAATTCTTTGGAAAAAATTTCCTTTCTTTTTTCATTCCTTTTGTATTATCTCTCTTTTAATCCTTGTCATCACCTTCTTCATCTCTAATTAAGCCATGTGTCCCAAGGGTAGGTGGGATTTATGGAGGGAATAACACATATTAAGGAGATGTGTCTTCATTAGGATTTTTGGAATTTTTCATTTAAGAAACATAAGTATACACACTTTTATACAATATACTCCCTTATATACAAGTATTCATCCAATTACATTAATCATTTTAAATTCAAATGGTGTTTAAAAATTATTTAAAAATTATTTTATCATTACAAAGAATTCGGAAAAATTCATAGAAATACCTAAAATTTCATACGTACAAATACGTCCAAAAATACATACATATACACGTATATATGAACACCGGGTATTACAGACCGCCATCAAAGGGCAGGCTCTCGTCGACTTCATTGTCGAACTCACTTACGACGACGGCTCACAAGAAGAGGTATGTGCAACTAACGTACTGCCTGAGGCTACCCCCTCACCCTCAGCAAGTGTCAATCCGCCGATTGATGCAATCGAAGACGAGGAAACCTGGATCGTACAAGTCGACGGTTCGGCCACTCAAGATGGAAGCGGGGCCGGAATAACTGTCCAAACATCAGCAGGCAATATATTCGAATACGCCATTCGCTTCGATTTCCAAACCACTAATAATGGTGCTGAATACGAAGCGGCCATCAACGGACTCCGATTGGCTCGAGTCTAGGACGAGAGTGGTCCAACTACTCAGCAACTCTAGCCTCATCGTCCACCAATTGGACGTGACCTTCGAGGCCCGTGAAGACTCGATGCATAGCTACATGTAAGTCGCTAAAGCGGAGCTCGCCATGTTCAAACACATGGAAATCCATCATGTTTCAAGGTCGAAGAATCATCGAGCCGACGCCTTGTCGAAGTTTGCATCCTCCTCCCTCGTAGGACTCGGTCGAACCATGTACATACAATGTCTACTCCATCCCAGCGAGTTGGCACAAGAGCTGCTAAGCCTCGACCAAGGAATCACATGGATGGATCCTATAATCCTATACCTAAGCACAGGAGAGAATCCAACCGACCCAGTGGAGGCACGAAAGCTAGAACGGAAGGCCTACCAATTCGTCCTACTAGATGGTTCATTGACCAGTTATGACATCTTGCTCTATCTTAAATGTTTAGCGTCGCAAGAAGCGCACTACATGATCCAAGAGATCCACGATGGAGATTGTGGAAACCACTGAGGAGGAAAATCTATAGCCTTGAAGGCCGTGAGAAAAGAGTATTTTTGGCCAATGATGTTCAAAGATTCCGTCGAATACGTTCGACAGTGCTCGACCTGCCAAAATTTCTCAAAGATCAGCTCGGTCCCACCAACTGATTTGATCCCCATCATCAGTCCAGTTCCCTTTGCCAAGTGGGGACTAGACCTCCTTGGTCCATTCAAGCCAACGAGTGGGCAACGGAAGTACCTAATAGTGACGATCGACCATTTTACATAGTGGATCGAGGCAGAACCTCTGTCCCGAGTCACCTGAAAGGAAGCTCGAAGCTTCGTCTGGAAGTACATAATATGTCATTTTGGCATCCCATAATCGATAGTGATGGATAATGGGACACAGTTTGATAGTGCCGGCTTCAGAGACTTCTTCTCAGAGCTGAAGATCAAGTTACACTTCGCCTCTGTTGCCCATCCCCAGTCGAACGGATTGGCAGAAGCAGCCAACAAAAGCATCCTCGGGCCCCTTCGAAAGAGAATAACCGAGCTCGAAGGAACTTGACCGGATGAAATCCCTGGCATACTATGGTCGTACAGGACGACCCACAAAATCTCGACGGGGAAAATGCCATTCATACTGCCCTGTAGATGTGACGCCCTCGTCCCAATAGAGGTCAATGAGCGACCACTTTGCCTCCCATACCATGATGAGAAAAGAAACTCAGAAGGACTTGAGCTTAAACTACAACTGGAAGACGAGGTCTGCGAACAGGCTCTGGCAATCCTCATCGAACAAAAAGGACTCATGGCCTGCTATTTCAACTCAAAGGTCCGCAAACGCAGCTTCCGTGTAGGTGACTTGGTGCTGCGTATGACTGCCTTCACTCCCAAGATCCTCAAGCAAGGAAAGCTCGCTGCGAAGTGGAAATGACCATACACAGTGATCGATGTACTCGGTCCTGCCACATACCGACTCGCTACTTTGGATGATAGAGAACTTTCTTATTCTTGGAACGCTAAACACTTGCGGAAGTATTATCAATGATTGCACTAATGAGGGTAAATGATTGAAATTTGTCTTCATCGTTTATCATATGCATGTTCATGATGAATAAAAAGTCGATAATTTTTTGACATCAGTTGAAACAATCTTCTAAACATTGTCCTCAGCCGTAAACCGAGGGATTTCCACTTTCCACTGAACGACCCCTTATACTCGTCGATAGTAAGTCGAATGGGCCTCGCACTTCGCCACCAAACGACCCTTGTCGTCAGCCGTAAGCCGAGTGATCCCCCTTGCCACTGAACGACCCACGACGCTCGTCAGTCGTAAACCGAGGGATTCCCCCTTGCCACTAAACAACCCCTTATGCTCGTCGGTCGTAATTCAAAGGGGCCTTGCCCCTCACCACCAAACAACCCTTGTCGTCAGCTATAAGCCGAGGGATCCCCCTTGCCACTGAACGACCCATGATGCTCATCAGCCGTAAGTCGAGGGATTCCTCCTTGCCACTGAATAAACCCTTATGCTCGTCAGCCGTAATTTGAAGGGGCCTCGCCTCTCACCACCGAACGACCCTTGTCGTCAGCCGTAAGCCGAGGGATCTCCCCTTACCACTGAACGACCCACGACGCTCATCAACCGTAAGCCGAGGGGTTCCACCCTTGCCACTGAACGAACCCAGAAGCTCGTCGGACATAAGTTGAAGGGGGCCTCACCCCTCGCCATCGAACAACCCTTGTCATCAGCCGTGAGCCGAGGGATCACTCCTCGCTACTGAATGACCCTTGACGCTCGACGACCATATTCGAAGGGGCTTCGCCCCTCTCTACCAAAGGAAGCGTGGTTCATGGTTTAAAAAGTTATGTTCATCGATTGAATGCACCTAACTTACCAACGACAAAACTTACTGAATGATTTCTATGAAATTTGAAGTTGGGTCGTTGAAGGGCCATACACACGCATGTATGCAAGAAAAAAATAAATATGACAGCATACGAAGCTTGCAAAAAGTTTTTCATTTATTTGAATGAAAGAAAATTACAAGAAGCCTAAACTAAGGCATGCCGGCCTAAGAGGAAGGAGGAGCACTTCTGGATGCAAAGACACGGGTAAAAGCCAAGCTCTACCTTCTCCCTCGTAGCGGCCTCCTCGAGCCTTGCAACTTTGGCCTGAAGCTAAGTCGCCTCCGCCTTACAAGCTTCTGCCCACCTCTCGGAGTTGCAAGCTTTAGACCGAAGCTCGACCGTTTCCTTCGGAGAGACGTCGAGCTCCTTCTCGAGCTGAGACATGTCCAATCGCCACTGAAGCTCGATGGACTAGTAGAGGTCCGATAGCGACGAGATGCTGTCTTTAGCATCCGCAGCTGCCCACTCGGCCACTGCCTTATCTGCGAGGGCTTTCCCCACGATCTCCTCTGCCTCCTTCGACCGAGCCTCGAGGCTGAACGCTTTGCACGCTCTGCGTCCGCTACCCACCGACCTCCTTCGATCAAGTCGACACCTTCACTATGCAACACGGCTCTGAGAACAGACATCTATAAAAAAGGGGGTTAGTCAAAGAACGACTAGCTTGGACGACGATAAACAATGACTAAGGTGACGTACCTGGTATCCGATCCCCACAAAAAAGTTTGCCACGCTTTCTAGGTCCAACCTCTGTAGGAGCTCCAGATCCATGGGGAGAATCGAGTTCTCCACCAACCAGGCAGTCATCCCGAAGTCCAGCAAGGCCGACTCCTCCTTTCCAATGACAAAAGGAGGAAGGTGAAGGTCACCTAGTACCGGCCCTGAGGATCGAAACGAAAGCCAATTGAGCAGTAATGCTCGATCAAACTCTACAGGGATCGGGCCGACCATACAAATGGGCGACACAATGTTGTCCCAGGGCCACTGATCTAGAAGGGGCGTCACGGGGGCCTGAGACGCCGAAGGAGTCTCCACCACCCCCTGAGGCTCGAGAGGAGCGACCTCCATGCCTTTTCCCAAGGGATCCTCCTCCTCCACTCGCCTCCTCTTTCCAGATTCCTCCTCCCTATGGGAGGACATCTCCCTTTTCTAGCCAACCGCTTGGATCAGCTTTGCAACGTTGGCAGCATCCACGTCGACCACCACTTGTTCGCAACCACGACGGAGGCCAGGGGCACGACGGGTTTTCGTTAGTCATAACGGAATCCCTGCTCCATCGATTTCCGTTAGTCATATCTACAAACAACGGATATAATTATCGTGAGTGGCGAATATAAAGACATAGAGTCAAAATACATTACCCAGGCTCCACAAAGTGGTCTTCAATGTATGATCATCCAATAAATTCTGAGTCGACCTTTCTCGCCTCGGTCGACCCAGAAGGAGCTTCACCGCCTCAGGCTCGTTCGGAAACAACCTGGCTCTGACCTCATCTGTTGATAACCTAGATTCTTCCACAAGCCCAGGATTCGGAGAACTCCAACCATTGAGCAATGGACCCATTTCGGAAAGGACGACAAACACAAAGGTATCCTCCCACATCGGGTCGAAAACCGGAAGGTCGTTTATGACCCTCACTCCAGGGCGAGCAGCCATATGGTACCACACTTAGCAAGGGTCATGTACTATTCTAAAGAAGTAATTGAATAGCCCAAGGGTCGGTCAAACCCCACAGAGCTCACACAGCACGAAGAAGCCTACTAAGGGGAAGCGTGAGGAGAGAGTCTACAAATAGAAAGCTCCAAAGCACACAGAACCCCTACAATGAATGGATGAAGGGGGAACCAGAGTCCTAGGCAAAAAGCATTAAGATACACCCCACCTCATTCTTCTGTGGAAAACATACTCTCGCATCCGAATTGGGTACTCTAACCCTAAAAGGATGACAAAAACAACCTCGCCAGACCTCAGCGGTCAGATCGAGGGATAACCTAGGGGCCATCTCTAGGATAACTACAGGAACCTTCGAGCTCCAATCCCTCTGATGAATGGGAAGGTCTGGTTCAATCCAAGACCCTCTTCCCTTTCCAGGAACTTCCTCGCATTGCGGGGGCCGAAGGCGCGTCATGAGCTCCTCGTAGGTCGGCTCCTTCATTACGACCGGGGCAAACATATTTGACGGATCTAAAGAAAGTGAAAATCGATCATGAGGGAATACCTTAAGAGGAACAAGCACTCTTTGCCTAGGCAACGTTGGAAGAAGGCGGTCTTCGGTAAGGCAGTGATGGAATCAAGTTGGTGAAACAAGAAAGAGGGCGAAACGAAAAGATCTCTTCTACTTCCTCGCTTTTCTTCTTATACGAAGAAAATCAACCGACTAACGGTCGATGGATGACACATATCTAAAGCCAGCCAAAAGGAGTGGCAGAGATCTATTCAAAGACGAAAGGGTTTTGGCGGCACAAATCTAATCAAATGTTTCGAAAACCGTGTGCATTTAAGGAGATTACTCATCATTCGGTCTCAATCAGCACAGTTTCTGAGGCACAAATGATGTGGGCCATTGTTAGTACACAGGTACGGACCCTATTGGTGAATCTGCACGCCCGACCCGTTTGACATCCGCAGCCCGGTACCTGTCACTCAGAGCGAGGCGTTGCTGAGTTAGACGAACAGGTCGTTCGACTGTTAGGCAGGCACCGATATTCGGGGTGATGTTAATGTGGCCAAGTAAATGGGCAGCCGTTACCTCGAATCCCGAAGAAGATCGTGCTCTAATCAATGAGGGACGGTTACATGCAATCAGGAGGAATCTCCTATAAATGGACATAAAAACAAAGGTAAGGGGATTCCAATTCCAAGGTACGAGGTCTAACACATAGAACTCTACTTTCTCAGCTGATACTTCTTATACATTCGAGCTTACACCGCCAATCTTGAGACGAACCTCCGTGGGTCGATCTCAGCTGCACCAAGCTCCCTCTCTTCCTTAAGTTCAAACACTAACTTAGGCATCGGAGGGGATTTGGGTCGGAACCCAGATCTGACCCTGCTAACGACTCCCTGTGGTTCAGATTGACGGTCATCATCTAGCATTGAGGGTCGTCATCGCGCTTCCCAACCTCGAACGATCGACGCATCTGCCGATTGAAGGTCGATTGAGCACCGCATCCTCATAAACTACCATCACTTGACCCAGGTTCTTTCAACCAGCGTCCCACTCCACCTGCTGACGAGAATTCAACTCAGCATCTCGAGTCTAAGTCAGCTTGACAACTGTCTTGGTTAATTTTGGTCTTAACATGTACTTATTAGAGAATGAGTTTACAAAACAACCCAATGAGAGTTATCACATTGTTAACATAACTAATCTGGCAGTGATAACTCTCTATGATGATATGAAAGTTAGTCCTTAGACTTGAGTGCATTGTACGAAGCTGTACGTGAATGATGTCACTTGTATCTCTGACCTAGCTTCGAGGCAAGGCCTGTCATGGGTGATACTTGAAGCGAGCATGGAGAGTACTGACCAAGAGAGGATTTGTCTCTCCCGTTTATGGGGAGTTAGTGTCGCACTTGTTGGTTCGGTCTTTAGTGAAAACTTTAGCCAAAGTATGTTGGAAGAAGTCTAACATTGATAGACTAAAGACCGATGGAGACTAACCAAGTTCAAGCTAGTAGGGTTGACAATTGACCATACCTTAGGCTTGACTAGGCAACATAGTTTTGATGAAAGGACTAAAACTACGGTATTCATCACAGACATAGTCAGAGTGATCCAAACGACACATTAGTCAATGGTTTAATCACGTAATTATGATGCCAAAACATGGACGACACATGCTAATCATGGTCACTGTCGACTAGGGTTTTCGAGCAGCAACCTGTAGTAGGGTCAGGTTGTAGGGTCTCACACCGAGTAGGATTTGCATTTTAGTAATTGGAAGAATAAAGGAGGATTACACTCGGGTGCACGTGAATAATTAATGTCACAAATGGTTTGTGACAATAAGTCTAAAATAATTTGATGGGGATTATAATATGTCATAAAGTGTTTATGGACATATGATACATAGAAATAAAGAGAGGTTTTTTTTACGAAAGTCGAGGAAAAACCATGCTCAAATTGGAGTCCAAACGGATGCTTAAACACTATTTAAAAGGGGGTTTAAATAGAGTTTAGTATTTGAAAGGAGTTTGAAATATTTAAATTATTTTAAATATTTCTATTTTAAAGGGTTTTAAATAGAATTATTTTAAAATTTTTTTTAAAAAAGCAGCATAAGTGCGCTAGGCAATAGCCCATCACATAGTGAGCTGGTCAGCTGCAAATTGCAGTTGGGCTTTTCCCAGCCCTCCCACACGGGCGGGGCAGAGCCCACCCGAGCGGGCAGGCACCCGATCTGCCAGGCGGGCAGGAGCGCCGAGGCAGGCAGGTGCGCCTGCTGAGCGCGCCCGACCCGTAGGTGGGCCCCACATGTAGGGCCCACCACAGGGTTCTGAAACCCTTTATTTTTTGCGGCTGTTAGTATTTGCGAAATACTTATTTTTTGGCTAAGTTTGGAGCATCGTTTGAGGGTTCAAACGAAGTCGGAATGGATCAATGTTTGTTTCTATGCGATCACCGTCTAGTGTTCTTTGATTTGATATATGATATCGCTTGCGAAGCTCAATGGTGAGAGAGGGAAAATTCTTTAAAGTTTGGCCTTCATGGAAGGTAAACTTTAATTTAATTTTTCCCTCCAACTTTTAGTCCCACATCGGATATGGAGAAAAGAGGAGGGGTCAGCCGTTAATATAAATAGAGTCCAACCCCCTCCTTGAAACTTGCACCAAGTCTCTGCTTTGAGTAGCTCTAAATTTTTTTGAGCACGCTCAAAGTAAGACTTATAATATATTCCCTCCGCCTAAAATTAATTTGTTCCTCTGTTCGAGTCCTAGCAAGATGAGAAGGAGGGTTGGATCGGATCCAAAGTCTTTGATGCGGGTGTTGCTCAAGTGAAACTTTCATCGGTAAGTGGTTGGTTCGGAGGCGCGGTGTTGGCTCGCCTCGGGACGCGGTTCAGCTCGGGATGCGTTACGGCTTTGGAGAAGCGGCTCAGCCCCAACGTAGGGCATCGGCTCGGAGTTCAAAGAAAGGTAGCTAAAAACGACGCTTCGTATTGTGCAGAAACGATGATTTGGGTATGTTTTATTTTACTATGCTTTCATATTTGTTGCAGTAGTTTAGATCTTTATTTGGGGTTGGTCAGACCCATCCCAAAGACAGTAGATTTTTCTGACTAGGGTTCATGAAACTCTTATGGCAGACATTAAATAGTTTAATGTATTTTATTCTGCTGCTTTTTATGCTTCTATCGTCCGTCTGACGTAGGACGTGCATAGATTTTATGCCCTAAGGGTCCATCAAAACCCTACAATACATACTTTAGAGGAATCTCTTGAAGTTCATCGAATTAATGCAATCTCCTTCTCGTCTCTTGGAATGCCAAGTCCTTCTTCGGTTGCTCTTATATCTTATTATCTTCTTCGGTTCTATCTCATAGGCCATGAGATTTTCCATCAACTCTTCTAGGGTGATAGTCTTCATATTGTGTTCTTCTCAGATGTCAGTGGTCTTTTCCTTTTATTTCGGTCTAAGGGATCATTCTATCTTCATAACTGGGTCATACTCAAGAATCTTCTTCCTTAAACCTACAAGCTCATTAGTAATGTTAGTGAATTGAGCGTTAACTTCACTAATACTCTCGCCTTCTTCCATTATAAAATATTCAAATTTGGAATTTAATATATTAATCCTAGATTCCTTTACCTTTTCTGTACCCTCGTGGCTTACCTCAAGTGTATGCCAGATCTGATGTGATGTCTCACATTGAGACACTATATTGAACTCTGCACATGTAACATCACAAAAATGGCATTCATTTCTTTAGCATTGAGGTTACCTTTCTTCTTTTTGTCTGCTGACCATTTGTCAGTTTACATCTCAGCAGGTGGTGTGTACTTTTTCTTCGTGATAGTCCATGCATCAATGTCCAATGGTTGAATATGTGTCTTCATTCGAATCTTCCAGCTTGCATAGTTTATTCCATTGAACAATGGTGGTCGCATGGTGTTGAGTCCCTCTGAATGGTGCGAGGTTGATGTCATCGCCTTAGCCTTGCTCTGGTACTACGTGTGGGATCTTGTTGATGGCAGACAATACTAGTAGGTGTTTGAATAATGTTGTACATAGAGAACAAAAATTTTTCCTGTAATTTAAACCCTTCTAAAATTTGCCTAAGTCTCAAATGAGAGTTACCTCAATTTATACTTAATCAACACAAATAATAAGCTTGTAATGAAATGAATGTAATAAGCATAACAGAATTAAATATTACAAGCTATAATTAAGATATAGAGATAATAGAGGGTCACAACGCAAACACCACGATTTTAACCTGGTTCGGCCCAATCTTGGCCTACGTCCAGCAACCGATCCACTGGCTCTCAAACCCGAGAGCAACATTGCCTCAACTCAACGAAGAGAACTTGTACAAGCACCTAGCTCCACTTGCTAGGAATTTCCAATTACCTAGTTTACAACTCAACTAGGAATTTCAAAACAAAATTACAACACTTCCCTTACATACGGGAGAACAACTTACCAAGCCTTCTTCAGAGGCTTTACAAAACTTTTGTACATTGATTACTATACATTTGATTCCTATAGCCAATGAATATGAAGCTTGTGTATAGTGTGGCTATAAAAATCAAAACTTGATCTCAAAAAGAAATATAAGTTAAGCTTAAGATATCAAAAGAAAAGACTTGAAATTTGAATCTCAAAATAAAAGCTATGAGCTTTGGAGATCAAATTCGTTCTTGAGTAAGGTCAGAGATAATAGAAAAATATCAGGAAAAATTAGCACAAAGAAATTTAAACAATGTCCAAAGAAGAACTTTTAAAAAATGAGAGCATTTGAGAATTTGAGCTTGAAAATACTAGATAAATGCTTTATAATTGATATATAAAAATTCTAAAATCATTGGTATTTATAGAGATGAACTTATGTTTAAAACGTGCTCAAAAAAGTCAGCTCTAACAGCTAGTAATAGCAATAAATCGAAAATTGCGCTATCCTTAAAAAGTATGTTTTGACCCAGATAGTCGGCTATCCATTTTGGATAGCGGCTATGTTATTCAGAAGTTGGCTATCCCAAGTGATAGTCAGCTACTATAGAAACCCAAGAGTTCTGAGCAAAATCTCAAGGCAGATAATCGACTATCTATTTTAGATAGTTGGCTATTTTTTGATATGTGAGTTTTTCTTCATGATGTACTCTGAAAATATTTATTAAAAATTAAATACTAAAATAACATATTTAAATACATATTAAGAATATTTTTCAAGTATTTTTGGGAGTGTGTAGCTTCATGTTATTGGCTTTAATAGTCTAAGTTATTAATTTACAACATACACACTTCTTGAGCTCTTTAATCTTTTTCTATTGACTTCGGCCATCGAGACTATATATTTAGTCTTTGATTGGGTCTTTACTTGCGATATGATCATATTTTACACTTTATTTCTGCATTTTTTTCATGCCATAACGATGGTCCTATCACGATTTTAACGTTTAAACGACGATTTTATAATACAATTCACTATTTCTTTGTTTCGTCTGATTTCAGGAAATTTGGAGCAATCGGGAGCAATTTGAAGCTATGAGCGCATACACGCGTGCTGGAGCAATCACGACGATATTGGAGAGCTAATGGCATTGGATGATGAGGAGAAGAGGAAGAAAGGCGAGAGAATCGAGAAGGAAGTGAGAAGAAGGAGTTTTGAGAAGAGAAATAGGCTACCCGGCCGAGTGAAGCAGCTCACTCGACCGAGTGAAGCTGACACGACCAATTCCAGCCTGAAGAAGAGAAGAAATCTACTCCGCCGAGTGGAATTTCCACTCGACCGAGTGAGAATCCTACTCGACCAAGTGTAGATAGGAAATTCAATGAAATTCATTGACAGATCTCTGTTTTTTGGGAGAATCTTCAGTCAGTCTTACTCGACCGCGTGAGAAGCTCACTCGACCGAGTAAGCAGACCACTCGGTTGAGTGGTCTGAACGTTCTAGAACGAAAAAATTCTCAGTTTTTCGGCAGAGTTGTCACTCGACCGAGTAAGCAGTACACTCGGCCGAGTGCGCCGTCGGCCCCAGTTTTGAAACTAGGGTTTTGTAGCGATCCATGGGCAGATCTGTCAGGATTTTTGGACTTTTTGGGTGGCTATAAATACCCAGTTTTGTGGGCAGCCCAAACAGAGACTCTTTTGATTAGTAGTCTTAGGAACAAATTTAGTTTTAGTTTTCTTTTGGTGAAAGGATTGGAGAGCGAGATCTCAATTTTCTTATTCTTTGGAACTTGAACTTAATTGGGTTGTCTAAAATTTTGCAAGTTCCTATTTTTATGTTATATTTCTACTTAGATCTGAGTTTTGTAATGAATTCTCTTTCACATCTTATTTCTATTGTTTTTTCTATGATGAATTGTGAGTAGTCTCTTTCCTGTAGGGCAAAGGGATGAACCTTATGAATTTAAAGTATGATATGTGGGATCTATTAAATTACCATGTCGCTAAACTTGTTAAGGGTTAGGTTGTGTTTGATTTACTACGGATAGCTAGGGATTTCTATTGGATCTTGAGAGCTCGAAAGAGGATCTTGATTTATGGGAAGCCCTAGATATTCGATTTAGATCTATAATCGAGATTCCCTAGAATTGGTGCGTGAGAGTGACCAAAGCTAGCATCTTTATTATATTTCTATAATTATATTCGTTTGTACGACGGTAAAACGGATACGAACTATCATGGTCTAGATTCGAATTTAAGTTGCGCGAGAGCAAGCTTGGATACGAATTGGATAATATTGTTGATCTTAATGCTAATAGTTTGAATTAGGCTTGCGAGAGAGCGAGGCTCTAGTTTAGATTACTATAGACTTGCGTAGCGCGAGAGCGTGCGTTGGTTCATAACATGGTTACGAAAAGTTTACCGTAAACCAAGAGTAGTAATATGGAGATTCATGTTTCACATTGATGCTTGAGATCTTTAGTGGGGATTCCCAAGCCCTAGGTAATCTTATTAATTGAATTTACAAACAACACCTTACACGATTGTGACACCGACATTTCTTGACTATTATTTCACCTTTGCCTAGTAATCTATATAGATACCAATAGTTCCTCCCTGCAATTCGGTACCCGCTCACCACTTAACTTTGTGCTTGCGATAAAAATACATTGTTTTTGGAGTACATCCCGACGCGATCAAGTTTTTGGCTCCATTGCCGGGGAGGCCACGGTATTCAATATTTTTACTTAGCTATTCTTTTTCTTTTTTCCTCTATTATGCTGACACTTCTTTGCAGATTCTCTTTCTCTGTGCATGAACACACGATCAAGGTCTATCGACAGAACTATATTATTTGATCCCGAGATCGAGCGCACAGCAAGTAAACTAAGAGCAGAGAAGAGGCACATTCAAGAGGGAGATAAAAAATGGCGTTGCAAAATACTCCACCAAGGACACACATGCTTATTTCCATCTGAGATAGGCTTACTCCAAACAACACTGCTACTTCATCCATCCTTATGCCAAAGTTAGGGAGGGAGCAAAATACTCCACCAACGACCATGTGATCATCGTCACTGCTACGTTGTTTGGAGTAAGCCTATCTCAGATGGATGAAGTAGCAGTGTTGTTTGGAGTAAGCCTATCTCAGATGGAAATAAGCATGTGTGTCCTTGGTGGAGTATTTTGCTCCGCCATTTTATCTCCCTCTTGAATGTGCCTCTTCTCTGCTCTTAGTTTACTTGCTGTGCGCTCGATCTCGGGATCAAATAATATAGTTCTGTCGATAGACCTTGATCGTGTGTTCATGCACAGAGAAAGAGAATCTGCAAAGAAGTGTCAGCATAATAGAGGAAAAAAGAAAAAGAATAGCTAAGTAAAAATATTGAATACCGTGGCCTCCCCGGCAATGGAGCCAAAAACTTGATCGCGTCGGGATGTACTCCAAAAACAATGTATTTTTACCGCAAACACAAAGTTAAGTGGTGAGCGGGTACCGAATTGCAGGGAGGAACTATTGGTATCGTTCAGCGACCTTTCGTCTAGTATTATGTAGAAACATTAGGGAGAATGTGCATTTGATGCAGTGGATAGAAAACTGCATTTGATGCAAATGATATTTTTAAGCTTAGATAGGGGACTATTTTGCATATGATGCAACTGAGTTAAATGTGTCTTAAATTGTTTACGACAATATTTAAATAATTGCCTTGAAAAGGTTACATGTATAACGGGATTGTCCCGGTCTAAACACAGGTTCAAACCGCATCGGAATCGGAGTCCAAATGAGCCGAGAAAGACTGTTTAAAGAGGTTTTACATAGTGTTTAAAATGGGCCCAAAGAAATAAATGCCTAGAGATTTTTTTAATAAAAAAACTGTTTTAAGGCCCACAGCCTGGCGCCTAAAATTTTGGGCACCATGCGCCCTCAATCACAGGGTGCATGCCCAAGCGCCCTGACAGGTGCGTGCTGGGCACGTGCACGGCGTGCTGTACGTGCGGTTTTGGATTGTGGGCCCACATGGTGGGCCCACAAGCAGGAGTTTCTGAACCCTAGTTGATTGATGGGTGACAGCTGGTTTTTGAACGAAAATCAAGTGTTGGGCTGATCTTTGGACGATCAATTGAGTGGTCAAACGGGCTCAGACTGACTCGCCGTTTTTTCCTATGCGTTCACGGTTCAGCGCTCTTCGATTTGATAATTTGTATCAAATGTGAAGCTCAACGGTGAGGGAGTTAAAATTCATGGAAGTTTAGCCTTTATGAAAGGCAAACTAATTTGAATTATTAACTCCAAATAATTAGTCCCACATCAAAAGTCGAGTAAAGGGGAGGGGTCAGCCGCCTATATAAATAGGGGGTCTCCCCCCTTCCTCTAAACTCGTCCCAAGCTCTAGATCTGAGCGGCTCCCAAAAGTTTGGAGCATGCTCGGATCTAAGCATAAATAAAATATTTTCTCCTCTCCCTAAATTTCTGCCTTGCTCCTGCAGGGCTCTGACAAAGCCACGAAGGGGCTCGGATCGAATCCGAAGTCTTGACGGAGGATCTACTCAAGTAAAACTTTCTTCGGCGCGTGGTTGGCTCAGCGACAAAGGGATTGCTCGCCTCAGAACACACGCGGTTCGGGAAGCGGTTCAGCTCGTGACTTGCGGTCCGGGAAGCGGTTCAGGTCGGGACGGGGAGCGGCTAGGGACGCGGTTCGGTACACCTTGCCGGTGCAAGCAAGGTTCCGGGTATGTAGTTTAATTGCTTTCTTTTAATATATTGCAATAGCTTAGATCCTTCTTGGGATGGTCAGATCCACCTCAAGTTGGCAGAGATCCTGCTAGGGTTTTGAATCCTTAGGGTTTCGTTAAATAGTTTAACGAGTGTTCATTCGCTGCTTTCATTTTTCCTCTATCGTTCGTCCGACGTAGGACGGGCATAGAGAAATGTGCCCTGTGGGTCCTTAAAACCCCAACATTGGTTCAGAGCGTAGGTCTGCATACGATCTAAGGACTGAAATAGTTTAATTGTATGTATGTTTTTAATCTACTTTTAAAATCCGTTTGACTTTATGAGATAATGTTAAAATGAGATTTTATTTTTAGTTGCTTTATAAAATCTTTTATGTGATAAAATCCTCCTATAAGCATGCTAATGTTTTATGATGATTTTAAAACAAAATTTTTGAAATAAAAAATTATGTGATAATTATATGTTTTAAAATCATAATTTTAATTTAATTGTTAAATTATAGATGCATATTAATTACTTATTAGATAAATTTTAATATGTTTGTTTCTATTTAAATGTTAAATAGTTGGACACCTATTTTATGTGATAAAATTAGTGTAGTTTATGCTTAATGGTCATGCTTAATTATTTGATAATTCATGAAACCTTTTAGGTTAGCCATTAAAAACCTGTTTAAAATTTATAAGATAAATTTTAAATGACATGCTATGTTTTAATAATTCATTACAGCCTTTTAAAACCTAATTCCTGATTAGGATAGTCCGTTAACGACGACTATTATTTTAATTGTTATCATAATGATTCTCATTAAAAGACTACACTTTAAAGTGTTGACATTGAATTTGTTAAAATCCTAATAATGATTAGGGTATCACGTTATACGAGTGAACCTTATAGTTGATAAGGACTTAATAAAAGTTATAAACAAATCCATAAAATTTTGAATTTTAAGGATCCACTAGTTGATAGGATTAACTAGTTCTAATAAAAGCCTTTTAGGCTATGGCACGCATATAAAAGTGATAAGTTTCATTCAATGGACCATGATCCGGTCAATGTGCTTGGCTAAGTTTGTTGGATCACCCTAGCTAGTCTAAGGGATAAGTGATCATGGCTTAGTCAATTCCCTAGCCGTGTTCTACTGGACCGTAATGACGTAAATCATGATTATATGACACTCTGGATTATATCTAAGTCAATTACGTTTAATAATCTTTTTCAAGATAAAACGTAGCCTTTCTTGTTTTAGGGGTTGGCAACTATAGGACCAGTGTTCCAGTTGTTGAGCTACACTAAAGCTGTGACATGGCAACCTTGTAGAAACCAACTTCTTAAATACATATGATGTAATCTTGACTTAACCCAAACCGTCGTGTCGTGAAAACACCGAGCGCAGGCGTAAGTTAATCTAATGATGTAGTCTAGACTTGACCCAAACCGTCGTGTCATGAATACACAGAGCATCAACGTAAGTTAGGCTAGACACGAAAACAAGGGTCCGACTAGACTAGTCATTGTGATTTGGATGAGCGACACTCATGATCATAAGTGGCTAGGGGTAGAAACAAATAAGAGAGTCATATATGATATGATTGATGAAGAGTCATCTACCACTCGCAGAGTCAAGCAATTTGTTGAGCACACTCAAGGTTGTAAGACTCAGGGTGATTGGCCACTTACCCATTAATTTAATTATATTAAATCGTTCACTATTAAGGCTTAAAATGATCGTAAAAATAGTGGAAGGATATAGTTAGATAAAAGCCATTCTATCTATATTTAATATTGAGCATATGCAAAACTAGGGTAGATATATGTTTACCGATGGAATCTAAAACATAATATTCTAAGAGAATAAGTTAACTGGTCAATTTAGTTGATTAATGGAATATCAACTCAAATTCTAATTGATAGACTAAACTATATTCTCACTGACATTAAATTACCTTCTTAAAGCACATGCTTAAGGACAATGATTTTCTTAAGCTCTGTGTCTAACAAATAAATGCACTCTACATGTCACTCGCCTCTTTAAGGGCAGCTTGAACATACTGATGTTCAAAAGCATGTTTCTCCATACAATTTGTTGAGTCAACTCAAGGTTGTATGGAAAACGGCTTCGATCTGCAAGGTTCGAAAATTCGATCAAAGTGTTTGAATCGAGTATGAGTGCATGAGCGGTGCAAGACCATGTATCCCAACCGGATCTTGAGACGAGCAACTTGTTGAGCACACTTAAGGTTGCAAATCTCGAGCATTTGGATACATGAGGTGCTTGCAAGGCTATTTATTTATATTGGGTCATATAATATCTAAATGACATTTAGAACAGGAAGAATGCACTAAGGAAAGTCAATTGAGAAAGATAGTTTTATTTATCATTAGTAAAGGCATAAGTAGGAGGAACTGAAAATGTGACATATTTGATGTCACAGTTTTAGGATAACCGTTATACAAAATATATATATTATATATGTGTTGGAAAAGGAACAATTGTTGTTTCTTAGACCATGTAGGACGTCAAACATATTTTGACGAATGTCGTCACCTTGCTTTTGAAGCAATGTTTTATGTGAGAAATTTGTATAACAACAATGTATTAAATGTTAATACATGAATACGCAAGATAATAACAAAACTTATATGGCAAAATAAACTAGGCCGAACCAAAGAGACTATGCTTCACAAGTCACATAAAGAGGGGTCTGATCTCTCGTATTATGATGTCTTGTGAATCTTGTCTCAAAGGTAGGTTGGCTTAACACCTTCTGTGAGACCGTGGGAGAATAAGTTGGAGAACTCATGGTCTTGTACATACGGATGTATTCAGACTCAAGTCTATATTAGCCTGGATAAGTTGTTCATATTTTTTTACGACATGTGTCCTTACTGAAACACAAGTCTGATAAAATAGATAATAAAATGACAGAAGTATTTGAACTACTTCGATCAGATCGAAAGTTGAATAATTAGCTATATAAATCTTGCATAAATTAAAATAAAATGTGATTTTCTCTTAGGTCAAGTCTCTTAACACATCGATGTGTTAGAGAGCATGAAACACATTTTGTTTGACATGGTGCGATACATGGCATGTGACTTTGAGTTACAATCCTCCCTCTGAGTTAAGTTCCAGATAGTAATGCCTAGGTTTTGATAAGTTTCTGTGAGGACCTTATCGATAAGATATTCATTAAATCAATTGTTAGGAAGTTAAAGGATTACTCGAGTCTCGTGAGACAAAGAGTCGAGTTAGACAACTTCCAGGATGCAATTCGGAGTAGGGACTCTGACTAATAACTTGATGCAATCAGAAAAGGTCCGTGCATGTAAATAAAGTATGGATTTTAGTTTATGTGCCCAACGAAAATGTTTCTTATTGTCTGCAAGTAAATCTTCAAGTTTGAAGATTGGTGCAGAAAGAAAATAGTGATGTACAAAATATGTTGGTAGAGAACGATTTTCATCCTAACTCCTATAAACGGATTATGATGAAATGTCTTGACCAACATATTTGTACGGATCTACTCGGACCAAACTCGATGTAAATGCTCATGATGACCATGAAAACTGGAGCATTCATTTATAGTCCGTTTTCTAAATATGATTTAGAAGAACGAACTTATATGAATTGGCCAGAGAGTTTTCAAGGTCAGTGAGAGCAAATAAAATACATGCGAGGCATCAAGAGGCTGGACATATGTTTTGACAAAGTAGTCAAAGAAGTTGACACTTTGTCAGAAATGAATAAGAACCGTCTAAAATGACCAGTAACTTATTGTTGTAAGGTACGATGAGCTAGATTATATCTAAGAAAATTAAATATTATGGATTTCGAGGGACCAAGAGAATTGTTTGCACGAGATTTAAATGTATGGTCTAAGATAAACATAGAAAACCGTTTAAGTCTATATAGTAGACATTTTAGCAGATCCACTCACGAAGGCTCTACCACGCAAAGTCTGGAAAGACTTATGTATAAATGCAGTATGAGATACCGGGATAAAATGGGCCTGAGTGCAAGTGGGAGATGTTGGGAGATGTATGCCCTCGAGGCAATTTATCTATGTGTATCTTTACAAACATCTTGTTCAAAATTACAGTAAGCTGTATGGTAAGAATTTATCTAAGTTAACTCATAATTTAATTATCATTGAAAATTAACTTAGGTAAAGTCCTGAGACTTAATGCAAGGTCAAACATTTATCATGCAAGGTCAAACATTTATCGAGATGAAGGATCTCGATCATGGAGAAGTGCTTGACTATCAGTAGCATAAGTCTAGAAACGTTCATAGTCGTAGATATTTCGAGAAAAGGATATTGGAACATCGGATAGACCATTGTGTCTCTGTCTTCACCGTATAGCAGTGACGATGATCTCATGGTCATTCGACTTGGCGAAGTCAGATACGAGACACAGGTGCTCATTAGAGAATGAGTTCACTAAACGACCCAACAAGAGTTATCACATGGCTATGATTGACCCATTTGTCAATGATAACTCTTAGTAATGATAGGCAAGTTGGTCTTTTGACTTGAGGTCAATGTACGAACATGTTCTTGAATGATGTCACTTAGATCAATGATCTAGCCTCAGGTAAGCCCCGTTTAAAGGTCTTTGGTTGGGTGACATTTGAAGCTTGCGAGGAGAGTAATGACAAAGATAGGGTTCGTCTCTCCCGATCAATGGGAGTTAGTGTCGCAGTGTTAGTTCGATCTATAGTGAAAACTCTGGCTAGAGTATGTTGGAAGATGTCCAATATTATTTGACTAAAGATCCATGGAGACTAACCGGCTTCGAGCTATTGGGGTTGACAGTTTGACCGTACCCTAGGCTTGAGTTAAACGACATAGTTTTGACGAAGATACTAAAACTACGGAATTCATCACGGACACAGTCAGGGTGGTCCCGACAACACTCATGTCAATGAGTTAACCACATAAGTATGATACTGAAACAGGGACGACAACTGCTGCTCGTGGTCACTGCCATCTGGAGCTTCGAGCCCCACATGTAGTATGGTCATGATGTAGGGTCTCACACAAAGTGCGACCTTTCGTCTAGTAATAAGTAGAAACATTAGGGAGAATGTGCATTTGATGCAAGGGATAGAAAACTGCATTTGATGCAAATGATATTTTTAAGCTTAGCTAGGGGACTATTTTGCATATGATGCAAACTGAGTTAAATGTGTTGTAAATTGTTTAAGACAATATTTAATATAATAAACGCCTTGAAAAGGTTACCTGTATGACGGGATTGTCCCGATCTAAACGCAGGTTCAAACCGCGTCAAAATCAAAGTCCAAATGAGTCCAAAAGACTGTTTAAAGAGGTTTTAAATTGTGTTTAAAATGGGCCCAAAGAAATAAAGGCCCAGAGTTTTATTAATAAAAAAACTGTTTTTTAAGGTCCACATCCTGGCACCCAAAATTTTGGGCGCCAGACGCCCTCAATCACAGGGTGCGTGCTAGGTACGTGCCCAGCGTGCTGAGTGCACGGTTTTGGATTGTGGGGCCCACGTGGTGGGCCCCATAAGCAGGGGTTTCTAAAGCCTAGTTGATTGATGGGTGACGGCTGGTTTTTGAACGAAAATCAAGTGTTGGGCTGATCTTTGGACGATCAATTGAGTGGTCAAACAGACTCAGATTGACTCGTCGTTTTTTCCTATGCGTTTACCATTTTAGCGCTCTTCGACTTGATTGCTTGTATCAAATGTGAAGCTCAACAGTGAGGGAGTTAAAATTCATGGAAGTTTAGCCTTTATGAAAGGCAAACTAACTTGAATTATTAACTCTAAATAATTAGTCCCACATGGGAAGTGGAGTAAAGGGGAGGGGGCAGCCGCTATATAAATAGGGGTCTCCCCCTCCTCTAAACTCATCCCAAGCTCTAGATCTGAGAAGCTCCCAAAAGTTTGGAGCACGCTCGGATCTATGCTTAAATTAAATATTTTCCCCTCTCCCTAAATTTCTGCCTTGCTCCTGAAGGGCTCTAGCAAAGACATGAAGGGGCTCGGATCGAATCCGAAGTCTTGACGGAGGATCCACTCAAGTGAAAATTTCTTCGGTGCATGGTTGGCTCAGCGACAAAGGGGTTGCTCGCCTCGGGACGCGTACGGTTCGGGAAGTCAGCTCGAGATGTGCGGTCCAGGAAGAAGTTCGGCTCGGGACAGGGTACGGCTCGGGACGCGGTTCGGTACACCTTGCCAGTGCAAGCAAGGTTTCGGGTATGTAGTTTAATTTCTTTCTTTTAATACATTGTTGTAGCTTATATCCTTCTTGGGATGGTCAGATCCACCTCAAGTTGACAGAGATCCTGCTAGGGTCTTGAATCCTTAGGGTTTCGTTAAATAGTTTAATGAGTTTTCTTTCGTTGCTTTCATTTTGCCTCTATTGTTCGTCCGACATAAGACGTGCATAGAGAAATGCGCCCAGAGGGTCCTTAAAAACCCAACAAAGATGGCCCCTAACAATCAGCGGTGGGCTGATGAGAGGGTCCAAACATCATCATCCTTGAAACTGGCAAGCATATATGAAGCTAAGGCAGTGGTAGACTTGGCGGGTAAATTTGACTCTCTATCTAGAGTGGTGGAGAGACTTGAGAAGAAGCTAACTGAGCCATATGGTGTGACTGACACATCGACATTAAATGGGCATAGAAATGATTGGCAAGGCCAAGTCATGTACGTTGGCGGTGATATACATGAGGAACCTGCTGAGCAGGTTAAGTATGTTTCTGATTACAAGCCAGGTATAGCAAATAATGGGTCTTGGGTGAATCTGGCTTGGAAGGGTCACCTTGGATTCTCATATGTAAACAATAATGGAGCCTTAACCCCTCAACAACAACAACAACAACAAGTCCGCCCGCCACCTCAGTAGTAGTCCTACCAATCAAGGCCACCACAACAAAAATTTCAGCAGAGGCAACAAGCAGGGCCTTTAGACCCCCCCCCCCCAGATACAATCAAGGTTGGAGGCCACAAAACCCACCGTTAGCGTTGCAAAGATCCGAACATGAGACAAGATTTGAGGAGTTTATGGCCGAGCAAAAGAAGATTAATGCTAAACTATTGATGGGCCAAGAAAGCATCAACAATATAGTGGCACAACTAGCGGAGCAAATCACCTTGCTAAATAAGGCCCAAAATCAATTATCGACTCAACCGGAGCCAAATCCAAGGAGCAACACCGGCCACATCAATGTGGTAGTGGCGGTGACCACTAGAAGCGGGAAGGACACTACTCCCGTCATGGTTCAAACTCATAGCCCAAGGGATGACGTTCTGGTTGAGAGAGATGGAAGCAATGAAGAGGAGAAGCCCATGACGATGATAAATGAAGAGTAAAAATCTGAAGTTGATGAGCCTCAGAAGGAGAGTATGTGCCACCGGTACCATTCCCACAACGGTTGGTAAAGGATAAAATGGAGAAGAAATTTGCTCGATTTCTGGAGTACTTGAGAGGGATAAGCTTAAACATACAGTTCCTTGATGCCATAATTGAAATTACGACATATGCAAAGTTCCTTAAAGATTTGATCATGTGAAGGAAAAGAACGGAGAAGATTATGCTCGCCAACCAAGGTATGTGGTTCGTCAAAGAAGATAAGTTGTCGAAGAAATTGAAGGACCCCGAAAGACTTTAGAATTCCATGCACACTTGGCAGAGTCCCCCCTACAAAAGGATTTGGTTGACTTGGGTGCGAGCGTGAGTCGCATGCCTCTCATGATGTTCAAAAAGCTGAATACGGGGACCGATCTCAAGCCCACCGACAAGAAGATTCAACTTGCCGATGGGCGTATCACTAGGCCGATGGGTATCACTAAAAATGCGCCGCTACAAATACCGGGAGGACTTTGCATGCCATGGGGACTTCGTCATCATGGACATGAAAGAAGAAGGAGACACATCTCTTATACTTGGGCGCCCCTTCTTAGCCACCGCCGGAGTCATCGTGGACATGAGAGAGGGAACATTGTCACTCAAGATTAGAAATATAGAAGTCAAATTCCATCTACTATTTGCCATGAAGAATAGATCCTTGCTGGAAGACACCGACTATGTGGACCTACTTGACGAGGTCATCGACGAAGCTATGACATACCCCATTGGTGCTTTGCATATGGATACTCTTGACGGAGTGCCAAATTCTGAAAATGGCATCCAACATGGAGATACCCCGGAACCTCTCACCGAGGAAGAGGAGAACGACACTGATTACGAGCTCAAGACCTTAAACAAACGCTTATTGGGAGGCAACTCAATGTTTATAACCTAGTTTTTAGTTGAATTTTAGGTTTCATTTTAGTTTTAGATTTTTATTAGTTTAGTGGGTCAAGAGTCGAGAAAAATTGGACAATGGGCAACGTTTTTCATCGCAGGAAGAAGATATCAGAACACCATTCGAACGGACGGTAGCCATGGCGATGGGGAGTAGCCCCAGTGACGCTCTTAAACAATAAAGGAAGGAAGAAACTGACGGGAGAGAAGAAACAGAAAACATAGAAAAATAGAGAGCAGAGAGTTGAAACAGACATCCTACTCGGTCGAGTGATATTCTCACTCGACCGACTGAAGAATTTACTCGACCGAGTAAAATACTGATTAGGGAAGTCTCAAAACTATTTCTGAAAATTTTATGCCACTCGACCGAGTGATTATGTCACTCAACCGAGTGAACACTGTAGCAGACAGTTCAAATTTCATGCTCTGCAAGGACTCTTCACTCGGCCGAGTAATTAGTTCACTCGGCCAAGTGACTAATTCTACTCGATCGAGTGGGAGACTGCAGCAGAAACATCAAAATATTCCACTCTGTTTCGATTTCTCACTCGACCGAATGGAACTTGTCACTCGCCCGAGTGACTTGAACCACTCGACCGAGTCATTCGACTCGGATGAGCGCTAAAATTTTAAAAATTCTCAGCTGTTGGGATTTCGTTACTCGACCGAGTGACGAAAGTTATTCGACCGAGTGACTTAAAGTCGGCAGCTTGTATAAATTCCCAATTCACTCGCCTGAATCCCCAAACCCCCAAACCCCCAAATCAAGCGCCCCCTCCCAAAATTCCCTCGACTCGCCCGCTCCCTCTCTCCGACTCGCCCAAGCAACTCGTCGACTCGGCCACGGCGCTACCCACGGCCACCTCCGGTGGTGATTCTCCGGCCATCTCCGTGATCTCCACCCCCGTCCAGCCCTATTTCACCCTCTATCTTCCCCTATCCATCTCGTAAGCCCAAATTCAGCCCCTAATCCTATTCAACCCTATTAATCTCAAAATTCTCTTGATCAACCCCTTTTTTTATGAATTCATAACGCTAATTATCTATTTTTTTGCAACAAGAAAGCTTAGGGGAGATATTTTGCTGATTTGAAGCTTAGGGGAACCTGTTGAGTATTGATTCCCCGGATTTGGTTTTGATGATGAACAAACATAAATATCTTGCACTAATTCTCTTTGAGCGTAGTTATGGAGATCGTCGTGAAATTACTTCGTACATCTCAAGCGACGCCCCAAGACTTCTTAAAGCGCGTGATCGTGTGCCTGAAGCTTCGTTGAAGCTCAAGGAGTTATTAATGAAGTCAAGGGATTCGGATTGAAGCTTTGAAGACGGTTCGTCATGTTTATTTTATTGTCTTCTAGCTTCATCGTATAGAATGTTAAGCCTTGAGTAGGACTAACTTAACAATCTTCATATCACTCATATCGTTTCTCTAGGATTACCTTAGAAGCCATTAGAAACTTTCCCGAAGCTTAGCGCTTCAATTCACGGCTTCATATGCATCTTAGTTGGTTCAAGAAGAAGAACCAACCGACTAGATGGCAATCTAGTCGGTTGGGAATCCTTCTTGAACCGACTAGTTATCCTAGCTCATTTCAGCCTAGCTACTGTTGACAAGTTAGTCGGTCAAAGAAGGTTCACCGACCGACTAGTTGTCAAACTAGTCGGTTGGCAATCCTTCTTAGACCGACTAGTTTCCCTTGTGAAATTCAGCTCATTTACTGTTGATTAATTAGTGGGTCCAAGAAGGTTCACCGACCGACTAGTTGTCAAACTAGTCGATTGGTGTTTCTTCTTAGACCGACTAGTTCTATCTCCTTATTTCACTATCTTCCATGTTCACCTTCTAGTCGATCCATGAAGGTTCACCGACCGAAAAGTTGCAAAACTGATCGGTCAGTGATCCTTCTTAGACCGATTAAGCAGCTTCAGAAATAGATCCGTTGGGCATTTAATGCTACGAATTTTGCTCCTCTCTTCTCTCTCTCCTATATAAACTTGATGAGCTTATTGCTTGCATTCAAGGCTGCCATTATTGTTATTTTGAGATAAAAGAGAAGCGCATTCAATTCTCATTTCCAAGCTCCCTCACTTCACAAGAATCTCTCCATTACTCTTTGAGCCCTAATTCCTCATGAGAGATTCTCATTCATTGTGAGCTACTCAAGCTAAGAGCTTGAATCCAAGTCATCAACTTCACCCTAGCCATCTATTGCTATTCATCTTGGTGGAGCTAGGGTTTGGTGCTATCTTCTTCCTCAAAATCCTTCTTGCCCTAAAATTTGTAAGTTTTACTCAAGGCATAGGGTTTTGTGGTAAGTGTTTATTGTTTCATTTAAATTGATATTTTCAGTTTATCTCTCGGTTGTGAGAGAAGTTCGTGATCCCGGCTTGTGGGAGTCACGTTTCGTTTTGTGTATGATTTGATCTTGTAGTAGTTTCTACAAGAAGTTCATAGTGCAAAATTTGAGTTAGAGGATTCTAACTCAAGTAGCCGGAGGGGATCCAGGTGTCTGGGACGTAGGATCGCCGGGTAACAAGTCGGGGAGACTTGGGTGGATCCGAATCCGTTACATCGCTTGTTTGCATTGGTCTTTTATTGTTGTCAATCTTTCATTCCGCATTGTTGGTTGTGTTTGCACAATAATTAGGAATTATACTCTTGATTATTTTAAAGTACTATTCACCACCCCTCTGTACTTGTGCAGTAGCTATCAGAGCATTACATTTGGTATCAGAGCCAAGTTCATAGCTATGTCTACCAACGACAACAAGACCGTTCGTCCACCTTCCGACTACAGCACCTTCAAGAATCGTGAAGGAGCTTCTTCAGTGATGGAAGGACACTCCTCAACTAGGCCTCCTCACTTCAACGGTGCCAACTATGGGTACTGGAAATGCCAAATGGAAACCTTCCTCCGAAGCACTTCACTTTAGAGAGCCACGTTAACAGAGTATGTCTAGCCCGCTGAAGAAGACTTCGCGAAGTGGACTACCGCGGAGGTCGCCGCCGCGGAGGTGAACAATGCGAAGGCAATGAATGCCTTACAATGTGTTTTGGAGCCCGAAGACTTCAACAAGATATGCACCTGTAAGAGTGCATATCAAATCTGGAACCAACTCCTCATCTTGCACGAAGGAACGAGTTGGGTAAAAGACTCTAAACTCGTTGTTGCTAACAAAGAGTTCGAGTTATTTCACATGGAACATGGTGAAAGTATGAAGGAGTACTATGTTCGCTTCGTGGATATATACAATGAGTTGGAAGCTCTTAGGAAGAACTATACCCAAAAGGAGAAAGTCGCGAAGATTATTGACGGACTTCCTTCGAGTTGGGAAAAGCGTACCTACGCTATCGAGGAAGGTAACGATATGAATAAATATACTGTCGTTCAAATAATGAGTACCTTAATGTCTCATGAGGTACGAAAGGATAGCAAAATTAAGATGCAAGACAAGGTGAAGGCGTACTTGAAGCAAGAAGAGCCAAAGAAAAAGGCAATTGCTTTCAAGGCCACTCCTTCTACATCTACAGATGGTGAAGAATCAGAAGACGAGATGGACATAGAAACCATTGCCCTTATGACAAAGAAGCTCAACCGATTCTTCCGAAAAGGTAACTTCAAGAATAAATCAAAATTTAGATCGACTAATGCCTCCGCTCCTTTGTGTTTTAAATGCAACAAGCCAGGACACATCAAGGCGGATTGTCCTCTCAACAAACAAAAGGAGAAGTGGAAGGCACCAAAGTTCGACAAGTCATGAAAGTACAAGAAAGGGTACAAGAAAGGGCTTGTCGGCACATTCATCGACTCCGAAGAGGACTCCTCAAGTGGAGAGTCATATGATGAACAAGTGGAGCAAGCACACATGTGCTTCATGGCAAGAGAGGAACATGATCAAGAGACCTCTTCTGATGAAAGCGAGGATGAAGGCGAAGAGGTAACTATGGATGAACATAGATTAGTTAACGAACAAATTTGGTCTAAGTATACTAAATTGGTAAATAGATATGCTAAGATTAAAGATGAGCTAACTAGTCTCCAAACCTCACCTAAGCCTATCATCATCAACAACGACACCGTTATTGAAGGCTTGAGAAATGAGATTGTAAATCTCAAATCTCAACTTGAGCATGTTCACATTGAGAATTTGGATGAGCGCGAGATAGCGGATTTGATTTCTCGAAACTCAACTTTGAGGATTGAGAATGAGAATCTCAAGTCTCGTGTTTGTGTACTCATAACTCAAGTGTCCACTTTGGATACTTCAATACTTTCTCTCACCGAGAAGTATGAGTCCACATTAGGCCGAATTAATAAATTCAACAAAGGCAAGGACCATTTGGGTAATATCCTAAATTATTTACTTCCGGCCAATCATGGTATTGGCTTGGGGTATAAAAAGGAAAATTCATCCAAATCTTCCACCACCTTTGTAAGGCCAACTTCCGATGCCTCAACTAGTGGGAGTAAACACCCCATGGGTAGTTCATCTACCAATGGTGCTTCCACTAGGTACACACCCCCGTTTGGAAAGAAACCCACTTTGGGTGGACCTCCAAAGAAGGGTCATGCATTTATGTACACTAATACTATGCCGCGTAGGAACACACCTCCTACTCCATATGTTCACACGAATGATGATTTTTATGCTCCACGTCCACGAGCACATGCACATCAAGTGAGACACACTCACGTACGTGTTCCTCCACATGCATATGTTCAACCACATCATTACTATATGAATGATTACCATCATGCACCATATCATATGTCGCCACCACCATTTCATCATGTGACGTATGCTTATCCACGTCACGCATACCCTAGGCCACTTCCTCGTAGGCCACATGCATAACGTAGAAATCAACCACATGTGCATGCTCCCAATAGGAATAGGGCTCCCAAGACATTCACTATTTGGGGCCCGAAGGACACAAGCATGCATGAAAAACAAACATACATTAACTCTTATTTCATGAATGTAGTGCACAATGATGATTTTATTGGGAAGTCTAAGTCCAATTGGACTTGGCTTCCAAAGGTCTAATCTCTTAGGACCCAATGACCTTGGGTACCATGATACGATATTTTTTATCGGGTACTCAAGAAAAAGAAAAGGAGCAACAAATCAAAATTTAGCTCCAAGGATGGGTGGATACTTGATAGCGGGTGTTCAAAACACATGATGGGTGAAGCTCAATTGCTATCCGAAGTGGTACCCATTGAAAATGGGAACTGAGTGGTCTTTGGAGGCAACGAGAGCGGAACCATCATTGGTGTTGGAAAAGTTGGTAACCCCTCTAAACCCCTTATAAGTGATGTTTGCCTTGTTAAAGGCTTAAATCACAATCTTATTTCAATAAGCCAACTTTGTGACAATGGGTACAAAGTTAGCTTTGCGAAAGGAATGTGTCATATTTTGAGTAAAGATAATAATAATGTGTTGTTCTCTAGCACACGCCATAAGGACATATATATCTTAGATATTCCAAAATCACATGAACAATGTCTCATTGACAACACAAGTGAACAACACTTATAGCATCGACGTTTTGGTCATGTGAACTTTGGAACACTTTTCAAACTATCCAAGTAAAACTCTATATAAGGATTTCCTAAGCTTGCCTTTCAAAAGAAAAGCTTTTGTGACTCGTGTCAACGAGGCAAACTTCCAAAATCGTCATTCAAACCTAAGAAGAGCATATCCTCTAAACGGCCTCTAGAGCTTTTCCATCTAGATCTTTTTGGGCCAACTAGAGTTGCTTCATTAGGGAATGCTCGATATGGACTTGTCATCGTTGATGAATTTTCTAGATTTACTTGGGTATTTTCTTTAACTAATAAAAATGATGCTTTTGAAAACATCACAGTATTTGTTAAGAAAGTACAAAATCTCATTGGAACCACCATTGTCACTATTCGTAAGATCATGGTGGGGAATTTGAGAACGAGTCTTTCTCAAATTTGTGTGATGAAGTTGGTATTACTCACACCTTCTCTTTCCCTCGCGCACCTCCTCAAAATGGTGTTGTTGAGAGAAAGAATAGGACGCTAGTGGAATGTGCTTGCACGATGCTTGATGATAGCCAACTTGGCCATCAATTTTATGCAGAAGCGGTACATACCGCTTGCTATATGTTTAATAGGATACTCTTGAGGCCCGGCACAAAACAAACTTGTTATGAATTGTTGTTTGGTAGGTTACCGCAAGCTAAACATTTTAGAGTTTTTGGTGCAAAATGTTTTATCAAAAACACGTATGGTAGTTTGGACAAATTTGATCCAAGATCCGATGAGGGTATATTTGTTGGATATTCCTCCCGTAGCAAAGCCTACCGGATATACAACAAAAGAACCTCAACGATCGAGGAATCTCTTCATGTTTCATTCAATGAAAATTTTGTCCCTCCAAGAATTATCAATGATGATGATTCTATGGAAGTAGTTTGTGACTCTATTGGTAAATCTAATTCTATTGATTCTGTTGATACTAACCCTACTGATGATTCTTTTGAGAATGTTCCTAGTGATCAGGGAGTTCCCAAACGGCTTCATACAGTTCGTGACCATCCCCATGAGCAAGTCATTGGCAACATACAAGATAGTGTCAAGACAAGATCTCAAGTCAACTTCTTCGCTCATTGTGCCTTTGCCTCTTCAGTAGAGCCAAAGAATATCAACGAAGCATGCGAAGATAGTTCTTGGATCATAGCCATGGAATAGGAACTCATTCAGTTTGAGAGGAATGAGGTCTGGGAGCTAGTTCCATTGCCTTCAAAGAACCACACCGTTATAGGAACGAAGTGGATTTTCAAGAATAAGACCGACGAGAACCAAAACATCATCCGGAACAAAGCTCGGTTAGTTGCTCAAGGCTACAGGCAAGAGGAAGGTATAGATTTCGAGAAATCTTTTGCACCTGTAGCTAGATTAGAATCTATTAGGTTGTTATTATCGTTTGCATGCCATAAAGATTTCAAACTCTTTCAAATGAATGTAAAAAGCGTGTTTTTAAACGGAGATGTCGTTGAGGAAGTTTATGTTTCTCAACCTCCGGGTTTTATAAATGAAAAATTTCCGAATCACGTTTTCAAACTTAAGAAAGCACTTTATAGTTTGAGACAAGCTCCTAGAGCTTGGTGCGACCACCTAAAGAACTTTCTTTTGGATTTGAGTTTCAAAATGGGTGAGGTTGATTCAACTCTTTTTGTTAAGTATGCGAATCATGATATTATTTTAGTTCAAATTTATGTCGATGATATCATTTTCGGTGCTACTAACTTCACTCTTTGCGAAGAGTTTTCTAATGTCATGAAGGACCAATTTGAGATGAGCCACATGAGTGAGCTCAAATATTTCTTGGGACTCCAAATTCGCCAAATGCACGATGGAATCTTCATTCACCAAACCAAGTACACGGTGGAGTTGCTAAAACGATTTGGAATAAAGAATGCTGGCAAGAAGACTCCAATGAGCACTACTACACATCTTGATAAAGATACGGGCGACAAAGATGTAGACATTCGTCTATATCGAGATATGATAGGTAGTTTATTATATCTTACTGCCAGTAGGCTTGATATAATGTTCGTCGTATGTGTTTGTGCTCGGTATCAGTCACAACCTAAGGAATCACACTTAGTAGCGGTTAAACGTATTTTCCGTTATTTAAGTTACACACTCGACTACGGATTATTCTATCCAAAGTCTAGCACATATGAGTTAATCTCATATAGTGACGCAGATTATGCTGGATGCAAATCCGATAGGAAGAGTACTAGTGGCACTTGCCATTTTATAGGAAATTCTCTTGTCTCTTGGTTTTCCAAGAAGCAGAATTCCGTATCACTTTCAACCACCGAGGCGGAATATATTGCCGCCGGTGCTGCATGTGCACAGGTTCTTTGGATGAGACACACACTTAAAAACTTCGGTATAAATTGTGATACTTGCCCTATCATGGTGGACAACCTAAGTGCAATATGTCTTTCTAAGAATCCGGTGCACCACTCTCGTACCAAACACATAGATGTCCGTCACCATTTTCTAGATGATCATGTAGCTAAAAAGGACATCATTTTAGTGTACGTTGAAACCCAGAAGCAAATCGCCGATATTTTCACGAAACCACTCAAGGAAGATTCCTTTGTGCAGTTACGTCGAGAATTGGGGATTATGGGTGAATCCGAGATTTAGGATTCATATTTTCTATAATCCAGCATGATAATGATATTCTTCGATATTTTTCCTTGGTGTCATTTGGACTGTTGTCGTATTCTTCGACTCTCGTGTTTAGATTTTTATTTAGCATTCGTTGTTGTCGTTGATCTCCTCCCGCTCTTTTTGCTAATGCCAAAGGGTGAGAGAATTAATAATGACTTTGAGCTAAATGATAATTTAAAGCAATTTACCGTGAATCTAATTTGATATGTTAGATTCAGGGGGAGTGAAGATATAAAAATAGATTCCGATCCTATGTTTCAATAATTGGATCATGTTTTATACTTTTCTCGTCTGCTTGATGCTTATGATTATTATTTAATACAGAATTAACGAGTCATCAATGCAGGGGGAGTAAGTAAATTTCATTTGTATCATTATTATTGATTAATATTTATGTTGGTTTGTCATCACCAAAAAGGCGGAGAATGTTGAGTATTGATTCCCCGGATTTGGTTTTGATGATGAACAAACATAAATATCATGCATCAATTCTCTTTGATCGCAGTTATGGAGATCGTCGTCAAATTACTTCGTACATCTCAAGCGACTCCCCAAGACTTCTTAAAGCGCGTGATCGTGTGCCTAAAGCTTCGTTGAAGCTCAAGGAGTTATTAATGAAGTCAAGGGATTCGGATTGAAGCTTTGAAGACGGTTCGTCATGTTTATTTTGTTGTCTTCTAGCTTCATCGTATAGAATGTTAAGCCTTGAGTAGGACTTACTTAACAATCTTCATATCGCTCATATCGTTTCTCTAGGATTACCTTAGAAGCCATTAGAAACTTTCCCGAAGCTTAGCGCTTCAATTCACGGGTTCTTATGCATCTTAGTTGGTTCAGGAAGAAGAACCAACCGACTAGATGGCAATTTAGTCGGTTGGGAATCCTTCTTGAACCGACTAGTTATCCTAGCTCATTTCAGCCTAGCTACTATTAACAAGTTAGTTGGTCAAAGAAGGTTCACCGACCGACTAGTTGTCAAAATAGTCGGTTGGCAATCCTTCTTAGACCGACTAGTTTCCCTTGTGAAATTCAGCTCATTTACTGTTGATCAATTAGTGGGTCCAAGAAGGTTCACCGACCGACTAGTTGTCAAACTAGTCGGTTGGTGTTTCTTCTTAGACCGACTAGTTCTATCTCCTTATTTCACTATCTTCCATGTTCACCTTCTAGTCGGTCCGTGAAGGTTCACCGACCGACAAGTTGCAAAACTAATCGGTCAGTGATCCTTCTTAGACCGATTAAGCAGCTTCAGAAATAGATCCGTTGGGCATTTAATGCTACGAATTTTGCTCCTCTCTTCTCTCTCTCCTATATAAACTTGATGAGCTTATTGCTTGCATTCAAGGCTGCCATTATTGTTATTTTGAGATAAAAGAGAAGCGCATTCAATTCTCATTTCCAAGCTCCCTCACTTCACAAGAATCTCTCCATTACTCTTTGAGCCCTAATTCCTCAAGAGAGATTCTCATTCATTGTGAGCTACTCAAGCTAAGAGCTTGAATCCAAGTCACCAACTTCACCCTAGCCATCTATTGATGTTCATCTTGGTGGAGTTAGGGTTTGGTGCTATCTTCTTCCTCAAAATCCTTCTTGCCCTAAAATCTGTTAGTTTTACTCAAGGCATAGGGTTTTGTGGTAAGTGTTTATTGTTTCATATAAATTGATATTTTCAGTTTATCTCTCGGTTGTGAGAGAAGTTCGTGATCCCGGTTTGTGGGAGTCACGTTTCGTTTTGTGTAGGATTTAATCTTGTAGTAGTTTCTACAAGAATTTCATAGTGCAAAATTTGATTTAGAGGATTCTAACTCAAGTAGCCGGAGGGGATTCAGGTGTCTGGGACGTAGGATCGCCGGTAACAAGTCGGGGAGACTTGGGTGGATCCGAACCCGTTACATCGCTTGTTTGCGTTGGTCTTTTATTGTTGTCAATCTTTCATTCCACATTGTTGGTTGCATTTGCACAATAATTAGGAATTATATTCTTGATTATTTTAAAGTACTATTCAACCCCCTCTAGTACTTGTGCAGTAGCTATCAAGGCATTACAGAACCATCTCACACTCCTCCGCTTGCTTGAAGTCGCATCGTGCTTGGTACATTTGTTCCATATCCTATTTGATCATTTTATTATAACATTTCTTATTGTGCATCTTTTTACGACATCTATTGATGCCTCCACGCACCTGTTCTGATGGCAGGCAGCCAGCTGCCAAGAGGAAGAAAACTGGCGACCCCGGTCCTTCTTCCTCTGGGACGGTGCCCCCACCGCATAGCGACCCTATAGCAGCACTCCCGGTGTCCACTGCCCTCCTGCACCACTACCAGCATAGCCTCTCTGACTAATCGAGACATATGGGATCACTTTTAGAGATGATGCACATCGCGTCAAATTTGAGAGGATCTCCAGACGCCAGATCATAACCACTAGGTTCACCCACAACGATACACTTGTGCGCCTAGGGGTATTTTAGGGGTTGCACCAAATGTATGGCAATGTAGGTTGGGGTGACTTCTTGTCTGTGTCGGTGGACACCTACGTTCGCCCGACACTCGAGGTCTTGAGTTCTATCTGTAGGACTCCTGGGGGCTACTCATTCAGGCTCATGGACTAGGGTGCGAGATCTCGCACGACATGGCCCGAGCATACTTCTATTGGCCCCATATCCCAAACCTCGACCAAGCTTATGGTCCCATACACCACACCCCCTCTGTCTTTGCAGATGATACATTTTGGGACACGATCACAGGCTCACACCACTTCGACCCTAGCAAGGCGAAGGCCTCTTCCATTGTCCACACCTGCCTACGGCTTGCATAGCGCCTTTTGGCGACCACCATACTAGCCGGGCAAGATGTTGAGACCATGTCCATGCCTGAGCTGTTCATCCTCTGGGCGATGACCAAGGAAAGAGCCCTTGAGGTTGGTTAGAACGTCTTAGTCCCTGCCATTTCTATTGATATCGCCAGATGGTTTTTTGACCGCATCTATTCCACGCTCGCCTTCACCAAGACGATTTGCTGCTGCGGTCTGATTACCCTCGACATCCAGCTTCCCACTGGCATGCACTGTGTTACGGGCCCCACCTCCTTATCTACCGATGTTTTGACCAGCAAGCACATGATCCGTCCTCACGGATAACGTCATTGGGTCTGGTAACATGGTCCATTCTCTGTAGACTATATAGTGCTTCCGAACCCCGTTTGGACCCACTTTGGACCAGCATGCGTAGAGTGGAGGTTTCCTATGGACCTCCTTATTTCTCCTGTCTATGTACTAGAGCCTGATGACGAGGATCAGTAGGTGCACACAGTCGAGCATGTTCACCATGTGTTCCCCATTTCTGAGCATGCCACCATTTCGCTTACTGGACCCAGGACTTCTGTCTCCACTTCTACCAGTGCTGAGTGTTCCACGTTTGTACCTGTCCCGGTGAGCGCAGTAGCTGTGTCTGATCACATCCACACTATCCCACTAAGAGTAGATTATATTTCATATATGAGTTCTGAGAGCACTGTCCCCGCCATTTTTGAGAGAGCTGATCTTTCCTCCTCCGTGACCGCAAAGACCCTCGATACACCTGATTTCTCAACTCTTGGGGTGTCTTATCTCCTGATTTCATGACCACCCCACCTGTCGACGTTCTAGTCTCTGCCACCACCGTATATATCAAGATTGTCGTGGTGTCTCTCACCACATCTGTTTCCGTGACCTCTGCTCCTGCCTTATCCTCTGTAGATACTCTGATCACCTCCTCCATTGCACGCATTTCTGAGAGCATTTCTGTGTCTCAGCCTCACCTGGAGGCTAAGCATCATGTCGTTAGCTCCGCTCCCCACACACACCCTATAGTAGCCCAACTAGTTTTTGGAGGCCGTGCGAGACCTGCTCGTACACCTCCACGTCCATCTACCTCCGCCTCTGACGACATAGAGCTGCACCCCCATGCAGTCGAGATGGCAGTGGCTGGACTTAGAGTTGACTTTAGAGCTGACTTTAGAGCTCTCACGATGGCCGTCACTGCCCAGCGGGCCCATATAGCCATGATTCCTGGTATTCAGCTTATGCTGAACCAGATTCTTCAGTGCCTGCAGCAGCCAGCCAGCCCTCAGCTACCACCGCCCCCACCAAGGGAGGTGATGGCGATGCACCAGAGTAGGCATGTCTCTTGAGGCCTGTCGAATTTTTTCTTCACTTCTCACCCCATTATTTTGCATACCCATATATCTTCACCTTTTTGCTGGCACCATATATTTCAGCTTAGGGGAGAGTATGTATTTTTGGCCACCATCTTGCATTCATCCATCATTTTGCATGCTTGCTTTGCACATATCCTTTGCATATACCATCATATTTTATTTTTCCTTTATTTTCATTTTCTTTGCATCATACTATCAGCCACACTCACCCACCTCTATCTTATATGTCCTAGTGCCACACTTTGCACATTGAGGACAATGTGATATTTAGCTTAGGGGAGTGAGTGTACACACACACTTTTTATTTTCTTTATATTTATCTTTATTTTAAACTTTTCTTTATTCTTCACTTATTATCACGCTTATTCATTTTTTTCCATGCATCATATTTTCCTTCCTTTTGGAGTGCTTGCATGTGTATAGTTAGATTTTATTTTATCCTTACTTCTTTTACTTTCTTAGTTAGAAATGAATTCGCTATGATGAATACAGCTTGGATCTCACTTTACTCTTATGCACATATCTCTTGCCATGCTATTGTTTTTATTTCTGATATCATCTGCTATGTATTTGCCATGCACTTGAGTATAAAGTATGGCTACTAGTAATAATAAGTGTATTTCTTTTTATTACAAATTAGAAATCTTGATTTTTGTTAACTTGCCACATTAGCCCTTAGGTGTCATATGGCTAAACATCCTTTAATCTCCATACGACACATCACTCAGTAGGTGTCACTCTCTAAGCCCTTTTGCATTTCAACATGACACCTAACATGCACATGTCCCCTTCCTAATTATGCATGGGAATTTGGATGAGGAAAAAAAGACAGGGAAAAAGAAAAGAAACAAACAAAGGAAAAGAGAAGGGGAGGAAGGAGGAGGAGGATGATGGAAAGAGGAGAAAGCTTGGTCAAGGAGGAGGCTTGGCCATGATGCTTGGAGGAGCCATGGAAATGGCATTCTAGGAGCTTGGTGAAGCTTCATAGGGTGCATAGTAGAAGGTAGGAATCCAACTTCTACTATTATGCCATGTTCATGCATGTAAAGTTTTCATCTTTATTGCTTCTTAAATTCCTACAGTCTGATAACAACTTCTGTCCTTCATATCTGCTGCCGTGTGTTGAATTGAATTCTATAAAAATTATATTTGTGTAGATCTTTAAATTCTATCCCATATTCATATATAATATGCCACATGTTCATTTCAGTAATTAGAAGTAAAAATTCCATATTTACAACATGTCTAAATTTCATTTAGTCTGTACACAGTTGGTAAAACAGAGATCAGTCCCTGCACACTCCATATAAATTAGTGTTCTTAGTCTGGTAATAAAGGTAACAACATGTTCTACAACTTTCCCCTAGTGCATATTTTCGAGATTCTAATTGAAACATGTCTTAAAATAGCAGTTGTTACAGTCCTCGGAATCTATGTGAAAAACAGATTCGACAGGTCTCACCAAAAAATTGACCATAGATGACCTAGTTCATTCTCTGCATGAAATTTTATATGTGAATTCAGAACTACAATATCTACAACTTCCAATGGGAGTAAAAATTATATTTAGTTTAAAAGTTTGGAGAAAATAGCCTCTGTTTGTGACTCTTCATGTTTTCATATAAGCTGGATGACCCTATGACTCAGTCTGGATGACCCTATGACCCATACGACCGTACGACCCAGTACAGATGATTTACGACTTGTCTGTATGATATATCATATTTGACATATAATTATGCCATTACACTATGTTAGAATAGTCTCTGAATGCCATGTTATATGCTTTGTTTGTGTTCCTTTATACCATGCATGGATTCTATATCATGATCATGTTATTTACTTACGCATATGATATTTGAGACACTACTCATGTTGTAAACTTGTTATTTTTCTATGTAAATTTTCATATGAAATTGGAAATGAAAAGAAAGTGAATGGAAATGATGAATGGATTTAATGAGATGTGTTTTGTTATTAATCTTAATTCCTCTTTTAAAGCTTAATGATGTTGTTTGTTATGATATATGGATGTGGAAAGGGAATGCACAAGGAGATGCATGTCCTAAGAATGTTGTGAAATGTGGAAAGAAAGTGAATGGAAAGAAAGTGATATGGTCATGCCGACATGATGTTTCTTTCTCATTGATGCATGTATGTTTTATAAGTAAATGAATGACTCAGTCCTCTTAAAGGAGGGTGACACAGGTTTGGGTGAACCAAAGTAATCGGTGGACATGAGGGATGGACCGTTTGTGGTTTGCACTCCTGACGTAGCCCATGAGGCGGAGGTGGCAGATATGAGGAGGAATGAGGAGAGTGTTCCTTTGTTAACAGCATTGCACGCTTGGCTCAGTCCATAGCATGTCTGGGGGAGTTACAGATCCATACCAACTAGGGGGAGGTCCAGTCCCAAAATGGTCCGACTCACTACCTAGGTTCCAAAATGCTAACCATTTATCTGTGCTTATTTTACTTCTTTCTATATTATTTTCTTATTTATTTTCCTTTCTGCCATGTCCCATTTACTTTGTGCATCATACTATAAATGCCATGCCATGCATAAATCCGTGTAGCTCGTTCATTTTATTATATTATGCATGAGTAGATGCATTTAAGTAATGGCATACTAGTTGAAGTTAGGATTTTCTACTGGGTCACGCGTTGACGTGCCCCACCGTTGACTTTTCAGGTATTCAGGTGTTGGTGTTGGTGAGAGCTGGGCTTATGGAGTTGTAGGATGGGGTGGTGAGGGGTGAGGAGAGTGACAAGTACTATTGGGAATTTTGATGTATAAGAACTATGAGAGGTAGATGTTGTTTATGTTGGACATGATATATATATATATATAGTCAGTGCTTCTTTTGTTGTCCTTGTGGATGTCTGATGTCTCTGTGATGCTTTGTGTTCTTTGTTTTGTATGTGGGAACATTACAGGTACTATCCCAGCAGTGCGCAGTGGACCTGCTTGAGTTTTTCTGTATTTCCCTTCGTAACACTCGCTGCTCTAGGATCATATAGGATGGATTCGTACTTTCAAGGTATCCTGGGAAGCGGGGCATTATATTTGGTGGCACATGCAGATCACCGCACTGCAGCTGTGTAAGGGTAGTGCGTGTATGGTTCCAGGGGTAGTTTAGTCTTAAGGCGGGTAGGAGTTCTGCCTTAAGATAGAGCATTGATATCCGAAGTTGAGGTATAGAGCCCTGAGGGTAGACACTAGAGTGTTAATTGAGTAAGAATGTGTGTATATATCTATGTGTGTATGTATGTGTACCGACATGTCTATAGCTCTATAAGTGTTGAATATGGCATGTCGAGCATATTGAGATGATATATTCATGTGCTTATAATTATGGTATATGTATGAATGATCGTATGACTACGTGATTGTCTTTGAAGTATATGTGTTAATACATGTTTGACTTATAGGTAGTATGTAAAGTTGAGTTATATACTTGACTGAGATGCAAGTAGTGTATAGATGTATTGTGTTGTGGCTATATACTGTATGTGATATGCACATGTAGAGTGTGCAGATGCATGTGTGGATCTTTGAGTTCCACCAATGTACATCTGGATATTTTTAAGAGTATTAGTGATATGTGTTGATATATGTGATGAGTATATGATACATGTATGGTTGTAAGCTAGTACGCTTACACCTGTATATGGACGAATATAGTTTTGTATTGTTATCTATTGTATTGATATTGATATGGTAGAACTTGTACGATGATACATCTGTGAATGTTGGATGGATACTAGGGGACATACATGATTGTATGTCTGAGTATAGAGGTGCATGCGTATATATGTTAATATATGGTAACCTATGAGGAGTGTGTATCATGGACATATATAGTTGATTGAGCTATAGGCAATGTATAGATATGGCATGCCATCTGTATTTGTAGTATGTGGTGTATATGTACATGCTAATTGTGTAGATCCATGTGCGGATCTTTGTGTTCCACTCAGGTATGAGTGGGCATGCCCTATGTGTATTATAGTTGTGTGTTTGATATATATATATATATATATATATATATATATATATATATATATATATATAGCGATCTTCCGTTGCGAAAAAACCCGTGCGAAAGCCGTGCGAAAACATTTTTTTTATTTTTTTGAAATTTTTTTTTTCAAAAATTCTTTTTTTGATGTTTAATCCATATAATTATATTCCCCAGGGAAAATAATGGGTGAACCCGTTGGGCATTAGAGCACCCATCCACCCGTTACAAATTTAACGGTCTCAAAACGTGCGAATTTGATGAAATGCCTTGATCGAAGGCCAAATGACATTATTTCTCAACCATTATTTTTTGAGGGGGGTATAACAACATATAATGAGGGTGGAAAAAAGAAATTTTGAAAAAAAAATTTCAAAAAAAAGATAAAAACATTTTCGCACCATGCGAAATGTTCTCATTTGAAAATTTTCCTATATATATATATATATATATATATATATATATATATCTAGAAGATGTACATGGTTGCATGTCTGGTTGTAAGTGGATACGCCTACACCGAGTGTGTGAATGGATATACAATTATCTGAATAGTTATATGTGTTGTTACTAAGGTATAAGACTTTCTGTGATGACATGTATGTGCGTGCTTGGATATGTACTAGGAGACATACATGGTCGTATGTCTATATCTATATATAGAGATGTATGTATGTACGCATATATGCTTATGTGTTTACCGATGTATGTATGTATATATATATATATATACTAGTTATAACCTATGCCCATGGGCACGGTTCATTTAAGATTTTCCCTCGCAAAATCTATGTTACCCAAAAAATTATTTCCACGACAAAAATTTAAAAGAACAACTAATTAGCATAAAAATATTTAGCGACACGGGCACCTTCGGCGTGGGCGCCTTTGGTGCAGAATAACAAATACAGCGCGTGCACCTTTGGTGTGCAACAAATTAGTGTATAAAATTTAGCGAAACAACAAATTCGGCGCAGAACATCACACGAGCGCATTCGACGCGGAACAACAAATTTGACGCGGGTGCCAACAAATTAGCGTAAAAAAATTGCGTGTGCGTCGTTTGTTGGCACGAAACAACAAATTAGTGTAAAAAAATTGCGTGGGTATCGTTTGTTGGCGTGGAACAACGTGCGAGCGAATTCGGTGGAACAACCAATTCGGTGTAGGTGCCTTTGGCGCAGAAAAAAACTTACCGAAAAAAATTTCGGCGACGCCTTCAGTGCGGAACAACAAATCTCGTAGTATTTTTCGGTGACGGTATTAACGTAAACTTTTTTATGCTAGTTTGTTGTTCCGGTAAATTTTTTCACGCTAATGTTTGTACTTTGTTTAATTTAATGGATCAACAATCTTTCCCAAGACACTTTTAATTTCAAAGTAATGGTTCCCAATATACTTTTCCCACCAAAATTTATTCTCCACAATCTTTCCAAATACACTTTTAATTTCAAAGTTTTGGTTCCCAAGACACTTTTCCCCCAAAATTTAAGTTTTCCCACTAAAATTTTCATAAAATTCAATCTCAACAATTGATTAACCAAGATCAAATCTCAGCCACTCTTTATCTTGTCCTAGTCAGCCTTAGAATTCAAAAAAGGATGTCAAATATATAATAGAAGTCATAAGTCGTGCTCGCGGGCACAGTTCATTTAAAATTTTCATCCGTAAAATATTTGTTCCCCAAAAAAATTATTTCCACAGCCAAAACTTAAAAGTACAAATTAGCTTAAAAATATTTAGCAGTACGGACGCCTTAGGCGTGAGCGCCTTCGACGCAGAACAACAAATTTGGCGTGGACGCATTCGACACAGAACAACAAATTTGACGCGAAACAACAAATTAGCATAAAAAGCAGGCGCTCTCAGCGCAGGCGCCAGGATGATCTGTAGTCATATAAATAAAATCCTAGTAGTCAATGAATTTCATGGTCTAATGGCAAGGGATGATCTGTGTCATCGGTAAAGGATCATTCGTGATAGTAAAACACAGCTAGTTATGAACTTAGAAGAGAGAAGATGGGGGTTAAGAATAGATTAAATTTCAGCTTGATGCCAACGAAAATTTTGATGTGAAGTATTCTCTTGACCAATCAAAAAGTTGGTGTATACAGTTCTCCTAGTTACCACGATCTAAAGACCAATATGTGAGGCTCTTAAAATGATTTTTGTTTGCTTGAAGGCAACAAAATGGATAGAATATATATGGCTACTCAACCCCACAAAAAATGGAGGTGAATTATTTACTTCATACAAATCTCTACCAAAAATGAACATAATGATATTTTTTGGTACATCAGATAACACAAATATTTACATCATACAAATCCACAAAAATATGTAAACACGCAAAAATATGTAAGTGAAATATTTACTCATACAAAACCATCACCAAAAAAGGAAATAATAATAGTGCAACATTATTTAAGCGCACAATTTTTTAAACCCAAAAAACACAGCAATACAAATAAATCGCTAAATCAACTATAATGATCGACAATGGCCACTACCAGTGGAGGAAGAGCAAAGAGCACATGCAAATAATTCGCCAGAGATCCATTGAAGACATAACAGATGCTGGCGGTGCAACCAATATCCTCCTGAGTACTCCACCCTTTGCAAACACCAGATCATGAAAAAAAATAATTCAGTAGCCAGTAGCCAATAACATAAACAGAAATCATACAAAATCCAACAATTTTTTTATAAATGATATAAAAAAGATGCCAAGATCTTACCAATTTGCCTCCAAATCCTCAAATCTCTCATATCCACAATAACAAATTTCTTACGAACCAACTTCTTTTTTATATGATTTTAGCATCTTTTTTAATATCCCATATCCCACAAAAGGACTCAGCTTTCACCCCTATTGGTAAGATCTTAGCATCTTAGCATCTTGGTTCTTACGAAATTTGCTTCAGATCATATAGCAAATATCTTATAGCTCAAATCTCTCATATCCCACAAATCTGGATGTTGACCCTCAGTGTTAAAATTTTTCTCCCCACGAAAATTGGGATCACTCCCTAAGATGTGTACTACACCCAAAAAATTACTTTTTTTAAAATGTAAGTGCAGAAAATAGAATGGAATCAACCAAAAGCAACCTCCGCCTGTGTTTGCCCTCCGCCCTACGCTTTTCGCCCTAATCTGCCCCTCCTTGCTTCCATTCAACGGCATTCTTCGAGAGAGCACGCACACGCTTCGTTCTTAATTGTCGTTCCTTGCCGCCCTTCGACATGTCTGAGAGAGAGAGAGAGAGATGAGGAGAGAGCTACCCTTTTAGACAGAAAGATAGAAGAGTTTGATGGGAAAGCACGCAGGAAGTGTGTTTTTTGACAGAGAGAGGGATGAGTTTGATAGGGAAAGCACGCAGGGAGTGGGTTTAGACAGAGAAGGAGAGAGCTCAATGGATTGACGTGGATCGCTGACGTGGTATTTAATTGGACGGATAGATTAAAGATTCGACGGATAGGATCATAAGGAAGCCTCTAATTTTCTAAGTAGTATTGTGTAATTAGTGTTTCTTGACGTCAGTGGTCAAGATGCGAAAAACCCGAGGCAACGATTATCTCAAATTTCAAAATTTTAGATTTCTCTTATAAAGTTTCTCCCCAAATAATTTTTGTTTACCCTCCAAAATTTACACAAATCATCATCCTCACCGTTGATTCACTAAGA
Organism: Scilla litardierei; assembly: GCA_030789695.1. Lineage (NCBI taxonomy): Eukaryota > Viridiplantae > Streptophyta > Magnoliopsida > Asparagales > Asparagaceae > Scilla > Scilla litardierei. The sequence continues at coordinate 489,505,390 of CM061142.1, read as the reverse complement.
TTAAATCTTAGCCGTCTTTCTATCTACCCATATGTCCTAGTCAGTATGTCCTAGTCAGCCTTAGAATTCAAAAACAGATGTCAAAGGTTATATATATATATATATATATATATATATATATATATATATATATATATATATATATATATATATATGATATTTGTGGTCGAGTATATCTCTATAGTATACTTGTGTGTGTGCAGCTGCAGCTATAGCTATAGCTACTATTTTAGATACTTGTATGAATATGGGTCGGAATGTTGATATTATAAGTATATACGATTGCGGATGGTTAGCCTATAAGCTGTATGTTTAGGAAAGATATTGTATTGCGTGAGATGTATGTAGTGTGTATATACCTAGCGTGTGTTATATGTATATTATGTGTGAGCCTCTGCGCTCTGCTTAGGTATGAGTAGGTATGTTAAATGAAGCATAGGAGCTTATGCTTGCCTATGGTGATATATGTATATAGGTGGTAATCTGCGTAATATATACATATTCATATGTATGGTTGTGAACATGTACGCGTGTACATGTTTGTGGGTACATATGCTGTTGCATGGGTATATATGTGTGTGATGATACTGGTGAATATATGAAGGTACTGGTTGAGCTTGTATTAGTTTGTCATGCCATAACTGGCAGTTATGACATGACAATGTTTCATGTTATATTTCATGTCATAACACTGGTTATGGCATGTGTATGCTTCATGTTATGATTCATATCATAACATTCGTCATGAACTATTTATGTTTCATACCTAACATGTGTGTTGACATGAGTTGTATGCGGTGTGTAGTGTAACATGATTATATATTTGCATGTGTGGGCATGAGCCCAAGCACGAGTAGACTTGTGCTTCATTATGTGTCTATGTTAGCATGGTGTGAGATGGTAAAGATGTTGTATTGTATAATGTATGGTATTCTATGAATATAAGTAGTAATATACATATGTGTGGGTGAGTTGGTTGTACCCCATGGATCATACAGGTTGTATTCCCGTGATTTAGTACAGATATGTGTATGCAGTGCTCTATCAGCCCTGTATATGAAGTATCATGTTGTGTATATTTGTGTGTATGTGTAATACATGTGATCATGTGATGTATACATGCAGTAGATGTCTGAGGGTGTATGAATATGAGATAATGTATTATAACGTAAGTATACGTATGGATGTAAGTCAGGATACATGGTTGAAGTATCTGTATAAGTATTTGTTTATCGGTGTGCTTTGCCTTCGTATATGCTTGGGATAGATTGACCCTACAGTATATATCTGCTCACCCTTAGCTATGTCCTTAGTTGGAAAGTCCGAGGACGGACTTTATTTTAAGGTGGATAAGATGTAATACCCTGTTTCCATATGTATGGATATTATGTACGTATTTTTCGATCGTATTTATACGTGTATAGCTTAATGTATTTATGGTGATTTTTCCTAATTTTCCTAGAATTATTATATTGATGAAACTATTGATAAATATGTTTAATCATTATTAGATGTATACTGTGTGAAGTATTTAGTTTAATACATAGTATAAAGTATGGCTACTAGTAATAATGAGTGTATTTATTTTTATTACAAATTAGATATCTTGATTTTTGTTAACATGCCACATTAGCCCTTAGGTGTCATATGGCTAAACATCCTTTAATCTCGACATGACACATCACTCATTAGGTGTCACTCTCTAAGCACTTTTGCATTCAACATGACACCTAGCATGCACATGTCCCCTTCCTAATTATGCATGGGAATTTGGATGAGGAAAAAAAAGAAAGGAAAAAAGAAAAGAAAGAAAGGAAGGAAAAGAGAAGGGGAGGAAGGAGGTGGATGATGATGGAAAGAGGATAATGCAAGGTCAAGGAAGAGGCTTGGCCATAATGCTTGGAGGAGCCATGGAAGGGGCATTCTAGGAGCTTGGTGAAGCTTCATGGGGTGCATGGTTGAAGGTAGGAATCCAACTTCTACTATCATGCCATGTTCATACATGTAAAGTTTTCATCGTTGTTGCTTCTAAAATTCCTGCAGTCTGATAACAACTTTCCTCCTTCATATCTGCTGCCGTGGGTTGAATTAAATTATGAAAAAATTACATTTGTGTAGCTCTTTAAATTCTACCATATATTCATATATAATATCCCCATATTCATATATAATATGCCATATGTTCAGTTCAGTAATTAGGATTAAAAATTCCATCTTTACAACATGTCAGAATTTCATTCAGTCTGGACACAGTTTGGTAAACCAGAGATCAGTCCCTGCACACTCCATAGAAATTAGTGTTCATAGTCTCGTTATAAGGTTAACAACCAGTTCTACAACTTTCCCCTAGTGCCTGTTTTCGAGATTCTAACTGCAAAATGTCTTAAAATAGCAATTGTTACAGCCCTCAGAATTTGTCTGAAAAAAAGATTTGATATGTCTCACCAAATAATTCACCATAAATCACCTAGTTCATCTCTCTGCATGAAATTTTATATGTGAATTCAAAACTACTGTAGGAAGATATATGCCCATAAGGCAATTTATCTTGATTATACGTCTTGTTCATACCGTATATGGTACGTATTATTCTAAGTATAAAATCATTTGTATTAATATACTTAGATAATATCCATAGACTTATAGTTAGGTCCTTACATATCTAGATGAGATCTCGATTATGAGTAAGTAAGCGACCGAATAGAAACGTAAGTCTTAAATGGTTCGTGATCATAGATGTGTCGAGAACTGGATATCGACACATCGGATAGATCACTGTGTCTTCGTCTTACCTTCGGGTAATGATGATCTCATAGTCATTCGACTTGGTGAAGTCGGAGACGAGACACAGGTGCTCATTGGAGAATGAGTTCACTGAAAGACCAAGTTAGAGTTATTAAATGGTTAACTTTAATGATCTGTCTTTAATAACTCTAGGGTGATGATAGGTTAGTTGATCCTTAAGACCTGAAGTCATCTGTACCGACCTGTGAGCGAACGGTGTAGCTTAGACCCATGATCTAGCTTCGAGGACAAGTCCTGATGAAAGATCTTAGGTTGGGCTGCACCTGAAGCTCTCGAGGTGAGTAAGTGACTAAGATGGGATTCATTACTTCCATTAAAGGGAAGTTAGTGTTATAGGCTCAGTACGGTCTTTATGTTAATCCTCGGCCGGGGTACGTTGTAAGTAGTACAACGTGTATACAATAAAGACCGCCGTATACTGACCAATGTTGTCTAACAGGGTTGACAGAAAACCATACCCTAGGCCAACAATAACACAGTCTTGACGAAGGGATTCTAGCTAACTGAATTCATCACTGACACAGCCAATGCAAACCCTATGAAACTTTTGTCAAGGGTCGGACACGTTATGATGACTCTGAAACAGGGACGACAGCTACTGCTCGTAGTGACCGTCGTCTAGGGGTTTCGAGCCCCAACCTGTAGTAAGGTCAGGCTGTAGGGTCTCACACCGAGTAGTGTTCGTGTCTTAGTAATAGGAATACAGAATAGAGAGAAATATCATTTGATGATATTCACAAGTCAAGTTGTGAAAGTTAGTCGCAATAGCAATAAGGACAAAACGTTGCATTTGATGCAAACCATGATTAAACGTGTCGTAAATTGGTTACGACAAATTTAATAGGAACAAACATGTTGGAAAGTGTTACCTGGATGACGGGATCGTCCCGGTCTAAACACAGGTTCAAACTGTGTCCAAATCGGAGCTCAAACGAGTCCAGAAACGCAGAAATAGTTCAAGGAGAAGTGGGTTAGACCCACTGGGCCAAAAGGCCCATGTGCAAAGGCAAAACGGGCGCCGCCCGCTGGTTGCAACGGGCGCACGCCCTCTGCACAGCGGGCGTGGCCCACTGCAGCAGTGGGCGTGGCCCGCTGTATGCAGCGGGCGGGCGCCCGCTGCGGCAGCGAGCGCGGCCCGCTGCGGCAGCGGGTGCCCGCCCGCTGCAGCAGCGGGCGGGCGGCCCGCCCTTGCTCCCTTGGGCGGGCGCGCCCGCTAAGCCTAGCGGGCGCGCCCGCAACTTAAGTCAAATTAGGGTTTTTTTAAACCCCTAATGACGGCTACGAATTTTGAGAAATTGCTAAACTTTGAGCAATTGTTTGAGGGGTCAAACGAAGTCGAAATTCGTCGCTGTCAGTTCCTACGCGTTCACCATTCCAAGCTCTTCTGATTGATAGCTTTTTTGGTGTCTGAAGTTTAGTATGCGAGGAGAATTAATTCGTTAAAGTTTGACTTTGTGAAAGGCTATCTTTAAAGTTGAAATTAAGCCAAATGGCTTAATTGAATTTTTCTCTTCATGGGAATTGTCCCACATTGCCCGAAACGAGAGGTTGAGTGCTCACTCCCTATATAAATAGGGGGTGCACTCTCCTTGTTGAAAAACACACCAGTCAACGATCGAGTAGCTCCAGATTTTTAGAGCAAGCTCGATCGGCGACTAAATCTCTCTCTCTATTTTCCTATTCTCCGGAGTAGTCCTAGCACGACTACGAAGGGGGGTTGGATCTGATCCGGACGTCTAAGACGCGGGTTTCTTCTCAATTGAAACTTTCTACCGCGTGTGATCGGCTCAAAGGCGAAAGCAGCTCGGGCGGATCGGTGCGAGGGTGCGAGGCGGCTCAGGCAGATCTGGTCAACGCGGCTCGGCTTCGAGGAGCTTCTCAAGACGGTGCGGTACATCTTGCCTGCTCCAGGGCCAAGATTCCGGGTATGTGGTTAAGCGTTTTCTAGTGTAGTTTTAATTAGTCGCTTTAGTGTAGATCCTTCTTGGGGTGGTCAGACCCACTCCAAGTCGGTATAGATCGGGCTAGGTTCTGGCTCCCCAGAGCCTAGCTAAATAGTTTAGCTAGTGCAGAAATTTTGATTTCTGGTTTTCCGCTGCGCTTTTGTGCCTCCGTGGTCCGTCCGACTTAGGACGGATACGGATCCGAGCTCTGGGGGTCCGCCAAAACCCCAACAGTGGTATCAGAGCCACGGTTATGCTATAGATCTACTATAGCGACTTTTTAATTGTTAAAAAAAATGCTTAGCTTTCATGGACAAAACTTTTTAGCTTTATGTTAAATTAGTTTTGAAAATATTTTTGTGTTGCAAAAATAAATTTTGCAACACGGAAATTTTTTTTTTGGGACAAATTATTTTTATGCGATAAATCTAAAAGAAGTCTCCGATGTTTTAAATACTTTATAAATATTTATTATGAGACATTAAAAATTTTAAAGGGTATTTAAAGTTTATGTAAACCTTATAGAAAATTTTATTTTTGAAATCTAAAAATTTTCTTTAGTTACATAAAAGTTAGAGATCTTTAAAACTTTATTTGAAAGCTTCTAAAAAGATTTCTAAAAGTTTTAAAAGAGTTTTAAAATTATTTTAAAATATGTAAGAAATAGAAATGATTCTATTTCATGAGATGAAACATAAATTAATTTCTTTTTATTACATAGATGTTTCTAAAATTATTATGTGATATTTTAATTTTAGAAATAAGGTTAAAATTTTAAAGGCCTAAGTTTAAAAATTATTAGATAATTTTGTTCGACCTAGTTTTATGCGATAAAATTATTATGGATGCTTTAAATTTTTAATCTTTAATTTTAAGTGTTAAAATTTAGATTTGCATGTTTTAATTATGTAGATAATGTTAAACTTGCAAATTCACTTCATATGTCACTAAAATGAAACTTTATTATATGCGGATAAATTAACTGTTTCATTTCATGTTGAATAATGTATTCACAAACCTTGTTAGGTTAGCCATTAAAACAAGATAGTGACATGCTATGTTTGATAAAACAAAACAACATCGAACCTAATACCAGACTAGGGTAGTCCCTTTTGTTTTGTAAATCATTTCATTAAAACGTTCAATTAAATGATTTTCATAAAAAGACAATGTTGAATTGTTTTATTAAAATCCTAATTAGATTGGGGTAGCAAGTTGAACGTAGAACCTTATAGTTGATAAGGAATTAATAAAAGATGTTCAACCAATCTGAAAAATTTTGAATTTTAGGATCCACTAGTTGATAAGGATTAACTAGTTCTCTAAATTAAAAGCCATTTAGTTTTTTGGAAAACATAAGATTGATGACAACTCCTTCAATGGATCATGATGTCGGTCAATGTGCTTGGCTAAAGTTTTTGGACCAACCTAGCTAGACTGGGTAACAAGTGGTCCTGGCTTAGTCAATTCCCTGGCCGCGTCCGCTGGACCGCAAGGAGTCGATTCATGACTATGTAAGTCCATCGACTATACCTAAGTCAATACGATAATAATCTTGTTCAAGATAAATCGTAGCCCTCCTTGTTTTAGGAGTTGGCAACTGTAAGAAACATGTTTCGGTTGTTGAGCTACACTCAAGCCGTGACATGTCAATCTTATAGAAACCGATTTCTTGATTGACATCTTAACCTGACTGAAACTGTTGTCTCATCCCTCGAGCTTCGGCGTAAGTCTAACCAAGAATGTAGTCTAAGACCTGACCCAAAACCGGCGCGTCGTGCATACACCGAGCAAAGGGGCAAGTCAGGCTAAACATGAAAACAAGGGTCTGACTAGGCTAGCCATTGTGATCCGGTTGAGCACACTCATGATCACAAATGACTAGGGGTAAAATCGATAGGGAATCATAGTAAATATGATTGACGACGAGTTCGTCTACCGACTGCAGAGTCGGACAACTTGTTGAGATACACTCAAGGTTGTCAGACTCAGGGTAGTCGGATCCCTCTCTCACAAATGTTACTTTATAATAAATTGTTTATTATTATGGCTTTAAATAAATTTAGTGGGAGAATATAGTTTTATTAAAACCATTAAAACTATACTACGAACATATACTAACTAAAGTATCTATAAAATGCAGAATGGACTCAGGTCTAAAATACATGGTAGAAAAGAACGTGCTGGATGGAACCAACTACAAAGACTGGCTTAGGAACATTAAGTTGGTCCTTTCCCTAGCTAGGATTGGATACATATTGTTCGAGGACGCTCCGGAGAATCCCGATGAGGATTCGACCCACGAAGAGAAAGAAGCCTTCAAGTTGTACCAGAGGGATGCAGAGAAGGCAAGATGCCTTACTCTAGCTTCGATGACCAACGAACTGCAGAGGAAGCATGAACATATGGATGTTCAGAGCATACTCTGTAATGCACAAGAGTTGTATGGCAAGCGATCCAGAGCTGCCAAGTTCGAAGCTACGAACAACCTCTGGGGCACAAAGATGACGACAGGGCCCGTACAAGATCATGTTATCAAAATGATCGGGTACGTAGAGGAAGCCGCCCAGTTAGGATTTGTCCTGGATAATGAGATGTCCACAGACATTATCCTAAAGTCTTTAAATCCCGAGTTCAAGCCCTTTATAACTGGCTTTATAATGAATAGCCTTGAGACGGATCTTCCTGGTCTCCTCAATATGCTCCGGCAATTTGAGGAGATTGAGAAGAAGCCGACTGCACTGGTTGTTGGCTCTGCTACTTCCGACCAGCTGAAAGGCAAAGGAAAGAAGAGGCAGGTCCCACAACCTGCGAAGGCTAAGAATGGGAAGAAGAAGAACAAAGGGGCCCCATCGAAATCTGAGTGCTTCCATTGCCACAAGATTGGCCACTGGAAGAGGAACTGCAAGATCTATCTTGCAGAGAAGAAGAATGGGTATACTGATGCCTCTACCTCAGGTACAAATTAAAATTCAATTAAATGCAATTATTTCCATTCATATAGTATGAGATACTTATAGACATCTGTGTACTGTATACAGGTGGCTGATAAGAACCAGAGATTGGAGAAGTACGGAGATCGGTCGGCAATCAAAGCAACAGTTGCTGCTGGGACCGCTCAAAGACTTCTGGAGACGATGATCGTGATGGAGATGATATTTTTCTTATTTGAATAAAATGTATCATCTTTAAGGATCGAAAACAATGAATGAGTGCTTTGCACTCAAGGTTTATTTTTGATAAACAAGTTAAGGTTCTTTTCATGAACCCGTTGTTTTGGAATGGATGTCTCGTTTGTTGCAATTGAGATTGAATCGGCTTAAATTCTTTGGATGTGGCTTTTCTGTGATGGTTGCGTATATTTTCAAATAATGGTGTATAGCTTTGATAATATTGATTTTGGAGCTGACTAAATGTTAGAAGTCAATCAGTAGTTAAGTGTAGGTTCCAGGGGGCGTATAAATTGTGTACGGTCACAATAATACGCATATCAAGATTAATTCTTGATTATCTGCATTTAGTTATTAAAAGAGTTAATACCAAATGTGGTTAAAGGAATAAAGTACAGGACGTTTTGATTGAACGAGTCAATGTCAAGTTTCCTTAAAACGATCTAGACTTGACTCATTCGTCAAACCGAACATGACACTTGTGCATTCCATCTGAGGCACTTACCAAATGGTTATTTTGCACATAAATCTAAATATGATTTAGATATTGTGTTGAAGAAATTTAACCAGGTAATTCTTAAAGTCAGTGGGAGTGAGCTCATATACTTAGTTCCGTTTTTGTGACTAAGTAAAAGGGATATTTCACTTTAATGAATCTTCTATATAAATCATTAAGTCAAAATTGTTTTGATTTAATCGTATATATATAGAGACTTAGGGTGTCAAATATGTGCTTGACATATTAACACAATAAAGTGGAGTGAGCTAGAACTGACTTACGGAAATGTTAGACCCCACATCTAAATCGTATAAGCTAACTGTTAGCTATACAAAGTTAGGAAAATTGATCCAGATCATTTTTCCAAAGGATCAACCCTGTGTGATCAAGAGATGTGATTTCAATCCATTAAAATTCGTTGTAGATACTTATTAGTAGAACCATTCTTAGGTTTGCCATATCAAATGTCAAAGTGACTCATATGCTATAACGGTATGAGATATCGAGATAAATAGCCTAAGTGCAAGTAGGAGATGTAGGAAGATATATGCCCATAAGGCAATTTATCTTGATTATACGTCTTGTTCATACCGTATATGGTATGTATTATTCTAAGTATAAAATCATTTGTATTAATATACTTAGATAATATCCATAGACTTATAGTTAGGTCCTTACATATCTAGATGAGATCTCGATTATGAGTAAGTAAGCGACCGAATAGAAACGTAAGTCTTAAACGGTTCGTGATCATAGATGTGTCGAGAACTGGATATCGACACATCGGATAGATCACTGTGTCTTCGTCTTACCTTCGGGTAATGATGATCTCATAGTCATTCGACTTGGTGAAGTCGGAGACGAGACACAGGTGCTCATTGGAGAATGAGTTCACTGAACGACCAAGTTAGAGTTATTAAATGGTTAGCTTTAATGATCTGTCTTTAATAACTCTAGGGTGATGATAGGTTAGTTGATCCTTAAGACCTGAAGTCATCTGTACCGACCTATGAGCGAACGGTGTAGCTTAGACCCATGATCTAGCTTCGAGGACAAGTCCTGATGAAAGATCTTAGGTTGGGCTGCACCTGAAGCTCTCGAGGTGAGTAAGTGACTAAGATGGGATTCGTCACTTCCATTAAAGGGAAGTTAGTGTTACAGGCTCAGAACGGTCTTTATGTTAATCCTCGGCCGGGGTACGTTGTAAGTAGTACAACGTGTATACAATAAAGACCGCCGTATACTGACCAATGTTGTCTAACAGGGTTGACAGAAAACCATACCCTAGGCCAACAATAACACAGTCTTGACGATGGGATTCTAGCTAACGGAATTCATCACTGACACAGCCAATGCAAACCCTATGATACTTTTGTCAAGGGTCGATCACGTTATGATGACTCTGAAACAGGGACGACAGCTACTGCTCGTAGTGACCGTCGTCTAGGGGTTTCGAGCCCCAACCTGTAGTAAGGTCAGGCTGTAGGGTCTCACACCGAGTAGTGTTCATGTCTTAGTAATAGAAATACAGAATAGAGAGAAATATCATTTGATGATATTCACAAGTCAAGTTGTGAAAGTTAGTCGCAATAGCAATAGGGACAAAACGTTGCATTTGATGCAAACCATGATTAAACGTGTCGTAAATTGGTTACGACAAATTTAGTAGGAACAAACATGTTGGAAAGGGTTACCTGGATGACGGGATCGTCCCGGTCTAAACACAGGTTCAAACCGTGTCCAAATCGGAGCTCAAACGAGTCCAGAAACGCAGAAATAGTTCAAGGAGAAGTGGGTTAGACCCACTGGGCCAAAAGGCCCATGTGCAAAGGAAAAACGGGCGCCGCCCGCTGGTTGCAACGGGCGCACCTGCTAAGCCTAGCGGGCGTGCCCGCAACTTAAGTCAAATTAGGGTTTTTTTTGAAACCCCTAATGACGGCTACGAATTTTGAGAAATTGCTAAACTTTGAGCAATTGTTTGAGGGGTCAAACGAAGTCGAAATTCGTCGCCGTCAGTTCCTACGCGTTCACCATTCCAAGCTCTTCTGATTGATAGCTTGTTTGGTGTCTGAAGTTTAGTATGCGAGGAGAATTAATTCGTTAAAGTTTGACTTTGTGAAAGGCTAACTTTAATGTTGAAATTAAGCCAAATGGCTTAATTGAATTTTTCTCTTCATGGGAATTGTCCCACATTGCCCGCAACGAGAGGTTGAGTGCTCACTCCCTATATAAATAGGGGTGCACTCTCTGATCGCTCCGGGATGTGACCCAAAGAACGGTTGTAGTTTTACCGCAAGTGCACGGTGTAGCAGCGAGCGGGATATCGAACACAGGGAGGACGAATGATCGTGCTTGTTCCAATCAACCTGGCTATTTAAGAGAGAAATTTGCCTTTGGCGATCCTGTCACAATCGTCAGACAAAAATGCGGAAATATCAAATCAAATAAAGAACGTCTAGGGAATGGGGAATCCCCGCTACTCACCGTATTTCATAAATGCGGTTTATCGGTATCAAAATTGCTTGAATGAGAATTTGGATGAACTAGTTGCGACTGAATGTAGAACCAAGCTCACGCTCTCACGCTGTTGCCGGTCTATAGCTATCCTAGGTTTGGGTCCAATATCTTGCAAACCCTAGCCTAGGAAAGCTAGCATTAGGATCAACATCATCGTCCAATCGCGCACCGAGCCCAATCTCTTGCAAACTCGGTCCACGACCTAGATTGGGATAGTTCCTACCCGTCCAATCTCTTGCAAACGAGTATCGGCATAGAATTACAACCGGAAATCCTAGTATCGGTCCAATCTCTTGCAAACCGATACTTCGAAAATCCGACTCCAACCCAATTCGGATTTCTAGGGTTTCCTATCAAATTGGGATCCAATCTCTTGCAAATCCCAATTGATATGAATACCTAGCCATCCGTAGTAAATTGATCCCAATCTAATCCCTAATAACAATTCTAGCACAATTTCTACCAATTTATCACAAATATGGAAACGGGCTTGTAGGGTTCATCCCCACGCCCCAAGACGTGGAGACTACTCACAAATCATAGCAAGATCACAAAAATAATCGTTGAAATAAGCAATGGAATTCATCACAATATTCAGATAAGCAATAAAAATAGAATTTTTAAGGAAAAGAGATGCAAACCAATGGAGTTCTTCAATTGAATCCAACAAAATTCCAATCTTTGTCTCCTCTCCAATCACAAGAATAAAGCTAAAAACTAATCTAAAAAGCTGCAAAAAATCTAAGAGAGAGGCTCTCTAAACTAGGGTAAAAACAGGGTTTAAATAGCCCTCAAAATCGTCCAAAAACTGTGACCAAAATACCCCTGCACAGCCTGTTTTCCGCAGTTTTCGCTACAGGCAGCGCATCGCACTCGGCCGAGTGACAAAAGTCGCTCGGCCGAGTGAGAAACCCTGTAATTTTCCAGTAAGTCGGGGCCTTCAGGGGTCTCTACTTCGGGGGCGGCTCGGCCGAGTGAGTTGTCGTCACTCGGCCGATGACTTCATAGTACTCGGGCGGACGGGATTAACCACTCGGCCGAGTGGGTCTTCTGAAGTTCAGGCAGCCGAAAAACAGTAACTTGGATGTTTTGGAGGGGCTTCGTCTGGGCGCCACTCGGGCGGACGTGATGTCTTCACTCGGCCGATGTGGTCTTCAGTGCTCGGCCGAGTGCACATGTAAATTGTGTCTGTTCTGGTCGACCGAGCAGTGTCTCGCTGGTCGGCCGAGTGGCTCCTCCACTCGACCGAGTGGGACACAAAAAATGCCCAATCTGCTTGTTTTGGCCTCCTCGTCGCTCCTGCGACGTCCGTTCTTCTTCCGCTCCTCTCCAACAGCAAAATACCCCTCGGGGAGGTCGTTGGTGACCGTCTAGAGTAAGCGCATCTCGAGATCACTCCAAATCGCGCCAAATCACCTGAAATGCGACAAAAACAACAAATCGTGAAAAGCATCGCAATATCGTCGATATATCGTGAAAAACATGATTTGGGCGATCTAAATGGCATGCAAATAATGCGGAAAAAGGGTGTAAAATAAGGAGTGATCAAAATCCCCCAAGCTTGCCTCTTACTCGTCCTCGAGGAAGATAAGTAAAAGGCGAACCCGGTGGATTCGGAAAACGAAAACGGCGAAAAACGAAAAAAATGAAAAACGAAGAAGAGTGAAAAACGGAATGAAAATAAAGAAGAAAGAAAGAAGCGAAGAGGTAGAATACTAGATCATTTTCTCAGGACATGGGTTTCACTTACTCATATAGCATGCACTGAATGAAAAATACATGTCAAAGGATTTTATTTTGATATCATAGTATAATAGTGCAAATAGAAATAGAAAACCCACGAACAACGATATAATCATGAAAAACGGAATAATTCTAAAATTAACATCGTCTGAATCATTTAAAGCGGTATACAAATCACAGATCACACACTTTTCAATTGAACGCTTTCTATCAGGAGTATAAGAGTATCACACAATAGAATAGGGAGAATAGAAAAGTATGGATTTCATGAAATGAACGCTAGGCTTAGATTTCTGGATTTCGTAAAGCTAGAAATAATCTCGCCGAGTATAGAATATTACTTAGCCTAGGTTGTCGTGCAATGTCAAGTAGTCACTCTCTCACACATCAATGGATCCCCTCCCCCAAGCTTATCTATAAGCGTGGTGGCATAAAAAATATTCACATCCCCATTTTTATATAGCTCCAAATGTAATAAGAAGAAAGAAGAAAGGAAGAAAGTGAGATGGGATCTTTTATTGAGGATTTTTCCTCTTTTCTTTTTTTCTTTTTTTTTCTTTTTTTTTCAATATAGCATATATACACAACGATCCCAACTCAAAGAGAGATAATGATATACAAGAATATTCTTCTCTCTTTTATTATTATTATTATTATTTTGAATAAGAAAATTGGAGCTAGGAGTTAATAGCGGGGGAAATGCCATAAAATAGAATCTCTAAGGGGAGATTCACCAATGATTTTAAAAGTAGAGAAATGATGTTCAAGATTTGTGGAGAAAGAAATAAATATAACTCTCGGTTCACTCTATAAGACATGCACGACAACTTTAGCAGGGTAATCTAATCTACTCAGTTTCGATCACAAAAAAAAACTAACTAATCCAGATATACCATAGCTAACATCATTCAATCATCCTGAAGTGAAGTGTACAATTCATGCATATAGAAGTGATATAGGAAAAAGAAATCAGTACTCCAGATATAAGCATTCAATGCGTGAATCTTGGTGTGCTTTCTGTGATAGCATACATATGAATATTCAGACTCAGGTAATAATAAAATTTCATCAATTTTCATGTGGCAAAAGTGTGGGTTACTATCTCTAAATGCAAGGGAAGTCATAGCATATGATATCAGAAATAAAGTCTAAGACATGACAAATATAGCATGTATATAGAGTAAGCTAAATCCAACGTCATCATCATCACAGAAAAGTCATCTCTAGCATGAGATGAAAAAGAAAAGAAATAAAGATAAAGGGAAAATAGAACTATTTACAATGCGGCACACAGAAAAAATAAGAAAAACGTGATGCATGGCAAAAATAAAAGAAAAATGATAAAAAATAAGTGCAAAAGTGAAAAACGGTGTGAAAAACTAAAAATAAAGGTGGCAAATCGCAAAAGAACGTGAGAACTCACTCCCCCAAGCTGAATGGCACAGTGTCCTCAATGTGCAAAGTGTGGCACACCGAGAGACAAGAAATGTGAGGGGCAGGTGAGGATGCATGCATGAAAAATGAAAATAAAAAAGAAAAATAAAGAAATGAAAATATGATGCGGACATGATGCATGCACAGATAGGAGTGATACAGATACATAAGTGGCACCAAAAACTCTCCCTCTCTCCCAAAAAAGATATATAAAGATGTGATCAAAAAGAGAATCCCAAAATAAGTGAGGGGAGGGGGGGTGGACAAAAAGCGCAACAGGACCCAGCAGAAACGGGCAGCACGACGGCAAGGATAATCGATGGCATCTAGGGTGCCTAGGAAGGTGGTGCTGCACCGTCTCCGTCCTGAGGCGGAGGTCGTGTAGGTGGTGCTGGCTGGACATGCTGCTGAGCGGGGGTGGGTGTGGGAGTGGTAGCAGGTCGGGTGTGTGTGGAAGTGTGGGCGGGAACCTGCTGGGTAGGTGGGGGTACGCACGGGAGACGCTCCAGAACCTGGGTGAGACAGTAATGGATCTGGGGGATCAGCTCGAAGCGGCCAGCCATCGCAGAGACGGTGGAGGACAGGGTCCTAAGGTCACCTCGGACGCCACTCACCGCCCCCTCTAGAGCACGAATGCTCTGAAGTACAGTGTCAGGGGGAGGTGGTGCAGAGGGACGCACCGGGTGGGGCTGTGCAGGGCGTGGCTGGCGAACTCGGGTCGCGTAGGTGACTCGCTCAGCGGGGAAGGGAACAAAAGGTGCTGCGCCTGCGAATGTGGGCCTGGCCTCAGTGTGAGGCCGGGGCACCGGCTGGTGGGAAGTGGAGGCAGCAGCAGCGAAAGAAGAGTGCAAAAATGGCAACGAGGTGGCCGGAGAGGTCGGTGGCACAGAAGTGTGGACAGACGCCACGACGCTCTCGGAAAATACAGCAGGGGTGGAGACAGAGGTAACTACCGCTGGGGCGGAAGTGTGTGGACCAAAAGGTGCAACCCCAGCGGAGATCATGCTAGCCATGGTCTCCACGACCGCGGCAAACGAGGGCTCTCCACTCTCAACAAAGGTCGACGGGCGCTCGGGGAGTGCGGAGCAAAGTGGCTCGACGGACAGAGGGCCAGTGGTGGTGGTGGGAGTGGTGGTGACAGCCTCGGAAGTGGTGGTGGAAGTGGGCTCAGCTGAGGTGCTCGTGACACTGACAGAAGTGGGGACAGAAGTGTCAGGAGCAGCGGAAACATCAGGTATGGGCTGAGGGGCCACTGGGTCAACAGGCTCGACAGCAGGCTCGGCAGGGTGTGCAACAGGGTCTACAGGGGCAGCGTGGGCCTGCTCGGCCTCCTCGGCCTCGAGCACGTAAGCAGCAGGGATGAGAACATCCATCGCAGGGAGCTAGTCAACGTGGGCTGGTGCAATCAGAGTCCGAGCAGGGCTCGGGAGAATCATGTAATCGGCCCCGAAAGGGCCGTGCAACCAGACCCAGTGACGCTCACCGTGCGAACGGAGCATCTTCATCCGGGCCATAACATCTATCGACAGAGAAGTGGGGCCCGGGACGCGTCGCAAGTCGTCGGGGAAGTCCTCGCCGGTCATAAGAGCAAGCAAAGTGATCAGGCCGCCGCAGCATATCGGTGAGCGAGCGCCCACCGATACGATGATGCGGTCCAAAAACCAAGCCGCGATATCGATCACGACGGCGGGGACAAGATCATCGCCATCCCTAGATAGAGCTCTGGGACGTGTCATCGCGTAGAGCATGTAGAGATCTGGCGTAGACATCGTGCCCGGCTCATATCTGGCCAAAAAGGTCGTCGCCATAAGGCGCTGAGCAATGCGGAGGCAGGGATGGACAATGGCCTAGGCCTTGGCCCTACTAGGGTCAAAGGCAGCGTGGAGACCCGTAATCCGGGCCCAGAAGGCACCGGAGTCGAAGGAAGGTGGGGGGATATGGGTGGGGCCGTAACCGCGATCGGCACCGGGGACAGGGGCCACGAGAAGAACGCTCTCATCATATCGAGAGTGACCTGGCACTCTCGATCCATGAACCGAAACGAGCATCCCTCGTCGGTCCGGGCGATCGAACTCAGAACCTCAAGTGTCGGGCGGGTAAACGTATCCGCCGACACCTGCAGAAAATCTCGCCAGCCCACGTTGTCGTACAACGTGAGCATCCCCTCTAGTACCCCCAGGCGTCCTTGGTCAGCGAGGTGTGCAAACCTGGAGGGTACGATCGAGTGCTGGGAGATACGGTCGAAGACGGCATGGTGTGCATCGTCTCGGAACGTAATCCCGAGCGGCCCGACCAGTGGAGCCGGAGGTGGTGGCTGTGCAGCGGCAGGGAGAGGCTGTGCGGGCTGTGGGTGCACTGCAGGCTGTGCGGGGTGAACGGCGCCTGCAGGCTGTGCTGGGTGGACGGCGTGTGTGGGAGACGATGGAGGAGAGTCCTCCAACTCATGGGAGGGGCTGGCATCATCCGACCGCTTCCGCTTGGCGGAAGCTCTCTTCGACCGCGGCCGTGTCCGGGGCGGCATATCGGCCTCGAGCGCGCCGAAAAGTGAAAAAAAGTGCGGTGCGTGTAAAAGAGTGGAAGGAGTATACCCAAACACGCCGCGAGTGCTCAGCAACGGAAGCGTGCGAAGTCAGCGCCTCCACGAAGCTCAAGTCAGTCCCGAGAAGCTCCCATGGGCTCCCCTAAGCTCCCAAAAAGCAACCTGCGCATGAAATGGCGATATCAGTGGGTAATATTCAAAATGTATGGAGCATTAGGGGTATAATAGATAGATATAGGGATTTATTTGGGTTAGGGGCTCGATTAATACACGGATCCTCGAAAAATACACAAAAAGAGGCGATAAAGGGCGAAAATAAGCAATACCGGAGGTGGTAGGGGCGGCTGTCCCCGGCGGCGACTCGGGCGAGGCACCGGAGATGCTCGGCCGGCGGTGGCGGGCCGAGCGGCGGTGATCGGGCGGTCGGTCGGGCGAGTGGGGGTTTGTGCGAAGCGAGCGTGCAAGGGAACTGAAGGGGCGCGGGCGTTTGGGGGTTTTGCGTTTCGAAAAATGTGCCTCCCCTCGCCCCTTATATAATAAGAGTTACGACTCGGCCGAGTGACTAGGCGACTCGGCCGAGCGGGATCAATGAATATTTCCTCCCCGCTATCGCTTCGGCCGAGTGGCTTTGCCAGCCTCGGCCGAGTGGAGTAAGTCCATTCGGCCGAGTGACTCAAGCTACTCGGCAAGACTCGCCCTAGGAGGGTATCCGTTTTACTCGGCCGAGTGAAAATATATACTCGGCCGAGTAGCAGTTATATTGAAATCAGGAAAATAAACAGAGAGTTGGGTACAGCAGACTTCCCTCGTTCGTGAGCGGCTCGGCCGGACAAACTTGTGTACTCGGCCGAGTGACTAGTATACTCGGCCGAGTGAGCCTTAATCTCTGCTGTTTGTCTTCGTTTGGGCTCCAAACTCCGTCTTTCTTCCTCCAGTCGATTCCATCTTCCTCCTAAGCGTCGAGCGCCTTCTTGGGACGCTCCTCGTCGTCTCGTTCATCCTCCTCATGATGGATCTACCTATCGCCTCTCCTGTCAAGAAAAATAGGACCCGTTATCACAAACTTTTTGGGCGAACGACTCAAAACACTAAAAATTTCTAAAACGAAAATAAAGAAAAAGTAAAAATGAAGCAAAAACCGTCGGGTTGCCTCCCGACAAGAACTCGTTTAAGGTCGTGAGCTCGACCCCCTATAATTTTCAATCAATGCGGGATGTTTGGTGCATATGAGATGCACCCATCAAACTTTCCGGGGAGAACGCTTGGATTTGGACGTGGCGGCGTCGTGTTCTCCCTCGGTGGTCTCCCATCTCGAATAGTGTTGGGGGGAGGCTCCCCCAAGCTAGCATTTGCTCCGGTCAATGGCTTTACCGGTGATACCGGTTTCCGTACCGGAGGAGCTTTCTTTGGAGACTCCAATTTCGAGAGCTTGCAGAGCTCTCGAATACTTGCGACATCAGCGTCGCCTTCATCATCTTCAGCGGAGAAGTTGGGGGAATCGTCTATCTTCTCATCTTGGCCTAAATCTGGGCCTTCCTCTAAATCTTCATCAAAAAGAGCGCCAATTGAGTGGGGGATCGCCTCCTCTATCACCTCATCAAGGAGGTCCATGTAGTCAAGTTCCTCGTGGTAAGGCATGTGCTTCATAGCCTTAGGAATGTGGAGCTCCACCTCGATGTTGCCGACGTTTAAAGTTAGGGTACCTTCGCGCACGTCAACAATTACTCCGGCGGTGGCGAGGAACGGGCGTCCAAGTATCAATGAAGTATCTCCCTCCTCCTTAACGTCCATGATCACGAAGTCACATGGTAAGCATATTCCACCCGGGACTTGTAGCGGTATGTCTTCGGCGATCCCCACCGGCCTTGTTATCCGTCCATCGGCTAATTGAATGCGCATGTCGGTGGGTTTCAACTTTGTCTCGGTGTTTAGCCTTAAGAACATGGAGAGAGGCATGAGGCTCACACTAGCCCCTAGATCAACCAACGCCTTTTGAAGAGGGACGCCGCCCAAGGTGCAAGGAATCCGAAAACTCCCCGGATCTTTAAATTTGGCCGGCTCCTTTTCTCTCTTGGTAAACCAAGAGCCCTCCTCGGCTAGCATGATCTTCTCCTTCCTCTTTCTCCCCGAAATCAAGTCCTTCAAGAATTTAGCATATGTGGGGTTCTCCACGATGGCGTCGAGGAAGGGAATATTGAGGCTAACTCCTCTTAGATACTCGAGGAACTTCGCTAGCCTTTTCTCCATTTTCGCTCTAGCAAGCCTTTGGGGAAATGGGACCGGTGGCATGAAGCGCCTTTCCTCAATCAATTGTTCCTCTCTAGATTTCTCCTTGTCTTGTGGCTCCTTCTCCTTTTCAACTTCAACTACCGGCTCAATTGGCTCCAAGCTTTCCTCCACGGGCTCCTTGGTAGGAATCATGGCGGGGGTGGTGTCCTTTCCGCCTCTAGTGGTAACGACAACTACGGCATTGATGTGGCCGGTGTTGCCCCGTGTGTTTGGTTCGGGTTGCGCCGGCAATCGTTGAGTGTTCCGATTGAGCAACGCCAATTGCTCCAATATTTGAGCCACAACGGTATTAAGAGAGTCTTGCCCCGCCTTCAAAGTAGCATTTACCTTATTTTGCTCGACCATGAACGCCTCCACTCTAGCTTCGAAGTCGGATCGTTGTTGAGCTTGTGGAGGGTTTTGATTTTGATTCCTCCACCCTTGGTTGTAACCGGGCGGCCTATATGGTGGAACTTGTTGCTTCGGTTGAAAGTTTTATTGAGTAGGCCCCCTCGGTGGATAGTTTTATTGTTGGGGTGGTGGTGGTCGAGCTTGTTGAGGCGGTGGTTGTGGCGGGTTCAAAGCTCCTTCATTGTTGGCGTAGGAGAATCCGGGATAATTTCTTGCGGCCGGATTGGCCCAATATCCTTGGTTCCCCGCAACATATTGTACTTGCTCCAAGGATCCTTCTCCTTGCTCTCCTCCCATGTACATGGCTTGAGATTGGTCTTGCCAATCACACATTTGGTTTGTTGGAGCGGAGGTAGAAGGGGCTCCTTGGGGCTCCGTGATAAACTTCTCCAATCTCTCCACTACCTTGTGGAGAGAATCAAATTTGCTCGTAAGCTCCGCTACGGCCTTCACCTCATAGATACTAGTCGGCTTCAAGGAGGACATAGAGTGTCCTCGCTCATCGCCCCATTGTTGATTATTTGAGGCCATCTCCTCAATTAGGGCCGTAGCTTCCCCGGTAACGGCGCCAAAAACTTGATCGCTCCGGGATGTGACCCAAAGAACGGTTGTAGTTTTACCGCAAGTGCACAGTGTAGCAGCGAGCGGGATATCGAACACAGGGAGGACGAATGATCGTGCTTGTTCCAATCAACCTGGCTATTTAAGAGAGAAATTTGCCTTTGGCGATCCTGTCACAATCGTCAGACAAAAATGCGGAAATATCAAATCAAATAAAGAACGTCTAGGGAATGGGGAATCCCCGCTACTCACCGTATTTCATAAATGCGGTTTATCGGTATCAAAATTGCTTGAATGAGAATTTGGATGAACTAGTTGTGACTGAATGTAGAACCAAGCTCACGCTCTCGCGCTGTTGCCGGCCTATAGCTATCCTAGGTTTGGGTCCAATCTCTTGCAAACCCTAGCCTAGGAAAGCTAGCATTAGGATCAACATCATCGTCCAATCGCGCACCGAGCCCAATCTCTTGCAAACTTGGTCCACGACCTAGATTGGGATAGTTCCTACCCGTCCAATCTCTTGCAAACGAGTATCGGCATAGAATTGCAACCGGAAATCCTAGTATCGGTCCAATCTCTTGCAAACTGATACTTCGAAAATCCGACTCCAACCCAATTCGGATTTCTAGGGTTTCCTATCAAATTGGGATCCAATCTCTTGCAAATCCCAATTGATATGAATACCTAGCCATCCGTAGTAAATTGATCCCAATCTAATCCCTAATAACAATTCTAGCACAATTTCTACCAATTTATCACAAATATGGAAACGGGCTTCTAGGGTTCATCCCCACGCCCCAAGACGTGGAGACTACTCACAAATCATAGCAAGATCACAAAAATAATCGTTGAAATAAGCAATGGAATTCATCACAATATTCAGATAAGCAATAAAAATAGAATTTTTAAGGAAAAGAGATGCAAACCAATGGAGTTCTTCAATTGAATCCAACAAAATTCCAATCTTTGTCTCCTCTCCAATCACAAGAATAAAGCTAAAAACTAATCTAAAAAGCTGCAAAAAATCTAAGAGAGAGGCTCTCTAAACTAGGGTAAAAACAAGGTTTAAATAGCCCTCAAAATCGTCCAAAAACTGTGACCAAAATACCCCTGCACAGCCTGTTTTCCGCAGTTTTCGCTACAGGCAGCGCATCGCACTCGGCCGAGTGACAAAAGTCGCTCGGCCGAGTGAGAAACCCTGTAATTTTCCAGTAAGTCGGGGCCTTCAGGGGTCTCTACTTCGGGGGCGGCTCGGCCGAGTGAGTTGTCGTAACTCGGCCGATGACTTCATAGTACTCGGGCGGACGGGATTAACCACTCGGCCGAGTGGGTCTTCTGAAGTTCAGGCAGCCGAAAAACAGTAACTTGGATGTTTTGGAGGGGCTTCGTCTGGGCGCCACTCGGGCGGACGTGATGTCTTCACTCGGCCGATGTGGTCTTCAGTGCTCGGCCGAGTGCACATGTAAATTGTGTCTGTTCTGGTCGGCCGAGCAGTGTCTCGCTGGTCGGCCGAGTGGCTCCTCCACTCGGCCGAGTGGGACACAAAAAATGCCCAATCTGCTTGTTTTGGCCTCCTCGTCGCTCCTGCGACGTCCGTTCTTCTTCCGCTCCTCTCCAACAGCAAAATACCCCTCGGGGAGGTCGTTGGTGACCGTCTAGAGTAAGCGCATCTCGAGATCACTCCAAATCGCGCCAAATCACCTGAAATGCGACAAAAACAACAAATCGTGAAAAGCATCGCAATATCGTCGATATATCGTGAAAAACATGATTTGGGCGATCTAAATGGCATGCAAATATGCGGAAAAAGGGTGTAAAATAAGGAGTGATCACTCTCCTCGTTGAAAAACACACCAGTCAACGATCGAGTAGCTCCAGATTTTTAGAGCAAGTTCGATCGGCGACTAAATCTCTCTCTCTATTTTCCTATTCTCCGGAGTAGTCCTAGCACGACTACGAAGGGGGTTTGGATCTGATCCGGACGTCTAAGACGCGGGTTTCTTCTCAAGTGAAACTTTCTACCGAGTGTGATCGGCTCAGAGGCGAAAGCAGCTCAGGCGGATCGGTGCGAGGGTGCGAGGTGGCTCAGGCAGATCGGGTCAACGCGGCTCGGCTTCGAGGAGCTACTCAAGACGGTGCGGTACATCTTGCCTGCTCCAGGGTCAAGATTCCGGGTATGTGGTTAAGCGTTTTCTAGTGTAGTTTTAATTAGTCGCTTTAGTGTAGATCCTTCTTGGGGTGGTCAGACCCACTCCAAGTCGGCATAGACCGGGCTAGGTTCTGGCTCCCCAGAGCCTAGCTAAATAGTTTAGCTAGTGCAGAAATTTTGATTTCTGGTTTTCCGCTGCGCTTTTGGGCCTCCGTGGTCCGTCCGACTTAGGACGGATACAGATCCGAGCTCTGGGGGTCCGCCAAAACCCCAACAACTACAATATCTACAACTTCCAATATGAGTAAAAAATTATGTTAAGTTTAAAAGTTTGGAGACAACAGCCTCTATTTGTGACTCTTCATGTTTTCATGTAAGCTGGATGACCCTATGACTCAGTCTGGATGATCCTACGACCCCTACGACGCAATACTGATGATTTATGACTTGTCTGTATGATCTATCATATTTGACAAATAGTTATGACATGACACTATGTTAGAATAGTCTCTGTATGCCATGTCATATGCTTTGTTTGTGTTCCTTTATACCATGCATGGATTCTATATCATGATCATGTTATTTACTTACGCATATGATATTTGAGACACTACTCATGTTGTAAGCTTGTTATTTTTCTATGTAAATTTTCATATGAAATTGGAAATGAAAAGAAAGTGAATGGAAATGATGAATGGATTTAATGAGATGTGTTTTGTTATTAATCTTAATTCCTCTCTTAAAGCTTAATGATGTTGTTTGTTATGATATATGGATGTGGAAAGGGACTGCACAAGGAGATGCATGTCCTAAGAATGTTGTGAAATGTGGAAAGAAAGTGAATGGAAAGAAAGTGATATGGTCATGCCGACATGATGTTTCTTTCACATTGATGCATGTATGTTTTATAAGTAAATGAATGACTCGGTCCTCTTAAAAGAGGGTGACTCGGGTTTGGGGGAACCAAAGTAGTCGGTGGACATTGGGGATGGACCGTTTGTGGTTTGCACTCCTGATGTAGCCCGTAAGGTGGGGAGTGGCAGATATGAGGAGGAATGAGGAAAGGGCTCCTTTGTTAACAACATTGCATGCTTGTCTCAATCCATAGCATGTCTGGGGGAGTTACAGATCCACCATAACCAAAAGGGTCCTACCCACTATCTAGGTTACAAAATGCTAACCATTTTTTGTGCTTGTTTTACTTCTTTCTATATTATTGTCTTGTTTATTTTCCTTTCTGCCATGTCACATTTACTTTATGCATCATACTATAAATTCCATGCCATGTATAAATCACTGTAGCTCATTCATTTTATTATATTATGTATGAGTAGATGCATTTAAGGAATGGCATACTAGTTAAAGTTGGGATTTCCTACTGGGTCACGTGTTGACGTGCCCACCATTGACTTTTCAGGTATTCAGGTGTTGGTATTGGTGAAGACCTAGGCATGTGGAGTTGTATGATAGGGTGGTGAGGGGTGAGGAGAGTGACTTGTACTCTTGGGAATTTTGATGTATATGATGTATGAGAGGTAGATGTTGTATATGTTGGACATGATATGTGTGTATAAGTGTGTGTGTGTGTGTGTGTGTGTGTGTGTGTGTGTGTGTGTGTGTGTGTCAGTGCTTCTTTTGTTGTAATTGTGGATGTCCGATGTCTCTGTGATTCTTTGTGTTCTGTGTTTTGTATGTGGGAACATTACAGGTACTATCCCAACAGTGCGCAGTGAACCTGCTTAAGTTTTCCTGTATTTTCCTTCGTAGCACTCGCTGCTCTGGGATCATCTGGGACGGATTCGTACTTCCCGGGTATCCTGGGGAGCGGGGCATTGCAGTACTGCTTTGTATCTCAATATCACTTCTTATTATATGAATTGTGTATTAAACTTCCATGGTCGAATGAATTGATTGTCGTTTGATATGAATAGACTAGTTTACTTTTAAAAATCAAACTGAGTAGATGACATTAACCTACTGAAGTAGTTATGCACATACAAAGAGTGAACCGAGCGATATCATATCTTCTTTCTCAACATATCTTGAAAAATATTTCTATACATATTATCATTGGTGATTCTCCCCTAAAGTGAATCTCATTATTGCATCTTCCCTACGCCAAAATGAAATAAGCTCCATGATCCCAAAAACTCAAAAGAAAAGAAATATATATATCTTTGCATCTTTTTTTGGGATTGTTTTTGTGTATATAAAAAAGAGACAAAAGAGAGAGAAAAAAGAGAAAGAAAAAGAAAAAGAAGGTTTCATTGTATATACACAATCCCTTTCTTTACTTCTTTACTTCTTTCTTATTTCCCTTTTTATATATGGATCTACAAAAATTTGGGAAAAAGTTTATATTCTTTATTTTGATGCCACCACGCTTATAGATAAGCTTGGGGGAGGAGATCCGATGATGTGAGAGAGTGTGACTAATCATATGTGCATGACGACCTCAGCTAGGTAATTTCTGATACTTAGGGAGATGACTTTGAGTATAACGACATCTATGAATTGAAAAATTGGTATGAAATTCATGAAAACCATATCTTTCTATTCTGATTGATTTGAATTGCGTGATATCTCTTATACTCCAAATAGAAGCAGTTAATTGAAAGGTGTGTTATCTATGATTATGTATATCGTTTTCTATGCCTTAGACGATGTTTGATGCTAAAATGATTTCATATTTCATATGATCCACGTTGTTCTTCGTTTTTCTATCAAGTGTACCCATATGAAATGATGTCGAAATAAAAGCTTTTGTGATATTTATATTCATTGTTGGTGCACTTTAAGTAAGCAAATCCGAGTTCTGAGAGAATGATCTAGCATTTTCCCTCTTCATCTTCTTTCTCATCTATTTGATTTTTCCTTATTTTTATTCGCCAAGTTCACCTTTTACTTATCTTCCTCGAGGACGAGTAAGAGGTAAGCTTGGGGGATTTTGATGTGATCAAATTTTACACTTTATTTCTACATTTTTCTATGCCATAACGATTACTCATATCGTGATTTTAACGTTTAAACGATGATTTTACGATACAATTCACTATTTCTTTGTTTCGTCTGATTTCAAGAAATATGGAACAATCGGGCGAAATTTGGAGCTATGAGCGCATACACGTGTGTCGGAGCAGCAATGACGACGATATCGAAGAGCTAACGATGATGGATGATGAGGAGAAGAGGAAGAAAGGCGAGAGAATTGAGAAGGAAGCGAGAAGAATGTGTTTTGAGAAGAGAAACAGGCTACTCGGCCGAGTGATGCAGCTCACTCGATCGAGTGAAGTAGCTTACTCGACCGAGTGAAGCAAAGACGTCCAATTCCAGCCCGAAGAAGAGCAGCAATCTACTCGGTCGAGTGAGATTTCCACTCGACCAGTGAGAATCTCACTCGACCGAGTGGAGATAGGAAATTCAAAGAAATTCATTGACAGATCTCTGTTTTTTTGGGAGAATCTACAGTCAGTCCTACTCGACCGACTGAGAAGCTCACTTGACCGAGTGAGCAGACCACTCGGCCGAGTGGTCTGAACATTTTAGAATGCCAAAAATCACAGTTTTTCGGTAGACTTGTCACTCGACCGAGTAAGCAGTTCACTCGGTCGAGTGCGCCGTTTGCCTAGTTTTGAAACTAGGGTTTTGTAGCGATCCAGGGGCAGATTTGTCAGGATTTTTAGACTTTTGGGCGGCTATAAATACCCAGTTTTGTGGGCAGCCCAAAGAGAGACTCTTTTGATTAATTTTCTTAGGAACAAATTTAGTTTTAGTTTTCTTTTGGCGAAAGGATTGGAGAGCGAGATCTCAATTTTCTTATTCTTTGGAGCTTGAACTCAATTGGTTTGTCTAAACTTTTACAAGTTCATATTTTTATGATATATTTCTACTTAGATCTGAGTTTTGTGATGAATTTTCTTGCACAGCTTATTTCTATTGCTTTTTCTATGATAAATTGTGAGTAGTCTCTTTGCTCTAGGGCAAAAGGAATGAACCCTATGGATTTAAAGTATGATATGTGGGATCTATTGAATTACCATGTTGCTAAACTTGTTAAGGGTTAGGTTGTGATTGATTTACTACAGATAGCTAGGGATTTCTATTGGATCTTGAGAGCTTGAGAGAGGATCTTGATCTATGTGAAGCCCTAGATATTCGATTTAAATCTATAATCGAGATTCCCTAGAATTGGTGCACGAGAGCGACCAAAGCTATCAATTTTATTATATTTCTATAATTATATTCGTTTGTACGACAGTAAAATGTATACGAACTATCATGGTCTAGGTTCAAATTTAAGTTGCGCGAGAGCGAGCTTGAATTAGAATTGGATAATATTGTCGATCTTAATGCTAGTAGTTTGAACTGGGCTTGCACGAGAGCGAAGCTCTAGTTTAGATTACTATGGACTTGCGTAGAGCGAGAGCATGCGTTGGTTCATAACATGGTTACGACAAGTTCACCCTAAACCAAGAGTAGTAATATGGAGATTCATGTTTTACATTGATGCTTGAGATCTATAGTGGGGATTCCCAAGCCATAGGCATTCTTATTAATTGAATTTACAAACAACACCTTACACGATTGTGACACCGACATTTCTTGACTATTATTTCACCTCTGCCTAGTAACCTTTATAGATACCAATAGTTCCTCTCCATGATTCGATACCCGCTCACCACTTAACCGTGCGCTTGAAGTAAAACTACATTGTTTTGGGAGTACATCCTGACGCGATCAAGTCTCTATGCATTGACTCCAAGTTGTCTTCATGATCGTGGCTTCCAAGTTCTTTATTTTGAGCTTTTCTTTATTTGGGCTACGTGGCTATAAAATAATTCCTATTCACACTTGAAGTAAATTGTTAGTACCTATATCATTTGTAGACATCATCAAAACTCTGTGGGGGTGGGTCTTAATATCCTAACAAAGACTACAAAAACTTACGGATGAGAGCCAATGGATGAAAATGGATAATATAATACTCATTCACGATTCTAAAACATTGAACAATATGATAAAAAACTTAGGCAATGAAGTAGAATCAATTAAATATAAATATAATGATTTGCACAATAATGTTTCAAAATTTAATAAAGACAAAGAACACTTTGATAATTTAATAGGAACTCTGATAATCGAAAACAATAAAAAAAGGTTGGGTTACAACGTCAATGCTAACACTAATAATGTTAGGACCCCTAAAAGTCAATCTAAAGAAACTAATTTTAGGAAGACAACATCAAATAATGCACATCCTCATAAAGGGAAAATGATTAAAATTTGGATCCCAAAAGGTTTAAAGCAAAAATTATTTAATGATTATGTGACTAAATTTA
The DNA here is from genome assembly GCA_030789695.1 of Scilla litardierei. Lineage (NCBI taxonomy): Eukaryota > Viridiplantae > Streptophyta > Magnoliopsida > Asparagales > Asparagaceae > Scilla > Scilla litardierei. The sequence continues at coordinate 489,478,012 of CM061142.1, read as the reverse complement.
AACAAGATATTCAACGTTCATCTACTTACAGTTATGTTATAGATTTGGTTTCCAAAATGAGTATCTTATGTTCAACTTAAGTGGTATACCCTAACATAACCCTTGGTATCTTACACATATATGATTAATTAATTTGCATGCATATGCTTGGATTGTTTTGTGCATGTAGGATAGTTTAGAAACCTTAGGAAGTGATTTGGGTGAGATTAAGTCATGTTTCATGTTGAATCTGGCTGATCCAATGAGTTTCAGGTTTACTCGTCGACCACTATTATACCACTGGTCGACCAGCAGATGTGTTTTCAGAAACTCTAGAACACGGTCTGTTCTATTTTTTGATGGGTTATTGGATTTAATTTGAGCTTCACCAAACTATGCACATTTCCTACGGGGTTCGTATGACTCAAACCCATTAAGGGGAGTTAATCATTGCCCTCAAATCTCATCCTATCGCTAAGATTACTATCCTCCCACTCAAAACCCTAAATCTAACCCAAAACTTCTCATTTTCTCTTTAGAGCCCCAAATCAAAATCCACCAAAATTTCTTGATTTCCCTTGCTAGAGCATCATAATTTGAAGGATTTTGAGGGATTTCTAGAACATTTTCATCCTAGAAAGGTATAATTTTATATCTCATCTCATTTCATTTGTGTTGCATTGCATCATATATACTTTAGCTTGCACTTAAATAGCTAGTGTAGATCACCATATACTCGCTTTTTAGAAATGCACAGAGGAGTTAAAGCCCATGTTCTTAGGAAAGCGCAATCATCATCTCAACCCTCGTCCTCTCAATCAACATGTAGAATCATCCATAGTTTAGTTTCTAAAAAGGCATGAATTGATAAGTACTTATGAAAGGAACTCCAAGCTAAAAATTGTACAAGAAAGATTTGTTAAATTTGATGACTTTGGAGGTTATGAGATTAGGCAAGCCTTTGCCTACAAAATGATTGGGTGACTTCTCTCTAATGATAATTCTTGTAATTGCTATCTTAGATTGGTTCATTTGTTTTATACCAACATGATTACATGTGCATCAATCTTTTATACTAGGATGAAGAACACATGCTTCAACATATCACATATAATTATAAGAAACATATTAGGCCTCATGTTACGAATGACAGAAATATATTGGAGCTTATATTCTTTAAGGGTAGATCCTATAAGCCTAATATTGCAAAAAGAAAATAAGCCATTGGCTAAGAATCTTTACACGAATCATTTCGTACAACATTCTACAAAAATCTGGAAGCCACACCACTTTATTTGAGAACTTGATAAAATGTGTCTATGTTCTCGTAGCCCAAATAAAAGTAAAATGGTCAAGTTTGATTTATAATAACTTGGTCCATATGGATGCATCATCATTACATCATGGTTACTTTCTTACTCATATTTTCACACACTATGGCATTGATCTAAGCATCGAGAATTACGTTATTTCTCCTAAGGTTAGGTTAAATATGATTGCATTAACGATGATGAAACTTCATCAGAATCTCGCAGAAAATCCACCTGATTCTGCTACTGATTCCTTTTAAGAATTTAAGGGTTATCGCATTTCACCGTCCCCTCTTGTAGGTGTTTCGGATATTGAGACCCGCCCAAGTGGATTTTGATGATGTGTACAAATGATATATGGACTACCAATCTTATTTCAAGTGTGTATAGATTTGTTTGTTGATTGGAGCCATTGTGATGCAAATCAGACAACCTAAAGCCAAGATCAAGAACTCTACAACTTGAAGCATATGATGATCTTAGATCGTGAATCAAATGAATAATTGAGAACAAGAGAAGTTAGCTCAAGATCAAGAATGAAGATGAAGAGCTAAAGCTATGGTTGTGTGAGTAATTACATAGAAATGTAAAGCCATAATATGTTACACACTTTCACAATTTATTGAAAAATGTTTTAAAAATATGTTACTTAATATATTTCTCAAATATAATTTTTAGAAATTATTTTGGAAACATTTTTAAGTATATATACTAAGGTATCAAAAAAGCTGACTATTTTGGACTCATAGCCGACTATTTTTGACAGAGATTTTCTCAAATCTCTCTGTCATAATAATAGCCGACTATTTGGAGCAGATAGCTGACTATCTGAGTCAACTTATGCTAGATTTGGACATTTACCTTGATTTTAGCTAGCCGTTAGCTAGCCGTTAGCTAGCCGTTAGAGTTGACTCTTGGAGCTGATTACAAGCTATTTTGAGCAGATTTTAAGCTTCTATTTGCCTATAAAAAGATGGGGATTTCAAAAGTTTTTAGACACATTATTCAAATTGAAATATTCTCTATATATTCTCTATATTGCTCAAAAGCTCAAAAGCTTTATTCTTTGTGTTCTAAATTCAAAAGGCTACTTTTTTTAAATTGTGTTATAATCTTTTCTAAGATCTTTTTCAGCAATCTTATTTAGCCTTTTTCTTATACTTGTTTATTTTGATCTCCAAGCTTAAATGCTTTCTTTTCTAGATTCAAAATACAAGTCTTTTTATTTTAATCTTTGTACGAGTTTTAAAGTCATTTTTTTGTCAAAGATTAAAATACTTGACTATTGATTTCTAAACCCCAAGAGCTATATTTAGAGAATCGATTTTGAAGACAAAGTTTTCTTTTGATCAAATCGTGTTTTAATCGATATCATATATTTAATCAAAACCTTTGATTTTTTGTAGCCACATTTCACACACATATACTATTGGCTATAGGAAAATCTTGTAATTATTTTTCATATTTGTTGAAAGTCTTTGAAGAAGACTTGTGTTGTAATTTCCCGTGATATAAGGGTAGCTCGTGTGAGTGGAAATCCTAGTTGAATATGACTAGGTGCTGAAAATTCCTAGCAAGTGAGGCTAGGTGATTGTATGAAGTCCTCTTCGTTTGTGTTGAGGCAAGGTTTGCTCTCGTGAAAAGCTAGTGTATTGATTGCTGGAGTAGGATATAGTGGGCAAATGAGACTTGCGTATCCGAACCAGGGTAAAATCGCATTGTGTTTGCGTTATGATTTTGTCTCTTTAACTATATTATTATTGTTGCTTGAATCTTTTATTTTCCGTTATAACTCTCATACTTATATTCAAGCTTATCATATTGTTGATTAAGTTCAAGTTTGAGGCAACTCAATTTGAAACTTAGGCAAGACATAGAAGGATTGTTGTAAAACGAAAAATTTTATATTATTTAACAACTCTATTCAACCCCCCTTTAGTGTTGTTTGGCATCCACAGGATCCAACACTTGGTATCAGAGCAGGGTTAAAAAGCAATGGCGTCAACTTCTCACCACTCCGAAGGACTCAACACTCAGCGTCCACTTTTGTTCGATGGAGCAAACTATGCAAATTAGAAGATTCGAATAATGATCCACCTATAATCCGTAGACATATACATCTGGACCATCACAAAAAACAAGTACATGCAACCAGATGCTGAAATGGAGAAATGGACTGCAGACAAAAAGAAATGTGGTAATCTAAATGCAAAAGTAATGAACTCTTTATTCTGTGCTCTGACAGGTACCGAATTCAACTGAGTGTCGCAATGCACAATGGCACATCAAATATGGCATACTCTAGAGGTAAGTCATGAAGGTACATAAAAGGAAAGGAATCAAGAATATACATGCTATGTTCAAAATTTGAAAGTTTCAAAATGGAAGAAGGAGAGAGAATTAGCAATGTCAATACTCATTTTACTAACATTAATAATGAGTTTGCAGGATTATGTAAGAAAATCTCTGAGTATGATCCGGTATTGAAGATTGTCCAATCGCTTCAACCCGAATGGAAAGGAAAAACTACCGCCATTCGTGAAGCTAACATCATGAAGACAATCACCCTAGAGGAACTGATGGAAAATCTCTTGGCTTATGAGATTGAGTTGGAAGAGGACAAACAAATTGAGGACAGCCCAAAGAAGAAAAACTTGGCGTTTAAAGAAAATGACGAAATCTCAGATTCAGAACCTTCCGAAAGAAAAGAAGACGAGATAGCCTTTATTACGAGGAAATTTAGAAAATTCCTTCGAGGTAAGTTCGACAAACGTTAATCTCGTTTCACTAAAGATATTATTATTTTTGGATGCCATAAACCATGACACATTCGAAGAGAATGCCCACTGGAGAAATGTCACGAACAAGAAAAGGGTAAAGAAAAGGAAAGAGATAGAAGACAAAGCCGAAGAGATAAAAAGCCAGTAAAGCCAAAGAAAAGGGCCATTGTACCTTTTGACCAAAGTGATGTATCAAGCTCAGACGAATCATCATCATCATCTGACGACAAAGATGAACCCAGATGAGAGCATGCACACATGTGCTTCATGGCATCGACATCATCAAAGGTAATAAATTCCGACCCATCTTTGCATAACTATAGCAATGAAGATCTACTAATTGATAGTGGTAATGATAGTGGTAATGATTCTGATTTTGATATTAAAGGCACATATGAGGAACTATGCAATGTACATGAAAACCGCATTAGGGAACATCCTAAAGTGAATAAAAAATATAAGAGTTGCAGTAAGAAGAAAGAAGAACTAAAGAAAGAAAATGAAGAATTAGTGAATAGAAATAAAACCCTTTTGGAGGAGGTCGATGATATGAAAAACAAGATAAGAGACCTAGACAACATAGTGACCACCACAAAAAGGAATTTTGATGATCTATCCAAGATTGTTGAAATTTTCATTGAAGGGAAGGAAAACTTGATGACATAATTGATGGACAAAAAGCGTCGGGGAATAGGAATGGCTTAGGTGTCACGCCCAGCTTCCCATTATACTTGGGAGCGAGGACGCGAGTGGGTCCGCATGGGCTGGAGCGGTAAAGCCCCAACCCAATAAGCGTCTGTGAATGACCACTTGGCAGGTTCTTGCTTGCGAACAATCGAAACAACAAAATGATGTCACCATTATACTTTACCTTCCAGATTACATGTACACAAAGAATTAAGGCCTAGCATCGCCATTAGAACAGTTACATGAAATTTAAAATACACCTGAACGAAATACAACAACGAATATTAAACTTTAGCAAAACTACGAGAAGTTCGTCGTCCTCAGCAGTGGGTCTCGCGCTCCTGGTTCTCCTGGTCTCTACACTCCGTCTCCAAGTAACTGTTCAGTGAACTCTGCTCAAAACCTAACGTATATTTCACAAGATAAACAAGAAAATATACGTCATCGAGGGTCGCTCGGCAAGATTTAAAAACGTTAGTAATAAAAAGAACCTCAGAAGATAATAATATAGTTCACAAGCTTTAGGGGATGAGGGGCACAATATGATTCCAATAGGATGATGCATAGCAGCATAAGGAAACATGTGAGCATAACGACGTGTAGTGTGCAAAGCAGTGCGCATACGTAGTGTAATGTGCAAAGTAGTGTAGTGTACAAGCATGACATGTGTGGTGTGTACATCAATGAGTGTAGCAAGCATAGTGTGTACATCAATGAGTATAGACAGTGTAGTGCATATAGTAACAAGTGGCATACATGGCTTTGTAATGCATAAAGTAAAGGGCACGACATTTGCAATGTACAAGGTAAAACATGATATGTACTTTCTTTACATTTATGATAGCAACAATAGAAGTAAACAAGAGTGCCAATCTGTACTTAATCTAGTGACACGCCCAGTGTCTGAGGGGAAGTGACTAGCATTACACCCAAGTCAACGGGAGCTACCCGTGACTCTCTACTCACCAACCCGACCAGGTGTCGGTCAAGTTCACCAATAGAGTGTAATCCAGCCTTCCGACCTCTACTACATTGGACTACCCTACCCAAGTGTCCATATGTGTATCCGTAGTTCAATGTTTGCCGTATGGTTAACATTCCGTAAATGCTTCGCGGGCCCAATATCCGTAATTGCCCGAAGGCCCAATAGTCTGTAATTGCCTGAAGGCCCAATGTTCCGTAAAAATGCCCGAAGGCCCAAATACCTGTGATTGCCCCGAGGGCTCAGTTTTCACAATTCAATAGGGTGCACATCACATGATACATCGGATAAAAAGAAAGGGTAACATTTCATGTGCATCATTTAAGTGGCTAAAGAAACCAACCCATTAACATGATTCATTAAAAACTATTCCAAAAATAAAAGTTGTTACTTGACATTTTCGCGACGTACGTTATCTAAGGAAGTTAGAATACAAATAAAATACTTGCGCCTTTAAAAGTTGTAGGAAAACAATATACTTGCAAGGGGTAAATACTTGCGCCTTTGAAAGTTGTAGAAAATATTAAACTTGGGGGTGGTAAATACTTGCACCATTGAAAATTTGTAGAAAATATTTTACTTGCCTGAAGCGATGCGAGTTTTGGGTGTCCAAACGATCGTAAGAGAGGAGTGGGTTATATGCGTCATCGGATGTGTGATATTAGGTTAACAGTTATTCATGGTTATGTAACCAATATACTTAGGTACAAAATGTACAGAAAGTTACTATCAATGTTAATAGTTATACTTAGGTACAAAAAGTGTAAGATTTATAAAGCTGTCAGTACAGCATGTACTTATTATACACTTAACCCAAAAACTGTTACCGTGCAAATTACTAATTATATAATAACTGGTATGTATTTACTAATAGTAAGGAGTTAATAAGACTAACATAATGTATAAGAAACATTAACTAATTCATTTATAAGTATTGAACTAATATATGATATAATGAATATCTTGTATGCATGCTATTAATAAAAGCTTAAGTGGTTGTTTCATTTTCTCCCTCCCGCGCGTTTTGCAGATGAGGCGGCGGCTGTAGCGACTTCCGGTGGTCGACGGCAGCAAGGAGGTGGAGGGGTCGGACGTGGTCGGGCTCTTGGCATTACTGGGTGAGAGTGGCAACGAGCGGGAGTTTGGGGTGGCGAGGCAAGGGCTCGGAGGTGCAGGCGGGTGCACGGGGCGGAGATGGACGGAGGGTCGGAGAAGAGAGCCGGGGAGGCACCTGGGTTGTGGGGTTGAGGAACGGCGAACGCCCACTGCGGATGGAGGGGCGTTGACGAGGGATTCGGGCATCTCTGAAGGCAGGTTCGTATAGGGCGACGTCGGCGTTGAGGTGGTGTAAGTAGGGGATGCCGGAGGTGAGACGAGCGTGCGACTCCGGAGATCTGGGCGCTGACTGAAGTGGTGTGCGGCAGTCGGGGAGGGGCAATGCAAAGGGGAGAGAAGAGGAGGTCACGACTGCACGCGGGCGAGAGGAGATGGACGCGCAAGGGTGAAGGAACTGGGCGCGTCGCGTGTAGGTCAGAGGTCGCCGCTGTGTTGCGTCCTCGTCGAGGGAGGAGCTGCGCGTGGGTTGTTTTGGTTGCGTGGAGATGAGAATAGGGGGCGATGTGTGATGTTGAGGGAAACAACAAAAAGAGCCTAGGGTTTATATTATAATAAGAATAGGGTTGAGTAGCCTGTTGTGTAGTAGAGTGAAGAAAAAGAGACACTAGGTTTTAATAAAAGGATAGTATGGTTGGTCTATGGTTGAAAACGTGGCTAGAGTTATATTAGGAAGGGTTTGAATTATTATTAATAGGATTGTAATTAGTAGGTTTAATTAGGGAAATAAGAGCTAATCAATTAGGTTTAAATGGGTTGTAATATGGGAAGTTTTTTGAAAGGAAATTAATAGGTTTAATTAGGATTTAAATTTGCGAAGTAATTCAAAATAGTTTGCATTTAAAAGGGTTTTAAATTTTGAAATTCGAATTCGAAAATAAAATTTAAACGAATTATAAAAAATATTTTCATAATAATTATATGAATGATTTATTTTAGTAGTTTAAAAATATCCATGATATTAATAAGTATGTAAAAAGTAGAAGTGGATACGGGCACGGGGAACAAAACGTCTAACCACAGATACAGATAAAAAATATAATACACGAGAGAAAAAAGATAACGTAACGATGAAAATGGTCGTTAAATCCTACCCACCTTATAAAAAATTCCGTCCTCGGAATTTCTTAAGCTAGGTATGCTCGAGGAAATGTCTGATAGGTGAAGGTTCAGAGTATCAAGGAAGCAAGAGACATATAAGGGAAAGGAAACTTCTGAATTGAAAAGGGTCTATGATCGAAACAATCAAAACTACACCTAGCATCTGGCGGATGTCTTCCTCTCCACCTCCAACAGCTCCGGATCCTTGTCAAGTGTTATGTCTTCCTGCCATGCTGCAAACAAACAAAGTTAACATTTGTGTACAAGGTTTATCTAGAAAGTCTAGTTAATAATGACATCCATATTGTTTCGAGTATTTCGCAGAAAGCATGACCTACATGTGTCACCACTAAAACCTGTCACGCCCCTCTTTCAATTATACTTGGGAGCGAGGACGCGAGCGGGCCCGTAAGGGCTAGAGCGGTGAAGCCCCAACCTAATAAGTGTCTGTGTATGACTACTTGACAGGTTCTTGCATGCAAACAATCGAAACAACAAAATGATGTCACCATTATACTTTAACTTCCAGATTACATGTACACAAAGAATTAAGGCCTAGCATGGCCATTACAATAGTTACATGGAATTTAAAATACACATGAACGAAATACAACAACGAATATTAAACTTTAGCAAAACTGCGAGAAGTTCGTCGTCCTCAGCAGTGGGTCTCGCGCTCCTGGTTCTCCTGGTCTCTACACTCCGTCTCCAAGTAACTCTTCAGTGAACTCTGCTCAAAACCTAACGTATATTTCACAAGATAAACAAGGAAATATACGTCAACGAGGGTCGCTCGGCAAGATTTAAAAACGTTAGTAATAAAAGGAACCTCGGCAAGATAATAATATATTTCACAAGCTTTAAGGGATGCAGGGCACAATATAATTCCAATAGGATGATGCATAGCAGCATAAGGAAACATGTGAGCATAACGACGTGTAGTGTGCAAAGCAGTGAGCATACGTAGTGTAGTGTGCAAAGTAGTGTAGTGTACAGCAACAAGCATGATATGTGTAGTGTGTATAGCAATGAGTGTAGCAAGAATAGTGTGTACAACAATGAGTATAGCAAGTGTAGTGCATAGAGTAACAAGTGGCATACATGGCTTTGTAATGCACAAAGTAAAGGGCACGACATTTGCAATGTACATGGTAAAACATGATATGGACTTTCTTTACATTTATGATAGCAACAATAGAAGGAAACAAGAGTGCAAATCTGTACTTAATCTAGTGACAAGCCCAGTGTCTGCGGGGGAAGTGACTAGCATTACACCCAAGCCAACGGGAGCTACCCGTGACTCTCTACTCACCGACACGGCCAGGTGTCGGTCAAGTTCACCAATAGAGTGTAATCCAGCCTTCCGACCTCTACTACATTGGACTACCCTACCCAAGTGTCCATATGTGTATCCGTAGTTCAATGTTTGCCGTATGGTTAACATTCCGTAAATGCTTCGCGGGCCCAATATCCGTAATTGCCCGAAGGCCCAATAGTCTGTAATTGCCCGAAGGCCCAATGTTCCGTAAAAATGCCCGAAGGCCCAAATACCCGTGATTGCCCCGAGGGCTCAGTTTTCACAATGCAATAGGGTGCACATCACATGAAAATCGGATAACAAGAAAGGGTAACATTTCATGTGCATCATTTAAGTGGCTAAAGCAACCAACCCATTAACAGGATTCATTAAAAACTATTCCGAAAATAAAAGTTATTACTTGACATTTTCGTGACGTACGTTATCTAATAAAGTTTGAATACAAATAAAATATTTGCGCCTTTAAAAGTTGTAGGAAAAAAATATACTTGTAAGGGGTAAATACTTGTACCTTTGAAAATTGTAGAAAATATTAAACTTGCGGGTGGTAAATACTTGCACCATTGAAAATTTGTAAAAAATATTATACTTGCCTGAAGCGATGCGAGTTTTGGGTGTCCAAATGATCGTATGAGAGGAGTGGGATATCTGCGTCATCGGATGTGTGATATTAGGTTAACAGTTATTCATGGTTATGTAACCAATATACTTAGGTACAAAATGTACAGAAAGTTACTATCAATGTTAATAGTTATACTTAGGTACAAAAATTGTAAGATTTATAAAGCTGTAAGTACATCAGGTACTTATTATACTCTTAACCCAAAAACTGTTACCGGGCAAATTACTAATATATATAATAACTGGTATGTATTTACGAATAGTAAGGAGTTAATAAGACTAACATAATGTATAAGAAACATTAACTAATTCATTTATAAGTATTCAACTAATATATGATATAATGAATATCTTGTATGCATGCTGTTACTAAGAGCTTACGTGGTTGCTTCGTTTTCTCCCTCCCGCGTGTTTTGCAGATTAGGCGGTGGCTGTAGCGACTTCCAGTGGTCGACGGCAGCAAGGAGGTGGAGGGGTCGGACGTGGTCGGGCTCTTGGCGTTGCTGGGTGAGAGTGGCGGCGAGCAGGATTTTGGGGTGGCGAGGCAAGGGCTCAGAGGTGCAGGCGGGTGCACGGGGCGGAGATGGACGGAGGGTCTGAGAAGAGAGCCGGGGGAGGCGCCTGGGTTGTAGGGCTGAGGAACGGCGAATGCCCACGGCGGACGACGGGGCATTGATGAGGGATGTCGGGCGTACCAGAGGAGGGTTCGTATAGGGCGACGTCGACGTTGAGGTGGTGTAAGTATGGGATGCCGGAGGTGAGACGAGCATGCGGTGCCGGAGATCTGGGAACTGACTGAAGTGGTGTGCGGCAGTCGGGGAGGGGCAGTGCGAGTGGGAGAGAAGAGGAGGTCGCGATTGCGTGTGGGCGAGATGAGATGGACGCGCGAGGGTGAAGGAGCTTGGCGCGTCGCGTGGAGGTTGGAGGTCGCCGCTGTGTTGCGCCCTGGGCGATGAAGGAGCTGCGGGTGGGTTGTTTTGGTTGCGTGGAGATGAGAATAGGGGGCGCTGTGTGCTGTTGAGGGAAACAACAAAAAGAGCCTAGGGTTTATATTATAATAAGAATAGGGTTGAGTAGCTTGCTGTGTAGTAGAGTGAAGAAAAAGAGACCCTAGGTTTTAATAAAAGGACAGTAGGGTTGGTCTGTGGTTGAAAACGTGGCTAGAGTTATATTAGGAAGGGTTTGAATTATTATTAATAGGATTGTAATTAGTAGGTTTAATTAGGGAAATAAGAGCTAATCAATTAGGTTTAAATGGGTTGTAATATGGGAAGTTTTTTGAAAGGAAATTAATAGTTTAATTAGGATTTAAATTTGGGAAGTAATTCAAAATAGTTTGCATTTAAAAGGGTTTTAAATTTTGAAATTCGAATTCGAAAATAAAATTTAACCTAATTATAAAAAATATTTTCAAAATAATTATATGAAGGATTTATTTTAGTAGTTTAAAATAACCATGATATTAATAAGTATGTAAAAAGTAGAAGTGGATACGAGCACGGGGAACAAAACGTCTAACTACGGATACAGATAAAAAATATAATACACGAGAGAAAACAAATAACGTAACGATGAAAACTGGTCGTTACATTAGAATATTAGAAATCCAACCCTAGGCATATAGAAAAGCACTCTAGGAATTCTAACTTGAAAAGCAGATATATCAAAGTGTGGATTCCTAAAGACGGCACAAACGAAGTGAAGTAAAGGTAAGTGAAGAAATTTTTTCATCAATTTCATTTAAATAAAACTTATACATATATTTATGATGGAAGTACAAAACCTTATTGGGTTTGGCTTCCACCAAAATGAGATTTAATCTCATCTAACTTTCCCTGGACCCAAAAGAAACAAGTACCTAAATCTTATTTATTTTCGGGTATCAATGGATATGAGGAATAGCAAAATTGTCTTTCTCTCAAAACTTACTTGCATATTGAAGAGAAGGCAAAAAGAAATAATTGTACGAAAATTAAGTTAATAAAGTAAATATTCTGTAAATTTCTTCTTAATAGTAGAATTGTGTTTTTTATGATTATATGTTGCTATAAATTAGTTTGGCATGATTTTAAAAAGGTAATAAAACAATTTTGACCAAATCTGCCAGATAGCCGCTATTTTACCAGATAGCCGACTATCTGGGTGAATGTTGTTATATTATAACAGCCGACTGTTGGGTTTGATCATTATGGGTTTTGGGGCTTCTTATTGGGGTTTTACCATGACTATTTAATTAAACCCATTAAGGATGAGAGATCTAAACCATTGATTGATATCCTAAGGCTATGATTCATCAAGAGCTAAAGTAAAACCTTAGTTTTATCATTTTTCATTTTCTTTACCTCATAGCCGACTATAGCTCTTCCTCCTCTCCAAAACTAAAGTTTTTTTTGTTTCTCAAGGACTTCAAGGTGTTTGGTGGAGAAATTTCAGAGAATATCCATCTGAACTATATGTATATCCTCATCTCTTCATAATTTCATCTTTGTAGCACCACACTTCACACCACAAAATTTAGAGCCATGGTTAGAGGGGCCTCAATCAAGAAGAAAAGGATCGATTCTCAAACTCTTTGTGAGAATGAACTCATCCTTCCTTATCTAATCAAACCAGATCTCATCTCTACTTTTGAGATCAACTCACATAAGACCATCCTTCATGAAAGATTTGTTAAAATTAGTGATCTTGAAGATCTATGGAATTCATATGATCTTCAACTATCAAGTTTTGACGGACCTATTCTCGCACCGTAACAAATGTAAGTGCATTCCTAGTTGACCTATTTTATACTAATATGACCATACACACCTCCAACACCACTGGAGAATCTAGAATCACAACCAAAGTCTTTGATTCCACCATCAATCTCAATGTTGAAAATCTAGGACATAGACTTGGCATTCCTAGCACAGGGGCATTACTCCGTGAAATTGAGATGACGGACAAAGATATACTAAGGCTTATGTATAAGAGAGGAAAATTCTATAAGGCAAGCCTACCCACCAGCTATCTCACCTCCAAAGCGGGAATCCTCGCTAATATCTTTTAATATACTATTAATCAAAAGGGGGGTAGTAGAGCCGTACTTTCACTCAACCAAGCTAGATGCATCCATGACATGCTAGCACAGATTAGAGTTAATTTGTCTTAAATCATTTTCAGCAACATTATCCATATCTCAATCTCCATGAACCCAACTTCTCCTCTCCATCACGGATATTATCTGACATATATCTTTGTCTCCGCCGGCATCAATATTGAAGGAGAAACACACTTTATTGAATCCATCACCATTTTTGATTCCGGATCTCATAATAGAATGAACCTTAGCATGGACCCGGGCCTTAGAGAAGAGGTGATGAAGAAAAAGGAGAAGGTGAAGAAGGTGAAGGTGAACATGAAGAAGAAGAAGAGGAAAATGAGACGCAACATATGGAAGAAGGCAAAGCTTCATTCTCAGAGAACATGCCACCTTATATGCTTTCATTCCAAAAAGACATCATTGCCAAGCTTGAGAGAACGAAGATTAAAGCAAATAATCGCATGAATAACTTGAGTGATGATGTGTTTGAGAAGATTGATAGCCTCAAGAAGATGATGAATGGGAAAGGCATCACCGATGCAGTTCTCAATGAAGTTAAAGAGCTTGAGAAGCTCCAGAAAGAAGTTCGAGGAGAATAGTATCATGACTTTGGGTTGTTTGTATACTTGCTTATGAACTATATTATGGTTTGTACTAATTTGATACAATCGTCAAAATTCTCACAAATTTTGTGCTAGTATGTGAGAAAGTAATGTATTATTTTGAACTGATGTGATGATATGTAATTTGATGTTGGGATAATGATGCGCAATGTGTTATGTTATGTTTAATGTGGTGTGATGGTGTGTTAAATTTTTGTGTGATCATGTTGCACTATATGCTATTTTTGCGCTATTTTGCCTTACATATATATGGCAAATTGGATATTCACCTTATGAATATATTAAATTTTTTAATATTGAGACATCCCACCTATGTTGTTGAGAGATGTATCCCCTCAGTTCATTTGTATTTGATGCAAATGTGTTTTTAATAATAGATGTGGAAATTTTGCCTAAGATGCGAAGGAAATTAAATATGTCGTAAATTTTTTACGTGCATATTTAATATAATAAATGCTTGGAAATGGTTACCTAGATTACGGGATCGTCCCGGTCAAAATGCAGGTTCAAACCGCGTCAAAAACGGACTCCAAACTCTCAAAAAATAGCCAAAACAGCCAGAGAACCCCATCTAGGGCATTGTGGGTCGAGCCCGAAACAGCGGGTGCCAGACCTACGCATGCCCGCACAAGCCAGGCGGGGCCTGCCCTCTTGAAGGGGCGGAGCCCCGTGTTGTGCACATGCCTAGGCGTGTACACAGCATGCACGTGTAGGTGTAGACCACGTGGGGCCCACGTGAGGGCCACACTTCCTAGGGTTTTGTGCATCTCATGGCAGCTGCAGTTTTTTTGCAAAAAACTACGTTTGGGATGATTTTTGGAGCATCGTTTGAGGGGTCAAATAAACTCGGAATGGAGTGTCGTTTCTTCATACGCGTTCACCGTTAAACACTCTTCGATTTGATAGGTTGTATCACTTGCAAAGCTCTACAGTGAGAGAGAAAAAGTTTGCTAGAATTTGGCCTTTGTGAAAGGCTAACTTTAATTAATTTTTCCTCCAAAACTTTTAGTCCCACTTCGGATATGGAGTGAAGGAGAGTGATCAGCCGCCTATATAAATAGGGGCCAACTCCCCTCCTTAAAAATCGTCCCAAGCTCCAGATCTGAGTTGCTCCATTAAACGTGAGCCAGCCTGGATCTGAGTATAAATAAAATATTCTCTTTCTCCCTAAATTCTTCCTTGCTCCTGTTCAGGCTCTAGCAAAGCTACGAAGGAGCTCGGATCGGATCCGAAGTCTTGACAAAGGATCCACTCAAGGTGAAATCTTCTTCGGCGCGTGCTTGACTCAGCAACAAGGGTGTGGCTCGCCTTGGGACGCGGTGCGGTTCGGGAAGCGGTTCGGCTCGGGACGAGGTGCGGCTCGGGACTCGGTTCGGCTTAGGAGAAGCGGTGCAGGACCAAAGAAATGTTGCTGAAAACGAAGCCTCGTATTCTGCGAAAATGAAGTGAAAGGTATGTAGTTTAAATATTCATGCGTTTATAATTGCAAATGTTAGATAGATCTATCCTTAGGGGTTGGTTGGACCCAACCCTGGGATAGTAGAGATCTTGGCTAGGGTTACATCTTTAGGGCTTAAACTTAAAACTGTTTTAAGTTGATTTTTTCACTACGGATTTTGTTTTCGTCGTCTGTCCGACTTAGGCTGAATGTCGAATTTGTAGCCCTAAGGACCCAGGAAACCCTTCATTGGTATCAGAGCCAATCTACATGATCTATAGTTTGTAGTTATAAATTTTATGTGATACATCATGTTTCTCCATCAGATGGAGGTTTCATTTAAACTATTAAATAGTCGTTTGCATGCAATGTTTTATTTTCGAAAATTGTTTTTGAAAATTAGATTTAATTTTAAAATCATTTGATAATTTTAAATTAGATATTAATTATTATATGATGATAATTAATTATTGATGTAACCTAGATTTATGTGATAATTTTAAGTTGCATGCTTAGCTAAATTATTTAGTTGGTGATGGTTATATTAGTTTTATTGATTATATGATAATTCAAGAAAAACTATTTAGATATCCATTAAAAACTTTCAGAAAATTATAAAATAATTTTTTGATGGAGATGCTATGATTTAAAAATTGTTGCAACATAATAAATTCATGTTTAGGGTAGCCCTCTCCAAATTATTATTTTAATTATTCTAATAATAATTTTGAACAAAAGGCTATGATTTAAATTGTTGCAACTTGAACTTTAAATGCCTAATACATGATTAGGATAGCACCATACACATCCTTATAGTTGATAATGACATTAATAATAGTTATTAACCAATCCTAATAATTTCGAATTTTTAGAATTCAACTAGTTTATATGATTAACTAGTTTTAATGAAGCCAATTCTGATCGATGGCACACATATGAATAATAAGTTTCCTTCAATGGACCATGATCAGGTCTAGTGTTTTTAATTAGTGTTGTGGATCACCCTAGCTCGACTAGGGATAGTGATCCTTGCCTAACCAAATCGCTGGCCATATTTCGCTGGACCGCAAGGATGTGAATTTGATTATGTGACACCATTAATTTCATCTAGTCAATTACGTTAAAAATCTTCTTCAAGATTAGATGTTACCTTCCTTATTTTAGAGGTTGGTAACTATAGGTTCTTTGTTATAGTTGTTGAGCACACTCAAGCTATGTCATAGATACTTTATGGAAACTAACTTCTCAATACATGAGATGTAGTCTAGACTTAATCCAAACCATATGTCGTGCCCATACACCGAGCACCGGCGTAAGTTAGACTAGACACAAAAACAAGGGTCCGACTAGACTAGTCATTGTGATTTGGATGAGCACACTCATGTTCATAAGGGAATCATATATGATATGATTGATGGAGAGTCATCTACCAATCATAGAATCAAGCAATTTGTTGAGCACACTTAAGGTTGCGAGGCTCAGGTTGGTTGGATCTCTTTCCCATTAAATTTAAATTTAATTAAATTGTTCATTATTATGGCTAAAAATGATCGAAAAAATAGTGGAAGGATATAGTTAGATAAAATCCATTCTATCTATATTTTAAAGGGAATATATGCTAAACTAGGCTAGTTATATGTTTACCAATAGAATCAAAAACATAATATTCTAAGAGAATAAGTTAACTGGTCTAAATTGTTGGTTAATGGAATATAAACTCAAATTCTAATTTATAGACTAAACTATGTTCTTACTGACATTAAAAATGTCCTTCTTATCACATGCTTAAGGACAATGATTTCCTTGAGCTCTAGATCCAACAAAATAAATGCACGCTACCTGTCACTCGCCTATATGAGGGGAGCTTTAACATACTGATGTTCAAAGCTTGTTTCTCCATATAATTTATTGATTCAACTTAAGGTTGTATATGAAACGGGTTCGATCCGCAAAGTTCGAAACTGCGATCAAATTATTTGAATCGAAGATGAGTGCATGAGCGGTGCAAAACTATGTATCCCAATCGGATCTTGAGTCGAGCAACTTGTTGAGCACATTCAAGGTTGCAAAGCTCAAGCGTTTAGATACATGAGATGTTTGCAAGGCTATTATTTGTGTTGAGACGCAAAATATCTAAATGAGATTTAGAAAAGAAAGAAGGCATTAAGGAAAGTCAATTGAGAAAGAAAGTTTTATCTATCATTTGTAAAGGCAAAAGTAGGAGGAACTGAAAATGTGACATATTTGATGTCACGACTTCAGGATAATCATTATACAAAAATAGATTGTCATACATGTTGGAAAAAGGAGTAATTGTTGTTTCTTGGACCATAGATGACGTCTAACATTATTTGGCGAATGTTGTCAACTTGCTTCTGAAGCAATGAGAAATTTGTATAACGATAATGTATTAAATGTTAATACATGAATTAGCAAGATAATAGCAAAAATTATATGGCAAAATAGACTTGGTCATATTGAAGAGACTAAGCTTCACAAGTTACATAAAGAGGGGTCTGACCTCTCGTATTATGAGTCAACAGACACTTGTGAATCTTGTCTCAAAGGTATGATGATCGAAATTCCATCTGTAAGACAGTGGGAGAATGAGTTGGTGAACTCATAGTCTCATACATACGAATGTACCCAGACCCAAGTCTAAGTTAGCCAGGATAAGTTGTTCTTATTTTATTACGACACGGGTTCTTGCTGCAACACAAGTATAAGAAAATAGATAACACAATGACAGCAGTATTTGGACTGCTTCGATGAGATCGAAGAGTCGAATACTTGGCTATATAATTCATGCGTAATTAAAAGAAGATGTGATTTTCTCTCAGGTCAAGTCTCTTCACACATCGGTGTGTTGGAGAGCATGAATCACACTTTGTTAGACATGGTGCGATGCATGGCAAGTGACTCTGAGTTATAATCCTCCATCTGGGTTAAGTCCCAGATAGTAATACCTAGGTTCTTAATAAGGCTTTATGAGGACCTTATCAATATGATATTTATTAAATCAATCGTTAGGAAGTTACTGGATTACTCGAGTCTCGTGAGACGAATAAGTCGAGTGAAAAATCATAATTGATGATGACTTAGTCAACTTCCAGGATGTCATTCGGAGTAAGGAATCTGATTAATAACTTGATGCAATCCGAAAAGGGTCCTTGCACGTGAATAAAGTATGGACATTAGTTTACGTGCCCAAGGAACGTGTTTCCTTTGGTTGCAAGTGAATCTTCGAGTCAAGAAGATTGGTGCAGAAGGAAAATAGTGAAGTACAACTTATATTGGTTGAGAACGGTTATCATCCTAACTCCTATAAATAGATTATGATGAAACTTTCTCGCCAATATCTATCTAAAGATCTATTCGGATCAGACTCGATGTAAATGCTCATGATGACCACGAAAACTGGAATATATCTGTTTTCTAAATATGATTTAGAAGAACAAACTTATAGAGTTTTCAAGGTCAGTTGAAGTAAGTAAAAGGCATGCGAGAGATCAAGGAGCCGGAACACATGGTTTGACAAAGTGGTCAAAGAGTTTGACGCTTTATCAGAAATGATTATGAACCGTCTAACTGACCAGTAAACTAATTTGGATTACTCTCGATGAGCTAGATGAGATGCAAGAAAGATAAATAGTGTGGATTCCAAGAGACCAAGGAAATTATTTGGATGAGATTCAAATGTGTGGTCTAACATGAACATAAAAAATCCTTAAGTCTAAAACTAAAGACGGTTTAGCAGATTCACTCACGAAGGATCTACCACATAAAGTCTAGGGAGACTTATGTGTAAATGCGGTATGAGATACTGGGATAAATAGGCCTGAGTGCAGGTGAAAGATGTTGGGAGATAGGTATGCCCTCAAACTCGAGGCAATTTATCTCTGTGTAAGTGTACACACATCTTGTTCAAAATTACAGTAAGCTGTATGGTAAGAATTTATCTAAGTTAATTAAAATGTAGTCGACATTAGAACTTAGGTAAAGTCCTAAGACTTAATGCGATGTAAAACAAGTATCGAAATGAGGATCTCGATCATGGAGAATTGTTTAACCGTTAGTAGCATAAGTCTGAAATCATTTATGGTCATGGATGTTTCGAGAAAAGGATATCGAAATATCGGATAGACCATAGTGTCATTATCTTCACCATGGAGTGGTGACGATGATCTCATAGTCATTCGACTTGGTGAAGTTAGAGACAAGACACATGTGCTCATTGGAGAATGATTTCACTAAACGACCCAACGAGAGTTATCATATGGTTTATATTGACCAATCTAGTGATGATAGGTAAGTTGGTCTTTTGACTTGAAGTCATTGTACGAACATGTACGTGAACGGTGTCACTTATATCACTAATCTAGCCTCGGGGCAAGCCCCGTTGAAAGGTTTTTGGTTGGGTGACATTTGAAGCGTGCGAGGAGAGTAATAACCAAGATAGGATTCGTCTTTCCTGGTCAAGGGAAATTAGTGTCGCACGTGTTAGTTTGATGTTTAGTAAAAACTCTGGCCAGAGTAAGTTGGAAGTAGTCCAACATTATTTGACTAAAGATCGATAGAGACTAACCAAGATCAAGCTAGTAGGGTTGACAGTTGACCATACCCTAGGCTTGACAAAGCGGCATAGTTTTGACAAAGAGACTAAAACTGCGGTATTCATCGCGGACACAGTCAGGGTGGACCTGAAAATACTCATGTCGATGAGTTAACCACATAATTATGATACCGAAACAGGGACGTCACCTGCTGCTCGTGGTCACTGCCGTCTGCGGTTTTAAGCCCCACCTGTAGTATGGTCAGGCTGTAGGGTCTCACACAGAGTGAGACCTTCGTTAAGTAATAGGTAGAAATTAGGGAGAAAACACATTTGATGCAAGGGAAAGAAAACTACAAAGAGTTTGCAGTTAACTTTCAAACTCGGGATAAATGATTCTGAGTGGAAGTGGGAGATGTTGAGGGATGTACGCCCTCAGTTCATTTGTATTTGATGCAAATGGGTTTTTAATAATAAAAGTGGAAATTTTGCATATGATGCAAATGGAATTAAATGTGTCGTAAATTTTTAACATGTATTTTTTATATAATAAACGCATGAAAATGGTTACCTAGATGACGGGATTGTCCCGGTCTAAATGCAGGTTCAAACCGCGTCGAAAACGGACCCTAAACGCTCAAAAATAGCCAAAACAGCCAGAGAAGCCCATCTGGGGCATTGCAGGTCGGGCCCGCATCAGCGGGCGCCAGATCTGGTCGCGTCCGCAAGGCAGGCGGGTGCGTGCCTGCTAAGGTATGGGTGCACCCGTGCCCGTAAGATAGGCAGCCATGTGCGCACGCCCGCGCTTGTGCCCACGCCCGCCACGCGGACGCATGCACAGCACGTGCCCCACCGGGCGTGCACAAGGCACGCGCTATTGCCTTGCGCATGCCCAGGCACGTGCACATCATGCACGCTCAGGTGCAGCCTGCGTGGGGCCCATGTGAGGGCCCCACTTCCTAGGGTTTTGTGCATCTCATGGTGGCTACATTATTTTTTCGAAAAACTACATTTGGGTTGATTTTTTTCGAAAAACTACATTTGGTCAAACGAACTCGGAATGGATTTTCGTTTCTTCCTACGCGTTCACCGTTAAATCCTCTTCGATTTGATAGGTTGTATCACTTACGAAGCTCAACGGTGAGGGCGGAAAAATTCGCTAAAGTTTGGCCTTTGTGAAAGGCAAACGTTAGTTAATTTTTCCTCCAAAACTTTTAGTCCCACATCTGATATGGAGTGAAGGAGAGGGGTCAACCGCATATATAAACATGGGCCTACTTCTCTCCATAAAACTCGTCCCAAGCTCCAGATTTGAGTTGCTCCATTAAACGTGAGCAAGCCCGGATCTTAACTTAAAGAAAATATTCTCTTTCTCCCTAAATTCTTCCTTGCTCCAGTTCGGGCTCTAGCAAAGCTACGAAGGAGCTCGGATCGGATCTGAAGACTTGACGAAGGATCCAGTCAAGGTGAAATATTCTTCAGTACGTGGTTGGCTCAGCGACAAGGGTGTTGCTCGCCTTGGGACATGGTGCAGTTTGGGAAGCAGTGCGGCTCAGGATGAGGTGCGGCTCGAGAGAAGCGGTGCGAGGCCAAAGAAATGTTGCTAAAAACGACTCTTCGTATTCTGCAGAAATGAAGTGAAAGCTATGTATTTTAAATATTCATGCGTTTATAATTGCAAATGTTAGATAGATCTATCCTTAGGGGTTGGTCGGACCCAACCCCGGGATAGTAGAGATCTTGGCTAGGGTTAAATCTTTAGGACTTAAACTTAAAACTATTTTAAGTTGATTTTTATGCTGCTAATTTTATTTTCGTCGTCCGTCCGACTTTGGCCGGACGTCGAATTTATAGCCCTAAGGACCCATGAAACCCTTCATTATTGCTAATATGTTAAATTTTTTAAAATTGAGACATCCCACCTCTGTCACTCATTATTCCATTTCATTTAAGGTATTTTTTTGATGTGACAAAGGGGGAGAAGAGACATAGCTCACAATGCCTATAATATATATTACTTAAGTTGAAAATAATATGGGAATCATGCATATGTTAAACTTATTGCTAACTAGCCTTGATGTAGAGGGAGTAACCTCTCCATAGAAATCATGCTCATGCATCTTTGCAAGGAGAGCATAAGTAATCTTATAATTTCATATTATTTTTAAATTTTGTAAATCATTTGGTGTCATCATCAAAAAGGGGGAGAGTGTTTTGATATTGAGACCCACCCCAGTGGATTTTGATGATGTGCCCAAATGATATATGGACTTACAATCATATTTCAAGTGTATATATATTTGTTTGTTGATTGGAGCCATTGTGATGCAAATCAGAGAAACTAAAGCCACAATCAAGAACTCTACAACTTGAAGCATATGATGATCTTAGATCGTGAATTAAATGAATAATTGAGAACAATAGAAGTTAGCTCAAGATCAAGAATGAAGATGAAAAGCTAAAGCTATGGTTGTGTGAGTGATTGCATAGAAATGTAAAATCATAGTATGTTTCATACACACACTCTCAAAATTTAGTGAAAAATGTTTTAAAAATAGTTTACTTAATATATTTCTCAAATATAATTTTTAGAAATTATTTTGAAAACATTTTTAAGTATATATACTAAGGGATCCTACAATAGCCGACTATTTTGGACTGATAGCCGACTATTTCTGACAGAGATTTTCTCATATCTCTCTGTCAAAATAATAGCCAACTATTTGATAAAATAGCTGACTATCTGGAGCTGATAGCCGACTATCTGGGAAGATAGCCGACTATCTGGGTCAACTCAGGCCAGATTTGGAAATATGCCGTGATTTTTGCGAGCAGTTAGAGTTGACTCTTGGAGCGGATTTCAAGCTGTTTTGAGCAGATTTTAAGCTTCTATTTTCGTATAAATAGATGTGGATTTCAAAAGTTTTTAGACATATTATTCTAATTGAAATGTTCTGTCTATTGCTCAAAAGCTCCCAAGCTCTATTCTTTATGTTCTAAATTCAAAAGGTTATTGTTTTTAAAGTTGTGTTCTAATCTTTTCTAAGATCCTTTTCAACAATCTTATTTAGCCTTTTTCTCATACTTGTTTATTTTGATCTCCAAGCTTAAATGCTTTCTTTTTTAGATTCAAAATACAAGTTTTCTTTTAATCTTTGTACGAGTTTTAAAGTTCATATTTTTGTTAAAGATTAAAATACTTGACTATTGATCTCAAAAGCCCAAGAGCTATACTTTAGAGAATCGATTTTCAAGAAAAAGTTTTCTTTTGATCAAATCGTGTTTTAATCGATATCATATATTTGATCAAAACCTTTGATTTTCTTTAGCACATTTCACACACAGATACTATTGGCTATAAGAAAATCTTGTACTTATGTTTCATATTTGTTGAAAGTCTTTGAAGAAGACTTGTGTTGTAATTTCCCGTGATTATAAGGGAAGCTCGTGTGAGTGGAAATCCTAGTTGAGTATAACTAGGTGCTGTAAATTCCTAGCGAGTGACGGTAGGTGATTATACGAAGTCCTCTTCGTTTGTTTGAGGCAAGGTTTGCTCTCATGAAGATCTAGTGGATTGGTTGCTGGAGTAGGATATAGTGGGCAAGTGGGACTTGCGTATCCGAACCAGGTTAAAATCGCCTTATGTTTGCATTGTGATGTTTGTCTCTCTAACTTTATTATTATTGATGCTTGAATCTTTTATTTTCCACTGTAACTCTCATACTTATATTCAAGCTTATCATATTGTTGATTAAGTTCAAATTCGAGGTAACTCAATTTAAAACTTAGGCAACACGTTGAAGGATTGTTGTATAACGAAAAAGGTTATATTATTTAACAACTCTATTCAACCCCCATCTAGTGTTGTTTGTCATCCACATGATCCAACAATAGGCTTACATAGTGCATCTGCTACTCCACCATCGTGCGTTACCATTTTCCTTTCTAGGCTGGAATAGTTAGAAACTAATTTGAGACAGGAAATAAATCTAAAGCTAGATTAACTCAAGATCTGGAACAAGACTTCTATCAGAAGATTGACATGATTGAGTACATTATTAGTGAAATTTAGCAGCAGATCATGGAGATTAACGCCAGAACGTATATACATCCTCCTCCTGGTACTTAGTTATATTGAGTATGTTTTGATGTAGTACTTGGTACTTGTGATGTATTTTGATGATGCATGTTATGAACAATTTTTCTGTTTTTGTTGTGTGTTTATCACTAGTGTTCTTGAGCTTGTGATGAGAAATTATTACAAACGACATATTATACATATGATGGATATGCAAGCTATTATCTCCATGCTTTGGATAATGTTGAGATATTGAGCAAGATATTTAGTCTATATATCATGCTTAATTACAATCTCATGATATTGACATTCTTTTTAATATCTATCTTCCATCTCATTATCTATGTTATAACACTTTATATTTTGAGCTCATGATATACACTATGATATGACACATAATAAAAACTATTTGTCTCTCCTATCACTTTTTGATTTGACAAAGGTTAAAAAGATAGGAATGCATATATGGTGTTGATGATTAGTAGTAATAAGTAACACTTAATTGGTTGTACTTGTGAGTAATTAAAACTATGAACTCACACACACTTATTGGTTTGAATTGCATATTTATCTTATAAGATGCAAAATGAAATTATGGTTTAATTATGCTTATCATAACATGCAAAGATGCATGGGCATTTAAAGAATTTTTCTAACACCACACATCAATGTAAGGAAAGTAAGTATATTATTTTCTTGGAAATTTCATATTTTTACATATTTTATACCATTTGTTTGTCATCATCAAAAAGGATGAGAATGTAAGATACACTACTAAAAAATGACCATCAGCCACAGATTATCTGCCACAAACGATATCAGTGGCAAATGTTTAATCATTTGCCATGGATTAGTCTGTGGCTAATGATCCATGTCAGATGACAAGCATACACTAAGGAAATTCTGCCATGGAAATTCCATGACAGATGACCCATTTTCCATGGATAGATCATTGATGCATCCACCAAGAAGATGTCTATGGTGCATGTGAATCTACCACAGACCAGCTTGTTGTAGACTCACATCTGCCAGGAATCCGTCCGTGGCAGATTGGGGCGAAATTTTCCCTGAATTAGGGTGGACGAGCGTGGGCTTATTTCTTGATCGATCATTATCTCTCTCTCTCTCTCTCTCTCTCTCTCTCTCTCTCTCTCTCTCTCTCTCTGGTGGCTATCGGTGACTGGCCCCCTCTCTAGATCGATCATGGCTCTCTCTTTGGCTACTATCGATGACTGGCACACCTCTCTCTTCGAGACCCCTATACATGTACCTTGCGATGACTGACGACATGGTATGTCTCTCTCTCTCTCTCACATCTCCTTTGCTCAGGGGAAGTAGAGATGGCTGGTGGAATGGAGTTATTCGGATCTACTTGCACACCACAACATTAGAGACAAAACGTTGTAAAGCCCTAATTGAAACATTTGTGTTGGTAAACAAATATAATCTCAACGGTCATATTGAGGCACCCAATGGTTAATTGGTTTTCCTCTTAAGTTTAAATATTTCCATGGTCAAATATAGCTCCTTCATCAATCCATTCCTTTTTTTAGAAATAAAAAAATTGCGTAGAATATCAATTAGTTTAGGATCAATTAGCTCTAACACATGCAAACAATGTTATTATGGTTTGCCAAAACAATTAAAGATATGTAAGAATGTGAAGGACAAATGAAAGTACTTCTAGGATTGTTCCAAATATTTCAATAGAGAGTGTCTTTTCTTTGCTTGGGTTTTCCTAAGGAAGGTAGAAGATGATATCAATTTAGTGGTTGGTGATTACAAGAAGGAAGATTTAGAATCACACTTGTTAAAAGATGAAGAAGTTAGAGTGGGAAATTTTTTTCATCTTTTTTGCATTCACAACTGTAATTATCCTCTTTCTTTTTTTATTGTTGCTTGTCCTAATTATTGTAATCTTAAGCATAAAAATATATGAGCCAACTTCTATATAACTGAATTTCTTGGCTTGCATAGAGTTCTTTAATGTTGCAGATGAGATATTGCATTTTGTTGCTAGTAGATATCAAGGCAACAAACTTGCAAATCTAATTACAAATGAAGCTAATAAATAACAAGCTACATACAATAATTTACATTAGTGAAAGAAAAAATGCCACCCTATCATACATGAGTTCAAACATAAAGAAAGTTTGCAAGAGAGTCTTTCAACACAGAGAATGTGAAAATCGTAAAAACAAAAAGAGAAATATAATAAAATAATAATAAACAAAGTAGTAAACAGAAATTTATCATAATAAAACTAACATACTCATTATCAATAGAGAGAATGCATGATTCCTTGAAATTCAGGTACTTAAATAATATAAATAATATATTGAAATAATTATCGGTGTGACTTATATCTTAATAGATTTAAATTAATATTATATTTTGTAGATGTTAAAGCCAAAAATGACCGAAACAATTGTCTTGCAGATGTGGACCCTTTGTGCTGAATCGGAGCCTCGTCAGCCGGTTGAGTGGGACCCTATGTTGAAAGAACCATGGTCAGTGATGGATGATGGTTGACTTGCGATGTTCGATCGACCCTCGAGCGGTCAGTATATCGATTGATCGAGGCTGAGAAGCTCAGAAGCGACCCTCGCCTAGGTTCGAGAATCGTAGATCTGCACCACAAGGAAGCGTCAGAGGGGCCAGATCTGGGTCCCGACCCAAATCCCCTCCGATGCTTAAGTTATAATGGGAACTTAAGGAAAAGAGGGAGATTGGAGCAGCTGAGATCGATCTACAGAGGTTCGTCTTAGATCTTGCATCACAAGCTCTTTTATGGAAGAAATGTAAGAAGTATGTAGAGTCTATGTATTAGATCTCGTACCTTGGAAGTTGGAACCATCCTGTATTTATAGACCTCCTAGGTCTTTTCAGTGATGTTGGGGGGGGAACGGTCACCAATTATGGTGCCATGATCTCCCCCCTCTAGAAGAAGTAACGGTAGCCCATGTTCCTGCTATTTATGAGCCCTCCTTCAATCCCACGTTCAATAGGTGGGAGTGTAACGGGCGACTGGCAGTTGGGCTTTGACTAAGTCGACGTCCGACTTCTCTTGTGGGGTCTGTGGACCTTAGTCATCCATCAGAAGAGCCATCTCAAGTGCTGACCTGATGATTCAATAATGGACCCCGTCGCACGACCTCAGAGAGTCTGCCTGCTGGGGTCAAGCGTCGTTACATCGCATTAATGAGGCATGACAGTCGAGGAATTAACACTCAAGTTCTAAGCGCCAAAACGATTGCTTCACAGATTTGGATGAATTCGTCAGTTCGAAATCAAAGATGCTTAGAGCCTCGGATCTTTGACACGTGTTTCATCATGATGCTGGCGTCCTGTCGATATAAGATGGTTCCAGTGCGGGAATTTGAAGATATCATCTTTGTCATTCCTGATTTAGCTTTCATCCCTAAAAATGGCTTCATCCTCCGTTCCTGCTTCTGAGAGGAGTTTGGTTACTGTCATGCAGAAGAACAAAGAGGGGACTATGGAGCTTGGTCTGATTGCCAATTTAAGATCCAAAGTCGGAGTCGATCAGATCCCTAAATTTCAGAGAAATTACATCCTGCTTGACTATTAGATCTGGGTACCGGGGAGGGACGAAAGGGTTCATCATACATGTGACCGGGAAGTTGGGGTTTACGTTAAAGCCATCCAACGAGGGCTTCGATTCCCCATGCATCCTTTCATGCATTACTTTCTGAGCACCTTGAAACTTTCCCATGATGCCGAATGCCATAGGTGCATTGGTGGGCTTTATTGCTCTGTACTGATGAAGAGAATTGAACCATTGCTAGGATTGTTCAATTACTTCTTCTCGATTCCTCATCTCAAGACTCCAGGCTGATACATGATAACGGCCCGTCGAGGCAGGAAGATATTTGATGATCTCCCTTCCTCTAATTCCAAATGGAAAGAGGAGTTTGTGTTTGTGGTCTTTCAAGGAGAGGCGAGCTTTTGCACTGGATGGGATGTCACTGACTTAGGCCCAGCTAAGGATAGGCCTTTGTCCGGAGCAGAGAAGGAAGCCGTCGATGCATTGATGAGTCTGTCAGAGAATGTGAGGAACACGAAGTGGCTGTGGTCTGACTTGGTGCTACACCAGGCTGTATGGACGAATGGTCGATTCGATCGTGCCCATCAACTGTTCGATCTTCGTTCTCGGACTTAACATGTTTTTCTTCTGCAGTCATGGTCGGTCTGGAGTACCAGGTGGACCCTGCACTGAGGGAAGGAGTCAAGGATTCTATCAGAGAATCTGAGGAGAGCATGTTATATCGTCGGGTGCCTTCTATGGGAGAAGGGATGACTAGATCGTTAGAGGAATGATCCATTGTCATTGATGGAGCTACTCAACTGGCCCGCCTCCTGTGGAAGAGAAAGGAGAAGCCCCCCACTGAATTTGAGGTGGTTACGGTTGAGGGAGGTAAGAGAAGGCGACGGCTTCGCCTTAGTGACTCGGAGCCATCTGGGTCGACTGAAGCCGTGGAGAAGATTCTTCTAGAGTGGGACTCGAGGAAGACCTGGGTCCCTCTGGAGCTTCTTATGCACGATGATTTTTGGCCTTGGGGAGGGCTGTTCCCTCCAGTACCTCTGTCTGAAGACATTCCTGATGAATGCAGACCAATTATGCTAGAGAGTCGATCTCCTCAGGCTCCATTTGATTGTCCCGCAGAGGAATAAGTCGAGACGATTTTTCTCTTATAGAGTGCAGGACCGCCTCTCGGATTGCCAAAAATGCCACCGTACCACGGGATAGGGCCGTTCTGGAGAGGGTCGATTATAAGAGGCTTGTGTCGATGGCTGTCCACGCTAGTGTCCTGGTAACTACTGCACCAGTCTCTATTATAGGTGATGTAAGCATGGATGTTGACTATCATGCCTTGTTTACAAGCTCTCATGGCCACTGCTGCACTGCGTCAATGCGCACTGCTGGTGGAAAACCACGAAGTTACCCTGGGGGCCGTTAAGAGGGCCATGGAGAAGTCTCCACCTGAGCTGGATAGAATAGGGCTTCTGTGCAAATTGAGACTAAACCACATTCTGCAACTCGAGCATGAGTTACGCGAGTCTCGTAAGAGAGAAGTCGATCAATTCGCCTCGATGGAGCAGGCAGAGAAAGCTCTGTTGGAGGAGAAGGCCAGCGTCGAGGCCATAGCAGAGAGGGTGGTCTAGGAATTCAAGGATTTATTTCCTGATTTCGACGAGCTATACACGCAAGTCTATGAACGATGTCGATCGAAAGTGAAGGACCGATTTCCTGACCTCTCTGCTGAGATCGACCAGATCCCGGTGCTCTTCCCAGATATCGATGACGATGATCTGAGTCAGGGCACGGGGGAGGCCACTCCCATTGGCAAAGTCGTTATCACGGTGGGTGATGACGTGGGAACTGGTGCTCCAGAGGATGGAGAGCATGCTGCCGTGCTTTAAGGGAGCCAAGGGCCTAACGATTTGTTGCAGAATTTTGATGCTCCTCATTACCCTGCCATAGTTCTCGAATGTATAGGGGGTAATTGAGATATAGAAGAAAACAATTTTGTAGTAAAAGCACCAGAAGAATTGGTTGGTATCTCTTTGTTTGTCGTTGTATCTATTTGTTTGTCATAATCCCTGATGGCCCCTTTTGATGGGTTAGACTCTGTCTCAAGATGGTCAGGGTTAAGCCGTCGAGCCATGTTAGAAATAGGCCACTTTGTCCGATGGAGAGGGAGAGGTTCTCTCGACTCACAGCTGGCAATGCAAGAGTGTTGTTCCGTGGCAAAGGGCTGGCCCCTTTAACTTACGGCTGACGACTTAGGAGTGTCGTTTAGGGGCGAAGGGATGGCACTTCGACATACGGTCGACGATGCAGGAGAGTCGTTTAGTAGAAAAGGGATGGCCCTTTGATTTACGGCCGACGATGCGAGAGGGTCGTTCAGTGGCGAAGTGGTGACCCTTCGACTTGCGGCCGACGACTGATTATGACAGAATATTGCATATCCTAACATCATAATTATCTCATCTTGTGCATATAATCCATGGAATCATGCTCTCTTAACTACATTTACGTTAATTCATCATTTGTGAGCATAAAATTTTATTTTGGCAAAATTTCACTTCCCAAAGCACTATAAATTCTACTATATTTTAAGGATTTTTCTGGATTTTTCAGGGGTCCTGAAGGGGACTAAATCAACTCAACAAGAAGGGGAAGCTGAGCCAAGATAGGCGACTATCCTTTCAACGACAGTCGTCTGCATAGTTGGAAACCCAGCATGGAGCAGAACGGAGTGCATATCAGCCGCATGCAGAAGGACAGACAGGCACCTGGGCAACCAAACAGGCGACTACCTGGACAACAGTAGTTGCCTGCCTTAGAAGAGCTGGAGCTGGAAAAAGTGAAGTGCAATTACAGGCGCATGCAAGAGGATTAAAAGGCAACTGGATATTGTACAATCGTCTGCCATTTTCGAAGCTGTCTCCTAATTTTCTGGATGTTTGGAGGAGCCAAAAGAGCCAACTTACTGTTTAATTTAACACTTCGGTAGCAGGCACCTGAAGCACAAAAGACAGGAGCTTGTGGATCATACAGGCGCCTGTAATATTCAAGACAGTCGCCTGCCTCGAGATCC
Source organism: Scilla litardierei (assembly GCA_030789695.1). Classification (NCBI taxonomy): domain Eukaryota; kingdom Viridiplantae; phylum Streptophyta; class Magnoliopsida; order Asparagales; family Asparagaceae; genus Scilla; species Scilla litardierei. Next base: position 489,447,722 of record CM061142.1, on the reverse strand, counting down.
ATTTAACATTTGAAAGTTATGCATCCTACCAATCAGGCGACTGTCCGACCAACGATAATCACCTGTCGTCAGGCGACTGGCGTTTGGTCGACGGGAGCCTGTGTGGGGGGGGTTTTCATCCAGATTCGGGGTTACGAGAAATGGCTTTTCTTAACCCGATTTCTCCCCATTTGTTGTGGGCCTTTGGATGAGATTTTGGACGGATGAGATGCAACCCCTAGGGTGTATAAAACACTATTATTCAGATGTAATTACATAGAGCTTAATCTTTTACTATTTTAGGTCATCTTCTTCCTCAAGAAGGAGATCAGGGTTTTAGAGAGTTTTGAGTTTCTTGATCTCATTTTTGCTGTTGCTGAGATTGATTGGAGATTGAGGAAGCTAGTATTTGGTGACAAATCTCCAACTCTCTTACTATTATACATTTTCTTTTATTTCTTATATTGAACAATGTCTATTTCTATAAATACTTATTCTATTCTTAATATGTTAGGCTAAATTCATTGTGTGGGTGTTGTGGATTGATGTAGGATGTTTTGATTACCTTGCTAATGTTAATTTCCAACACCCCTTGTTAATCCATGTTGTTGGGTGAAATAAGCTTATGTTTAGTTGGATTCGATACTATCTAAGGAGGAGCCGAAGAACGGTGGTACTTCGTAATTGTTGTACATATGTATCCAATGGGTATTGCATATCTAGAAAAGAATGCAAGACCCTTCAATCAGCATTTCATAGTTTAGAAGTTTAATTCACTCGATAACCCAAATTGTTAATTGGGTTGTAACCCGTTTATCGAATCGTACATTACCCGAAAGGGGTCGTAGAACGGTGGTTGTGTGATACGCAACACAACCTACATGCACTACTCCCATATACCTTGAAATGTGTGTGAGAGTTGATTCATGAGCTTTAATTATGGGAAGAACCTACTTAACAATTACCTTTGGTGCACTGATCGCTCCTTAGTTTACACCTTTTTTTCTGCATGTTTGCATATCATTTTGATCGCCTATACCGTGTTTTTCACGATTATTCGACGATATCACATTGCTTTTCACTATTTCTTGTTTTTGTCGGATTTCGGGAAGTATGGAGCGATCTGGAGAATAAATGAGATCAAGGGGCTTGCACGCATGCTGGAGAATCGCCTATGACCCTATCGAAGAGCTAGCAGTGCTAGATGATGAGCAGAAGAAGAAGAAGCTCGATAGAATCGACGAGGAGGCGAGGAGGAGAAGATAGAACTCCAGGAACATGCCACTCGGTCGAGCATGTAGTTCACTCGGCCGAGTGAAGGAACGTACTCGGCCGAGTACAACAGATACAAGAGCGCCTGGAGTCAAAATCCACTCGGGCGAGTGAATGATCTCACTCGACCGAGTGAAGAACTTCACTCGCCCGAGTGAGTCAGAGCTTTCCAAAGGAGATTTTAGCCGACTCTTTGAAGTTTGGAGAAGAACAGCAGAAGACTCACTCGGCCGAGTGAGAAAGTCCACTCGGCCGAGTGACGAACTCTACTCGGCCGAGTGACGCAGAGCGACAGACCCTCCAAAACCCCTAATATCTCTGTTTTTCTTTGGGTTCGTCACTCAGCCGAGTGACATACTTTACTCAGCCGAGTGGCGCAGTCTGTTTGTATCGCAAAATAGGGTTCTAGGCTGCGCCAGGGGCAAATCTGTCTGGATTTTCTGGCCGACTTTAGCTTGTATTTATGGCTAGTTTTCATCCTAGTTTTGGGAGAGAGCAGAAATTAGGTTTTAGGATTACTTCTAATTGTAATTCCCAGCTGGAGATTGAAGATTGGAGATCTGGTTTGTTCTTCTTATTGAAATTTCTTGCTTTCGTGAATTGTTTTCTCTCAACCATGAATGGCTATATGTTTTTATTTGTTTATTCTGTTATTGCCATGATTAATCGCGAGTAGTTCAGCTGTTCTAGGGCATGGGGATGAACCCTATGGATCCGATTTTAGAATTGTGATGAACGAATTCATACGTTGCTAGAATTGATAGAAGGTTGGGTTGCAATTGATTTAATACGAATAGCTAGGGATTTCCATCGATTGGGGTCTGTAAGAGATTGGATTCTAATCGATGGGAAGGCCTAGATATTCGATTTAGGTTTATAATCGAGATTCTCTAGAATTGGTTTGTAAGAGATTGGACCAAAGATAGGATTTTTATTATAAATCTATATCCATATTCGTTTGCAATAGATTGGACGAATACGAAATATCACAACCTAGATCGTGACTCGAGTTTGAACGAGAGTGGGCTCGAGGAGCGATTGAACGATGATGTCGATCCTCATGCTAGTGTCTTAGGTTAGGGTTTGCACGAGAGTGGGCCCTAACCTAGGTTGCTATAGACCGGAAATAGCGCGAGAGCGTGAGCTTGGTTCTCTATTCAGTTACTACTAGTTAACCTCAATTCAAGCATTGCAACATTGAGATTCATTATTTACAAAGATAAATAACAATCTGTAGTGGGAATTCCCTAGCCCTAGACGCCTTTATTATATTGAATTCAAATTGTCAATCTAACGATTGTGACAATATTCTCAAAACCATCCTTCCACCAATAGCTAGGTGATTAAAACGGAGTACCGTCATTAGTCCTCCTCGTGTTCGATACCCGCTCGCCACTTCATCGTGCGCTTGCGGTAAGACTACAATCGTGCTCTCCTGGGTATGTATCCGGGGGCCGATCAAGTTTGTGGAGTCATTACCGAGAAGGCGACGACATTTTGTTTTCCTCTCCCGGCTATATCTCATCCTTAATCTTTCTTCTATTTTTATTTTTATTTGATGCTCAAATTGACGTGCTCTTCCAGATTTTTTCAATAGAATTTTAAACAGGTAACATGGGAGACACAATGATGAGAACAGACTCTAGCCCGCGATATGATGATGCCTTTGCACCTCTTTTGGATGAACTTATGGATGTGGTCCAATCTACATGGGTTTTGGTCATCAACGTAGAGGACCCCAATGAACAGCTATTTTCTAGCTTTATAATTGATCAAAATTCCCTGGAAGGGACCATTGATGGCAAATTAGAGTCGATGTGAGGGATGATAAGTTGTACTTTGAAGTTAGCGAGACACCTCAGCCCAGAATAAGGAGAGGCAGCGAAGCATGCATTGGAGAGGTCTATACTTGTGAAGAGTCTATTTGGCATACCGAGGTTTAGGGAAGTGTACTGGACGATCCTTTCTTCAACATCGATGAACGCACTGACCTATCTTTTGATTTCAGGTATGAACATAAGGAGAACGGTAGTCCCACCGACTTCATAGCGGAGTCATGCAGCATCCACTCTGATGCACCACCCTCACCGAGAAGCGAATCTGAGTCAGCATACGAGAGTCTACTCTCCGAGGGAGAACCGAACACAGATGTGATCAAAGGCGCCATGCTTTTACAGGAAGAGGAGGCAGGGGGTACAGCGATGCCTAAGGTAGAACTGAAACAATTATCTCCTAACTTAAGATATGCCTTTTTGGGGGATAAACTGACCTACCCGATGCTTGTTAATGCTAGCCTCAACCACCACCAGCTTGAGAGTCTTTTAGACGTCCTTAGGAGCCATAAAGACGTCCTCGGTGTCACGCCCCGCTTCCCAAAACGAACGGAGGCGAAGCGTGACTAAGGCCCGCTTAGGCCAGAGCTGCGAAGCTCGGACCCAATAAGCGTCTGTAGGGGTACCATTTTAAAAGTTTCAGGTTCTTGCATTAATAAAGTTCGAAACAACAGAAAGTACAGAAAAGAAAGTTGCATTCATTAAATTAGAGATATAATATCCAACGAGTACAAAGTCTAAAAAGAAGCCTAAGCATGGCAACGAAATATTTAAAAGCAAACTAAAAGCAGTAACCTCTGAAAGTGACGACTAAAAAGACCTCTAGGTATGGTCCTCGTCAGACACATGCTCTGGGTCGACGTCCTCGGCTCCACGTACTTCAGTGAGTCTGCCTCGTCCACGAACTCTGGCTGAGCACCTGACATACAGCACCCCAAAAGAAAGGAACTGTACGTCAGGTAAAGTCTACAAAAAGGGTTAGACTCCACTGCAAGTGTATCAACTTTTAGACAACGATTTACTGGTTGATTAGCATGCTGGGGTTATAACTGAGTAACAACAGAAGTAACACAGCAGGAAAGTAAAGCGCAACAAGTAGTAGTCGTAGCGTGTGCTACCAACTACGGGACTAACCTACAGGTGTCAAGACAAGACGGGACGTGACGGAAACAAGGCAGGACAAGACAAGTGAGACACGAAAGGGTTCACGCCTTACGGTTCGAGGGGGATCAGACCCTCTTGCCGTGCGCACGCTCAACCCAACCCCAAACCCCAAGACAAGACAAGACATGACACCGGTACAAGGGATCACTCGCTCTAGCTTGGCGAGTGCCCTATTGCCCGCAGGCTGAGAATCAGTACAAGGGATCACTCTCTCTAGCTTGGAGAGTGCCCTATTGCCCTCGGGCTGTGTATCCGTACAAGGGATCACTCTCTCAACTTGGAGAGTGCCCTATTGCCCGCAGGCTGTGAATCTGTACAAGGGATCACTCGAAGAGTGCCCTATTGCCCAGCGGGCTGTGCAAGACGGGACGGGACGTGACAAGACAGGAAGGGTTATTCTAGGGTGTCCACACACACGCACACACATGATAGCCCTACAGCATCAAAAGTTGTTGTTGTCAGGCTCAGACTTCGTCGTCAAGTCTGAGCCGTCGGGAGTCGTCCCGGACGCTATCATTTCACGTCCGGTTCTATTTGTTCACAGTTAACAATTCTAACCAACTAGGGCCTAAGCACGGCCAAAAGTGCAAGTGGATACACTTGCCTGCGATGGGAAGTGTGTCGTCCGTCCAGAGCGTCTCGTCCAGTCGTCCCGTCTGCGGTTGTCCGTCTGAAACAGTGTCACGGCGACGATGTCAGGTCGCGATTTCAATAAATCCTATTTAGGTTCGTTTCTAGGTTATCGGGACTACCCTATTTGTCAAAGTCACAAATTGGTGTTCTTGTTCAGCCTAAATCGACCACTACCCTATATGCACAGAAAATTTGTCCGATGGTCGATTTCTACAGTGAGCAGCGTTTTACTGGTGCGGAAACATAAATTTAGTTATAGTTGTCAAGTTTTAGTTTAGGGTTTGATTTTGCTACGGTGTGGGTTCGCTACGAGTTAGGAAAACCAACCTCTCTGGTGTCTGGAGTAGTGCGGACGTAGTGTCTGAACCGCATGAGATCTGCGGCGTAAAATTAATATCAATTACTACAATAATGCTAAGCCCACCTATGTAGGCACAAAATATCTCGTAAGCTAAACTGTTACCAGCTATTTAACATGTTTTAATAGGTAAGCTATACCTCTTAACCTACCCATTTCATATAATTTCTTACTGTTAATCATTTACGCTACTGGTTAAACTATTATTACAATAACTATACACTAATTAACTTATACAATAACATGTATCATCTTTCATTAAGGTTACTGAAACAGATAATATTTTAGCATATAGATGAATATACTCCATTCATTAGAACAGAGGTCCATATATTACCCGTCAACCTATAACCAAAAAAAAGTGATATTAATTAAGGTAACAAGCTGTAGGGCAGGCCGTAAGCAGATATACATCCTATAATATTTCTAAATACTAACCTAGTGACTAAATTTAGGTTCTGCTATGTAACTAACTCTATGAAATGATTACTAACAATTTATATATTTACATTAGCCTACTAATTTAACCATGCAGTAAACTAGTAGTATGTAAACCAATGCATTTACTTACCTACGTGCACATGCGGGTTGGAAACGGCGCGCTTTGAGATGAGGGCAGACAGAGCTAGGGTAGGTGTGAATGGTGAGCTGTCGGAGAAGTTTGTTGCCGTTGAAGGCTTGGGGAAAGGCGGGGTTTGCCGAGTTGTGGAGGAGGGCTGACTGCGGATCTGTCGACCGTCGGAACGAGGAGAGGTCGCGGTTGCAAGGAGATGCGGTTGCAAGTGGCTGGACGGCCACACGAGGCTGCAGACGGTCGGAAAGGAGGGGAGAGCGGCAGTCAGAGGTCACAGTTGCCTGGGGAGCCGTGGGGTTGGTTCACGGGTGGTGGTAGTGAGAGCGGCGGCGGCAGATTGAGGGTGGCCGGAGTTCTAGGGGTTTGTCGACGGCAAAAAGGAAGGAGGAGGGTATAGGCCGGACGGCGGCCCTGCGGGGCACACGGACGATCGGAGCAGCAGCCGTGCGGCGATTTGCGCGGCTGAGGGGTCAGCTTCGGGGTCGTCGGGATGAGTTGTCGACGGAAACAACTGCCTTGCGTGGAGGAGATGGGAGCGCGCGCTGTCTCTGGTGCAGGCTGTCAAATAGAGAGTGGGAGGTCGGAGGACACCGGAGCAAGATGGAATGCTGGCCGGGTTCTTGGGGTCGCCGGCGGCAAGATGGTGTGGGGGATGCGTGGGTATGGGGATAGGCTTGAATGTGCAGTTTGGGTTATATATATATATATATATTTTTAAAAATGATAGAGAGCGATTTATCCTCTGGGTTGCTTTTGTAGAATAGGGTAGGGGAGAGACATGACGTGTGAGAGGGGTATGGGGGAAAACGTGGGGGATCAAGTTGTTAGGATTTGAAAAAAATTATTAGATATTTAGGATTTGTTAGTTAAGGCTTTAGGGTAATTAATAACCACTAAGTTGACCAAAACCAGGTGCGTTCAAAAGCTTGTGTTATCCCCTTTTTTTTCAAATTTGTTTTTTTTTCAAAAACTGTTTCAGTTATACAAGAAAATTTGAATTAAAGTTAATAATTTTAATGATATGATTATTGCACTATACCTCTCGGTCATCCAAAAATTGCAAACGAAAATATCTGGGTGATCGCGCCTCCAAGAGGGTCGTGAATCCGGGGTCAGGTCTCGGGTCCGGGCTACAGAATATAATAACTAAAATCAAACGCAGGAATACACACAGAATAACCGAGTACGTATTAAATACACGCGACCGAAAAGTGGCCGTTACATTCTACCCACCTTAGAAATGATTCCGCCCTCGGAATCACTTATACTAATAATAATAATAATATCTATAAACACCTTGCCTGCAACTACCATAACTACATAATGAGCGACAATCCTATAACTTCAATCAGCATTCCTTAAATAATTCATCCTTACTCGTCTCTTCACTGATAATGCCACAACTAGAATCACATCTTAGCACTCAACTATAGATCCACATCATCGCCTACCAGTCTTCAATCATCTCGCCCCCAATACATTCTCCATCATATCGATTCACAAGTTTATCCTCCGAATTCAATGAACAATCAAACTACATCTATCCTTACCCCTATCATCTAATCTCCTAATCATTCAAAATCCGTCTTCCTAACATCCCATTCATCTCAACATGTCATGTTATCTCCAATGCATTCTCATCTCAACTTAATAATCAAAGTTTGACGCTTTAAAAGTTCTACTCATTCTCATGATCATCCTAACTCATACTATACTCCGCAGTTACTCCTACCTACCTCCCGTCTAAGCCTCAAGTCTGATAAGTTATTATCTCCTCGCATATAATTTCATCCGGCCAGAATTTCCCATTTAGTCCGTCTCACATCGGTATCATAAATAAGTCTTGGACAGCTCATCTTCTCATCCGGAAAAATCTATTCCAATATCCTATTGTTTCAAAATCGGTTAATCATTGCTATAACAATTCTCACCTCTCCATGAACCTACCCACAAACAAAATCCTACCACAATAATAGCTAGTCCCAAAACTATAACAACCATAACATAATATTTCTAAATGGAGAGAGAGAAATGGAAAGGGAAACTTAAAACCAGTGACACATTTAAAACATTTGGAAAAACGTGCAGAGTCGTGGCAATGGACGAGGAAGGATAATTGATTTGTGATCATGTGAGCTAATTTCAAAAACTTTAAAGGGGTTGGTTTAAAAGAAAACAAAGAGTTTTAATACAATCACACGCAGTCAAAGATAAGTTATTTTATAATCGCGAAAAACTACGTCTAAGGAATTTGCCTGCTATGACCCCATTCATATACGTATGAATACCGTCATTCAGACAACTTTAAGCATATCACAGTTAACACTGAGTACACATTCAAGACACAAAAAGGCAATTATCAGGATCCTAAAGATGACACACTCATACAGATCTACACACTATACCTATATATACATTACGACATCACAAACTCAAGGGTCCACTACTAGCTAGGGATGACATAGACAACTACAGGCGCTGATATCTACATACAAGAGGGAGACCGAAACCAGAACAACACGAAACAAGATCGAAAGAGCGAAGTCATGTAAGGCGAGGGTAAGAAGATAATCGGATAGACGGGACAAAAAAATATTGCTAAAAAAATGATTTAACGATGAAAGAAGGATTTTGTGCAAAACATGGTATCATATACCTTTAAATATATATATTCATATGCTTAAAAGTGAGCAGGTGTAGCAAATTAAATTTTGGAAAAAGTAAGACGAATGAAGGATGGGTTGGGTGAGAAACGATTGTTTTGCAAATGAAAATAAGTTTACACAAAGATTTTGAAATATGGTCACGAAGAACATAGAACTGATATAATAATAATAAAAAAATAATTGGAATTCCCTCTAGTTTCGAAATTATTTTTTTTATAGGTACGGTAAGTGATTAGAAATAGATCTTGTAGTTTAGAAAAGTATAAATTGAATTATCAAAATGTTAACAGGGTTTTAAAACTGAAAATATGAAAGATATCGATTTGAAAATAAATACGAGATAGTAACAACGAAAATTTACGACCAAGAGGGTTCCACAGTCAGTGAAAGAATTTTAACTCCACCAAAAAAAACAAGAAATTTTAAAATATGTAATATAGGGGTTTTCAAAGAATTTAAGCTGAGCGAAAAGGAAAAACTTAATAAAGGAATTTCGAAAATACTTTTAGGGGAAGTAGAATAGGCCAAGGAAGGGATTCGAAGGATCAACGATAATCGTCCGGAAACGATCACGCGAATCGGGAGAAAGGAAAATGATCGCATGATGGTTACACATAGAATAAGATGCAAGGAGGCTACGATGGGACCCTACGATCGATAACGCAGAAGTGTAATGATCAGAGAGACGCTAGAAGTCAGGGGCCCTAATCATCGGGCCGTCTAAAGATCAGGAGAGCTCGGCGCTAAGATTTCTTAACGAGCTAACTACAATCAGAATCTAAGGGGGATAGTTCCTAAGAGAATCAAGGTTATGTTCTGCTGGGCCCGACGTCGGTGGACCCGAGCGAACGACTAAAAGAAGGGCTCTGGAAATCTATCACGGTCAGGGTCAAGTGTGCTACTAAGAGATCTTAAGACAAGGATAACTAATTCTTAATCAAGGCGTCATACTATCAAATTGGGACGTCTACCTAAGTCTTCCCACTATCTAAGACTGGGAAGCTAATTCAGACTTGTACGTGGATATTAAATGAATGCGGTACTTTTATTGTTCCGAACTTTTGCATGACCTGCATGGGCCACCACTAAAACCTGTCACGCCCCGCTTCCCAAAACGAACGGAGGCGAAGCGTGACTAAGGCCCGCTTAGGCCAGAGCTGCGAAGCTTGGACCCAATAAGCGTCTGTAGGGGTACCATTTTAAAAGTTTCAGGTTCTTGCATTAATAAAGTTCGAAACAACAGAAAGTACAGAAAAGAAAGTTGCATTCATTAAATTAGAGATATAATATCCAACGAGTACAAAGTCTAAAAAGAAGCCTAAGCATGGCAACGAAATATTTAAAAGCAAACTAAGAGCAGTAACCTCTAAAAGTGACGACTAAAAAGACCTCTAGGTCTGGTCCTCGTCAGACACATGCTCTGGGTCGACGTCCTCGGCTCCACGTACTTCAGTGAGTCTGCCTCGTCCACGAACTCTGGCTGAGCACCTGACGTACAGCACCCCAAAAGAAAGGAACTGTACGTCAGGTAAAGTCTACAAAAAGGGTTAGACTCCACTGCAAGTGTATCAACTTTTAGACAACGATTTACTGGTTGATTAGCATGCTGGGGTTATAACTGAGTAACAACAGAAGTAACGCAGCAGGAAAGTAAAGCGCAACAAGTAGTAGTCGTAGCGTGTGCTACCAACTACGGGACTAACCTACAGGTGTCAAGACAAGACGTGACGTGACGGAAACAAGGCAGGACAAGACAAGTGAGACACGAAAGGGTTCACGCCTTACAGTTCGAGGGGGATCAGACCCTCTTGCCGTGCGCACGCTCAACCCAACCCCAAACCCCAAGACAAGACAAGACATGACACCGGTACAAGGGATCACTCGCTCTAGCTTGGCGAGTGCCCTATTGCCCGCAGGCTGAGAATCAGTACAAGGGATCACTCTCTCTAGCTTGGAGAGTGCCCTATTGCCCTCGGGCTGTGTATCCGTACAAGGGATCACTCTCTCAACTTGGAGAGTGCCCTATTGCCCGCAGGCTGTGAATCTGTACAAGGGATCACTCGAAGAGTGCCCTATTGCCCAGCGGGCTGTGCAAGACGGGACGGGACATGACAAGACAGGAAGGGTTATTCTAGGGTGTCCACACACACGCACACACATGATAGCCCTACAGCATCAAAAGTTGTTGTTGTCAGGCTCAGACTTCGTCGTCAAGTCTGAGCCGTCGGGAGTCGTCCCGGACGCTATCATTTCACGTCCGGTTCTATTTGTTCACAGTTAACAATTCTAACCAACTAGGGCCTAAGCACGGCCAAAAGTGCAAGTGGATACACTTGCCTGCGATGGGGAGTGTGTCGTCCGTCCAGAGCGTCTCGTCCAGTCGTCCCGTCTGCGGTTGTCCGTCTGAAACAGTGTCACGGCGACGATGTCAGGTCGCGATTTCAATAAATCCTATTTAGGTTCGTTTCTAGGTTATAGGGACTACCCTATTTGTCAAAGTCACAAATTGGTGTTCTTGTTCAGCCTAAATCGACCACTACCCTATATGCACAGAAAATTTGTCCGATGGTCGATTTCTACAGTGAGCAGCGTTTTACTGGTGCGGAAACATAAATTTAGTTATAATTGTCAAGTTTTAGTTTAGGGTTTGATTTTGCTACGGTGTGGGTTCGCTACGAGTTAGGAAAACCAACCTCTCTGGTGTCTAGAGTAGTGCGGACGTAGTGTCTGAACCGCATGAGATCTGCGGCGTAAAATTAATATCAATTACTACAATAATGCTAAGCCCACCTACGTAGGCACAAAATATCTCGTAAGCTAAACTGTTACCAGCTATTTAACATGTTTTAATAGGTAAGCTATACCTCTTAACCTACCCATTTCATATAATTTCTTACTGTTAATCATTTACGCTACTGGTTAAACTATTATTACAATAACTATACACTAATTAACTTATACAATAACATGTATCATCTTTCATTAAGGTTACTGAAACAGATAATATTTTAGCATATAGATGAATATACTCCATTCATTAGAACAGAGGTCCATATATTACCCGTCAACCTATAACCAAAAAAAAGTGATATTAATTAAGGTTTAACATGTGTGTATGGCTATTAGGTAACAAGCTGTAGGGCAGGCCGTAAGCAGATATACATCCTATAATATTTCTAAATACTAACCTAGTGACTAAATTTAGGTTCTGCTATGTAACTAACTCTATGAAATGATTACTAACAATTTATATATTTACATTAGCCTACTAATTTAACCATGCAGTAAACTAGTAGTATGTAAACCAATGCATTTACTTACCTACGTGCACATGCGGGTTGGAAACGGCGCGCTTTGAGATGAGGGCAGACAGAGCTAGGGTAGGTGTGAATGGTGAGCTGTCGGAGAAGTTTGTTGCCGTTGAAGGCTTGGGGAAAGGCGGGGTTTGCCGAGTTGTGGAGGAGGGCTGACTGCGGATCTGTCGACCGTCGGAACGAGGAGAGGTCGCGGTTGCAAGGAGATGCGGTTGCAAGTGGCTGGACGGCCACACGAGGCTGCAGACGGTCGGAAAGGAGGGGAGAGCGGCAGTCAGAGGTCACAGTTGCCTGGGGAGCCGTGGGGTTGGTTCACGGGTGGTGGTAGTGAGAGCGGCGGCGGCAGATTGAGGGTGGCCGGAGTTCTAGGGGTTTGTCGACGGCAAAAAGGAAGGAGGAGGGTATAGGCCGGACGGCGGCCCTGCGGGGCACACGGACGTTCGGAGCAGCAGCCGTGCGGCGATTTGCGCGGCTGAGGGGTCAGCTTCGGGGTCGTCGGGATGAGTTGTCGACGGAAACAACTGCCTTGCGTGGAGGAGATGGGAGCGCGCGCTGTCTCTGGTGCAGGCTGTCAAATAGAGAGTGGGAGGTCGGAGGACACCGGAGCAAGATGGAATGCTGGCCGGGTTCTTGGGGTCGCCGGCGGCAAGATGGTGTGGGGGATGCGTGGGTATGGGGATAGGCTTGAATGTGCAGTTTGGGTTATATATATATATATATATTTTTAAAAATGATAGAGAGCGATTTATCCTCTGGGTTGCTTTTGTAGAATAGGGTAGGGGAGAGACATGACGTGTGAGAGGGGTATGGGGGAAAACGTGGGGGATCAAGTTGTTAGGATTTGAAAAAAATTATTAGATATTTAGGATTTGTTAGTTAAGGCTTTAGGGTAATTAATAACCACTAAGTTGACCAAAACCAGGTGCGTTCAAAAGCTTGTGTTATCCCCTTTTTTTTCAAATTTGTTTTTTTTTCAAAAACTGTTTCAGTTATACAAGAAAATTTGAATTAAAGTTAATAATTTTAATGATATGATTATTGCACTATACCTCTCGGTCATCCAAAAATTGCAAACGAAAATATCTGGGTGATCGCGCCTCCAAGAGGGTCGTGAATCCGGGGTCAGGTCTCGGGTCCGGGCTACAGAATATAATAACTAAAATCAAACGCAGGAATACACACAGAATAACCGAGTACGTATTAAATACACGCGACCGAAAAGTGGCCGTTACATTCTACCCACCTTAGAAATGATTCCGCCCTCGGAATCACTTATACTAATAATAATAATAATATCTATAAACACCTTGCCTGCAACTACCATAACTACATAATGAGCGACAATCCTATAACTTCAATCAGCATTCCTTAAATAATTCATCCTTACTCGTCTCTTCACTGATAATGCCACAACTAGAATCACATCTTAGCACTCAACTATAGATCCACATCATCGCCTACCAGTCTTCAATCATCTCGCCCCCAATACATTCTCCATCATATCGATTCACAAGTTTATCCTCCGAATTCAATGAACAATCAAACTACATCTATCCTTACCCCTATCATCTAATCTCCTAATCATTCAAAATCCGTCTTCCTAACATCCCATTCATCTCAACATGTCATGTTATCTCCAATGCATTCTCATCTCAACTTAATAATCAAAGTTTGACGCTTTAAAAGTTCTACTCATTCTCATGATCATCCTAACTCATACTATACTCCGCAGTTACTCCTACCTACCTCCCGTCTAAGCCTCAAGTCTGATAAGTTATTATCTCCTCGCATATAATTTCATCCGGCCAGAATTTCCCATTTAGTCCGTCTCACATCGGTATCATAAATAAGTCTTGGACAGCTCATCTTCTCATCCGGAAAAATCTATTCCAATATCCTATTGTTTCAAAATCGGTTAATCATTGCTATAACAATTCTCACCTCTCCATGAACCTACCCACAAACAAAATCCTACCACAATAATAGCTAGTCCCAAAACTATAACAACCATAACATAATATTTCTAAATGGAGAGAGAGAAATGGAAAGGGAAACTTAAAACCAGTGACACATTTAAAACATTTGGAAAAACGTGCAGAGTCGTGGCAATGGACGAGGAAGGATAATTGATTTGTGATCATGTGAGCTAATTTCAAAAACTTTAAAGGGGTTGGTTTAAAAGAAAACAAAGAGTTTTAATACAATCACACGCAGTCAAAGATAAGTTATTTTATAATCGCGAAAAACTACGTCTAAGGAATTTGCCTGCTATGACCCCATTCATATACGTATGAATACCGTCATTCAGACAACTTTAAGCATATCACAGTTAACACTGAGTACACATTCAAGACACAAAAAGGCAATTATCAGGATCCTAAAGATGACACACTCATACAGATCTACACACTATACCTATATATACATTACGACATCACAAACTCAAGGGTCCACTACTAGCTAGGGATGACATAGACAACTACAGGCGCTGATATCTACATACAAGAGGGAGACCGAAACCAGAACAACACGAAACAAGATCGAAAGAGCGAAGTCATGTAAGGCGAGGGTAAGAAGATAATCGGATAGACGGGACAAAAAAATATTGCTAAAAAAATGATTTAACGATGAAAGAAGGATTTTGTGCAAAACATGGTATCATATACCTTTAAATATATATATTCATATGCTTAAAAGTGAGCAGGTGTAGCAAATTAAATTTTGGAAAAAGTAAGACGAATGAAGGATGGGTTGGGTGAGAAACGATTGTTTTGCAAATGAAAATAAGTTTACACAAAGATTTTGAAATATGGTCACGAAGAACATAGAACTGATATAATAATAATAAAAAAATAATTGGAATTCCCTCTAGTTTCGAAATTATTTTTTTTATAGGTACGGTAAGTGATTAGAAATAGATCTTGTAGTTTAGAAAAGTATAAATTGAATTATCAAAATGTTAACAGGGTTTTAAAACTGAAAATATGAAAGATATCGATTTGAAAATAAATACGAGATAGTAACAACGAAAATTTACGACCAAGAGGGTTCCACAGTCAGTGAAAGAATTTTAACTCCACCAAAAAAAACAAGAAATTTTAAAATATGTAATATAGGGGTTTTCAAAGAATTTAAGCTGAGCGAAAAGGAAAAACTTAATAAAGGAATTTCGAAAATACTTTTAGGGGAAGTAGAATAGGCCAAGGAAGGGATTCGAAGGATCAACGATAATCGTCCGGAAACGATCACGCGAATCGGGAGAAAGGAAAATGATCGCATGATGGTTACACATAGAATAAGATGCAAGGAGGCTACGATGGGACCCTACGATCGATAACGCAGAAGTGTAATGATCAGAGAGACGCTAGAAGTCAGGGGCCCTAATCATCGGGCCGTCTAAAGATCAGGAGAGCTCGGCGCTAAGATTTCTTAACGAGCTAACTACAATCAGAATCTAAGGGGGATAGTTCCTAAGAGAATCAAGGTTATGTTCTGCTGGGCCCGACGTCGGTGGACCCGAGCGAACGACTAAAAGAAGGGCTCTGGAAATCTATCACGGTCAGGGTCAAGTGTGCTACTAAGAGATCTTAAGACAAGGATAACTAATTCTTAATCAAGGCGTCATACTATCAAATTGGGACGTCTACCTAAGTCTTCCCACTATCTAAGACTGGGAAGCTAATTCAGACTTGTACGTGGATATTAAATGAATGCGGTACTTTTATTGTTCCGAACTTTTGCATGACCTGCATGGGCCACCACTAAAACCTGTCACGCCCCGCTTCCCAAAACGAACGGAGGCGAAGCGTGACTAAGGCCCGCTTAGGCCAGAGCTGCGAAGCTTGGACCCAATAAGCGTCTGTAGGGGTACCATTTTAAAAGTTTCAGGTTCTTGCATTAATAAAGTTCGAAACAACAGAAAGTACAGAAAAGAAAGTTGCATTCATTAAATTAGAGATATAATATCCAACGAGTACAAAGTCTAAAAAGAAGCCTAAGCATGGCAACGAAATATTTAAAAGCAAACTAAGAGCAGTAACCTCTAAAAGTGACGACTAAAAAGACCTCTAGGTCTGGTCCTCGTCAGACACATGCTCTGGGTCGACGTCCTCGGCTCCACGTACTTCAGTGAGTCTGCCTCGTCCACGAACTCTGGCTGAGCACCTGACGTACAGCACCCCAAAAGAAAGGAACTGTACGTCAGGTAAAGTCTACAAAAAGGGTTAGACTCCACTGCAAGTGTATCAACTTTTAGACAACGATTTACTGGTTGATTAGCATGCTGGGGTTATAACTGAGTAACAACAGAAGTAACGCAGCAGGAAAGTAAAGCGCAACAAGTAGTAGTCGTAGCGTGTGCTACCAACTACGGGACTAACCTACAGGTGTCAAGACAAGACGTGACGTGACGGAAACAAGGCAGGACAAGACAAGTGAGACACGAAAGGGTTCACGCCTTACAGTTCGAGGGGGATCAGACCCTCTTGCCGTGCGCACGCTCAACCCAACCCCAAACCCCAAGACAAGACAAGACATGACACCGGTACAAGGGATCACTCGCTCTAGCTTGGCGAGTGCCCTATTGCCCGCAGGCTGAGAATCAGTACAAGGGATCACTCTCTCTAGCTTGGAGAGTGCCCTATTGCCCTCGGGCTGTGTATCCGTACAAGGGATCACTCTCTCAACTTGGAGAGTGCCCTATTGCCCGCAGGCTGTGAATCTGTACAAGGGATCACTCGAAGAGTGCCCTATTGCCCAGCGGGCTGTGCAAGACGGGACGGGACATGACAAGACAGGAAGGGTTATTCTAGGGTGTCCACACACACGCACACACATGATAGCCCTACAGCATCAAAAGTTGTTGTTGTCAGGCTCAGACTTCGTCGTCAAGTCTGAGCCGTCGGGAGTCGTCCCGGACGCTATCATTTCACGTCCGGTTCTATTTGTTCACAGTTAACAATTCTAACCAACTAGGGCCTAAGCACGGCCAAAAGTGCAAGTGGATACACTTGCCTGCGATGGGGAGTGTGTCGTCCGTCCAGAGCGTCTCGTCCAGTCGTCCCGTCTGCGGTTGTCCGTCTGAAACAGTGTCACGGCGACGATGTCAGGTCGCGATTTCAATAAATCCTATTTAGGTTCGTTTCTAGGTTATAGGGACTACCCTATTTGTCAAAGTCACAAATTGGTGTTCTTGTTCAGCCTAAATCGACCACTACCCTATATGCACAGAAAATTTGTCCGATGGTCGATTTCTACAGTGAGCAGCGTTTTACTGGTGCGGAAACATAAATTTAGTTATAATTGTCAAGTTTTAGTTTAGGGTTTGATTTTGCTACGGTGTGGGTTCGCTACGAGTTAGGAAAACCAACCTCTCTGGTGTCTAGAGTAGTGCGGACGTAGTGTCTGAACCGCATGAGATCTGCGGCGTAAAATTAATATCAATTACTACAATAATGCTAAGCCCACCTACGTAGGCACAAAATATCTCGTAAGCTAAACTGTTACCAGCTATTTAACATGTTTTAATAGGTAAGCTATACCTCTTAACCTACCCATTTCATATAATTTCTTACTGTTAATCATTTACGCTACTGGTTAAACTATTATTACAATAACTATACACTAATTAACTTATACAATAACATGTATCATCTTTCATTAAGGTTACTGAAACAGATAATATTTTAGCATATAGATGAATATACTCCATTCATTAGAACAGAGGTCCATATATTACCCGTCAACCTATAACCAAAAAAAAGTGATATTAATTAAGGTTTAACATGTGTGTATGGCTATTAGGTAACAAGCTGTAGGGCAGGCCGTAAGCAGATATACATCCTATAATATTTCTAAATACTAACCTAGTGACTAAATTTAGGTTCTGCTATGTAACTAACTCTATGAAATGATTACTAACAATTTATATATTTACATTAGCCTACTAATTTAACCATGCAGTAAACTAGTAGTATGTAAACCAATGCATTTACTTACCTACGTGCACATGCGGGTTGGAAACGGCGCGCTTTGAGATGAGGGCAGACGGAGCTAGGGTAGGTGTGAATGGTGAGCTGTCGGAGAAGTTTGTTGCCGTTGAAGGCTTGGGGAAAGGCGGGGTTTGCCGAGTTGTGGAGGAGGGCTGACTGCGGATCTGTCGACCGTCGGAACGAGGAGAGGTCGCGGTTGCAAGGAGATGCGGTTGCAAGTGGCTGGACGGCCACACGAGGCTGCAGACGGTCGGAAAGGAGGGGAGAGCGGCAGTCAGAGGTCACAGTTGCCTGGGGAGCCGTGGGGTTGGTTCACGGGTGGTGGTAGTGAGAGCGGCGGCGGCAGATTGAGGGTGGCCGGAGTTCTAGGGGTTTGTCGACGGCAAAAAGGAAGGAGGAGGGTATAGGCCGGACGGCGGCCCTGCGGGGCACACGGACGATCGGAGCAGCAGCCGTGCGGCGATTTGCGCGGCTGAGGGGTCAGCTTCGGGGTCGTCGGGATGAGTTGTCGACGGAAACAACTGCCTTGCGTGGAGGAGATGGGAGCGCGCGCTGTCTCTGGTGCAGGCTGTCAAATAGAGAGTGGGAGGTCGGAGGACACCGGAGCAAGATGGAATGCTGGCCGGGTTCTTGGGGTCGCCGGCGGCAAGATGGTGTGGGGGATGCGTGGGTATGGGGATAGGCTTGAATGTGCAGTTTGGGTTATATATATATATATATTTTTTTAAAAATGATAGAGAGCGATTTATCCTCTGGGTTGCTTTTGTAGAATAGGGTAGGGGAGAGACATGACGTGTGAGAGGGGTATGGGGGAAAACGTGGGGGATCAAGTTGTTAGGATTTGAAAAAAATTATTAGATATTTAGGATTTGTTAGTTAAGGCTTTAGGGTAATTAATAACCACTAAGTTGACCAAAACCAGGTGCGTTCAAAAGCTTGTGTTATCCCCTTTTTTTTCAAATTTGTTTTTTTTTTCAAAAACTGTTTCAGTTATACAAGAAAATTTGAATTAAAGTTAATAATTTTAATGATATGATTATTGCACTATACCTCTCGGTCATCCAAAAATTGCAAACGAAAATATCTGGGTGATCGCGCCTCCAAGAGGGTCGTGAATCCGGGGTCAGGTCTCGGGTCCGGGCTACAGAATATAATAACTAAAATCAAACGCAGGAATACACACAGAATAACCGAGTACGTATTAAATACACGCGACCGAAAAGTGGCCGTTACACTCGGCTATAACATTTCCGACCTCAAGGGGATAAGCCATGGGCTGTGTACGCATAGGATCCACCTTGAAATCACTGAAACTACCTCCATAAAGCCTCAAAGGCGGTTAAATCCTAACATGAAGGAGGTGGTTAAAAAGGAGATCCTTAAACTGCTTGAATCCGATATCATTTATCCTATTTCTGACAGCAGATGGGTTAGCCCTGTTCATGTCGTCCCTAAAAAGGGGGAAATGACCGTTATAAAAAATGATAAGGGAGAACATATATCCACACGTACCGTCACGGTATGGCGGATGTGTATCGATTACATGAAATTGAACAAAGCCACCCGTAAGGACCACTACCCATTGCCTTTTATCGACCAAATGCTAGAACACCTCGCCAAACATAAATTCTTTTTCTATTTGGATGGGTATTTGGGATTCTTTCAGATTCCCTTACATGAAGATGACCAAGAAAATACTACTTTTACGTGCCCGTATAGTACTTATGCTTACCGTAGAATGCCTTTCGGACTTTGTAATGCCCCCGCCACCTTTCAAAGGTGCTTGACGTCCATCTTTTCTGATTATATTGAAGACATCATAGAAGTCTTCATGGACGATTTTTCTGTCTATGGTGGCGGGTATGACACATGTTTGGACAATCTTACTAAGGTCCTTAAAAGATGCCAACAAAATAATCTTACTCTTAACTGAGAGAAATGTCATTTCATGGTCACTGAGGGGATAGTTCTTGGGCATCTTGTCTCGTCTAGAAGGATCGAGGTTGATAAGGCAAAAATTGATGTAATCGAAAAGCTTCCCCCGATTAATTTAAGGGCATATGGGATTTCTTGGTCATGCGGAGTTCTACGGCCACTTTATCAAAGACTTTGCCCTCATTGCACATCCTCTTATAGCTTTACTTGCTAAAGATGCTCCATTTGACTTTTTAGGAGATTGCTTGCAAGCCTTTAATACACTGAAGGAAGCCCTCATCTCAAGCCCCAATCATACAACCACCAGACTGGAATCTTCCTTTCGAGCTGATGTGCGACGCAAGTGACCAAGCGATTGGAGCGGTGTTAGGACAAAGGAAAGACAAAAAGCTTCATGCAATATTTTATGCGAGCAAAACCCTGGACGAGGTGAAAAATAATTACACTACCATCGAAAAGGAACTTTTGGCAGTTGTCTACTCTATTGAGAAGTTTCTCATTTATCTTCTTGGATCAAAAGTGATTGTGCATATCGATTATGCGGTATTGAAGTACCTATTGAGCAAAAAGGAAGCCAAGCGAAGGCTAATAAGATGGATAATACTTCTCTAAGAATTTGACTTGGAAATCAGAGACAAGAAAGGCACAGACAACGTTGTGGCAGATCACTTGTCTAGGATTGTTCGTGACGGGAAAGATGATAGCCTGCCGATTGATGACACTTTTGCTGAAGAGAAGCTATTCGCCATTAGACCTGGAGAAGTGCCTTGGTATGCAGATTATGTGAACTATTTGGCTTACGGGATACAATCATGTGGGATGGCCATGCAACAAAGAAGGAGGTTCATGCACGAAGTCTGTAACTATTTCTGGGAAGACCCGTCCCTCTTCAGGGTATGCAAGGATGGGATCATACGGAGGTGCGTTTCAAAGGAAGAGGCTACTTATATCATTTCATATTGCCATGATATGCCCTGCGGGGGACATCACGCCGCCTCCAAAACTACAGCAAAGATATTGCAATGTGGGTTCTTTTGGCCGACCATGTTCAAGGACACACTTGACTTCGTCAAGTATTGCGATAGATGCCAACGGATAAGAAACATATCCAAACGGAATGAGATGTCGATGAAGCTTATTTTGCAAATTGAACTATTTGACTGTTGGGGAGTGGATTTCATGGGGCCTTTTCTATCAAGCAAAGGAAACACGTATATTCTATTGGCTGTTGACTACGTCTCGAAATGGGTAGAGGCCGTCGTAACCCCAACTAATGATGCGAGAGTGGTATGCAAATTTTTCAAGCAAAACATATTCCCGCGCTTTGGAGTGCCACGAACATTGATAAGCGACGGAGGACGCCATTTCATAGAAAGCAAGTTCGAAGCCATGCTAAAGAAGTATGGGGTGAATCATAGAATCGGGATGGCATACCACTATCAAACGAGTGGACAAGTGGAAGTGTCAAACCGGGAAATCAAATAGATTCTAGAAAAGACGGTCGATAGATATAGGAAGGATTTGTCCATGAAATTGAATGATGCACTGTGGACATATCGCACAACCTTTCGAACCCCCATTGGCACCACCCCATAGCGGTTATTTTATGTGAAAGCATGCCATTCACTGGTAGAGTTGGAACACCGTGCCTATTGGACAATCAAGAATTTAAATTACGACTACAAGAGTGCGGCGTTGCGATGACTTCTAGATATCAATGAGCTTGACGAGATTAGACGGGATGCTTACGAGAGCTCTAGAATTTACAAGGAAAGGACCAGAATTCTCCATGACGCCCGCATCACCGTGACAGATTTCAAGGTCGGAGACAAAGTCCTATTATTCAAATCTAGACTTTGGCTCTTTCCTGGAAAGCTAAGGTAACGATGGTATGGACCTTTCACCATTCGGCACATACAACCGAGAGGGGCCTTTGAGATAGAGGGAAAAGATGGTGTCACGTTTAAGGTAAATGGACAAAGGCTCAAGCATTATTCAGAGGGAACCCCCACCGGGGAAGTGAATAGCATATACCTAATTAAGGGTTGGTCCCAAGATCTATCGTACCTCCTCGACGAGGTGATTGACCACGCCATGCCATTTGCCATTAGGGCCAAGCACGATGATGGCCTCGAAGAGGGCCAACTTACCAAAAATGGCGATATGATGGTAGACCCGCCGGATCCTCTTATAGATGAAGAAAAGGATGACCCTGATGTCGTTAAGAATAGAGAGCTATGCAAGCTCTTTACGGCGAAGCGTGTGAAGAATGCTCCACCGGCCAACAAATCTTCACCACCGGCCAAGAAAAAGGACAGCGAAAGCTCAAGTTTGGAGGGACTCATCCCCCACTACTACCCACGATGAAGGGGAGCCGAGGAATGCCGAAGAGAATCAAAAAATGAACCCAAACGGCCTTCCCGGCAAGTTTGACGCGCGCATCTCCCATGCGCCAAACATCGAGCTTAACCGCAAACCATAAGAGGTCGAGCTCAAGACCTTAAACGAGCGCTTGTCGGGAGGCAACCCGACGGTTCTATCTCACTTTTTAGTTGAATTTTCTCTCATTTTTTGTTTTAGATCTTTATTAGTGCTTAGAGTCAAGTGTCGAAGAAAAACCTGACAACTGACAACATTTTTTCATTTCAGGAGAAGGAGAATAAGAGACCACATGAATGGAGGATGACCATGGCGATGGGGAGCACTCCAAGGATGTGCTCAAACGTTGAGAGAAGGAAGAAACTGACAGTGTAAAGAAAATCAGAAAGTAGAGAAAAAACAGAGAGTTGGAGCTGAAAATAGCAGCCTACTCGGCCGAGTGACATTTTTACTCGGCCGAGTGAAGACCCTACTCGGCCAAGTAGGGTACTGCTCAGGGAAGATAGCTTGGGGGAGATCAGGGCAAATTTGGTGCTTCTCAGGGGAGGCGTTTCTTTGCTCGCATTGCTTGCTTGGAGTCGCGTCGTGCTCGGTATATGCTTTCCTTTTTATTAGCACTTCGCATTGGTTGGTACGTCGCACGGCATTACCATGCTCCCACGCACTAGGTCCCGTTTGTGGGTGCCCGCCTCTAAGCGGAGGAGGAATAGTGAGCCTAGCTCTTCCTCCGCTTGAGCGGACTCCCCACCGCCTAGCCCATCACCCCCTATGCTTCTGCCTCCTACCGCACCTATTCCACCCCCACCAGCACAGCCCGTCCCGGCTTTCGATTCGATGGGAATCACTTTCCGAGATGACGCACACTGTGTCAGATTTGAAAGAATCTCCTATCGATCGATTGTCTCCTCTAGGTTTGCACACATTGCAGATTTTGAGTGCCTAGGGGTATTCGAGGGCCTACTCCAGTTGTATGAAAACGTGGGTTGGCGTGACTTTCTGTCAGTGTTGACGGACACCTATGTCCGACCGACCCTCGAGGTCCTGAGTTCTATCCTTAGGACTCCCAGGGGTTACACGTTTTGTCTGATGGATCGTGAGTGCGAGATCACTCTCGATATGCTCCGAGCCTTTTTCCAGTGGCCCCCTGTCCCAGACCCCGACAGCGCTTTTGCTTCCATGCACATCGCCCCTCCCTCATTTGATACACATGAATTCTGGACGTTGATCATGGGATCCCCACTTGCTTTTGACCCTAGTCAGGCCAAGGTCTTTTCTATCGTCCACACATGCCTCCGCATTGCTCAGTGCCTTATGGCGACCACTTTTCTCGTGAGGTATGAGCTTGGGACAATGTCTACGCCTGAGCTTTATATGATCTACGAGATGACTTGAGCGAGAGCCTTTGAGGGCGACACTGACGTCTTAGTCCCCGCCATTCAGATTGATATAGCTAGCTGGTATCTAGACCGCATTGTTTCTTCTGCCACCGCCAGGACGGTGATCTGTTGCGACGGTCTGATTACCTTGCTAGATCCTTTATGCGGAGTTGAGATCACAGCTGGTTTGCTTCAACCCACAGACCCCACTACCCTTTCCTTAGACGTTATGGCCCGCATGAGGATGTTGCATACTCATGGTCAGCACCACTGGGTTTGGCTGCACGGTCCGTTTGCTGCTGATTATATGGTGCTTTCAAGCCCCGCTTGGACCCACATTGGACCCACAGGAGGGGTGTGGAGACCATAGATGGACATCCTCATCCCAGCTGCATACGTGCTTGAGCCCGAGGGCGCTCAGCAGGAGCCCCTCCTCGACCCTCTAGCTTCGGAGATCTCGATCCCTCAGCCGGCACCTGATTTGATCCCAGCTCCCACCACCTCTGTCCATATTTTTGCCAGTGTTGGGAGCACCTTTGCTGAGTGCACCACCACCACTACCACCACCACTGTGCCATTGACTGCTGGCCCAACTTCTTTTGTGTTTTGAGAGCGCCCCTGTCGCTGTTTTTGAGGGAGGCGAGCCTTTCCTTATTTTGACAGCTGAGACCCTATCCTCACCAGATTTCTTGACCCCTGGGGAGTCATTTTCTGTTGACTTCACGACCTCTCCAGTCATCGACCCTCCCGTCTCTGCTGCCACTGTTTTCACCGAGAGCGTCGGGACGTCTGTCTCCACTTCTGTTTCAGCGACCTCTCCACCCTTCTCGCCCTCTGTCACCACTTCATATTCTGCCGTTGCTCACACTTCTAAGAGCATTCCTGCGTCTCAGCCTCCCACAGAGGCTGAGCATCTTTTAGCGAGCACAGCACCACACCCTCACCCAGTAATGGCCCCACTTGTCTACGGTGGCCATGTGCGTCAGCCCCGACCTCCGCCAGTGCGACCCTCTCCCCCCCGCTCCCGACTCCCTTGTTCAGCACCTCCGTGCTTTAGAGGGGGGCCGTCAGTGAGCTCAGAGGAGATTTTTGGGCTCTCACTGCCACCGTTAGCTCTGTGCAGTCTCGCATCGCCCTACTCCCTGGTATTCAGGTCATCCTGAACCAGATTCTTGTGCACTTGACACAGCCTCCACCTGTCGCTGCCCGTCCCATTTCACATCAGCCCCCACCACCACCCCCTCCACTACCACAGGGAGTTGCTGGCGACCCACCACCTGCTTAGGCACACACTTAATGCCTCTCATATTTTCTGCCGTTGCTGTGAGTGATATTATATTTGTTGTTGATTTTGCACCCCATCTCCCCACACATTTTGGTCACTTTTTGCTCAGATTTTTCTATATCATTCTGGGAGAGAGGAGGTATTTCTGGGACCCTTATATTGCACCCCTTGACCCGTGCACTCATCACTCGCATATCCATCCCATTTTCTTTCATTTTCATCCTTTATCATGCATGCATCCTCACCCTCCTACCCCCATCATATCTCTCCTTGTGCCACACTTAGCACATTAAGGACACTGTGCAGTTTAGCTTGGGGGAGTGAGTGTCTCACGTACTTTTCATTTTCTTCATTCTTATCTTCATTTTTCCTACCTTTCTTTATTTTCCATTTATTTTCACCCACTTTTTCATATTTTTCCTCATGCATCATGTTTTCTTATTTTTGTGTGTGCTGCATTTGTATAGTAGTTCTTATTTTTCCTTTATCCTTATTTCTTTTATCCTTTTTGCTAGAAATGAATTCTCTGTGATGACAATGACTTTGAGTTAGCTTGCTCTTATATGCATATTCTCTTGCCATGCCATCGTTTTTATTCCAGATATCATATGATATACATTGTCATACATTTGAGAATAGTAACCTGCATCTTTATTATATGATTGTGAATGTAATTCTAGAATTAGCTGAGTCTAAAGATTTATATTGTATACTTTTCATAGAAAACACACCAAGCTTCACGCATTGATTGCCTAAACTTGGAGTACTGCTTTGTTGTCTGCTATCACTTCTATTTGCATGAAATTGTATGCTCAACTTCCCGGTTGATTGAATGTATGCCTTTTTGATATAACTGGATTAGTTTACTTTCTGAATTCAAACTGAGTAGATTACATTACCCTGCTGAAAGTTGTCGTGCACATACAAAAAAGTGAACTGATCGTTGCATATTTTTCTTTCTCCACATATCTTGAACATCATTTCTATACTCAAAATCATTGGTGAATCTCCCCGTGGCAAATCTTACATTGGCATCTTCCCCTTGCTATAAAATCCAAGCTCCATTACCCAAAAATAAAAAGAAAAAAGAATACATGCATATCTCTCTATCTTTGATTCGGGATTGTTATTGTGTATATTGGTCTCAAAAACAAAAAAAAAAACAAAAAAAGAGAGAGACAAAAAGAAAGAAAAGAGATAAAAAGAGAAAAGAAAAACAAAAAGGAGTTCGTCAGTATATACACGATCACATTTCTTTCTTTCTCTCTTTCCTTCTTCTTTTATTTTCCTTGGAGCTTCAAAAAAATTGGGAAAAGTCGTATTGTTCTATTTGATGCCACCACGCTTATAGATAAGCTTGGGGGAGAGGATTCAATGATGTGTGAGAGAGTGACCACTTATTTGTGCATGACGACCTAAGTTAGGTAATTTGTGATACTCAGGGAAATTACTTGGAGTATTACGATGTCCACGAATTGAAATTTGGCATGCATTTTATGAATACCATCTCTTTCTATTCTTATTGCTTTATAATGTGTGGCCTCTTATACTCCAAGTAAAAAAGTGATCAATTGAAAAGTGTGCAATCTATGTTTACGTATACTATTTTGATTGCCTCAGACGATGCTAATTCTAGACTGATTTCATATTTCACATCGTTTTGACGTTCTTGGTTTTTATATCGAATGCACTTATATATGATCATGATATCGAGGTAAAAATCTTGGCATGTTTTTATTCGACATGCGCTATTTGAGTAAGCAACTCCATGTCATGAGAAAATGATCTGGCACCTCCCTCTTCGTTTTTTATTCTATCTTTTCTTTCCTTTTTTCTTATTTTTATCCACCAGGTTCGCCTTTTTACTCATCTTCCTTAAGGACAAGTAAGAGGTAAGCTTGGAGAATTTTGATCGCTCCTTATTTACACCTTTTTTCATGTTTACATATCATTCTGATCGCCCATATCGCGTTTTTCATGATTATTCGATGATATCGCATTGCTTTTCACTATTTCTTGTTTTTGTCGGATTTCAGGAATATGGAGCGATCTGGAGAGTAAATGAGATCAAGGGACTTGCACTCATGCTGAAGCATCGCTTATGACCCTATCGAGGAGCTAGCAGTGCTAGATGATGAGCGGAAGAAGAAGACGCTCGATAGAATCACCGAGGAGGCGAGGAGGAGAAGATAGGACTCCAGGAACATGCCACTCGGCCGAGCATGCAATTCACTCTGCCGAGTGAAGGAACGTACTCCGCCGAGTACAACAGATACAAGAGCGCCTGTAGTCAAAATCCACTATGGCGAGTGAATGATCTCACTCGACCGAGTGAAGAACTTCACTCGCCCGAGTGAGTCAGAGCTTTCTATAGGAGATTTTAGCCGACTCTCTGAAGTTTGGAGAAGAACAGTAAAAGACTCACTCGGCCGAGTGAGAAAATCCATTGGACCGAGTGACGAACTCTACTCGGCCGAGTGATACAGAGTGACAGACCCCCGAAAACCCCCAATATCTCTGTTTTTCTTTGGGTCCGTTACTCGGCCGAGTGACAAACTCTACTCGACCGAGTGGCACAGTCTGCCTGTATCGCGAACTAGGGTTCTGGGCTGCGCCAGGGGCAAATCTGTCAGGATTTTCTGGCCGAATTTGGCTTGTATTTAAGGCTAGTTTTCATCCTAGTTTTGGGCGAGAGAGCAAAAATTAGATTTTAGGAGTACTGCTAATTGTAATTTCCAGCTGGAGATTGAAGATTGGAGATCTGGTTTGTTCTTTTTATTGAAATTTCTTGCTTTTGTTAATTGTTTTCTCTCAACCATGAATGGCAATATGTTTTTATTTGTTTATTCTGTTATTGCCATGGTTAATTGCGAGTAGTTCAGCTGTTCTACGGCATGAGGATGAACCATATGGATCCGATTTTAGAATTGTGATGAACGAATTCATATGTTGCAAGAATTAATAGATGGTTGGGTTGCGATTGATTTAATACGAATAGCTAGGGATTTCCATCGATTGGGGTTTGCAAGAGATTGGATTCTAATCGATGGGAAGGCCTAGATATTCGATTTAGGTTTATAATCGAGATTCTCTAGAATTGGTTTGCAAGATATTGGACCAAAGCTAGATTTTTATTATAAATCTATACACATATTCGTTTGCAAGTGATTGAACGAATACGAACTATAACAATCTAGATCGTGACTCGAGGTTACACGAAAGTGGGCTCGAGGAGCGATTGAATGATGATGTCGATCCTCATGCTAGTGTCTTAGGTTAGGGTTTGCATGAGAGTGGGCCCTAACCTAGGTTTCTATAGACCGGCAACAGCGCGAGAGCGTGAGCTTGGTTCTCTATTTAGTTACGACTAGTTCACCTCAATTCAGCCTTGCAACATTGAGATTCACGATTCACAAAGATAAATAACGATCCCTAGTGGGAATTCCCTAGCCCTAGACTCCTTTATTATATTGAATTCAAATTGTCAACTGAACGATTGTGACAATATTCTCAAAACCGTCCGTCCTTCCACCAATATCTGGGTGATTAAAATGGAGTACCATCATTAGTCCTCCTTGTGTTCGATACCCACTCACCACTTCACCATGCACTTGCGGTAAAACTACAATCGTGCTCTCCTGGGTGTGTATCCTGGGGCCGATCATGCACCACATGTGTGCTTAATTGATTTATTTTCCGATCCTCATACCTTGACATGGACGAGTGATCGAGGTATCATGGAATTAACACTTAGCAGAGCAATAGAGTAATCCTATTGATATCCTCAACACCTGCACTCTTTCTTTCCCTTGCATCCAAATCTTAGGAAATTACCCTAACTCTAGGGTACTTAAATAAACCATCTATTCAAACAATCATTCACCCTCAAAGGGTGGTTAGAACCGTCATCCATTCTTTGCATGCTCTGACTATTTGTGTGAATTTGCAGATTAGTTTCGTCTCTATGGATACGATCCCGTACTCACCGAGTATATTATTATCTGACCTCGTACACTTGCGAGTATCACCTTTCAGGTCTAGTCAATCAAATTGGCGCCGATGCCGGGGATGGTGTCTCTTCACTTCACACTTTAGTTTCTGTCGTGAAAATTTGGTGAAATCTTTCCATTCTATTGTTTATATTCATTATGGATATCCGTATTTGTTTTTCAATTTATATAATCATCAAAATCATAAAAATTAGGTTAATCTTGGAAAGTTTTGGCTTGAGCTTAACTTTCTAGTTTATGTGGTTAAGGACTCCTCGAACACGTAGACTAGTAAGAAACCTAGACATGGCCGATATAATACCAACACCAACGGTAATGACAGTGAGGACAATCATTCTCAACATGAGGGTGATCGAAGTTTGAGATATGTGTTGAGACTGAGTAGGTCTGCTACCGGCTCATGCATTTTGCTCCCAGCCGATGTGAATTCCTTTAGCCCAAGACCAGGGATATTTCAAAATCTCCCCACCTTTCATGGTGTGGAGAAGGAGAACCATTATTTACATATAAAGGATTTTGAAGATCTCTGCCTCGCATGTTTTGATGGGAAGGCTAGCAATGAAACCATTTATCTTAAACTGTTTCCTTTTTCTTTAAAGGATAAACCTAAAAATTAGTTTAATACTATACATCCTCATTCTATTAACTCCTGGTTGGCAATGCAAGCTGAATTTCTGAAAAGTTTTCTTTCCTTGTACAGGACTCAAGGATTAAAGCGGCAAATGTCAAACTTTTCTCAGAAGCCGAATGAAAGCTTTGATATTACTTGGGAAAGGTTCATGGAGCTGCTGCTAACACGTCCACACCATGGATTTGATGAGTACCTTCTCATCAGTTTCTTTTACGACGGACTCATCACATCCATGAAGCATTCGTGGAAATGATGTGCAACGGGGAATTCTTGGATAAGACGCCGGAGGAGGCATGGGATTACTTGGAATCTATAGCGGAGAATGCACGTAGTTGGGAAGCGACTCCCAAATCTGAGAGAAGGGGTCTACCTCAACCTTCAGCCTAGTGAGATCTCCTTACATTAACCCAAGAGGAAGCTCTAGAAGCAAGAATGGAGGCCCTCATTTGCAAAAGACTTGAAGGGTTGCAGTTGAAAGGAGTGAAGGCTGTGACGGTTGGTAATGAAGGGCTATGCAACATTTGCAGTAGCACAGACCATGGCATTAACCAATGTCCCAACCTACCTCTTGAGAAGGAAGTACTATAAGACCCCGCACAAATAAATTATGTGGCGAATTCTAACCAAGGGCAATGATACAACAATTCCAACAATCAAGGCTCGAGTTAGAGGAATAGCCCAAATTTAAATTGGGGATCCCAAAGACAACCACAATCTCAACCGTCATATCATCCACCACCCTTCAACGACAAAAATAATCAACAATGAGGCCAAAGAAGAAGGGAAGTGACAAATGAGCCCCAAGTGCAATCTGTAATGCCCAACAAGCTACTGCACAAGTACTAGAGGGGGGGGGTTAATAGTACTTTAAAAATAACAAGGAGTATAATTTCTAATTATAGTGCAAACAACTACCAAATCAATTTGCGGAAGCTTAAATTGAATGACAACAACAAAATTAACAATGCTAACAAAAGATGTTACTGGGTTCGGATCCACCCAAGTCTCCCCGACTTGTTCCCGGTGATCCTACGTCCCAACCACCCGGATCCCCTCCGGATACTTAGGTTAGAAACCATAACCCAAGATTTCAACTATGAATATCTTGTGAAAAACCTTCACAAGATCAAATCATACATGCAATGGCAATAGTGAATCCCACAACCCGGGATCACAACCTTCTCTCACAACTGAGAGAATCAATAAGCAATATAAACAAGTTTATAATGAAATAAACAATCTTACCACAAAATCCTATACCTTGAGTTTTTCTTACCCAATAGGTGAAAGGAAGGATTTGAGGAAGATGAAGTCACCAAGACCTAGCACCAAGGAAATGACCAGCAATAGGTGCCTAGGAGTGATTTGGAGACTTGAATCAAGCAGGAGCTTGAAGAGCTCACCAAGAACAAGCTTCTCTCAATATGGATTCTAGATCTAGAAAGTGAGAGAATGGGTTTCTTGTGAGGAAGAGAGCTTTAGAAATGAGTGAGAATGGCTATCTCTTTCGAGTGTATACGCAAGACCACTAAATCTGCGCATATCCCATATCCATGTCTGTTGACTTTGGTTTTCCGTCGTTTCGGTGTTCCCCTCCCTCCTGATGATGAGCGTCCCTTGGGTCCTCCTCTGAACGCGACGGCCGTTAAGAAATCTCTTGCGGCGCTTCGTCACGTGCAGAGGTCGACCACATCTGCTTCCCAGGCCACTCCCTCTGCTGCTGCAGCCCCCACTCCCTCTGCCACATTAGATGATGTCGTATTCGTCGGCACGAGTCGCGTTTGGCTCGTACCGAGGAGGTCGTCTGCCGTATGGCTAGCTTGATGGGCGTCCAGCTTCCTCCTCCTGTTTCTGAGGACGAGGAGATGGACGATGATGAGTTTGATGAGCTTGTCACCTCCTTGGCTCGTGGCGATGAGGCCACTACTGCTGCTGCTACCACATCTGCTCCTGGAGATGGCACCACTTCCGGTGCTCCAGAGACATCTGCACCAGTAGTTCAGACTTCTGTGGCTGCTGCTGCTCCTGTTGATGACCCTGCTCCTGTCTTGCCTGTTGATACTCCTGTTGAGACCCCAGCCATTGAGCCCGTCATCGTTTCCACTCCTGCCCCGACGATCCCGTCTGTTGACACGCCTCTCCTCCCTACAGAGCCTGAGTCCACTCCGTCGACTGGACCCACGGAGACTGCAGATCCAGCCACTTCCTCGTGATCATCTGTTTCGAGGACTCTCCACTGCTCATTGGATGATGCATCTTATTGAGAGTATTTTGGGTTAGGATGGAGTTTGAGGGGTATTTTGATGTATTTTGATTTTTCTGGATGTCGGTGTTGTATTTTGATGTACTTTGGATGATGCTGATGGTTAGATGATGTATGATGTATTTTCCTTTTTGTTGTTGATATCCATGGTATGTTATACTTGATGTACTCGATGTGATATCTTTTTGGATGTACTCATGATGTTTTTATATATATATACATCGATGTTCTCCTTATTTTATTCGTCGTGCACTTTTACTATTCGTTCAACGCATATGATATGTGAATTCGTCGCTCGACGCTTGGAAGCATGGTTAAATAGATTATATTTCTATGATTATATAGAATTGGTTTCCATGCACAAATTTAACCAAGAATATTGAATATTGGAGAGTATGTTCCTTTACTCAATAAATGAATTAATATTTGGTATTTTTGATGATTTTAATTTTCGCTTTTAGATGATGGACATTTGGGCACACCTTGATTTGATTTCATCGTTTTTCCCTTGGTGTAAATTAGGTCCATCGTCATTGTCTACGACTCCCTATGTTGGATTCTCCATTTCCTAGTTGTTGTCGTTGTATGCCCCCCATTTTTGGGATAATGCCAAAGGGGGAGAGATAATGATAATGATAATAAATAGGTCAAATGAAAATTTAACTCAATTTCCAAGAATCTAATTTGATGTGTTAGATTCAGGGGGAGTTAAGATATATATAAGGATTTTCAAAATCCGATATTTCAAAAATCGATTCTCTTTATTTGTCTTA
Organism: Scilla litardierei; assembly: GCA_030789695.1. Classification (NCBI taxonomy): domain Eukaryota; kingdom Viridiplantae; phylum Streptophyta; class Magnoliopsida; order Asparagales; family Asparagaceae; genus Scilla; species Scilla litardierei. Next base: position 489,415,288 of record CM061142.1, on the reverse strand, counting down.
CTCGTCTGATTGATGCAATTCATATATATTCATTTGGAATTAACGTGTCATCAATGCAGGGGGAGTAAGTATTTTTCATTTGAATCATTATTTTTGATTATTATTTATGTTGGTTTGTCATCACCAAAAAGGGGGAGAATGTTGAATATTGGACTCCCCGGATTTGGTTTTGGATGATGAGCAAACATAAATAATTCATAAACTAACAAATTGTGAGCGCAGTATTGGAGATCGTTGTCAAATTCACGAGAACAATCAAAGCGACATCTCAAGACTTCTCAAAGCACGTATTCATTGCCTAAAGCTTCGTTGAAGCTCTTGGACTGTTTTGGAAGTCATGAAGAATTGATCGAAGCAATCGAAGACCGTTCCTTAAGGTTTTATTTATAGTCTTTTAGCTTTGATCTATAGAATTTTAAGCCTTGAGTATATCTTACGATTCTATCTTCATAACGCTCATATCGTAGCTCTAGGATCTTAGTACAAGTTCATTCTAACTTCCTCGAAGCGTCGCGCTTCGATTCGGACTTGTTTGTGCATATTAGTTGGTACAAGAAGAAGTACTGACCGACTAGATGGCGATCTAGTCGGTCAGAAGAGCTTCTTGGACCGACTAGTTTCCTTCCTTAATTTCTTGCACCTTACTGTTTACAGTTAGTCGGTCTACGTTGACTCACCGACCGACTAGTTTGTGAACTAGTCGGTCAGTGATGCTTCTTTGACCGACTAGTTGTGATTTACTGTACATGCTAAATCTCTCCTAAGCTACTGTTTATCGTTAGTCGTTCTAAGAACCTTTGGTGACCGACTAGTTGACAATCTAGTCGGTCAACTTTTGTTCTTGGACCGACTAAGTCAATTTGTATTCAGACTATTTCATTTTGCCTCTTAGTCGGTCTACGTTCACTGACTGGCCGACTAGTTGTGAAACTAGTCGGTCAGAATGTCTTCTTGGACCGACTAGATTTCTAGGTCTGAATTTCTATCTCTTCTCAGTTCCTCACTTAGTTGGTCCATGTTGTTTGACTGACCGACTAGTTGATGAACTAGTCGGTCAGTGGTTGTTCTTTGACCGACTAGTTGCCTCAGATTTCTATCCGTTGGGAATTGACCTAACTTGTTCTTATGGGATCCTATAAATACGAACCTAGGTCATTTCTCTCTAGGTTAGAGCTGCCATTAAGAGATTCATTGAGATAGAAAGAGATAGCCATTCTCACTCATTTCTAAAACTCTCTTCCTCACAAGAAACCCATTCTCTCACTTTCTAGATCTAGAATCCATATTGAGAGAAGCTTGTTCTTGGTGAGCTCTTCAAGCTCCTGCTGGATTCAAGTCTCCAAATCACTCCTAGGCACCTATTGCTGGTCATTTCCTTGGTGCTAGGTCTTGGTGACTTCATCTTCCTCAAATCCTTCCTTTCACCTATTGGGTAAGAAAAACTCAAGGTATAGGATTTTGTGGTAAGATTGTTTATTTCATTATAAACTTGTTTATATTGCTTATTGATTCTCTCGGTTGTGAGAGAAGGTTGTGATCCCGGGTTGTGGGATTCACTATTGTCATTGCTTGTATGATTTGATCTTGTGAAGGTTTTTCACAAGATATTCATAGTGGAAATCTTGGGTTAGGGTTTCTAACCTAAGTATCCGGAGGGGATCCGGGTGGTTGGGACGTAGGATCACCGGGAACAAGTCGGGGAGACTTGGGTGGATCCGAACCCAGTAACATCTTTTGTTATCATTGTTAATTTTGTTGTTGTCATTCAATTTAAGCTTCCGCAAATTGTTTTGGTAGTTGTTTGCACTATAATTAGGAATTATACTCCTTGTTATTTTTAAAGTACTATTCACCCCCCCTCTAGTACTTGTGCAGTAGCTTGTAGGGCATTACACAATCATTGAGGGACACGTTGCAACAATTCATCCAAATGCAAACTTCGCAAAATCAAGCCAACTTTCAACAATGGCAACAACTACAACAAACGCAGGCGCAACACCAACAACAATTTCAGGAACTTAACGAGAACATGGCGAGGCTTGTGGAAACTCTAGAGACGGGCAAGATCCCGGCACAACCACTCCCTAACCCCAACATGAATTCGTCATCGGGAGGATCCAACATCATGTCTTGTCAAGCGATGACAACTTTGAGGAGTGGTCGAGAAATTGAGAAGCAGGAGTCACCAAGAGTCAATGCGGAGATAGTTGTGGAGAAGGAAGCCACCCCAAATGAAGAGGTGCAATAGGAAAGATCGGACAAAGGTAACCATTCTGAAGAGATCGTCATTGAAGAGCCCGTACCGTACATTCCTCCCGTGCCATTCCATTAAAGGCTTCAACCTCCACGGAAAGATAAGTTTCAATCCGAAATCCGCGAAATATTTCAAAAATATCAAATTAATATTCATCTTCTTGATGCAATAAATCAAATTCCTGCATATGCTAAATTTTTAAAAGATTTACGCACCGTTAAGAGGAATGTTAGTGTTAAGAAAAAGGCCTTCCTAATGCAACAAGTTAGTGCTGTTGTGCAACACAACACTCCTACTAAATACAAGGATCTCAGCTCACCTATAAGCCCTAGTGTTATAGGAACCAAAAAGATAGGGCAAGCCCTCCTTGATTTAGGCTCGAGTGTTAACATTTTTCCATATAGCATGTATGTGCAATTAGGACTCGGAGAATTGAAATCTACACCCATTATTCTCCAATTGGCCGATAGATCCGTCAAGGCAAAGGGTAGCATAGAGGACGTGCTTGTCCAAGTGGACAAATTTTACTACATGGTGGAGTTTGTCGTATTGGACATTCTTGGACCTCAAACCGAGACACCAACCCCCATCATCTTTGGTAGACCATTCCTAGCTACAAGCAATGCTATAATCAATTGTAGGGATGGTCAACTTAAGATCTCTTTTGGCAACATGACCCTTGACTTAAACATTTTTAATGCCTGTGAGTTTCCATCGGGGAATGGTGAGTTTGAGGATGCTTGCATGATTGAGACTCTAGTTGAGGAGCATTTTGACTCGGAGTTTGTTGAAGCGCTTAATTTTGTTGAACATTTTTGTGAAAATAGTGACACCGATTGTTTTTCGCAGGAAGTTAGTGCGGTGACTAAGTGGGTGCCATCTTTTGAGCCGCTACCGTTGGACACCCCATACCAAATGCCATCCGAGTTGGAGCACACATCCTTGGATTTGAAGCTGTTGCCGCCATATTTGAAGTATGCATTTCTTGGGGAATCCGGCATATTCTTCGTGGTAATATCATCTAAACTCTCTAATGAGCAAGAAATGAAATTGTTAGAAGTGCTTAAAACTCACAAGGGGAAAATTGGTTGGACAATTACCGACATTAAAGGTATTGACCCCCTAATTTGTAAGGACCACATTACTTAGAAGATGACACCAAACCCACTAGAGAGATGCAACGTAGGTAAAATCCTAACCTAAAGGAAGTGGTGAATGGTGAAATCCTTAGGCTTCTTGATGCGGGTATTATATACCCTATTGCTGATAGTAGATGGGTTAGCACCATTCAAGCTGTACCTAAGAAATCGCGGCTAACTGTAGTTAAAAATGAGAACAATGAGTAAGTGTCCATGCGAGCCACCGCGGGGTGGCTCATGTGCGTTGACTATAGGAAGCTTAATTCTAAGACCCGTAAAGACCACTTCCCTCTCACATTTCTAGACCAAATCCTAGAGAGAGTGGCCGGACACAAGTACGATTGCTTACTTGATGACTACTCTGGGTATTATCAAATAGAAATAGCACCCGAAGAACAAGAGAAGACCACCTTCACTTGTTCCTTCGGTACTTTTGCATTCTGGTGGATGCCATTTGGCTTATGTAATGCCCCCACAACTTTTTAATGTTGTATGCTTAGCATTTTCTATGACATGGTTGAAAAGATTATGGAAGTAATCATGGATGATTTTCTATGTATGTTAGCTCATTTAATAAATGTTTATCAAACTTGGCTTTGGTGTTAGATCTGTGCATCAAGAAGAACCTTCTCTTGAATTGGGAGAAATACCATTTCATGACCACCGAAGGCTTAGTCCTCGGTCATATTGTATCCAAAGAAGGTATGCAAGTTGTCAAAGCCAAGATTGAGGTAATAGAAAAGCTACCCACTCTCGTTGTGTAAGAGATATTCGATCATTTCTTGGCCATGCCGATTTTTATAGGAGGTTCATAAAAGATTTTAGTTCAATTTCTCAACCACTTTACATGCTTTTGAAAAATGAAGTGGATTTTTCTTGGAATAATCATTGTCCACTTTCTTTTGAAAAGTTGAAAATTTTGCTTACATGTTCACCTATTCTTCAGGTGCTGGATTGGACATCACCCTTCGAGATTATGTTCGATGCTAGTGACTATGCGGTTGGTTCCGTACTTGGACAACGCAAGGACAACGTCCCCGTGGTGATTTATTATGCGAGCAAGAGCTTGGATGAAGCTCAATGAAACTTCACCACCACGGAGAAGGAGCTTCTAGCCGTTTTCTTTGTGTTGGAGAAATTTATGAGCTACATATTGGGATTTCCAATTACAATCTTTACTGACCATGCCGCTCTTAAATATCTCCTTTCCAAGAAAGAAGCCAAACCTAGACTAATCCGTTGGATTTTGCTCTTGCAGGAATTCAACATCGCCGTTAAGGACAAGAAGGAGGTAGAAAATCATGTTGCAGATCATCTTTCATGGTTAACGGTGAGCATGGAGCCAACAACCATCCCATTGAAGGATTCGTTCCCCGACGAACATCTTTTTGCGATCTCCTACACACTACTATGGTATGCCGACATTGTAAACTACTTGGTCACTGGTAAGACTCCCTACACTTGGTCTTGCCAAGATTACAAAAGGTTCATCTTTGAGGTAAAATCGTTCTTTTTCGATGACCCTTACATTTACAAGTATTGTAATGACCAAATAGTTAGGAGGTGCATACCCGACCATGAGTTTGATAGTGTTTTGTATTTTTGCCTGAGGGTGTGTGTGGTGGTCATTTTTCCGCCCAAAAGGCCGTAGCGAAAATTCTACAATGTGGCATTTATTGGCCTAGCATGTTTAAGGACACTTATACATATTGTAAGTCATGCTTAGCTTGCCAAAAGTTGGGGGGATCACTAAAAGAAATATGATGCCGTTAAACCCTATTCTTGAATTAGATAATTTTGATTGTTGGGGCATTGATTTTATGGGGCCATTTTTGCCATCCTCTAGGTACACATATATTTTGCTTGCTATAGATTATGTATCTAAAGGGGTGGAGGCTATTCCTTGTAGGACCAATGATGCGGCTATCGTGCTTAAATTCATGAAAGAAAACATTTTCTCATGATTTGGGATGCTAAAGACTATGATAAGCGACGGAGGATCACATTTCTGCAACAGCCCCTTCACAATCTTAATGAAGAAGTTTGGGGCGAAACACAATGTTTCTACACCATACCACCCCCAAACCAATGGGCAAGCAGAGTTGGCAAATTGGGAGATCAAGAACATACTCCAAAAGACGGTGAATCCATCAAGGAAGGATTGGAGCATGCGTCTTCCCGAGGCATTGTGGGCGTACCATACCGCCTACAAAACGGTTTTAGGGATGTCACCATATCGCTTAGTTTTTGAAAAATTTTGCTACTTGCCCATTGAACTTGAACACAAATCTTTTTAGGCAATTAAAATGTTTTAATTGTGAAATTAACCACTCTTCTCGTAAATTGCAGTTAGTGGAGCTCGAAGAGATAAGGAGGGAGGCATACAACAATTCGAAGCTTGTGAAGGAGATACTTAAGTGCGCTCATGATTGAATCATTTTGAGGAGAGAATTCTCCTCGGGGGAGAAAGTGCTACTCTACAACTTAAGACTTCATCTCTTCCATGGAAAGCTTCGTTCGAAGTGGATTGGGCCTTTCATTGTTCGGGAGGTGTTTTCATATGGCGCGGTGACCGTTGCCAACCCACAAAACGACAATGAATTCAAGTTGAACGGCCAACGCTTAAAGCATTACCAAGAGCCATGGAGTAGAGACGAGGACACCATGGAACTTATGGAACCACATCCGGGTGGAACCAACTAGGTGTGTTCATTCCAAAATTTACCTATCTAGTAGTATGTAGTAATGAATAACTCTTGATCAAGCTTGCTCATCCTAGTTTATCCATTTTAATGCATATATTTCATCTCACCCTTCAAACATTGAGGACCGTGTTTATTTTTAGTTGGGGGGGGGGGTGTGGACTAGGATATAGCAACTTCTTGAGCATCTTATTATTATTTTCATCTTTTTGTGAATAAATTGAATGAAATAAAAAATTTCCGTCTATCACCAACATTTCTTCAACTTATATCTTTTTGTTAGACCCATTGATTAAATGTGGTGATCCTTCCCAACTTGTCATGGTAAAAATGTATTCTTGAAGTGGATTTTGGTAAATTAGGGTGTTTTGTATCTTTGTGTACTAGGGACAATTAATTGTTTCTCTACATGTTTACACTTAGTCCTTTAGCTTGAAGGTCATGACATTTGAAACCATATAGTGATATAGAAACCTTGGTATCAACAATCAATTGATTAAGCCTTAGGAATTTTAAAAATTCGGCCAGGTTTATATTCATGGATCCTAAGATAGTGACTTGGAATTTGGAGTTGCTCAAATGAATGCTATCAAATCCTACAATAATAAGTGCACTGGTGCACATTTGAATAAGGGAAAAATTGCCATGAAATTTGAGTAAATGCATGAAATTTGAACCACACTTCTTTTCCATGATCTTTTGAGGGAGTAAGTGTTATATCCCATAAGCTCGAGAGTTCCTAAGGATCTTATATCATGAGAATGCAACATATTAAGAGATATACTAAACTTAGGTGTGGATTGTGGAGTGTGTAAGAGGAATAAGATTATATTCATAAGGAAGAGTGCATAGACTTGAGAACTTTACCCCCTATAGATATGATTTCAACACCCTTTAGTATTGCCAATAATCCATGAATGGAGTTAACATTATCTTTTGGGATTGGTCACTTATTTTGCTAGGGAATAGTAAAACGCTAGTTGGGGGTGTGATTATGACTGAATATTGCATATCCTAACATCATAATCATGTCCTCTTGTGCATATAATCCATGGAACCATGCTCTTTTAACTACATTTATGTTAATTCATCATTTGTGAGCATATGATTTTATTTTGGCACAATTTCACTTCCCAAAGCACTATAAATGTATACTATATTTTTAGGGATTTTTCTGGATTTTTCAAGGGTCCCGAAGGGGACTAAATCAACTCAACAAGGAGTAAAAGCTGAGCCAAGACAAGCAACTGTCCTTTCAACGACAGTCGCCTGCCTAGTTGGAAACCCAACATGGATCAGAAGGGAGTCCATAGCAGACGCCTGCAGAAGGACAGAGAGGCAGCTAGGCAACCAAACAGGCGACTGCCCGGACAACAGCAGTCGCTTGCTTTAGAAGAGCTAGAGCTGGAAAAAGTGAAGCGCAATAATAGGCGCCTGCAAGAGGATTGACATGTGACTGGATATTGTACAGTCTCCGGCCAGTTTCGCAGTAGTCACCTAATTTTTTGGATGCCTGGGGGAGCCAAAAGAGCCAACTTACTGTTTAATTTAGCACTTCTGCAGCAGGCGCCTGAAGCACAAAAGACAGGCGCATGTGGATTACACATGCGCCTATAATATTCAAGACAATTGCCTGCCTGGAAACCCATTTAACATTTGGAAGTTATGCTACCTATCAGTCAGGTGACTGTCCGACCAATGATAGTTGCCTGTCGTAAGGCGAATGGCGTTTGGTCCACAGTCGTCTGTGCAGGGGGTTTTCACCCAGATTCAGGGTTACGAGAAATGGGTTTTTCTTAATCCGATTTCTCCCCATTTGCTGTTGGCCTTTGGATGAGATTGTAGACGGAAGTGATGCAAACCCTAGGGGTATAAAACACTACTATTTAGAAGTAATTACATAGAGCTTAATCTTTAACTATTTTTAGGTCATCTTCTTCCTCAAGAAGGATATTAGGGTTTGGGAGAGTTTTGAGTTTCTTGATCTCATTTTTGCTATTGCTAAGATTGATTGGTGATTGAGGAAGCTACTATTTGATGACAAATCTCCAACTCTCTTACTATTATACATTTTCTTTCATTTCTTGTATTGAACAATGTCTATTTCTATAAATACTTATTCTATTCTTAATATGTTAGGCTAAATTCATTGTGTTGGTGTTGTGGATTGATGTATGATGGTTTGATTGCCTTGCTAATGTTAATTTCCAGCACCCCTTAGTAATCCATGTTGTTGGGTGAAATAAGCTTATGTTTAGTTGGAAAAGATACTATCCATGGAGAAGCCGAAGAACAGTGGTGCTTTGTAATTGTTGCACTTATGTATTCAATAGGTATTGCATATCTAGAAAAGAATGCAAGACCCTTCAATCCGCATTTCATAGTTTAGAAGTTTAATTCACCCGATAATCCAAATTGTTAATTGGGTTGTAAACTGTTTATCGAATCGTGCATTACCCGAAAGGGGCCACTGAACGGTGGTTATGTGATGCATAACACAACCTATATACACTACTCCTACATACCTTGAAATGGGTGAGAGAGTTGATTCATGAGCTTTAATTAGGGGAAGAACCCACTTCGCAATTACCTTTGGTGCACCCCATGTGTGCTTAATTGATTTATTTCCCGATCCTCATACCTTGACATGGACGGGTGATCGAGTTATCATGGAGTTAACATTTAGCAGAGAAATCAAGTAATCCTATTGATATCCTCAACACCCGCACTCTTCCTTTCCCTTGCATCCAAATCTTAGGACATTATCCTAACTCTAGGGTACTTAGATAAACCATCTATTCAAACAATCATTCACCCTCAAAGGATGGTTAGAACCGTCATCCATTCTTTACATGCTCTGATTATTTGTGTGAATTTACAAATTAGTTCCGTCTCTGTAGATACGATCCAGTACTCACTGGGTATATTATTTACCGACCTCGTACACTTACAAGTATCACCTTTCAGGTCCAGTCAATGACTCGGTAGGGTCGTTCAGTGGTGAAAGAGTGGCCCCTTCGACTTACAGCTAACGATGCAAGAGGGTCGTTCAGTGGCGAAGGGTGTAGGGATCGTCTAACCCTTACAATACTAACAACACACACTAGAGGGGGTGGATAGTGTAATGGCAATAAAATTGTCCAATTAAAATTTAACATGCAAATGCGGAATTATAAATGCAAGAGGAATTAAAAGGCACAATCAATCCAAACGTAAAAACAAAGTTTTACCCTGGTTCCCCAAACTTGGGTACATCCAGCCACACCAAAATTCACTATAATCCCACATAGAGAAGTGAATACAAATCTCACAAGGAGATACCCCATAAAGAGGATTTATGCTCTACACAAGGACCCAACCAATCCTACACGAGGATCAAGACTCCCACACAGAGAATCACTAACTCCCACTCAGAGAATTAGGGTTAGCCCTACACTAGGACACAAGAACTCCCACAAAGAGAGTTAATTCCCACAAAGAGAATTCCTTAGTCCCACAAAGAGACCACCTCCCACAAAGAGAGAAACTCCCAAAAAGAGAGTATCCTAATCCCACAAAGAGAAATAGGAAGACAAATTACACCAAGTAAAGTAAATACTCTTAGCTATGCCTTGAGATGCTTACACATGAATGAATGCAAGGCATGGAAGAGGATCTCCAAGTGTTGGAATATGCTTGAAAGAACTTGGATGATTTCCCTTGAGCTGGACTTCAATGCATGAAGAAAGATGAGTGCTCAATAGAGGGAAATGAGGGAGCTTGAGAGTTGCTTATTGATCTCTTGAGATTTTCTATAGAGTCAAGAGTTATCAAGTGTTGTCAATAAGTCTCAAGTGATTGCAGCACACTCATATATATAGGAATCCTATATCAAGCCCAAAAACCCAAAGAAACAACCAAATGAACAAATCTGCAACGGCTAGAAACTGGGTGAAAACGACAGGAACAGTCGACTGATGATCAAAATACAGTCGACTGATCAACGGCCAGAAAATATCCAATGGATATAATCTGAGCCAGGACAGTCGACTGAAGAAGAAAATACAGTCGACTGACAAACAGGACAGGCGCCTCTGAATCCTTCAGCAGACGACTGCTGCAGGGAATGGATCGAAACAGAGAGCTGCACTCTTTCTCCAATTCTTCGCATAGTCGACTGATGTTAATACTACAGTCGTCTGTCAAACAGTCAGGCGACTATACATTATACACCAGTCGACTACTGTAAAATATGGAGAGAAGACAGAGAGATGCAGTGATTGCACTTACGCTATACATGCGACTTATGACCAATCTCTAAGCGACTGTGAAAATACAGGCGACTGTAAACTGATTGACAGACGACTGTGCGTAAAGCTTAAGTTTGAGTCAATTGAAATGTTAACTTGAGCTGTGCATGTCAGGCGACTGTAGAAGGATCTACAGGCGACTGGAAATCACCCAGTCGACTATGTTTCCTTAAGTAGGCGACTGACAGAAAGCCAGAGACTCCAAATGAGTCTTTGGATAGAGTGAACCTATTGGGTTGGATTCTATGATAATCCTAAGGTTCACTAAGATGGTTAAATGCATATGCATGAATGAGTAAACCATCTAACAAGGCATTACATTAACCCTAGACTCAAAAGAGAGAGAAAGCAATAAAGTAAATTACATGGATTACAATGCTTCTCAAAGGGTCTAAGTTTTCAATCTTGAGTGCTCTCCACCATCTCCAAGCTTTGGCACTCCTTAAGTCCAAACTATGGCCCTTCTTCACTTGATGTCCATCCTTGCACCAAGTGATTAGTCTCCAAGAAAGATATCCTTGAAATAAACTGAGAGACTAAAACATGAGACTCATTAGCAACAACATAATGTTATGATCATCATCAAAATAAGATTGGTATGAAACACCAATACTCAACAATCTCCCCCTTTTTGATGATGACACACATTATGTAAATCATAAAGAAATAAAGCACAATGCTAATGATCTCCCCCTACTTATATGCACCAATTACATAATGAGCTACACAATGGTAAATACTCATAATACCAATAAAAACATGGTGGCATAAAATAGGCATGGATTACATAAACCAATTGCAAAGAATAAAATCATGCAAACAAGAATGGTTTATCTAATCCCATATATATCTTCCTATAGAGATATCTCTCTCCATAGGCATATATATATATATCTCTCCCCCTATAGATATGATTACATAATGCATATATCTCTCCCCCTATAGCATGGTGATTCTTCTTAGGTGCTTTAGCAATATTTCTTGTATTTGCACCATAAGAGGAATTAGAGGTGGGTTTGGGAACCACATTTTGAATATAACCCAAACCTCCTCTATGATTTACCGGATGTTGTTTTTCCAACAAATCGTGGAGTGAATCCCTAGAATACATAAAGCTTATGAGCTTCCAGGATTCCTCTTCACATTTCAACTTAAGTTGTTGAATATGAGCATCTAAGCTAAGGTTTTGAGCAACAAGTTTTTCATTTGTAAGGCTCAATTCCTTAACTTGAGAGAGAAGTGTATCTCTCTCACAAGTTTCATACACAAGCCTTTCATCATGAATTACACTTGTAATATCTAGTTCATGCAATCTACTCGTAGCAATCTTATATTTTGCTTTTAATCTATTATAAGAGTTGATGCACTAACTAGTCTTTTCGGAGACCAAGTCAAAATTGATTTTGAGCTCCTCGTATGAGATCTTTTCCTCCTCTATCTCAACAACGTCAGCATCATCCTTGTAAGAGCTTGATGACGACTTCTCCTACATAGCCATGAGGCACGAATCCTCATAGGAATTGTATGCGTCAAGCCAAGCATCCAACTCTTCTTCATTTAATCCGGAGGGGATTGGTGTAGGACCATCAATGGCTACAAAGCATGCGTGAGCATCCTCCTTTGTATCCTCTTCTTCGTCACTCGAAGTGTCCTCGCTCGAATCATCAAAGGTCCCGACAAGTCCTTTCTTGTGATTTTTGGACTTGGACCTTCCTTTCCAATGCTTCTTCCCTTTACCCTTGCAGGTTTCTTTGTTGGGTTTGGAAGGGCATTCGGTGCACAAGTGACCTTTTCCACTGCAAGTGTAACAAGTATGAACCTTGTTAGAAATGGAGGCAAACTTTGACAAAGACTTACCTTGCTTGCATTTTAGGAATGCTTTGAAATGCTCGGCAAGCTCCTCAATTTTTTCTCCACTTGCATTTTCTTGTTCATCTTCTTCAGTAGGAGCTTCTCGATGGAATTTCCTCCTCCACTTGATTGGCTCCTCCTTGGCATGGAATGCAACCCCCTTTTGCTTCTCTAGCTTCTCGGGCTTTGTTGGTTGAATCTCCTTCTTGTGTTGAAGCTTTACTTCATATGCCATAAGATTTCCAATGCACTCCACAACTGTATATTTGGACGTGTCATACGACTCCAAAATTCCGTTGGCCTTTGACTCCCAATGAGGTGAGAGAGAGTCAAGGATCTTCTGTACATGATCCTTTTAGGAAATCGTCTTCCCGAGTCCATCCAAAGCGTTCATGATATCGGTGAACCTAGTGAACATCTCTAAAATCCTTTCGCCTTCCTGCATCTTAAACATTTCATATTTAGATCTAAACACAGTTTGTTTAGATTTCTTTACCTTCGTTGTCCCTTCATGACAAATCTTCAAGGTGTGCCACATATCATTTGTCGTTTTGCACATGGAGATGCGGTTCAACTCATTAGCTGAGAGAGCGCAATGTAATGCATTCATAGCTCTCGCATTGAACTTGATTGAGTCCTTCTCTGCCTTTGTCCTTGAAGCCGCAGGAGTAGTAGGCTTCTCAAATGGCACCTCTATGATGTCCTATAGGTCTTGACCCTCCATGTAGATCATCATTCTGATCTTCCAACTTGGGTAGTTGGTTCCGTTGAAGAGTGAGGGTTGAACGGTTGAGTGACCTTCTTCATGAGACGTGGATGAGGCGTTGAATGCCATGGTTGCAGTATGTTTTAACCTCTTTCTGATACTAATTGTAGGGATCGTCTAACCCTTGCAATACTACACACACTATAGGGGGGTGAATAGTGTAATGGCAATAAAATTGTCCAATTAAAATTTAACTTGCAAATGTGGAATTATAAATGCAAGAGGAATTAAAAGGCACAATCAATCCAAACGCAAACACAAAGTTTTACCCTGGTTCCCCAACCTTGGGTACATCCAGACACACCAATATTCACTATATTCCCACACAGAGAAGTGAATACAAATCTCACAAGGAGATACCCCACACAGAGGATTTATGCCCTACACAAGGACCCAACCAATCCTACACAAGGATCAAGACTCCCACACAGAGAATCACTAACTCACACTCAGAGAATTAGGGTTAGCCCTACACTAGGACACAAGAACTCCCACAAAGAGAGTTAATTCCCACAAAGAGAATTCCCTAGTCCCACAAAGAGACAACCTCTCACAAAGAGAGAAACTCCCACAAAGAGAGTATCCTAATCCCACAAAGAGAAATAGGAAAAAAAATTACACCAAGTAAAGTAAATACTCTTACATATGCCTTGAGATGCTTACACATGAATGAATGTAAGGCATGGAAGAGGATCTCCAAGTGTTGGAATATGCTTGAAAACAATTGGATGATTTCCCTTGAGCTGGACTTCAATGCATGAAGAAAGATGAGTGATCAATTGAGGGAAATGAGGGAGCTTGAGAGTTGCTTATTGATCTCTTGAGATTTTCTATAGAGTCAAGAGTTAGCAAGTGTTGTCAAGAAGTCTTAAGTGATGGCAACACACTCATATATATAGGAATCCTATATCAAGCCCAAAAACCCAAAGAAACAGCCAAATGAACAAATCTACAACGGCTAGAAATTGGGTGAAAACGACAGGAATAGTCGACTGTTGATCAAAAGACAGTCGACTGATCAACGGCTAGAAAATATCCAACGGCTATAATCTGAGCCAGGACAGTCGACTGAAGAAGACAATACAGTCGACTGACAAACAGGACAGGCGCCTGTGAATCCTTCAGCAGATGACTGCTGCAGGGGATGGATCGAAACAGAGAGCTGCACTCTTTCTCCAATTATTCGCACAGTCGACTGATGTTAATACTACAGTCGTCTGTCAAATAGTCAGGCGACTGTACATTATACATCAGTCGACTACTGTAAAATATAGAGAGAAGACAGAGAGATGCAGTGATTGCACTTACGCTATACATGCGACTTATGACCAATCTCCTGGCGACTGTGAAAATACAGTCGACTGTAAACTGATTGACAGACGACTGTGCGTAAAGCTTAAGTTTGAGTCAATTGAAATGTTGACTTGAGCTGTGCATATCAGGCGACTGTAGAAGGATCTACAGGCGACTGGAAATCACCCAGTCGACTGTGTTTCCTTAAGCACGCGATTGACGGAAAGCCAGAGACTCCAAATGAGTCTTTGGATAGAGTGAACCTATTGGGTTGGATTCTATGATAATCCTAAGGTTCACTAAGATGGTTAAATGCATATGCATGAATGAGTAAACCATCTAACAAGGCATTACATTAACCCTAGACTCAAAAGAGAGAGAAAGCAATAAAGTAAATTACATGGATTACAATGCTTCTCAAAGAGTCTAAGATTTCAATCTTGAGTGCTCTCCACCATCTCCAAGCTTTGGCACTCCTTGAGTCCAAACTTTGGCCCTTCTTCACATGATGTCCATCCTTGCACCAAGTGATTAGTCTCCAAGAAAGATATCCTTGAAATAAACTGAGAGACTAAAACATGAGACTCATTAGCAACAACATAATGTTATGATCATCATCAAAATAAGATTGGTATGAAACACCAATACTCAACAATCTCCCCCTTTTTGATGATGACACACATTATGTAAATCATAAAGAAATAAAGCACAATGCTAATGATCTCCCCCTACTTATATGCACCAATTACATAATGAGCTACACAATGGTAAATACTCATAATACCAATAAAAACATGGTGGCATAAAATAGGCATGGATTACATAAACCAATTGCAAAGAATAAAATCATGCAAACAAGAATGGTTTATCTAATCCCATATATATCTTCCTATAGAGATATCTCTCTCCATAGGCATATATGTATATATCTCTCCCCCTATAGATATGATTACATAATGCATATATCTCTCCCCCTATAGCATGGTGATTCTTCTTAGGTGCTTTAGCAATATTTCTTGTATTTGCACCATAAGAGGAATTAGAGGTGGGTTTGGGAACCACATTTTGAATATAACCCAAACCTCCTCTATGATTTACCGGATGTTGTTTTTCCAACAAATCGTGGAGTGAATCCCTAGAATACATAAAGCTTATGAGCTTCCAGGATTCCTCTTCACATTTCAACTTAAGTTGTTGAATATGAGCATCTAAGCTAAGGTTTTGAGCAACAAGTTTTTCATTTGTAAGGCTCAATTCCTTAACTTGAGAGAGAAGTGTATCTCTCTCACAAGTTTCATACACAAGCCTTTCATCATGAATTACACTTGTAATATCTAGTTCATGCAATCTACTCGTAGCAATCTTATATTTTGCTTTTAATCTATTATAAGAGTTGATGCACTAACTAGTCTTTTCGGAGACCAAGTCAAAATTGATTTTGAGCTCCTCGTATGAGATCTTTTCCTCCTCTATCTCAACAACGTCAGCATCATCCTTGTAAGAGCTTGATGACGACTTCTCCTACATAGCCATGAGGCACGAATCCTCATAGGAATTGTATGCGTCAAGCCAAGCATCCAACTCTTCTTCATTTAATCCGGAGGGGATTGGTGTAGGACCATCAATGGCTACAAAGCATGCGTGAGCATCCTCCTTTGTATCCTCTTCTTCGTTACTCGAAGTGTCCTCGCTCGAATCATCAAAGGTCCCGACAAGTCCTTTCTTGTGATTTTTGGACTTGGACCTTCCTTTCCAATGCTTCTTCCCTTTACCCTTGCAGGTTTCTTTGTTGGGTTTGGAAGGGCATTCGGTGGACAAGTGACCTTTTCCACTGCAAGTGTAACAAGTATGAACCTTGTTAGAAATGGAGGCAAACTTTGACAAAGACTTACCTTGCTTGCATTTTAGGAATGCTTTGAATTGCTCGGCAAGCTCCTCAATTTTTTCTCCACTTGCATTTTCTTGTTCATCTTCTTCAGTAGGAGCTTCTCGATGGAATTTCCTCCTCCACTTGATTGGCTCCTCCTTGGCATGGAATGCAACCCCCTTTTGCTTCTCTAGCTTCTCGGGCTTTGTTGGTTGAATCTCCTTCTTGTGTTGAAGCTTTACTTCATATGCCATAAGATTTCCAATGCACTCCTCAACGGTATATTTGGACGTGTCATACGACTCCAAAATTCCGTTGGCCTTTGACTCCCAATGAGGTGAGAGAGAGTCAAGGATCTTCTCTACATGATCCTTTTAGGAAATCGTCTTCCCGAGTCCATCCAAAGCGTTCATGATATCGGTGAACCTAGTGAACATCTCTAAAATCCTTTCGCCTTCCTGCATCTTAAACATTTCATATTTAGATCTAAACACAGTTTGTTTAGATTTCTTTACCTTCGTTGTCCCTTCATGACAAATCTTCAAGGTGTGCCACATATCATTTGTCGTTTTGCACATGGAGATGCGGTTCAACTCATTAGCTGAGAGAGCGCAATGTAATGCATTCATAGCTCTCGCATTGAACTTGATTGAGTCCTTCTCCGCCTTTGTCCTTGAAGCCGCAGGAGTAGTAGGCTTCTCAAATGGCACCTCTATGATGTCCTATAGGTCTTGACCCTCCATGTAGATCATCATTCTGATCTTCCAACTTGGGTAGTTGGTTCCGTTGAAGAGTGAGGGTTGAACGGTTGAGTGACCTTCTTCATGAGACGTGGATGAGGCGTTGAATGCCATGGTTGCAGTATGTTTTAACCTCTCTCTGATACTAATTGCAGGGATCGTCTAACCCTTGCAATACTACACACACTATAGGGGGGTGAATAGTGTAATGGCAATAAAATTGTCCAATTAAAATTTAACTTGCAAATGTGGAATTATAAATGCAAGAGGAATTAAAAGGCACAATCAATACAAACGCAAAAACAAAGTTTCACCCTGGTTCCCCAAACTTGGATACATCCAGCCACACCAAAATTCACTATAATCCCACACAGAGAAGTGAATACAAATCTCACAAGGAGATACCCCACAAAGAGGATTTATGCCCTACACAAGGATCCAACCAATCCTACACGAGGATCAAGACTCCCACACAGAGAATCACTAACTCCCACTCAGAGAATTAGGTTTAGCCCTACACTAGGACACAAGAACTCCCACAAAGAGAATTAATTCCCACAAAGAGAATTCCCTAGTCCCACAAAGAGACAACCTCCCACAAAGAGAGAAACTCCCACAAAGAGAGTATCCTAATCCCACAAAGGGAAATAGGAAGACAAATTACACCAAGTAAAGTAAATACTCTTACATATGCCTTGAGATGCTTACACATGAATGAATGTAAGGCATGGAAGAGGATCTCCAAGTGTTGGAATATGCTTGAAAACAATTGGATGATTTCCCTTGAGCTGGACTTCAATGCATGAAGAAAGATGAGTGATCAATTGAGGGAAATGAGGGAGCTTGAGAGTTGCTTATTGATCTCTTGAGATTTTCTATAGAGTCAAGAGTTAGCAAGTGTTGTCAAGAAGTCTCAAGTGATGGAAACACACTCATATATATAGGAATCCTATATCAAGCCCAAAAACCCAAAGAAACAGCCAAATGAACAAATCTACAACGGCTAGAAATTGGGTGAAAACGACAGGAACATTCGACTGATGATCAAAAGACAGTCGACTGATCAACGGCTAGAAAATATCCAACGGCTATAATCTGAGCCAGGACAGTCGACTGAAGAAGACAATACAGTCGACTGACAAACAGGACAGGCACCTGTGAATCCTTCAGCAGACGACTGCTGCAGGGGATGGATCGAAACAGAGAGCTGCACTCTTTCTCCAATTATTCGCACAGTCGACTGATGTTAATACTACAGTCGTCTGTCAAATAGTCAGGCGACTGTACATTATACATCAGTCGACTACTGTAAAATATAGAGAGAAGACAGAGAGATGCAGTGATTGCACTTACGCTATACATGCGACTTATGACCAATCTCCTGGCGACTGTGAAAATACAGGCGACTGTAAACTGATTGACAGACGACTGTGCGTAAAGCTTAAGTTTGAGTCAATTGAAATGTTGACTTGAGCTGTGCATATCAGGCGACTGTAGAAGGATCTACAGGCGACTGGAAATCACCCAGTCGACTGTGTTTCCTTAAGCACGCGATTGACGGAAAGCCAGAGACTCCAAATGAGTCTTTGGATAGAGTGAACCTATTGGGTTGGATTCTATGATAATCCTAAGGTTCACTAAGATGGTTAAATGTATATGCATGAATGAGTAAACCATCTAACAAGGCATTACATTAACCCTAGACTCAAAAGAGAGAGAAAGCAATAAAGTAAATTACATGGATTACAATGCTTCTCAAAGGGTCTAAGTCTTCAATCTTGATGCCTTGAGTGCTCTCCACCATCTCCAAGCTTTGGCACTCCTTGAGTCCAAACTATGGCCCTTCTTCACTTGATGTCCATTCTTGCACCAAGTGATTAGTCTCCAAGAAAGATATCCTTGAAATAAACTGAGAGACTAAAACATGAGATTCATTAGCAACAACATAATGTTGTGATCATCATCAAAATAAGATTGGTATGAAACACCAATACTCAACAAAGGGGTGGCTCTTCGTATTACGACCAACGACGCAGTAAAGTCGTTTAGTGGCGAAGGGGTGACCCCTTCTACTTACAGCTAACGATATGAGAGGGCCGTTCAGTGGCAAAGGGGTGGCTCTTCGACTTACAGCCGACGACACAGGAGAGTCGTTCAGTGGCAAAGGGGAGGCCCCGTCGACTTACAGCTGACGACACATTAGGGTCGTTCAGTGGTGAAGGTGTTGCCCCTCGACTTACGGTTGATAACTCGGTAGTGTCGTTCAGTGGTGAAGTAGTGGCCCTTTGACTTACAGTTGATGACACAGTAGATTCCTTCAATGGCGAAGGGATGGCCCCTTCAACTTATGGCTAACGGCACGTTAGGGTCGTTCAGTGGCGAAGGGGTGGCCCTTCGACTTACGGCTGATGACTCTGTAGGGTCGTTTAGTGGCAAAGGGGTGGCCCTTCAGCTTACGGCTGCCGACTCGGTAGGTTCGTTTAGTGGCGAAGGGGTGACCCTTCGGCTTACGGCTGACGACTCGGTAGGGTCGTTCAGTGTCGAAAGTGTGGCCCATCGACTTACAGATGATAACTCGGTAGGGTCTAGATGGGTTTCATCAATATGAATTCAGCTTATCTATACTTTCAATGGGGAGTTTGATGGGACTCTCTTCATAGAATTCTTAAATGATGTGTCGAATAAAGTTGTTTTGAAAAGGAAGCAGAATTTATTTGATGAAAAACATGCTTTATTGAAGGAATTAAAAAGCATATAGGAATTTCCGAATGTCGTCGGGGGTTGCTTTCGTCCCACACTTTTTATTTAAGCTTGAGCTTAGAAGCTTGTTAGTCGACCACCTTAGTGACGGGCGACCCCGTCATCTTGCCCTTTTGCTTCGAGGGCCCCTCCTTGCCGGGTTGATCACTGACCGGGTTTTTGGGATGCCCGCGCTGGACCAGTGCATCGATCTCCTTCTTGAGCGTCTAGCAGTCGTTGGTATCATGCCCATAGTCATTGTGGTACTTGCAAAAATTGAGGTCATCTCTTTTCTCATATTTGCCTTTCTTGGCAGATTCTTGGACCAGTTATTCTCGCGGAGCATAAGCGATGACCTCCATCTTTTGTGTGCTTGGCCTCGCATAAGTTGGGTGCTCCTTGCTCTGAGGGCTCCTCTCTATCGGTCTTTTGTCCTGAGATTCCTGGCGAGAGGTGATGTGTCCATATTTTCCACTATTTTCATATCATCATTTCATTGCATTCCACGTCATTTTCTCATCCAAATCCCACATTTTACCACGATTTCGTGTTTCTGACATTATATTCGAGTTTCGTAGTGTTTTATGAGTTTTCAGGGATTTTGGAGAGATTTGGGACCCCACTTGGGTATGGACACATCCGACATGCCTGTGAGCTCATTGATGGAGCCCTGTAGGAGTTCGCCACACTTTTGGAGCCATTGGAGGAGAAGAGAGAGAGATCAGAGGAGAGAGAGGAGCCTTCAGCAGCTCCTGGAGAATGTTTTCCAGACTGCTCGATCGAGCAGTTCAGATGCTCAGACCGAGTAGCTTCAAATGCAAGAAAGGGGAAAATACACAGATGGCTCGGACCGAGCAGTTCATCTGCTCGGTCGAGTAGCGTCAGATTTCAGAGCTGAAGCAATCCCAGCGCACGGCCCGTGTAGCTCTTCAGTGACCGAGTCAGTCTCTGCTCGGACCGAGCTGAACTGACTCGGCCCGTGCAGGCATAGTGAGGATTTTTAAGATTTTCGATTCCATGTCATACTCGATCGAGCAGTACAGCTGCTTGGACCGAGTGACTGAACGAGCAACGAACTGCTCGATCGAGTCTCCCACTCGGTCGATTATTCGAGGGCCATTTTTGGAAACGTTTTTGTGATGCGGTTTCGGCGCGATCTTGGGGACTGAAGGTTGGGAGCTCGCGAGGCATCTGGGGGCGACTCATTTTGGAGAATTTGGAATAGTTTTTGAGGGGAAGCTTAGATGATTTTTGGGAGTTAGTTTTTAGATTAATTTTTGTTAAAGAATATTGGATCTAAACGTTCGGATTGTTACTTTTGTTCTCGATTGCTCTTGTTCTTGGGAATCTGGAATTTGCTTTGGATCTATAAATTGAAATTCTTACACATCTCCCGCTGTAAGTCTTCTATTTTTATTCTTTCGATTGCTATGATGTCTTCATCTCTAAAAATTTTGTTTTTATTCGTGAATATTGCCATGTATGAGTAGATCTTCCTAGGGTTGATGGGTTAGCCTAAAGGTCCTAGGGGAAGATGTAGATCTGAATCCCCATATTGAATAAGGGATTTAGGGACGTATTTCGATCGATCCTATCGAATCCCTAGATAACCTGTACTGAGATCATGCCCACATTCTGTGGAATTGATGTGCTTAAGAGATATCTATGGGATCCAAATAGGGAAATCGGTGGATCCAACCAAGGCTCGTGACCATGCCCAGATCGTGCCTTGAGGGGATCCATCGACTAACTATACTGCTACGTGGACGGCTACCGCCATTGCATCAATAAGAGCTACCAAAATACCTCACAATTCTAACCCACAAGAGTGGTACGAATTGTGAGAACTATCCCCTAACCCTAATGCAATATGAGAATTCTATTCCAACATCGATCCTCGACGATCTTAGCAGTGATCCCTAATGCCCTAGCCCTTTTTATTAGTAAAATAACAACAACACCCCAATCAACCCTTTCAACCCGACTACTATCTCATTTCGAGATCTAGAAGTAAACTGAGAGTCCATATACACTATCACCGTCCCTGTGGGATTCGATATCGTTTATACTATAACTCGACACCTTCCGCTTACGGATTAAGCCTGGAATTGATTCCTAGGGGACATACCACGCCTGGCGATCGTGACACCGTCATGTAGAATCTAGGTGTAGGTTTCGGGTGCCTCAAGTTTTTGGTGCCGTTGTCGGGGACGACAATAGTGTTTATCTCAGTTTATCTTTAATTTTTGAAGTTTGCTAGCATTCTAATCATTTCTCACCTTTCCACCCATTTTTATTCTTTTATTTATTTCGGTGCTACTGACGATATTTGTTTGAGTTTTGTTGGTGCATGAACACCCGCTTCAAGGGATCCATTAGAGAATTATTATTCGATCCCGAGATTGAGAAGACAGTAAGGGATTTGAGAGCCTCAAGTAGAAGTTCATCTCCTTTCGCTCAGATGGCGGACAACAACAATCCTCCTCCTCCTCGCACCGGGTCCATCAGGGACCACATGAAGCCGATGTTTGGGGACAACTCCTCCATTCTTAGACCGCAACTGGCGGTAGCGAGCTTCGAGCTAAAAACGGGGTTGATTAATCTGATGCAGCAGGACCCCTTTCACGGACATCCGCATGAAAATCCTAACCATCATATTGACACATTCGTAGTAAAGTGTGACACGTTCAAGGCCAAGGACGTGAGCGACGATGATGTGAAGCTGCGGCTTTTCCCGTTCACTTTGAGGGATAACGCCTCATTTTGGCTTCGGGCCCACCCTCCCAACCATTTCACCACCTGGGAGAAGCTTTCACTTGCCTTTGTGGATAATTTTTATCCACCCTCAAAGACGGTGCGAATCAGGGGAGTAATTTCAAACTTCAAGCAGCTCCCACAGAAATCACTCTATGAGGCATAGGAGAGGTTCAAGGACCTCCAACATCACTGTCCGCATCACGGGATCCAGCCCTGGGATTTGGTGCAGAGCTTCTACAACCGGCTCCAGTCTAGCACCAAGATAATCATCGATGCTGCGACGCAAGGCTCCTTACTGGATAAGTCTCCTGAAGAGGCTATTGATTTGGTGGAGCATATGGTGGCCAACAATCAACAATGGAGCGAGGAAAGAACTATTGTGACCCGGACTCCTGAGGCCAAGGCTGCTAGCCACTTGGATTCTCACATCGAGACCCTATGCAAACAAGTGGCTAGGATCGAACAGCACCTGGATTCCATCTCGGCATCTCCCGGCACATCGGGATATCATCCTGTAGAGGAGTATGCAGATCAGAGCTATATTCCTAGCGAGGCACACTATGATGGTGCTGAGTTATCTGAATCTGTTCAATACATCCAAGGAGAGGGACAGAATCAGTGGCAGCATCCAGCTGCTAGGAATCACCCGGGGTTCTCTTTTGGAAACCCAAGTAGAGGGCTGCAACCTCCATAATTCCAGAGACCGCCACCCCCTCCTCAGTAGCAGCATCAGTAGCAGTAGAACCAGCAGCGGGGCAGATTTAGGCCAGCTGGGCCTTACTGACAGCCAGGATATCAACTCAACCGGCCGCCTCAGCAGGGCTATGTGCCAAACCCACCGCGGTTAAATCTGGAGGCCACTTTGGAGACCTTTATGAGTGGTCAGGCCCGCCTCAATCAGGACACATCGACCCAGTTTAAAAGCATAAATTCTTCACTTGATGAACTTAGGGGTAAAATGTCCCAGCTCTTGAAGAATCAGGGGAAATTGCCCTCACAGCCGGAGACAAACCCGTGGGCCCAGGCTAATGCTATGGTTTCTGTTACCACACGTGGTGGACGGGTGACGGACCCCGTCACGGTCCCGGTGCTGAATAAGGAGAAAGTCACGCTGAAGAATCCGTTGGTGATGACGATAGAGAAGTGGCTGTTGAGGAGCCTATAATCATTGAGGAGAAGGCGGATACACCACCGGTAATACCTACCGCTACACCGCCTTCCGTTGATGCATCTAAGAGTAAAGCTTCCTGATCTCCCCCTCCATACCCACAGAGGCTTGCCCTAGCCAAGATGGAGAAGAAATACTCCAAGTTCATGGAGTTATTGAAGGGAATTCAGCTGAACATCCCGTTCATGGACGTAATCACGGAGATCCTGATCTACGCCAAATTTTTGAAGGATCTTATCACGGGAAAGAGGAAGCCGGAAGAAATTAAGCTTATGGAGGACTCCACCTCCGTTATTAAAAATCATCTCCCCCGGAAGCTACCAGATCCGGGGAGCTTCACCGTGCCGTGCTCCATTGGAGGGATGCCTATCAGTAGAGCTCTGATTAATCTAGGGGCTAGTATCAATTTGATGCCCATTTCTATTTTTAAGAGATTACAGACTGGAAGTGAGCTATAGCCTACAAGTATGTCCATCCAGCTTGCAGATCATTTCATCACATATCCGGTGGGTATAGAAAGGGATGTCATTCTTCAGATACCCCCAGTGTTATGTGTTCCCGTCGACTTCATTATCATGGATATGCCCGAGGGAAGGAGCTCCCAACTTATTCTCGGCTGCCCCTTCATGGCGACGGCCGGTGTTTTGATCGATGTCCGAGAAGGGACTCTCTCTCTCTCTCAACGTGGGAAATATTGAAGCTGAGTTCCGGCTACAGAAGCCAATGAGAGATCATGCTCACGAGGAAAGGGCCAGCTATTTGGAGCTTCCTGAAGACGAAGCAATTGAAGATTTCACTTCTGAGGGGGTCATGAAGGACCCCGTTAAAACAGGTATCGATGATGACGGTGACCCAACCTACCACAAAGAGATTGCCGCATACATCAGAGTATTGGATGAGGAACCTCTACAACATTCTCCGAACCATGAAGAATCGGAGACCATATGCTACTCAGAGGAGAGCCTTGAATTAGGCGGAAACCAAATGCCGCCGGATTGCTCCGTTGTGAAGAATGACGCACGTCTTCCACGCACACCAAGCGACCACCGATAAATCAAATGGAGTCGAGCTCACGACTAGAAACGAGCGCTTATTGGGAGGCAACCCAATTTCTTAGACTTCGGATTTTCTTTTTCAATCTCTTATTTTTATTTCATATTTTAGATATAAAATTATAAAATCATAAAAATTTGATGTTCATCTTTTGGGCAGGTTCGACATATGGGGGAATGCGTATCGATGTTACAAACGGAAGAAAGCCGGAAGGGAGCAACACATTTGGAGATTTGGAGAGAAAATAAAGGAAAAATAAGACACAGGAGACTCGACCGAGCAGCTACACCGCTCGGTCGAGCATAGCATAGACAAGAAAAGAGAGGAATTCATCACTCTGGTTGCACGGCCCGAGCATCCTTGGCTCGGTCCGAGCAGCAAAAGACTCGATCCAAGCAACCTATTACTCGGTCGAGTATTACAGGCTTTTGATGTTGAGGAGAAAACAACACTCTGCCTACACGGCCCGAGTGGAATTGGCACGGTCCGAGTGATGAACAGTACGACCGAGCATCATACTGCTCAGTCGAGCATGTGAGGGAGTATATTCCAACTCAATTTATTGAATTTTTAGCTAATTGACTCAGTCGAGCAGCTTCGCTGCTCGAGCCGAGTCAATTTATCCTGTACACTGGGCCCCACCCTCAAATGAGTTGGGTTTTTAACCCCAACTCCTTTCGATTTTTTTAACTTCACCGTTAGAATTTTTTTAACCTAATCTAAAAAGTTTTTACACTCAACCGAGCTCCCCCTCATACCCCATACTTGTTCACTCCCGCTGCCACCGCAGTCCTTCACCGTCGCTCCGCCGCTTGTGCTGTCGGTCCGTCGCCCATCTCCGGTCAGTCGCTGCCCCTCCCTCCTCTCTCTCTATCTCTCCGCCCATCTCTTCCCCCCGTCCCCATTTCTAATCGACGACACCGTCGACGGCGCCACCGTCGCCGACGGCGCCGCCCATCCAACCACCAAGAACCCCCCCCCCTCTCCCACCCAAAACCCCCCTGACTACCCCACCCCCTCCATTATTCGATCGCCAGAAACCCCCCTTCTCCAATCGCCTATGCCCAAGGGCACGGACCGAGCACACTTGTGCTCAGTCAGATCTTCCCACCGAGTAGCACGACTCGGACCGAGCAGTAGCACTGCTCAGTCGAGCAACCCAATTTTAGCGTCTCCCCCATTTTTAATGCCTCATTCTGACGTTTTGATCGTTTCTATTTTCAGGTACTCCCTGCTTACGTCAGCAGCTGCTGTCAGGACTAGCTTGGGGATATTTTGGCACTCGCATCGCTCACACCGCTCGCACATTCGGTACACTCTCCCCTTTATTTATTTTTATACCTTAGCATCACATTACCATTGGTCCGCACACGAGGTGCAGCCACCCCACCTATGCGGGGGAAGAGGCCCACTCCAGGCGCCTCCTCCTCCAGACCACAGCGTCGTGCACGACTCACCACCACCACCACCACCACTACTATCGCCCCCTCCACTACAGCCCTTATCCCCACCACTTCCATACCACTCACTTCGACCACTACCCCCGCCACCTCAGCCCCTACCCCCACCACAGCACCATCCACCGCCTTTTCATCATCAACTCCATACCCCCATCCCCACCAGGGATGCCTTGCCTACACGTCTCCGTACCTATGGTATCATGTTTCGAGACGACACACACCGAGAGCGCTTTGTTAGGATCTCTCAGCGTCGTCTCGTACATACTTTGTTCATAGACGTGCCTACCCTACGCTCCCTTGGATTCCTTCAGGGAGTCCATCACCTCTGCCGAGCGATCGGTTTCGACTTCTTCTTCGGTGTACATGCCCCCACCTACACCCACATTGCACTCAAGGTACTCAGCTCCCTCGATCGCACCCCAGCGGGTGATGGCATCACTTTTCGGCTCATGGATCACGACTGCACCATTACACAAGCCAAGATCTGTGAGTACTTTCACTTCCCTGCCATCCCCGATCCCAGAGCAGCCTTCTCTCCACACTATGATGTGGACACATATGATGCTAGAGCCTTTTGTGAGCGTATTTCAGGTCTTCCTCAGTATCGCCCTAGTCGGGCGAAGGCATCGTGCATCGTGCACCCATGCCTTTGTTACGCTCAGAGGCACTTAGCCACCACTCTCTTCTGCAGGCCTGAGGTCGGGACCATGTCCTTACCAGAGCTCACCCATCTCATGGATATGACCCGACTTCTGAGATTCCACCCGGATGACTCACTCCACCCATTCATGCTCCTGACGCAGCCCACTGGTTGTGTTATCACCTACTCCATACTGCCACCACTGACTATGCCATTGATGTCTGTTGCGGTGGTTTCTTTACCATATTTGCTAGGATGCTCGATATCGACATTCCAGATGACCTTCACCGCCCTGTTGGCCCAATACGCTTGACCCTCGACGTGCTCGAGCACATGCATATTATCCGACCTTATGGGTCTCGTCACTGGATTTATCTCATATGGACTCACTTCACTCCACATATGGTTCTTTCGGCCCCGCACCTCACCCATATTGCTCCAGTTCATCTTGACTGTATGATTCCTCAGGTCTACCCACTCCCTCACCTACACGTATTCGAGCCCCCCGAGCACCCGTCGAAGTAGGCGTCGATGACCCGGTGCCACGCTCCTCGGAGTTCGAGTTACATGACATTACTGCCTTAGTTACCGGCCTCCCAGTACCACCTGTTCACCCATCATCCTTCGGAGTCGTCTCTTCCACCACCATTGTATCTACCGCTCCCACGACAATCGAGTCTTCGGGGACTGTATCCACCTCTTGCCCGAGACTCAGATTTCTCTCTCCACCGTTTTCGTGCCAGAGGGCACTGATTTCCAGTCTGCTCCTGACCTCACAGACCTAGACTTTTCAGAGCACGACCCTGCCTACACCCTTCCTCCTCTCAGTGACCTCATTGCTTCACTACCTCTCTCTTTAGGTCACCAGATTCCACTTTTCGGCACCACTTCATCATCCTTCGCGACCATTTTTATTGAGAGTGTGTCGACGTCTGTCTACTCTTCTGTGTCGACGACAGCTCTTTCTTCTGCCACCGCTGAGTTACCTTCGAGCTCACCCTCTCCTACCTTCCATGCTAGGCACTGTGCCTCAGCTGCACAGGACCGATTCACAAGAGTGGTGACTCACAGACACATCCCCCGCCCTCCACCCGACTCCCGTACTACAGATGGTTGCCTGACATTGTTAGAGGAGTCGACTTCTCTCCTACGGAGAGATTTCGACGACTTTGTATGCTCCATGACAACACACCACTCGAGAGTCGAGTTGGACTTGGCATCCATCATAGATTTCCTCAGGACACGCGGCCCACCTCCTGTGATCCTTGCACATGCTCCACCACCCAGGCCTTCGACTGTGACTTCCCTTCCACCACTCAGTGCTTCACTTCCCCAGGCTTCTACAGAGCCTGTTCTTTCCACCCCTGATTCGGATGTCACAGTTGATCCTCTTTTTGCCCTTGTAATATATTCATCCGAGCCTCACACTACCATCACTGCTCCTCCTACACTGCCAGGTCTACAGCAGAGGGACCCATCACCACCCCCAGAGGGTGGTGCCTCTGCTTGATGTCGTCCATACCAGTTTTTGCCTCCCCCTATTTATACTGAGCCCATCTGTCTCTTTGGGGGCTATGCACTTGCATAGCTTGGGGGAGGAGCCACTCATGCATCACATCTTCATTTAGCATTGCATCATGTCATATTTTAGTTTCTTTCTGCACAGTTTTTATTTTTATTTTTCACCCCACCCACCCCACCCCTTTTATCATCATCTCCCACTTACCAGTGTTTTCTTAGCAGTGAGGACACTGCTAGGTTTAGCTTGGGGGATGAGCGCTACCGCTTTATTTTTGATTTTTTCTTTTACATTTTCTTCTCTTATTTCAGTTTTTATTTTACGTTTCCACCTTTTTTCCACGTCGTTTTCTTTTTTCGCAGTTTGCATCATATTTTCTATTTTCACCATGCATGCATCTCTTTTTCTTTATTTTCCTTTTTCTTTACCTCTTTCTCTTTATTTGCTAAGGATGTTCCGCATGATGATACCTCTCATAGCCTTACTAGTCTTTCATGATGCTCACTTTCGATCACATGCAATTAGGGTAAATTTCAGTTTTACTATCTATATGCGTGCATTTCTTTTGCTGATCTATCTGATTTAATGCTTGAAATGAATTGAAAATCGAATGCATGAATTAGTATCTGGTATGATCTATGTTGGGTAATGCACTTAGGTTCATGCATCACTAGAACACTTGGAGATCTGTTTTTATCTTATTCACTTCTGATTGCATGCCTGCTGCTATGGTGCTATTTACTGCTTGCCTATTTCAGTATTCATCTAGAGGAATGAAAATATCCATGCTATTTATGAGTTTAGTTAGGGTATTATTTTATCAAACCATTGTGCACCTCTTATGAGTGAATCGAGAGATATACCATTTTCCTTCTCTACATATCTATATATTTCTCTACATATCAGTTGGTTACACCCCCATAGCTATCCTTGCCACATCTCATTTCCCAAACCCGAAAAGAAAAGGTATAGCTTCTAAATGAAAACAAAAAAAGAGAGAGAGAAAAAGTGTACATATTCATATGTGAAAAAGAAAAGAAAAAGAAAGAAAATGAATAAATATTGTATTGTATCTTTTCATTAGAAGCTATCACTTATACTGGGAAGAATAAGGAAAATTTCATATCATATTCCTAGATGCGATGCCTCAAGCTAAGCTTAGGGAGGTAAACCAACTGATCACATGAGTGAGCATGACTCTACGAGTGAAGACGGTGCATAACAGGGAGATTTAATAATACCTAAACTTTACGATATGCTCTAGTTTTTGGAGACTTTTCATGAATCGAAATGAATAACTGAATGGCATGGCTTTTTCTATTCTCTATTGCGTGTTGTGTGATTTCTATATGCTCCTTGTGTATCTGTAATTGAAAAGTGCATTGCCAACTTCTTTATACTAGACTCTATGGATTGCATGAGATTGATATGAATTGACGGTATTATTTCAGTAGATGCCTATATTTTGTCTGTATTGCATGCTAGTCATATGATTTGTAAAACTAGAAATTACCAATAGCATGTATGTTTATTTTTCAGAGCATCGTGATTTACTATTTAGGCCAGAGATCTGACCGAACATCCTTAGCATCCTCCTCTCACTTCTATTCTATTCTCTTTTTATTTTTATTTCTTATTTCCTTTTTGTTTTTCTCCCGGTGTACCGATTATTCGTCTTCCTCGAGGACGAGTAAGAGGTAATCTTGGGGGATTTTGATGTGTCCATATTTTCCACTATTTTCATATCATCATTTCATTGCATTCCACGTCATTTTCCCATCCAAATCCCACATTTTACCACCATATCGTGTTTCTGACGTTATATTCGAGTTTCGTAGTGTTTTAAGAGTTTTCAGGGATTTAAGAGCGATTTGGGACCCCACTTGGGTATGGACACATCCGACAAGCCCGTGAGCTCATTGGTGGAGCACTTTAGGAGTTCGCCACACTTTTGGAGCCATTGGAGGAGAAGAGAGAGAGCAGAGGAGAGAGGAGCCTTCAGCAGCTCCTGGAGAATGTTTTCCAGACTGCTCGGTCGAGCAGTTCAGATGCTGTAACGGTCGCTTTCCGACCTTATGGATTTTCTACGTGCACGTGCTTTATCGTGCACGTATTTTATTTGGCACTTTCGGGATTCCGATCTATGCGATGTGATATGCCGTTGTGACCGTATGAGAGTGTAGAATTTTATAGTAATTTTTGGGAACGTCATTTCACGGATCGTTTTCTCGCAAAATGACTTGGAATGATAGGGGCGTTTTAGTCTTTTATCTCAAAACGCAGTTTCTGGTTTTACGTAAATTCTTGGTAGGCGTAACGCACGATCAGACTTCATATCTCCGTGCGTCTCGTCTCCACGATCGTCCCGGTATTTTCGGATTAATTATCCGACGTCCGTAACGAGAGATATCTTCCGGTTAAATCTCAACCGTTGATCTCCCCAAATCAATTCAAATTTCAAATGGTAATCAGATCTTAGCAAATCCCTAAGTATCTTCATACGTATCTTTCCAAATAATCACCCTCTATTGTTCCCTAGACTTTCCCCTAATTGTACACCCTCTATCTCTATATCTGCCTCCTTTATCTCATTAACCTATATCTAAATATCAAAACTTATTATTTAAAAACCCTACCGAACCCTAACTTTTCTTTCACGTGCAAACAAACCTAGGCTGTGAGTTTCCTCAGCTGCCAACAACACAAAGAAACCCGAGTCATCTCCCCTCCCTCTCGTCTTCGACCCACGGCGGCCAACCCTCGCCTCCGTCAGCCACCTCCTATCCCTCTCTCTCAGTCCCGCCGGCGCAGCTGCACCCCCGACCGCCGCAGCAGCCGCCGTCCACCGCCGCAACGCATGCACGACCACCGCACAACAGCACACCCTGCTGCTGTGCATTTTTCCGTCGTCACCGCCAGCTCGGGTCGCCGCACCACCGCACGGTCGTCGCCGGAGGTCCCCAAGCCACCGTCGAGACCCGCCGTGACCACCTCGCCACTCACAGCACCGTCGGTTGGCGGTTTTCGCCGCAACAGCCGCACAGCAGCAGCCTGACGGCCACTGCTGCTGTTTTCCGACACTCCGACCGCCGCAAAGCACCCCGACAACTCCGCAGGCCACCGTCGACTCCCCCTAGGCCGCTGCGTCCGACTGTGGTTTCCTCCGGCAGCGTTTTCGTGCAACCACAGCAAGCACAACTGCAGCTGTGCGATTTTCCACCGATGCCGCCGTAACTCTTCGCCGCACAGCCCGCCGGCGACCCCGGAGCCTCTGTCGTCGCCGATAACCCTCCTTGGTTTGCTGTTTTGACTCCGTGTCCGTTGTTTTCCCTTTGCTCGATGTTCCACGACTCATCGACGCCGTTTTGTCGTGGTGTTGGCCATGCACGTTGTAACGACTGGTTTTCATGTATCAGGATTATTTATATTATATATATGTTTTGGAGGATTTTCTCCTCATGTGTGGTTTTCGTCTCCGTAGTTTTCGTTTTCGTTCGTTTCGTCGTGATTTTCTAGCTTCTTCCTTAGAATCGTTGGTCTTGGAGTAAGTCATTCGTGACGGGCTTCATATCGGTCATATCTTATTGTTAGATCAAGCCTAGGAGTCTTAGGAATCGATCCCGGAGCTTCACGCTCCATTTCGGAACTTCTGTGCACGTTAACCGGTACAAGAAGGGGAACCGACCAACTAGAGGACGATTTAGTCGGTCGGCAAACCTTCATGGACCGACTAGTGGGCTTTGTTAAAATTGTACAGGAGTTACTGTTTATCGTTAGTCGGTCTAAGAACATTTATCGACCGACTAGGTTGCAAACTAGTCGATCAGCAATCGTTCTTTAACCGACTAGCTCTATGATCATTTTGATACCAAGTACTATTCATTCTTAGTCGGTCTAAGAACGTTCGTCGACCGACTAGATGAGAAACTAGTCGGTCAGTAGTTGTTCTTTGACCGACTAAATCTAAATCCTATTTTTCGCCAGGAGTTACTGTTTGCACTTAGTCGGTCTGCGTTGGTCAACCGACCGACTAGTTCCCAAACTAGTCGGTCAGAGGTTGCTCTTTGACCGACTAATCAGTGTCGAAACCCTAATTTCTGGGCAGCCGCCAGCACTTCCTATTTAAACCCCTCAAACGTTTTTCTTTTCTTCTTTCATTTCTCCCGAGCCTCTTTCTTCCCCAAATCATCATCCATCTTCCCCTAGCCTTCCTCCTTCATCAAGAGCCTTTCCCCCTCTCCATTTAGGCCGGCCACCACCCCTAGGTCGCCGGAAAACCCCCAAAAATCACCAAAACCCCATTTCTCCCGAATGTCTCCCCATTCCCAGATCTAAACCCTAGGTTCCCCGGGTCGTTTCTTCCGTCGCCGTGCTTGCTCGGCATCGTTCTTCCGCTTCCTAAGGTAGTGATCGATCCTTTGATGTTCTCATAACCCGTTTTGTGATTTTTGTGAAACCCTAATAAAAATGGATGTTGTTTGATGATTGTTTCTCCTTAACAGCAATTTACCCCGTAGATTAGCGTTTGTGAGACGAACCTTCGTGATCGTCATCCTCGGTGCTAGGCAAATGAAACTTGCCACTTAAGGTTTTAGGCCATGTCTTAGGCCATTTGCTTGTTATAGGCGTAAAAGAGACTAGGCGACGAAATGATACTCGCCTAGGCGCAAATCCAGGATCTAGCTTGATGACGAAGTTAGATCCGTCATTTATCATGTTGCATAACTACCATGTCATGTTTCATTTCAAATAACGGTACGCGAATTAATTGTCATGTCATTGCATTCTTTAAAGGTTCTCGTGATTGCGTAGCTCCGCTACACCTTGTGCATTGATTAAGGCTAGGCACCTGCTTTTAGCGGGCACAACCCCACGCCAAATTGTGAACCTGAAAACAAGCTCTTGTGCGGGGCAACCCTGGCTCATTTACTGAGCATCGCGTACAGGGACCCTGGCTTGTTTACGTGTGGGATGGGGTAAGGGTTAAGCGGCCATTCAACTGGGAGTATGCCCGATCAGCAACTTCAGTTGTAAGGTGTAAACTCTGGGTTCTGGGGTAGTGTTAAGCGGCCACTCAATGTGAATGTTAAACCATTCAGCTGTAAGGCGTAAACATCTACAAATAACTTGAAACGTGACTAGTGAAAGGATTGAGATTGTTAGTAGCTTGGCTACTCTTGACATGCCCTGATAATTGTTCTCTTGTACTTATTGTTTCACCATGTTTTACTTGTGCACTCATACCATAACTGCCATGTCATGCATATCATAACTGCTAGGTTGTTAGTTTGCCTTCCTTTTTAGTTTCCTTGCCCAAGTCTTTTAGACTTGCTGACTTGTGCCCATTTACTCTTTTGGGTGACACATGTTAGATCCTGAGCCTGAGTTCGTTGTTGAGGATGAGGTGTTTGCGGACGCCGAGCCCGAGCCTGTGTTTGACGAGGACTCCGTGGACACGGGTGATCAGTCGTAGAGACTGTTTGTGTTATTGTTTAGACTGTTTAGTTGTCGGTGCGTGGCACTAATACTCTGTTTATGTCTGTCCTTTGTTTGGCCTTGTTCTGGGCCTTTAGACTCTTTCCTTTGGCCTGGTGGCTTTTCTGGATGTTGAACTTAAATTTTTAATTTTGGACAAATTCTGAGATTTGAGATTTTATTTCTGTCTCTCCTTGTGTTATTATTGTTGTTCCATTTGTGGTTACATGGACCTGCTTATGTTTTATTGACGCTTATTGGGTTTGGGACTTCACAGCTCCATTCTCGTGCGGACCTTTTCACGTCTCGCCTCCATTTTAGGGAAGCGGGGCGTGACAGGTTTTATTGGTAGCCCATGCAGGTCCCTCTGTAACTGCGAATTGTCGGAATAGCGATAATAATATTAGAATGTCCAATAAACTAATTTCGACATCCGAGTCATAAGCTATGAGTCTAATCAGTTTCGTTTTCTGTGTCATTAGATGGCAGGAAGGCGATTCACCCGTGGTGGTGGTTGTGGTGCGCCCCCTCATGACGAGGAGCCTGAGCGGGATCCCACCAATGGGGAGATGATGCGGATGATGATCCAGATGATGCAGGTGCAACAAGGCGTGCTCCTGCAAGTCCAGAATGCTCCAGTTGGTCGAGCTGCTCGGGCACTTCCGGAGGCCCCTCGCTCCGAGCCGGGAGCGAAGCAATTTCGGGAGCTGGGTCCTGCTTATTTTGATGGGCATGAGGGTCCTTTGGCTGCCGATGAGTGGATTCGGAACATTGAGGATAACTTGAAGATGGCCAAGATCACCCCGGCTGGATGGGTTGATTTGGCGAAGAGGCAACTCAAGGATAATGCTCGGAACTGGTGGGATACGGAAAAGAAGATGCTGGTGGAGCCGATAGCTTGGGCTACCTTTAAGTCCAGGTTTGATGAAGAGTTCTTTCCAAAGGCTGCTAAGAAGGAGATGCTGCAGCGCTTCATTGATCTGAAGCAAGGGAGCTTGACGGTGGACCTGTACCACCAAGAGTTTACTAGGCTGAGTCGGTTCGTGCCAAAGATGGTGCAGGATGCTGATGAGAGGGCTCAGAGGTTCCTGCAGGGACTTGCTTTGGAGCTTCAGAGTTTTGTGTCTTCCTCTGCTCTGGACTCTTATCAGAAGGTTCTGGTCGCTGCGAGGAGGCAGGAGCTGAACCTGAGCCAGAGGAGGGGACATGTTTCTGGTGCTGGGAAGAGGCCTATGGAGCAGGCCAGGGCGGTGGTTAGGCCTGGTTTCAAGCCTAATCATCCGGTGCAGTTCAAGAGGCCAGGAGGGCCTAATCAGAAGACTTGCCATTTCTGCGGCAAGCCTGGCCACATCAAGGATCAGTGTAGGAAGTTTCTGGGCCAGTGTTTGGTTTGTGGTGATGCTTCTCATGTCGCGAAGGATTGTCAGCATGTGAATCTGCTGCGGAGGGCACCTGTTGCAGCGCAGCCGTTGCAGCAGAGAGCGTCTGTTCCTGCTGGACGTGGAGCAGCTCTTGTTCCACAGAGGCAGGCCTTTCAGCAGGCTTTTCTGCCGAGGCGGCAGGCGTTTCTGATGACTGCTGTGGAGAACGTGGCTGTGGATGAGGTTATCGCAGGTAATCCTTAATCTAGCTGTTGCTTTCCTAGTTAGTTTGATTGTTAGATTATATTTGGTTGCTTGCACATGTTTGTTTGCTAGACTAGGGCTTGATTGTTAGACTGTTTGTAGGTGTGATTTTGGTGTGCACATTTCCTGCACGAGTCCTCTTTGACTCAGGTGCGTCGATGTGCATTATTTCTCGGAGCTTCGTGGAGAAGCATTCCTTGTCGACGTCCCCTCTTCCCAAGAGTGGGAATATCGTCACAGGAAATGGCGTGGTCTCGATGCATCTTGGTTGCAATTCTTGCTCGTTGGTGGTCTGTGGACATGAGCTTTACGCTGATTTCATTGTCCACGACATCATCAACTATGATGCGGTCCTTGGGATGGATTGGCTTGCGAGCTTCTATGCTACGATCGATTGTCGTCGGAAGAGAGTGGTGTTCGAGATTCCCGGACACCCAGTATTTGAGTTCGGCTGAGGTAGCAGCTCGCTTGGTCCTGTCAGGTTTCGGGCCAGGCCGGTGGAGGTTGTGGCTATGCAGATGGAGCTGGAGAGGCCAGCGGTTGTGCGGGACTTTGATGACATCTTCCCCGAGGAGATGTCTGGGTTGCCACCTGATCGAGCTCTCCAATTTTCGATTGATCTTATTCTGGGGGTGCAGCCGATTTCGAAGGCGCCATATCGTATGGAACCCGCTAAGTTGGAGGAATTACGGAAGCAGCTGGATGAGCTTTTGCAGAAGGGTTATATCAATCCTAATGTGTCTCTGTGGGGAGCACCGGTGTTGCTGGTGAAGAAGAAGGATGGTTCGCGTCGCATGTGCGTGGACTATCGGGAGCTGAATGCGGTGACCATTAAGAATAAATACCCGTTGCCTCGCATCGATGATATTTTTGATCAGCTTGGAGGTTCGAGGGTGTTTTTGAAGTTGGATCTGAGGAGTGGTTATCATCAGTTGAAGGTGAAGAAGGGAGATGTTCCGAAGACAGCATTCAGGACGAAGTATGGACACTATGAGTTTTCGGTTATGCCTTTCGGTGTAACCAATGCACCCGTAGTTTTCATGAATCTGATGAATCTGATCTTCTACGACTTTCTGGATAAGTTTGTCGTTATATTTATTGACGACATTCTGATCTATTCTAAGTCGGAGGAGGAGCATGCATCGCACTTGAGGATGGTGTTGGAGATTTTGAGGAAGCATCGTTTGTATGCTAAGTTTTCGAAGTGCGAGTTCTGGCTGGACAGAGTTGCTTTATTCGGGCATGTGGTGACTGGAGATGGTATTTCAGTGGATCCCGAGAAGATCAGGGCCATCAGAGAGTGGCCTGTTCCGCAGTCAGCGTCCGAGATCCAGAGTTTCCTTGGGCTTGCTGGTTACTATCGGCGCTTCATTAAGGACTTTTCCCGTATTACTGAGCCGATGACCAGATTGACGCGGAAGGATGTACCTTTTGTTTGGTCAGGCGATTGTGAGAATGCCTTCGATGTTCTGAGGGAGAGATTGACGACTGCCCCTATTCTTGTTGTGCCTGATCGCAGCGGTGGATTTAAAATCTTTTGTGATGCTTCTGGCAAGGGTCTCGGTTGTGTGTTGCATCAGCACGGGCATGTAGTGGCTTATGCATCTCGTCAGCTCAAGGTTCATGAGAAGAATTACCCGACGCATGATTTGGAGTTGGCTGCTGTTGTGTTTACGCTCAAGATTTGGAGGCACTTCCTGCTGAGTGAGAAAGTGAAGATCTTCACCGATCACAAAAGCTTGAAGTATATTTTTACTCAGAAGGAGCTCAACATGCGACAACGTCGATGGTTGGAGCTCATGGCGGATTATGAGATTGATTTGTAGTATCACCCTGGCAAGGTGAATGTGGTTCCCGATGCGCTGAGTAGGCTTCCAGCAGTGATGGTTTTGACTTCGCAGTGGGGATTGCAGCAGGATTTTTGCGAGTCGGGTGTGGAGATTGTTCTTCCTGGGGAGGCTTCTTTGTGGATGTGTATGCAGATACAGTCGACGATCGTGGATCGGATCAAGGCTGGCCAGGCTGAGGATCCGAAGCTGGTAAGGATTCGGGAGCTGGTAGAAGCCGGTCTGCGGACTGACTTTTTGATTCATGAGGATGGCTCGCTGAGGTTTGGAGCCATGTTGTGTGTGCCAGCTGGGGATATCAGAGAGGAGTTGATGGTGGAGGCACATAGTTCGCCGTATTCTGTGCATCCTGGTGGGACCAAGATGTACAAGGATCTTCGTCTGAACTATTGGTGGCATGTTTTGAAAAGGAGTGTGGCTCGGAGTGTAGCCAAGTGCTTGGTTTGCCAGCAGGTAAAGGCGGAGCATCAGCGTACGGCAGGGTTGCTACAACTGCTTCCGATTCCGGAGTGGAAGTGGCAACACATCACTATGGATTTCGTGACTGGACTACCTCGGAGTCCGAAACAGAATGACGCGATTTGGGTGATCGTAGATCGATTGACCAAATCCACGCACTTTATTTCTTTCCGAGTAGGACAGTCCACTGAGGCGCTAGCGAGGAGATATATGGAGGTAAATTCTTTTGCTCTCCGTTTTTATTTCCTTTTCCTAGTTTAGATGGTGATGTAACGTGAATCGTGCAGGAGATCGTGTGACTTCACGGAGTCCCCGTGAGTATCGTGTCAGACAGAGACACGAGGTTCACATCTCAGTTCTGGCAGAGTTTGCAGAAGAGTTTGGGTACGCGTCTGAGTTTCAGCACGGCGTACCATCCGCAGACGGATGGCCAGTCCGAGAGGATGATTCAGATCTTAGAGGACATGCTGAGGGCGTGCATGTTGGATTTCAAGGGTTCGTGGGAGGACCATCGACATCTGGTTGAGTTTTCCTACAATAACAGCTTCCAGGCGAGCATTGGCATGGCACCTTTCGCCGCGCTGTATGGGAGGAAATGTCGATCGCCGTTGAGTTGGGATGACGTTGGTGATCAGGAGCTGTTGGGACCTGAGATGATTGTGGAGGCCGTGGATGTTGTCAGGAACATTCGAGAGAGGTTGAGGATTGATCCGGACCGTTTTAAGCATTGGGCGGATGCTAAACGCCGTCCTTTGGAGTTTCAGCCGGGCGACCATGTGTTTCTGAGGATTTCCCCGAATCATGGTGTGATTCGCTTTGGGAAGCGAGGGAAGTTGAGCCCGCGATACATTGGACCGTTTGACATTCTGGAGAAAGTTGGCGAGGTAGCCTACCGCTTGGCCTTGCCGCCGTCTTTGGAGGGAGTTCACAATGTTTTCCATGTGTCGCAGCTTCGTCGATACATTAGCGACCCATCTCATGCTGTGGATTTCTCGGAGATTACCGTTCGCCCTGATATGACGTATGACCAGCAGCCAGTGCAGATTCAGGACAGGCGTCAGAAGTCACTTCGGAACAAGGTTGTCAATCTTGTGAGGGTGATGTGGCGACACAGCTCGCCAGGAGAGTCTACTTGGGAGAATGAGGATGAGATGCGAGAGCGCTACCCACTTTTGTTTCCGGACACGTGAGTGTTGGGTAATTCCGAGGACGGAATTTTTCTTAAGTTGGGGAGGATGTAACGACTGGTTTTCATGTATCCGGATTATTTATATTATATATATGTTTTGGAGGATTTTCTCCTCATGTGTGGTTTTCGTCTCCATAGTATTCGTTTTCGTTCGTTTCGTCGTGATTTTCTAGCTTCTTCCTTAGAATCGTTGGTCTTGGAGTAAGTCATTCGTGACGGGCTTCATATCGGTCATATCTTATTGTTAGATCAAGCCTAGGAGTCTTAGGAATCGATCCCGGAGCTTCGCGCTCCATTTCGGAACTTTCTGTGCACGTTAGCCGGTACAAGAAGGGGAACCGACCGACTAGATGACGATTTAGTCGGTCGGCAAACCTTCATGGACCGACTAGTGGGCTTTGTTAAAATTGTACAGGAGTTACTGTTTATCGTTAGTCGGTCTAAGAACATTTGTCGACCGACTAGGTTGCAAACTAGTCGGTCAGCAATCGTTCTTTAACCGACTAGCTCTATGATCATTTTGATACCAAGTACTATTCATTCTTAGTCGGTCTAAGAACGTTCGTCGACCGACTAGATAAGAAACTAGTCGGTCAGTAGTTGTTCTTTGACCGACTAAATCTAAATCCTATTTTTCGCCAGGAGTTACTGTTTGCACTTAGTCGGTCTGCGTTGGTCAACCGACCGACTAGTTCCCAAACTAGTCGGTCAGAGGTTGCTCTTTGACCGACTAATCAGTGTCGAAACCCTAATTTCTGGGCAGCCGCCAGCACTTCCTATTTAAACCCCTCAAACGTTTTTCTTTTCTTCTTTCATTTCTCCTGAGCCTCTTTCTTCCCCAAATCATCATCCATCTTCCCCTAGCCTTCCTCCTTCATTAAGAGCCTTTCCCCCACTCCATTTTGGCCGGCCACCACCCCTAGGTCACCGGAAAACTCCCAAAATCCCCAAAACACCATTTCTCCAGAATGTCTCCCCATTCCCAGATCTGAACCCTAGGTTCCCCGGGTCGTTTCTTCCGTCGCCATGCTTGCTCGGCATCGTTCTTCCGCTTCCTAAGGTAGTGATCGATCCTTTGATGTTCTCATAACCCGTTTTGTGATTTTTGTGAAACCCTAATAAAAATGGATGTTGTTTGATGATTGTTTCTCCTTAACAGCAATTTACCCCATAGATTAGCGTTTGTGAGACAAACCTTCGTGATCGTCATCCTCGGTGCTAGGCAAGTGAAACTTGCCACTTAAGGTTTTAGGCCATGTCTTAGGCCATTTGCTTGTTATAGGCGTAAAAGAGACTAGGCGACGAAATGATACTCGCCTAGGCGCAATTCCAGGATCTAGCTTGATGAAGAAGTTAGATCCGTCATTTATCATGTTGCATAACTACCATGTCATGTTTCATTTCAAATAACGGTATGCGAATTAATTGTCATGTCATTGCATTCTTTAAAGGTTCTCGTGATTGCGTAGCTCCGCTACACCTTGTGCATTGATTGAGGATAGGCACCTGCTTTTAGCGGGCACAACCCCACGCCAAATTGTGAACCTGAAAACAAGCTCTTGTGCGGGGCAACCCTGGCTCATTTACTGAGCATCGTGTACAGGGACCCTGGCTTGTTTACGTGTGGGATGGGGTAAGGGTTAAGCGGCCATTCAACTGGGAGTATGCCCGATCAGCAACTTCAGTTGTAAGGCGTAAACTCTGGGTTCTGGGGTAGTGTTAAGCGGCCACTCAGTGTGAATGTTAAACCATTCTGCTGTAAGGCGTAAACATCTACAAATAACTTGAAACGTGACTAGTGAAAGGATTGAGATTGTTAGTAGCTTGGCTACTCTTGACATGCCCTGATAATTGTTCTCTTGTACTTATTGTTTCACCATGTCTTACTTGTGCACTCATACCATAACTGCCATGTCATGCATATCATAACTGCTAGGTTGTTAGTTTGCCTTCCTTTTTAGTTTCCTTGCCCAAGTCTTTTAGACTTGCTGACATGTGCCCCTTTACTCTTTTGGGTGATACATGTTAGATCCTGAGCCTGAGTTCGTTGTTGAGGACGAGGTGTTTGCGGACGCCGAGCCCGAGCCTGTGTTTGACGAGGACTCCGTGGACACGGGTGATCAGTCGTAGAGACTGTTTGTGTTGTTGTTTAGACTGTTTAGTTGTCGGTGCGTGGCACCAATACTCTGTTTATGTCTGTCCTTTGTTTGGCCTTGTTCTGGGCCTTTAGACTCTTTCCTTTGGCCTGGTGGCTTTTCTGGATGTTGAACTTAAATTTTTAATGTTGGACAAATTCTGAGATTTGAGATTTTATTTCTGTCTCTCCTTGTGTTATTATTGTTGTTCCGTTTGTGGTTACAGGGACCTGCTTATGTTTTATTGACGCTTATCGGGTTTGGGGCTTCACAGCTCCATTC
This sequence comes from Scilla litardierei, assembly GCA_030789695.1. Taxonomy (NCBI): domain Eukaryota; kingdom Viridiplantae; phylum Streptophyta; class Magnoliopsida; order Asparagales; family Asparagaceae; genus Scilla; species Scilla litardierei. Next base: position 489,374,039 of record CM061142.1, on the reverse strand, counting down.
TCGTGCGGACCTTTTCACGTCTCGCCTCCATTTTAGGGAAGCGGGGCGTGACACACATTGTCTTGCTGACGAATTGATCTTGCTCACTGCTCGTACTTCCAGTTCGCCACCAGGACATGTCTGGCTACGCTACCCGTAGTCGAGACGCCACAAGAAGACGTTCCGTAGCCGTGCCGTTCAGATCGGTCGCCGTTCAGACGCTATGTCCATCCTACATCAAACACCGGAGCGGTTGGTCCCCCGAACTCGTAGCAAACCCACACCGTAGCAAAATCAAACCCTAAACTAAAATTTGACAACTTGAACTAAATTTACTTTCCGTACTTGTAAAACGCTGCTCACCGTAGAAAGATCGACAATCGGACAACTTTTTCAGTGCACATAGGGTAGTAGTCGATCTAGGTTGAACGAAACACCAAAAATGTGACTTTCACGAATAGGGTAGTCCCGACAATCTAGAAACAAACCCTAAATAGGACTTATTGAAAAACGCGACTTGACACCGTCGCCGTGACCTATTTCAGACGGACTACCGCAGACGCGAAGCCTGGACGAGATGCTCCGGACGGACGACTCGCTCGCCACCGCAGGCAAGTGTATTCACTTGTTCTTTCGGCCGTGCCTAGGCCTTAGACTGCTAGAACTGTTAAACTGTGAACAAAGAAAACCGGATGTGAAATGATAGCATCCGGGTCACCCTCGACGGCTTAGACTTGACGACGAAGTCTAAGCTCGACAACAACAACTTTTGACACCGTAGGGTTATCTTGTGTGTGTGTGCGTGTGGACCCCCTAGAATAACAATTCCTTGCATGTCATGTCCTGTTACACAAAAAGCCTCCGGGCGTTTCGGATGCTCTCCATGCGAGAGTGATCCCTGTTACACAAAAAGCCTCCGGGCGTTTCGGATGCTCTCCACTCGAGAGTGATCCCTGTTACACAAAAAGCCTGCAGGCGTTTCAGATGCTTCCCTAGCGGGAGTGATCCCTGTACCTCCTTGTCCTGAGTTCTTGGGTTAGGGTAGTGTTGAGGGTGCGCACGGGGAGAGGGTCTGATCCCCCTCGAACCGTACAGCGTGAACCCTTCATGTCACACGTGTATTGTCCCGTCTTGACTTGTCCCGTTTTGTCCCGTCCCTCTTAGGTTAGTCCTGTAGTCGATAGCACACGCTACGACTACTGCTTGCTACGCTTTACTTTCCTGCTGCGTTACTTCCTTTTTGTTACAATGTTATAACCCCAGCATGCTAATCAACTAGTAAACTGTTGTTTAATAGTTCGGTACACTTGCAGTAGAGTCTGACCTCTTTTGTAGACTTTACCTGACGTACAGTTCCCTTCTTTTGGTGTTGTACGTCAGGTGTCGAGCCAGACTACGTTGACGAGACGGACCTGCCAGAGTACGTAGAGCCAGAGGACGTCGATCCCGAGCACGTGGCCGAGGAGGACCAGAGTTAGAGGTCTTCACGTTACTGTTCCAAATTCCTCACTGCTGATTAGTTGGGTTCGTATCACCGTCTACTTTCTGTCTAGGTTGGGTGCTTGCACCGGTAGTTTACTTTCAGTTGTTGTAGCCATGTCAAGCTTTGTTGGACTCTCAGTACTCTCGATTGATAAATTTGAAATAAAATGAATGTTTTCTTTTTCATTACTTTTATTGTTCTGTACTAACATGCAGGGACATGTTCCTTCGTCTTGGAGTACCACACAGACGCTTATTAGGTCCGAGCTTCTCAGCTCCGGCCTAAGCGGGCCTTAGTCACGCTTCGCCTCCGTCATTTGGGAAGCGGGGCGTGACATGTTTTAGTGGTGGCCCATGCAGGTCCCATTCTTTCTGCAAGTTCGGAACAATAGAAGTATTGACATTCATTTTATTGTTATCCAGTAATTTGTACGAGTCTAATCTGTGCCTTTCTTGTCAATAGGTTGGCAGGACGACGCGTCACCCGATCCGGGAACTCAGGCGATGGAGTTACGGAAGACCAGGGCAGAGAGTTCCGCCAGTTTTTGGGCGTGATGAAAGAGATGCTGGACGTGCAGCACCAGTTGGTTCAGCAGTCCCACCGTGCTGCCCATGCTCCTCCAGTTGCACCACCACCACCTCCGCCTGCCCCTCGAGCTGCTCCGGTAGTGAAGCAGTTCAATGAGCTTCAGCCGAAGACATTTTCTGGGAAGGAAGGACCGTTGGTTGCTGATGAGTGGATTCTGAGTACTGAGAAGAAGTTGATTGCTGCGAAGATTCCTGATGATACCCAAGTTGAGATAACGAAGATGCAGCTGACTGAGAATGCTAGGAACTGGTGGCGCATTGAGGAGAGGCGCCTGCAGAAGCCAGTGGAGTGGAGGACCTTCCGCTCGATGTTTAAGGAGAAGTATTTCACCAAGGCTGCTAGGAGGGAGATGTTGAGCAGATTTGTAGACCTGAAGCAGGGGGATATGACCGTCGACGAGTATGAGGCGGAGTTCGAGATGCTGAGTCGGTTTGCCCCACATATGGTGAGGAAGGAGGAGAAACGAGCTGATCGTTTTCGTTAGGGACTGCGTCCGAAGATTCAGGCTTCTATGTCTTCGGCAGATTTCACGACCATGGGAGCGGTGATGAATGCCGCGAGGAACCATGAGACCATATCGCGTCTACCCGACCCTCCAGCTGCTAGAGGGAAGCATCCCATGGAGCAGTACCGGCCACCTGCTAGGCCGACGATGAGGCCATTTCAGACAGTGCCTTTGAAGAGGCCTGGGGCACCCATGCAGAGTCAGAGCAAGGGACCATGTCATTACTGCGGGAAGCCAGGGCACGTTCAGAATGATTGCAGGAAGAAGCTGGGATTATGCTTGGTTTGTGGAGATGCCTCGCATGCTGCTAAGGATTGTCTGAGAGCGCGTCATGCTATAGTCGGAGCACCAGCCCCACTACAGAGTAGAGCGCCTGCCCCGGTTCAGAGAGGGGCTGCTGTCTGTGGACCACCCTTGGCGCCACAGAGGCAGATGTTTCAGCGGGCAGTGCAACCCCAGAGGCCGGCTTACACCATGACCGCTGTTGAGACTGAGGACCTGGATGGAGTTATTGCAGGTGTTACTTCGGATCTAGTCTTTCATTTCATAGTGTAGATCTTAATGTTAGCTTTGTTTGTTTGCCTTGTTTGTTAGAGTAGCTTGGTTGACCGTAGTTCTTTCATAACCTAGGCACCATTCTAGTGTTCTCTCATGCACCCAGCCTTGGCCTTGTTCGACTCCGGTGCATCCATGTGCATCTTATCCCGGAGATTTGTAACAAGGCACTCCATTCCCACCCATACACTTCCTAAGTGTTGGGACATCACCACAAGGAACGGAGTGGTGACTGTGAATTTGGGTTGTCGATCGATCCCCTTGTTGGTCAGTGGACACGAATTATTTGCAGATTTCATCGTCCACGATCTATCGCATTTCGATGTCGTTCTTGGCATCGATTAGCTGGGAGACTTCCACGCATCGATCGAATGCCACAGCAAGAGGGTGGTATTCAGGATTCCAGGCCATCCGGAGTTTGAGTTCCGTAGCAAAGATGAGTCGCTTGGGCCCATCAGATTTCGGGCCAAGCCGAAGGTGCCGATTGTCACAGCTATGCAGATGGAGATCGACCGACCAGCAGTCGTCAGAGACTTCTACGACGTCTTCCCGGAGGATATCTCAGGCTTGCCACCCGACAGAGCTCTAGAATTTGGTATTGATCTTATACCGGGAGCGCAGCTGATATCGAAGGTGCCGTATCGAATGGCTCCTGCTGAGCTTGAGGAGCTGCAGAAGCAATTAGATGAGTTGCTACAGAAGGGTTTCATCCACCCTAGTGTGTCACAGTGGGGTGCACCAGTCTTGCTTGTGAAGAAGAAGGATGGGTCCCGCAGGATGTGCGTGGACTATCGAGGGCTGAATGCTGTCACGGTAAAGAATAAGTATCCGCTGTCGCGCATCGACGATATTTTTGATCAGCTGGGAGGTTCGAGAGTTTTCTCGAAGTTGGACTTAAGGAACGGATATCATCAGCTGAAGGTGAAGAAGGACGATATTCCGAAGACAGCCTTCCGGACGAAGTACGGACATTATGAGTTCATGGTTATGCCTTTTGGCGTAACCAACGCTCCAGCTGTGTTCATGAATTTGATGAACTTGATTTTCTACGAATTCATGGATAAGTTTGTCATTATCTTTATAGGTGACATTCTTATTTACTCGAAGTCTGAGGAGGAGCACAACTGTCATCTGAGGACAGTACTGGAGACGCTGAGGCGACATAACCTATATGCCAAGTATAGTAAGTGCGAGTTCTGGCAGGACAGAGTCACGTTTCTGGGACACGTGGTGTCCGGAGATGGCATATCTGTGGATCCGAAGAAGGTCAGAGCAGTCAGAGATTGGCAGACTCCACAGTCAGCGTCTGATATCAGGAGCTTTCTTGGCTTAGCAGGCTATTATCGACGATTCATCAAGGATTTCTCGAAGATTTCAGAGCCGATGACGAAGCCGACGAGGAAGGATGTGGATTTCCTTTGGTCAGATGCTTGTGAGGAGGCCTTCAATATCTTGAAGGCGAGGTTGACCACGACACCGGTTTTGGCTGTACCGGATCGGAGCGGAGGCTTCGAGGTATACTGTGATGCATCAGGGAAGGGCCTAGGATGTGTCTTGCATCAGCATGGCCACGTGGTCGCATTCGCTTCTCGTCAGTTGAGGACTCATGAGAAGAATTACCCGACGCACGATCTGGAGTTGGCGGCGGTGATATTTGCACTGGAGATTTGGAAGCACTTCTTGCTGAGTGAGAGCGTGAAGATTTTCACCGATCACAAAAGCTTGAAGTACATATTTACGCAGAAGGAGCTCAACATGCGTCAGAGACGGTGGTTAGAGCTCATGGCTGACTATGAGATAGACTTGCTGTACCACCCAGGGAAGGTGAACGTAGTGCCTGATGCGTTGAGTAGACTTCCTACTGCGATGATACATAATGCCGATTGGAGGATACAGCAGGAGCTGAGAGAGATGGATTTAGAGGTCGTCCTACCTGGTGTGGTTCATTCATTCATGAATTTGCAGATTCAGTCCACGATCCTGGATCGGATCAAGGCAGCACAGGCAGGAGATCCGAAGCTGCAGAGGATCAGGATGCAGGTTGAAGCTGAGCTACGGACGGAGTTCGTGATTCATGAGGATGGTTCGCTGCGGTACGTCAGTAGGCTCTGCGTACCTACAGGTGATGTTCGGGAGGAGCTTTTGAGCGAGGCTTATAGCTCGCCATATTCTATACATCCTGGAGGCACCAAGATGTATAAGGACCTCCGACTGAATTATTGGTGGATTGGCATGAAGATGAGTGTGGCACGGAGCATTGCCAAGTGTTTGATATGCCAACAGGTGAAGGCTGAGCACCATCGTACGGCTGAATTGCTACAACCGCTTCCTATTCCGGAGTGGAAGTGGCAACATATCACGATGGATTTCGTGACTGGTTTACCTCGGACCCCGAAGCAGAACGACGTAGTCTGGGTGATCGTTGATCGGTTAACTAAGTCTGTGCATTTCATCATGTTTCGAGTGGGCCAGTCTACGGAAGTCTTGGCGAGGAAATATCTAGAGGTAAAATTTCGTTTTACTCCTCTTTTAAATTTTCCTCTTGGAAATAGTTGTGACGTAGACCGTGTGCGTGTAATAGATCGTACGCTTACACGGAGTCCCCGTGAGCATCGTGTCTGACAGAGACTCGAGGTTCACATCTCAGTTCTGGAGAAGTTTGCAGGAGAATTTGAGTACGAGTCTGAGTTTCAGCACGGTGTACCACCCGCAGACCGATGGCCAGTCCGAGAGGACTATTTAGATTCTGGAGGACATGCTGCGAGCTTGTACGCTCGATTTGAAGGGATCTTGGGAGGACCATCTTCACTTGGTGGAGTTTTCGTATAACAACAGCTACCAGGAGAGCATTGGCATGGCGCCGTTTGCTGCCTTATATGGGAGGAAATGTCGATCGCCACTGAGCTGGGATGACATTGGAGATCGAGAGCTGTTAGGTCCAGAGATGATAGTGGAAGCTGTGGATGTCGTGAGAGACATCAGGGAGAAGCTCAGAGTTGCGCAGGATCGATTCAAGCATTGGGCAGATGCCAAGAGGAGACCGTTGGAGTTCCAGCCTGGAGATCACGTCTTTATGAAGATTTCCCCGAACCGCGGAGTTATTCGTTTCGGGAAGAAGGGAAAGCTGAGTCCGAGGTATATTGGACCATTCAATGTGCTGGAATGTGTGGGAGCAGTGGCCTATCGCCTTGCTTTACCACCATCTTTGGAGGGAGTTCACGATGTATTCCACGTATCTCAGTTACGTCGGTACGTCAGTGATCCATCGCACACGGTTGATTTCTCTGAGATTACGGTCCGCCCGGACCTGACATATGACCAACATCCTGTGCAGATTTTGGACTGTCGACAGAAGCAATTGAGGACTAAGGTAGTTGACCTGGTGAGAGTGATGTGGCGTCACGGATCACCTGGAGAGTCCACTTGGGAGCGCGAGGAGGAGATGAGGGAGCGTTTTCCATTCTTGTTTGCTGATTAGTGTTGTTGATTCCGAGGACGGAATCTTTATTTTAGTGGGGTAGAATGTAACAGTCGCTTTCTGACCTTATGGATTTTCTGCGTGCACGTGCTTTACGTGCACGTATTTTATTTGGCACTTTCTGGATTCCGATCTATGCGATGTGATATGCCGTTGTGACCGTATGAGAGTGTAAAATTTTATAGTAATTTTTGGGAACGTCATTTCACGGCTCGTTTTCTCGCAAAACGACTTAGAATGATAGGGGCGTTTTAGTCTTTTATCTCAAAACACAGTTTCCGGTTTTACGTAAATTCTTGGTAGGCGTAACGCACGATCAGACTTCGTAGCTCCGTGCGTCTCGTCTCCACGATTGTCCCGGTATTTTCGGATTAATTATCTGATGCCTGTAGCGAGAGATATCTTCCGGTTAAATCTCAACCGTTCATCTCCCCAAATCAATTCAATTTTCAAATGGTAATCAGATCTTAGCAAATCCCTAAGTATATTCCTACGTATCTTTCCAAATAATCACCCTCTATTGTTCCCTAGACTTTCCCCTAATTGTACACCATCTATCTCTATATCTCCCTCCTTTAACTCATTAACCTATATCTAAATATCAAAACTTATTATTTTAAAACCCTACCTAACCCTAAGTTTTCTTTCACGTGCAAACAAACCTAGGCTGTGAGTTTCCTCAGCCACCAACAACACAAAGAAACCCGAGTCATCTCCCCTCCCTCTAGTCTTCGACCCACGGCGGCCAACCCTCGCCTTCGTCAGCCACCTCCTCTCCCTCTCTCTCAGTCCGGCCGGCGCAGCTGCACCCCCGACCGCCGCAGCAGCCGCTGTCCGCCGCCGCAACGCACGCACTACCACCGCACAACAGCACAGCCTGCTGCTGTACGTTTTTCTGCCGTCACCGCCAGCTTGGGTCGCCGCACCACCGCACGGTTGTCGCCGGAGGTCCCCAAGCCGCCGTCGAGACCCGTCGTGACCGCCTCGCCACTAACAGCACCGCCGGTGGGCGGTTTTCACCGCAACAACCACACAACAGCAGCCTGACGGCCCCTGCTGCTGTTTTTCGATGCTCCGACCGTCGCAGAGCACCCCGACGACTCCGCAGGCCACCGTCGACTCCCCCTGGGCCGATGCGTCCGACTGTGGTTTCCTCCGGCAGCGTTTTCGCACAACCGCAGCAAGCACAGCCGCGGCTGTGCAATTTTCCGCCGCTGCCACCGTACTCTTCACCGCACAGCCCGCCGGCGATCCCCGGAGCCTCTGTCATCGCCGATAACCCTCCTTGGTTCGCTGTTTTGACTCTGTGGCCGCTGTTTTACCTTTGCTCGCTGTTCCGCGACTCCTCGACGCCGTTTTGTCGTTGTGTTGGCCGTGCACATTGTCTTGCCGACGAACTGATCTTGCTCGCTACCTGTACTTCCAGTTCGCCACCAGGACGTGTCTGGCTACGCTACCCGTAGCCGAGACGCCATAAGAAGACGTTCCGTAGCCGTGCCGTTTGGATCGGTCGCCGTTCAGACGCTACGTCCATCCTACATCAAACACCGGAGAGGTTGGTCTCCCGAACTCGTAGCAAACCCACACCGTAGCAAAATCAAACCCTAAACTAAAATTTGACAACTTGAACTAAATTTACTTTCAGTACTTGTAAAATGCTGCTCACCGTAGAAAGATCGACAATCGGACAACTTTTTCTGAGCACATAGGGTAGTAGTCGATCTAGGTTGAACGAAAAACCAAAAATGTGACTTTGACGAATAGGGCAGTCCCGACAATCTAGAAACAAACCCTAAATAGAACTTATTGAAAAACGCGACTTGACACCGTCACTGTGACCTATTTCAGATGGACTGCTGCGGACGCGACGCCTGGATGAGACGCTCCGGACAGACGACACGCTCGCCACCGCAGGCAAGTGTATTCACTTGCTCTTTCGGCCGTGCCTAGGCCTTAGACTGCTAGAACTGTTAAACTGTGAACAAAGAAAACCGGATGTGAAATGATGGCATCCGGGTCACCCTCGACGGCTTAGACTTGACGACGAAGTCTAAGCTCGACAACAACAACTTTTGACACTGTAGGGTTATCTTATGTATGCGTACGTGTGGACCCCCTAGAATAACAATTCCTTGCGTGTCATGTCCTATTACACAAAAAGCCACCGGGCGTTTCAGATGCTCTCCCCGCGAGAGTGATCCCTGTTACACAAAAAGCCTCCAGGCGTTTCGGATGCTCTCCACGAGAGAGTGATCCCTGTTACACAAAAAGCCTGTGGGCGTTTCGGATGCTTCCCTAGCGGGAGTGATCCCTGTACCTCCTTGTCCTGAGTTCCTGGGTTGGGGTAGGGTTGAGCGTGCACACGGGGAGAGGGTCTGATCCCCCTCGAACCGTAAGGCGTGAACCCTTCGTGTCACACGTGTCTTGTCCCGTCTTGACTTGTCCCGTTTTGTCACGTCCCTTTTAGGTTAGTCACGTAGTCGATAGCACACGCTACGACTACTGCTTGCTACGCTTTACTTTCCTGATGTGTTACTTCCTTTTTGTTACACTGTTATAACCCCAGCATGCTAATCAACCAGTAAACTGTTGTTTAATAGTTCGGTACACTTACAGTAGAGTCTGACCTCTTTTGTAGACTTTACCTGACGTACAGTTCTCTTCTTTTGGTGATGTACGTCAGGTGTCGAGCCAGAGTACGTTGACAAGGCGGACCTGCCAGAGTACATAGAGCCGGAGGACGTCGATCCCGAGCACGTGCCCAAGGAGGACCAGAGTTAGAGGTCTTCACGTTGCTGTTCCAGATTCCTCACTGCTGATTAGTTGGTTGCGTAGCACCGTCTACTTTCTGTCTAGGTTGGGTGCTTGCACCGGTAGTTTACTTTCAGTTGTTGTAGCCATGTCAGGCTTTGTTGGACTCTCAGTACTCTGGATTGATAAATTTGGAATAAAATGAATGTTTTATTTTTCAGTACTTTTATTGTTCTGTACTAACATGCAGGGACCTGTTCCTTCGTCTTGGAGTACCATACAGACGATTTCATGTCGTACTCGGTCGAGCAGTATAGCTGCTCAGACCGAGTGACTGAATGAGCAACGAACTGCTCGACCGAGTCTCCCACTCGGTCGACGATTCCAGGCCATTTTTGGAAACGTTTTAGTGATGCGGTTTTGGCGCGATCTTGGGGACTGAAGGCTGGGAGCTCGCGAGGCATCTGGCGGCGACTCATTTTGGAGAGTTTGGAATAGTTTTTTAGGGGAAGCTTAGGTGATTTTTGGGAGTTAGTTTTTAGATTAATTTTTGCTAAAGAATATTGGATCTAAACGTTCGGATTGTTACTTTTGTTCTCGATTGCTCTTGTGCTTGGGAATCTGGAATTTTCTTTAGATCTTTAAATTGAAATTCTTACCCATCTCCCGCTGTAAGTCTTCTATTTTTATTCTTTCGATTGCTATGATGTCTTCATCTCTAAAAATGTTGTTTTTATTCGTGAATATTGCCATGTGTGAGTAGATCTTCTTGGGGTTGATTGGTTAGCCCTTGTAGAGAGATGATGCCCTCGAGGCTATTTATTTCTGTGTGAATAGCACAGACATCTTGTTCGGAATAACAGTAAGCTGTTTGGTAATAATTTATCTAAGTTATTTTATAATGTAGTTAACATTAGATATTAACTTAGGTAAAGTCCTGAGACTTTATGCAAGGTCAAACATGTATCGAGATGAGTATCTCGATCATGGAGAAATGTTTGACCGTCTGTAGCATAAGTCTAAAAGGGTTCGTGGTCATAGACGTTTCGAGACAAGGATATCGAAACATCGGATAGACCATTGTGTCTTAGTCTTCGCCGTTTAGCGGTGAAGATGATCTCATGATCATTTGACTTGCGAAGTCGAAGACGAGACACAGGTGCTCATTAGAGAATGAGTTCACTGAACGATCCATAAGAGTTATTATATGGTTATATTGACCAATCTGTCAATGATAACTCTCAGTGATGATAGACAAATTGGTCTTTTGGCTTGAGGTCATTTTACGAACCTGTGCATTAACGGTGCCACTTAGATCACTGACCTAGCTTCGAGGCTAGACCTGCCAAAAGGTCTTTGATCGGGTGTCACTTGAAGCATACGAGGAGAGTAATGACCATGAGAGGATTTGTCTCTCCTGGTCAATGAGAGTTAGTGTCGTAGAGTTAGTTCGGTCTTTAGTAAAACCTCTGATCAGATTATGTTGGAAGAAGTCCAACATTAGTTGACTAAAGATCGATAGAAAATAACCGGAGTCAAGTTATTGGGGTTAACAGTTTGATCATACCCTAGACTTGATCTACACAATATAGTTAAGACGAAGAGACTATAACTGCGGAACTCATCACGGAAACAGTCAGGGTGGTCCAGACAATACTCATGTCGATGAGTCAACCACATAATGATGATTCTAAAGCAGGGACGGCAACCACTGCTCGTGGTCACTGCTGTATAGGGCTTCGAGCCCAACCTGTTGTAAGGGTCAGGCTGTAAGGTCTCACACAGAGTGCGACCTTCATCTAGTAATATGTAGAAATTAGTTAGGGAGAATAATTTGCATTTGATGCAAAGGAAGAGAAAATTACATTTTGATGCAAATGACAATTTAAGCAAAGAAAGGGGACTAATTTGCATATGATGCAAAAGATATTAAATGTGTCTTAAATAGTTTAAGAAAATATTTAATGGAATAAACGCAAGGAAAAGTTCACAGGTAAGACGGAAATATCCCGGTCTACGCCCAGGTTTGAACGGCGTCCAAATCGGACTCCAAATGCCCAATTTATGCCCAAAATAGCTCAATGGGTCAGGTCTGTTCAGACTAGACCAGACTGACCCACGCTAGACCATCCGGGTCTGGTCTGGGTAAGTGGCCAGCCAAGGCCCTGCCCTGGGTTTGGGTGCCCAGGGCACCAGGTGCCCTGGGTTTGGGTGCCCAGGGCACCAGGTGCCCTGGGCCTGGGCCTGCGCCCAGGCACAGGCGCCTGGGCGCCAGCCGAGGCACCCAAGGCGGGCGCCCTGGGCGCCTAGGCGCTAGGCCCATGCGCCCGCCTGGCACCAGGCCCCAGGCGCCTGGGCGCCTGCGCCCAGGCCTGGGCAAGTCAGTCAGCCTTCCCCTTTTACCTGTGGGGCCCACATGCTGGGCCCCACAATGGGTGCAGGACCCTAGGGTTAATGAGCAGTTTTGACTGCTCAGTTTTTGCGAAAAACAACCCTTGGGCTAAACTTTGGGCGATCAATTGGAGGGTCAAACGGACTCCGATTGACTCGCCATTTTTTCCTATGCGTTCACCGTTGAACACCCTTCGAATTGATAGGTTATATCAATCATAAAGTTCAACGGTGAGGGAGTTAAAATTCATAGAAGTTTAGCCTTTGTGAAATACAAACTAAATTGAATTTATTAACCCCATTTAATAGTCCCACATCGGTTGTGCGGAAAAGGGGAGAGCCTGCCGCCTATATAAATAGGGGCCTCCCCCCTTCCTTCAAACTCGTCCCAAGCTCCAGATGGCTTAAATTAATATTCTTCTTCTCCCCTATATTTCTGCCTTACTCCTGACGGCTCTAGCAAAGCCGCGAAGGAGTTCGGATTCGGATCCGAAATCTTGGCGAAGGCTTTCACCCGCGTGAAACATTCTTCGGCGCGTGGTCGGCTCGGCGACATGAGGATTGCTCGCCTCGGGATGCGGAGAAGTTCGAGGAGCGTTTCGAGGAGCAGCTCGGCGTAGGATGGGGAGCGGCTCGGAAGATGGTGCGGAACATCTTGCCCGCCCCACGATTGAGATTCCGGGTATGTGTTTTATAAGCTTTCGTTTTAATTTTTCGCAGTAGTTTAGATCCCTTTTGGGGTGGTCAGATCCACCCCAAGTTGGCAGAGATCCTGGCTAAGAGGGTCTGGTTCCTTAGGTCTGCATGTTAATTAGATTAACATAATTTTTCCGCTGCAATTTTTATGTTTATGTTCCGTCCGACTTAGGACGGGAATAGAAATTTTGTGCCCTAAGGTTCCGTGAAAACCCTTCAGTGGTATCAAAGCCAGGTCTGTATGCTGATCTAGGACTGCGATTAATTAATTGAACGCTTTTAAATTCCGAAAAATGTTTTCTTTAAATTTATGCGATAAGGTTAAAAAGAATTTAGATGTTTAAATATTTTATATGATAAAATTTTAAACATGGAAATTTTTTAAAATGCAGTTTTAAATTTATGTGATAATTTTAAAACTGATTTTAAAACTTTGAAATTTTATGCGATAAGTTTAAAATGATTTTAGATGTTTAAAAATTTTATATGATAAATTTTTAAGCATGAAATTTTTTAAAATGATGTTTTACATTTATGTGATATTTTTAAAACTGATTTTAAAAGTTTAAAATTTTTATGCGATAAATATTTTAAGTAGCATGCACATTTTGTGATCTTTTAAAACAAGGTTTTTATTTTTATGAGATAAAATAAAATGTTTTAAAAATCATATTTTTTAATTTAAATGTTAAATTTAAGTATGCATGCTAAACTTGTTTATTTGATAAACGTTATTCTATTTAATTGTTAAATAGTTGTACAGTCCTTTTTATGTGTTAAAATTAGTGTAACTTTATGTTAATGGCTATGCATATGTTGTCACTTATTTGATAACACAAGACAACCCTCTTAGGTTAGCCACTAAGAACTCGTTAAAATTTATGAGATAAATTCTAATGACATGCTATGTTTTAATAAAATATTAACAACACTTTAAGACCTAATTCCTGATTAGGGTAGTCCCTTTAATGAAATTTTAATTCTAATTGTTATGATATTAATTCTCATTAAAGGACTTTGCTTTTAGTGTTGTTAATAAATTTATTAAAATCCTAATAACGATTAGGATAGCATGTGAACCTTATAGTTGATAAGGATTTAATAAAAGTTATTAAACAAATCCTAAAATTTTGAATTTAAGGATTCAACTAGTTGATAGGATTAATTAGTTGTTAATAAAAGCCTTTTAGTCTATGGCACGCATATAAAAATGACAAGCTTCATTCAATGGATCATGATCCAGTCAATGTGCTTGGCTAGGTTTGTTAGATCACCCTATAAGGGATAGTGATCCTGGCTTAGTCAATTCCCTGGCTGTGTTCCGCTGGACCGCAATGACACGAATCATGATTGTATGACACCCTGGACTATATCTAAGTCAAATAGGTTTATAATCTTCTTCAAGATTAGTCGTAGCCCTCCTTGTTTTAGGGGTTGGCAACTATAGAACTTGTGTTTCAGTTGTTGAGCTACACGCAAGCTGTGACATGACAATCTTGTAGAAACCAACTCCTTAAATACATAAAATCTTGACTTGACCCAAACCGTCGTGTCGTGAATACACCGAGCGACGTCGTAAGTTAAGTCAATGATGTAGTCGTGCTAGATGTAGTCTAATACCTGACCCAAACCGATGGGTCGTGAATACACCGAGCACCGGGGCAAGTCAGGCTAGACACGAAAACAAGGGTCCGACTAGACTAGACATTATAATTTAGATGAGCACACTCATAATCACAAATATCTAAGGGTAAAACCGATAAGAGGTTCATATCTGATATGATCGATGAAGAGTCATCTTCCGATTACAGAGTCAAGCAACTTGTTGAGCTACACTCAAGGTTGTTAGGCTCAGGGTGATTGGATCTCTTACCCATTTATTTAATTCGATTAAATCGTTCATTGTTAAGGCTTAAAAATGATCGTAAAAATAGTGGGAGGATATAGATAGATAAAAGCCAATCTACCTATATTTAATATTGAACATATGCTAAACTAGGGAAAGTTCTAAGTTTACAAAAGGAATCAAAATATAATATTTTACTGAAATAAGTTAACTGGTCTATTAGGTTGATTAATTGAATATCAAGTAAAATTCTAATTGATAGAATTAGACAATATCCTCGTTGACATTAAAATGACCTTCTTAAGAACAGACTTAAGAAATATGATTTCATTAAGTTCTGGGTGCAACAAATAAATTCACGCTACATGTCACTCGCCTCTATATGGGGGCAGCTTGAATATATAGGATATTCGAAGTATGTTTCTCCCTATAACTTAGTGAGCTATGCTCAAGGTTGTATGGAAAAACAATTTTGAACCACAAAGTTCGAGAATTTGATTAAACTGTTTGAGTCGAATAAGAGTGCATGAACGGTGCAAGGCTATGTATCCCAACCGGATCTTGAGACGAGCAACTTGTTGAGCTACACTCAAGGTTGCAAAGTTCAGGCCTTTGGATACATGAGATGTTTGCAGATCTATTCATTTATATTGGGCTATTTAATATATAAATGTGATTTAGAAAAGGAAGAAGGCACTTCGGAAAGTCAATCGAGTTAAATAGTTTAATTTATCATTAGTAAAGGCATAAGTAGGAGGGAATGAAAATGTGACATATTTTGATGTCACGATTTCATAACTATTGTTACACAAAAGGTTAACACATTTTGACGAATGTCGTCACATTGCTTCTGAAGCAATGAGTAGTATGTATAACGATAATATATATTAAATGTTAATATATAAACATAAGATAGTAGCAAACTTATATGGAAAAATAGACTAGGCCGTATCTAGAGACTAAGCTTCACAAGTCACATAAAGAGGGGTCTGACCTCTCGTATTATGAAGTCTGCGGACACTTGTGAATCTTACCCTCTTAGATATAATGGCTGAACCCCATCTGTAAGATAGGGGGAGAATGAGTTGTCGAACTCAGTCTCGTACATACTGATGTACCCGAGTCTAGATTAACCAAAATAAGTTATTCTTATATTTTATTAAGACACGTGTTCTTGATGAAACACAAGTCTGATAAAATAAAGAACGAAATGAAAAAAGTATTTAAACTGATTCGATTAGATCGAATGGTCAAATACTTAGCTGCATAAAATCTTGCGTAATTAAAAGAAAATGTGATTTTCTCTCAGGTCAAGTCTGTTAACCCATCGGTGTGTTAAAAGGTATGAATCACACTTAGTTAGACTTAGTGCGATCCATGGCAAGTGACTCTGAGTTAAGTCCTCCATCTGGGTTAAGTCCCAGATAGTAATGCCTAGGTTTTGATAATGTTCTATGAGGACATTATCAATAAGATATTCATTAAATCAATCGTGAGGAAGTTGTATAATTATTCTAATCTCGTGAGACGAATTGTCGAGTTAGATATCATAACTGATGATGACTTAGTCAACTTCCGGGATGAAATTCGGAGTAGTAACTCCGATTTATAACTTGATGCAATTAGAATAGGTCCGTGTGCGTAACTAAATTTTGGAATTTAGTTTACGTCCCGAAGGAAAATGTTTCCTCATTTTCTGCAAGTAAATCTTTAAGTTAAAAGATTGGTGCAGAAAGAAAATAATGAAGTACAATCATGTTGGTCGAGAACAGTTTTCATCCTAATTCCTATAAAACGGATTATGATCAAACTGTTTTCACAAGCAGATGTATACAGATCTACTCGGACCAAACTCGATGTAAACGCTCATATTGACCATGAAAATTGGAACATTCACTTATAAGTTCGTTTTTCTAAATATGATTTAGACGAACCAACTTATATGAATTAGCCAGAAAGTTTTCAAGGTCAGTGGAAGCGTACAAATTACATGCGAGGCATCAAACGGATCGAACATATATTTTGACAAAGTAATCAAAAAGTTTGACATTTTATCAGAAAAAGGTACGAGCCATTTAAAATGACTAGTAACTAATTTAAAATTATTATCGTAGGGTACGATGAGCTGGATAAGATCCAAGGAAATAAAATATTATGGATTCTGAAAGACCAAGTGAATTATTTGAATGAGATTCAAATGGTTGGTCTAACATGAACATAGAAACCCCTTAAGTCTATAAAGTAGATGGTTTTAGCAGATCCACTCACGAAGGCTCTACCACATGAAGTCTTGAAAAACTTATGTGTAAAAATGGTATGAGATACCGGGACAAATGGGCCTGAGTTCAAGTGGGAGATGTAGAGAGATGATTCCCTCGAGGCTATTTATCTCTGTGGGAATCACATAAACGTCTTGTTTGGAATAACAGTAAGCTGTTTGGTAATAACTTATCTAAGTTATTTTATAATGTAGTTAACATTAGATATTAACTTAGGTAAAGTCCTGAGACT